>JAPDNY010000004.1:59829457-61256725 GCA_029375565.1 Gekko gecko
CTCATCTGCCGGACTTGGCAGATGAAGTTCTGTGTTGGTAAGTGTAAGGTGATGCATACTGGAACAAAAAAATCCCCACTTCAGGTATAGGCTAATATGGTCTAAACCTTCTGGGACTGAGAGGGGAAAAGTTCTTAGGGTTGTAGTAAATAGTTCAATGAAAGTGTCAACTTAGTGTGCTGCAGCACTAAAAATGGCAAATTGCCGACCACATGAACATGGAAATGTCTTTGGACAGTGCTGGCACTTTGGCTTGGAAATGGAGATGAGCACCACATCCCTAGAGTCAGATTTGACTAGCTTTTGAGCAAGGGAAACCTTTACCTTTTACTACTACTACTACTACTACTACTACTACTACTACTACTAAATAAATAATACATAAAAATAAATAATATTATTTATTAAATATTAGGAAAGGGATTGAGAATAAAATGGTTGATTCCCTCTAAGCTGAATTAGTGTGAGCTAGTTCACAGTTTTTTAGCCTCCAGCTCACATATTTTTATCTTACCTCAGGAAGGATGGCTCCAGAGCAAACTAATTTATGCAGTAGGCAAATCATTCTCTCACAGCTTTAATGCCAGTAGCTCACACAGTAGAATTTTTGCTCACAAGACTCCATAGCTTAGAAGGAGCATTGGATACAATGCCCCTGTACAGATCTGTAGTGTGGCTTCATTTGGAATACTGTGTGCAGTTTTGGTCACTGTATATCAAAAGGACATTGCAGAGCTGTAAAAAAGTACAGAAGAAGGCAACCAAGGCTGTGGTCACACACGCTAAATAATCCACTTTCCATCCACTTTCAGTGCACTTTCCAACTGGATTTTTACTGTATGAACTGGCAAAATCCAGTTGGAAAGTGCATTGAAAGTGGATTATTTAGTGTGTGTGACCACAGCCTATGATGATGAGGAAAGGCTGAAGAGTCTGGGACTTTTCAGTTTAGAAAAGAGATAACTGGGGGGGGGGCATGATAGGAGCACAGGGTGGAGACGGTTGACAAAGAGAACTTTTCCTCCCTCTCCCAAAATACTAAAACTTGAGGTCATCCAGTGAAGCTGAGGGACTATAGATTCAGGATGGACAAAAGGAAATACTTCTTTACACAGAGAGTGATTAAAATGTGGAATTTGCTACCAGAGAATGTAGTGATGGCCACAGGAATAAACAGCTATAAAAGGGGATTTGATAGATTCATGGAGGAAAGTTCTATCAGTGGCTACTAGCCATGGTGACTAAAGGGAACTTCCACATTCAGGGGCAGAAAATTCCTGAATACCAGTGCTAGGAGACAACATGAGGGGAAGGCCTCAGCCTCTATGCCCTGTTAATGGACCTCCAGAGGAAATGGTTGGCCACTGTGTGATACAGGATGTTGGACTAGATGAGCCACTGGTCTGATATTGGTGTTGTTTTGCAGAATCTTTTTTTTGCCCTTTTGTCTGGCTTTTTGCTCCATTTTTGCTTTGTGCTGAAGCCCTCTTATCTCAAATGTCTGAAGCCTGACAAAACGAACTGGCACAGGGATGAAGCAGAGAAACATGAGCCTTACAAAAATAAGCATGCCCTATTAATCCATTTAAAGGACACCTGTGTCTTCTGCACCATTTTGGTTACACTTTGGCAACATGGGTTGAGATAGAAAAGTTTTTTTCTGTGCAGGCTGTTCCTGTTTGTGATTTTAAATTCCAGGTTGGGTGGGTGGGGAAATAAGCATTATTTGTTGGATTGTACAGTGATTCCATTAATGGCGTGTGCTGAACAAGTTGTGTTTATATGGATTAGCTGCCAGTCTGAAAGAGATTGTGTTAGGATACTTTTATATTCCTACTGAATTCATGTTTCTATTGAATTCAGTAGCAAAACAACAGATGATTTTAATGGAAATGCCATTTCAGCGTCAGTATAGTATACCAGTCAATACCAGTAGATGTCAGGGCAGCAACAGGGGAGGCCTTGGCTTCTTTGGTCAGCTTGTGGGCATCTAGTTGGCAGACATAGAAAACAGGGTGCTGGACTCGATGAACCACTGGTCTCATTCAGCAGGGCTCTTCATATTAATTTGCCCAAATGGTCTGATATTTTAAAATAAGCATAAAATAAATTTTGTTGTTCTGTGCTTAGGTCTTAAAATAATATACTTACTGTGCTGCAAAGAGAAGTACTACTGATGAAATGAAAAGAGAAAGAGGGAATAGACAATATTTTCATAGTCCTTTACTTCTACAGTATTAATTAAAACTCTGAGATTTACATCTGTGGGAGACCTGGTTAAAATATGAACTTAAACTTCAGAGGGAAAACATTATAATAAAGATGTCACATCATATTGAAGCATTGCTAATAGCACAGAGGTGATTTACAAGGTAAAGTTAATAGAGCTACACTTGAAACTGTGACTCACAAATGAGGATATTGGTATCATGCCAGCAGAGATCCAAGGCACAGTAATATATTCCCATCACAACCCATAAGTGCCTATATACTGAGACAGGTTACTTTTATAAATATTAAAAAAGACTGCCTTTCCCTTCTCTTGGAAAGTCATCCAGGGAGTTCTTCCACATTCATTATTATATCTCAGCAAAAAGGGTTAATCCTAGAGAGGAAGAAGATAATTTTATTTGGCTGCTTCACTGCTCTTTAGATACTTTTCATTATGTTTTTCTGACCTGATTTGCATCTATACAGAATTCCTGAATATTCATTTTGTGATTTATGCTCATTTGTATTCATCAATTTATGTTCTACTTGATAACTTGGTGTCTGAACCCTGGATTCAATATCATCACCCCGTAAGAATGTGATTGCTTAAAAAAAAAAAAAAAAGCTATCCCAGACATCCACAGTGTTCTCACTTGCAGCACGCTGATCATCTGGTCAAGCTCAATCAAGCCCATTGGGAGGTTGGGCCTCTCTGCAAAGCAGAGCAACAGAACTATTAAAAAGTGCAATAGCTACATTTACTATACTTGATTGCAAAGTCCACAGAGATAATATCCTGCACCAACACCTGCATGTGTGCAATTTTCATACTGTCAATCAATCAAATTTGTGAAAGGGCCTGGGAAATGAGAGCCACTTAGTCTTTGCTGAGCATATTATTGATATGCTGATTAAGCACAACGCAACTGATTATTAACTGCAATTCACATAAATTACAGCGGTATGTGGGGTGGGATGGGGGAAAACGAATTACTTCAATCAATGACACACATCTGAGCAAATTCATACAGGATAAAAACACTAGAATCCATGACACCCTTTGCTCACCCATTGAAGAAGTTTTCTTTGTTCCAGTACAGTTTCTCACTAGATGAATGTAATTCCAAATATCAACTTTTGTGCTTAGATGGCATGTGCAAGGGGGTCCAGCATGTGCATGGCTTTTGGTTTGCTTCAAGGAAAGGACAAGCTCTGTGTAGACAATGGGATCTGGATGAAGAAGAGCTGCCACCTCCATTGAAGTGAAGGGAAATTTGTACACACTGTTTTCCTGTAGAGTTGTATATGAACTCCATGTGCACATATATTTTGTACTGTATATTGGCTATCTGGCATTTTAATTCAAATTATTATCTCAGAGCTGTGTCACTTTGAGTGAATATATGAATTCAAGTGGGGACCTACAACAAAACATTGTGTATTATTGTGTTTTTCATAATGTAGTTTGTTACTGTTTAAATGGCTTTCTTGCAGTAACCAATTTGTTTGCTTTTTGGATTTTCTCATTTTGGCAGGATATTCTCTTTTGTGAGGTACTTTTGACATTGTATTATTCTGTATGATACTGATGAGGGATCGTTGTTTCTAACAAAAAAGGCAAAGATCCTTTCAATTGTTCTGAGCAGTGCCCTCTTAAGGGAGGAGGTAGCTCTGTGACAACCTTCTGTGAAAGGAAGGGAGTGACAGCTGGAGCCCACTTTTCCCTTTTCCCCTTTGATTTCCTTTTTTTCTTTATTGAACACTGGAAAGAGAGCCATCTTCCTCAGTTTCCTCATGCATAGTCAAGCATCTGACTGAAGTTGGCTTCAAAGAGAAGTTTGCCTAGGAATTACAATCACATTGTTTATGTAAGGTGAGATTTCAAAGATTGCCTTACTGGGTACTGCAGGTCTTGAGGTGCTAGAAGTGTCCTGTATGACTATGCTTCTGACTGCCCTTGTCAAAAGCAGCTGTTTAAATGGCCATTGGTTTATCAATGGATCAGCCTGAGGCACCCTTGCTTGTTCATTCTTTGGCTGAGTTCAGACTGGCAGTTTGCAACGGGAGCCATTCATGGCAAAAAAGTCCTGGAATAAACTGTTCTGGGTTTTCCCAGTCACACGGGGCCAACAGATGTGGGAGCATACCGGGAGGAGGTGCGCGGGAGCGTTCAGACTGCTGGCCCGGAGGTGTGGCTGTAAACGGCTTTTCCCTTGTAAATCGGTTGGATGCCTATGTGTGTATGGGCGCATGAGCCCATACACACATAGGCATCCAGCCGATTTGGGGAGGATCCCGTTGCGCATTGGGCAGTAGAGCGGAGTACAGCCAATCATATGTACCTTATGTGGTAGAGTGGAGCACAGCCAATCATATGGGCCTTATGCAGTAGAGCGGAGCACAGCCAATCATATGGGCCAATCATATGCACCGGGAGCAATGCAGGTTGCTCCCGGCTTTTTGGCTCAGCATTCACACTTACGGGAAGCGGACTGATGTAGGATAAAGGCACTCTCTGGGATTTGCTACCACTTGTAACAGGTATCTTTTTAATGCGGGAGCAAAGCAGAACAGCATGGGTTGCCTGCAGGTGGGGAACGCCAGGCAGATGTGCCTGTGTGAACACCCCTTTAATCCGCTTGGGAAATAAGGCTGAATAGTGGCTATAGCGGGGCAAATTGCCAGTCTGAACTCAGCCTCTCACCTTGCTATGGGGAATTGTGTGGTTGCAGTCTTCTTCAGCCTGAGATGGGTCCACATTCACCCACAGCACCACAGCTGTATTTGGCAGTTAGTCTGTCAGGGTTGCTAAAGAATGTTTTAAAAGTGGTGTGTACAAACTGACACTGGTTGAAGGAAATCCTGCCACTTCTCTACCTGCCCTTTTCCTCTCAGTCACTGTGCCCAGCCATCCATTAATGATGCCTCAGCTGTCCTTTTATAACTTCCCCCTGGCTTCTACTCAGTCACAAGAGAGAAGCAGTGGGAAGAAGAGGTGCCTAAGCTGGTGTGGGGGGGAGAAGCAGTTAGAACCTGGAGAGAATGGTTTTAAAGGAGAGCGGAGCCTGCAGCTACAAAGATCGGGGTGAGAATGATCCTTCTCTCCCGCTTGTAAGGAGAGATGTCCTTTTAAAACTTCCCCCTGCTATTTAGCCATTCAAACTGCAGGAAAAAACGGAGATGGGCAAGTGGCAGCGAGGAATCCTCCCCAATCCTAGCTCAAGTTCTGCTGTTGCTTCCTCCCCCTTTCCTCCAAATATCATCTTTCTCTTTCTCTGTGTGTTGTGTGTCTCTCTCACTCTCAGCTAGCCAGTCTTTCTTGATCTGGTAGAGGGGGAGAAGCAGTTAGAAGCCTCTTCCCCCACCGAAAGTTTTAAGAGGAATGTGGAGCCTGCAGCAAAAGAGATAGGGGTGAGAAGCTCAGAGATCCTTTTAAAATGTCCCCTTGCTATTTAGCCATTCATACTGCAGGAGGAATCCTCCCCTATCCCACCTTCAGTTCTGCTTTTGCTTTCTCCCCTCTTCCCCCACTCATTATGTCTCTCTGTCTCTCTCTCTTACCCAGTCTCTCCCACTGTTGATGCAGTGGGGCCTGAAGTAGATCTCTGTGGCTGTCATTTCAAAAGATATTGGGGGGTATTGAAGCCTCCCCAAGTTTTTTAAAAAACTTTTTGGATTTTTCTGTAGCCCCATGGAGTCCCCTGAGTCTGTAGAAAACCTTTTGGGGGAGAGTGTGCCCTCTGCAGAAATAAGTATCTGCAGGCAGAGGGGACTATTGAGAATTAGATATATAGATGTTGTCTTTCTTCTTCTTCTTCTTTTTTGTATGTTAGGGTTGCGAACCCCAGGTGATGGTGAGTGATTCCCCACATCCAGGTTCCATTTTTTAAAAAAGAAATGCAGCTTTGTGTACTTATTGGACATTCTTGATGGAATTGACAAAGGGTAGTTCAAGGAATTGCTATGCTACGGTTTTACCATAGAAGTTTCTGGTAATTCCTGGAGCTACCTATTGACACTTCTAGGAAGAACTTCCAGTAAGTACATGAGGCTGCATTAAAAAAAAAAACTGGTATAATGCTGCTCTGTTCACCCCTCCCACCAGTTTGTCAGGTAGAAGAAGAAGAAGAAGAAGAAGAAGAAGAAGAAGAAGAAGAGATTAGATTTATACCCCACCCTTCACTGCCCAAAGTTGTCTCAAAGCAGCTTACAAACTCCCTTCCCTTCCCCTCCCCACAACAGACACCCTGTGAGATAGGTGGGGCTGAGAGAGCTCTTGATAGAAACTGCTCTTTTTCAAGAACAGCTGTTATCAGAACTACGGCTTGCCCAAGGTCATCCAGCCAGGTACAAGTGGAGGAGTGGGGAATCAAACCCAGTTCTCCCAGATTAGAGTTCGCACACTTAACCACTACACCAAACTGGCTCTCTCTACTGCCTGTAGTGAGCTTTGTTGTTTTCCTGTTTTCATAGCTTTTAATGCCATTTCGTTGCTTTTACCCTTATGCCTTTTGGTGCCAATTTATGTCATTTTTATGCTTTTTACACATTATGCCCCAGCTATATGCCAATTATAAAAATGAATGCAAAAATAACATTAACATTTCATCAAACTAATTGGAAAATTCAGTACATGGAAAGAGAGAATATCATGAAAATAAAGTCCTGCAGATTCTCTTTGTAGAAGGGAAAAGGGAAACCAAAATGATGGCCCAGGACAGACTGGCAATTTGCCCCGGTATCGAGTCGCGGCAAAAAACCCCCGGAGTAAACGATACCGGGTTTTCCCGTCCACACAGCGGGGGCCTCTGCCGGAAGATACTGGACGGAGGCGCGCGGGAGCGTTCAGACTGCCGCACCGGAGGTGCGCTATATTCGCTGTTTCCCCATTATTTCGGCTGTGGGCGTATGTGCGCATAAGCGCATTTTGGCGATTTTTTTTTTTTGCCCTGCAACGCCGGCACCGCATTGGGCAGTGGAGCGGAGCGCAGCCAATCACACCACTGTTGCCTCATGCCCAACGCGGGTTGCTCCCAGCTTTTCGGCTGCGCGTTCAGACTCCCCGGAAGCGGAGAAACGCGCGACAAACGCAGGCTTTCAAGATTTGCGTCGGCTTTTATCAGGTTTTTTTTAATCCGGCAGTGAAGCGCGAGAGCACCGGTAGGCTACGGGTGGGGGACACCAGGCAGATGTGCCTGTGTGAACATTCCATTTAATCCGATATTGAGTCGTTGTCAGCCCGGGTCCCATCCCGCGGCAAATTGCCAGTCTGTCCTCGGCCGATGATTATTTTCTGAGTCAAAATGGTTGTTTGTGAAATTCAGTAGCAGTTTTAATGTTGAGTGATTACTACATACCAGCACTCAGTTCCAATGAATGACTATTATAGAAAAGGTAAGTCTGCACTTCTTGGAACTGCTGCTTTCTACATCAAGAAGTGTAAGAGAAGGAGCCTTAAGATTCTTTATACATCTCTGACAAGATGCAGGTTTTTTTGGGGGGGGATGGTAGTGTCAGTACTGGACTGTCTCCTCCCATACTATTCAGGTCACCAATTAAGATATGCCTCTTAAATCCTGATGTCTATGCCCTGCCTTTAGAGGTGAGTTAGGTAGTGACCAGAGACAGGGCATTTTCTGTGGTGGCAACTGATCTCTGATTTGCCCTCCCCCTTGAGGCTCACCTGGTACCTACTTTACTTTTTTTAGGTGTCAGGCCAAAACACATGGTTTTTTACACAGGCTTTTAATTGGGGTGTTTATCTTATCAGTTTTTGTAATGGTATGCTGCTTTTTATGAATATTTTTATGCTGCTTATGTGTAATGGCTTGTTTGTAGAGGCTTGTTTTTAATGGCTTTTTATATGTTGTTGTAATTTTAATTATAAGCCTCCAAACAGGACTCTGAAAAGGTGGCACAGAAATATCCTAAGTAAGTAAATACTGTCTTTGTTGCTCTGTTCCTTTTTATTAGTAGGTACTAATCTATTGGTGAAAGAAACAGACACAACATGCAGATTGCTCAAACAATATAACTTTATTTATTTATTAGTTTTATTTATTTATTTATTTCTTCAGCTTATATCCCGCTCGAACCCCCGAAGGGGTCTCTGAGCGGCTTACAGTTACTCTCTTAGATCCTATCTATGGCCACATAGCTGATTGGGGGAGGGACTGCCCTGCCGGCACCCCGTGGAGAGATGTTCTTGTTTTTTCATCCTGGGTCGGCTTGGCGTCAGCAGGTTCCTCCGGTGCATGGTTCCTGCATCCGTGTGGCTCCGGCTCTGTCCTCTGACTCCGCCGTGCCTGCGCCTCTACGCTCTCCTTGTGCCATCCTGGTTCCGCCTTCCGCCTTCCACCGTCCGGAATGTTTGCCATCTTGCCGCCCATCTTTATATCCTGCCCTTCCAACATGGGCTCAGGGCGGCGAACATAGAGGCAAATGCCATGCATAAAACACTAAAACAGTACACAATCATTCCCCATAAAACAATTAAAAATCAATACTCAACAACCATATCAGTTCCGCAGTAAAATGCCAATAACACCAACACACTCCGAATAAGCCCAATTTTCTCTGCTCAGGTGATGTTATACCATAACTGTGATCCCCATAGCAGGGCCAACATGCCTCGTGGTTAATACGGTGGTGGTACAATGGCGGTGGCAGCCCCTACTCAAAGGCCTGGCGGAAGAGCTCTGTCTTACAGGCCTTGCAGAACTGCATAAGGTCCCGCAGGGCTCTGATCTCCTCCAGGAGCTCATTCCACGAGGTAGGGGCCACCACCGAAAAAGCCCTGGCCCAGGTTGCAGTGTATTTAATTACCTTGGGGGCTGGGATAACCAGCAGATGTTGCCCCCCAGACCGTAGTGCCCTTGGGGGAACATACGGGGAAAGGTGGTCCCTCAGGTAGGCTGGACCCTGGCCATATAGGGCTTTAAAGGTAAGAACCAGCACTTTGAAGCAGATCCAGTACACTATTGGCAGCCAGTGCAGTGCCTTCAGCACAGGCTAGATGTGGTCCCACCTAGTGAGACCCATCAACAGCCTGGCTGTTTGCATGTAATTATTCTACCATGTATATGATTTGGAGGTAAATATACAATAGATTTAATTTGTTTAAAAAAATTGTTGGCAGATTATGATTGTAAAACCTTGGTGGAGCTGAGCATGTTAAATATTTTTGAAGACATGATCATTGTTTAGGTGCAAAATCAATAATATGAGCCCAGTTCAACTGGATTCCAGAAATACAGTTTGGTCTAGTTATTCTTTTGTTGCACACCAGGAAATGATTGTGCCATTTATAGCAATATCCTTTGGGGTCCATTGAAACTTACAGAGTAATAGTTTCCATTCCTAAAGTTAAAGTTGAAAAGTTACTTTTCATTTTGCATATTAGTTAATGAGGACAAACTCCTAATTGTTTTAACGCTGGGATGCTTTAGAGAAGGAGGCAAATAACTGGACATGTGAGTTTAGAACTGGCTAGTTGTGAATGAGGTGGAAGAAGATTTAATATAATTCAAAAACCTTTATTAGGTTTCACTTAAATGCTTTTAAGGCTCTTACTGCTCAACTAGAATACAAAAAGCATACCTTTCTGTAGATTAATTTATATTTAATAAAACTTTGGAATAGAAATAATGAAACCTGCTTATTTTTCATATATATTTTCAGAAGGTATTTAATCTCCTTTGTAATTTAAATCAGTGATTAATAGTCAGCTCATGTTTTCCTGGTCATCTCGGAATACACACCTGTTAGCTCTAGTCAGAGATAGGGGTTCATATTGGTCTTCCTACATGTGGATGTAGATCTCACAGATATCTCATGCACATATGTCAGTTGCCTTACTCATACACAGTTGCATCCTGTGCTGAAGTCATTCAGGAGGCATGGGTTTGTATCGTTAAGTAGCGGTTGGCTGGTGTCTTGTGCCTAAATCTCTGGCTGGGTTAGGATTGTGACATTTCACATATAGAAATGAAAGCTTTCTAGTTTTATACTGTGAGATAAAAGTTTGAATAAATCTGTCTTTCACAAAATTGTCTTCACAACATTAAGCATATTAAGATGCATTTTATGGCCATCTACTTGTGACTTCATATTCTGTGCATAAGTGACATAACCTAAAATATGTAGGTCAAAAAATCCTTGTGCTTTTATGCATCCTGCTATTGAGATACCTTTGAAAACATTTTAATATCTCTAGTAAATAGACACATCTTTATATTTTCACACTGAATTGACTTAAATCCCAATACTATGACTTAACTGTGGCTGAAATGAATAACGGTATCTAAAGTCCCTTTGATCCTGCTTGGCAATCATATTTGCTTCTTTTGCCAAGAGCTGTATGGGGTAACAGAGCAGACACATGTTTGTACAAAAGTAAGTGCTATATATGAGAAAGAAGATTTAAAGTGTTGGTGGTAGTGGGGGGATAGTTTTAAGTGCTACAGTTTTGATAAGGAATAAGAAAATAAGGCAGCAATATTTATTTATTTATTTATTTGTTACATTTATCGCCCCCCTCCCCACAAGTGGGCTCAGGGTGGCTCACATTGCTTGGTGCAGTGTGCCAAGATTCATATAAACATTTAAAGCAATCAACAAGTTTCAGTTAAAGTGCACACAGTAATTATTAAGGCAAGATGGCGTGCCATATAATACAGGCTCAAAGCACCCCATTGAACAGTCTCCTGTTCTTCAAGGCAGTTTGGCTCAATCTCAACTGTGACCAGCCTATGCCACAGATATTAATAGTGACCACTGATGGTAGTGTGGGTGGCTCCTAGTTAAAGGCCTGGTGGAAGAGCTCCATCTTGTCAGCCCTGTGGAACTGCACAAGATCCCGCAGGACCCTGATCTCCTCTGGAAGCTCATTCTACCAGTAAGAAGCCGCCGTTGAAAAGGCCCTGGCTCTAGTAGCGACGAGCCGGGCCTCCCTGGGGCCTGGGATAACCAGTTGATGTTGCACACCTGACCGTAGTGCTCTCTGGGGTATATACGGGGAAAGGCAGTCCCTCAGGTATGTCAGACCCTAGCCATATAGGGCTTTAAAGGTAAGTACCAGCACCTTGAAGCGAATTTGGTATGCTATTAGCAGCCAGTGCAGTGCCTTCAGTGCCGGCTGGATGTGCTCCCATCTAGGCATTCTGGCCATGGCATTCTGCACTAGCTGCAGCCTCCGGATTTGCACCAAGGGCAGCCCTATGTAGAGAGCGTTACAATAGTCTAGCCTCGAGGTGACCATCACATAGATCACTGTAGCCGGGTCATCGCAATCAAGGAAAGGAGCCAACTGCCAAACCAGCCGCAGATGGTAAAGGGCCGACTTAGCAGTGGCTGCTACCTGGGCCTCCATTGCCAAGGAGGGTTCCAGGAGCACTCCCAAACTCCTAACCACCGACGCAGGCACCAATGGTGCCCCATTGAAGGCCGGGAGTGGGAGCCCCAACCCCGAACTGCCCCGACTCAGGCACAGGACCTCCGTCTTTGCCAGGTATAGCTTCAGCCGACTCAGACTGAGCCAGCTAGCCACAGCGTGCAATGCCTGGTCCAGATCTTTCAGTCCGGAGTCTGACTGACTGCCCAACATCTAATAGAGCTGGGTGTCATCAGCATACTGGTGACATCCCAGCCCAAACCTCTGGGCAATCTGGGCAAGGGGGTGCATATAGATGTTAAAAAGCATTGGGGAAAGCACCACCCCCTGAGGCACTCCACACTCAAGCAGGTGCCTCCGGGACTGCTGTTCCCCTAGTGCCACCCTTTGTCCCTGACCTTGGAGAAAGGAAACAAGCCACTGCAAGGCAAACTCCTGTATCCCCATGTTGGCGAGGCAGTGGGTTAGTAGCCGATGGTCGACTGTGTCAAACGCCCTGAGGCACTCCACATTCAAGCAGGTGCCTCCGGGACTGCTGTTCTCCTAGTGCCACCCTTTGTCCCTGACCTTGGAGAAAGGAAACAAGCCACTGCAAGGCAAACTCCTGTATCCCCATGTTGGCGAGGCGGTGGGTTAGTAGCCGATGGTCGACTGTGTCAAACGCGACTGAGAGATCTAGCAACAGCAACACTGCCAAACCGCCCCGATCCAGATCCCTCTGGAGGTCGTCCGTAAGGGTGACCAGTGCTGTTTCCATTCTGTTTCCCTTGTGAAAGCTGGACTGGAAGGGATCTAATACAGAAGCGTCATCCAGAAAGCTCTGCAGCTGTATTGCCACCTCCCTCTCAATTAATTGGCCCAAATAGGGCAAATTGGAAACCGGCCTATAGTTGGGCAATTTGGCCGGATCCAGAGATGGCTTTTTCAAGAGAGGGTGAACCATCGCTTCCTTGAGTGCCCCCAGGAACTGTCCCTTCACAAGGGACTTGTTGATAATCTTCTTTGGGCATCACAAAACCCTTCGTTGCCAGCTTTAATCAGCCAGGAAGGGCATGGATATCAAAGTTGCATGTGGTTGGGTGTACTGTATTGAGCAATCTGTCAACTTCCTCCAGGCCAAGCGGGCTAAAAGAAGCCAAAGCCGGAATTGAAGACATGCAAGGGGCCTCAAGTTCACTCATTGTATCCACTGTGGCGGGGATGTTGCGGCAAAGCACCAAGACTGTATCCATAAAATAGCTTGCAATTGCCTCACAGCCTATATCCAATTCCCTAAGATTTGGTCTGCCCTGTGGCAGAGCTGTTATGGCCCAAATCATTCTAAATAATTGAGATAGGTGTGAGCTAGTGGACGCAATCGTAGCCACATAGAACTCCTTCTTAGCGACTTTGACTGCCATCTCATAGGATCTCATAAACATCCTATAAGATGTTCTTGTTGCTTTGCCTTGAGCCAGACGCCACTGTCTTCTCTAACTGCCTAAGCTCTCACTTCATAAGCCGCAACTCCTGGATAAACCAGGGAGGAAGCCTAGAGTGAGGGTGCAGAGGGCACCAGGGAGCGATTTCATTGATGGCTGCATAGAGTCGGCTATGCCAGTCCTCCACAAGCTCATCCAACGAGCCACCAGGGGGCATCAGATCCCGCAGGGCCATTTGAAGCTGCACTGGGTCCATTTGGCTCTGTGGACGAGCTAAAATATGCTCACCACCTAAAGAGGGTTGGGGTGGAACATTCAGACAGGCCCTCAGAGCATGGTGGTCTGACCATGGTACTGCCGAAGCAGTAATCTGGTCCACTGTTATCCAGCCATGAAAATCAAATCTAGCCATGAAAATCAGATCAAATTGGTAAAAATATTAATCAAGAATAAGACTAACACATTCCAATTAATTAAGTCTAATAAACCTAACCACCCCATAATTCAATTGTTAGCCTAGTACTGTAGATGAATTGTCTGCAGATAGCAGTAACAGTGCTGTTCTGTTGGATCTTCTTTGGGTGGCAGTACCAGTACAGTTCTATTGAGTCTTCCTCCAGCCCGATCATCCTTTGGGGTTCGAAACTTGGGAGCCTTGTCCTTGGGAGCTCGAGAACCCGGATGGGTATCCTTTGCGCTGGGGTCCCTTGCCACCCACACAGCAGTGCTTTCACTTTTCTTCAGCCCTTTCAGGCTAGTAGGTGGCAATTCTGTGGTGTTTGATGTTCTCCAGCATCTGGAAATCCCCATCAATTTCGCCAACCTTGTCTCTATTTGAGTTGTTGTTGTTGCTGCCCAAGCCACTCCACTGCTCCCGGACTGTGCCAGGCAGGCCTACGGGGGATGGCAACCCCCCAGACTCCCCAGCTATTCCCCCAGTGACTTCAGAGCAGCTTGGCTTTCGCAGCCAGGATAGCAAAAGGGGTGTCCATACTGAACTAAGAGAACAGTCGGTGGAGCAAGCAGCTGGCAGGCACGGTCAAAAGCGCTCTGGTCCTCGGCTGGGTCTCCAATTGATGCCATGGCTTTCTTGTTTGTCGTCACTGCATCCAGGCTGTGTCCAGGCCGGTTGTACTGCACCTCGGAGGCGGTAAGACACAGCTGGTTCCTCCAGTCCCAATATGTCTTACTAAACAAAATGTCATATCCAAACATTAGTTTTCTGTTCTGTTTGTGGGATAAAAGTGAAATTAAACAAGTGGTTTTTTAAAAGTTTAAGTGGTCTGGTTGCAAATACTATTCCTATAGTAACTTGATGTCATACAGTAAGAAAATTGCAAGGGCATGTCAACAGTGAACCAAAGTTTCATACTATGGTTGTAATATTTCTTTTCTCAGAAATGGTTTAAAAACAGATCCAGCCAGTCTTGGCAATCACCATGGCAGTTGTCTTCTCCTGGGTGTCCGGGAGAAGCCAGTCAGTGCCTGCAGCTGGGTGGGGGCACGATTGTCTGCACCACCCCAAGACTCCTTGGGTTGGACTCCAAGCCATGGGGTGCTAGGGAACCCCCTGGTGAGTCAAGCTAGAGAAGGGGGCTCCTCCATGCCCCGATGGGCCTGCCATAGAGCATCCCAAATGGGAACAAGATCAGCACATCGAAGCAAGCGTATGGTGATCAAGTGATTATGAACGCAGAGAGACAATCACTAAAAATGTGAGTTGGTGTATAAGCAAGAACCACCCCCAAATACCGTGCCCCCCTAAAATGAAACAGGGGGGAGGGGACTTTCCCCCCGCTAAGGACTGCTTGCAAGCGATTTTAAAGTCAGAAAAGGGGAGGGTGGCAGTAAAAAGCGGATGAATGGAAATAAAGAGACTGTGGGAACTTACCGTTTTGATTAAGAACTTTCAAAGGCTTTGACAAACTTTTATGAAAAGTAAACAATCTTCAAACATGGAGCTGCCGAAAGACTCTAAGGATAAACTAGCAAAAGTTAAGCCTCCTTCAGAAAGTTCCAGCCCTTCAAGTTCTGTGGCTAGACAGGACTCAACTGCAAAACTCCAAAAGTTGCTGTCAGAGGCTCTGCGCCCTTTGCTGGAGAAAATTACAGCTATTGATAATAAGCTGGACGCACAACAAGCGCAAATGGTGTTAAACACACAGAAAATCAAAAAAGCGGAGCAGGAGCTTAAAGAGATTGGTTCCAGCTCAAAAAAGGTGAATAAAAAACTGCAGGTGCTTGAAAAGAAGTGCCAAATCGAAGAATCTCATATGTTACAGCTGCAAATGGAAAGGGCGAGCTATGTCTTGAGATTTCAAGGGATCAAGGAGGAGAGACAGGAGCACCTGAGACAGATTGTGGGTGACTTGTTAGCTCCCTTGGCAGAGGTGACATCGGATCAACTTCAAAGCGAAATAGATACAGTCTTTAGATCGTACTCTGAATTTATCAGAAAGAATAATCTGCCAGAGGATGTTACAGTAAGATTCTCCTGAAAAAAAGTGAGAGATCAACTACTGAAAGCGACTAATGGAGTTACCTTGAAGTTGAAAGATAAGGAGATTAAAGTATTGAAGGATGTTCCATTTGAGATAAGAAGGAAGAGAAGGAAATACAGAGACTTGGTGTTATTTTTACAAAGCCACAAAGTCACCTACAGATGATTGGTACCCAAGGGACTAATCTTCAGATATACAAATGGCAAAGAAAGAATAGACTCTGTTGGAAAGGCTTGTGATTTTTTGCGTCAGCACGGTCGGCCATCAGGCAAGGGAGAAGGAGCCCCTGACGGCACCAAGGAGAGCAAAGAAGAAGGAGAGGCTGAATCTTCTGATGAGGACTCAGACTCTAAGTTGTGGGCAGTAGCCCCCAAAACGGGCTATCATCTGAGAGGGGAAAGAGGGAAAAAGTAGACTGTTATTGTTCTCTGGAGTACTTAATTATGTTTATTGCAGGGCACAGCTCTTTAAGAAACTGGGATTGCTGGGGAAATATTGAAATGTTTTATTAGCTAGATGATCATTTTTGGTGAAAGTCAATTTGCATTCAAGAGGTAAGATATAATTTTAAAAGCTTTGTATGATCACCGATTCTTGGGTTTTTAGAGGTTTTTCTTTTCTTTCACCCGTAGACTGTAGTTTCCCCACCCCTATTTTTCTGTGTATTGTAGTTTCTTTCTTTTTTCTGTATGTAGATTTAGAAAAAACAATAAAAAAATCCCCTTTGCCCCCCCAAATCTTTAAAAACATTCCATAGCCATACAGTCCATACAAATTACAAACCATACTAATATGGTATCTTTTTCTTAGGATCAACTGAAATACCACAAAAAGTCATCATAAAAGACACTTTTGAGTTGCTCTCTTGGAATTGTTCTACTCAGTTCTGTTCAAAACAAGGGGTTGAGGGAGGATTCTAATGAACTGCTGGTTTTTATATGCTCAGGGGGAAATACTCCATTTTTTTGCTTTTTTATCCCAAAAATATTTAATTAAGTTTTCAATGTTTCCTAGTCTGCGTTTTTAAAAAGTACATACTTTAGGGCTCGGTCTCCTGAAACATAATCTTTCCTTTCCCACTTTCTGGGAAACCTAAAGGCATATTTTGGTTGGTTCTACTGTTTTAAATTATGTTTCATGGATTGCCAGGGCTACCTACAATTCTATCTATTCTAGGAATTGGGTGCATAGGGCAACCCTCCCTATTTATTTAAGAAAGTTCAAAATGTATTTAACAATAGCGAATTACAGGGAGAAGCAATAGGCTTCTAGGTACTGAAGACCTTGCTTTCATTGAGAGCCAGTTTGTTGTAGTGGTTAGGAGCGCAGATTCTAACCTGGGAGAACCAGGTTGGATTCCCCACTACTCCACATGCAGCTGCTGGTGTGACCTTAGGTCAGTCATAAGTTCTTTCAGAGCTGTTTTCTCAAGGACAGTTCTCGAAAGAGCTCTCAGCTCCACCTGCCTCACAGGATGATTGTTGTGGGGAGGGGAAGGGAAAGGGATTGCAAGCCCTTCTGAGACTCCTTTGGGTAATGAAGGGTGGGGTATAAATCCAATCTCCTCCTCCTCTTCCTCCTCTTTCTTCTTCCAGAGAGATACAGGCAGGGTAGTATATTCAGACAGAATATCTGTATACCTACTTTCTCCCTAGCAACTTGGGACTTAATATATGTAGATACTATTGGATTAAATTTTTTTTTGGATGTGTAGCAACCACAAGAGTGGTTCTTTAACACCTAAAAATAAAACAACACATTTTAAAAACTAAATATTTAGATGTATCTGTATTGGTGTTGCTCTGCACAAGTTCACACAAGTTCTGCCTTTGTGTGTCAGTGTTCTTGTAGCACACTGGCTAATTTTTAAATTGACCAAATTGACCAAAAACAAAAATGTTCCCAATGTTTCCTGAATATAACATGTGGAGCGGTGGTGCAGGCAGTAAAACGCCTGCAGTAATTCATCAACGAACAGCCATAAGCCTGTTCGAGTCCCACTGTGGCCGGGGTGAGCTCCTGGCCCTTGTCCTAGCTCCCGCCTACCCAGCGGTTCGAAAGTCTAGCAAGTAGATAAATGGGTACCTGCCTAGGTGCAGGGGGGCACCCACCTTCCGGCAGTGAGGAGAAGACAAGAAGAAGCAATGGTGCTGACGGCGAGACGTTCCAGCAGAAAAACAACATGGCAGCGAATCGACAACAGCCGAGTGAGCATTCCGGGCAGGACTGGCCAGAGACGAGGCGACACGATGACGCAACACAGCCAGAGCCAATCAGAATGGAGGCTGGTGCAGCAGTCGTCGCACAGCCACGGACTGTGGAACCAGCCCAGTGGGAGCTGCTGCGGACCCACGCCGAGCCGGATCACGCCGGAAAAAACATGCAGAAGCCGGACCACGCTGAGCCACTGTAGCAGAGGAACTACGGAAAGAAACAACAAGCCGGTAGGGCGCCTGATAGGCACTCACCTCCCCATTCAAGTGTGGCCCTAGCTAGGTAATAAAATCACTATGTAAACTGCTTAGAGCCTCCGGGATGGAGCGGTATAGAAATCAAAATAATAAATAACCATTTAGCTGATTCAGGACTTTGCTGAAGTATGTAGGATCTCACCATTGAAAGTTAACTCTAGGATCAGGAAACAGAGAAAAGCTTTTTGGAAGTGTGAACCCAGGAAAGAAAGAAGGATTGGTCTTGATGCAGAGGTGTTGGGATGAAGGAGTCCAAAGAAAACTCCAAGCTCTTATTCGATCTTTACTATCCTTGGTGAGTCAATCCTGAATCTTATGGTGGAACTCAATTGACTGTTTAGTTTCAGGTTTTGGCAACTTAGGTACCAAGAGAAATGACATATGGTGACATCAGGTGGAAAGGTCCAAGGTTTCATGTATATAAGAGCAACTTAGAGCTAACAGAGAAATTGTTTCTGAGGAAACTAATGTGAAATAGACATATTTCAAGATAAAAAGTGTTAAGGAGAATCACATACCTTCTCCGTTCTCTTAGAGAAAAGGCTTTGGTTAGCTGGATGGGGTCCATAGGTTGCCTAACTCAGCTTTGAGTAAATGAGTACAAATCTATTATGGACAGCATAACCACAATCCCACTCCCAGCATGCCTCCTTTCTGGAAATGACAGTTTTATAAATTTATCCAGATTGTGATATTTGTTCCTAGACAGAGTTTTAGGTTGATAATAACTCAAAGTAACATAGTAGAAAATATCAGTTTGTTTCAATATAAACTTTTCTTCCTCTAGTAATCACTGCCTACATTTAATTTTTTTTAATATTTCATTTTATTGCCATGCTCTTTTGAACTTTTCTTCATCTCCTTTTGCAGCTCAGCTGTTTAAAATAATTAAAACCACCGCCAATCCAAGAAAAGCAGTTAAGAATATAGCTGCAGTTCCACATTTGAGGAAGGGGAGACCTGAAATACCATCTTATTTAATTACATATATAATCAATCATTCTGCCATTTGCAAAATAACTTGTTGCAGATTGAGTATCGTTTTTCTGTGGTTTTCAGAAATGTACATTTCAGCTCCTATTCCAAGGCCTAAATAAAGATTTTATTTAGAAGTTGTACTGCGTATGTTCCAGCTTCCCATTTTTCCCTTTTAACTTCGACACTTAGAAATAGTATCATTTCCCTTGTGGGTAGGCATTTTATTTCTGTCAGTATCTTGGTATAAATGCAGACCATTTGTGGAAAGTTATCAGAGATGAGATCAGATGGGAGTTTTCTTCTCCCCTCCCTCTTGAAGAAAAGCTTTACTGTCTTTCTAGGCTTCCCAGTATTCTCTTACACTGAATTAATTTGAATAAAATACCACAGAATTAAATGCTGTTGCCCACTTGGAAATAATGAACAAAAATGGATGGATGGTGTCTTAAATGCAAATAGGTGCCACTTTATTAGTTCATATTTATGAGACATAGACCTTGGAGGAAATTGTATTTGGTAACACACATAAGCCACAAATATATATACCCCTGACCCTTTATAAATGTTGGATCTGCTCAGTATAATGGTTCTATTGGTTTAATTTTTAGAGTGAAAATAGCTGTATTATAGCTGCACATATTAGCTTTGAAATTGCCCTAGTATGCTGAATATGAATGTGACTTACTTCCTATTATTGCCAAGTATCATTGATACTAAGAGTAAGCTTTTATTATTATTATTTTTAAAAAAACCTGGCCATTATTTCATAATACCTCTCTCACGCATACATAGACCTTTATTGGCATAACACATCAACAGTAGGGACGATAATGGAATAAGTTGATATAACAACACAAGTTACACCGGCAAAAGGTATACCTCTCATATGGATTCATATATTTCTACTGGAACCTAACAAAGTTTTTGGTTATTCTTACAAACGCTATTGGAAGTAGTAGCTGATGAAAGTTGTGTGCATACAACTGGTGAAGGATGATAAACAGTAGAATGGAAAAGACTCCACTGTTTTGCAACTTGCAGTGCAATTCTCAGCAGAGTTACAATTCATGGGCGTAGCTCCACTTACGAGTTGCTTTACTTCTAGAAAAGGAGGAAGGATGTGGAGAGTGTTGACCTGGAGATTTGTTGAAAGTGTAACATGGGGAATTCAATATGTGATAGAAAACAATGAGCGCAGCATTTCTCTGATCCTGGATTCCTGCTTAATTATGATGCAAAAATTAATTCTGGAACCGGAGCATGTGGAGTTTGTCATAGCGTTTGATTCCTTCTCTCCTATTGTATGTATAGGCATATCATAATTCTTTTTGCATGGGGCATGGCTGATCAGCCCATGTGATCCTGTACGTTGGTAAAATGCGATACTGAAAAAAAATTATACCAGCATCTTAAGATTTGTCTTTTGCAGTGTTGTGTTGATGCAAACATAGGATAATCAAACAAGACTGTTATTTTGCAGTGTTTTAGCAATTTATATTGATAACAGAGAAGTGGGAAGTATACAAATGAACTGAAGTAATGAAAAGACACATACAGTGCTCAGTATAAGATTCCTAAACCATCAGTCCCATTTCTGAACTCCAAAATCTGGGGGAAATTTCTGATAAAGAGAATTTGGGATTATTCTTGATGGCACTTTAAAAATAAGTTGAAATGAGCTTCATGATTCCTTGAGCCATTCTGATGTATTGGATTGACAGAATATTTGACTGGGGCTTGGGGGGCCTGAGTTCAAATGTCAGCTTATCCATGAAGCTCATTTAGAAACCTTGGACAAATGATTATTCCATTCTTTCCAGGGACTGGGAATGGCCAGATTTAAGCACAAAAACATCTTTTTGCTGCCACAGAGCTACTCTGTAGTAGACTGTGACTGGTAGACATGAGAAAATCTTTTATCCTGATGCAAGAGCTTATTGCTTAGCAGTACTTTTCATCTTCATTTGTATAAATAAGACCTCCTCATATTTGTGGCATAATGTATGCATTTTGAGAGATGCAGAGTAGATGTCTTCCCAAACATATAATGATGATACAAGCAGCCTTAGGCACAAGCAGTATCGAATAAACTGTTAGACTGGGTCCAGTGGCTCTTTTTCACTAAGTGAGAAACCTCCCAGTGGAAGAACCGAACCAATGAATCCAATTCCATGGCTACACTGTGCAGTGAGTTTTCTACTGCAAACAGCTGACTTAAAAAAAAAATGGCTGCAAGGCCTGTTAAGAGACTGTAAACTTCTTAGTCAAATTTTAAATTGCCAAATCTTAATCCCTTGGGATGTTCAAAATGATGAAAATGTCCCCCCAAATCTGAAGCTTCATCAGTATGTTTCTTCTAATTTCTTGAACGTTTAGGATGCTGTCACACTTCAAGATAAGTTGTTTAGGATGCTGTCACACTTCAAGATAAGTTGGGGGGGGGGACAAAAGACCAGGGACTGATCTGTAAGTGGAGCAGTGGTGCAGGTTCGGAGCAGAGGGAAGAACAAGACAGACCCCCTTACGACAACAAAGGAGCAGGCAGGAGGAATGACAGCTAGCACTAGCGTCCTCTGGAGTAAAGACCTCCTGTGGTATAGAGGTCAGCTTGGAAGAAAGGGCTCCCCAGCTTGGACATAGCTAGGAGGAAAAGGATAACAGAGCCCTGCAGGAAGAAATGATGTAAAATCAATTGGCTAACACAGGAAAGAAGCAGAGAAGAAGGGCAGCTAACAAGACCTGGAATATCTGCAGACTGGAGAGAGCAAGAAGATGCTATTCCTGGCCAGGAATATGGCAGGCTGCATCACGTGCAACATTGGCAGTCTAGCTAGGGTTGCCAATAGCAGTTGCCTACTCCTTTAATAGAGGCTTATTGGAAAGTTATTTGCTAAGTGATGTTATTTACCTCCATGCTATGAAAAGTGTCCCTTGCCCATTTCTCCAAATTAAGCCCCTTAAAGAGACAAGTTATTTTTATTCTCCAGGATGGTAGCAACTCAAAGTCTAGCTAAGTTTGTAGCATGCAGAGGCAACGACAAGAAAACCTGGTTGAAGCAAGTGGGTGGGAAAATGGGAAATTAGCTCCCTGATTGGATTGTGACTGTTTAACACAAAAGTATCAAACTCATTTGTTATGAGGGCTGGATCTGACATAAATAACTTTGTCAGGCTGGGCCAGGTATTCCATAAAATTTAATGCCAGGTACCAGAGATACAAACTTTATAAAGGACAGCAGCTGGTATGCTCCAAGTTGGTGTGTCCTCACCACGAGGCACCATGGGCTGGGGGTGGGCAGAGGAAAACCCGCATGGGTGAAGCACTTCTGGGCAGATGCCCACAGTGTACCTCTAGGCATATGCCCCCACTTTGCCTGGGGGGGCAAACCCTTTTCTTAGCCCACTCCCACCACCAATACTGTGAGCCTGGGCCCCAGGGTAAAACACAAAACAGTTTGGTGTTGCAAGCTCCCCCTTGCCTCCACGCCACTATGGAAAGGGACTGGAAAAACAAGTTGAAACTAACCTCCCTGACTGCAGAAGAGGGCGTGGCTGTAGCCCAGGCACAAGATCACATGTACAGAAGGACCCAGGCCAAGCAAAGCCCAATAACCCAGAGATGCCCGTGCAGCAGCTGCTGCTTCCAGCCAAGGCTGCCAGACAATCTATGGTGGGGCAATGCTGGTAGTTCAAGTCAGAGATTGTAAAGTACTGGGTTTCGGGCCTCATGACTCGGACGACGACATAAGAGAAGACGCGTTTATTCGTACTTCACATAAGACAAGAACACGCAGTAACGGCCGGAGGCCAACTATATACAGTTAGGGGGGGACGGCCCTATATTCCTATTGGCGGGTTTGAATCGCCCGCCAATGCTGCCATTGGTTCACTACTGGCGAGCTCAGGAACCTAGTCCCTATTGTTCTCAGAGAGCGAAGCTTGGCTGTATTTCGCCAGCTCTGCCTTCTGATCCCAGGACACAACACCCCTCCCCCATAGTTCGTCTCCTATCAGGTGACGTAGTCTTTTAAGTATAGTTGGTGCCCTCCGTTCTCTTAGCGAACGTCGGGGGCCGGTACCGGACTGGCGGGGCCCCTATCGGGTGGTCTGCCAGCACAAGGAGCTTGGATCTCTGGTAGTAGCCGAGGCGGTGACGGTGGCGGCTGTAACGGCGGCGGCAGCGGCGGCGGCGGTTCAGCTGTCACCGGGGCCCCCTCCGGATTCCGTGGACTTTCCGGCGCTGGCTCCGCTGTCGGTGCTTGCGGTCGATCGGATGATGGGGCGGCTGCGGCATTTCCCGGTAACTGGATCTCTGTGTCGGGGTCTTGCCGCCTCCGGAGCTGGTCGACGTGTTTACGGAGGACCCGGTCCCCATCTGTTAGGACTTCGTATGACACTGGCCCGGTGGGTTTTAGGATGCGCCCGGCCACCCACTGCGGCCCCGCCCCGTAGTTCCGGAAGTAGACAGGGTCTCCCGGTAGGAAGCTTCGGGGCGCCTCCCTGTTCTCGACCAGCTTTCTCTCTGGGGCTCGGTCCGGGTGGAGTCTGTCTAATAAAGTGGTAGGGCGGCGGCCCATTAATAGTTCTGCGGGGCAATGTCCGGAGATGGGGTTTGGGGTGGTGCGGTATGTAAGAAGAAAGCGGGCCAGCCGGAACTCCCAGTCCCCCTCCGTTATGCGGCTCAGGGCCTCTTTGGCGGTGCGTACCATCCTCTCCGCCTGTCCATTGGTTGCCGGGTGGAAGGGCGCTGATCGTATGTGCCTGATTAGGTTCCTTTCGAGGAACGCTTGAAACTCAGCAGACGTGAACGCTGCCCCGTTGTCCGACACGATTGTGTCTGGTAACCCGTGCGTCGCGAATATTTTCCGCAGGGCCCTTATTGCCGCTTTGGCAGAGGTGGTAGACACTGGGCTTATTTCCACCCATTTCGAGTAGGAGTCTACCGTCACCATGAACTGGAGCCCCTGGAACGGCCCCGCAAAGTCTATGTGTAGGCGTGACCATGGCTTGTGGGTAGACTCCCAGCTTTGGGTTGGCGCTCTCGGGGGATTGGGGCGGACTTCCTGACACCGTGTGCACCCTCGGACCCAGGTTTCAATTTCGGCGTCCATCCCGGGCCACCACACGTAGCTCCTTGCCAGAGCTTTCATTCGTACAATGCCGGGGTGGGCCTCATGTAGCGTTTCTAGAACCCCTTGTCTCATGGGCCCCAGGATGACCACCCTGTCCCCCCATAACAAGCACCCTTTTAAGGCGGATAGCTCTTCCCGCCTGGCTTTGTATGCCGTGAACTCTGGCCCTGTCTGTTCCGCTGGCCATCCCCTCACCACCCAGTTTAGGACCCGGGAGAGAATGGGATCTCGGGACGTGCGGGCGGCCACGTCTGCAGCCTGAAGGGGGGGGTTTGGCAGCTCCTCCATTAACAATACTGCGGGAGCCGGGGCCGGATCTTCCCCTGTATGCGGCAGCGGCAGGCGGCTCAAGGCATCGGCATGACCCAGCGCC
Source organism: Gekko gecko (assembly GCA_029375565.1). Taxonomy (NCBI): domain Eukaryota; kingdom Metazoa; phylum Chordata; class Lepidosauria; order Squamata; family Gekkonidae; genus Gekko; species Gekko gecko. The sequence goes on from JAPDNY010000004.1 coordinate 59,853,936, forward strand.
TTGCCCGGCCGATGCTCTAACTGGTACTGGTAGCCCGCCAAAAACAAGGACCAGCGCAACACCCGGGGCGACAGTACCTGCGGCGTTTGTTTGTCCGCCGCAAACAGTCCCAAGAGCGGCTTATGATCGGTTACGAGCGTGAAGGGCCGCCCGTACACAAAGTTGTGAAACTTTTTAACCCCCGCCACCAGTGCCAAGCCCTCCCGGTCGATTTGAGCATAGTTCCGCTCCGCGGGGGACAGCGTGCGGGAGTAATAAGCCACCGGGACTTCCCTTCCATCCGGTAGCTTGTGTGCCAAGACTGCCCCGACCCCATACGGTGATGCGTCGCACGCAAGGATTACCGGGAGCTTTTCATCAAAGTGGGCGAGCACCGCGTTAGAAATCAAGAGTACTTTAACCCCCCGAAATGCCGCCGCCTCCCTCGCTCCCCATGCCCAAGGTGTCGCCTTATCCAGCAGCCTGTGCAGGGGTTCGGCCACGGCGGCTTTGTGGGGAAGAAAGGCGTGGTAAAAGTTCAGGAGGCCTAAGAACGCCTGGAGTTCTGCCTTGGACTTCGGGGCGGGGGCCTCCACGATGGCCTTCACCTTGTCCCTCGCCGGATGCAGGCCTGTTGCGTCTACCCGGTATCCCAAGAACTCCACCTCCGGCACCCCGAGGAGGCACTTTTCCCGCTTCACTTTCAGCCCCGCGGCTTGGAAGCGTTCCAGTACAGTTCGGAGGCGGGCGGCGAAGCTTTCCGGGGTGGTCGCGGCGATGAGGACGTCGTCGAAGAACGGCTTCACCCCAGGGATCCCTTTCAACAAATCGTCCATAAGATTTTGTAATATCCCTGGGGCCACACTGACCCCGAACTGCAGCCGCTTCACCCGGAAGGCCCCCCGGTGTGTCACTATGGTTTGCGCCTCGGCCGTGGCCTCATCTACCGGGAGTTGCTGGTACGCCTGCGCGAGATCCAGCTTTCCAAATATGCGCGCCCCCGCCAGTGTGGCTAAGACATGGCTGACCACGGGTACGGGGTATGCGTGCGCCTGAAGTGCCTGGTTAATGGTGCACTTATAATCCGCGCAGATGCGGATTTCCCCGTTTGGCTTGACGGGTGTCACAATCGGGGTCTCCCATCGAGCGTTCGGGACGGGCTCTAGGACTCCCTGGGCCACTAACCGGTCCAGTTCGGCCTCTATTTTCGGGCGGAGGGCCAGGGGCACGGTGCGGAAGCGCCGTCGGACAGGCGTCACGGTGGGGTCTAAGTGAAGCGACACCGGGGGCCCTTTATAACACCCCAGTTTCCCGTCAAAGACCTCCGGGAATTCCTTGCACACCGCCCCCCAGTCCCGCACCCCGCACTTATTCACTCCCCCAATCGTTATGCCTAGGGCTTCGAACCATGCCCGCCCCAGGAGACTCACGAGATTTCCCTCTACCACCACCAAGTCCAAGTTCCCCTCAAAGTCTCTGTACTGCACTCGGAAAGTGCCGACTCCCCGGATGGGGACAAGGTTCTTTTGAAAGTCCACCAAGCTTAGTGGCGATGGACGAAGAGGGGGTCCCCCTAATGGGCAAAGTCTTTTTAAAGTGTCTAGGGAAATGATGGACGCCGCCGATCCCGAGTCCACTTCCATGCAACAGGGGGACCCCTCGATCCGCACGGTTACTTGGATCTTCGGGGCAGAGGAGAGGTTGGGGTTGGGGAGGCGAAGTACCTGCAGCGGCTGGTCGGTGAGGTGGTACAACTCGGCGACCTCTTCCGTCGTCTCGTAGGCGGTGGACGATGCGCGGTGCGGTGGAACCGATGCTCTCGAATTCCTGGGGCCCTTGGACCGGCAGACCCGTGCGAGGTGTCCCTGCTTTCCGCACCCGTGACAAACGGCATCCCGGAACTTGCAGGATTTCCTTCCGTGGCCTTCCCCGCAGCTGGCACAGACGGTCCGGTTGCCGGAAGGCTTGGCTGGCTCTCTGTTGGCCTGCTGGAACGGCGCCGGGCGGCGTTGTTGAGGTCTGAGGGCGAAGACCTCTTCCGTATCTACATTCCCGGGGCTTGGACTCCTTCCGACCACATGGGCGGCCGCGGCCGGGCGTTCCCCTTCCGCGGCCTCGTGGGCTGTTGCGGCGTCTAGGGCCTCGTCTAAGGAGAGCCTCCGGTGTCCAACCAACTTGCGCCGCAGCTTGGAGTCCGCCAGGCCCCACACGAACTGCGTCAGCAGGTTGTCCTCTACCTTCGGGAATCCGCAGTCCACCGCGAGCGCCCTTAGCGCGGCCAGGAAGGTGGCAATGGATTCCCCTTGGGCCTGGACTCGCCTCTGGAAATCCATCCTCTTGGCCAGGAAGGTTGGCCGGGGGCTGAAGTAAGCGTTGAGGACATCCAGGATCTCCCCAAACAAACTCTCCAAGGCGGTGCGGGGGACCAAGAGGCTCTTGGCGAGGCGGACGGTTTGGGTGCCGCAGGCGTTCAGGAGGATCGCTCGTTTCTGGTCGGGGTGGCGGATTTCGTTGAGCTCCAAGTAGCTGATGAGCTGGTCGACCCATGCGTCCCAGGTTTCTGGCTGCGACGGATCGAAGTGCTCCAGTGTTACATGAGAAGCGGCCATGGTTCTGTCTGGAACGGCGTGCGCCGGGGCGAGCGGTGCGGTGCTGCTCTCGGGGTCAGCGATGCGATGCTCGGCGAGCGGTGCGGTGCTGCTCCCGGGGTCAGCGATGCGGCGCTCGGCGGTGTCCTTTTCGTCGCTCATGGAGTCACGGAAGGCGTTGAGATCCCACCTTCGTCGCCACTGTAAAGTACTGGGTTTCGGGCCTCATGACTCGGACGACGACATAAGAGAAGACGCGTTTATTCGTACTTCACATAAGACAAGAACACGCAGTAACGGCCGGAGGCCAACTATATACAGTTAGGGGGGGACGGCCCTATATTCCTATTGGCGGGTTTGAATCGCCCGCCAATGCTGCCATTGGTTCACTACTGGCGAGCTCAGGAACCTAGTCCCTATTGTTCTCAGAGAGCGAAGCTTGGCTGTATTTCGCCAGCTCTGCCTTCTGATCCCAGGACACAACAGAGATCATTGGCGAGCCTTGTCACACCCATGCTGCAGCAGCTGCCCCAGGCCAAAGGCTGCCAGATTGTCTGATGGAGGAGCAGGCACTGTGCACACAAGGCCACTCATGTGACAGAGGCCACCGGCCACCCAGTGACCAGTATAGCTGGAGATCACTGGCATCCCCCCACAAGGCGGCAGCTGCCTGTGGCTGAAGGGCACCAGGTGTTCCATGGAACCCTAAGCCGGTATGAATGTGACTGTGCTGGCTCTCAACTTACCAGTGAGTCTGCCACTGAAGCGAAGGGGTTCTGCGTGAGTGCTGCAGACCAGGTTGTTCTGCCGTGCTGAAGCCACAATCAGAGTGGCTCCACCTACTTCTCTCCCCAGCATCCTCCTGCTCCCTCCATTGCATCAGTTGCTCACTGGCTGGATAAGAGCTGTGGTTCCAGCCCCTAGGCCTTATGTTTCACACCCCTGCTTTAAAATGTGAGTTTGCTTTTGTGAATGATTTCTGAAATTAAAGGTGAAGCCTAACAGTTCCCTGGTTTTGAATGGTCTGTGGTGAGGCTGGTGGAAAATGGGAAATGTTGGTAGGGATGTGGCCCCTGGGATGTGATAGATACTCTGCCATCCTTGTTTTTAAGTTTTAGGATTCTTGATTAAAGAAGTAGAAAAGACTGAGCGATAGCAACAATTGAAATGTCAGGTGGGTTTTTAAGGAAACTGCACTTTGAGATAACAAGGCTACATCAGAGTCAATTTACAGTCCAAAGGCCTTGTCAGTTTACAGCTCCTAAACTTTAAATTGCCTATTCCTGGATAATAAAACTATTGAAGTCCTTAAAGAGTCACATTGTACAATATTGCTAGTTGATGGACCAGAAAGTAAATAGCAATTGTATAACTGGTGTTCCAGAAACTAATGCTACAAACTGGTGTCGAAATAATTTCTTTCATATTTCAGGACTCTTCATGCTCCCACTTTTTCTCATGATAGGCAGATATAGCTAAATACTTCCTTCTTTTTTCTGCAAATACTTTTAACAGGATCATACCTGTTTGGAATCATGGCTTGTCAGAAAAGCGTAAACCCCATAATTTGCCAATACCAGGGCTTTTTTTTTGTAGAAAAAGTCCAGCAGGAACTCATTAGCATGTTAGGCCACATCCCTGATATCACAGCTCATTAGCATATTAGGCCACAGCCCCATATTACCAGAAGTGTGGCCATTTTGCTTCTTATTCTGTTTACCTTGTTTGTTGTCAAAACCCAGGGCTTTTTTTGTAACAGGAACTCCTTTGCATGTTAGACCACCCACCCCAATATAGCCAATCCTAATGAGTTTCTGCTGTTGGGTATGGCCTATTATGCTAATGAGTTCCTACTGGGTGTGGTCAACTCAGGAGCCAGCCGAAACTCCATTCCTGTGCATTCCTACCCTAAAGTAGCCCTGGCCAATACAAACATAATGGCAAATTATGATTTGTCAAGAAAGCAGAAATCTCTAATTAGCTAGCCCCATGTGAGAAAAGAGGGTAGAAAATGGAGTGTAGTGTGTTCCTGACAATACCTCATGATCAGTCACATTGAAGCAAACCATGATGCCTGAACCATGGCACTGTGGAGCATAGGTATTACAGCTCAATCCCACCCCCCCATACACACACTGATAAATATTGTGTTTTGATTAGTTTTATCAAGGGTGGTTTTTGTTTGTAGCACATAATATATAATAAAGCTTACGAGTTATAATACTGTGGGTAGTATCATGGTTGGGAAGTAGGGTTACTATAGCAGGAAACCTTCTTGCTGTCAGCCGCTGACTCCCACTGCTGCTCCCACTGCCATCTTTAGAACTAAACTTTTCACACGTGCGCAGAACAGCGATTTCCACACTTCCCTTTAAACTTTAAATGAACACTTTAAATGAAACTTTTACCCCCGAAACTGGCCTCCGTGAGATCCCGAACTCATCTAAATGCTTAAACTAGGCACAATTCAAACTTTGCTATTACTAACTTGGGAGTGGAGCCCATGTGCCCATGCGCATACCACTGAGGCTTAAAAAATGGCTGATGAAAAGCGGAAGCCTGAGGGTTCCGCAGCAACTTTCCAGAGGGGAGGGGGTTGAAGCACCAGAAGTGGCTCAACACCGGAGCGATCAGACGACAGAAAAGTGCGGCTCGAAACAGAGAATTGGAAAAATACCACTTGGGTAAGTGGTATCAAAATACTCTGTTTTAAAGGGGGTTTGATCCAGAAAGCGACAGCTGGGGACAGTGCACAGGTGTTGTGTGTGTGAATGCACACATAAAATCTGTTCCTGAAGTGTGCCGAAAGCGGACTAAATGGCCTGTCTGAATGCACCCATATATTTCCTATTTGCCACAGGTCAAACAGGAGTGACTCATTCTCTTTAGATTTATCCAGGGCACTTTTTGTAGCAGGAACTCCTTTGCATATTAGGTGACACACCCCTAATGTAGCCAATCCTCCAAGAGCTTACAGAGCTCTTTTTACAGGGGCTACCGTAAGCTCTTGGAGGATTGGCTATATTAGGGGTGTATCTCCTAATATGCAAAGGAGTTCTAATTTATCTAATTGTCACATGGCAACTTCTGAGAGTTGATGCCTTCAGCTAAAGTTCAGCTACCTCAGAATGTGTGCTGGGGCCCTAACAGGCTGGAACAGGCATTGACTTACAAATTTTGAAATAGAAATTCAGCTAGACAAATCTTTTTAGCCACTAAAAATTCTAATAGTTATGCTTTCTGTCATTGTTGTTCCTTACATTTGAAGGGATATGATGGACAGCAGCTGTGCTCATAGTAAGAGAAAAGTAATAGGAGTTTTTAAAATTCATTTTGCAGTGAATTGTATCCCAGGAAATCCAGGAATACACTTGTGCCCAAGCCTGCCTTTTAAGAGCAGGAGAAACCACAGAGCACATTATTCCAGCCTGTATTCTAAGTGCAAAGAGTAATATTCAATACCCAGTTGAGCTGTGCCCTTGAAGAGCCACAGTCAATTGTATACATTTAGGAAAATATTTGACAGGTTGTGAACTTCTTTGTTGGATGTTTTTGGAAGAGGATTGTTTGTTGTCCTAAATTATACAAGAGATAATTTAAACAGCAGTATTCCCAAGATTGGAAAACCACAGGAGTTATAAGCCTGGGCAAATGTGACGTATTATTGAAGAACGTCTTTAGTTCTTCAGAATGGTTGGATAGAAGGTGATGCCACTGGGGAAGGCTGCCATGTTTTTTACACACTGCATGCAGAATTTCCATATAATTGTGTCTGACATGTTTGGAAGTAACCTTTTAAAACCACATGTATTGGAACTGGTACATGGGAGGTATTTACAAACATTGGTGGAACGTGATTTGGGTGTTTGTTTAGCCTGGTTTAGTAGTTAAGTTATAGAAATCTCTTTTAATTAATGTAAACAAGTTTGGAATGCTGTTGTAATACTTTGTGAGTAGGAAATTGGTTCATTTGGTCAATTTGGGCCTGGTTTTCATCTGTTTGGCTATTCATCATTTATCAAAACTGATGGATACACAAAATCTGACTTCCTTGGGAGTTCTTCGGTAAACCTGAGGCAGGTCTTTCTCTAATTAAACTTTCACACAGCTCTTTTTATGTTCAGGGACAGGCCATTTAACCAGCCAAGAAGTAAAACATAATCTCTCCTATTTTTTTGTTTCCTTCTATAGTCACAAACAGCCATGCTCATTCTGTTAAACTTGAGCTAATTATCTTCTGGCACTCTGTATTTTACCTACTTCCTTTATTGAGAAAGGGTTAGAATTTGGAAGAGATTATAAAGATGCAGTGTTCATTCTTTGTTAAATTCTGTGCTGGACATCAACACAACTCACAACTGGTATCTTGGACCCCTCCAAGTAACCCCTGCACATCTGTGTAATAACAACCTCCACCTCTCTAGCTACTTTCTGCATACCTGCCTAGGAACTTAGGAAAACTCTGTGTTGTTAAAAGGGGTAGCATAGGATGAATACATGGTTCTATTTCCATCATGTTTGTATTCTTATCTTTTCCCCAACAATGTGAGTAGTGCTATAGAGATAAAAAGAGCACAGTACATGCAGTTTAAGGGCCAAATTAAATGTCATATTTTTTAATAAGTTGGGTCTGGATTCCCTCAGCCAGATCTTTTTTTTTTTGGGGGGGGAACATGCCGGAACAGAGTTTCGAAACCTCTTTGACAGAATTCTTTTTAAAATGTTTAAAAGTTCATTAGTTTTTAGTATACAGATTGAAAACTTCATTTCCCTCTTGAGAGTTCTGGCACCTTAAAAAAAAAAAAAGCCCTGCCCGCAACCAAACTCAAAGTTAGATGCTAACTGCTGAGAACTAAGTCAGTTTTCTCCTTGTGCTGCTTTCCCAACCCAAAATGGGTTGGGTGGCAATATTTGCACATGCCTGAGTACGCATCCAAAATGGGTCCCTGTGACTCTTGGGACTTAGTTCCCAGCATTCTGACTGTGGGAGCATGAGAGTCAAGTTGGAGGGGGGGGCAGACCTGACCTGTGTAAAAACATCACATCTACTTTGGCTTTTTTGAATGCACAGAACCACCTTACACTGAAATAGGCCATTGGTCTACCTAAGTCCGTATTAATCAGACTCGCTGAAGCTCTCCAGGGTCTCCAGAAGAGTGCTGCTTTACATCGCTTTCTCTTTTCTTTTATTAAAATTGGAGATGTTGAGGATTGAGCCTGTGACCTGTTACATGTGAAGCAGATACTCTATCACTGAACCACAGCACCTCCCTTTAACATTCTGTTTGCAGCAGTGACCAGCAGTATACATCTGGGAAACTTGCACAAACAATAGTCACCATCTCTGTCCTGTATCTAGTATGCAGTGGTATGCTGCACTGCTGCCTTTGAACATGGTGATTTCATTCATTCATTCATTCATTCATTCATTCATTCATTCATTCATTTTTATACATTTGATTTGTAGCCTGCCCTTCTCTGGACTGTAGGATTCAGGGCGGATTACATCATAATAAATAGTTAAAAGCTTAACTTTACAATATTATAATAAACATTTAATCAACATTGGCACTTATTAAACCCAATGTTTTACAGGTGATAATAATCAGGAGGGGCAAATGGGAGGGAAAGGAAACCACAGAGACAGAGGCTGGTGCTCTTCAGATTGTCACTATCCCTGACCATATTCCTGGTGGAACATCTTTGTCTTCCAGGCCCTGTGGAAGTGTTTCATATCTCACTAGACAGAGAGTTCCAACAGGTTGGGGGCAGGGCTGAAAAGGTCCTGTCCTTGGTTGAGGATTGCCAGATGTTTTAGCCCATCCTGGCGAATGGTTACTGATGGACCCAATCTTTCCTTAAGGGTTTTAAAGCCATCTAAGCTAAATTCTTTTCTGTGTCTCAGATAAAAGCTAGTGATTAACAGTGAACTCTACAGCTTAGTTGATGTATAGACATTGCCTTGCCCCACTGAAAATCAATATTGTACCTGTTGTTTCCTTCTTCATGTCTTTATACAAGGCTATGATAAGGACAAACTAAGTACTGTATTAGATAGTAGATTTTAGAACAGGATCAGAAATGGCAATTTAAAAAACAAATAAAAAACCTAAGGGACCATATGGTTCCTGAGGTAATTTATTGGTCTCCCTTTACTGTAATGGCAGTTTCTGTAGCATGAACATGGGATTACGAAAAAGCTATCCATGATTAATAGAATAAGCAGCATAAAATACAATGGGCAATTTCAAAGGTTACAGGATGGTTAATAAGATTATTAAAGTTGTTAATAAAGAAAGAGTGTGGAAAAGGTCATAATAAAGAGTGTGGGTTTTAAATTACTTGAGGAAGCCATGGTCATGGAAGGAAATGATGTAGCTCTGGAAGTGGCAAGAACTATTTAAAGCCTATAAAATATGGCTTCAAACAAAATCATATTAATTATTTGACTTGGATTTTGGAGGGCTGTGAAGGTGATTGCAGATGCATATATGCAGCTGAGAGATGTAATAAAAGAAAGAGGTCCCTATATTCAGCATTAATCATCTTGACCACTGTTAATATTTAACTTATGTAGGAAAGGCTAGAGTCAAGGTGCAGACCTGTAATATGTATTGCTGGGATTTTTGCAACATTTTGTGATCCACTGATGATTTTCTGAGAACTCAATGGAGTTGTTGGTTGTGTTCTCTGCCTGGGATTTCAAAAGATGGCTAGTTGTGAAATACATGACAAGCCACAATATGTGACCAATGAGCCAGCTACCCCTTCATCTCTTTGAGATGAGCCATCCCGAACCAGAGACTTTTCATCTCCTGTCGGCTTTCCCCCAAAGTTCAAGTTTCCAGTTTGTCTTCAAATACAATCCTTCATGGAGTACATTGTGTAAAATGCATTATTGGAAGTCTGAGAACCACAGAAATATTGATCAGCATAGCAAGGTTGGATGCATTTAGAAGGGAGCAGTGGCTAGTATGTAGATATAGATGAAAACCCCTCTAACCACCACACTTCTCACAGGGAAATCAATATGTTGTGTCTGATAGGCAAACAGAGGGGAATGATGTTTTATCTGTATGTGTGTATGTGTGTAATCTGACCTTATGCCAAGCTGATTACCTACATCAGGCACCAGCTATTGCAGCCATAGCCTGCACGTTTCTACAAAATGAAACCCATGCACTAGTTGTGGTAGAGGTCTTTATAGCCCTACCAATTTATCCATCTGTTTTGTCCATTGTCCACAAGTCCATATTGCACTATTGTACTAGGCACTGAACATTTTATGGCTATCCCTCATTAATAGGTAATGTTACAGATGCTGACAGATATTTTCAGGGATGTCCGACATAAGGCCTGGGGCCAGAACTGGCTCATCCAGGGTTCTTATGTGGCCTACGAGCAACTGGTGCAAGGGAGGAAACTGAAGCTCAGGGTGGGGAGAGGTTGGAGCCATTCTGATTGTGGCTTCCACATGGCAGAACAACCTTGTCTTCAGCAGTCAAGCAGCGTGGGAGCGTCTGCCCAGTGCTACACTGCTGCCTCTCGAGTGTGCCCATGTGGGTTTTCCTCTGCACTCCCCCCGCAGCCCATGGGGCCTTGCAGTGAGTATACATCCACTCGGAGCTTACAAGCTGCTGTGCTTTATACAATTTATATCTCCAGTACTTGCCATTACATTTTATGGCACACATGTCCTGGCCCAACAAAGTGAAATTTATGTCAGATCTGGCCATTGCAACAAATGAGTTTGACACCTCTCTTTTAGACAGTAGCTGCAAAAGAAGTCCTGCAGCAGAGGACTAAAGACTAACAATTTCCCATTGTAGTTTTAGATTTTCACTCTGCTTCCATACAGCCTTCATTCCATGTAACCATGCCTGGCAGTGTGATCAAATACTGAATCGATGAAACGGAGCTCCCGCCCTCCCGGCAACGCCGCTGGTGGGCGAGGGCTCATTTGCCGCTCCGAGGAGAGGAGACGGCAACGGAGGGGGACGCTGTGCGTCCCGACGCGGCGGGGGGCAGAGCCGGCTACTTCTAAGGGCCAGGCTCCGCTCCCACACTGTGCAGTTGCTCCGCGTGCTCGGAGCATTCGGGAGAGCGGCTGCTTTGTGCTGCGGTCCCGAGGGCTGTACTTTCTGGGGCTCGCAGCAGGCGCCAGACTGGGCCATATGCTGATGGCGGCGAGCGCTGCGGCAGCTCCCGGGTTGGGACGGGAGGCATGGCAGAGTTGAGGCTTGCCTGCCGGACTCACTTGAGGCGCGGGCGGGGCGGAGCCCGCCCTTCCTCTGCCGGCTCTTTTCCCGCGGCGGCCTCGAGCAGGCCGGCTTGGGGCTGAAGAGCACTTGGCTTGGGGGCGGCTCGGCAGTACGGCGGCTTGTATGGCGGCGGTGGCGGCAGCGACCGGTGGCGGCAAGGTGGCTGGGTGAACGGCCCATTGCAGCAGCGGCTGAGTGGCGGTGGAGGCCTGTGGTGGGGGGGCCGCTGTCGGCCCCCGCCCTCACAGTTCTTGTTTCAAAAAAGGAAAGAAAAGGGAGGAGAAAGAACGGGGAAGAGAGGAGGTGACCTTCCCCCCACCATCGCACCTTCACATTTGGTGGCTGCAGTTGGTGGGACTGCCTGGGCCACATTTCTTGTTTTCTTTGCCCCAGCTCTGCATTTGGCCCCCCCTCCACTGGGTGATCGGCCCCCCCAGGGGACTTTGCTGGGCGGTCATTTTGCTGTTCTTTACCTTTGGTGTGATGGAGGTCTCTGGGCGGCCATCTTTGGAGGGCATTGCCCAGGGGAGGCCATCTTAAGCAAGCATTTTGGAGTCAGCCATCTTGTTAGGGTACTTATGGGTGGCCATCTTGAATGTCCCTCCCAGGCAGCCATTTTAGGTAACTTTGACAGCAGCCATTTTTTATAGTCGTAGCTGGGGAGATTTTGTGAGCGGAAGTTACCAGTTATCTATTGTGGTGGAGGCTACGGGGCTTCTTGCTGGGGCCTGAGCGGGATGACCCTGTCAGCCCACTTGTTATTCAAGGGCTCGAGGTGCTAAAAGCCTCTGGTGGGAGCAGGGCCAGTTATAGTTCTGACAAGCACTGTCCATGAAAGGGCAGCTTTTATTTATTTATTTCTAGTCACATTTCAAATCTTGAAAGAGTTCTGTCGGCCCTGCCTACCTCACAGGGTGTTTGCTGTGATGGGGGGATGGGAGAGGAGTTTGTGGGCTACTCTGAGACTTTGAGTGGAGAGTGGGATATAAATCCAATCTCTTCTTTTACTCTCTGTCTTCAGAGGTGCCAGTCCATAAAACATCAGATTTTAGCTTGGTGGCTTCTCAGTACTACACCACAGATCAGTAATCAGTAATACACCAGGGATAAGTGATCGGTTTCCATGGAGGTGTGTTTGAGTTTATCTGTTAAAAATACATCGCTATATGTTACATAATAATTGTGGCTGCAGTATAAATGCACCGGGAGAAAGGGAATGATGCATGTGGCTGGTGCAGGGTTTGAAGTCAGGACTGAGGGCTTGCTGTGCTGAAACTGCAGTGAGATGTGTGTGCATAAGGGGCCATTAGCTGAGCTTCAAGGTCCCATCTTTACATACAATAGGCACACCAACCCTTTAATCATCCTGGCTCCTGTGTCTTTTTACAGATGTTTAAGACAGATACAGAAAGGGAAGAGGCATTGAGATCATATTGCTGAAATTTATGCTGGCTACTGAGAATTCCAAGAGAATTTAAAAGCAAAAACGTCAGCTTGTGTTTTACGGATTACCATTTAGCTTCTGTCTGTGTAAACCTTGACAAGCTGGTGTTGGTTTTAAAAGTGATGGATGTCCCATACATTGTTTTGTTGGGATGTTCAAACTTGTACTCTGGGCAAGAGTACTGTTAAGACTGGATAGGGACAAACAGGTTGGTTTCCAATCAGCAGAACTGTCAGATTAATGTCTTTTATTTCTCTCTTGATCTATGTGCAGAACACATCATAAGGACAACTGGATTAGACTGAAGTGAAGGCGCAGTAACAATTGGTGGAAGGCACATTAACAGTTTGAGAAATGTATTTCTTTATTTAGGTTGAAGGCACCACATTATTGGCAGAAAATGCTGTTAGTTGGATTACAGCTGACCATTAATGAGACAAGTACTGACTCCTGGAGAATTACACAACTTTAAGGGTGACATTGAAGAACTGTTCATGATTCTGTTCATTGCTCCATCATCACCCAAAAAGGGGGGGCAGAGCCCGGATCTGGTAATGAGGTCTGGTGGTGGACATTCAGTTCAGTGATCCCAAGGTAGGCAGGTACCCATGCCCGGGCGGGCGGTTCAGCAATACCCATTTGCTGGGAGGCCCCAGGCATATATATATATATATATATATTTGGCCCCAAAATAAAAAGACTGGTAGGGGGCTGGGGAGGTGAGTGTTCAGGAGGAGGTGTGGATACAACCCCCTCCCCCAGACATAATGTCCCAGCCCAAGTTAAGGTTCTGGAACATGGGGTGAGGAATTACCCCAGCTGACAGGCTCACGTTTACCTCTTGGAAGGTTTTGCTTTAAGGTTAAGGTTACCTTAGCCGGAAAAAGAGGACTTTATAGTGCTCCTAACTCGAACTCAGTTATGGGGAGTGAGAACATACTTTGGGGGAATTGCCAAGCAATCCAAGGAGGGTGGAGCCTTGGTGGTGTTCCTTCTAAGCTGTGTGGGTGCAGGCTAGCTCGGTTTTCTGGGCCTCTGGCTCACACAGTTTTTTATCTGGAGGGGTGGCTCTGAGCAGGCTGTTGTGTGGTGGCCGGGCCGCCTGCTCAGGGCTTGATGCTGGTGGTCACAGGGTTGAATTTTTGCTCACTAGACTGCACAGCTTACTTGGGGGCATTGGTCCTTGCCCCCTTTCCATTCCCCCCAGTTACCAATCTTGGGGTGCGGAATTGGCAAAAATGGGACATCAAGTCAGCTTTCTACCTCCCAGTCTACCTATCAGATTTTGTGCTGCTGGGTGGTGCTTTAGAGGGCAAATTCCTCATGGATAGGACCCTTCCCATGGGATGCTCGGTGTCATTTTGGTTTTCGAGAGGTTCAGTTCCTTTGTGGAATGGACCTTGTGGCTGCAGGACATGACTATGCAGCGCTGCCCATTATTTGCTGACTGCCTATGGGTAAGAAGGAAAGAGGCAGGGCAGTGTGAATTTTACTGACCAGACATTTAATTGACACGGCTAGGGAGAGGGAGATTACTTTGCTGGAGCTGCAGCAGCTGGTTGGCTGCCTTGTCTGTGCATGCAAAGTTGTGGTGCCCAGCCAGGCATTTGTTATAAGAATATTGAGTCCCTGAAGGGCTTGAGCCTAACATACTATAGGACTAGGGTCCTCAGGGGTTAGGAGACGAGTTTGTATGGAAAATACGATTGGGTATTTTTGGTGGGAGGACTCTGGTCGAAGCCAAGTGGCAGGTTACGTCTGCCTTTGCTGGTCCTCTAGAGGCTGGCCAGTTCCCTGGTCAGATGCTCTCGCCCCTTCCACTTGGGGAGCTTATATGAGGGCTGGCAAGCCTTCGGGCACAACAGATCAGGGAACTAGTTGTGCAGTCGTGTAAGGATGTATCTGGCCTAGGGCTGGTCTTGCGGGATTAAAAATTTAATGTTATTAATGTGGTTCTTCTTTCAGGTGCTGAAGGCCGGGGGTGAGATGATGAGTCATCATTTGCGGCCACAGCATGGCAAGGCCTTGTGTTACAAACTGAGGTAGCCATGGCGATGATAGGAGCAAGATGGCCCAGCGTGCCAATAGCTGACCAGCAAGGCCCTCATGTTGCAGGCTGATGACACCAAAACAGCATGGTGTGCTGATAGCTGGTTGATAAGGCCCTTATTTGGCCATTAAGGCCTTGCGCTACAAACGGAGGCACACCTTGTGATGATAAGAGCATAGTGGCCCGGTGTGCGGATAGTCAGGCCATAAAGGCCCTTGTGTTACATGCTGAGGACGATCTTGTGATGATACGAGCAAGGTGGCCCTGTGTGCAGATCATCAGGCAGACCTTGTGATGATAAGAGCAAGGTGGCCCGGTGTGCTGATAGTCTGGCTGTTGAGGCCTTGTGTTACATGCTGAGGCAGACCTTGTGATGATAAGAGCAAGGTGGCCTGGTGTGCTGATAGTCGGGCTCTTGAGGCCCTTGTGTTACACTCTGAGGCAGACCTTGTGAAGGTAAGAACAAGGTGGCCCGGTGTGCTGATAGTCAGGCCATCAAGGCCCTTGTGTTACACGATGAGGCAGACCTTGTGATGATAAGAGCAAGGTGGCCCGGTGTGCTGATGTTCAGGCCATCAAGGCCCTTGTGTTATATGCTGAGGCAGACCATGTGATGATAAGAGCAAGGTGGCCCGGTGTGCTGATAGTAAAGCCATCAAGGCCCTTATGTTACACGCTGCGGCAGTCCTTGTGATGATAAGAGCGAGATGGCCCAGTGTGCAGTTCTTCAGGTTGGCTATTTTTGCCCCGCCAGGTATGGCACAATTTTGGGAGACCCTTGCTAGGCGTAAAGCCTAACCCTCAGCTGAGGAAATTTGTGGAGCGTGGTTCAGGGTAGTTCTTGCTGCACCCACCATACGGGTCTGGTTCTAGACCTGTTTGGGGTGATGGGGTGCACTTGTCTGATAAGGGCAATAGGATCTTTTCCAGGACTTGCAGCAAGGAATTAGGTCGGCACTAGGTTGCTGAGTGGGGAGCAAAGGCCAAAGCAGAGGCTTGACCTTGGCTGTGGCAGGTTTATGCAAGCAAGAAACGGAACTGGTGAGCACCTTTCGGCATATCCCGTTAGGGAACAGGCGGTCATCAGGAACTGCCTTCGGATTTCAGGGTCCAGGGTGGGGAATGGTGATCACCTCCACTGGGAACCTTTTATGGCAGGCTCCTCCCTGCAAGTTGAAAGGCTTCAGGGGTAGGCGCTCCTAGAAGGCAACCAGTTGCTGGGCTGCTGGTCACGAGCCAGAGAGTAAATGGCTCACGGCTGGAGCTGGGTGACCCGCCCTTTAAGGGCAAGGGGGTTGGTCAGGGAAGTGACGCCTGCCTTGCCTGTTCCATGCTTGCTTAGTTGTGATTGCTGCAATGTTCTGTTAAATAGTTAATAAAGTGGCCATTGTTTAATTCCAATCTGTTGTTTGTCTCATTATTCCGACTGGGGGGGCAACGGAGCTCCCGCCCACCTGGCAACGCCGCTGGTGGGCGGGGGCTCATTTGCCGCTCCGAGGAGAGGAGACGGCAACGGAGGGGGACGCTGTGCGTCCCGACGCGGTGGGGGGCGGAGCCGGCTGCTTCTAAGGGCCAGGCTCCGCTCCCACCCTGTGCAGTTGCTCCGCGTGCTCGCCCACCCTCCCACCCTGTTATCAGTGCAGGCTTTGGGTGGTCGTCATTTTGAAGGGGCCAGGTAGGAATTTTTCACTTCTACCCATATTGGCGGACGTGGTGGTGGTGTTTTTGCCTACCTTGCACTGAGGGCAGTGGTTTTAAGGGAATTATTGTGGGAGCACTTAATTAGTCTGGTCACTTGGCAGGTTTATGCAAGCAAGAAACGGAACTGGTGAGCACCTTTCAGCATATCCCGTTAGGGAACAGGCGGTCATCAGGAACTGCCTTCGGATTTCAGGGTCCAGGGTGGGGAATGGTGATCACCTCCACTGGGAACCTTTTATGGCAGGCTCCTCCCTGCAAGTTGAAAGGCTTCAGGGGTAGGCGCTCCTAGAAGGCAACCAGTTGCTGGGCTGCTGGTCACGAGCCAGAGAGTAAATGGCTCACGGCTGGAGCTGGGTGACCCGCCCTTTAAGGGCAAGGGGTTGGTCAGGGAAGTGACGCCTGCCTTGCCTGTTCCATGCTTGCTTAGTTGTCATTGCTGCAATGTTCTGTTAAATAGTTAATAAAGTGGCCCTTGTTTAATTCCAATCTGTTGTCTGTCTCATTATTCCGACTGGGGGGGCAACTGGACCACTGTTTACAAAATGTTATCTCTAGCTGACACATCCCACATTTGTCCTATTCCAGACTAGACTATTTATCAATACAATTCTGCCTATGTCAATGTTAAAATAGCAACCAAAATATCAAATTCCAGTGTAAATTGGAGTAAATTGTGTGAAACATAGAAGGACAGTTGTTCTATTGATATTGTTTGTAGTGATTAATGATGCTTCCTTGAATAACAAATTAATATAATAGCTATTGATTCTTTACCATTCCTCCAGTGCTGTGACACCCAGCTCTATCTGCTGTTGGATAGCCAGTCAGACTCTAGTCCAGGAGATCTGGACCTGGCATTGAAAGCTGTGGCTGGTTGGCTCAGTCTGAGTTGACTGAAATTGAATCCAATGAAGATGGATGTCCTGTGCCTGAGTTGGAGTGGACCAAGGTTAGGGATCCCTCTCCTGACTTTTGATGGGGTGCCATTGGTTCCAGCGCCAGAGGTTAGGAGTTTTGGAGTGTTCCTGGATGCCTCCTTAATGATGGAGGCCCAGGTAGCAGCCACTGCGAAGTCTGCCTTTTACAATCTGTAGTTGATTAAGCAGTTGGTTCCTTCCTTGAACGCAATGACCTGGCAACAGTGATCCATGCAATGGTCACCTCGAGATTGGATTACTGTAATGCTCTCTACATGGGGCTGCCCTTGTCCCAGGTCTGGAAGCTGCAGCTGGTGCAGAATGCAGTGGCGAGGCTGTTGTTGTGTCTTCCTGTGTGGGAGCACATCCAGCCTGCCCTAAAAGCACTGCACTGGCTGCCCATAGCATACTGGATTAATTTCAAGGTGCTGGTTCTTACCTTTAAAGCCCTATATTGCCAGGGACCTACTTACCTAAGGGACCGCCTTTCCCCATATGTTCCCCAGAGAGCACTATGATTGGGGTCCAAAAACCAGTTGGCCCTCCCAGGCCCTAAAGAAGCCAGGCTAGCCGTGATGAGGGCTAGGGCCTTTTCTGTGGCGGCTCTACAGTCATGGAATGAGCTCTCAGATGACATCAGGGCCCGGTGGGACCTTTTACAGTTCTGCAGGGCCTGTAAAATTTTCCATCAGGCCTTCAATTAGGGGCCATCTTTTAATATGTGGCCCTGGCCCCAACATCAGTACCAACTAATAGCCTGACAAGAACCTGGACTATAGGGGTAGGGGTCCATCTGGATGCTGAAAGAATGCCACCATCGCTCACCGTGTCTACTAGCACTTATGATTTTATATGCTGTGGTTTTATGTAAATTTAATGTTTTAACATATTTTGATGTTTTAATATATACATATCCTGTAAGCCACCCTGAGTCTGCCTCAGTGGGGAGGACAGGGATAGAAATAAAACAAAATATACTTATGACCCAGCACTGAGGAGGCTAAATGATCTTTCTAGTCATCACTGTACTTACCTCTAGGCCCAGTGGAACATCTCAGTCTTACGGGCCCTGTGGTACTGAGCCAATTCCCGCAGGACTCGCATTTCATTGGCTAGAGTTCCACCAGGTTGGGGCCCTGGCCAAGAACAGCTCGAGTGTTCTGGGTCAGGGACTACCAGTAAGTTGTTATTAGATGAATGTAATGTCCTCTCAGGGATGTATAGGGAAAGGTGATCCCATAGATAACAATGGTCCCAGACCATTTAGGGCTTTGAAGGTAAGTACCAAAACCTTGAACCTGATTCAGTACTCAATCTGTGATGAGTGCAGCCAGTAGAGCACAGGTTGTGTATGTGCTCTCGGGGGGGGGTCCCAATAAGGACCCACACCACTGCATTGTAGACTAGTTGAAGTTTCTAGAGCAAGATCAGGGGTAGCCCTGCATATAGCAACTTACAGTAGTCTAGTATAGAGGTGACCATTGTATGGATCACTGTGGCCATGTCAGTGTGGGACAGGTAAGGGATCAACAGCTGGACTTAGCAAAGACTGAAAAACAGTCTGAAAAACAGATTGGGCAAGAGGGTGCATGTAGGTATTAAATAGCATTGAAACTGCCTTTTCAACCACCTTGCCCAGGAATGGTACATTAGAGACTGGGCGGTAGTTAGCCAGATCCACAGTATCTAGTAATTTTATATTTTTTAAATAGCAGTCTCACCACCACCTTCTTCAATATTCCCGGGAAGACCGCTGAGCTCAAGGAGAGATTAATAATGTCTTCCAGGGAAGTTTGTACCATCTCTGCACTGGCCTTGACTAGCCAGGAAGGGTACATATCGAGGAAACAAATGGTGGATTTAACAGCTGACAGGTTCACATTGGTCTGGATGAGCCAAACGAATTGATCTAACACTGAACCCAAAGATGGCCAAGGGTTGACTTCATGTGATTCTGATTTGTCATATTGCTTTAACTCTTTGCATGAAAGCTGCCTTGTAAAATACGCTGATGAGTACAAGGTATAAATGCCCCGTATAAAGAAATGATAATATAAAGAGCCAATTTGATGTAGTGGTTAAGAGCAGTGGACTCTAATCTGGAGAACTGGGTTTGATTCCCCACTCCTCCAAATGCAGCCAGCTGGGTGACCTTGGGTCAGTCACAGCTCACTCAGCCCCACCTACCTTACAGGGTGTCTGTTGTACAGAGAGGAAAGGAAGGTGAGACTCCTTTGGGTAGTGAATTTGGGGTATAAAACCAACTTTTTCTTCTTTGAGTAGAAATATTCTGATCTGAAAGGGAAGCATGGTAAACAATACCTTATTTATTTAAGATATTTCTGTGCCACCTTTTCAGAGTCCTGCTTGAGGTGGTTTAAAGTTAAAATCACCGCAATATTAAAAACAAGTCAATATTTCAAACAAGAAAAGCATATAGAACTAAAAAAGTGATGGAATGAGAAACTCAGTGGAGGAAATATAATGGTACAAAATGACCTTGTAACAATTACCTAGATGCACAGGTTCCTCCCCCCATGTAAAGACTGAAGGGGATCTTGCACAAGGAACTAACATTTGGTTTGTGCAGGGGGCAAATTCTTCTTCAGACATTACGGTTATTTGTCCAAATACACAAATGCAAAGTGCTCATACGTCTCTTTGTTTTCTCATGATATCTGAATGCAGCTTGTGTTACATCTCACAATGTCTGAATGCAGCAAAACTAGCACATATCATGGAATTGTGAACCAGTTTTAATACTGTTTTAAATGGCTTATTGTATTATTTTAAATGTGTTTTTTTGTAATTTTATGTAAGCTGCCCTGAGCTGGCCGTGGCTGGGAGGGCGGGGTACAAATTTGAAGAATAAATAAATAAATAAATAAATAAGTGTCAGTTAACGGCAGACACAAACAGCTTGTTGTCACGGTTAAGTACTCACTGCCAGTCCCTGCTTCACTCCTGTATAGAGTATGAGATTGAAAGCTTCCTGGCTTGCAAAGCCTTCCATCAAACTCACATTTTTTTTCTGGAAGTCTGAATACAGACTCTGTGTAAATGGAATTTATTTACTCTGCCCAATCCCAGTTTGGATTCCCTGGAATTTGTGGAAGAAACAAATTCAGTTTTCCCAGGTGCCTGCATTGAGGTGCCATAGGAAACTGGAAACTGCAAATGAGGAAGTTTTCAGGCAGCTTGTATGTGAGGAAAGAAGAGAGGTGGGAGGGTGCATGACCTTGAGAAGTGAACTGCAGCATCAAGAAACATAACTAATTCCTTTTTTTAAAAAATCCAGATTATAGTTCTTTTTTTTTAATGCTGAAAGATTTCACTCATGATTGTTCTGAAATACTGTGCCTGCAGAAAAGAGCAAGAGTCCAGTAGCACCTTAAAGACTAACAAGATTTGTGGCACGGTATGTGTTTTTGTGAGTCACCACTCATGAAAGCGCATACCCTGCCACAAATTTTGCTAGTTTTTAAGGTGCTACTGGACTCTTGCTCTTTTCTACTGCAACAGACTAACATGGTCTTGATCTACCTGCAGAAAAGTGGTCACAATCTTATTTTTGAGAGATACATGACATTTTCTGGACTCTCTTGTCAAAAGGTTTCAGTATGTGTTGTGTTTTATTGAATTTTCCAGCAGTGTGCTTTATGGCAAGATTATAAACAGTGGGGTTTGTGTGTGCATATCTGTTTTTCCAGTGCAGAGAGTCAGCAAGGGATGGACTGTTTTCAGTTTTAACCAGCTTGCTGTTTTTATGTAAAGGTTACAGGAAAAGCCAAGACAAAAACAAACATACTGGAGAAAATAAATAAATAAATGATAAATAACTCAGTAAAAATAATTAGTCTATAGTCTCCTTGAATCTTACAGATAAGTTCCTACCTAATTAAGTAATATCATGTTGTGGTTGTACAGTTCTATCAGGTTCCCAGTCAAATCACTCTCCACACACACTTTGGTAGTGAATGCTTTATTTAGAGATATGAGATGCTGTGGGTTCAAACTCTTTGTTAGGACTGATTTGCAACGGTGGGAAAATACAAGATATAGGTAATACCCCAAAATTCCATGCACACCTACGTCAGCATTACTACAGTGACTCTGAAAGATATACAGTCACTATCTAGCCAGGCACAGTCTTCTCCAAGGACATTCCTCATGTAAAAGTTGTCTTGGGGCCCCTTTAGGAAAGTTGCCAAGCACTACACACACTCTCACCGCCCTAAGGAATTCAATGGCAAACAAGGGCAGCGATAAGAATGCAAGCAGGATAATTCAAGACCCGTGCAATGCAATCAATTCAGTTGATCTGCTTCTATTTCAGATGCCTGAGTTTGACAAGTTCTTGCCACACAATAACTACATAATGGGTGTGGTCAGACGGCATGCTGAGAGTGGGTTAAACTGCTCTGGTTCTAACCGGATTATATTTGATCTGGATAATCGTGATCACACTCACCTCCCTTATCCTGCCTCAATGCGAAGTCATGTTGCTACCCGGCATCTACACTGCTGATGTGCGGGAGCATGTGTCAGCGGGTTTTTTTATGCATGTGCATAGGCACCCCTCCGTAGAAGGGGGGGGGAACTATCATGGCGCATGCGTAGAACCACCAGGGCAAATCAATCTAGC
The DNA here is from genome assembly GCA_029375565.1 of Gekko gecko. Taxonomy (NCBI): domain Eukaryota; kingdom Metazoa; phylum Chordata; class Lepidosauria; order Squamata; family Gekkonidae; genus Gekko; species Gekko gecko. The sequence goes on from JAPDNY010000004.1 coordinate 59,875,521, forward strand.
CCCTCCAACAAAAGATTTCCCTTTAAATGTTTGACCTGAAAATGGTCTCCGTGAGATCCTGAAATCATCTAAATGCTAAATCAAGTGACTATTTAAATGTCGGTTTTCTAAATGTGGTGGCGGAGCTCTGCCTATGTGCACACCGCCAACGCATTAAAAAATGGCGGGTGAAAAGCGGAAGCCTCGGGCAGTTTTCGAGCAGTGAGGGTGTTTAAACTGCAAGTGGCTCGACACTGCAGGAGTGATCAGACATCAGAAAAGTGCGGCTAGAACCGGAGAATCAGGAAAACACCACTTGGGGACCTGGTGTCAAAATACTTCATTTTAAAGGGGGGTTGAGCCGGAAAGCGATGGCTGGGGATGGTGCGCAGATGTTGGGTGTGTGAACGTGGATATAAAATCTGTTACTGAAGCATGCCAAAAGCAGATCAAATGGCCCATCTGAATGCACCCAATGATTGCAAATCAACTTGTCTATTATCTGCAGTTATTTTTTTGATGGTGCCCTGATTTGTGGTCCTTAAGTGAAGGTATCTGGATTGTATGGCAGATAGGACAAAATGTTCTTTCTAGGACTCTCTAGCCCAGGAAGCTTGCTACATCTTTTCCTGTCAGTCTTGCCAGAAGCTGCTGACATATGTTCTGTTTAAGAAGAACTGTACTGGATTTTCAGCTCTGCATTGAAAAATACCTGGAGATTTGGGGGGTGAAGCCTGAGGGGTGGAGTTTGGGGAAGGGAGGGAACTTCATGGGGTATAATGCCATAGAGTCCACCTTCCAAAGCATCCGTTTTCTCTAGGTGAACTATCTACTGCATGGAGATCAGTTTCAATATTGCCTGGGGATCAATTGTAATCAGGGCTCTTTTTGTAGCAGGAACTCCTTTGCATATTAGGTGACAAACCCTTAATGTAGCCAATCCTCCAAGAGCTTACAGGGGCTACTGTAAGCTCATGGAAGATTGGCTACATTAGGGGTGTGTCACCTAATATGCAGAGGAGTTCCTGCTACAAAAAGAGCCCTGGTTGTAATAATGGGAGATCTCCAGTCACCACCTGGAGGCTGACAAACCTAGATCTTTAACACTTTTATGCATTAATCTTTATAACCCATTGGCCTTTTATTATTTTATCTGTTTTTTCTGCTACCTTCAGCTCTGTTTTACTGCAATTTAGTAAGGTTGCCAGTCCCCAGGTACAAGTGGGGGTGTCCCCCCATTTTGGGGGGCTTCTGCCCACCACCAGCCAGTTGGCTGGCAGGAGGAACCCCACTTCCAGACAGCCACATCCAGGTGTAAGATCTCCAATGTGATGACATCACCGGGAAGTGATGTCATCACATTGGGGGTGTTACACATGATGCTCTGGTTTGAGGGAAAAACTCTATGTTAAATTTGGCCTAAAACCATGGAGTTTTGTCTTTAAACCAGAGTGTCACCTCACAGTTTTGCCAACAAAATGACATCACTTACAGCTGATGCCATCATGTTGGCGACATCCTGGAACTCACCCAAATCCCCTCACTGGCACAGCAACGGGATCTGGCAACCCTGTAATTTAGGCACTATTGATCAGAGGCACTATTAACAGAGATTGCTGTTATGAACAAATTAATTCTCTAGTTTTTTAAAAAAGCTGTACTGGCTAATGTGTGTTACCTTATGCACATTAAAAAAACCTGACGATTAATTGCCAGAAATCACCATCCCCTTTTAAGGATACTGTAGTCTTCTTAACTGTATGATGGCATACAGGACAGTTGCTTTATTTTGTTCAACATAAAGAGAAGTTATACATGTTCTCATCTAAAACAGTACAAATCTATCTCTAATCTAACCCAATGTGCTCTAGGTATTCCAAACTGCCTTTGTTTGAAAATGTTAGTTTTGGGGCAGATACAAATTTGTAGTTAGCCTGTCTGCAGTTGCCTGAGTTAATGAGGAGAATTTTACTACTTACACTGTGGATTTTAGGTGTGGATTTCTGGTAAAATGTTCTTACTACGCAGAATGGGAGCTTGCTTGTGCACTACAATGGAGCTCCCGGCCTCCCGGCAAAGCTGCTGGAGGTCAGGGAGCTGTTTCTGCTTTTCAATTACAAATTCCTAAAGTGGTTTACAAACACAAAGGCTGAGTTCAGACTGGCAGTTTGCCCCAAGATAGGCATGTTTCAGCAATGTTTCACAAGCGGATTAAAGGGGGCGTTCACACAGGCACATCTGTCTGATGTTTCCCAGCTGTACTTAACCCATCTTGTAACGCTTCGTTCCCGAGTTAAAAAGATACCTGTTAAAAGTGGTATCAAACCCCTGAAAGCTTATCTATCCCACGTATACTGGTTTTAATTGTTTGTAAGCTGCCCTGAGCCGCCTCGGTGGGAGGGTGGGATAAATAAATAAATATATCCCACACCAACAAAGTGTGAACGCTAAAATCCGTGGTTTTTGCTTGCGTGCATATATGCATAAGCCCATATCTCCAGATTAGCAAAACAGAAAGCTGCGCCTTACAGCCATGACTTCGGGCCAACAGTGTGAACACTCCCTCATGCCTCCTCCCAGTATGCTCCCGCATCAGTCGGCGCAGTGTGACCAGGAAAACCCAGAACAGTTTGTTCTGGGGCTTTTTTGCCACGACTCTCTCCTGCTTCAAACTGCCAGTCTGAACTCAGCCAAAGTGAATTTATACAGCAGAATAAATCAAATAAATTGACAACGGCTGAATGCAGAATAAAGTCTGAAGCTGCCTATGGAAAGACAATAAGGATATGTCCATTTGATTTTCCCAAGGAAGCACATATTGCTTTCCTTAACTGTATAGAAACAAATGCTTCACTTTAAAATGAACTAATGAGGAGAAAGTACAAGGTGTGTGTGTATCTGAGGCAATTAAATGTGTTATTTATGCTTAGTAGTCCAAATCCTTACTGCATAGTTATTGGATTTCTTAACAATAATGAATACCAAGGTTGGTTGCTAATTAATTGATCTGGTAATCTTTAATGTTGCTCCTGATTTATTTACATGGGCATGGGATCTCATGTTGTCTTGACCACGTTATTTGTCTACTGTTTCAGAATCTGCAGTGTGATATGAGATTATGTTGGGAAAATATTTATGAAAAGAAAGAAACTCCAGTCTGTTGGACAGACAGATATGCACAGGCACCATGGCGGGGGGGAACTATCCACTTGCTTTGTATATACAAATATACTTCATTGTTTGAAGTGAGTGAGTGAATGTGTGCATACAGACATGCAGAGTTTTGGATCAGTCGCTACTTATTAGGGTTGTCAGCCTCCAGGTGGGGCCTGGAGATCTCTCAGCATTACAGCTGACCTTCAGATAGGGTTGTCAGTCTCCAGGTGGTAGCTGGAGATCTCCCGGAATGACAAGTGGTTCCCAGGTTACAGAGCTCTGTTCCCCTGGAGAAAATGGCTGCTTTGGCTGGGGCATTGTATCCCACTGAAGTTTCTCATCTGCCTGAACCCTGACTTCCCTAGGTTCCACACACAAAATATCCAGGAATTTCCTAACTCAGAGCTAGCAGCCTATCTTCAGAATTCAGAGATCATTTCCCCTGAAGAAAATGGCAACTTCATAGAATGGACTCTGTACCATTATCCCCTGCTTGACGTCCCTCCCCTCTCCAAAACTAGTCCTCTCCAGGGTCACCTCTGAAATCTCTAGGAATTTCCCAAACTTGAGTTGGAAACTCTACTGGTAATAGTGCACATACTGCACTTTATGTTTATTTTTAATTTTCTGGCTATGAGAAAACAAAGCTTTGAAATGCATTAAGAATCACATCTCACGCAACTTCATGAATATACTTTCTCTTTAGTGGATTCTGATGTCCAGTAGGTCTCATGGTATCTGCACATGAAAAAAATGTGTGTGCATGCTCGCATGCAAACATAGGATGGAGGCATCACCTGAAGGTCTCTTGTTACAGGGTTAGAGCGCCCTTAATTATACTCCATTGGGACAAGCCATATGCCTAATTAAGCATATGTGATTTATTCTGCCATTACAATTGTCACTAGCTTTGATACAGCAAGTTTAGGGTATTTGCTATAAATGCCTTGTCACACCACTAACTCTGGAACGGAGATAATTGTTTAATGAGTTGAGCATGATTTAGCTTCTACACGTAATATTTTTTCTCTAGGTTTATTTAATCCAGATGTTTTGTTGTAAATAATTTATAAGATGTTACATTACACAGGCATCAAAGAGATCTCTAGGGTAAAATACTGTCAGTAGCATAAACTTCCATGATCAGACAACGAAGGAGGAGGGGAGGACATTAGGGACTAAATGTAAGTGTTTTCAGTGGATTTTATTGACTGTTAATGTGGATGCCGTTCTTAGATACTTTAAAAGATGTGGGACTTATAATTCAGCTCACATATAGTATTTCTTCTATGACAACATCGCTTTCAATAGATTTTTGCTGCTGTGGAGCTGTGTATCAATGTATGGATGAAAACAAATATAAAATGGCTAAGAAAAGCAGTATGGTCTCATTATCTTGCATATAGAAAGGTTGTTGAATAAAAGGAAGCAGTGAACAATTTAGGAAGTGTTTACAGTTCACAAAAACTTAAGCATAAACGCTTGAATGCAGACCAAATTGGAGAGGGTAGGTGCTGATGGGAGCTGGTAAATGAGCTTGTGACAAAACATTTGAAGAAAATATTTGGGACTCAGCCCTATTTTGCATTCTCTTTTGTGAATATTGTCATTTTTGCTCAGTATGTATCTGTAAGCAGCAACCAAATTAAAATAGTTTAGTTTATTGTTCTCTGTTTCACAGGAAGGACATGAAATTTTGTACTGTTATTAACTATCAAAATGAGTTCCCATCCTAGTAGAAAGCAAACTGGTCAGATATGACAACAAACATTCCTTTTACTTATTATGAATGCAAAATAATAGTTTTTTAAAATTAGTTTGCACCTGGTCTTTCTGTTAGTTAATGTATGTGTTTAACTTAAGAGTGCTTTAATTCATTAGTACTTCTAGTGGTAAAGCAATATTCATGGACAAGCTAATGTACTCATCAACTGAGCTAATTTGGTGTTCAACCATCCCATAATGACTTCGGTATCATCAAGTGACAACTAACAAGTATTAAACAATTATTGCAGTTCAGTTGTCACAGACAGAGTTCAAAGATATTGATACAAAGAACCATTCATTAAGTGATGGGGCCCTGAATGATGTACATGTTGTGTGAATCAGCTCTCTCTTTCTCGTGTTGATGACTGAGCTGGTAATGAGCTGGTTTCAAAAGCTGATTTCAAAAGCAAAACCCACTAATATAATACTTCTGGCCAAACAAGAAAATTGTCTGGAAGAAGAGCAGGGCAGGATAAAGCAAAGACAAGTTAGGCTTTTTAAAAATATATGAATGGAATGGGGTTTTCTTCTCCTGATGCTTCAAATTACGGCTTTCCATATGCATATCCAAGATTAGAACCTTAGTTGTTTTTGATAAAATGGAAAACTGCAGTTACTCGCAGCTGTCTCTCTGCATAAAATTCAAAACCAACAGAGCCTGTAAATAAAGCAGAAGTTTGAAGCAGTGGCCAGGACATGTTTATGCAATATTAGAAATGGATGTTTACTGTAGAATGGAGAGGAAATAGCTGACATTCATATTTTAATAGCATGTGAACTGGTGAGCTGATGCATCAGCCCCTGTGCTTTATCAGTTAGAGATAAAATAATTTCAGCAGGTGCAGTTTCTCATAACCTAATGTAGGAAGGATAATTTTAGTATTTAATGTATCCAATCCTTCCTTCCCCCTCTTAAAAGATGCCTACTATTCAAAGGCTTGGCAGGCAAGCAGGCCTCATAGCACCTCCTGAAGATCTCCAAGGAGGGGGCTCTTCTCACCTCTCCAGGGAGCCCATTCCACAGAGCTGAAGCCATGATGGAAAAGGCTTGGGCTCTGGTCAGTGCCGGACAGGCCACCCATGTGGTAGGATAGCCAGTAGATGCCTGATTATGGCACACCTATTGAGTAAATTTTGCAATGGTGTAGGCGATGCTAGGACACAAATATTGCTTTGTACACTGCTTTCAAGTTCCTATATTGTACTGTACTTTGTACAATTTCTAATTTAGTACTAGAGCATTAAACCAATAAATGGAGCTTCCCATGTGAAATGTCCTGAATATTTTCTTCTCTGACTTCTTTTTCTTCTCTTATTATTTCAACAAAAAATAGTACCTGTAAATGTATCTTTCACTAAATATAGCAAATAGATTCAGTACAGAGGAAACCAAGACTTTATTCATAGGATGCGTAATTAACATGCAGAATTTGCTGCTACAAAATGTGGTAATGGTCACTGGCTTAAATGAAGGACAGGTTAGGCAATGTTGCTGTTAGGCACCGTGCCTCCAAATAGTCAGTATCTGGGTACCTAGAAAGGAAGCCTGCTAAATGCTGGACTCAATGGACCATTGGTTTGATCTAGCTCATAGATTCTTAGTTGTATGACAGAATGCTTTTCCGTTTGTGTTGTCTACAACAGGGCCAATCTTATTGCCCTTGAGAAAGTACCATCAAATTGCCTTACTATCCTATACACCTGTTGTTGTAGTTTTAACTTTTAAGTCTGGATGAAATCATATTCTTTTGGTACTATTTCATTAGTTTCATGGCAAGAGCAATCTGTGACAGTAGATAAAATGTAGCTGATTTGACAAGAGTCCATAATGAAAGAAGGATTGACAACTATCATTGGGAGTTTGGGGAGGCAGGGATATTGGGGAACACCAGCAACCAAAGGCTTTATGTTTTACCATAGAGTCTCTGGTGATTCCTACAGCGGACTGATGTCAGTTCCTGGTTTCTCCAGAAGTGATATAATGCCATTGGCTAATGGTGATTTTTAAAACTTTTTCTCTCCCGCCAGCTGCTGTAGCTGCAGCAGGACACCAGAGCTGGGAGTGGGAAATCCCAGCTGCTCTAATATGATGGACAGATCCGCAGAATTTGTGTTAGTTATTCTGACCATTAATTCCTGGCAGTGATTCTTTAACTTCCTGTGCCATTTTAACAGCTGCTCAAAAGAGAAAACCTTGCAAAAAGCAGGCTGTTGAACAGTTGTATCCTGAAAAGTGAGTCTTGAATTTGCTTACTGAGAATATAACCACTCAACTACTGTGAGTCATAATATGAACCTTTATGTCTATAACTTCCTGGGTTTCTTCACATCTTCAATTTGCGTTCTTACAGGTAGATGCCTGGAGATGTCTTGCTGCAGAAACAAAAGAATTAGTATTGGAATCGAATTGGCGGACAATATAGGACAGGATCCAAAGGACTAGCAAGTAAATTTGTTATTTAGACACAAAGGAAAAAAGATCATTGGAAATACTGTGCATGTAAATATAGTACATGTAAAATAATGAAATTAGTGTTGGGATCATTTTGCATCTACTATATATCTCCCCAGTATTTCCAATGATCCCCCCCTTTGTGTCTAAATATCAGATTTTCTGACATATTGCTTGCTAGTCCTTTGGATCCTGTCCTATATTGCCTGCCAGATGACTTTGCATGAATATTTCTGACTTAGAGGGGCCCAAATCCTAGTGCAGCATGACAAATCATTATATGTATCATGGCCCTCTGATTCCATTTTGATTCTCAGCCAAGAACTGGTCAAATAATATGGAAAAATTGTAGGGCCAGTGATCTTGGGTTTAAAAATTTCCAATGTTTTATTTTTTCCACTGTGGATCAAGAAGGACAGAGTGGGAGGAACATCATTACTGTTAGCTGCACCGATTCTTCATGTGTCCAGGCTGTGGGTGTGAGCCCTTGCGTGAAAGCCAAAGCACCTTTGTAGCCTTGAATGAGCTGACTTATTGGATTCAAAACCAGCTGAAGGTGTAGCTTGTTCGTGTTGGTTTGGTTTATTTAAACCGCATGTTTATTATCGCATTTTTTAATTTACGTAAGCAGCATTGTGTCCCTTCAAGGAGAAAATAAGTTGAATATATATAGTAAGTAAATAAGTTATGAAGCATCATTTTTTCCATAAAATTAAAAACAGTGAATAGATCCTTCTGCCAATATTAGACAAGCTTGGCAGTTTGGAAGTTGTAATTAATGTTGTTTTTGAAATTATTATCCCTAGGCATTGTGAAAGGATACGTGTATATTTTATTGATTTGTAACCAGGGAGTGGTGGGATAAACTGCACATACATGTAATAATCCTAGTTTGTTTGTTTTTAAATCAAGTTATAAATTTTACCTTTTTTGTTTTAATTTGACTTGCAGAGCAAAAGCTACAATTCTTATTTATATGTCTCATTTCACATTATGGAACATATAATGCAAGTGGTGGGTTGACCTCCATGGATGAGAATTAAATACTACTGAAATAGATGAATGGACAACTAGATCCATGGCATGCACAGTTCTTTGGGTATGCTAAAATATGTGTGCTTTGAGTGTTTTTTCGGTTTTATTTATATTTAAACTATGTAAGGGAATTCTGTTCTCTTTTGCCTTTAAGTTTTTGTAAATATTATTCCAGGAATGTTGCTCTGGCCCCTCCTCATTGGGAGCAGGCCTAGGCTTGTGAGCAGCCTGCAGATGAAAGAGCTCCGTATGTGGTTTCTTTCAGGTTGTCCAATGGAGAGGATACTTGACACAGCTTTAAAAGGGGCTGGAGACCTGCCTTCAGCCAAGATGTACCTAGAGATGCAGTATCCACTATGGGTGTGCATTTGGACATTTCTGAACAGAAATTATACACAAATTTGCTGAGGATATTCAAAATGGTGAAAGAACACCCAAGTTTTTGCGATTCTCCAAATTCCAAGATTTTTTTCCATTTTATTTCAGCTTTTGGGTAGACTGGATGCCAGGTCTATAACCACAGCATTTTTAAAACAATATTTTTCTGCCCACTGGGCACAGGACTAGTGATGGGAAATTAGAGGGGAAACTGGGAGCCCTAGTTACACATCTAACAGCATTTGTCATTCTAGGAGGAGTAAATCCAAAAAACTTAACGAGAATATAAGTAATTTCTGTTCTAACAGATCAGCATTCACTTGGAAGATTACTTATCTGTTGCTGGAGCAATTTGATTTTCAGTTCCAGGGGAATGGAATTTTTGCTACAAGGTTGCACACACTGACCTTGTCTCTGCAGGATTTAGCCTATTAGTAGCCCTGTAAAACAGAAAAGCATTTTAAAAAGAAAAATTAGAAGCATTTAAGGCATCAGAAAAGTTCTAAAGGACTGCACTGGCTTGTTTAAAAATACAAAATCTTGAACTAATTTGCTCTGAAATTAGCAAGGCCCACAGGTGGCAAGCAAAAGTTTGAATGATAGACTGGCCCAGACCTTGAGGTAAATTATGCATAATTATTCATAAGTGCTATTTTTGGATTGCCTGCATTTGTCCTAGACCTCTGCTAGAGGAAACAATTTAGAGTAATTAGTGTTTCTAGTGTGTTGACAATGATGAATGAATCAAACTTGTCTGATGCCAAACTTGGAACTCGATAAGAAGCAGATAACTTAGGTAACTGTAGAATTCTTGTTTTGAAAATCTCCAAGACTGGAAACATTTAGCACTGGATTGTAGTGGGTGGGCTAGCTTAAGTTGCCTTTTTAATTTTAACAATGTTCAAGGATATGATAGAAGTTAAACTTGAAAGATATCTAATATTCACTATGTCCACATTCTTTGTTTGTTCATTGAATTATAATTTATATTCTATCTTGAAATGTGGTTAAACAGATAGAAAGTTCATCAGAGAGTCATTTTGGTTTTCAGTGAGGGGGCAATATAAAATTACTAAACACAGGATAACATTTAGTACACCTATGCCATTCTGATGCTCCCTGCAACAAACATATTAAGTGTGAATGACAAACAGGCATCCTTAATACAGTGTTCCACTTGAGCCATGTTTAAGAACACATGGAAGTCACTTGACATGTTAGCAGTGGGAAACACAATAGCATATATCATGTAACACTGAAGCTATTTTCTTACTGTAGTCAGATAACTGCAAACTAGCCTAGTTTATTGTCAGTGTGTCCTTCTTTGTCCATCCTCACTTCACTTGTAGAGCTAAAATTGAGAACTTCCTAATCCAGGAAGCCTTTGATCTAACCCAAGTGTATGAATTCCATATTTATGCACTTTATGAGGTTTGGTTCTTGTCCACAGTTTGTGATTTTTAACTAGGACGAAAGGAAGAAATATAACCATCTTGGTTCCACATGTGGGGGAGAGGAATAAGTGTGCAATCTAGATAATAAAACAGTCTTGAATTCATCATGAAAAAATGGTAGTTTGTCTGTGATATCAGAATATAGGCTCAGGGAAGAGAACCAGAATGTAGGCCAGCTTCTATAGATTAAGCACAAAGTGCCTGAAACAAAGTAGCTTTCGTCATTTTGGACATGTCTAAGTAGTATCCTGAAAGCAAGACATTTTGGGCCTCTCTACATTCAACAGTTCTATACCATTGTAATTAGTGTGACTTCACTTCACACACACACATACAAAAAATCTGGGATTTAGGCTAAATGGAGTCCTGAATATTTGTTGGTTGACACAGAAGAAGAGAGAAGAAGAGAAGAGATTGGATTTATACCCCACCCTTCACTACCCAAAGGAGTCTCAGAGCAGCTTACAAACTCCTTTCCTTTCCTTTCCCCTCCCCTGTGAGGTAGGTGGGCTGAGAGAGCTCTGACAGAAACTGCTCTTTTTCAAGAACAGCTGTTCCAGAACTATGGCTTGCCCAAGGTCATCCAGCAGGTGCAAGTGGAGGAGTGGGGAATCAAACTCGATTCTCCCAGATTAGAGTCCATGCACTTAACCACTATGCCAAACTGGCTCAGTTCCTGGAGCTGCTTAGAGTAATGAAATGGAATGGAAAGGCTATTAAAACATATTTAGATAAAACCTGCTGATGTGATTTTGTGGTGGTTTAGTCCAGGAAAGGCTTTCAGCATTTGTTTCTAACTTAATTTATAAACTATATTTCAACAGTCATGTCTTGATTTAGGAACGTATGTGCTATGCAATCCTCCTGGCATTCTGGGCTTGGGGGCACACTTACATAATTTTTTTAGCAAATTTGTATGCCACTTGTCCAGAGAACCTGATCAAGATGGCTTACAAATGTAATATTTAAAAAGCTGCTGACTATTAACAAACAGAAAAAAACAAACTATGCAATCCCAGCTAGAGCATAAGAACAGTATAAAACAGCATAAAGCAGTGATCAGTTTAGAATGTGTTTGGCTAGAAAAAGAGTGTAAACACGACATGCTCAAATGCTGGGCAAGGGGTAGCAAAGGTATTGTCTGGGACACCATAGCCAGTCTGGTACATTATAGGATTCAAGAGTGATTCTATTAAGAGTTCAAATTTCATCCACAACAATGCCTGTGGTAACAAAAATAATAATTTCCTTATTCTTACATGGCAGATTTGAAGAACAATGCACAGAATGTGATAGCCACATATATTAGACTCTCAGCACCTCCTTCTTGGGAGTTGGTGCTGAAAAGTTACTTGTGCAGATGCATCTAATTTTTTCTCTGTGTACCCACCTGTTTTACATGCTGCTTATGGTAGAATTTAGCACTGTACTCCCTCATGGATCACTGCCTTGTCGTGGCGAGGGGGCTTGTGTGGTTCGATGAGGCTGTGGGCTATGCCGTGGAGGGCCACCCAGGATGGACAGGCCACAGCAGAGAACTCAGACCAAGCGTGATCCCCCTGGAGAAGGAAATGGCAACCCACTCCAGTATCTTTGCCAAGAAAACCCCATGGACAGTAACAAAAGGTTAAAAGATATGACGCCGGAAGATGAGCCCCTCAGGTCGGAAGGTGTCCAATATGCTACTGGGGAAGAGCAGAGGGCAAGTACGAGTAACCCCAGAAAGAGTGAAGCGGCTGGGCCAAAGCCGAAAGGACGCTCAGTTGTGGATGTGTCTGACGGTGAAAGGAAAGTTCGATGCTGCAAAGAACAATACTGCATAGGAACCTGGAATGTAAGGTCTATGAATCAAGGTAAGCTTGATGTGGTCAAAAATGAGATGGCAAGAATGAACATCGACATCTTGGGAATCAGTGAACTAAAGTGGACAGGAATGGGCGAATTTAACTCAGAAGACCATTATATCTACTACTGTGGCCAGGAATCCCGTAGAAAAAATGTTGTGGCCTTTATAGTCAACAAGAGAGTGAGAAAGGCAGTACTGGGATACAACCTCAAAAATGACAGAATGATCTCGGTCCGAATCCAAGGCAAACCATTCAATATCACAGTAATCCAAGTCTATGCCCCAACCACTGCTGCAGAAGAGGCTGAAGTGGACCAGTTCTACAACAGCTCATAGAACTAATACCAAAAAATGATGTCCTCATCATCATAGGGGACTGGAATGCTAAAGTAGGAAATCAAAAGGTAACCGGAATAACAGACAAGTTTGGCCTTGGAGAACAAAATGAAGCAGGGCAAAGGCTAACAGAGTTTTGTCAAGAGAACACGCTGGTCATAGCAAACACCCTTTTCCAACAACCTAAGAGGCATCTCTACACATGGACATCACCAGATGGGCAACACCGAAATCAGATTGACTATATAATTTGCAGTCAAAGATGGAGAAGCTCTATCCAGTCAGTAAAAACAAGACCTGGAGCTGACTGTGGCTCAGATCATGAGCTACTCATTGCAAAATTCAGACTTAAATTGAAGAAAGTTGGGAAAACCACAAGGCCATTCAGATTTGACCTAGATCGCATCCCCGATGAATATACAGTAGAGGTGAAGAATAGGTTTAAGGGACTAGATTTGATAGACAGAGTGCCTGAAGAACTATGGACAGAGGTCCGTGACATTGTAAAGGAGGCAGCAATCACCGCCATCCCAAAGAAAAAGAAATGCAAGAAAGCAAAGTGGCTGTCTGATGAGGCTTTACACATAGCAGAGGAAAGAAGGAAAGCTAAAGGCAATGGTGAAAAGGAAAGATTTGCCCAACTGAATGCAGATTTCCAGAGAACAGCAAGGAGAGATAAGGAGGCTTTCCTGAATGAACAATGCAAAGTAATAGAGGAAAACAATAGATTGGGAAGGACTAGAGATCTCTTCAAGAAAATTGGAGATCAAGGCGTTCCATGCAAAGCTGGCCATGATAGGACAAACGGTAGGGACCTAACAGAAGCAGAAGAGATTAGGAAAAGATGGCAAGAATACACAGAAGAACTATACAAGAAGGACCTCAATGTCCTTGACAACCACGATGGTATAATCACTGACCTCGAGCCAGACATCCTGGAAAGCGAAGTTAAATGGGCCTTAGAAAGCATTACTAACAAGAAAGCTAGTGGAGGTGATGGTATCCCAGCGGAGTTATTCAAAGTCTTAAAAGAAGATGCTGTTAAAGTGCTGCACTCAATTTGCCAACAAATTTGGAAAACACAACAGTGGCCACAGGATTGGAAAAGGTCAGTTTACATTCCAATCCCAAAGAAGGGCAATGTGAAGGAATGTTCAAACTATCACATAATTGCACTCATTTCACACGCTAGCAAGGTAGGCTCCAACAGTACGTGGATAGAGAATTGCCAGAAGTACAAGCTGGGTTTCGAAGAGGTAGAGGAACTAGAGATCAAATTGCCAACATTCGCTGGATTATGGAGAAAGCAAGAGAGTACCAGAAAAACATCTACTTCTGCTTCATTGACTATGCTAAAGCCTTTGATTGTGTGGATCACAATAAATTATGGCAGGTTCTTAAAGAGATGGGAGTACCGGACCACCTCACATGTCTCCTGAGAAACCTGTATAAGGGTCAAGAAGCAACAGTTAGAACCGGATACAGAACAACTGATTGGTTTAGCATAGGAAAAGGAGTACGACAAGGATGTATATTGTCACCTTGCTTATTTAATTTATATGGAGAGTACATCATGCAAAATGCTGGCCTGGATGAATCACAAGCTGGAGTTAAGATTGCTGGGGAAAAGATCAATAACCTCAGATATACAGACGATACCACTCTGATGGCAGAAAGTGAAGAGGACCTAAAGAGCCTCTTGCTCAGGGTGAAAGAAGAGGAGAGCGCAAAAATGGGCTTGAAGCTCAACATCAGAAAAACTAAGATCATGGCATCTGGCCCCATCACTCCTTGGCAAATAGAAGGGGAAGTCGTAGAAGTAGTGACAGACTTCACGTTCCTAGGATCCCAGATCACTGCAGATGGTTACTGCAGCCATGAAATTAAAAGACGCCTGCTCCTTGGGAGGAAAGCGATGGCAAACCTAAACAGCATGATAAAAAGCAGAGACATCACCTTGCCAACAAAAGTCCGCATGGTCAAAGCAATGGTATTCCCCGTAGTAATGTATGGCTGCGAGAGTTGGACTATAAGGAAGGCCGAGCGCTGAAGAATAGATTCTTTTGAACTATGGTGCTGGAGAAGACTCTTGAGAGTCCCTTGGACTGCAAGGAGATCAAATCAGTCAGTCCTAAAAGAAATCAGCCCTGACTGTTCCTTGGAAGGCCAGATCCTGAAGCTGAAGCTCAAATACTTTGGCCACCAAATGAGAAGGGAGCATTCACTGGAGAAGACCCTGATGCTGGGAAAGATTGAAGGTCAAAGAAGAAGGGGACGGCAAAGGATGAGATGGTTAGACAGTGTCATTGATGCAATGAACATGAAAGTGAGCAAACTTCAGCGGACAGCGGAAGACAGGAGGGCCTGGCGTAATCTGTTCCATGGGGTCGCGAAGAGTCGGACTCGACTGTGCGACTGAACAACAACAAACCATCATTATATCATGTAGAACTTGTTCAGCATTTTTTTGTTTTGTTTTTATTATCAACATATGAGGCTTGAAAAGCTAATATTTATTTATTCTTTGTAATTTTGTGTGTTTGGGGGAATAGGCAAGCATTGTGGCTGAGTTTATCCATTTATTTTGTTTAAAAAAGACCAGGGTTGTATGCACACATCCATGAATATTGCACTATCTCCACATGATTGCAGTAATTTGCTACTGGATTTCCCTGTGAGGACAAGACTACCCAATTCTGAATGATCGATGTATTGCACATTGTCTAACACTGTGAGGATGTAACCTGTTGCACATAGCTCAGTTTTACAGAGTAGGCCGCAGTTCTTTTTAGTTAGAACTGTATGGAGAACAAGGCCAATCACCAGCACACGTCAAGTTAGTTTTTCATCCAGGTGTTTCATCTTGACAGACTTTGATATTTCAGTTACAATTTTAGCCACACAAATTATTTTATAAAAATCCATTTAAGATCCCTGGAAGACAAACATAGTATTTTTATGTTGATTATTTATAAGGTAATCTCCTGAAGATTAAAGCACTTGAGCAATATCAGAAATGCCTGTTGTCTAGACCAATATATTTTTGCAGGTAGATCGCTGGCAGCTTTGATTTTGTGGTGTCACAACATAAATGCAGACATCAGTGGAAACAGAAGCAACTGTCAAAAATGATCAAGTACCGCTAATCAGAATTAATGATGGGGTTGGAGTGTCAAAAGTAATGAGCACCACTGTGCAGGGTAGTAAGCAGGGTGGTTTCTTTTGCAAATGCTGTAATAATGCTGTGCTAATTGGTGCTTAGCTCTTGAGGAATTTTACTAAACCAATAATACCAGAACAAGGTTGGCTGTGATGCCTGTAAAACATCTGTGGTAACTACTTTCTTTTCAGTTAGAGTTTATTTTTTAATGCAGGGAGAAGGGAGGGAAAGGATTACACATTGTAAAAATCAAGAATCTCTCTGTGTGTCTCTGTCTCCCCCCCCCATGTGGCCCCATATGTGGATACTTAAATCTGTGGGGGGGGGATCCTGCAAATCTGGGCTCTTTTCAGGCTTGTAGAAAGATCTATTAATGACTCCAAAGAGCCCAAATTTGCAGGAAAAAAACCCTTAACTCTAAAATAATAATACTAACAAAAATTGAGGTTAACTCCCCCCCAATAATAGAAGCAATGACCCCTGTGGCTGTTGCTAGACAAACATTAACAGTATTACCATCTTTCAAGGCTTGGTTTCTGTCAGTAAAAGGCAGGAGCAGGGCCCTTTTCAGGGCTGTTTTGGGCTTTAAGGGAGGGCTCATCAAAGCCAGGCCCACCAGCAATCACTGAGCAACTTGCTAATACCTGACTTGCATGACTCACACAGGCCAGATACTTGCTACTGTTCAACAGTAGCCACCCCATTAAAGCCAGTATAGTGTAGTGGTTAGAGTTGCAGATTAGAATGTCAGAGACCAAGGTTCAAATCCCTATTCTGCCATGGGAGCTCACTCTGTGACCTTGGGTCAATTACACATTTGAAGCTTTACTAGAGTTGCCAGGTCCTACCTGGCTGCTGGTGCGGGATCAAGGTTCTGCTCCGAGATCATGCATGCTGCAGTGATGTCACCCAGAAGTGACAGCATCACATCAGGGGCATTGGGGGGTGACACTCTAGTTTTTGGGCAAAACCCTATGGGGTTTTGCCATCAAAACCATAGAGTTTGTCCCAAAACTAGAGTGTCACCCCTGATGTCCCCAATGAGATGATGTCACTTCCAGGTGATGTTATTGCATCCCTGTTTGGAGGTGGGGCTTCCCTCACTGGTCAGCTGGCCAGTGGTGGATTGGAGCTCCCAAAAGTGGGGAAAACCCCACTGGGAACTGGGGGCTGGCAATCCTAAGCTTAATTTACCTCACTGGGTTGTTGTGAAGATAAAAAGGAAAAGAGAATGGATTAAGCAGCTTTGGGTGCCCATTGTGGAGAAAGGTGGAGTATAAATGAAGTAAATAAATAATGAATATAGCTGAAGATGAGGGGTAAATAAAAGGTGGGTGAGTGGGTTGGCGGTTAGGTGGGTGGGTGGGTGGGAAAGAAAGAGAGAAAGAGAGAGAGAGAGAAAGAAAGAAAGAAAGAAAGAAAGAAAGAAAGAAAGAAAGAAAGAAAGAAAGAAAGAAAGAAAGAAAGAAAGAAAGAAAGAAAGAAAGAAAGAAAGAAAGAAAGAAAGAAAGAAAGAAAGAAAGAAAGGCGAGGATATGGGAGTTTCCAGGAAGAGAGAGAGGAAATAGTGTGGGGAGGGGAATCCAGGGGAAAGTGAGGTGCTCCCTACAAGTCCTTTGGGAGTTCCTTAGCATGCACTTGGGCCATAGTTTTCCTAGGTAGAGAAGCTGCTAGAAGGGGAGAAGGAGAGAAAGCTGAAGACCGGGGTGGGGGGGCAGGTAAAAGAAGTTTGGCTGGTGGGTGAGAATGAAAGAGAGAATGAAGCTGAGAAGCGGAAAAGACTGTAGGGGTTTCAGGGAATGGGAAGAGGAAATAGTGGAAGAGAGGGAAATTGGTGGTTCTCACAAGTGTTTTCAGGGTCCCCTCCTTGTGTATATATAATGCTAGATTAAAACTCAAAGTAAAGTCAGGAGACCATCATAGATATAAACAATCTAGGAATCTTGCCAGATTAATCTAAAACTAGCTAACTCTTCTACTGGAGTAGAAATCATCCAGTTATCCCATTCTGCTCTTTCATAGGAATACTGGCCAAAATCCAGACAGTTAGTACCACCCTGTTTCCTGAGTGGGAGGGGTCATGACTCTGTGGTTCTGGAAGCAACATTCTAAGAGGTGGTAACTCTGTGTTATCCTCTTTTTGGGACTTTTTCCAGTCTCCAAGTGTGTGTGTCAAGATCATCATTACTGCTGCTTGCTTTGGGTGATTACAAATTTATCTTTATCTTGAAATAGATATACTGGCTTTCCTTCTTTGAAAGGCCTCCAAGGCAGTCTAGGATATTGTACCTTGTTTCTCTGTTTGTTTCTGAAACTCTTCACTTTTTATTTCACTTCTGGGATGCTTGCAGTTTTTAGGAACATGGCAAAAATATAATGGAGTAGACAACCTTAGCCATGTAAACAGCAACATAAGAACATAAGAAAAGCCAATGGCCCATCTAGTCCAACACTCTGTCACACAGCGGCTAAAAATACCAGGTGCCATCAGGAAGTCCAGCAGTGGGGCCAGGATACTGGAAGCCCTCCCACTGCTGCCCCCTCCAACACCAAGAATAGAGTGCATCACCTGCCCCAGACTGAGAGTTCCCATCTATACCCTGTGGCTAATAGCCACTGATGGACTTCTACTCCATATGTTTATCTAATTCCCTCTTGAAACTGTCCATGCTTGTAGCTGCCACCACCTCCTGTGGCAGTGAATTCCATATGTTAATCACTCTTTGGGTGAAGAAGTACTTCCTTTTATCTGTTCTAACCCGACGGCTCAGCAATTTCATGGAGTGCCCACGAGTTCTTGTATTGTGAGAAAGGGAGAAAAGTACTTCTTTCTCAACCTGCTCAATCCCATTCATAATCTTATAAACCTTGATCATGTCACCCCTCAGCTGTCATTTCTCCAAGCTAAAGAGCCCCAAGCATTTTAACCTTTCTTCATAGGGAAGGTGTTCCAACCCTTTTATCATTCTAGTTGCCCTTCTCTGCACTTTTTCCAATGCTATAATATCCTTTTTGAGATGTGGTGACCAGAACTGTACACAGTATTCCAAATGAGGTTGCACCAATGATTTATACAGGGGCATTATGATACTGGCTGATTTGTTTTCAATTCCCTTCCTAATAATCCCCAGCATAGCGTTGGCCTTCTTTATTGCAGTTACACACTGTCTAGACATTTTCATTGAGTTATCTACTACAACTCCAAGATCTCTCTCTTGGTCAGTCTCTGCCAGTTCAGACTCCATCAACGTGTATTTATATTTAGGATTTTTGGCTCTAATGTGCATCACTTTGCACTTGGCCATATTGAACCCCATTTGCCACGTTGACGCCCACTCACCCATCCTTGACAGATCCCTTTGGAGTGCCTCACAATCCTCCCTGGTTTTCACTACCCTGAACAACTTCGTGTCATCTGCAAATTTAGCCACTTCACTGCTTACTCCCAATTCCAAATCATTAATAAACAAGTTAAAAAGCATCGGACCGAGTACCGATCCCTGTGGTACCCCACTACTTACCACCCTCCACTGAGAAAGTTTCCCATTTATACTCACTCTCTGTTTCCTATTTATAAGCCGGTTTTTGATCCACAATAGGACTTGTCCTTTTATCCCATGACTATTGAGCTTACTTAGGAGCCTTTGATGAGGAACTGTATCAAAAGCTTTCCGGAAGTCAAGGTAAATAATATCTATTGGGTCCCCCTTGTCCACATGTTTGTTCACTCCCTCAAAAAACACTAACAGGTTAGTGAGACAAGATCTTCCCTTACAGAACCCATGCTGAGTCTGCCTCAATAGTTTTTGTTCATCAATGTGCCTACTAATTCTTTCCTTAATAACAGTTTCCACCAACTTACCCAGTATTGATGTCAGACTGACTGGCCTGTAATTTCCTGGATCTCCCCTAGAGCCCTTTTTAAAGATGGGAGTGACATTAGCTACCTTCCAGTCCTCAGGAATGGAGGCAGATTTTAAAGAAAGATTACATATTTTGTCAGGAGATCCACAAGTTCACATTTTGTCAGGAGTTCCACAAGTTCACAACAAGCTGCTTATACTGAAGATCAGGTCAGAGACACCCGTTTTGTAAAGGTGTGTGACACCATGTTGGTGCTGCACATTGCTTGATCCTTATTAGCAATGTCCACTAATTTTTGCCAGCAAATTTGATCTCTCTATACTGTTTAGACATATTTAAATGGCCTGACCATATGTCTTTCACTGACCCTCAGTGCGCTGCTTATGTAATGAGTGGTCAGAGCACATTTAGTGGTCAGAGCATACCTCAGTGCTGCTTATGAAATTAATGGTCAGAACATATTTAGTTGCATATTTAGTTAGGTAACAGGTTTTGTTTCTTCTGTTGCAATGCCAGAAGGAACAGAAAGTCATAGGCTATGCAGGTCAGACACCAGCTGCTGTTCTCAGAAGGTTTTATGCTTTCTATCCTCACCACCTCAGATGAGCTGCCAAAGACATGTGCAACGTTGGGGAATGAAATATAAACGTAGTTCTGACAGACTGCACTTTTAAAAGCTTAGAAGTGCTGTGTAAACAGATAAAGGACTATGAAGGGTTAATTTTTCACAGAGCCAGAGAGCCTTGAGGGACAAGCAATCTGATTGATTAGCATCAGCTGAGCAGAGAAAGACTTCTGAACTGGATGCTGAGGAGACAGATTTCAGCCCTATCTGAGAAGAGTTGAGTACTGAAAGTTTCAGAATTCAGCCCTGAGTGAGAGCAGTTTAACATAGACAGGAGAACTGGGGAAAGTTGGCAAGGAAGTTTAGAAAGTAGGTGAAGACTCCCATTCGGGTCAAAGAAAATGGATAGATATTTCTAGAGAGAGAAGAAAATGCCCAGTCAAACAGGGAGTTAGCTCTGAAGAGTGGAGAAATCCCTGGTCTGGTGTGGTTAGAAATTGCCTTTAGAGATCTAAAGAGTCAGTTACAAACTCAAGATGAGTACTAGTGTTTCAAGAGCAGGGGTCTTGGTACTGGAAAGAGTGTACCTGCCGTCTGGAAACCAAAAGAGTCAGAGAATACTCAAAGAAAGCATGCTGGAGTGTTCAGGAAAACACTGGAACAAAAGCCTCTCAGCTTAAAGATTTTAAGTAACTGTTAATAGTTTAAGAAACTCTCATTACCCTGAAATATAAGAACAAAAGTCCATGCATGTACTGATTTTAGCTCAGAGTTATCTAGATTGAATTACCACAGAAATTTTACCCCTGATTTCACCTGACCTTTCCCCTCTATGCAGGGCTGGTGTCCGGCTTTTTTGCACCCTAGGCAAGGCTAGCTACTTGTGCCCCACCCCCTACTGCTAACCAGTTTTCAAAAACAGATGA
Organism: Gekko gecko; assembly: GCA_029375565.1. Lineage (NCBI taxonomy): Eukaryota > Metazoa > Chordata > Lepidosauria > Squamata > Gekkonidae > Gekko > Gekko gecko. Next base: position 59,896,439 of record JAPDNY010000004.1, read on the forward strand.
ATTGTAGGAAAAATGAAAAGCACAAAACTTGCTACTTTTTTAAAAATGGAAGAATAAATAATACAACAATTTTTGATTTTCTTTCTCAAACAGAAAACAGTTTTAGCACACAATTCCTTTTGAATAATCCTGTGAATTGTGATGTTAAAATTTAAGTCTCTTGAATGTTTCCATTTCAGGCACAGCAAAATCTCATTTTGCATGCCTTTTCCTTTGCAAATTTTGTCACTAATTCCTTCAGGTCCAGTGCTGATGTTTTGGCGTATTTATTAATTTAGCTTGCCATTTCTCAGCCACCTGTGGCTGAGGTAATCTACTGCCAACCACAGTTGCTGAGTCTCATTGCTGACTTGTAAGTAGGACATTCATATAGCTTTAGGGAAAGGTGTGGGAGCAGTTGCAAAGTTCTTAGTGCAGAGATGTATTTTCCCCCAGTTGAACTTGGGGGTAAAATTTGAGAACTAGTGGGAGAGAGAGCCGGGGGGGGGAGTGAGGAGCCCAGAATGGGGCCAGGAGGGAGTCTGGAGAAGGTGGGGGCTGCAGCTGACAGGAGCTGGGCTTCAAACCACCCCCCATCCCCAGCTTGGCATTCGCTAACCAGATTCTCCTTCCCCTTCAACCTCTGTGTAAAAAGACAGACAGTCAGATGGAGCTTTGGAACTGTAAGCCGGGGCCACTTTGGGAGCCCTCCAGAAGGAGGCTGAGCCCTGGAGCCAGCACCAGATTAAGTGCAGAGGAGGAGGAGGGCCACTGCATGACACAGAGTGTTGGACTGGATGGGCCATTGGCCTGATCCAACATTGGCTTCTCTTATATTCTTATGAGGGAGAAGAGGCACCTGGTACCCTCTCGGTGAACTCTCTGAAGCCAAGCCACCTGCCGATGAACACACTCCATAGGCTCCTTTACAGCAGAGAATCTGGTCCCTCCCTGGGGCCCCCACTTGGCTGCTCTTTGGGTGGGGACCAAGAGTGGTGGGTTTCCGCCGCTTCCCTCTACGGGCATTGAGTGGAGAGGTGAGAGGAAGAATCCCACTTTGCAGATAACTTCCTAATGGAAGAAGATTCTGTGCTCCCAACTTTTCACTCCCTGACCTCCCCCCCCATAATAAACCAAGTACTTCCAGCCTCATTCCCTTCCGTGTCCTCCCTCCTGTGTTCTCCCTCCCACGTCACAGACATACACCGGCCTCGCCAGGTAGCCCCACCCCTGCCTCTATGTGGAATAAATATTCTGTTAATTTGAAATATAAAAATCTTTCAAGTGCCATTAAGGGGGGGGGGGAATCCCAATACTTCCCTCAGGTTCCTGGGCTGAGCAAACAGCTAAAATATTATACTGTGACAGGCCAGAGTTCTTCAACAAAGAAGAAAATACATTACTAGGGTAGCTCAGCCAGTAAAAGGAAAGAAAAACAGAGAAAATCTTGCCTCTGAGGGAAGGAAGTAGATAGGCTGTCATAGTAGTGTTCTGTCATCCAAATGTATATGAAATTCCATGTTAAAAGCTAAATAAAAAGTGTTTTGGAATACCTCCATCCTCCATAAAAATCTAGATAAAAGGAATGGAAGGCCATTGAGGTGGAATACATATACACACTGGAATTTATGTAAAGGAATTCACTTGTCCATCAGCCTGGTAGCTATAGCAGGTACTTCTTCTGACACCTACAGTGGTGGTGCTGCAGTGCAGCAGAGATTGGGCTGGTAATTCCCTTTGCTTCCAAACTGTGGTAAAGTAAACTGTCAGGATCCTGTTGTCCAGACTCCTGACTCAAGACCTTTGGGACCTTGTAAGGTCACAAACTTTCCCCAGATTCTGAGGGAAAGGAGCTACACTGTCCCTAATGGGTTGTTATTTATGCTGAATATTTCTATCCCTCAAAACTATTTGAAACCTTTGGAGTTATGTAAAACCAAATTATCTAGCACTGCTTCAAGGAGTGGGGCTACCATAGAATTCCTGGATTGCCTAGTAGAAAGAAAAAGTAAAAAAAAAAAAAAAGGACTGGGGATGGAAGAAAGTGGGAGATCATTGCTGAAGGTCTGCCTTTCCTTAGAATGTGTTATTGCCCCCCCCCAGCAGAAGAGTAGAATACAAAAACTTAATGGATAAAAATTTCCATTTTTTGAAGAGGTATAAGCAGACATTATTGTAGTATACAGAACAAAGGCAAACAATGGAATGGGTCTTCCTATCAGCTATAGGAGAAGAATGGAACTGTGTAGGAAAACCTTAAGGGGTTTGGCTTTGTTCCCAATGCAATCTTACTGTCCTCCACTTTAAAAAGAATTCGAGACCATGGTGCCTTGCAATCCATGGTGTGGTTTAATAGCTAGCTTGAAGGTTATTAGCATCTTGTTATAAATGTTAGTGGTGACAATGATGGGTCTTTGTTGTGCTAACATCATGACTAAATGGAGAAATCTCCCCATTCAGACTGTAGCCCCCTTCTTTATTCCCTTGTCAGAAAGCCATTGTGCAACCAAACACTGTCAGACGTTACTCCCTGTTTAATAGCAGCAGCTTGTCATTGAGGGCTGGGAAGTGGGAGGATAGGATGCTGGCACCAGCCACCAGGTGGTGGCCAACTGGCCAGCAACTCCCACGCATTTGAACCTAACACAAGTTGCATCAGGGCTGGCCACAAAAGGCACACATGTGTCTTCTGTAAGCCTCATTAACTCTTTTGGAAGAGAGAGTACCTTTCTGACATATTAATTAGTTGCTGTGCTTTCTTTTACTCCAAGTTAACCTTTGCAGTGGTCACTTGATTCAAATTACTAATAATTGCAAGGCTGTTAGAGCCCGATTTATGCAAAGTGTAGTTAAAGCCTTCCCAGGCGGAAGGAGGAGGTGAATGTTTCATATTATTGTAAAGCTGATGGGTGAGGTTGTAAAAAAAGGGTGGGGGGAGGAAACAAAGAACAACACAGGATGAGGATGCCATTTTAAAAAGCTAGTGGAATAAAAATGTAACCATCTTGAAAGCCAGTGTGGGAGTTTAACTAGGCTTTGCTTTTTTGAATCGATTTTTTTCTATTGATCCATTACATGAAAATGCATATTCCCCATACAAACACCAATACTTAGAACTTTTTGAGAATACAAAGTACTTAGTAGAAAACATCTCAATAATTCATACAGTTTTAGTAATTTGAGGGGAGGTGTGGAGGTTGTGTAGTAGCAGGGCTCTTTTTGTAGAAAAAGCCCAGCAGGAACACATTAGCATAATAGACCACACCCAACAAAAGAAACTCATTAGCATATTAGGCCACACCCTGACAGCACAGCTCATTAGCATATTAGGCCACATTGATAAGCAATGGACAACCCAGAAGACTAAAGAGGGAAAGAAAGAGGGAAGGAAGGAAGGAAAGAAAGAAAGAAGGAGGAAAAGAGAGAGAGAGAGAGAGAGAGAGAGAGAGAGAGAAAGAAAGAAAGAAAGAAAGAAAGAAAGAGAGAGAGAAAGAAAGAAAGAAAGAAAGAAAGAAAGAAAGAAAGAAAGAAAGAAAGAAAGAAAGAAAGAAAGAGGGAGGAAAAGAGAGAGAGAGAGAGAAAGAGAGAGAGAGAGAAGCAGTGAGAAAGAAAGAAAGAGAGAGAAGGAAGAAAGGAAGGAAGGAAGAAGGAGGAAAGAGGAGGAAAAGTGAGAGAGAGAGAAAAAGAGAAGGAAAGGAAGGACAGAAAGAAGGCATTCAGATGGGAGGAGGGAAGCTCTTCCACACCCCATCAAGCCCCTGCCACTCCCCCGTGGATCCCTCACTCACCCCATCAAGCTCTTCAGGCGTGGGCTGGGGAGGCCAGTGAGTGGGGTCTTCGGGCCTCCTGCAAGCCACAGTGCCTCTGCGCAGGCACGGGGAGGCTGGCTGGCAGGTCTTCGGGCCTCCCGCGAGCCTCAGTGCCTCAGCACAAGCCCAGGGAGGCCAGCTGGCGGGTGTTCGGGCCTCCCGCAGGCTGCAGCGCTTCAGCATGGGACCAGGGAAGCCGGCAGGCGGGTGTTTGGGCCTCCCATGGAACGCAGTGCTTTGGTGCGGGCCTGGGGAGGCCAGTGGGCAGGTTGTTCAGGTCTTCCATGGTGGGGGCGGGGTGGGCTTGGAAGCCAGCCGGAACACCATTCCGGTGTGTTCCGGATGAAAAATAGCCCTGTGTAGTAGAATGCTTTGCATGCAGAAGGTCCCTGATTCAATCCCAGAACTCTCTGTTTAGAGAATGCCTTTTTTCTTGAGACAGAGTAGAACTCTGGCAGTACTGAGGTCTGACTTAGTATTTGTCAGCTTGGTATGTTCATACTGTAAGTATCATTATCCCCATTCTGCAGATATTGAGATGAGGCTAACAGTGCAATCCTAAACAGAGTTGTGCCTTTCTAAATTTATTGGTGTCAATATTTAGAACTTTCTAACTCTGTTTAGCATTGCACTGTGAGCTGGTAACTTCACTTAAAGCCATATAATAAGATTATGACAGAGGCAGAGTTTTGCAGTTGATTTATATCTTGGTGGTGGAAAGTGCTGTGAAGTAACAGCTGATTTATGGTGACCCTGTGGGGTTTTCAAGGCAAGAGATGTTCAGAGGTGGTCTGCCATTGCCTGCCACCATGTCACAACTCTGATATTCCTGGGAGATCTCCCATGTAAATACTGGCTAGGGCCGACCCTGCTTAGCTTTCAAGATCTGACAAGATCGGGCTAGCCTGGGCTATTCAGGTCAAGACTATTTTTAACTTGTACCCTGAGTTACTACATTATGCTTGCCTATCCTTTAACAGTGTGCAATGTAATTTAGGAACCAAATTTGGTATAGGTTATAGCCTGGTATAAGTGTGTTGCAGTTCACCGGTATTCAAATATAACAAGAGCTTCTGGCAAGGCAAGCTGGAGTGGTTGGTCAAAATAAGAAAAGCATGACACTTCTTTGCAAATTTTACTAGAGATTTCTTGTGCCTTCATCTTTTACAGGGCAAGATTTTATAATACGTTTAGAGGCATCATATGATATGTATCTACTGCTTTCCTTTCTCTGCTGCTTAAATTTTAGAAGTTTCTAATATAAATAGCTATTGTGAAGAGCAGCAATCATGTGAGTTTAAATATCCCAAAAAATTAAATTGAATCTTGAGACCCCTCCATAGTTTTACATCCAGATCAGTAACTGCATAAACAAAGAAGGCAGGATAGTCCCTATCTCATACCTTTATGTCAACATTTCCATTAATTTTAATGGTTCTTCATGACTAAACTTTAATGTACTTGTATGTCTACACTATTACATCGTTTATTGTTATTCTACTGTCCTTGAAAACTGGTCAGTTTGGAAACTTGTATTCTGACTCTAATATCCCTATATGTAGCAGTAAAAACGGTGAAGATATATAGATAAAATTATTTTACTGTGGTGAGGCAGTGTAGAAATTTTAGAGAACTTTCATGGATGAATTAACAGCAGAGATGAGAATATTAAATTTCAAACAAATCATGATTGTTACTCTGTAGACTAGATTTTAAAGAACAAAAAGTGGGAATACCTGGGGTGATTTCCCACTAAAGCTGCCGCGGGGTTGCGCCGCCGTTTGCCCCGAGATTTTTAGTCAATTTCACACCCGAAGCCGCGGGGCTGCATTTTGACCCGCGGCTTCGCCCGATTTCCCCCGCAGTTTCGTAATCCTGTTTTTTGAGGATTACGAAACTGCGGGGAAATCGGGCGAAGCCGCGGGTCAAATTGCAGCCCCGCGGCTTCGGGTGTGAAATTGACTAAAAATCTCGGGGCAAACAGCGGCGCAACCCCGCGGCAGCTTTAGTGGGAAATCACCCCTGGTGTGCCTTTTAAGATACACAACAATACATTTAATATTTGTTGTTACAGTTTATGCCTGAGTGTAGAAAAAACACACACATCAGTTTTGAAAATTAGAAACAATCCATACACTACAAAGGTCTTACTAATTAATTGGTGGTAGAAAGTGTGGTCAAATTGCAGCTAACTTACGGTGACCCCATAGGGTTTTCAAGCAAATTAATTAATGCAGTGTATAAAATACCTAGAACTATGAAAGTACCAACATGCCTTTATCCTTCTTTTAAAAATATTGTCATAATAAGATTTTCATTGCTAATGTTCCTGATTTCTTTGCTTCCTTTTAATGGCAGTTTACACTCTTTTTATTGTCCAGACTTGGATAGCCCAGGCTAGCCCGATCTTGTCAGATTATGGTTGCCAGCCTCCAGGTGGGGCCTGGGGATCTCCTGCTTTTACAACTAACCTGTAGCTGACAGAGATCAGCTCCCCTGGAAAAAAATGGCTGCTTTGAAGGGTGGACTCTATGGCATTGTACCATACTGAGGCCCCTCCCCTCCCCAAACCCTGTCCTCTCCTGGATCTACTGCCAAAGTCTCCAGGTATTTTCTAACCCAGACCTGGCAATCCTATGTTAGATCTCAGAAGCTAAGTAAGATTGGCCCTGACCTCCAAGCAATACCGGGGTCGTGACATGGAGACAGACAATGGCAAATCATCTCTGAACATCTCTTGCTTTGAAAACCCTGCAGGGTTGCCACAAGTCAACTGTGACTTGATTGCACTTTCAACCACCTCCACCACCGCCACCACCACCACCCTCTTACACGTTTTTATGCCATGCGTAGTTTTATGCTATGTATACAGTTGATGTTAAAATAACATTTAAAATGGTAGAGATGTAATGGAGAAAAATGGCTTGAGAAAACCAGAAAATTGTGTGAAAATGGTTCCAAGAACTGAAAAGTACAGCGACTTTTGAGGGAGAGGAACATGGCGTTTAGGTCCGGAGATACAAACCGTTATAGCTCTGCTAGAGCCAATCTGAAAAGAGGTATTCGACGGGCCAAGATGGACTATAGGCAGAGGATTGAGGATAATGTCAACACAAATGATATGAAGCAGGTGTGGCAAGGGATCCAGAATATAACCAATTATAAACCAACTTTTGCTGCCATGGATGTAGACCCTTCATTGGCGGAGGAGCTTAACCTCTTCTTTGCCCGTTTTGACGTGGAGCCACCGGGGACAGCCACACTACAGTCATCAGCCCACGGTGGCCCCTACCTCAGGGTGGAAGAGCATGAGGTGAGGCGTACGCTGAGGTCTGTGAATCCGAGGAAGGCAGCTAGACCTGATGGCATCACTGGATGGGTGTTGAAGGAATGTGCAGACCAGTTGGCAGGGGTCCTTACTAAGATCTTCAACTGGTCCTTACATCAGTCTATTGTTCCGTCTTGCCTAAAGTCCTCAATTATTGTTCCTCTGCCCAAAAAGTCTATAGTTAACAGCCTAAAGGACTATAGACCAGTTGCACTCACTCCGGTTGTGATGAAGTGTTTTGAGAAATTAGTACGTAGTCACATCATTTTGTGCCTTCCATCCACACTGGATAGTCACCAGTTTGCATATAAGGCAAACAGATCCACAGAGGATGCCATCACTACCACTCTCCATACTGCTCTGTCACATCTGGAGCAGCCGGGGAGTTATGTGAGGCTGTTGTTTGTGGACTTCAGTTCTGCCTTTAACATCATCCTCCCACATAGATTAGTGCACAAATTGGAGGGCCTTGGACTCTCCAGTTCCATATGTTCCTGGATCTTGGATTTTTTGACAGCCCGCCCACAGAGGGTTAGAGTAGGGTCTCATATTCCACAGTCCTTACCCTTAATACCGGCTCTCCACAAGGATGTGTGTTGAGCCCCCTGCTCTATACCCTCTACACACAGGACTGTACCCCCACTCACCCCAGCAACACTATCATCAAGTTTGCTGATGACACCACTGTGGTGGGGCTCATCTCTGGGAATGACGAGTCTGCTTATCGGGATGAGGTGGAACAGCTTTGTGTTTGGTGTGGGGAAAACAATCTGATTCTCAATACTACCAAGACCAAGGAATTGGTGGTGGACTACAGGAAGAACAAAACAGAAATTAAGCCACTGTTTATTGGTGGAGAATGTGTGGAGAGGGTGGCTACTTTTAAGTTTTTGGGAGTGACTATCGAGCAAAATCTGACTTGAAGTGCTAACACCACTGCTCTGGTGAAGAAGGCCCAGCAGAGGCTTTATTTTCTCAGACTCTTAAAGAAAAACAACCTGAGTGAGAAAACACTGATGTCTTTCTATCGTTGCTCAATAGAAAGCATTTTATCATACTGTGTCTGTGCCTGGTTTGCCAGTTGTACGGCTGCGGATAGGAAGGCACTCCAGAGAGTTACCACCACAGCTCAGAAGATCATTGGCTGCCCTTTCCTATCCCTGGAACAACTGTACAGTTCTCGATGCTTGAAAAAGGCAAAGAACATTTTGCAGGACTCATCACACCCTGAACACTCCTTGTTTGAATTGCTGCCTTCGGGCAGAAGATACAGGACAATTAAAACAAGGACAAATAGATTAAAAAACAGTTTTTATCCAAGAGCCATTATTGCCCTAAATGCTGCATGAGATTGGAATTGGGGACATCAATGGTTTAGTTGCTATGTGAACTTTAGAGGAGCTATGAAGCAGTTGTGAATGGCTGTGTGAACGCGCATGGTTATTGTTGTAGATCACTGAAATGATTGCACTTTTAATTTCGTTGTACTATGTACAATGACAATAAAGTAGATGATGATGATGATGATGATGATGATGATGATGATCTGCACTGAGGTAGAACATGTGGTGTTTAAAAAAATATATTCAGAATCCTTAGTTAGGAAAGGATTGGGCTGCTGTTTCCAAGTTTTAAAAGATACATGCTCTTAAGTGTTCTGCTGTGACAGCTTTGCTCATCCAAGCAAGTCCTTCTGCAAGTGCCAGCCTGCAAATGGGCAAAATCAACAACTGCCTGTACACACTGTGGGAACTACCTGGTGGAATGGTCTGCCTGAGGAAGTCAGGAAGGTTCCCACTCTCCTGGCTTTCTGCAAACTATATTTAACCCTCTTCACTAATTCCATATTAGAAGCCATTTGTTTTTGGTTCCTTTGTTATTCTGTACAATTCTTCGTTAATATATATATTTTTTTAAAGTTAAGTTTTAGTCCTGCTACCTGCCCATATTCTTGGATTATCTTTATAAGTTGTTTCACTGCCGCTATCGGGTCTTCTAATATAAACACCAAATCATCTGCAAAAGGCTTGTATTTTAAACTCTTCCCCCTTTATCTTTAAGTCTTTGATTGAGTCACATTCTCTTATTTGGTCATTTAATGTTTCTAACACGAAAATTAAAAGAAGAGTTGACAATGGGCATCCTTGTCTAGTGCCCTTTTGTATTTTGATATCGTTTGTCATATCTCCATTCAGTATTATTTTTGCTGACTGTGTCCTATAAATGGCTTTTATTATTGCTAAGAATTCTGATCCACAATTCCATACCAACAACACAGTTATTTCCAAAAGTAAAATTCCAATAATACATAAAACACAATCCATATAAATACAGTGTTAAAATCCACATAATAAGAAAGTGCTAGCAAAGTTCCACAGTTTTCAACATTAACTCCATTTGCCTGCTTCAGTTGTCTTAAGAGGGGACTGGTTTGGGCATAATTAGAGAGACCGGTGGATCCGGTCTTATCCTCCGTAAGATGTCAGTTGTTGTTAGTAATAGCAACTGTGGTCGTGATGGTGGTGGTAGTAGTGGCGGTGGCTCCAAAAGCCTGGGGGAAGGGCTCTGTTTTACAGGCCCTGTGGAACTGTAAAAGATACCACAGGGCCCTGGTTTCCTCTTGGAGCTCGTTCCACCAGAGTGGAGCTGCCACTGAGAACACCCTGGCCCTAGTTGTTACCAGCCTGGCCTCCTTAATGGTCGGGAGGGCCAGACGGTTTTGGGTCCCTGATCGCAGTGCTCTCTGGGGTATATATGGGGAGAGGCAGTCCCTCAGGTATGTAGGTCCCTGGCCATAAAGGGCTTTAAAGGTAAGAACCAGCACCTTGAAGCGAATCCAGTATGCTATAGGCAGCCAGTGCAGTGCCTGTAGCACAGGCTGGATGTGCTCCCAGATTGGGAGTCTCATCAACAGCCTGGCCATTGCATTTTGCACCAGCTGCAGCTTCCGGATTTGCGACAAGGGTAGCCCCATGTAGAGGGCATTACAGTAATCCAATCTTGAGGTGACCATTGCATGGATCCCTGTTGCCAAGTCGCTGTGTTTGAGGAAGGGAATCAACTGCATAATCAGCTGAAGATGGTAAAAAGCCGACATAGCAGTGGTCGCTATCTGAGCTTCTATTGTTAAGGAGCACTCCCAGACTCCTAACCTCTGGTGCTGGCACCAATGGTGTGTCAGTGTATGAAAGATATGAGCTGTCAGATTCAGATCATGTCCATCTAAGTGACAGTTAACAGCTGCAGGCTAGAGGTTCTAACTGGAGCAAACGGGTTCTGACCAGCACCTCTGCTGGAGTGTCAGAGTGACTCAGCACTCAGTGCTGATTGGTCAGTCAGTGTATATAAGCATTCTATGTACAGTCTATTCATCTCTCTCTTTGTATGTGGATGTATGGCGGAGCACTTTGTTGGATTAACTTGTGTATACCTGCATCACGTAATAGTGTGAATAAATTCCTTGTATATATTTCCTCCCCACTACCTGTGTGGCAGTCCCAAAGAAGGGCAATGTCAAGGAATGTTCAAACTATCACACAATTGCACTCATTTCACACGCTAGCAAGGTCATGCTCAAGATCCTACAAGCTAGGCTCCAACAGTACGTGGATAGAGAACTGCCAAAAGTACAAGCTGGGTTTCGAAGAGGTAGAGGAACTAGAGATCAAATTGCCAACATTCGCTGGATTATGAAGAAAGCAAGAGAGTACCAGAAAAACATCTACTTCTGCTTCATTGACTATGCTAAAGCCTTTGATTGTGTGGATCACAATAAATTATGGCAGGTTCTTAAAGAGATGGGAGTACCAGACCACCTCACATGTCTCCTGAGAAACCTGTATAAGGGTCAAGAAGCAACAATTAGAACCGGATATGGAACAACTGATTGGTTTACCATAGGAAAAGGAGTACGACAAGGATGTATATTGTCACCTTGCTTATTTAATTTATATGCAGAGTACATCATGCGAAATGCTGGCCTGGATGAATCACAAGCTGGAGTTAAGATTGCTGGTGAAAAGATCAATAACCTCAGATATGCAGACGATACCACTCTGATGGCAGAAAGTGAAGAGGACCTAAAGAGCCTCTTGCTCAGGATGAAAGAGGAGAGCGCAAAAGTGGGCTTGAAGCTCAACATCAAAAAAACTAAGATCATGGCATCTGGCCCCATCACTCCTTGGCAAATAGAAGGGGAAGTCGTAGAAGTAGTGACAGACTTCACGTTCCTGGAATCCCAGATCATGGCAGATGGTGACTGCAGCCATGAAATTAAAAGACGCCTGCTCCTTGGGAGGAAAGCGATGGCAAACCTAAACAGCATGATAAAAAGCAGAGACATCACCCTGCCAACAAAAGTCCGCATGGTCAAAGCAATGGTATTCCCCGTAGTAATGTATGGCTGCGAGAGTTGGACTATAAGGAAGGCCGAGCGCCGAAGAATAGATTCTTTTGAACTATGGTGCTGGAGAAGACTCTTGAGAGTCCCTTGGACTGCAAGGAGATCAAATCATTCAATCCTAAAAAAAATCAACCCTGACTGTTCCCTGGAAGGCCAGATCCTGAAGTTGAAGCTCAAATACTTTGGCCACCAAATGAGAAGAGAGCATTCCCTGGAGAAGACCCTGATGCTGGGAAAGATTGAAGGTCAAAGAAGAAGGGGACGGCAAAGGATGAGATGGTTAGACAGTGTCATCAATGCAACGAACATGAAATTGAGCAAACTTCAGAGGACAGCGGAAGACAGGAGGGCCTGGCATAATCTGTTCCATGGGGTCGCGAAGGGTCGGACTCGACTGTGCAACTGAACAACAAAACCTGTGTGGACATTGGACTCTGTGGGACTTAGCTCTACAGCACGCTGTACCACTCTGCACTGGTGAGGCTTCACCAGACCCTAACACCACTTCCTGACATGGTGCCCCATCGAAGGTTGGAAGCAGGATTCCTACCCCTAGACTGCTGTGGCTCAGGCACATCTTCATCAGATTCAATTTCAACTGGCTCAGCCTGAGCCAACCAGCCACAGCTTGCAATGCCCGGTCTAGATCTTCCAGTTTGGAGTCCAACTGGCCATCCAACAGCAGATAGAACTGGGTGTCATCACATACTGGTGACAACCCAGCCCATGCCTCTAGGCAATCTGGGCAAGGGGGTGCATATAGATGGGGGACAGCACTGCCCCTTGGGGCACTCCACAGTCCAATGGGTACCTTTGGGACAGCTGATCCCCCAGCACCACTCTTTCTCCCCAACCTTGGAGGAAGGAAGCAAGGCACTGTAAGGCTAGTTCCTGAATTCCAGTGTCGGCGAGATGATGGATCAGTAACTGATGGTTGACCATGTCCAACGCAGCCGACAGGTCTAACAACAACAGTACTGTCAATCTGCCCCGATCCAGATGCCATTGGAGGTTGCCTGTGAGGGAGACCAATGCTGTCTCCGTCCTGTAGCCCGGATGAAAGCTGGACTGGAAGGGATCTAAGATGAAAGCATCATCCAGAAAGCCCTGTACCTGCTTTGCCACTGCCCTCTTTATTATCTTGCCCAAGTAGGGCAAGTTGGAAACCAGCTGATAGTTGGCCAATTTGGCCAAGTCCAAAGGTGGCTTTTTCAGAAGAGGGCACACCACTGCCTCCAGGAACTGTCCCTCTAAGAGGGACTTGTTGATAATCTCCTGCAAGGCACTCCCGCAAGGCACCCTGAATTGGGCGACAGTTGGAACATTCCTTGGCATTGCCCTTCTTTGGGACTGGAATGTAAACTGATCTTTTCCAATCCCGTGGCCATAGTTGCATTTTCCAAATTTGCTGGCATATGGAGTGCCGTACTTTAACAGCATAATCTTTTAAGACTTTGAATAGCTCTGCTGGGATACCATCACCTCCATTAGCTTTGTTGTTAGTAATGCTTTCTAAGGCCCATTTGACTTTGCAGTCAAGGATGTCTGGCTTGAGGTCAGTGATCACACCATTATGGTATCGAGGACACTGAGGTCCTTCTTTTATAGTTCTTCTGTGTATTCTTGCCATCTCTTCCTAATCTCTTCTGCTTCTGTTAGGTCCTTACCATTTTTGTCCCTTATCATGACCACCTTTGCATGGAACGTTCCCTTCATTTCTCCAATTTTCTTGAAGAGATCTCTAGTCCTTCCCATTCTATTGTTTTCCTCTATTATTTTGCATTGTTCATTCAGGAAGGCCTCCTTAACTCTCCTTGCTGTTCTTTGGAAATCTGCATTCAGTTGGGTAAATCTTTCCTTTTCACCATTTATTTATTTATTTATTTATTTATTTATTTATTTATTTATTTATTTATTTCTTCAGCTTATATCCCGCTCGAACCCCCGAAGGGGTCTCTGAGCGGCTTACAGTTACTCTCTTAGATCCTATCTATGGCCACATAGCTGATTGGGGGAGGGACTGCCCTGTTGGCACCCCGTGGAGAGATGTTCTTGTTTTTTTCCGTCCTGGGTCGGCTTGGCGTCAGCAGGTTCCTCCGGCGCATGGTTCCTGCGTCAGCGCGGCTCCAGCTCTGTCCTCCGACTCCGCCGCGCCTGCACCTCTATTCTTCCCTCGCACCATCCTGGTCCCGCCTTCTGCCTTCCACCTTTGCCTTTCACTTTCCTTCTTTCCTCTGCTATTTGTGAAGCCTCATCAGACAGCCACTTTGCTTTCTCGCATTTCTTTTTCTTTGCGATGGTACTGATTCTTGTCTCCTGTATAATGTCACGAACCTCCATCCATAGTTCTTCAGGCACTCTGTCTATTGAATCTAGTCCCTTAAACCCATTCCTCACCTCCACTGTATATTCATCAAGGACATGATCTAGGTCAAAACTGAATGGCCTAGTCGTTTTCCCAACTTTCTTCAGTTTAAGTCTGAATTTTGCAATGAGTAGCTCATGGTCTGAGCCACAGTCAGGTCCAGGTCTTGTTTTTACTGTGTAGAACTTCTCCATCTTTGACTGTAAATGACATAATCAGTCTGATTTTGGTGTTGCCCATCTGGTGATGTCCATGTGTAGAGTCGCCTCTTAGGTTGTTGGAAGAGAGTGTTTGCTATGACCATCATGTTCTCTTGACAAAACTCTGTTAGCCTTTGCCCAGCTTCATTTTCTTCTCCAAGGCCAATCTTGTCTGTTATTCTGGTTATCTTTTGAGTTCCTACTTTAGCATTCCAGTCCCCTATGATGATAAGGATATCTTTTTTTGGTGTTAGTTCTAGGAGGTGTTGTAGGTCTTCATACCAATCCATTTCAGCCTCCTCTGCATCAGTGGTTGGTGCATAGGCTTGGATTACTGTGATTTTGGATTCAGATCAAGATCATTATTTTCTTGGGGTTTTCTTGGCAAAGATACTGGAATGGGTTGCTATTTCTTTCTCCAGTGGATCACGTCTTGTCTGAGTTCTCTGCTGTCACCATTATATTCTGGGTGGCCCTCCACAGCATAACCCACAACCTCATCGAACCACACAAGCCCCCTTGCCACATCAAGGCAGCGATCCATGAGAGAGGAGATCCATGTAGGCATCATCAATATTCCTGTATAAAGTTGCTTTGTTTGGAGTGCTGTTTTATGTCTTAATTTTTTACTGGTTATGAGCCTGTTTGCTGCCTCTAGTCCTCCCATGGGTGCCTTCAGGTTGAGCCCTTGGCACAAGGTTGTCTAGTCATAGCAGAGTTCCACTGTTTTTCAGTGTTAGTTCCAGTGCCAAGGAGGCATCTCGTGCTGTCTGCCTTTCAGAAGAAATGTAAAGCTGTTGTTTTTAAGATGGTATTTTTTCAAGTGGGATTTATTCAGTTTTTTAAGGATGGCATTATTTTGAGGGAAAGCTGTTTTTTTTTAATGTTATCTGCAGGCAGTAGGGGTTTTTTTGTAAGCCACCTTGAGCTGGTGTGATCAATGGAAAAAGTGATGTATAATATTTGAATTAAATAAAGAGGGGATCATTCAATGACAATCTTGTAAATCTGGGTGGTGGTTTAGATTTTCATATATTTTTCTTAATCCCTGCTAAAAATGTCTTGAAATTGGAAAGATAACACATCTTATCTGGTCATCCTGTCTTGGAGCGAGACGAAAGAGATTCACTAGGTTACTTGCTTTGTGTAGTGTCTTCTCTGGAGCTACTGCAACTCTGGAACTTGCAAGTAGAGCTTCAGATCAAACTCTTGTAACTTACTAGAAGTCTGCTATCTGACCCTCTTGCAAGCTTTTTTCTAAGACCTATTTTTTATTGTTTATAGTGATCACCAATAGAAGCAGGTACTAGTTAAACAATGCTTAGTTAACATGATGGCTGGACTGACTTGTTTAAATTTCCCCCTGAAGCTGTTGCTCTGCTCTCACCTCCCATCCCCATCCAGTAAAATCATATGCATCCCACACTTGTTACATGACAAAGCAATGGGTGATTGATGACCCCAGACTGAAACGTAGTAAAGGAGAAATCCCAGGGGTGCATTTGTAGTTGAGGTTCTGCATAAGAGGCAGTATCTAAACCCTGTGTTGTAGAGATCTTGGCAGTGCTCCTAGTCAGGGATCAGAGCAGTATCTAGTATCAGTGAGTTGTTTGGTGACCTTGGAAATGACCTTGGAATCAATCACAGTTCAGGGTCTGAACTAAGGAGTCAATGGGACATGTGTTGCCTAAATGAGCATGTAGATCTCTTCACTTGGGAATGTGCAAGTTGTCATCCAGACATTACACAGAAGCATAAAATGAGAAAGCACAAGAGGTTCACTTATCCACCTTTTGGCCCTTCTGTGTATGATCACAGAACAGAATTACACAATCTTCCTTTGGTGTTTCTTTTCTAAACTACAATACACCAGGAGCCTAAGCATGGATGTTACATGGCTTGCAGGGATGGCAAAAAGCATATCTAAGCCAAATGCACAATGCCTTGTATACAAAAAGAAAGAGACAAAGTCTCTTCCCTGTGATGTCAACTGAATTTTCCTGCCACATGGTCACTTTGTCATAGTAGATAATCATGCCAAGCAGGCTGTCAGCACTTTAAATTTACCAAAGAATCCTCATTGCTCTGCAGTAGTGTGATGATCCTGTAGTGAGCTATTGGGACCAGCACAGAGTGGTTAACTCAATGCAGTAGCCAGGGGGCTCTCTTGAACCAGGAAATGCAACAATGCCTCTATCCATCATTTGCTTAGATTTTTCCCCTGAATCATGCGCTCCGCTGTCTGTCTCTGTACATTTACAATAGCTTATACAATAGACTGGCCAGTAAAGTGTGCCAGTTGCTATTCCTTAATGGTAGCTTAATTGTCTGTGCATCGTATCCCACAGTAGTTAATGTCTGGTAGTTAATGTTATGCTTTACTTTTTAAAAATCTCATTTGGCTGGAAAGGGAAGCATAAGCACCCACCCCTCCTTCATGTTTATCCTCTGTCTTGTGGAGAGTATTCTCTCCAAGTGTAATTTGGCATTATAGATTGGACTGTAACATAGTTGGCCCATAAGAAGCTGTGAAGGTCTTTGAGAACATAGCCTATTCTGCATCTAGCATTCACTTCACTGTTTTACCAAATGCACAGTGGAACAGAAAAAGATGCGACTCAAAACAACACTCAGATACCCTGGGCCAACACTGTACTGACTAAAGAGTCACCCCTGAACAGCCATAAAATGGCCATAAACCTATGCAGACAGTGCCATAAAACCAAGAGATCAAAGGAGGTAACACTGGCATGGAGTGTGGATGCTACCATACAATCCAGCAATAAAAGAAAATGAAAGTGGCATGCAATATAGAGGGGAATTTCTGTTTCAACGTGGGTTTGGTAAAACAGCGGAGCAAATGCTAGATGCAGAATGGGCTGTAGCCCATGGCATTTCTGGATTTTTTTTCCCTTTCTGGTCTTTAAAATGGAACATTTTAGCTAGATAACAAATAATTTTCAATTTAAAAAGTGCATGTAAAATATAATGAATAAGAGTTTAGTTAATTACTGTATAGCTTTCTGTGTACCCTTTTAACACACATACACACATACACACAAGCAGGTGTTATTGTCTACTATTATACTGGAATGTGTGTGATAAGTGTTGTCAAGTAGTTTCCAATTTATGGTGATCCTATGAATTAATTACCTCCAAAATGTCCTATCATTAACAGCCTTGCTCAGGTCTTTCAAATGGAGGGCCATGGCTTCCTTGACTGAGTCACTCCATCTCATGTTGGGTCTTCCCCTTTCCCTGCCACCTTCAGCTTTTTCTAACATTATTGTCTTTTCCAGTGATTCTTGTTTTCTTATAATATGACCCAGTGGCTTCAGTTTAGTCATTTTAGCTTCTAGGGAAAATTCAGGCTTGATTTGCTCTAGAACTGGGTTGCCAGATCCCATCTTCTCTGCAGCATGGGGATTTGGGAGGTAGTCCAGGAGGAGGAAGAGCCATCCCCAACATGATGACATCATGCAGAGTTATGTCGTCATGTTGGGGCTGCAGTGTCTCATGCGCACCCCCCCACTTTCTCCCAACCATTTAAAGGAAACGTTCCCTTTAAATCATGGGGGAAAATTGGGTGCCACACTTGCCTGTCCTGCAAGCTGTGAATTCATGGCACATAGAGTGGGTGCACATGACTCCCACTTGAAAAGAGCAGGCACCCTATGTGCCTGCCCTGCAAGCTGCGAATTTGCAGCTTATGAAGCAGGCATGCTTGGTGCCCATTTTTTTCAAGTGGGACCATGGACAACTGTTGGGGGTGGGGCTTCCCCTGCTGGCCAGCTGGCCAGATCTGGGGTGAGCCCCCAGAATTGGGGGATCTCCCTCTCCCACCTGGGGATTGGCATCTCTGTCTAGAACCCACTTATTCGTTTACAGATACTCCACAGTATCTGTAAACTCTACTCCAAAACCACACTTCAAAGGAATCAACTTCCTTCCCCGTCAGCTTTCTTCATTGTTCAACATTCACACACAGACAATGTAATAGGGAATATTATAGTATGAATTATCCTGATCTTGGTCGCCAGCAACACATCCTTACTCCTAAGGATCTTTTCTAGCTCCTTCATGACTGCCCTTCCCAGTCTGAATCTCCTTCTGATTTCTTGGGTGTAGTCTCCCTTTTGGTTGATGATGGAATCAAGCAGTAGAAATTCTTCATTGTCAACCTTAAAGTTGTACATTTCCCCAGTAGTCATTAGTTCTGTCTTCTTGATGTTTAGCTGTAATCCTTACTTTGGACTATACCTTAGCAGTTAAGAACTAGTGCTTTAAATTGTGCCTGGAACTGCACTATATACAATTGATAATGCTGTGTGTTGTTTTGCTTTGTGAATTTGTGTAATTTCTGTACCAAGATCCAAAGTGTAAGATATGGCCCAAAGTAGCAAATCAAAGGAAAACTCCTTTCCCTCCTCCATTTCTTATGGAAAGGAAAGGATCATGATAGATTCCACACTAGCTACTGTACAGGAAGGTGTGTGTGTGTTTTCTTTCTGTCTCTTTCAAAAGAAAAGAGAAATGTTATCTTGAAATTCCGGTTTTTGGCATGCATATCTTCTAAGTATCATCAAAGGAAAGCAAATGATTACTGTTGCTGTTTCAAAACTAACAGAGGTACATTAATACACCATTATCAAGCATTCAAAAGCATTTCTTATTATCTTACTGTATATGGGGCTAGCCCATGTCATGTGAGACTTTAATTCAAATTGGAAGAGTTTGGTGGTCTTGTCTCAGGCCCCTGAGATTGGGCTGACTTTATCAGAAACACAAATAATTTGACATGCAATAACTCAGAGGCTAACCTTAAGGCAGGGGGATCTCTGGGGACTGAAATAGTCTGAAGGTTAACAAACCTCCTGTCCTTGGAGAAGTGTTCCTTTTCTAGTGCCAAGGTCATAAGCAGGGCATTATGGAAGACTGCATAGTTACCTACAAGAAGTCTGACGGGTGTGCAAATAGAGACTTTCATTATAACCCTGTGATGTCTGTCCTTCTACCACGGAGGCACAATTCATCAAAAAGGCAAACAATGAAATCTTTGTGTGACTTCCTTCCCCCCCTTGTGCCATTTCAAACACAGAGGAAAGAGTTAAATACGCTTGTAGAAACATGTCCCCAGCAGGGTTACATTTTTGTGCAGTGCTGTATCTTAACAGAAAAAAAAAACCACCTCTCTGGTGTGCAGTTCATTTGTTTTTGCCTTCTATACAATGTCTAATTCCTTTTGTGAGAACCCACTGCATTTTCTTTTTTAAAAAATCCTGTGAAAACTAGTATGTGAGTAATTTTTAAATCTGAATTTTAAAAAATATGTATTGTTAGCTCATCATGTTTTTAGCATAGCGTTTCCAGCAATTCCTAGAGAGTCACTTCTGTCCCTGCAGTGCTCATCCTCAGATCCCTGCCCCCTGGATCGCTGCTGGTTCCAGCTGCTGGTTCCACTTTTTTTCCAATGAGGTGCCATATTTGGTCAGTTCTAACTCTCTTTTTAATCCCAAATTAGGATAAGAATATAAAAGGTCAGATAGTAAATGGGCCCAATTTCTAGTGTCATGTTGTATGCAGGCATCCTGCAGCCCTGCAACTTCTGTATGAACAGATGGGCACTTTCTAGGAGGAAGCACAAAGACAGATCTGCTGGATTTCATAACAGGATGCTTTTTTCAATAGCTTACTGAAATCAAGTAAGGAATTTTCTTTTGCTGCTTTTTGGCAGCTAGATCACTGAATGTTTTTCGCTCTTTGCGTGCAATTTGCATGTAGGAGGCTTAGTTGGTTTTGCAAATACATGCATGTCAAGTGCATAGATTTATGCCAGTCCGTCTTCAGCGAGAAAATCATTTTTTACCTTTAAAAAACATTTTAATCAGACTTTGGTTCTCGTTGCATCATGAGTACAGTCAGGAGAAATGACCCAGTTAAATCTGTACATAAGAGAGAAATTTTTTTGGTTGCATATTTGTGTTGGTGGTTCTTTAGTCATAGGTCTGCTGATTATATTTATTAGCTCTAAATATTAAACAGCCGGCAGAATTCCATTGTATATAAATAAGACATTTGAGACCTGGAAGCAAGCCATTACTGATACAGCCAGCTGGTGTTTTTTAACAGTTTTATTTCAGCAAGCATTAAGGGAATCTCACTGTACATTTGATGCTATGCAAAATGACAATAGGAAAATATGTATTCATTTGAGATCTCTGGAAGAAATTCCATTGTTCATATTCAGTCTGCAAGTTGGGTGGACTAATGAAATGATATATTGTGCACCTGTTTGATGTAATTACATTATTTGTGTTTGTTCAACTAAGAAAGCCAAAGCTATGATTTTTCCATATATTAAATTCACAAAGAGCTAGTACAGCAAAATAATTATTAAATCTCAGAAATAGATTTTCCCCCCATATAGAGGGGCAGATTTCCATGTTCTTACCTTTAAAGCCCTTTATGGCCAGGAACCTACATATCTGAGAGACCGCCTTTCCCCACATGTACCCCAGAGAGTGCTGCAATCAGGGACCCAGAACCGGCTGGCCCTCCCAAATCTCAAGGAGGCCAGGCTAGCAACAACCAGGGCCAGGGCTTTCTCAGTGGTGGCTCCACTCTGGTGGAATGAGCTCCTGGAAGGGACCAGGGCCCTGCAGGACCTTTTGCAGTTCTGCAGGGCCTGTAAAACGGAGCTCTTCCACCAGGCTTTTGGAGCCACCACCACTACTAAAAACTGACAGCCTAAGGTTGGAGAGCCCTGTTTCCCTGGGACTTCTAACTACAGCCTGAGCATACCGCCTAAGATTTATTTATTTATTTATTTATCACATTTATAACCTGCCCTCCCCGCAATGCAGGCTCAGGGTGGCTCACAATCAGTACATAAAATACAATTAAAACCACATAAAACCATATAAAACCATTCCATTATTAATACAATTTCATAAAGTGCTGAAAAAGTTACTAAAGATGGCTTATTTCAATGTAGTCTCTAAAATCCTTCTGCACAAGATCTTCCTGCGACTCAGTCTGGATGTTAAAACCAAGAGCCAGGGCTGTAGAATGGCTCTATAATGGTGGCAGCACCATAGCTGAAAGCCTGGCGGAAGAGCTCCGTCTTGCAGACCCTGCGGAACTGCAGAAGGTCCTACAGGGCCCTGGTCTCTTCTGGGAGCTCATTCCACCAGAGTGGAGCTGCCACTGAGAAAGCCCTGATCTCCTCCAGGAGCTCATTCCACCAGGATGGGGCTGCCACCAAGAAAGCCCTGGCTCTGGTAGTAGCAAGCCTGGCCTCTTTTGGGCCAGGGAGGGTCAATTGATTTTGAGACCCTGACTGAAGTGCTCTCTGGGGTATATATGGGGAAAGGCGGTCCCACAGGTATGCTGGACCCTGGACATACAGGGCTTTAAAGGTAAGAATTAGCACCTTGAAGTGGATTCAGTATGTTATCAACAGCCAGTGCAGTTGCCGCAGCACAGGCTGGATGTGCTCCCACTTGGGGAGACCCATCAAAAGCCTGGCTGTAGCATTCTTCACTAGCTGCAGCTTCCAGATCTGTGACAAGGGCAACCCCATGTAGAGAGTGTTACAGTAGTCTAGTCTCGAGGTGACCATAGCATGGATCACTGTTGCATGGTCGAGGAAGGGAACCAACTACCTGATCAGCCGAAGATGGTAAAAGGTCAAAGTGGCAGTGGGTACTACCTGGGCCTCCTAACCCCCACCCCCGAACCACCCCGACTCAAGGACAGGACCTCCGTCTTCATCGGGTTCAGTTTCAGCTGACTCATCCTAAGCCAACCAGCCATGGCTTGCAATGCCCGGTCCCAGTCTTCTGGTCCAGAGTTGGACTGGCCGCCCAACATCAGATAGAACTGGGTGTCATCAGTGTACTGGTGACATCCCAGCCCATGCCTCAGGCAATCTGGGCAAGGGGGCGCATATAGATGTTAAATAACATCAGGGAAAGCACTGCCCCTTGAGGTACTCCACAATCCAGTGGATGTCTCTTGGACTGCTGTTCCCCTAGTACCACCCTTTGTCCCCGACCTTGGAGAAATGAAGCGAGCCATTGTAAGGCAAGCCCCTGAATTCTTATATTGGTGAGGCGGCGGGCCAGTTGCTGATGGTCGACCGTGTCGAATGCCAGCGACAGGTCCAGCAACATCAGCACCACCAATCTGCCTTGATCCAGATGCCTATGAAGGTCATCCATGAGGGCAACCAGTGCCATCTTTGTCCCATGACCAGGGCAAAGCCGGACTGGAAGGGGTCTAAGATGGAAGTGTCATCCAAATAGTTCGGTAGCTGACTCGCTACCGCCCTCTCTATTAATTTGCTCAAATAGGGCAAGTTGGAAACTGGCTGATAGTTGGCCAATTCAGCCAGATCCAGAGATTTTTTTTCAACAGAGGGCCGACCACTGCTTCCTTAGGCACCCCAGGGATCTGTCCCTCAGTGAGTGACTTGTTGATAATCTCCCTCAGGGTGCCTTGAACCCCATCATGGTCAGCTTTAATTAGCCATGACAGGCACGGATCAAGGCTGCATGTGGTAGGGCGAACAGCCAGGATCAGTTTGTCAACTTCCTCTAGGCTGGGTGGGTTGAAATGATCCAGAACTGGAATTGAAGACATGCATGGAGCCTCGAGTTCACTCACTGTATGAACTGTGGTGGGGAGGTCACAGCGGAATGACAAGACCTTATATGCTAAATAGCTCGCAAATGCCTCACAGCCTATGTCCAGTTCCCTAGCATTTAGCCTGCCCTGTGGCAGAGTGTTTATAGACCAAATTGTTCTAAATAATTGGGCTGCGTGTGAGCTCGTGGACGCAATCATGGCTGCATAGTGCTCTCTTTTTGCGGCCTTGACTGCCATCTTATAGGATCTCATAAATGCCCTATAAGATGCTCTTGCAGCTTCATCATTAGCACAGCGCCACCATCTCTCTAGCCATTTCAGCTCTGCTTCATAAGCCGCAACTCCTGGGTAAACCAGGGAGCAAACCTACAGAGAGGGTGCAGAGGGCGCCTGGGAGCGATCTCATTGATGGCTGCAGAGAGCCGGCAATGCCAGTCTCCCACAAGCTCATCTAATGAGCCACCAGGGGGCATTGGATCCCGCAGAGCCATCTGGAGCTGCACTGGGTCCATCTGGCTCCATGGGCAAGCTAAAATATGCTTGCCACCTAAACAGGGTTGAAGTGGGACATTCAGGCGGGCCCTCAGGGCATGGTGGTCTGACCATGGAACTACCAAAGTGATAACCCGGTCCACTGTTACCCCCTCCCCGCAAAAAACAAATCGAGCATGTGCCCAGCCTGGTGAGTGGGGATCATTATATATTGGGAGAGTCCTAGTGCCATCATGGACGACACCAGCTCTGCTGCCTGAGTAGAGGTCGTGTCATCAGCATGGACAGTGAAATCACCCAAGACTATCAGTCTAGGGTGTTCCAATGCCCAGCCTGCTACAGCCTCCATCAGGGATGGCAAGCTATTGGCCGGTGCGTTAGGCCATTGGTACACCAGCCAAATCATCAAACTCTCCCTGGCTTCCCACACCAAGCCGGCACGCTCAATGCCCATGATCCTTGGAGGCGGAAGCGCCCTGAAGGAGTAAGCCTCCTGAATGAATAGCGCCACTCCTCCCCCCACCTCTTGGTCCGCGATTGGTGAAGGACTGAGAACCCAAGAGGGGCAAGTTGGGAGAGAGCTACTGTCTCCCCTTCCGGCACCCAGATCTCGGTCATACACGCCAGGTCTACATTCTGCTCTTGCAGAAAGTCCCTAAGGACCATGGTCTTATTATTTAAAGACTGGCGTTGCACAACACCAATGTCAGAGAGGGGTTCTTCTTCCTAGTCCCACTGCCAACATCCCTCGGGATGGGACCATGGAGCTGACTGCGAGGTGAGAGAACTAAGTAACAACACCGTTGTGAAATCATCGGTACTAGCACTTTAGTATGTCTCATGGTTTTAGAATTTACTTGTATTAAATGATGTTGTTTAATTGTAATCTATACTATTGTGATTTTTATTCTATTTTATGTAAGCTGCCCTGACTGGGAGGGCAGGGTAGAAATTTAATAAATCAAATCAAATGTAGATGTGATTTTCTCATTCCACACTGAGTGATGGACAGATAGATTTGACTCTTGGATATACTGGCATTGATTTGATGGTAGCTTTGGTTGTATGTTATAGTTGCATACTGCAAAGTGTGATAAAAATTTGCTGCATTATAGCGAGTAATATCTGCTGAAGAAGGCATTAAAGCCATGGAGCATTTTGCCCTAGCTCCCTTATTTCAAAGGAGGCACAATGCAGGACTGGCCAGGAGAATTTCCAGCTAATGTTTAGAAGATAGCGTGTAGATTATGAGAAGCTATTCCCTCTACCCCTCAGCCTTTTGTCACTGCAGATGGGCACCTCTTGGCACATGGTCCATATACAGGCAAGCATAAACAAGGCCAACAGAATTGCTGGCCAAGTTTGGAGCCAGGGTGGACCAACCCATAAAAGGCAGGCTGCCTAGCACAGCACATCTCTGAGATAGTTAGCTTATTGTTACAAGGAGTGGTGTTGATCTGCTATTTAAATAAACAACACCCATACATCTGTCTTTCATCTTCATTTGAGCAGAGTGAGGGCAAATTAAATGTTAGCGGTTTAAAAACATACTTTTCTATTCCAAATCTGACCACTTTAAGGGAACTCAAGCCACTTCAGAAACTTGAATATCTGGAAAGAATTTTGGCCAGGATCCAAAATCTCTAGCCTGTATGCAAGAGGAAATTGCTTCTGTACACACACATGGGTTGATGGAGTGGATGCAACCACCTTCCAAGGAGCCTTCCTCTAACAAGTGGCTCTTCCTTAATGAAAGGCTTCCACATTTTCCCAGCACAGAGGAAAGGGAGGGATAAGATCCTCTCTTGTGTTTCCCTCTGGGAGCAGCACAAGTATCTGTCCTGAAGCACCCCTACTTGGAGGAGATTTGGGAGAGTGTTGTGGCTTCCACACTGGAAGGGGAAAGCCCCACGCAGAAGTATGTAGTTATTTTGAATTCTGGTCGTGAAATTTCCTAGCTTAAGAAAAGGTTAAGGGTATTGTAATGATGTCACTTGTGAAAGAATGTATTGGTTGTTAGTGCTGAGAGCTGCAAATGCCTGCATTCCTCTACTAAATTGACTTATTAGCCCTTTTCTGAGTTTGGGGTACCCACCTGTTGGCTCTGCAACTGACATAAAACATCCATCGGATCACTGTGCTGCCTTGTTTCAACATTCAATGCAGACCCCCTGGCAGCTCCTCCACAACTCTTTTGCACCCTGCTGGTGTGTCCCAGCACATTACTGGGAGGCACTGAATTACAGTGTTCCCACTTCTTTGTTTACACTTGTTAGGGCAATTGCTTGGCAACTGGAGAGTGATATGATCAGTCCTTTTGTGTTTGGCCAGGGGGAAAAAAATCATAATGTTCCCATGCAGGGCATCTGTAATATGAGAGTCCTTTTGCAGATATGTTACTGTCTGTACAGAAGAACTGATTGAATAGATGTCAGAAGAGGGGAAATCCTAGTTAAGTTTGCATCTTTTCTCCTTTGGTTTGCATAACCCTATTGAACGCTACCAAACAGGATGGGATTCTGAATATGATCAAGTGCTCTTTACTGTGCTCAGTGGCAATTTTGTTGCTTGACTGAGTTCACAAAGTGACATAAAGTAATTACATTGACAACGAGACTGTCATGATCCTCCCCCCTCAGTTGCTTGTAAAGAATATGAAGATACGTCTACTTCCAGCTGTGTGTCTGGAGCTTGTTAGCACACGTAGCAATCTTTATATTATATCAATATCTTCCCATCAGATATTCATCTTCCTTTTGATTATTTGTTTCTCAGCTGCATGTTCACAGTATGTTTTCTATGAATGTGTCAGGTTCACTTAAGTTCAGTCTATGTTTTGTCACCAACTGCTATCCGAACATAAGTCTTCGATGGGGACAGGAATATCTGGAAGTAGTCATAAACTGTGCTTGATTCTATTCTCATAACTGTGTACATGTTTGGCAAAAAAAACCCTCCAAACATTTTAAATATTCCTTCTGGTGGAAAAATAATTAAATCACAGAGTTGCACTACATTTTAAATGGGAATTAGGTTCCTTCCTCCTTTTAAACATCAGGGAATTTGTATGCTGTCTCCCTAGACTTGCTGAATAGCAGCTCACAAGTAAAATAATAAAACAAAACCAATCAAGATAATGAAATGAGTCAGTAAAACAAATCACACAATAAAATAAGTCACTAAAACAAACCAAGTCATTAGAATAAATCTATATGCATATAATGACTGCTACTTATAAATGATGTACATACTTCAATAGGAATTTTATTGAATTTTAATAAAGATTTTATTTATTCAATAAAGATTTTATTCATTAAAAAGAAAGTTAGATACAAAGATTTACAAATTCACCTTCCATTCTGTAAACAAACCAGATAGACATTATTCAGTTCAGCTTACCATCCTAGTCAGAATAACCTTCCACATCAAACTTATTTAACCTTATTTAACTTTTTACTACAGAATCATAGAATCACAGAGTTGGAGGGGGCCATACAGGCCATCTAGTCCAACCCCCTGCTCAATGCCATGTAACATATAACATACAGAGGTTAGTTTACACATTCCATTATTTATGTGTCACCAATGGTCTAGAGAACCTCTCACAACTGCTAAATTTTTGCTCTCAGGTTGTGACCACCTTTTTAATGCATATGACAGTGTTTTAATATTTTAATTATTTATTGTACTGCTGAAATGTTGTTACCCAACCTGATCCCACATGCATGAAGGGCAGGCTATAAATATGAAGAAATAAATAAATAAAATTTCTATAATAATTTATCTTTATTTGTCATTATCTTCCTTTTCCAACACTGAGCAAAATAGCATTTAAAACAAAATTTGGTTATGGCATTTAAAACAAAATTTTGAAAAGAAGTCTATGTAATTCAACAACAAACATTTATGGAGAAAGGTAACTCTTCCCCTGCTCCTTGAGAAATAGCTCTAGAAATAATTTTTCAATGTTCTTTGACTACCAGATGTGTTTAGAATTTGTGTCAGCTACCCATAAGAACATAAGAGAAGCCAATGTTGGATCAGGCCAATGGCCCATCTAGTTCAACACTCTGTCACACAGTGGCCAAAAATACCAGATGCCACCAGGAGGTCCAGCAGTGGGGCCAGGACACTAGAAGCCCTCCCACTGTTGCCCCCCCCAGCATCAAGAATACAGATCATCACTTGCCCCAGCCTGAGAGTTCCTATCTATACCTTGTGGCTAATAGCCACTGATGAACTTCTGCTCCAAATGCTTATCTAATTCCCTCTTGAAGCTGTCCATGCTTGTAGCCGCCACCACCTCCTGTGGCAGTGAATTCCATGTGTTAATCGCTCTTTGGGTGAAGAAGTACTTCCTTCTATCTGTTCTAACCTGACTGCTCAGCAATGTCATGGCATGCCCACGAGTTCTTGTATTGTGAGAAAGGGAGAAAAGTACTTTTTCTCTATCTGCTCTATCCCATGCATAATCTTATAAACCTCGACATGCCACAAAAATAAAATAAAAGGAATGTTATTGAATTTTGTAGCTCCATCCTTTTAATTTGAAAATCCCCATTCAATTTCTCCCTTGAATAAATGTAAGCTTGTTATTTTTGTACTAGTTTCCATTTTCTTACTCATAAATGATACATAGCATATAAATGGCATAAAATATTTTAAAATGTGACAACCCTCCCCCCACACCATTTGTGCCTATTGGTGCAGAGATGGTATTGTTTCAGCCCCTTTTGCAAATTCAAATTAGGCCTGACTGTCTAGGATAGTTAATTCTCCAGCCTATGGGTGATGACTCTTTGGCAAGACATAAAAGTGTCTTCTGGCCTCCTCACACAGGCGTTTTCTGTTGACTGCTGACCCACTGACCCTTCCCAGGCAACATGGAATTATCCCAAGCTTTATGGCTGAGCGGGAATTTTTTGCTATTCCTGTGATTGGTAGTTTTAGGGGAATTGGGAGGGGGGGTTGTTTGACTTGCTTCATGTTGTCACAAGAAGGATGAGGTGAATAGGCCTGGTTTTGGGACAAGTTAGGCCATAACTAGAGATGGATTGTAGGCAGGTTGTAAGGGTTGCCAAACAAGGCGACTTGTGGGGGAATTACTGGGGTGGGGGCTCATCAGTGACATAATGATGTCACTGGCAACATACTGACATCACTTCCCATGCACATCATCAGGGATGCTCTAGCATACAACAACAAACTTAATGGATTTACCATAGAACTTTTGCAGTATGCTAGAAAATCCTGTGTCACTTTTGGTTTAACATAGAAGTAAAATAGGTGCCCTGGGGCACTTCTGGGATGCCATATGCTTCCTCCTTCCCATGTCCTGCTGTCAGTGCACAAGGCAGCAGTGGGTATCAAAAGTAATTACCAAGAGGTTTCTTACTGTGGCAGGAGGCCTAGTCTCCCTATAGATTGCTCATGATAGATACAGCATATTGGCGCCTTGCATTAATGGAGGGCTGTTCCTGTAACAACTCGTCATTCATTGTACAGTAGGGAGGGTTGTGAGGGAACACCCTTGGTGCTGAGCCTCATCAACAAACCCCTTAATGGTCTGTGTAGCATGTTGGAGGGGAAGGATGAGGTTTAGCATATTTCAGAGTGATTAATGTCCAGAAGTGAAAAACAAAACCAGCAATAATTGCTTGCTGAGTTTGGAGCCAGGAGACAGTTGCAAAATAACTAACCATGGGGAGTTTAAGTTCATCCCACCCTTTAAATATGATAATAGCTTATGATGTTGAACAGCCATTGAAATAAACTAGATAATTGTCAGGCTCTTCCGAAGCCAAGTCAGGGTCTGAGGCTGTCGCACCCTCCAGAGTCTCTTTTAGTTAAGTGTTGGCCTCAGAGACAGTGCCTCAGAACTGGGCAAGTGATGGAGGGAATTACTGCACACAGTTCCCTCACTCTTCCTGCCAGCTGCTTATTTTACACTGTTTGGGAACAGGTCTGGCCCTTCCTTCTTGGCTGCACATCTTTTAAATGATTCCCCGGGGAAGAGACATCCCTGGGTCCTGCCAATCTTTCTTCCAGTCCAGGGGCTAGGCTCAGGAGCCAGGGCCAATGGGGCTTCCCTCTGAGTCAGGGCACACCCTACCCCCTTGACCTCCTGTAATTATTTAATTTTGTGTTGTATAGCCAGTAGATTCTAAGATTGTCTAGCATCCTTAAGTTCTAGTTCTTTTAGTAGTGAGCTAGACTTATTTTTGGGCTGAGAGAGCTCTGAAAAAGCTGTGGCTGACCCAAGGTCCCTCAGCTGGCTTCATGTCAAGGAGTGCAGAATTGAATATGGTTCTCCAGATTTGAGTCTGTCAACCATTACACAATGTTGGCTCTTGGCCTCCTACTGGGGCCTAATGAGGCTGGGACTGCCTGATCCCTTTTCCACCCCACTAGGTGGTCTCCTCAGATATGTCCTCCCTCAGTGAGCCTTCCTTGTATCATGCCAGGTCCCATCCTGTCTCCTTTGCTATTGCCATGCCCCTGGGATCATTTGGACCCAGCTGAGGCCTTGGCATGTTTCTGGGTGGCTCCCTTGAGTGCACAGCCTCCAACTGAGTTGGTAAGTACAGGAGTGTCACCTCTGGATAATAACCTTAGTTTGGCTGTCCTGTGTCTTTATTTAGGGATGTTTCTGGAGGCAATAGTATAAAACAGATGAATCATGAACAGTGAATATGAGCAAAATGAAAAAGGAATCAAAATGGCAGCATACTAATACCATCTCCCATGAAAACAACGTATTTATACATCCATATTTTTGGACATCCAAAGCTATTCAGTTAAGGGCAGCATCTTAAAGGACTTTAAGGTATCTGTAGGACAAATATGG
Organism: Gekko gecko; assembly: GCA_029375565.1. NCBI lineage: Eukaryota > Metazoa > Chordata > Lepidosauria > Squamata > Gekkonidae > Gekko > Gekko gecko. Next base: position 59,926,510 of record JAPDNY010000004.1, read on the forward strand.
GCAACTATGGTCCTGTAATAAGTTATGATTACTGTGAGAGAAGAGCATTTATACACCATGCCCTCCTCCAGTGGTACATTAGACTAATTAATCAAGTGGTACATTGTGTATCAAGAGGCAACATGATTGAAAGTACCGCTACAGTATGAAGTCTTGTAAAATATTCTGTAAATAAGGGATGGATGTCTACATAGAATAACAAGCTGTAATATACAAAACTGTAAGCCAATTTTGACAAAAAGAACCACAAGATCATGATTGTAAAGCCATTAAAAAGCTCTTTTAGGGCTCTCAAAATTAATTGTGTGCAATCTGATAAATACAAAACAACTATCTGTTTATGTCAATTTCTGAGAGTTTTGATGTTTCTGCTGTCTTTGCAAATGATTTGAAACCTCATTCTGCTTTAATTTTATGGGCAATTTGGTCTTCATTACACATTAATGCAGTGATAATTGTTCATTGCTTCCATTTATAAAGAACATATTCTGATGTTTACTTTTATCATGTGAGTTATGCCTCAGCATTTTTCTCCTTGCATCAACATATTGAATTAAAAATTCTGGACATGAAGATTAAACAATGATCCTTTACGGCACCTTAATAGTACTGTGTCTTACACTGACATGATCACTTAAATCTGCCTATTAACTTCTCTGTTTTTATCCTGCCCTTCTTTGCTCTTTCATGCATGATGGTTTAGACTGTGAGAGTGACTAGCCCAAGGTCAATGAGTATGAAGCTGTATAGCACAGAGTCTGGTAAACCTGCTTTCTAGTATGACATCCTAACCACTGGATCTTAAAAAAAAAATCTTAATTTTGATATATTCAAAAATTAATACTGAGTGCATGCTTAAGTGCATGGGAGTATATTTACATGTATAATTGTTCTATAAAACCTTGAAGATACTATTAATAATGCATAAATATACTAATACAAAAGATGTTTACAAACTGTAACTAAACTAAAAATATTAAATAACGCAAGGCTGGAAATACTGTTAAGTAATTCATAATTGCTTTAGCATATATTTCAGCATTTTAAATAGCCCTGTTTGGCTCAAGCTTGTCGGGGCTTGGGAGCAAAGCAGGGTCAGCCACAGTCAGTACTTGGATGGGCGACCACCAGGGAAGACTGTGGTTGCTAGCCAGAGGAAGGCAATGACAAACCACCTCTGCTTATCCATTGCCTTGGACACACCATAGTTGGGGGTCACAATGAATCAGTTGACACTGGACGGCACATTCTTTTAAGTATATATTCACCTGTTTCTCCTGCCAGCTTGAACCACCAGTTTACTAATACCTCTTTTTTTAAAAAAATCAACATTTTATAAACAGTACACATAATACATTCTACTAACTTTACAAATTATCATTACAAGTCAACAAACATCAAATCTATAAGAAAAAAGCAATACCAGACATTATATCTTATAACTTTTACACAATTATACTAACATTAAAGGTTTTAAGTTATTTGGAACCACTTCAAGTTGCATCAAATACTCTAACACAATGGACCAAACTTCAACAAAATCCGAACAGGATTGATGGGATTCGTATTGATTTATTTGATAAGTAATCTTGTCCATTATATACATTTCCCATAACTTTCAGTGCCACAAAGCAAGTGTTGGTGCATTTGGACATTTCCAAGTTGTGGCTATTGATGTTTTAAGTAAAGGTAAAGGTTTCCCTTGCTTGAAAGCCAGTTGAATCTGACTCTAGAGTTGCGGTGCTCATCTCCGTTTCCAAGCCGAAGAGCCAGCGCTCTCCAAAGACATTTCTGTGGTCCTGTGGCCGGCATGAATAAATGCCAAGGCGCACAAAACGCTGTTATCTTCCCTCCGAAGTGGTACCTATTTATCTACTTGCAATTTCTTGCTTTTGAACTGCTAGGTTGGCAGGTGCTGGGACCAGAGATGGGATTTCACTCTGTCACATGACACTTGGGTCTCAAACTGCTGAGCTACTGACCTTCCGGTCTGCAGCTAAGCATCTTAACCACTGAGCCACCACAGCTGCTATTAAAAGGATCTCAATCAGGTTTTTTTCCTGAATCATCCAACCAATAATTTAAAAACAATACGTCAGGAGTCAAAGGCACAACATGCACAGTAATTAACTGTAACTTATCCATTACCAATTGCCAGAAATGTTTTATTTTCACACATTGCCACCAGCAATGTGCATATGTCCCTATTTCTCCACATTTTTTCCAACATCTTGGTGAGTACAACCCAGAGATACGCAATATTTTTGTGTACAATACAATACAAGCAAAAAAAACCAAAAAATGGGAATCCAGAATATTTACCAAATCCAAATTCTGTATCAGTATTGGGATTTGGGAATATTGAGAAATACCATTTTTTGTTCAATATGCCCAAACCCAGAAAATACCATTTTTTGCATACCCCTGCTGCCTAGCCATTAATCTTGCTCTGCAGTCTGTTTTCTTGTATATGTCTATGTGTATCTGACAGATTGCACAGAAAAGCTGTTTTTAAAATGCTGCTATTTCAGAGATACTGGGAGATCAGGAGTTAATATGCCCTGGAGTGGAGAGCTTGTGTGAGTGGCTGCTCTCCACGCTCTCTGACTGGCCAGCATTAGCTCAGAGCAAGTTTAACATCAACTGTTCTGGAGGGAAAAGGGTCTTTCATATTTGGTTTTTGGGTTTGGAGTGAGCAAGCCAAAAAGATGGCTTCTGACAAAGGAAGGGATAACCAAAGTCAGTGTTCTGACAGGTTTAGTCAGAAAGGTTCTTCTACGGATAGAAGGGACTCCTTTGCCCTTACAGTATTAGAACTACTCTGAGGGAGAATTGTGATTCTGATTCTAGAAAAAAAATACTGCTTTACACAGACAACTGTTACTGGAATAGAGATTTGGTTAGTGTGAATGGGTTGTTAAGCAGTGACTCCCAGTTAAGCCAAATAGTAAAGGAAGAATAATTCCTATGAGTAAAAAAAGGGGGTTTGCTGTAAGGAGAACCTGGGTCTGTTGTACAGGGGAATAAGCTTTAGACACCCCAAGAGTTAGTGGAAAGCTGTGATTTTCTAAGGGGAGAAATCTAGAAACCCTAAGAAAGAGCTATTCTCCAGGGAACACTATTAAGATCTTGTGTTATTTTTGGAGTATATTAAGAAAACTACCTCTTACTGAAAATAACTAGTAACCTCTGACAAGAAGCTACAACAACACTCTCTTGTATGTTTTAAGATTTCAGTTCTGTATATAGGAATACGATTTACCTCTGAGTTTCTAATCTTTGACCTCTCAGATATATATTTATATATATTTCCTTGCTGGTTAAATAAAATATTTATTCTGTTTTGAAAGTTACTCTGCACCAAGAGCCATTTAAAAGGATTTAAAAACAAGACAGCTCCTGCATTTCCCTCAGGTTCCTCTACTGGATCATAAGCCTAAACAAATATCAGGGTGGAACAGTTTGGTCACTTAAGTAAAAAAAGAAAAGAAAAGAATACACGCTACTTGGAGGCAACTCCATCACTGAGGGGAACTAAAAGGTGGGAAAATCTGCCTATGAGTTGGGAAGTGACCGGAGTCTGTCATAATGTGTTAAGTGCCATTAATTTGTAATGTAGCCGACTTATGGCATCCCAAAAAGGGGCTTTCAAGACAAGAGAGCAGAGGCAGTTTGCCATTGCCTTCCTCTGCAGTCTTCCTTGTGGTCTCCTTTCCAAGTAGTGACCCTGCTTAGCTTCTGAGACCTGACAAGATCGATCTATACCATGCTGCCTTTTCTCCCCTGTTTTCTCTAATCAGTATTAAAGATGCAACCAAAGCTTGCACTCTTTTGACTTGCACTCAGTTGGGAGTGGGGGATCCCCCGGTTTTGTGGGCTCCTGCTGTTGGGGAGGTTCCCCCAACAGCAACGTGGAGTGATATGTCACTACATTACCCAGAAGTAACATAAGCACATCAGTGATGCTGGGGTGGCAGCACTCTGGTTTTTGGGCAAGACTCTATGATTTGAGGGTGATTGTACCATAAAATTTTGCCCCAAAACCAGATTGTTGCCCCTGAAGTGCCCACGTTACTTCCTGGTGACACATTTATGATGTGCTATATCACTCTCGGTGATGTAGGCACATCGGGGGTGACAGTTCGGGCTCCTGGGGCATCCCCCACCCCTTCAGTGACTTCTGAAAGGGACCTGTCAACCCTATGACTTGGAGAGCAGGTTTCAGTTGCTTGTAATGCTGTCAAAGGTCTCAGCATTATTTTCTGACTTGGATAATACTTCTTCATCAGAGAATAATTTCTCTTTCCTCTCTAGTTTACCTTCTGCAGCTGCAGAGACCTGTGATGGCGGAAGCAGTAGTAGCTGGTGGGCTGAGAAGAGAAATGATTCCCTGTGCTTCCTCTCTTCCTTGTGTGTCATATAGTCACATTGAATTCACAATATTTGTGGCATCTCTTACCTGCTAGGTAACATAGAGATTATTTTAAAAATGAAACCTCTCCTATCTAATATTCTTGCTCATGATGCTGCATTTCAGTTGTTGTTGTTGTTTTTATTGGAAGACTGCCCACATCCCCTGTATCATCTGGTCTCTAGATGATTCTTTTTTACTGCTTTTTGAAAGACATCATTTAACAGCATTATGTGCTTAAGCCAGTGGAAGTTAATAGTTTTAAGTGCTCAGTGGATTGTACCTTCTCATCTAAATATTTAAAAAACATTTGTTCTATAAAAATTTCTGCAAATGTGTTGCTTGAATGATAGTAGACAATTCAGAACATTTGTCTGTGGCCTAGTTGTGTTTAGAGATTAAAAGTCTGAAGTCCTATTTTGTATGTTTTAAAAAACAAAAACTACTGTTTTCTTTTTGTTTCCCATCAATTGTTTTGCCTGTAGGAAGAAAATTATGTAATTTACTAATGAGCAAAATCATTCAGATGAATAAGAACGTAAGAACATAAGAGAAGCCAATGTTGAATCAGGCCAATGGCCCATCTAGTCCAACACTCTGTCACACAGTGGCCAAAAATACCAGGTGCCATCAGGAGGTCCAGCAGTGGGGCCAGGACACTAGAAGCCCTCCCACTGCTGCCCCCTCCAGCACCAAGAATAGAGTGCATCACCTGCCCCAAAAGGAGAGTTCCTATCTATATCTTGTGGCTAATAGCCACTGATGGACTTCTGCTCCATATGTTTATCTAATTCCCTCTTGAAACTGCCCATGCTTGTAACTGCCACCACCTCCTGTGGCAGTGAATTCCGTGTGTTAATCACTCTTTGGGTGAAGAAGTACTTCCTTTTATCTGTTCTAACCTGACTGCTCAGCAATTTCATGGAGTGCCCACGAGTTCTTGTATTGTGAGAAAGAGAGAGAAGTACTTCTTTCTCAACCTGCTCAATCCCATGCATAATCTTCTAAACCTCGATCATGTCACCCCTCAGCCGTTGTTTCTCCAAGCTAAAGAGCCCCAAGCGTTTTAACCTTTCTTCACAGGGAAAGTGTCCCAGCCCTTTTATTATTCTAGTTGCCCTTCTCTGCACTTTTTCCAATGCTATAATATCCTTTTTGATGTGTGGCAATCAGAACAGTACACAGTATTCCAAATGAGGTCGCACCAATGATTTATACAGGGGCATTATGATACTGGCTGATTTGTTTTCTATTCCCTTCCTAATAATCCCCAGCATAGTGTTGGCCTTCTTTATTGCAGTTACACACTGTCTAGACATTTTCATTGAGTTATGTACTATGACTCCAAGATCTCTCTCTTGATCAGTCTCTGTCAGTTCAGACCCTATCAACGTGTATTTATATTTAGGATTTTTGGCTCTAATGTGCATCACTTTGCACTTGGCCACATTGAACACCATTTGCCACGTTGATGCCCACTCACCCATCCTCGACAGATCCCTTTGGAGTGCCTCACAATCTTCCCTGGTTTTCACTACCCTGAACAACTTCGTGTCATCTGCAAATTTAGCCACTTCACTGTTTACTCCCAATTACAAATCGTTAATAAACAAGTTAAAAAGCATCAGACCGAGTACTGATCCCTGTGGTACCTCACTGCTTACCACCCTCCACTGAAAAAGTTTCCCATTTATACTCACTCTCTGTTTCCTATTTATAAGCCAGTTTTTGTTCCAAAAGAGGTCTTGTCCTTTTATCCCATGATTTTTGAGGTTACTTAGGAGCCTTTGATGAGGAACTTTATCAAAAGCTTTCTGGAAGTCAAGGTAAATAATATCTATTGGGTCCCCCTTGTCCACATGTTTGTTCACTCCCTTAAAAAAATATTAACAGGTTAGTGAGACAAGATCTTCCCTTCCAGAACCCATGCTGAGTCTGCCTCAATAATTTTTGTTCATCACTGTGCCTACTAATTCTTTCTTAATAACAGTTTCCACCAACTTACCCAGTATTGACGTCAGACTGACTGGCCTGTAATTTCCCAAATCTCCCCTGGAGCCCCTTTTAAAGATGGGAGTGACATTAGCTATCTTCCAGTCCTCAGGAATGGAGGCAGATTTTAAAGAAAGATTATATATTATTGTAAGGAGATCCACAAGTTCACATTTGAGTTCTTTCAGAACTCTCGGATGAATGCCATCCAGGCCTGGTGATTTATTAGTTTTTAAATTGTCCATCAGTCATAGGACTTCCTCTCTTGTCACTTCAATCTGATTTCAATGGATAGTTATGGTTAGGACTGAGTTTTAAGAAGTTCAGCATTGAAATGCAGGGATCATTTGTTGAAAGATCCCTTGAGAATAAATTTATTGGCGTTCACATATTTTTGGAAGCTTTAGGAGGAATTCTGATTGTTCTAAAGATTACTAGACATTGCCACAAGCAGTATTTGTATTTTCAGGGATTCAGTTTCATGCTTAGCATGCTGTGCTGTGTCACATCTAGTCTTTTGAAAGGCTTGTAGATTTTTGAATCCTTTTGATTTACAGAAATATACTCAAAATAGATTACTGTAGCTGCAGGGTGAGACTTAATTTAGTTTTTTAGACATCCAGTTCACTGATAAAGACTGGGTTTTTTTAAAAGAGTTTTGCCCAAAATATCTCAGAATTATTTTCTAGTGTTTAATGATTTCTGACAAAATATTTTACTACTCATCAGTAGCTAGGAAAATTAGCAGATTGCAATGATAGAAAAGGTTCTTTAGTAAATTTATTTATTTACTTTTTAGCCCACCTCCTTGCTGAGATTCAAAGCAGATTACAGAATGTAACACTGTACAATCAAATAGCATGAGATATCCAATAAACAATGATATAGGAGTAGGATTAGAGAAAAAATAAAAACACTGAAAAAGTTACAGACCATATATGTCATAAGCAATGCAAAAAATGGAATGACAAAAGTAGTAAACAATGCAATAAGAGCAAGATAATGTGTATAATAAAATGTGGAATAAAAGACAGTCCCATTCCCTGTATCAAAATGCCCTCCTGAACAATTCTGTTCTACGCAGGTTGCAGAATAACAGAAGTGAGTGGACCATCCATTTCATACCAGGCATTACACTGCAACCCCTCCATGTCTTACAGAATGTAGAACTGCTTGTTAAACTGAGCGTAAATAACACTTTAATTATTTTGCATAGTATCTTCAAAACAGAAAGTAGAGGAAGATGTTGGATAAGGTGTTAGGATGCATTCAGACGGGCAGCTAATCCCACCAATATGCCAGCTTGAATTTGATCTCAATCTTTTAAATCCATCGTTGCATAACCAGACATCCCCCGGGGGAATCACCTTACCGTGTGCTTTTTCCATTGTGGATTGTCTAGATGGCATCCATTGAAGGAGGCACGCACAGTGTTTTTGTTTTTTTTTAAACCCCTTTTTGCGGATGTGCATAGGCCTCACAGCTTGTTGAAGGAGGCGTGCGGTGGTTTTTTTTTTTTTTTTTTTTAAAAAAACCTTTTTGCGCATGTGCATAGATGTGACAGCACTTCCTTGTTGATCTGGGCATGTGTAGAGATTTTTTAAAATGGCACCCGCTCAGGATGTCAGACCACCCCGATGGGAGGATTGTGCGTTGGTGGAATGATCAGATAGGTGAAAGTCCGCAGTTGTCCCGCAGGTGACCAAACCCCCAAATTTAAAGTGGTATCTTTTAAATATTGCTCCAAAGCACAGCAAAATGGGATGCCCACGGAAGAGGGACGTTTCCCAGATGTTTGTGTCTGGACATTAACTTTAGATCCGTGAGGCAATTATACCTCCCGCGGATCTAAAGAGCCGTCTGATCAGACTCTTAGAGGCAAACATTTGTGCCTTATTTAATGAGGTGGAAAAATTGTAAAATGGGCTTTATTACTGGCTCTCCTTGGTAACTGCAAATGTTCATGGAAAATCCTGCTTTACTGTCAAAATTCTTCAGTATTCTATTGCATTTATCTCCTAGTTTGCCTAAGAACAAATCAGTGGGTGCTTTGGTGGTCAACCTAAGGTTGCCAGTTCTGGATTGGGAAATAACTGGAGATTTTGGAGGTGGAGCCTGAGAAGGCTGGGATTTGGGGAGGGGAAGAACTTCAGTGGGGGATAATGATGTAGAATCCACCTTCCAAAGCAGCCATTTACTCCAAGTGAACTGATTTCAGTTGTCTAGATGTCAGTTGTAATCCCAGGAGATCTCCAGCCACTAACTGGGGGTAGGCAACCCTAGGTCAACCATGCAAGAAACCAATAGAAGGTATCAAATCAACCTGTGATCCAAAGTGACATCTTTGGAACTTGCTTCCAAGACTGCTTCCAAGACATCACGAATTTAAGCCATAGTGGGCCACACAAGTAGAGCAGAAATTGTGCATTTGAAAAGCAGCTATTTCTCTATAGCTAAATGGCTGCCAAGGTTAGGGGTTGACATGAACCACAAAAGCTCAGTTCGGTCCGAGGTGTGTGGGTGAACCATGAACTAAGCCATGAACCCCACAAACCCAGTCAGCTTGCATACAAACTGAAACTGAACTGGGTTAGTGAAGTTTGTGCCTGAAACAGCGGAGCCACGGGGGCAGACTGCTCCCACAGCTCAGCTGTTTAAAGGGACTTTCTTGGGCAGCCAGTCCCTGGGTTTGAGCCTGACGCTGGCTGGGGCTGTCTGCCCAGGAAAGCCCCTTTAAACAGCTGAGCCACATAGAGCAGTGTGCTCCACACCGCTCAGTTTTTAAAGGGGCTTTCTTGGGCAGCCAGCCTCAAGCTCAGAGCCATTTAAACCCCTGCTTTCTGCTCCCTGCTCCCACCATGAACTGCATCAAAATTTATTTATTTATTTATTTTAGCATATTTATACCCTGCCCTCCCCGTGAACAGGCTCAGGGCAGCTTACAAAGTTGGTACAATGTCCCTGGTTTATATAAAACAATTAAAACATTTTAAGCAGTTTAAAAACAGTTAAACAATCATACATTTAAAATGCTCACATTCATTATTTCTGTTCGTGAACATTGTTTCATGAACCATGAACTGCCCAAAATTTGTGATGAATTTTAGTTCATCAGCCGGTTCATGCCCATCCCTAGCCAAGGTTATTAGACTATGAAATATTTTTTTCTGCTATAATATATAATGCTTTCATAATAAAAGCATGTTTGTATGCAGGTTCTTTTCTGTCTTCTTTGCCAGCCTTGTACTGTTTCATTGCTTAAATGTGAACAAAGAGATAATACAAATGGTCCAAGACTCTTCTTGGCGTGTTAATCAACAAAGGAGGTATCGGATCATCATCTGATTTTTGGCCTGGTTAAAATGGGTTGTTATATGACTGTTCTAATATTTGTATTTTCAGTGGGAAGAAATAAGTGGTGTTGATGAGAACTATACTCCAATCAGAACCTATCAAGTTTGCAACGTTATGGACCATAGTCAGAACAATTGGCTGAGGACAAACTGGATACCACGTAACTCAGCTCAGAAGATCTATGTGGAGCTCAAGTTTACCTTGCGGGACTGTAACAGCATCCCACTTGTTCTGGGCACTTGCAAAGAGACTTTTAACCTGTATTATATGGAGTCAGATGATGACCATTCTGTCAAATTTAGAGAACATCAGTTTACTAAGATTGATACCATTGCTGCTGATGAGAGCTTCACTCAGATGGATCTTGGGGATCGAATTCTCAAGCTCAACACAGAGATTCGTGAAGTGGGACCTGTCAGCAGGAAAGGATTTTACTTGGCTTTTCAAGATGTGGGTGCATGTGTTGCCTTAGTATCGGTGCGAGTGTACTTTAAAAAGTGCCCTTTCACTGTGAAAAACCTGGCCATGTTTCCAGATACGATTCCTATGGACTCCCAATCATTGGTGGAAGTGCGAGGTTCTTGTGTTAATAATTCCAAAGAAGAAGATCCTCCCAAAATGTACTGCAGTACAGAAGGAGAATGGCTAGTTCCCATAGGAAAGTGTTTGTGTAATCCTGGCTTTGAAGAAAGAGGCTATTCCTGCCAAGGTAATGTAATTCTCTTTTTTTCCCCTTCAAAATATTTTATTGGTGGTGATTTGAGTTGCTCTGGTTTAAAATGCTTTGGCAGATTAGTAAGCCATTATTAGTCCAGTCCTAGCCTCCTAGCACCATTGTTGGTCCAGGAGGTAGAAACAAATTGTATACTGGTCTCTCTTGAAGGTCCACAGTTCTCCAGAACTTCCTTACCTGTCAACTTCCATCCTGCCAATATTGCATGTGCATCCTATTTCTAGGCCTTGTGTGTTGTTTTGCCCATTCCTGTTTTTTCTTAAGCCTTTTCTTTCTTTAGTTCTATGTCTTTTCTAGCAATATATATTGATACATGTGCCCATTTCTCTGATTGGTAAGAAGTTCCAGGGGCAAGCACTTACCTGGGTTGGTTCTTTTTGAGAGAGGAAATATTGAAGACTTAGGAAATGAGATGTGTTAACCATTCCTTTTGTCATGAAAAGTAGGATGGCACACAGTGGTCAGAGGCCAGTGCATGAAAATGGCTGTCTGCTGGTGATGTGTTTCATGAAGCTAGTTCTACAACTTTATTTTCAAGGGGCTTCTGTTTTCTGCAGCACATAGTCTTAAACATTTCAGATACTAATGAAAACTGAAATTTCTCCTTCAGAGAGGTTTGCACTTCAAGATGTAGTCACACTATAAATCATGAGTAATTATGAGTAAAATACCAATACATCAATTACTCTGATTTCTGTTGTTTTATGGGAATAGCAGTCATATTTTGTTGGCAAAGTATAGATATGCAGTAAAGCAGAGCACAAGCTGTTTAAAGAATAAAGTTTACTTATTAAGAAGAAAATAAACTTTGTAAGAAAGAGGAGAGAAGTCTAACTGTCTAACTAGGAGACAGTCAGCAGACTTAGGTTGTGGTCACACACACTGAATAATCCACTTTCAATGCAATTTCCAACTGGATTTTACTGTGTAAACTGGCAAAATCCAGTTAGAAAGTGCATTGAAAGTGGATTGAAAATGGATTATTTAGTGTGTGTGACCGCAGCCTTAGAGTTCTCAGCAGGAGCAAGAAGGAGACCTAACTGAACCAATCAGGAGACAGGAATGAAACTATTGGAAAATAGTAGGAAGTCCCTAATCTCACTATTCTAACTAGTTGTTCCTTCTGCTGCCCCTTGAAGGATATTCTTGTCAATTTTTCTACCTATGTAGAACAGACCTTGCATATTCCAACATATTTAAGTCCCAGAGCATCTCAGACGAGCAGATGGAGCCAAAGGAGGCAATCTTCTTGCAGAATAATCTTTTCTGAGCAGTCCTGAGACATTCTGCCCATGGAAGTTTCCTTCTGTGAGTGGAACATTCCTCCATGAGCAGAATAATCTTATTTAGTTCAAAACTCTTTGGAAGATCCTGAGCCACAATCTTGGTGCTGCTCCTGCAAAAACAGCAAATTAGACTATCTCCCCAGCCCCTTGTTTCAAGGAATTCTAGGAGATGCACATTGTCTCTGCGTCTATTTTATCCTCACAACAATTTTATACTATAGTTTAAACTGAGAGATAATTGAGGGTCTAAGGTCATGTTAACATTCGCCTTCATGGCTGAGAGGGACTATGAATCCATGGTAGCACATTGACTCTCTTTTTTTCCAGCCTAGCACACTTAATTGAGATGAAGGTATGGTATTTCTGTCTGAAAGCAGTGTGTTTACCACCTCAGACTGATCCAAGTTGCTGGCATAAAGCTTTCTAACTGAAACCATGCTTCTGAAAAATGCAATATGACAGTTTCCAGGTTAAAGAGCTTTTTGAATATATGCAGCCCGGGTTCCCATTAATGTGCACACCCATGAAAATGTGCATGGATTCTCACCCCTCCATGCACAGCTGTCCATCTCGAGTGTGGGGGTGCTTCCTCTTGGGGGGCCCTGAACTCCAACTCAACCAGGGCCTGCAGACAGGCCCTCACTCATGTTGCCACGTCTTCTGCTCATCTGGTGGTTGGGAAGGTGGGAACTGTTGCCAGTAAGGCAGGGCACTCCTTTCTGAAAGGCACTTCCCAAGTCTAATGGAGCATTAGGAAACCCACAAAGGAGGGTGCCAGAAACCAATGAGGAGCTAGGAGGGCATTTCTGAGCCGAGGGAGGCAGGTTTTGTACCTCCACTCCCCTCAGCAACAGAGAGAGCCTTGCTGGGTGAGGCTGAGAGTTGGAGGAGAGGGAACAGTTCCCCTTTATCTACTGGGATCCTCACCTAAGGTGAAGCGAGTAGGCATGGAGCCACATGCCTTAAAAAAGACACAGACTCCTACCAAAGCCCCTCACAAAGCACAACATGGCCCATCTCTTTGTTTTAAAAGTCAGTAATCCATCAGTCTAATGCATCTGTGAACCCTTGATTAGTGTTTCTACCCATCAATTCTGACTCATCAATTTAGCTTCCCAAGAGAGGAAAGGAAAGGAGAGGAGAAAAGCAGCAAGCATGAGGGGAACAAATAGTCACTATGATTAACAATTTGGTTTTAACCATCCCGGTTGCTTTTCAGACATGGGGTAGCCATTAGTGTTTGGCGAGTATAGGAGACCCAATCCTTCATCGGAAGATGGGAGATGGGAGTAAGCAGTGAAGTGGCACCTGGTATTTTTGGCCACTGTGTGACAGAGTGTTGGATTAGATAGACCATTGGCCTGATCCAACATCGGCTTCTCTTATGTTCTTAAGAAGATTTCCCCCCTCCCATTGTCTTGAGATGAAAAAAAACAGCATTTCTCTTTAAATTCCTGTGAATGAATTGGAGATGAGTACTGCAGCTCAGTGTGCATGCTGTGTGCAAAGACCAAAGTGAGAGAGTTCCAGGAAGTCTAATGTTAATAAATCCCTGGGTTTGACTTGCTGTAAATGTACTTAGAGAGGCAGGGGGTGAGAATAGCATTTTGCATGCTGGCACCTTCTAACAATGACGTAAACTCAGACAAACAACTGTTTGTCTTCCCACCTCTCTTTTCTCTTCCAAGGCTGCCTGGGAAACTTCTCCCTTCCTGGGAGATCAAGTACTTTTGATGGCTGGTGCACTTGGAACTTTGAAGCTTAGTTGCTTGTGTGGTCACAAAGAGAAGTAGGTCTGGAAGAGGAGCAGGTAGCTCAGGTGGTGCCTTCTCTTTCTAGAGCAGAAGGAAAAGCTGTCTTTGGCTCTTATATCTCTTTGAGTTTGATGGAAACAGGCGTTGTCCAGGTGGATTATATTAGATGGCCATTCTTCCTCCAAGTAGTAGTTAAAATAGCTTGTAGGTGCAAAAAGGAAGACACTAGGTGTGGTAGAAATGTGTTTGTTTCTTTCTGCAGACCCTGGCTATAGGATTCTCCCTCCTCCAAGCTTCCAATTGTTTCCCCTCTTAATATGGGAATGAAGGTGACATCTGTAGCCTCTGGTGATTGTTTCAAGGTGTCTGCATGGAGTTTGCCCAATGTGTGCAGAAATACAGATGAATTTTAGGTTTAAGCAAACAACGACAAACAAACAAACCTCAGCAGGAAGCTTAATGCTTTCTTAAATGCTGGGAAAGCCATCCATCATGCAAAACATTTTTACGTGTGCATATTGCAAGAGAAGTCTCAGTTACAAACTGCAAACCCAATCAGTCTGAGCCTGGTTTTGGGGAATTAATTCCCTTTGTGGAGCGTGTATTTGGTAAATGAACGAAATCTTCTAGATGTTTGTGGAACTTTTCAAGCCTTACGTGCTGATTGCGAGAGAGGTTTTGGTTTGATGAATGCCATCAAAACTAGGATTTGAAATCAGCTAGATGCAGATCACTTGAAGAATTAATGAGAATTAAACTTTGTATGTCAACTGGGAATAATATTAATATTCACAGAAGTTTCGATTTTTGGAAATCTGAAAGTAAGAAGAGAAAAGTTAAATTAAAACATTTTGTGTAATGATAATATAATAACAGTTTATATGTTATGGTTTTATGTTTTGTAAGTTTGTAAACTGAAATAGGTTTTTTCTGAAGAAAAATGTTGGACCGCTCACAATTTTAAAGCTAGCACCATTTTTGGCTCATGGGGTAAAATTTCTGCTCATGAGACTGAACACCTTAGAGGGAACATCGGTGGCAACTACAACAAATACATATAAACAAGTGCTACTACAATCCCATCTAAACAAGTAAAAATATCATCAAAATTAGTTTCTTAAGCTCAGAACAGGTATTTTATTTCAGTATTATACCTCCAGATGAATCCCATTTTTAGAGACAGCATATACCATGCCTAACATAAGAACATAAGAACATAAGAGAAGCCAATGTTGAATCAGGCCAATGGCCCATCTAGTCCAACACTCTGTCACACAGCGGCCAAAATATACCAGGTGCCATCAGGAGGTCCAGCAGTGGGGCCAGGGCACCAGAAGCCCTCCCACTGCTGCCCCTCCAGCACCAAGAATAGAGTGCATCACCTGCCCCAGACTGAGAGTTCTCATTCTATACCCTGTGGCTAATAGCCACTGGTGGACTTCTGCTCCATATGTTTATCTAATTTCCTCTTGAAACTGTCCATGCTTGCAGCTGCCACGACCTCCTGTGGCAGTGAATTCCATATGTTAATCACTATTTGGGTGAAGAAGTATTTCCTTTTATCTGTTCTAACCCGACTGCTCAGCAATTTCATAGAGTGCCCACGAGTTCTTGTATTGTGAGAAAGGGAGAAAAGTACTTCTTTCTCAACCTGCTCAATCCCATTCATAATCTTATAAACCTCGATCATGTCACCCCTCAGCCGTCATTTCTCCAAGCTAAAGAGCCCCAAGCATTTTAACCTTTCTTCATAGGGAAGGTGTTCCAACCCTTTTATCATTCTAGTTGCCCTTCTCTGCACTTTTTCCAATGCTATAATATCCTTTTTGAGATGTGGTGACCAGAACTGTACACAGTATTCCAAATGAGGTCGCACCAATGATTTATACAGGGGCATGATGATACTGGCTGATTTGTTATCAATTCCCTTCCTAATAATCCCCAGCATAGCGTTGGCCTTCTTTATTGCAGCTACACATTGTGTAGACATTTTCAGCGAGTTATCCACTACGACTCCAAGATCTCTCTCTTGGTCAGTCTCTGCCAGATCAGACCCCATCAACGTGTATTTATATTTAGGATTTTTGGCTCCAATGTGCATCACTTTGCACTTGGCCACATTGAACCCCATTTGCCACGTTGACGCCCACTCACCCATCCTCAACAGATCCCTTTGGAGTGCCTCACAATCCTCCCTGGTTTTCACCACCCTGAACAACTTCGTGTCATCTGCAAATTTAGCCACATCACTGCTTACTCCCAATTCCAAATCGTTAATAAACAAGTTAAAAAGCATGGGACCGAGTACTGATCCCTGTGGTACCCCACTGCTTACCACCCTCCACTGAGAGAGTTTCCCATTTATACTCACTCTCTGTTTCCTATTTATAAGCCAGTTTTTGATCCACAAGAGGACTTGTCCTTTTATCCCATGACTATTGAGCTTACTTAGGAGCCTTTGATGAGGAACTGTATCAAAAGCTTTCCGGAAGTCAAGGTAAATAATATCTATTGGGTCCCCCTTGTCCACATGTTTGTTCACTCCCTCAAAAAACACTAACAGGTTAGTGAGACAAGATCTTCCCTTACAGAACCCATGCTGAGTCTGCCTCAATAGTTTTTGTTCATCAATGTGCCTACTAATTCTTTCCTTAATAACAGTTTCCACCAACTTACCCGGTATCGATGTCAGACTGACTGGCCTGTAATTTCCTGGATCTCCCCTGGAGCCCTTTTTAAAGATGGGAGTGACATTAGCTACCTTCCAGTCCTCAGGAATGGAGGCAGATTTTAAAGAAAGATTACATATTTTTGTCAGGAGATCCACAAGCTCACATTTGAGTTCTTTCAGAACTCTCGGATGAATGCCATCCGGGCCTGGTGATTTATTAGTTTTTAAATTGTCCATCAGTCGGAGGACTTCCTCTCTTGTCACCGCAATCTGATTCAGGTCTTTCAAACCCCCTCCCGAAATCAGTGCTTCTGGAGTGGGCAAACACTTCTCCTCTTCCACAGTGAAGACAGAGGCAAAAAATGCATTCAGCTTCTCAGCCATTTCCCTATCATCCTTCACTACTCCTTTTACCCCTTGGTCATCCAAGGGCCCCACTGCCTCCCTGGCTGGCTTCCTACTTCTAATGTATTTGAAGAAAGTTTTATTGTTGGTCTTTATGTTTTTTGCGATATGCTCCTCATATTCCCTTTTTGCTTGCCTGATCACAGACTTGCATTTTATTTGCCATAGTCTGTGTTCCCTTTTATCAACCTCACTAAGACTAGCTTTCCACCGCTTAAAGGAATCCTTCTTACCTTTTACAGCTTCCATTACTTTATTTGTTAACCATGCAGGCTTTTTTCTATACCTATTTGTACCTTTCCTAACCTGCGGTATATATTTTTTCTGAGCTTCTAGGATTGTCTTTTTAAATAGTCTCCAAGCTTCCCCAATGGTTTTGACCTTCTCCACTCTTCCTTTCAATTTCTTCCTCACATGTCCCCTCATACCAGAGAAGTTACCCCTTTTAAAGTTAAAAGTGGTTGCGTCAGTCTTTTTGGGCAACTCCTATCTGTACAAATGTTAAACTCAATGACATTATGGTCACTGTTTCCAAGTGGTGCAGTCACTTTTACATCTCTCACCAGGTCTTGGGTGTTACTTAGGACCAAATCCAGGATCGCCTCTCCCCTGGTAGGATCTGTGACCATCTGTTCCACAGCACAGTCATTGAGAGTGTCTAAGAACGCAATCTCTTTTTCCCGACTAGAACTCATATTGACCCAATCAATGTGTGGGTAGTTAAAGTCGCCTATTACAACACAGTTATTTCGTCTAGCCGCTATCTTTAATTCATTCATCATTTTATAATCCTCCTCTATCTTTTGATCTGGTGGGCGATAACAAACTCCCACTGTTAAGCCTCCTTTTGGACCCACTATTTCAACCCATAGCATTTCCAGAAGGGAATCCAATTCTCTTACCCTCTCAATCTTACTGGATGGTATACCCTCTCTGACATACAGAGCCACCCCACCTCCAACCCTTTCCCCCCTATCCTTCCGATATAATTTATAACCAGGAATCACCGTATCCCACTGATTTTCCTCATCCCACCAAGTTTCTGAAATACCCACAATGTCTATTTCCCCCCAACACCAAGCATTCCAACTCCCCGATTTTACCTCGGAGACTTCTAGCATTTGTGTATAAACACTTATAGTTTCCCACGTTTGTTAAGCCCACAGCCTTCCTCTTGCTGCCTCGAGACCTTGCCAGGCAGTTCCTATCATTAGCCACAGTCTCAGTGGACAATTGTAATCCATTTCCTTGTACAAAAGTAATAGCTACCCCTTCATCTCTTTGAGATGAGCCATCCCGAACCAGAGACTTTTCATCTCCTGTCGGCTTTCCCCCATTATTCAGTTTAAAAACTGCTCTGCCACCTTTTTGATTTTGAGCGCCAGCAGCCTGGTTCCTTCTCGGGACAAGTGGAGACCGTCCCTTTTGTACAGCTCCCTCTTGTCCCAAAAAGCCTATTGACTTTAGACAGCAAAATATTACTTTTGACCATGAATGTAAAATGTAAAACAAGACTCTGATCCTGCAACCATTTCTTGGTATCCAGTGGAGCTGCCCTGCTTTTTGATTTCCATTCCATTTGTTTAAGTGAGCTTGTATGAGAAGGCCATTAACAAAAGTGACAGGATATTCTGGTATGCTCTGGTTTTACATACAACATCCTGCTGTCCTGACAGCTTTTATCAGGACCCAAATTTGTCAAACATTTTCACCAGGGTGTGATTTAAGTAGCACTTTAAAAGCAGTTGGTAACCCAATCTCCTCCCTGCTGTTGACGTCAGTAACACAGCAGGAATCGGAAGGCTTGGAACCCAGTCCAGTTTTTCACATACTTTTTGCAGCTCTGTGTCCATGCTTTTTTTTTTTTTTTTTTTAAAGCTAAAGCTAGCAATTAAAATAGCTGTTCCATATGCAGAGCAGATCAGAAATGGGCAGGCAAATTTGACATTTAATTATGAACAATATAATTTGGAAAAACATTTGGATCATACCTGAAATAGCAATATAAATGCCTGTGGATAGCTTTTATCACACTCAGAATTTTTAGGCAGCTGCCTCTATAAAGATCAATTGGCATTAAACAAAAAAGAGAAAAAAAACACATAGGACATATAAAAATATATACAAGCAGGTTCATACAGTCATTTCGTATCCTTCTCTTGCATTTTAAGATGTAGGAGTAACGGTCAGTCTTGACTGCAGGAAATGGGATGGACCAAAAATTTTTATTAACTTCTCTGCTTAATTATGTCACTGCCTCTTTACACACTATGGATTCTTTCACTTGGTTGATCTTGATTTGTAACAGCTTTCTCTGCTCACATCAATTATTTGTATTTTGATCATAAACAGTTGACACCCCTCCCATATTTACTAAAAATCTATGTTTGTGTAATAATCTAAGGTGGGAATAAAGATATCCTTTACCGCTAGTGTGGAAACTGTTTGCTATTTTTTGAAGCACTTTTGTCCAGTTGGTTATTAAATGCCTCAAAGGCTTCCCACCAGCATTAGAACCTAGATAAGAATGTTATAGCCCCTTTACATAATTGAGTCCAGCAGAACCTTACAAGCCAACAATTATTTTCAGGAGATAAGCTTTCGTGAGTCAAAGCTCACTTCACTGCATGGAAGGTTTTGTGAGCTTTTGTCACACAAAAGCTGATACCCTGAAAAAAAACTGTTGATCTCTAAGATGCTACTAAACATGAATTTTGCTCTACTACTGTGAACTAATGTGGCTACCCATCTGAAGCTCTTTATATAACATTCTGGCAAGAATGAACCTACTGGGGGATCACAGCAGCAAGCTCTGTCCCATGCCTAGGCCCACTAACTGGAAGATGTGCAAAGGTCCTACATGGATACACGAGGCCGGCTCACTCACTAGGCGGACTAGGCCATCATGGGGGCACTGAACTGAGCCGCCCTCCCCCCTGCCAGAAGCCCCCGCCCCCACCAAAAGCTTGCACCGCATGCCCTGGCCCCTGCCACTGCCCTGGCCGCTGCCGCCTCTTCTCTCCCCTCTTCTGATGTTTTTTCGCTCCTGCGGTGTCGAGCCACTTCCAGTTTAAACCCCCTCCCTGCTCGAAAGCTGCCTGAGGCTTCCACTTTTCGCCCACCATTTTTTTATGCATTGGCGGTGTGCGCATAGGTGGCGCTCTGCCACCACTTTTAGAAAACCAATATTTAAATGGTCACTTGTTTTAGTGTTTAGATCAGTTCAGGATCACACAGAGGCCATTTTCGGGTCAAACATTTAAAGGGAAGTCTTTTGTTGGAGGGGTTGGATAGATTCGCCCTGGTGGTTCTGCATATGCACCATGATAGTTTCCCCCCTTCCATGGAGGGGCATGTGCACACTGAGGAAAAATAAAAAAAAACCACTGATACACCTCCCGCAAGTCAGTAGTGTAGATGCCAGGGAGCGACATGACTGCGTGGTGAGGCGGGATAAGGGAGGTGAGTGTGATAGTGATTATCCAGATCTAATATAATCCAACTAGAACTGGAGCAGTTTAACTCGCTCTCAGAATGCCGTCTGACTGCACCCATAAAATTCTATTCCCTCAGCAGGGACTCTTAACACTTGTAGGTCAAGGCTGAGATGGGTGCTGTCTACTCTCTCCCCAGTATGTCACATGAAAGACATATATGTCTGTTTTTTTAATCTTTGATGTATCCTCTGCTCTCTGAAAAAGTTTTTTAGGAGGCTCAGATCACCCTCTGCAATGGACTGAGATGGGTGGGTGCTCCACTAAGAAGAAGTTTGTTCATAATTTTTTTCAAACTGAAACTTCTAAGATTTTGGAAATTTGCCTTTAACTTTGCTTAATTATGAACTGTAAAGTGTCATCCTATTGACAAAACTATGAAATCTCAGTACATGAAACATAGGGCTTGGTCCTGTAAAAAAGTAAAATTCTGCCCTATGTAATGAGAGATATTTATGACACAAATATTTCAATAAATTAAAAAATCAGTTATGTTCTAGACAAGTGTAACACATTTCAACCTTATAGTTTGAGTAGAAGAGATCTGAACATAACTAACATCACATTCAAATTCATTTCTCATCTATCAACATGGGCATACCAGTTCATAGCACACGCACAAATATATATGCACACAATATATACAAGCATGTCAGGAATGTAACTAAAGAAGCAGATTAAACTAGAGATATTGCTGTGATAGCTTTGAATTATATTTTAATTTATGGCAGAGCTTTACTAAGATTTTAAATAATTCTGTATCTGGTTTCAACTTGTATTTGGTAAAAAACCCAACCTTACTATGAAAGTAAGATTAGCAATAAATAATAAACTAAGGTTTCAGTCCCTGTTTCTTTCTTGTTTCTAATCTTAGTAACTTGGGGTTTTTTGTTAGGCTTATTTTTGCTGTGTATATCTCCCCAAATAATATAGAAATAAGCAGTGGTTCTGAATTATAAAACTATTTTTGCCAGAAGAGACATCAATTCAAGCTAGATTTATGATTAACTTGGAAAGGTGGTTTGTTCTCGCTGTGAATTACAGGAATGCATTCTACAAAAACCATCTGTATTACCCATAAGTTGATCTTAGTTTCTCCAGTAGAAATATACTGCAGTTTTGGGGAGAAAGAAAGCAGGAGAAATGGTTCTTTTTTATACCTTTTTTTTTCAGACTTTTCCTTGTTGGTACCATATGTGGTATGATCATAATTGGCAAAACAATTCATGTAGAACTCTACTTAGATCTATAGCTGATTTGTTCAGAAGAATGATTTGAAGCATTTATGAGCGTGTCCCTCATCTTTTCAAACTGTTCTGTCAAGTTTCAGAAAATCATTTTCAAATAACTAAACTTTAAGTATTAAAAGTGCTTCACTGTGTTTGGTGAAAATGAGTGAAATTAAGACATGAGATTAAGTTCATAGTTACACAAGGGTTGTATTAAGTTGTGCAAGTCGTGCATCATTGTGCTCTTCCCCTTTCCAGAGGGTCCTTCCTCAGTTCTGTCTGTGTTTGGAGTTATTGGACAGTCCCTCATTAGTTCCAGATTGGAATGTATAAGAACTAACAAGGGTTTACATTACAACATTGACAGCTGCTACAAGACTTTGATAGGAAGCAATTGTAGTGAGCAGTGTATATTTTGATAATTGATGAAAATGCTCTCAAAGAGTGAGCCATTTTGAAAGATGAGCATGGGTATGCAAGCATCATCGTTGACTGCTGTTTCTTTCTGGAAGTACAGTGTTGCCAAATCATATTGATGGCAGATGTTTAAATAACGACTAATGAAATGGTATTTGCTTTGATTTACGAAATTTTGTGTTGATACTTCAACATTCTTAAAGTTGATTCTTATTCTGCAGGAGTTGTTGGAAGATCAAACTTTGAACTATGATAATTATTATTCTTCTTTTAAATTGCACCCATAGTGCCTATATTTGATAGTCATTATGTGTTAATAGCATAATATGAATCCATAATAAGTAATGAAATTATCATCTCTTGTGACACTATGGGAAGGATTGGTGTAGATTTTTAAAGGATATGTAGTTTAATCAATAAGTGTCTCAGCTACTTTGTGGATCAATGGACCAGTGGCAGAATGAAAGCAAAATCCTCTCCCAAGCAAATTCAAGTCCCTTAAAGGCCATTGGGGAAAAGTACCTTACTACCATACATCTCTGGGTTTCAGTGATTGCCTACTGTAAGGTTAAAGTTTGATGTGATTATTTAGAGCAGCTACAGTTTGGCAGGAAGCTTCACTTTGTAAAAGAAAAGAGGAAAAAAAACATGATGAAGCACAGCATAAATGAGAGTCAAATCACATCAGTGGTGTAGGTGAAGAGTGACCCTTTAATTATTGTTGGATTTTTCAGGCTTTTGTATTACCAGTCCTGGCATAATGTCAGCTGTCTCATTTGACTTTATTATAGGCTGAGTTGAGACTGGCAATTTGCTTCGAGAGCCAGTCGCGGCAAAAAAGCCCCGGAACAAACTGTTCCGGGGTTTCCCGTTCACACAGCCCGGGCTGCTGCCAGAGCATACCGGGAGGAGGTGCGCTGGAGCGTTCAGACTGCTGCCCCAGAGGCGCGCTGTATGCAGTGTTTCTCCATTAATTCGGCTGTGGGTGTATGTGTGCATGAGCGCTCATGTGCTAATGTGCTCATGTGCATAAGCACATTTTGCTGATTGGGGGAGGACCCCACAGCGCCGGCACCGCATCGGGCAGTACAGCAGAGCACGGCCAATCATACCTCTGCTGCCTTCTGCCCAATGTGGGTTGCTCCCAGCTTATCGGCAGAGCATTCATACTTCCATGAAGCGGACAAACGTAGGACACAGGTGCTCTTCGGGGATTTGCTACTGCTTTTATGAGGTATCTATTAAACGCAGGAACAGGGCTGGCTCGCCCACTAGGCGAGCTAGGCATTCGTCTAGGGCACCGGCCCTGCCGGGGCACCAAAATGCCCCCCACCCCCCCATGAAAAGCCCCCCTTCCTGCCCAGTGCCGGTAGTGCCGGCTTTCCTGGGCGCCTCGTGGCTGCGAGGTGCCTAAGAAAGCCGGCGCTGGGAGGGAAGGGCGTTCTAACCCCGCCCCTTCCCTGGCTTTCCTGGGTGCCTTGCAGCTGCGAGGCGCCCAGGAAAGCCGGCCCTGCCCACGCTGGGAGGGAAGGGGTGGGGGTTAGAACCACTGCCCCTTCCCTGGCTTTCCTGGGCACCTCACACGTGCGAGGCCCCCGGGAAAGCGGCGCTCTGCCATCTCCAGGCCCCACCGGGAGGTTGGCATCCCCAGTGGGGTGGGCACCCCAGGCTGTCCTGCCTAGGGCACCCAGACACCTGGGGCTGGCCCTGCACGGAAAGAAAACAGAACAGCCCAGGTTGCCTACGGGTAGGGAACGCCAGGCAGATGTGCCTGTGTGAATGCCCCCTTTAATGCAGTTTTAAAGTGTCACTGAAACAGGGCTCTGCTGGGGCAAATTGCCAGTCTGAACTCAGCCATAATGTCTTTCTCCCCATTTTATTTGTTGAATTTTTGCACAGAGATAGGATAAGTATGTAGTGAACTGTGTATGAATAAATTCATAAAACAAACATAAGACAGTAGCAAATACAATATGACCAACATTTGCTGGCTCATCACATATACACAGAATGCAAGGCAGGAGGGAGTTTGCATAATCTCTAGGAAAGCATTGATAATTCAGAAGACGGGGTGCACACCTGGGACTAAGAACTCATGAGAACTCTGGCGTTATGCAACAAGGGTACCAGAGTTGTATAGTGGTTAGAGTGTTGATCTATGATGAGGGAAATAGGGGTTCAGCTCCCTCCTCATCTGTGACAGTCAAGATATCTCAGTATCTCCTATTTTGAAGGGTTGTTGTGAGTACAAAATTGAGGGCCACGTATAGCATTATGAGGGCATTTGAAGAATAGAAGGCTAAATGTGGGATAAATTGATAATTACGAGTTTTGTAGTAAGGTAATATCTTGAAGGAGCTGCGGTGGCTCAAGTGGTTAAGACACTGAACTGCAGGCTGTGGAAGGTCAGTAGTTCAGCAGTTCAAGACCTGTGAGTGCCGCATGACGGGGTGAGTTCCCGTCTCTAGTTCCAGCTCCTGCCAACCTAGCAGTTCGAAAGCAAGAAATTGCAAGTAGATAAATAGGTACCACTTCAGTGGGAAGGTAACAGCGTTCCGTGCGCCTTGGTGTCTAGTCATGCCGGCCACATGACCACGGAAATGTCTTTGGACAGCGCTGGCTCTTCGGCTTTGAAACGGAGATGAGCACCGCAACCCTAGAGTCGGATTCGACTGGCTTTCGAGCAAGGGAACCTTTACCTTTACCTTAATATCTTGAAATGAATGCAGATGTTAAGGTGGGGTCGAAATTTCTATTTTTAAAAAAATATTCATTGCTTTTCACTTGTACCAAGGGCTCAGCCATAAATTAAGACTTGCACAACAGCAACAAGTGTATAGTGTTACCATCACATTCTAGAGCTGTAGCCAGTCTCTAGGCAGATGTTTATTCAAAGTAGATTGTATTGATTTCAGCAAACTATTCTTCCTTGTATATTTGCAAAGAAGTATAGCCTTTTAGATCATTGGATGCACCTAAAGAGAAAATGTGTACTGTTCTTCCAAGTTTTTGTTGTTTAAAATAGAATTGAATAGACACCAAAAAATTGGATAAAAGTTTATCAGCATAGAAGAATTTAACTCTTCTTTTTCCACATTAGCAATGGACATAAGATAGATGTGAATTTATAAAGACATGTAAAACTACATCAATCACTTCTTTGTAATTGGATATATTGTATGTCTGGACAGTAATCATTTCAGAGGGGTCAGTATGACACTATTGAGGTTGCTGCCTTAATGCCAGGCATGTCAGCCATCCAGATTCTTTCATAATTAGGGATTACTGCACAGCACATCAGTTACCCATCTGTCAAGAAACCTGCCATCTTGTTTAAAAATTTGTAACAGTCCTATTCTTAACAGGAAAAGTTTAATCAAGTTAACGCAAAAGGAAAACATTAGGCTGAAACAGATATAATTTATGATTTTGTTTGTTGGCAAGAAATGAGGAAGAAGAGTAGGTTTTTATATCCCACTTTTCTCTACCTTAAGGAGTCTCAAAGTGGTTTACACTCATATTCCCTTCCTCTCCCCACAACAGGCACCTTGTGAGGTAGGTGGGGCTGAAAGATTTCTGAGAGAACTATGACTGGCCCAGGGTCACCCAGTGGGCTTCACATGAAGGAGTGGGGAATCAAACCTGGTTCTCCAGATTAGATTCTGCCGCTCTTAACTACCACACTGTAATATACTGTACACTACTGCACACATCAAATTAAAAATACGTAATATCTTAAGGATTTCATTTGTTACCTGATAAAGCAACACATACATCTTCCATTATAGCCTGGTTTTGACCTTCCATTTCACATTGCTTGTGAACCAGTTTTACTTCTTGAACAGTAGAAGCATTTCAGCCACAAAGTTTGTTCTGAAGCTTCCTATTTAATATTATGCTGATATATAGGAAGTGTAGTTGAGATACCTGGTATAAAGTGGTTTCACAAAAGAGGAGGGGCTATCATATCTTTTCTTCTCTCTCCCTCTCTCTCTCTCTCTAACCCTGAGGGCAGGTTAAGTTGGAAGAGACTGACTAGGCCCAAAGTTATCCAGTATGTTTCATGGGAACAGGTATATGAACCTTGGTCTCTAGTTCTAGTCCAACACTATACCACACTGGCTTTCTAACTTTTAAAGCATGATATTCTGCCACTTGGGTGGGAGGATCTGAGGTGAAATGGGGTGAAATGAGCTGTGGTCTATGGGGTCAAGTAATAAAATTCAGTGAGGTGGATCCTACCCCTATCCTCCCACTCCACTTTGCAAAGTTTGAAGCCTTACTCTAGCCTAAAGAGCCCCCCCGCCCACCTTAAGCACCTCTCGAATAAGAAAATGGTTGGATCCACATTGCTGTGTCAGGAGGGTAGTACCTGATGCTAGAGGACCTTTCTACCCTTCTTTAAGGATAATTATTTCCGCATATAGGCAAGTTTTACTAGCTGAGAAACTTGAACCCCAAGACCTCATATTTAGCAGTGGGCGAACACTGTTTGGATTGATTTGGAATCACTTCAGTATTTATAAGCTTTCCTGACAAAAGTTTAGAAAAGGCTTGTCTGTTTGGCCTTATCCAGTATTATCTCTCCCATCATAACACCACTGTGTGAGTCACTGCCTAGATTTGAGGGTGTCTGTTTAGTCAGCTTTAGAACCTAAACCAGAATCTTTTAGGACTGAGCACTGGTGAATTTTTCTTCCTTAAACATAGGCTAAAATTGGTAACTGACAGTTAGGGTTGCCAACCTCCAGGTAATCCCCCAGAATTACAGTTGACCTCCAGATGACAAGAACCTGTACCCCTGGGGAAAAAATGACTCATTTGGATGGTGGACTCTGTGAAATTCTACCCTATTGATGTCCCTCCCTTCCCCAAACCCTGCCCTCCACAGGCTCCACCCCCAAATTTCCAGAAACTTCCCAGCCTGGAGCTGGTAACCCTACTGACAATGTATACATACAGGGCTGGCCCGTCATTGAAAAATTTTAGACTCTCCTCTGGGGTGCAGCTCGATGAAGGCGCCTTCCCCTCCCCTCCCTTCCTTTGCCTCATACCCCAGCACCTCCCCCCTACAATTCAGCAGCAGCACCGTTTGAAGGCAGAAGAGCTGCAGAGTCTGAGCAGAGGCAAGAGTGGCGCTTCACCTGGCGGAGCCCAGAGGGGTGCGAGGGGGAGGGGACAGGCAGGTGCGGCAACAGCCCTTTAGCCCAGCCCCGCACAGTCCATCCTCTTCCCTTGGCTGCACAGACCATGTTAGCGCCAAGGAGGCAGCTGGGGAGCCTGAGAGGCTGCTGAAGGAGACAAGGGCAGCAGCAGCAGCCTCTCGGCCAGCAGGATGAAGCCCAGCCAGGCAGGAGCCTGCCTGGTCCTACTGCTGCCACCCCTCCTCCTCCTCCTCCTCCTGCTGCTGGGACTTTGGGGTCAGCATGCAGAAGCCTGGGCCAGATGCCAGACAACAGGCTCTGTCATTAGGCGGTGGCCAGCACCGGGGGGGGCGCACCACAAGGTAGCCTCGCCTGGGGGGGGTGCCACAAGGTAGCCTTGTCTAGTGTGCAAAAAAACTTTGGGCCGGCCCTGTAGACATACCTTCTGACTGCACATTATGACATGTATCTCACAAAGTGATCAGTGGTATGTAGAAGTTCATGCTGCAGCATATTTCTTAAAGATGCCACAAGATCCTTATTTCTGTTATTATTGCTAGCCCTGTACCCCTGGCACCTTTAGAGATGTTGCTGATTAATAATCCAAGATGGCCTTTAAAAAAAATCATAGGAAAGGATGATTCAGAGATTTGTTTGTTTGTTTTTGTTTATTATATTAGATTTGCTAGGCTTTTCTTCCCTACAAGTAGGGCTCAGGGCAGCTTACAACAGAGTGATAATAATTAAACAACATTAAAACCATTAAAACAGATCAATAAATAGAAACAGGAAACATACCAGATGGCAGAAAATCAGCTTCCCTAGCCTCCTTGGGGGGGAGGGGTTGTGAGGGATGGGGAAGTATATGAGAGTGCCAGATGTCCACCCCCGTTGCTGTCCTCAACCAAATGCCTGGCAGAAGATCTCTGCTTTACATGCCCTGCAGAAAGGTAATAACTCCTGCTGGGCATGGATGTCTTCTGGCAGAGAGTTCCACCAGCAGGGGGCCAGGGCCAAAAAAAAGCCCTGGCTCTGTTTGAGGACAGCCAGATTTCTCTCTGGCTGGGGACCACCAGGAAGTTCTTGTTTCCTGAGCACAGTGCTCTTCCAGGGGCATAATAGGAGAGGCGGTCCCGAAGGTATGTAGGTCCCTGACCATTAAGGGCCTCGAAGGTCAGAACCAAAACCTTAAACTTGATCTGGTGCTCCACCAGAAGCTCCACCAGAAGCTGGATGTGTGCTGTCCAGGGGATTCCAATAAGGACCCGTGCAGCTGCATTCTGGATCAGTTGGAGCTTCCAGATCAGGCACAAGTGTTGGCCTGTGTAGAGTGAATTACAGTAGTCTATCCTGGAGGTGACTGTTGCATGGATCACTGTGGCTAGGTCGGGGTGAAACAGGTAGGGAGTCAGTTGCCTAACCTGGCACAGTTGGAGAAATGCCAGTCTGGCAACCTTCACAACTTGCGCCTCCATAGACAAGGAAGAGTCCAGAGTCATGCCCAGGCACTTGACGGTCTGTGCCAGTGACAGAGGCACACCCTCAAGAGTTGGGAGTTGACAACCCAACCAAGGCTCCCCCCCACCAAGCCACAGGACGTCTGTTTTACCTGGATTCAGTTCCAGCTGACTCTGCTTTAACCATCTCACCACAGCAACCAAACCTTTGGCTAGATTTCTGGTAACAGTGATCAGCTGGCTGCCCTTCAACAGAAATAGCTGGATGTCATAAGCATATTGTTAGCACCCCAGTTCAAAACTCCACACTAGCTGTGTGAGGGGGCTCATGTAGATGTTAAATAACATCAGGGAGAGAAGTGCTCCCTGAGGAACCCACATTCCCACAGGAACCTTGGGGACACTGGCCTGCAGTTGGACTGAATTTGTTTCAGGAAACTCTGTGTGTGTGTTGGTGGACAGATTCTAAAGACCTAGCAGTTGAAATGAAAGGTCAGTTTTTCTGAAACTAGGTATATAGTCTGATGTGAAGAATTGTTTTCTGAAAGATATTTGGATCTACATCTACATCCAAAAATCTTTCAGAAAACATTTTTTTTTTACCTCAGACTGTGTCCCTCGGTTACATATGCTCATATATTGGTAAATAATGTAAATATTATAAGGATTTTGTAGGTTTCTATTGCTTCGTCATTGAAAGAAAACTGGTAGTTGCTTCTTATCATGTCTAAAAGTGAAGAACATGAATATATATATATATATATAATTTGTCACTTGGGGTGGCAAGATTTGATGCACAGCAAAATTGGTTGGCGTGCACATCTGCCACTCAGAAACAGGTCCCTGGCCACTGGCTGTGTTCCCTTCATCCCACCCACAGAAGCAGAGCCCATCCTCTTGGCCTCAATGTCCTGGGAGCTGATGGAGAGGCTGGACACTCTGGCGGGTAGAGGGTCCTGAGGCCAAGGACCATCATTGTAGTGCTGTGGAGGCCAGGAGGCGGTGGCAGTGTGGCCTTCCTCAGCCTGCAGGACTGAGAACGGATCACGGCAGCAGCGGAAGCTTGCTTGGGCTGTGGGCCCCAGAAGAATTCCCTCACTCACCGATGCTCCAGCGCCTGGTACGCCAGTCGGTGGGAGCCAGGGAGCCACGATGGCCAGGAGACGGTGGGAGTGGCTTGTTCACCCTGCAGGCCCAAGAGCAGATTATGGTGACACCGCAGCTGAATCACCTTCCTTGGGCTCCAGGCCATGGCAGCACTCCCTTGCTAGCTGCCACTCCAGAACCATTGGGAGGCCTCTGGGAGGGGCAGGTGCCATGGCCCATGTCCTTCCCAGGCGCACCACCCATCACCAGCCCGTTTTCACCCCTCCCTGGCTTCTGCAGCCACTGTGAGGGCCAGGTGGCGTGTGGCTTCTCCTTCCTCAGCGTGCTGCATGTCCCCGGCCTGTCTCCCCCCTTCTCAAGCTGCTGGGAGGCCCATGTGGTGTGCAGACTCCCTTGCTGGTGCACTGGCCCGTCTTTGCCCCCCTGCCTTCTGCAGCTGCTAGGAGGGCCGGGTGGCATGCGCCCTCTCCTTCCCCAGTGCGCCGCACGTCACCAGCCTGTCTCCCCTCATGGCTTCTCAAGCCGCTGGGAGGGCTGGGTGGCGTGCAGCCTTTGCCTGCATGCTGGACTGTTTTTGCCGCCACCACCGGGTCCGATCACACCCCCACCACTCCAGCCGTGGTCTGGCTCGGTTGCATCCGTAGCCACTGCCCAAATGCTGCTGGGAGGCTCTGCCCTGCCTGCCCAGGATGGGGCCTCCATTCCTGCATATCACAGATCTGTCCAGGCAGCTATCCACTGCTCAGTCATGGTTTGCTGTGCCTCCTTCTCTGCTCTCCCTGCCCCTGGTAACTGCTGATGCTGAAGGGTGCCGGCACTGGGGCCTTGATGGGGGAGGGGGTGGGCGACGTGGGGACAGCCTTGACCAAAAGGTCAGAGAACCCCCCCCATCTCTTTGCCTTCCCTCTTACCTTCCTTCCTTCTCTCTCTCTCCTTCTTTCCTTTCTTCTCTTTCTCTCTTTCCTTCCTTCTTTCCTTCTTTCTCTCTCTCCTCCTTTCCTTATTTCGTTCTCTCTCTCTTCTCCCTTTCCTTCCTTCCTTCCTTCCTCCCTCCCTCCCTCCCTCCCTCCCTCTCTCTCTGCTCTCCTTCTTTCTTTCTTTGCAGATCTCTATGTCGCGCCCCATAGCTACCAATCCAAAACAGTCCACTGGCACATTTAAGACCAAGGTTTCTCCAGATACACGCTTTCCCTTCTCTGTGATGGCAGATCTGCCTGTCCCCCCCACCCCCCATAGCTACCAGTCCAACACAATCCTATGGCACCTTTAGGACCAAGTTCTATTCAGGTACAAACTTGCCCTTCTCTGTGCTCCCCCCCCAATACCTAGCAACCCCAAAGAGAGCCCTGGTAGTGGAGCACAGGAAAATGAAAGACAAAAAGCGGGAGCTGACCTATGAGACTCACTTCAATAACAACTCCTTTCCTGACCTATCAGGCTTCATGACTATTCTACACTACCCTCTTCTCCGATGAGAGTTTGAAGCTGTCTTCACAGTGTTGGATCACTGGATTACCTAGCTCTGCACTATCTAATCCTATTGGTGGCAGATTCCCCACTACATTTACCCTGGAGACAATGCTGGACTCTGTGCAGGGCCAGCTCGCTCACTAGGCGAGCTAGGCGCTCGCCTAGAACACCGGCCCTCAGGGGCGCCAAATGGCACCCCCAAAAAGCCCCCCCAGCCCTAACTGGGCACCCCTGCCACTGCTGCCAAGAGCGTCTGGCCGGGGCGCAGGAGGCAGCGGCACGGCTTGCCTGCTCACATACGCACCTGGGGGGGGAAGAGGTGGGGCGGCATGGTGGTGGCCAGCAGGGACTCTCCCCGCCACCGCCGCCAGTCTGAGTGCCCGGCTGGGGCACCTCCTGAGCCTTGGGGAAGAGGTGGGGCCAATGGCATAGCAGTGGCCAGAGGGAACTCTCCCCGCCACTGCCGCCAGTCTAAGCATCCGGCCGGGGCGCCTCCTGAGCCTTGGGGGGGGAGGCAGGGCCGGTGGCATGGCGGTGGCCAGAGAGGACTCTTCCCACCGCTGCCGCCAGTCTGAGCACCTGACTGGGCGCCTCCTGAGCCCTGACGGGAGGAAGAGGCAGGGCCGGTGGCATGGCGGTGGCCAGAGAGGACTCTCCCCACCGCTGCCGCCAGTCTGAGCACCTGGCCGGGCGCCTCCTGAGCCTTGGGGGGGAAGAGGCGGGGCTACTGCCGGCGCCAGTCTGTGCCTGGCCGGGCGCCTCCTGAGCCCTGGGGGGAGGGGCAGGGCTGGTGGCATGGCGGTGGCCAGCAGGGACTCTCCCCACTGCCACCGCCACCACCAGTCTGAGCGCCCAGCTAGGGCGCCTCCTGAGCCCTGACGGGAGGAAGAGGCAGGCTGGTGGCATGGCGGTGGCCAGCAGGGACTCTCCGCGCTGCTGCCACTGCCGCCAGTCCTGAACGCCCGGCTGGGGCACCTCCTGCGCCCTGGGGGGAAGAGGTGGGGCGGCATGGCTGTGGCCAACAGAGACTCTCCCCGCTGCTCCCGCCGCCAGTCCTGGATGTCCAGCCAGGGCGCCTCCTGAGCCCTGGGGGAGGGAAGAGGTGGGAGCCACTGCTGTCGCCTGTCCATGCCCAGCGGCTCCGAGCCCGCCAACCCCACCTCCAGCTGCTCTGATGGTGGTAGTACTGCTGCGGTAAGGCCCGCAGGAGGAGGAGGAGGAGGGTGGGCAGCCAGGGGAGGGGCCGGGAGGCAGTGGCTGGCCGGGGTGGGGGTGGTTGGAGGAGCCTTTGCAGGCCACTGGCAGCACCTTCCCTCCCCCTGCAAGGGTTGCGCCAGGCTGGGCGAGGAGGAGGGGCAGGGGGGATGTTGCAGAATGTGGCCGCCCCTCTTCCTCCTGGGAGCAGCCTGGAGGTTGGCAACCATGTAGTTGGTTGGCACAAGGGGGGCGCCAGGAGGTAGCCTTGCCTGGGGTACAGAAAACCCTTGGGCCGACCCTGCTCAGGTCACCACTGCGAATTGACACTGAGTGCCCACGGCCGGGGCACTCTCCCACAGCCTCTTTCTAGAGCCTGTTGTCTGTATTCCCACAACGGGCCTTTTCCTGTGTGTGTGTGTGCGTGCATGTGTGTGTATGGAGAGAGAGAGAGAGAGAGAGAGAGAGAGATCTCCATCAGCAGAAGTCCATCAGTGGCTATTAGCCACAGGGTATAGATGGGAACTCTCAGTCTGGGGCAGGTGATGCACTCTATTCTTGGTGCTGGAGGGGGCAGCAGTGGGAGGGCTTCTAGTGTCCTGGCCCCACTGCTGGACCTCCTGATGGAACCTGGTATATTTTGGCTGCTGTGTGACAGAGTGTTGGACTAGATGGGCCATTGGCCTGATTCAACATTGGCTTCTCTTATGTTCTTATGTTCTTATCTATATTCTTCAGATATAGTAGGTTATTCTCAGAAAAGAAGTAGTCATTTGACATGATATGAGGGTTATTTATTTAGATGTCAGCATTTCCTTCCATAATACTGCACGCAGCAACATTTTCTGAGCCTCAGAATAATGCTGTGAAGCAGATTGCTGTTATTCCTGTTGTATAGATGACAGTGGAGTTTTATTTGGCTGGTACTGGATGGAGTACAGACTATGTGAAATGCTGTGACTGTAGCCAAGCGTTTAAAGGAATTTATGGTGGCTGTCAAGGTGAAAGTCTTTTTGCTTTGTTTTGTTTTAAAGACAGTTCCCATATGTACACAATGTTATGTATACATGATATTGTGCTGGGACACGAGTTGTACAATCCTCATATTTCTTTTCTTGTTTTTTGTTGAGTGAAAGAAAGATGATTGCTAATCGAAGATAGAGATGCCGGCATGTTTGCCTTTAATTTAGCTACCATCCAGAGATTCATTTAAAGATTCATGGTTGGGGGGGGTGAGGTGTTCCTTAGCAAGTGAGGTATGTTTACTCAGTCTGTTTGTAAGAAACGATTTGCCAGACAGCTGAAACATAACCCTGACGTTGATGTGAGATACTGTGAAGGCCGCTGCTTAGTGAGTAGCTTCCCTTGAATGATTTAAAGCTGGTGTCTGAACTGAGTCAAGTGAAATAGGGGATTTTAGGAGTCATTTCCCACAAACACACTTTAACGCAGGGTGTCTGCTTCTTTCTACTCCCATGATTTTACATCAAGATATTTCATATAGTTATTGGTTTTGGCACTGATTGAATGAAGGGTGTTAGAGCAGCTCTATAGTAACCTTACTAAATAATACACAACTCCCTGCACTGATGTTCTTTTTTTCTTTTCGCCATAAGGTTTTAAGGTTGCCATCTTCCTTGAATTACTACTGGTCTCCAGAGATCAGTGTCCCTGGAGGAAATAGCTGCTTAAGAGTGTGGACATTTGGCATTATATCCCACTGAGGTCCCTCTCTTCTGAAAACTTCTCAAAACACTCAGATCTCCAGGAATTTTGCAACCCAGAGTTGGCATTCCTAAGTGTGACCCTTAATATGTTTACTCAGATACAGGGATGGACAACAATGTCCTTTTTCTATCATTTTTCTGTACTATAAATGGTTTGTGTTCTTCCATTTTCATTGCTATTCAGATTGTTATGCAATGTTTGCAATGTATATAGTACTTACACACGTGTGGGTGTTTCATGTGCGGTGCTATATATATATCTTATATTCTAATCCCAGACTTTTTTTTTTCTGTGCGGATACCTATTCCCTCCAACAGGGGCCTCACTGTCCCCCAACAGCTTTTCCTACATAGTCAGTAGACTTCCTGGGTTTGTAGAAAAATCCGAAAAGTAAGGAAATCCCTTCAGGGACGGTTGAATTCCCCCCAAAAGCCTTTTGAAATGGCCTCTGCAGGGACCTGACTCCAGGCAGCAACGGTGAGAGATTAGAACGTTGGAGGGGGGGGGAGAGGCTTCTGACTGGCTCTGTCAGTCAAAGGGTGGGAGAAGGGCCCTTTCTTTCCAGGCCTCTTTCGGCCTTGGAGGGAGGGGGGGAGGGCGCCTTGGGGCCAGGCTGGGGGATTCCTAGAGGTTTTGGGGTGGAGTGCAAGGAGGGCAGGATTTGGGGAAGGGAGAGGCCTCAGCTGGGTATCATGCCACAGAATCCACCCTCCAAAGCAGCCATTTTCTCCAGGGAGACAGATCTCTGTTGTTCACAGATCTCTGGAGTTCACTCTCCAGCAGGCCCCACTTGGAGGTTGCCAACCCTGGGCCTGGCAGGGTTGCCAGGTCCCCCCACGGGCACTGGCAGGGGATGGGGTAGTGGGGCTGCCAGCTCCAGGTCTGGAAACTCCTGGAGATTTGGGGATGGAGCCTGGGGAGGACAGGGACCTCAGTGGGGTACAATACCCTAGAGTCCACCCTCCAAAGCATCCATTTTCTCCAGGGGAAGTTATCTCAGTAGTCTGGAGCTGAGCAGTAATTCCAGGGGATCCCCAGATCCCACCTGGAGGCTGGCATCCCTAGGCAGCACCCTCTGGGTAACTTGATGCCACCTAATTTGCATGACTCAACTTGGCCTGGCTGCTTGCTGCTGTTCAGCAGCCACCCTATGAAAGCCAGCAGTGATGCAGCAGTTAGAGCCTCAGAGTAGGGTCTGCAAGACCCAGGTTCAGATCCCCATATTGCGGTGGAAGCTGACTGGGTGATTTTGGACCAGTCACATACTTTCAGCCTAACCAACCTCACAGGGTTGTTGTGCAGATAAAAAGGAGGTGAGAATAATGTAAGCTGCTTTGGTCCCCACTGTGGAGAAAGACTGTAATTTTCCTTGGTAGAAGCTGTGGGGGAGGGGGTGGAGACAAAAAGCTGAAGACAGACAAAGGCAGATAAAGGTTAAGTTGGCTGTTGGGTGGGAAGGAAATAGGGTTGCCAACTCTGGATTGGGAAACTCCTGGACAT
The DNA here is from genome assembly GCA_029375565.1 of Gekko gecko. Lineage (NCBI taxonomy): Eukaryota > Metazoa > Chordata > Lepidosauria > Squamata > Gekkonidae > Gekko > Gekko gecko. The sequence goes on from JAPDNY010000004.1 coordinate 59,961,856, forward strand.
TTAAGGGGTGGATCCTGGGGATGGTAGGGTTTGAGAAGGGGAGGAACTTCAGACCAGTATAATGCCACAGACTCCACCCTCCAAACCAGCCATTTCCTCCATGAGAACTACCATTGCCAGCCTCTGGGTGAGGGCTGGAGATCACCCAGCATTACAACTGTTGTCCAGGTGACAGAGATCAGTTCCCCTGGATAAAATGGGTGCTTTGGAAGGTTGAGTCCATGGCTCCACCCCCAGAAGGGAGAAGGAGTGTGAGATAGGTAAGGGCAGAGGGGAGGAAGCAAAGGTGTGAGGAATGGGATGACCATCCCGCAAGTTTCTTGCGGGTCTCCACTTGTGTATATATATATACACACACACACACACACACACACATATATATATATATATATATATATATATATATATATATATATATATATATGGAAATAATCTATATAAGGGAACAAAATAGCATGAAGAAAAACAGGTATAGATTTGGGCTATTTGTATTTAACCAGCAGGCTTGCCAAATTTGACAGCATCCCTGTTCAGAAGTTAGTTCAGTAGAGTTTAGTTGGACATTACTTCCTAATAATTGTGCATAGGGTTAGAGATGTGAAGGGTCAGTAGAATTCTGAAAAGGAGAGCAAACTGGTTTTGGACTTCTAATTTCTCCAATGAGGAAAAAGTAGAAACTTGGAGAAGCACTGGGGGGGGGGAAGCCTATGAAATACTTTCTGCTTTGGAAATTGTGAAATGCTTTTTGAGGCACTGTTTTAACAACTCCAAAAATGCAGAATGAAGGTTTTTAAGTATTCTGCAGCATTAGATAATCATTTATGTGTAGACTATAGACCTATGCAGTGTTTTCAAGAGCATTTATTGTTAAAGTATGAATAATTTTGTCAACAGTTACCATGCTGTATTTGTATGATAATACACATTAATTTCAGTGTTATAAAATTGAAATTCAGGTATTCTGCTAGCACCATTGTGACTGTATGAGGCTATTTCTGTCCAAAAAAGTAAATTCTTTTATTTACTATAAAATCTTTCTTTTCTGCTTTTAACTTTTACTTTCCCTTCCTCTCAGATGATTAAAACCAAGATCCATATGTTGAAGTGGCATAGAGTACAGCATCTCTTTGTAATATTGGATATATTTGTAATTTTACTTGTAGAAAATTAAGCAATTTATATTTACATGTCATAAATATTCCAAGTATACACATTTATTTGCCAACTACATTACAAATAATAGATTATAATGTTAAAACAGTAATATAAGTTTAGGTTTAGTAAGAAAGTAAGTACCACATATATTTCAATTCCCCTCCCCCTTTTCAGTTTTTTTTTCCCCCCAAACAGAGGGGGCCCTCCTCCCCCCACCATGGCTTCAAAGTTTCCATACATTTTAGGTCTCTGCAGCAGCTAAGGGACGACAAGTGTTATGGTGTTGTCTAATGCTCTGTCCAGTTTTTACAGATAGGATTGCCAGTAGGGTTGCCTATTACAACTGTTCTTCTGCTATTACAACTGATCTCCAGGTGGTGAAGATCAGTTTCCCTGAAGAAAACGGCTGCTTTGTAGGATGGACTCTGTGGCATTATACCCTGGTGATGTCCCTCCCCAAACCCTGCCCTCCCCAGCCTCCACCCCCTACATCTCCAAGTATTTCCCAACCCAGAGCTGACAACCCTAGTTGCCAAGCTGTAGCTGGAACCCCTGGAAGCATTTTGAGGACATGGACTGATGTGCCAGCATTATGCCAGCACAATGTCATCCCTTCCAGAGAAAACTGGAAATGGCATCATGGGAGGTTTTATGAGTGAATGTTTGCAAATCCTAAAAAAAAATTATGTTGTCACTTCCATTTTTTATAAGAAGTAATATCAGCACACCAGTTCAATGCCACCGTAGCCCACTTTTCCTCTCTGTTTCCTCCCACCTAGGCTTCAGGCAGTGGTGGTAGCATTGCCAGGTCCTTTTCTTCCACTGCGGGGGTGAAAACTTCCTGGGAGTGGAGGGGTGGGGTGATGTCACCATGTGCAACATCCCTGGCATGATGATGTCATGTGAATGTGACATCATCATGCTGGGGGCATCACACAGCGATGCTCTGGTATTTTGGGCAAAACTGTGTGGTTACCATAGAGTTTTGCCCAAAATACCAGAGCATCGCCATGTGATGTCCCCAGTGTGATGATGCCAGTTCCATATGACCTTATCATGCTAGAAATGTTGCAGTTGGCTGTGGCTGTTGGGGGTGGGGCTTCTCCTCACTGGCCAGCTGGTCAGCAGTGGACTGGAGCCTGTGAAATTGGGGGATGGCAACCCTAACTGGTGGGCAACAAATAGAATAGTCAGGAGGTCTCCTGCTATAGTGGGAGAACTGGAAACACTAGTTATAGGGCATGCGTATTTTGACAAAAACCCCAGATGTTATTGGTGGAGATTGGGAAAAGGTCTGTTTTCAATCTCTGGTCTTTAATACTTAACTCACTAACACATTATGTGTCAGTTCCTACGTGTTGCACAAAAGCTAATGGGTGGTAGAAGAATTGATTGAGGTAATAAAGAATCTATGAATACAGTTGAATGTAGAAAATAAGAACCTGGGGGGAATTGTATCTATTTTTTTAGGATAATATAGGAACATAACCTCTCTCAGGAAAATTCTACTAATGTGTCAACTGTATAAGTTGTGCACTGAAATATAATTTAGACTGTAAAATTGACTATACTATATAGAATCTGTGATTTGATATATAGGAAATTTTAAAATAATAGCAATAATATGGAACTACACAGGAGAAATCAGAGTGGCCCTCGATAGCATCTCTGTAATGAATATAGTAATTATTGTGTTTTAAACCTTCTTTCATAGCCACATAATCCACTACTCACTGATACACGTTAGCATTATGTGTACAGCTATTGTGGCATAGCCCTATGTAGCTAAAGTGTAATACGTGCTTACTATAATAATGGAACTAATCTGGTAGGCTTCCTAACAAAATGCATCCATTTAACCTTATATGGAATGCCATTCTCTTATATTTGCTTATTTTTGAGATTAGGAAGCAGCATTTTAAAAGAAGTAAAATAAACTACAAGAATCATGTGTCAGGTACACACTTTTTGTCTGACCTACCAGATAGCTTGTTGCGAAGATAAAAAAAAGGATGCAGGGAAATGTAAGAAAATCCATATATGGAAAAAAGAGAGAGGAAGAGAGAGATCTGTTCGTGGAGCATTATGTTCTGTTTTGTTAATTTTCTTAATGTGGGGAAGATCATATGCTATGGTTATTGTCCCTTGTATTGGTAGTTATTCATAAGATCAAAGCATTCCTTCTGTGCTTTGTTGCTGTTGACATGACTTTTTACTTCACCTTCTCCTGCTGTTATGGACCTTTGGACCCTCTATGGCTGCTATTTTTTCTCTGATACCAATGATGATGTTGGGTATTACATAAGGAAAGGACATGGTAGGGCAGGAGGGGAGAAGTACAAGTTTTTCTTTCTTGAGAGCTGTTGCTGGCAAGGAATTTGACTGAGGATTGATGTTTGGAGTTGATCTGGGCTGGGAGCTGGAGGGCTTCATGAATAAGATAAACGACTGCAGGTTAAAGTCCATCAGCTTGAAAAGACCATAAACAAAGTTATAGTTCTTTCCTTGTGGCCTGACTTTCATTCACATTTTCCAAAACAAATATAAACTAGATATACATTTCCAAAAGCTTGCATTCTAGGGATACATTTCTAATCTTCAACAATTCAGTTTAAAGTAGTGGTACAGCTGCCATTTGATTTTAAATGTATTCAAAAGGCAGACACTAATAAGGATTTTTTTAAAAAAAAAATGAATGGCTTCTGGCTGGCAAAACATTTACACAATAAGATATTAAATGGAAGCACCGTTTTAGGTAGTGGTAAACTGGTTTGGGCCCTCATGTAAGACATAGTGTGTTTTGTATGGATAATGATCCAGGTAATGGGGGTTCTAATGTATTAACCTTTCAAAATAGGAAAGCTGTTATAAGCAACTAACACCGAAAAATTTTTTTGCATAGAATAATTTTTGTGTCCCGGCTTTTTAAATAAAGATTTATTGATCATTCTTTAGTAGAATAATGTTTAATCTACTGATCTTGGAAGAATAGTATCAGAGTATATGCGGTTTATAATTTGAAAAGGAAATTAATTTAAAATTGGAGCAAGTTGTATTGCTGGATAATAAACCCAACCTTGTAGTCAAAAGTAATAGTGGAAAGTCCAATTTAAATATGAAGCATGCAGCTATTAAAGGGAAACATAGGTCAAAGAGATGGAAAATTGATGTTAAAATGAAGAGCTTTCAGTTACATGAAGCCCACAACAATCTTCTGGCTTCCAGCAAAGAATGTTTGTGTTTACCTTGACCCTAATTTTAACGGATTCAATTATCTTTCTTTGTGGCAACCATTTGACTCTGAAGATGGCTTGAAATGTTACACAGAGCTCTGTTTAACAATGTTTATTCAAATTATACATTAAATTATGGCAATGTAACCTGAATGGATGGCTTTCATTAATGCTTTTGTAATTTGTATAATTTCCCTACTGTTTACAAGTTGAGTGTTTTGTTGTTGTTTTTTCTCAGAACTGCAGGGCATTTTGCAGGTCAGAGTCCTCCATCAGTCAAGTATGAAAGAATGTCATTCTTCAAATGTTTTATAAGCCATTGTTTAGTTTACAAAATGCCTAAGATAATGTTCTGAGGGTTTCAACATGTCAAGACTGGTGAAACAATAGTGTATGATCCTATAGAGAAGATTTTTTAATGCCAAAATGCTTTTGTTTATCCAGGCATTTAATTGAGGACTTGATGTTTTACAACCGTTCTAATTGGACGTTTTAGCCTAGAAACTGGGAGCTGCTTTATTATTCATGCTTTTTAGTGGTCTGGTTGGTTGTTTTATAGGGTGGCTCAGATGTTAAGACGCTGAGCTGTAGCCCAGTTTGAGACCCTAGTGCCATGTGACAGATCAAGGGCGTAGACTTTCCAATTTCTGGGGGGAGGGCTGGGCCAGAGGCATTGCTGTGCTAGGTCCTTAAAAGCACCGAAGCCCAGTGACATCAGTGTCAGTAGCGTGACATCAGTGACATCATAGGAAGGAGCCAGTGATTACTGTCAGTAGCATGAGATGGACCCACAGCTCAATTGGCTCTCATATCACTGCCATAACATATAAAATAGTAAAAAGCTCAGTAGCACCTTTAAGACTATATTGTAGCATAATTATTACTGTAGCACAAGGGTTTTCAGAAAGCCACACACTCTTTTCCAATCTCACTTCAGTGCCAGTCCCTGTCCTCAAATTCACGGAGAAACCCACACTCTCATTTCTGTTAGAATGACACTCCTCCCCTCTTCCACCTGGCTGTTGTGCATCCTATACGAAGCAGGGTGATTTGGCAAATGCAAGCCAATGCCAGTGGTTTGCATGTACCAACTCACACAGCAGAACCAGAGCTTCCAATTTCAGCACTGGAGCTAGGGATGCCAGCCTTGAATTTCATTCCCCTAGCCACACTGTCCTACATTTGAAGGCAATTCCCATTTACCTGTGGCAATCACTAGGAAATGGCAACAGTTCCTCCCCCTTTATGATTCCTATCACTTTTGTGATTGCACAAGAAAGTAAAAGGCTAACCAGTTATCAGTGAACATGAGCAAAAGTGGCTTCACTGTTCATGACCATTAAATTACATCCTTCATTAAATTACCTTCAGTGCATGCATTATATTAGTATATTAGTATTTCAGAGAGACTTCTTTCACTTTTTTCCTGATTTGCACACCCCTCTTCTCTTTATTTCCTTCTAATATTGTAAATGTTCTTTAGACCTGTGTGGGAACAGATGAAGAGTTTGTTCAGGGGCGCATGGTGATTTCTAGCAGCCTTTTTTGCCTCAAGGTTCTCAATCATTTGTAGCTTCCTTGCTACAAGGATCTCTTCCCACTGAACTTTTCAGTCTCATAAGAACATAAGAACATAAGAGAAGCCAATGTTGAATCAGGCCAATGGCCCATCTAGTCCAACACTCTGTCACACAGCGGCCAAAATATACCAGGTGCCATCAGGAGGTCCAGCAGTGGGGCCAGGGCACCAGAAGCCCTCCCACTGCTGCCCCCTCCAGCACCAAGAATAGAGTGCATCACCTGCCCCAGACTGAGAGTTCTCATTCTATACCCTGTGGCTAATAGCCACTGGTGGACTTCTGCTCCATATGTTTATCTAATTTCCTCTTGGAACTGTCCATGCTTGCAGCTGCCACGACCTCCTGTGGCAGTGAATTCCATATGTTAATCACTCTTTGGGTGAAGAAGTATTTCCTTTTATCTGTTCTAACCCGACTGCTCAGCAATTTCATAGAGTGCCCACGAGTTCTTGTATTGTGAGAAAGGGAGAAAAGTACTTCTTTCTCAACCTGCTCAATCCCATTCATAATCTTATAAACCTCGATCATGTCACCCCTCAGCCGTCGTTTCTCCAAGCTAAAGAGCCCCAAGCATTTTAACCTTTCTTCATAGGGAAGGTGTTCCAACCCTTTTATCATTCTAGTTGCCCTTCTCTGCACTTTTTCCAATGCTATAATATCCTTTTTGAGATGTGGTGACCAGAACTGTACACAGTATTCCAAATGAGGTCGCACCAATGATTTATACAGGGGCATGATGATACTGGCTGATTTGTTATCAATTCCCTTCCTAATAACCCCCAGCATAGCGTTGGCCTTCTTTATTGCAGCTACACATTGTGTAGACATTTTCAGCGAGTTATCCACTACGACTCCAAGATCTCTCTCTTGGTCAGTCTCTGCCAGATCAGACCCCATCAACGTGTATTTATATTTAGGATTTTTGGCTCCAATGTGCATCACTTTGCACTTGGCCACATTGAACCCCATTTGCCACGTTGACGCCCACTCACCCATCCTCAACAGATCCCTTTGGAGTGCCTCACAATCCTCCCTGGTTTTCACCACCCTGAACAACTTCGTGTCATCTGCAAATTTAGCCACATCACTGCTTACTCCCAATTTCAAATTGTTAATAAACAAGTTAAAAAGCATGGGACCGAGTACTGATCCCTGTGGTACCCCACTGCTTACCACCCTCCACTGAGAAAGTTTCCCATTTATACTCACTCTCTGTTTCCTATTTATAAGCCAGTTTTTGATCCACAAGAGGACCTGTCCTTTTATCCCATGACTATTGAGCTTACTTAGGAGCCTTTGATGAGGAACTGTATCAAAAGCTTTCCGGAAGTCAAGGTAAATAATATCTATTGGGTCCCCCTTGTCCACATGTTTGTTCACTCCTCAAAAAACACTAACAGGTTAGTGAGACAAGATCTTCCCTTACAGAACCATGGCGACGAGGATGGGATCCTGTTGAGCGCTCCAGCCGGGCTGTCGGACAACGCTCCCGAAGACTCGCTCCACCGCTCCACGGGCATCCTCCATGAGCGCCTCCGAGGGTGAATCCAGAGCCGTGTCGCTGCCGCCGACTAGCACAATGGCCATCGCTCCAGGATCCGGGCTGATACCGCCGTTCGACGCTTCCCAGCCCCAACGATGGGGAGCCTGGGTCACGGGTTTGCGGCAAGCCTTCGTGTTCTATCAGATCACGGACGAAGACCGAAAGAGAGGACTGCTGCTCTGCTCTTGCGGCCCCGTGATCGTGGATCTGGCACAATACCTTCTCTCTCCCAAGAAGGTGGAGGAGTGCACGGTCGACGAGATTGTGAAGGCCGTGCAGAACTACTACTCCCCGAAGCCGTCGGAGATGACCTGCCACGTGGTTTTCCAGCATAGGAACCAGCAGGGCAAAGAAACCGCCGCGGAGTTCCTCGGAGAGCTCCGCCGCCTGGCGGCCGACTGCGCCTTCGGAGAGCACTTGGAGATGGCTCTCCGCGACCGTTTCGTCGCAGGCCTCAGGGAGGAGAAACTCCGGCGCCGAATAATGGAGGGCGAGAAGGTGACCATCACCTCAGCGTTAGCCACCGCCACTGCATGGGAGAGGTCACACCCGACCACCACCACCGCGGCGCATCGTGTGGCCTCCCCCGGGAACAGCGACATCGACGACCCGAGGTACACCGCACACTAGCACAGCATCGCCCGCCAGCACCGTCCGCTAGCTCCGCACGCAAGCAACCCGGCTCGGCGGCGCAGGAGTGTGCCAGCTGCGGAGGGCAGCATGAGAGGAGATCGTGCCGGTTCCGGGACGCCACATGTCGAGACTGCGGCCGCACGGGCCACATCGCAAGGGTTTGCCGGTCCAAGCCATCACGCGCAGCACAAAAACCGCAACCGCCCTGCCGCAGGTCTGAGGCGCACTCCGAGGACTGCGCGGCCCCGGAGGCAGACCTATACCAACTGACCAACGCCCCGGCCGCTCGAACACAGGTACTGAAACTCCCCAGTCAGGCCTCTACCCCAAAAATATACGTCCGGATCAAAGTAGAGGGGGCCCCCTTACAAATGGAACTCGACTCGGGCTCCGCCTGTTCCATCATTTCGGAGGCCACATTAAGACAGATTTGCCCAAAGGGGGCCCCCGCTTGCGGCCATCACCCGTGACGCTCATGGACTTTCAGAGAAACCAAGTGCCAGTGAAGGGGGTCGGGAGTTTCAGGGTGCAGTACCGGGGCTTCAAGGGTCATTTGGACTTGCTCGTAGTCGAGGGCGACCTAGTTAGCCTCCTGGGGAGGGCCTGGTTTGGACCCCTAGGAATCGCGATCGAGGGGTCCAGCATTGCGCAACCCGCGATTTCCAGGAAGTGTGCCGCGAGTTCCCATCCGTTTTCGACGGGTCCCTGGGCCGATATACGGGCCCCCGGTTTCGCTACAACTCAACCCCACAGTGGCCCCTATCCGCATGCGTGCCAGGTCCGTTCCGTTTGCCTTAAAACCCAAAATAGACGCGGAACTGGACCGACTGGTGGCGCAAGGGGTTTTGGAGCCGGTCTCTCACGCAGTGTGGGAAACCCCGATCGTGACCCCCATTAAACCTAACGGGGATGTCCGCATCTGCGCGGATTATAAATGCACGATAAATCGGGCATTGCAGGACCATGCCTACCCGGTCCCGGTGGTGAGCCATGTTCTGGCCACCTTGGCAGGGGCCAAGATCTTCGGCAAACTAGATCTGGCCCAAGCGTACCAGCAGCTGCCTGTCGATGGGCCGACAGCAGAGGCCCAAACAATTGTAACGCACCGGGGGGCCTTCAAGGTCAATCGCCTGCAATTCGGGGTGAGCGTGGCACCCGGAATTTTCCAGCAACTGATGGACTCTCTCCTCAAAGGGATCCCCGGCGTCACACCATTCTTCGATGATGTGATGATCGCCGCCGCCACGCCTGATGAGTTCGCCTCCCGCCTCCGCATGGTCCTCAGCCGTTTCCGGGACGCCGGCCTTAAGGTCAAGCGCGAGAAGTGCCAGCTCGGGGTATCATCCGTCGACTTCTTGGGCTTCACGGTGAACGCAGAGGGACTCCACCCGGCCCGGGACAAGGTGAAGGCCATCGTGGAAGCGCCGCCCCCGACCTCCAAAGCCGAGCTCCAGGCTTTTCTCGGACTCTTGAACTTTTACCACGCCTTTCTCCCCCACAAGGCGGCGGTAGCCGAGCCCCTCCACAGGTTGCTCGACAAAAAGGCACCCTGGGTCTGGGGCCCGCATCAGGCTGCAGCGTTCCGGGCCGTCAAGGCCCTGCTCATCTCAAACGCGGTCCTGGCACATTTCGACGAGACCCTGCCCGTGGTCTTGGCTTGCGATGCGTCCCCATATGGGGTGGGAGCCGTGCTGGCGCACCGTCTCCCGGACGGACGGGAGGTCCCGGTCGCGTACTACTCGCGGACCCTGTCTGCGGCCGAGCGGAACTACGCCCAGATAGACCGCGAGGGACTGGCAGTCGTGGCCGGGGTGAAGAAGTTCCACGACTTCGTCTATGGCCGTCCCTTCACAGTCGTCACAGACCACCGGCCGCTGCTGGGCCTCTTCGCGGCGGACCGCCGGACGCCACAGGTACTCTCCCCTCGGGTCTTGCGGTGGTCCATCTTCTTGGCGGGCTACAACTACACGCTCCAGCACCGGCCAGGCAAGGCAATGGGACATGCAGACGCGCTGAGCCGCCTCCCCTGCCAGACGAAGGGGTGGACCCGGCCCCAGCTTATCATGTCCTCCAGTTAGAGGGTCTTCCAGACGCCCCTCTCCAGGCCACGGACATCGCCCGCCGCTCAGCCCGTGACCCCATCATATCCCGGGTTCTCGGCTGGGTGGTGAGGGGGTGGCCTACGGCCTCGGCGGGCCCTGAGTTCAGCGCATTTACAACACGGCGCGAGGAACTATCAGCACACAAGGGCTGCCTGCTGTGGGGGGACCGGGTCGTAGTCCCCAGCGCACTCCAGCAACAGGTCCTGCAGGCTCTGCACGAAGCACACCCCGGCATCGTGCGGATGAAAGCCCTCGCCCGGAGCTACGTCTGGTGGCCAGGCATCGATGGGGAAATAGAGGCCTGGGTGAAGCGTTGCCAGATCTGTCAAGAGGTCCGGCCAAGCCCACCATGTGCACCCACCCAGGCATGGGAATCAACAAGGACCCCGTGGTCCCGGCTCCACATCGACTTCGCCGGGCCCTTCCACGGGTTAACATTCCTGGTCACCGTGGACGCGTACTCCAAGTGGCTGGAGGTGAGTCCAGTCTCCTCCACCTCCGCAAGCGCCACCATCCGAGCCCTCCGGAAGATATTTGCCACGCATGGCTTGCCGGACACCATCGTCTCCGACAACGGCCCGGCGTTCACATCCGAGGAATTCCAGCGGTTCCTGCGGGACAACTTGATCCGGCATATCAGGTCAGCACCCTTCCACCCTGCCACGAACGGCCAAGCGGAACGCATGGTCCGCACGGCTAAGGAAGCTTTAAGCCGCCTGACCGAGGGGGACTGGGAGTCACGCATAGCCCGGTTCTTGCTGGCGAACCGGACAACACCCAACCCGGTCAGTGGCCACTGCCCCGCGGAGCTTCTCATGGGCCGGCGACCCGCCATCCTCCTGGACCGCCTGCACCCCGACAGGGCTCCAACAGGACGGAACTGGGTCGAGGACCGGGAGGCACCACGGGGCTTCTTCCCAGAGGACCCGGTGTTCGCAAGGAACTACGGCCGAGGCCCGGAGTGGACAGCAGGAAAGGTAATCCGCCCCACCGGCCCTGTCTCCTATGAGGTGTCGACAAATGACGGGCAGGTCCTGCGGCGCCACGTGGACCAGCTGAGGCGGCGCCTACTTCCAACGGTAGGAGACCGGGGTAACCAAGGGGAGGTGGAGCAGGTCCCACGAGAAGCTGAGGGAGAGCCCGAGGCGGAACGAGACCGCAGAGAGGCGGACCCCAGCGACGGGCAGCTCAGTATGCCCGAGGCCCTCATCAGCCGAGGGCCAGACGGCGTACCCTTCCCCAGCGGAAGGAGGGGAGGGGGCAGGCCCCGCCACACCACCAAGACTTGGCTGCGGAGAAAACCCAACGCCTACACCACGACGGTCCACCAGGGAACGCAGAGCCCCCGCATACCTGAAGGACTATGTCACCTAGACAGGATCGGGACTATGGGGGAGGGGTGTTGTGTATGCAGTCAACATCGTGCCATCAACGAAGAGCCAGAGCTTGAGTACCTGAGAACAATGGGACTGAGGTTCCTGGCTCCCGCGTAGGGGGACCAATGGGAACGGCGGCGGGAATTCAAACCCGCCAATGGTACCAGGGGGGCGGCCCCTCCCCAATGTATATAGTTGGCCTCCGGGCCGGTTATCAGCGTCTCATGTTGTATAATAGCGAACCATGCTGATCACTACATCGCTGTCTGTGGTTTCTTTATGCGTCTAACCCACTATACAACAGAACCCATGCTGAGTCTGCCTCAATAGTTTTAGTTCATCAATGTGCCTACTAATTCTTTCCTTAATAACAGTTTCCACCAACTTACCCGGTATCGATGTCAGAGTGACTGGCCTGTAATTTCCTGGATCTCCCCTGGAGCCCTTTTTAAAGATGGGAGTGACATTAGCTACCTTCCAGTCCTCAGGAATGGAGGCAGATTTTAAAGAAAGATTACATATTTTTGTCAGGAGATCCACAAGTTCACATTTGAGTTCTTTCAGAACTCTCGGATGAATGCCATCCGGGCCTGGTGATTTATTAGTATTTAAATTGTCCATCAGTCGGAGGACTTCCTCTCTTGTCACCACAATCTGATTCAGGTCTTTCAAACCCCCTCCCGAAATCGGTGCTTCTGGAGTGGGCAAACACTTCTCCTCTTCCACAGTGAAGACAGAGGCAAAAAATGCATTCAGCTTCTCAGCCATTTCCCTATCATCCTTCACTACTCCTTTTACCCCTTGGTCATCCAAGGGCCCCACTGCCTCCCTGGCTGGCTTCCTACTTCTAATGTATTTGAAGAAAGTTTTATTGTTGGTCTTTATGTTTTTTGCAATATGCTCCTCATATTCCCTTTTTGCTTGCCTGATCACAGACTTGCATTTTATTTGCCATAGTCTGTGTTCCCTTTTATCAACCTCACTAAGACTAGCTTTCCACCGCTTAAAGGAATCCTTCTTACCTTTTACAGCTTCCATTACTTTATTTGTTAACCATGCAGGCTTTTTTCTATACCTATTTGTACCTTTCCTAACCTGCGGTATATATTTTTTCTGAGCTTCTAGGATTGTCTTTTTAAATAGTCTCCAAGCTTCCCCAATGGTTTTGACCTTCTCCACTCTTCCTTTCAATTTCTTCCTCACATGTCCCCTCATACCAGAGAAGTTACCCCTTTTAAAGTTAAAAGTGGTTGCGTCAGTCTTTTGGGCAACTCCCTATCTGTACAAATGTTAAACTCAGTGACATTATGGTCACTGTTCCCAAGTGGTGCAATCACTTTTACATCTCTCACCAGGTCTTGGGTGTTACTTAGGACCAAATCCAGGATCGCCTCTCCCCTGGTAGGATCTGTGACCATCTGTTCCACAGCACAGTCATTGAGAGTGTCTAAGAACGCAATCTCTTTTTCCCGACTAGAACTCATATTGACCCAATCAATGTGTGGGTAGTTAAAGTCGCCTATTACAACACAGTTATTTCGTCTAGCCGCTATCTTTAATTCATTCATCATTTTATAATCCTCCTCTATCTTTTGATCTGGTGGGCGATAACAAACTCCCACTGTTAAGCCTCCTTTTGGACCCACTATTTCAACCCATAGCATTTCCAGAAGCGAATCCAATTCTCTTACCCTCTCAATCTTACTGGACCGTATACCCTCTCTGACATACAGAGCCACCCCACCTCCAACCCTTTCCCCCCTATCCTTCCGATATAATTTATAACCAGGAATCACCGTATCCCACTGATTTTCCTCATCCCACCAAGTTTCTGAAATACCCACAATGTCTATTTCCCCCCCAACACCAAGCATTCCAACCCCCGATTTTACCTCGGAGACTTCTAGCATTTGTGTATAAACACTTATAGTTTCCCATGTTTGTTAAGCCCACAGCCTTCCTCTTGCTGCCTCGAGACCTTGCCAGGCAGTTCCTATCATTAGCCACAGTCTCAGTGGACAATTGTAATCCATTTCCTTGTACAAAAGTAATAGCTACCCCTTCATCTCTTTGAGATGAGCCATCCCGAACCAGAGACTTTTCATCTCCTGTCGGCTTTCCCCCATTATTCAGTTTAAAAACTGCTCTGCCACCTTTTTGATTTTGAGCGCCAGCAGCCTGGTTCCTTCTCGGGACAAGTGGAGACCGTCCCTTTTGTACAGCTCCCTCTTGTCCCAAAAAGCATCCCAGTGCCTAACAAACTTGAACCCTTCCCCCTACACCACCATCTCATCCACGCATTGAGACTCCTGATCTGTGCCTGTGTCTCCGGCCCTGCGCGTGGAACAGGTAGCACTTCCAAGAAGGCTACCTTGGAGGTCCTGGCCTTGAGTTTCCTGCCCAGCAGCCTAAATTTCTCCTCCAGGACCTCACGACTGCATTTCCCCACATCGTTGGTGCCGACGTGCACCACGACCACTGGCTCCTCCCCAGCACTATCTACCAGCCTATCTAAAACACGCGTAATGTCCACTACCTTCGCACCAGGCAGGCAAGTCACCATACGGTCAGTACGCGGGTTCGCCACCCAGCTGTCTACCTGCCTAAGGATCGAATCACCAACTACCAAGAGCCCCCTCCCACCCTTCCCAGGGACAGTTCCTTGGTACGAAAGGATACCCGTTCACCAGCTGAAGAAGAGGTCCCTTCTGAGGGCACATTCCCCTTATCCTCAGCATGGTGCCCCTTTTCCCCTTGACCCTCATGCTCCCTGGCAGCAGCCGGGCTGCCAGATCCAGAGTGGGACATATCTAACAAGTCCCCGAGAGTCTTCCCCGTGCACCTAGCTGACTGTCCCTGCTTCTCCAGGTCAGCCACCTTGGCCTCAAGGGAGCAAACTCGCTCCCTGAGAACCAGGAGCTCCTTGCACCGAGCACACACCCAAGACTTCTGACCAGTGGGCAGATAGTCATACATGTGACACTCCATGCAAAACACTGGATAGCCCCCAACCCCCTGCTGACATTCTGGCTTCATAATTGTTTTTAAACAAATACTTTTCTATAACCCCCTTTTAAAACCCTTTGTATTTATATGGCTCCTGTTGTAGAAGTCTACTTACCTTACCAAGGAGCCAAGGTCCTGGCTTTCTGGCTCTTCCTGGGCTTCTTACAGAGCCCCTAGGCTAAGAGCCACAGGCAAAGAGCCTCGCCCTTTTGCTCTCACCCTTCGGCTTGTGCCAGAGGTCTCCCTTCCTTCCACCACATTCAACCGGGAAGATTGTTCCTCAGCTAAGTTACTTAAAGAGTAATCCTAAACAGGTCTACTCAAGAATATTCTGTGGGGCTTAGTTCCAGGAAAGTATGCTTAAGACTGCACTGTTAGCCACCCACAAAGCTAAACACTTTCCTCTGTCCCTCCTTCCACCACCTCTCCTTCCTTCCTAAAGGCATCTTTGGAGCTTGAAGCAACCTGTTTGGATTGTGCTCTGTGGAGAGGGGCCAAGGGGCTCTCCCAGGTTCAGTATAGGATTGGGGGTTGCTCTTTTTCACCCCCTGCTGCATCCCCTCCTCCATTCTCTCTGCTTTAGGTCTTGCACTGCGGCCCCAACCCATAATTTTTCCCCTCCAAACACCTTTGAACTCACCACAAATCCCATCAAGCCATGCAAGCAGCAAGCAACCTGGGGAAACAGAAAGCCACTCTGTAAGGGGGGCAGGAAATGGCTTTCCCCCATGCTGCTCCCAATTACCTCTCTAGGACAGCAGATTCTCTCTCTGTCTCTTTAACCCTCAGAAAGCATTTCACCAGTTCAAGAGACCCAGGGCAATAATGCAAGAGAGCCTCTGGCAAAAGGGCAGGTTTCTCATGTTAATCCAGCATCAAACAAACAACAGTGATACTCCACTGTTGGATCACTGGGGGGATGTTTTGGGGGGAGACGGAGGGGGCAGGGCTGATGGAGGAGGGTCAATTTTGCAGCAGCAGCTGCAGGAAGAGGAAGAGGAAGAGGAGCTGGCATTGCCTGCAGCCGGGCATGCCTCCCTGCCCCTTGCGCACAATGCATGCAAGCATGGTGCACGGCTGGAGCTGGGGTGGGCTCCTTGCCTTCTGCCCGGCTGCAGCTGCTGGCTGGCTGCTGCTCCTTTGCTGGGGCCTGGGGGCAGGAAGGTATGAGAGTGAGAAGGCATGAGGGCAAGAAGGTGCATGGTGCTGCATGGGGAGAAAGGTTGCCCCCAGGGGGGATCAATACTTTCGGAGGAGGGTGCAAGCTCCTCAGCCCCCACGAAGATTGCGCCTGTATGACAGAGTGAGCTCCTGTCTCTGGTCCCAGCTCCTGCCAACCTAGCAGTTTGAAAGCAAGAAATTGCAAGTAGATAAATAGGTACCACTTTGTTAGGAAGGTAACAGCGTTCCATGCACCTTGGCATTTAGTCATGCCAGCCACGTGACCATGAAAACATCTTTGGACAGCGCTGACTCTTTGGCTTGGTGTAAAGTACTGAGTTCAGATGCATTGAGTAGTGATCAGCTCATGCTTTATTCAATAGGCAAAACGAAAGACAAACTAGCGAGGTTCGAGCCCCGCTTATATCCCCACAGTGCCTCACACCCAACACACACCCCAATCCCCATGATAGGCTATTTACAGCAGAAGAGTCCATCATAGGTCTACTCTAGGATCCAGGTGCTCCAAGTGGTCTGCCCTAGGATCTGAATCCTCTATTGTTTTAGCACCTGAAGGTGTGCTTGACCGTATGGTCTCGCTGCGCTGATGTGGTTATCTCAGTATAGAACACTTGGAAACGGAGATGAGCACCACCCCCTAGAGTTGGATTTGACTAGCTCTCAAGCAAGGGAAACCTTTACCTTTACATGGTTTTTTATGCTGGGTTTTAATCAAGTTTGTTTACTGTTTTTTATTTTTATTATGAGTTTTTTTGTAAGCCACCTTGGGCATGTTCCCTGAAGAGGTGGCATGTTGATTCTCTAAATAAGTGAACAATGCAGAACAAAAATGTGTTCTCTTGGGTATGCAGCACAGAATTATCAAGAAGTCTGGCAAACAATAAGAACTTTTCCTGAGTTTGAATTCAGACTGTTGTGACAAAGCCTTAATAGTGTTTTCCATTGTGTCATGAAATCATGGGCTGGATCCTATGAATCTGTTCCACTAACATTTGAGCCTGACTCTACTGGAGCAAGGTTCCTTTCCCCAGCAAAAGACTCCTCAATTAATAGAATACATTCATAGGCTCTACATTCATGGTTCATGGCTTCCTGGAAAAATATGTAAGCTTAAGGGATGGAAAACCTTGTTAATTGATCTGGAATGCTCCCACATGCAGGTTACCTACTTTCACATAGAATTCCCCTTCCCCCTATAAATGTGCTTTGAAAGAATGAAAGAAATCTGTTCTTTTTCTTTTTTACCAGTGCTTAACCATGTCAGGAGTGTGCACAACAGTTCAAAGTATTAAGTTGTAGAAGAGCCACATGTAGTGGTTCACATTTAGCTGTGAAGTGGGAATACTCCATGCTTACCCTTTTAAGTATATTGCAGGACTGAATCTATCTAATAGAATATGGTACTACTACTGAAATTAGCACCATTTAAGTACCTAAGGGATACAACTTCATGTAAATTGCGTTATAAATGAATTTGGTTTCCCAGCTCACATACATTATGCCAAATGAATTATTATGAAGGGGTATACTGAGCAACCTTGACACAGTTAAAATATTTTGCAGCTTTCCAGTCACATCTGGTCCAATGATGTCATTTCTGGGCTTAGAGAGATAGCCATTAACTATGATATACTTTACTTATAAACAGAGGGCTTCCTTTCTTGGAGTCATGTGAATGCTTTACATATAATTGTGCAATTAACTTTATATAAGACAGACAACTTTCAGGCCCCCCACATTGACTCAAGACTATAGCATAAGTAGTGTTAGCCTCTCAAATTGTTTGATCGTAATAGAGAATAGGAAAATCACTTTCTCCAACAGAGCATGTTTGAGCTAATAAATCCATGTAGACTGAAAATCTGTACTAAAAAAAAAAAATCTACAAGAAGACCCTTGGAATACAATTACACATTCTGCATTTTTAAAATCCTGGGGACAATTCTTCTACAATGTGGACAATTTTTGTCAGTGCCTTGAATTAAGCTACAAACAGTAGCACACTGCTTACAGGAGTATCTCAGATTCTTTAGGTGTGATATACAAATGAATTAAGTTCTGTTGTATTTTCAGGTAGCCCACAACATTATGATCAAAATAATTATTAAAATCCTGAAGAGCTAGAGGTTTCTTTAAAGTCTGCACTATATGCTTGTGATGCACATGCCTTTAAGACCCTCTACCCAAACCAAGGACGAAAGGCTTGCAGGAGTATGGTGAGAGCAAAAGCCTTGCTCCCTCATAGAATATCACCAACTCCAGAGCAGGAGTTTCATGTAATATACTGTGAGACCCTGACTACACGACTACTGTGAGTTCTTTCTCACACCAAATAACCACTGCCTTCTTAAAACAATGAAGAAAATTCATTAAAAGAAAAGAAACAGTAAAAAATACAAGTATCAGTACAGGTTCAAGTTTCCAAGGTACAAAAATAAAAACATCTAAATTGCGAGCCCCAACTCCCGCCAAGCTTGCGTTGGTGGGAGGGGGCTGATTTGCTTCCTCGAGAGGAGGAAGAGTGGCGCCAGGCACAGGGTGGAGCCAGCCTATTTAAGCTCAGCTCCCACCCTCTGCCTCAGCAGTCCTTCAGCATGCTTGGCCCACCCTCCTGTCCTATTTCAGTGCAGGTTTCAACTGGTTGCCTTTTAATGGAGTCAGGTAGGAATTTTTCGCCCCTTTTTCAATTTGGCTTCAGAAGGAGCAGTGTTTTGCCTACCTTGCACTGATGATGGTGGTGTTGGAAAATTGGCTTTCGGGGGCTGTCGTTTGTTAAATGGGATGGTCACTTTGTGGTTACAGGAGGAGGCTCATGTTTACAGGCATAAAAATAAGTCTTATAAAGGCAAGATCAATAATACCTTCTTCCATTCAGTCAAAGTTGTTAGAAAACTTGAACAAAAGTCCTGCAAAGAATCAGGCTTTAACAAAGCAAGGAGCACAGAGCCACACACCCTTCCTTCAAGCTTGCTTCTCTAACCTGGTCTTCTAAGCCAAATATACAGTTACTTTGAGATAAACAAGACAATAACTTAATGGTCTTCACTAGGGGTGCGTATTCGGATCTAACCAAGCCAAAAATATACCCCAAAATACCTTATCGGTATTTTCTGGCTTCTGGGTATATTTTGGCTTTCCAAATGTATCTGGGTTTTCTGAGGAAAACTGGAAAAAAATCCCGGTTATATTCAGGAATTACCAGTAGATCCGAAAACAGTGGAGAGGCAGGAGCAGATTGTTTGTCAGGCTTCTGCTGCAGTCTTTTTAAAGTTTAAAGGGACTGCAGAAGACAGCCCAAGGATCAGCTGAGCTGAGGGGAGCAGACTGTTCTTGCTGGCTCGGCTTGGGACTAGCTTCTCATCCAGCCAGGTTTCACTGGAATTCACTGCCACAGGAGGTGGTGGCAGCTATAAGCATGGACAGTTTCAAGAGGGAATTAGATAAACATATGGAGCAGAAGTCCATCAGTGGCTATTAGCACAGGGTATAGATGGGAACTCTCAGTCTGGGGCAGGTGATGCACTCTATTCTTGGTGCTGGAGGGGACAGCAGTGGGAGAGCTCCTAATGTCCTGGCCCCACTGATGGACTTCCTGATGGCACCTGGTATATTTTGGCCACTGTGTGACAGAGTGTTGGACTAGATGGGCCATTGGCCTGATTCAACATTGGCTTCTCTTATGTTCTTAAACTGGGCTGCAGGAGAAACCAGCCTCAGAAGCTACTGTGCTACAGGGAGCAATGTTGGGCCCAGCTTCTCCTGCAGTGTGGTTTAAACTGTGTGGCAGAAGAAGCCCTCCCAAACAGGTCTGTGTGTGGTGGGGAGAAACCTCCCCACTGCACAGAGATACTGGGGCCAGCTTCTCCTGCAGCACAGTTTAAACCATGCTGCTGGACAAGCCATCCCAGCCAGGATCTGTGTGTGGCAGGGTGAGACCTCCCCGTGGCATGCAGATCAAGGGGCCAACTTCTCCTAGAGCTCAGTTTAAACCATGCTGCAGGAGAAGCCAAGCCAATCCCAGGGTCAGGCTACCTGTGGTTTTTTTAAAAAAAACACCTGGTATTTTTCTTCTTGGGTCTATTGCACCCAGAAAAATTGGGATTTCTGAAAAATCCAGAATCCCAATACCATACCAGTATTGGGATCCAAGATTTTTCAGAAATACCAAAACTTTTAATGTCCAATGGACCAGAACTGAAAAATACTGATTAAAAAATTGCACACCCCTAGCCTTCAGTTGGCCATTCAGCACATTAACTCCCCTCTGCAAAATGCTTTCCCCACCTTCTTTCACGCACCCAAGGTCAAATTGCTTCAGATGACCATTAAGGATTTTCTCTTGACATAGAGAGTGCTTGGATGGCATATCTTTCAATTAAACATTTTAAAAGTACTGTTAATCTCTGTGTTGCAAACTGAAACAGGCTGGGAAACAAATCAGGCCTGCGCATGACAATGCTGAAGAAGCAATCCATTTTTCAATTTAAACTTTAAATGTAGAACTGGAAAAATAATTGTCTTTAGCAGTGCAAGGGATTATAGTGGAATCTGCTAGTAATATTTTGGCAGTCTGGATTGTTCTTCACCAGTCATGAATTTATCAGCCTTTAATCTGGAGGCTTTTAAAGTCTTTTCCCATAATGAGAATTTATATGAATGAAGATTGTCTTAATGCATTCCCAGTGTCTTCTCCCATACTGAGTTACCACTGTAAGATTAGGAACAAGTATACTTCCTTAACAGTTCAACAATGTCCCAAGTTGTGGCTTGGTGGTTCATGATTACAGCACAGTGCTGAAGGTAAGCTGGTAGGGAATGGCCAGTGCCTGGTTGGAAACCACCTGGGAACCCTAGGTATGCTGCCTTAAGTTCTGTGGTAGAAGTGGTAATATAAATGATGTCTGAGAATCACTCATCTATAGGTTATGGTGGTGTGCAAAGATTACTTTGAAAGCAATGTGTTTTTGACATAATTTTAACACACATATGATCAAAGATTTGTCTTCTTCTTACTTTCTTCAGTTACTATTCTTGGTTCGAGCGGTTTTGCTTCAGCTGAATTTGAATTTTTTATTTATGTAGTGCTTGCACAGAATGCCAGATTGGTGTACTGCATTAATCTACAGCATACAATTCCATATATCTCAGGTTTTATATCATCACTGCAACAAGCCAAACATGAGTAAAACTGAACATCTGGATCTGTAAACTTCAGGGCCAAATTCCAATTTGATATCAACATGAAACTCCATTGACCTGAGTTGATTTATGAGTATGTAAGCCAGGTGTCACTTTGGAGCTCATAGTTTAGCAATCCCACTACCTGTAAATCTTCAACCCCAGATACTATCAATATGGCATTTGTAAAGTCTATAAATCAGACTGCATCATCAAATGTTACTAATAAACAAGAATGGTATTTGAATACCATTGAATATGGATTTCATTCCAAAATTAATTCAAGCATAACATGGAATTAAAATAAATATTTTAGGGAATGAATGCATTAGGAAGAGACGAGGTAATCAGGTAATTCATAATAATTCATAATAGACCAATCCTAAAAGTTACTTATGCAACAGATAAAGCCTTTGGATGTGTCACAACAAAACCCTCATGCTGTACCATTATTACAGAGATGTTACATTAACATGGCTGTCCAATATACCCCCAAAAAAGTTTTGGATCACTGTGTTTGTTTTATTTGGCTTCTTGCTCAGACCTCTAGGGTCACTTAATTCTCAGCATAGGAACATATGAGTGTGCTCTTTTTCATTTCTGCTTGTTTCCATACATTTTGGTTATGAACTTCTGATTTTTCATTAATGGCATTCCTAACTAGTTTGTTTTTCGTTTTACAGAATGTAAATAACATTTAATATGCCACTGTTATATTACTTGAAAGTTCTTAGGGATCTTACTTGCAGGACATGTATGTCTGTATTACTGTTTGTACATAAATAGGCATCCAAGCATTTATGCATAGATATCTGGACATGGAATTGTTAATATGACAGCATTAAAAGACCCCACAAACCTCAGGTAAAGTATTGTATAAAAATGTATGCAAGGGAGGGAAGTTATGATTTTACAATGATATGGCTTTCTTGAATCCCAAGTGCTGGGTAAGTGAGCTCAAAAATGTTGTAATATTTTTAGTGACCTTCCAGACACAGCATAACTAATTAAGGCAGCATTTTCCAATAGCAATCTCTATGCCAAATAATTTCCCCTTTTTTGTCTCAGTAATGTGACAGATTCCTAAACCTGATCAGGCGCCTCACAGACAGACAGTTTCATATTTCTGCAAACATTTCTCTGGCCAGCCTGATTTGACTTTTAATAGCTGAGATAGTGCAAAATTAAAAATTAATTAATATGAATGTGTCTGTAATCAAATGGACTAGACTGAGCTACAGAGATGGTAACAGCTCTGTTCAGCTGATGTTCTCAGATGAGCAAAAGCCACAGTAGGCAAAGTTGACAACTGAAAATAGTAGGTGAAGGGTCAACCATTATTCTTCTAAGCCCAGTGGGGCCAGATAAAGGAGCTGTTCAGTGTCTCATTCCAGTGGAGAATCTTTCAGATTGTTAAAATAATACATTAGTGTGACAGTTGCTAGTGAAAAAAACCCCAAACTTTATTTCCTCCCACCTTGTGTATAGTATTCCCAACTATATTTAAATGTTTCCTTTCCAAACAATAATATTACTTTTAATTTTTAGAGCCTTGTGCTATGTGATATATTGAGGAGGAATATATCACTTTGGCATCTGGAGACAAAGCATGCAAGTTACTGAGAACGTTTCTGAACATCTTTTGTGCACACATTCTGTGCAAGCCAGTCATGCTGGCAACAGGGAATTGAGCTCATATTATTTGAGCCATAGTCCCTCTGCTGAGGAAGAGTGTGAAGCAGAAGTTACAGTGAATGGTACCAAAAACTATCTGAAACAAGGAATTAGAACCCTGTTCAAGAACAATTTGGTTCAGTATTGTTTTTAAAAGACTTAACTTTGCTCTCTTGTCGACTGGTAAACAAATTTCCCCAACAAATAATACCTGCAGCATAAAACTGTAGAATCCAGTTCAGTACTGCTGGTCAGGGATGCTGAGAACTTCCGAAAGGTTTATGAGCAACATTTGAACTTATTCTGACTACTACGTTATAAGTTAAGTATTCAAACTACTACTTTATAAGTTGAGTTTCTGTTTCTCTCCAAACTTTTTTCAAGTTAAAATCACACACCACATTAAGCAGCTTTGCACCTGTGCAGTAGCCTCCTGTACTATGCATACGTTACTTCGAATGCTGCAGGATTATGAATACATAAAGACAACAAATCAGAGTTATTCTTCTCTCCTAATTGCATTATATCGCACACCCCTTGACTTCTCCAGGCTCTGATGGGTACTGAAACAGAGCCATCTGTTAATGATTTTCCCCATTAAGGAAACTTTCACAATCATTAAGGAACATTAACATTCTTTTTGTCCTAGGAATGGGGCTCCAGATTTCCTTTATGCCGATACTTTCACAGTAATTAAACACTAGGTCCTAACTTTACCTCAAAGTGTTGCTCTTAAGATTCAAGCAGACAACCTTTATAGGTGGTATACACTGTGGTAAACAACTCCTCACCCACAATAATACAACGTCTAATTTGACCATGGACCCTGGTACCAGAACTTGCAATAAATCCAGATGCCAGCTTTGCTGCCACATACACCCAGACAACTCAGTCACTGAATCTAACAACAGCAACTGTACCAGAGGTGTCAAACTCATTTGTTATGAAGGCCAGATTTGGCCTAAATGTCATTTAGTCAGGCCGGGCTATGTGTGCCATAAAATGTAATGCCAGGTACTGAAGATATAAACTGTATAAAGGACAGCAGCTGGTAAGTTCCAAGTTGTTGTATCCTTACTGCAAAGCCTCATGGGGTGGGAGGGGGTGCAAAGGAAAACCCGTATGGGCAGACTGGAAAGCCAAGTGTTGCAGCACTGGGCAGATGCTCCCACGTGGCTTGACTGCTGCAGACAAGATTGTTCTGTCATGCTGAAGCTACAATTGGAGTGGCTTTGCCCACTCTCCCTGACCAGTCTTCTGTTCCCTCTCTTGTACTAGCTCACAGTTTTTTAGCCTCTGGCTCACATATTTTTGTCTTAGCTCAGGAAGGATGGCTCCAGAGCGAACTAATTTATGCAGTAAGTAACCAAATCACTCACTCACAACTGTAATGTCAGTAGCTCACAAAGTACAATTTTTGCTCACAAGACTTCACAGCTTAGAGGGAGCGTTGGATCCAACTATGGTCTCTTGTTTTTTGCTGAGCTCAAAGCTGACTACAGATTCAGTATAAAGAATGGAATAAAGAATACTGTGTAAGGCATATACTATAAATAATGCAGCAATCTGATAACAGAAAGTCCAAATCAGTGCTGTGCAAACAGTACACTGCTGAAAACAAGCAGTGCAATAAACTGCAACCCTATATAATACATACAGGGAACTGTGCAATACGTTCAGTATATGAAAATGCTCTCTTGAAGAATTCTATTTACTATAAACCAGTTCCCTTTACAAAAATGCAGTACAAATAAGATAATATATACAGAAAATGGTGCAAAAAACAACCACTGTGTTCTTTGTACAAAAACACCCACCTGACTCTGTTTACTACAAACCAATTGATTGTATAGAAATACCCTCCATGCTAGATATTTGTTCTGTGGGTATCCTGCTGCCTTTCCTTGTAGTAAAATGTCATAATAGAAGCCAATACTTCTCCAGTGGCTTCTGAGCAACCAGTTAATTGCTCTTTATTTGTGGCACACTGCCCACCCAAAACCACTGTTCTCCTGTACCCAACAAAAGGCTCCTGTACCGTACTCTTTCATGAGAAATGGCAGACCTCCATCATGAGTCTGCTACCAAACAGTCACTTTGAATTGAGGAAATGGCCCTATTAAATGTTCCTGAAAGAATTAGGCTAGACTTAATAAGAACAGCACCAAAAATGAGCATATTTGTGATATTCATTTAATAGAATGACTGATACAAAGCCTCATCTTCCATGTTTATTGCATGCATTCCTCCAAAAGCCATTATCCTAGGTATTTCTGAAAGAAGCATTTGGCACGATTCATTGTACTGATGGCCATAAAATCTAGGAAATGCTTGAGAATGTTAACACAGCATGTACTAACAAGTACAACCTGGTCTCCTCTTATCTCCTTTGATCTTACTGGATCATCAGTGTGTAGATTTTGTAAGCATCCAGGACTTGTCCATCTCATTTGAAGCTTTGTTTTAAAGCAACTTTAGCCTGTTAAAGTCTAGTTTTTTGTTTTTTTGTTTTTTTAATAAATTATTTTTTTAACCTGAGGTTGAGTACAGACTGGCAGTTTGAAGCGTGAGGGAGTCGTGGCAAAAAAGACCCAGAAAAATGTGTTCCGGGTTTTCCCATTTACACTGCACAGACTGATGCGGGAGCATACCGGGGAGGACACACAAGGGAGCATTCACACTGTTGGCCCACCCCTGGCGGAGGCGTGGCTGTAAGGCACAGCTTTCTTTGTTGTAATCTTTTGTAAGCGCCCATACGCATAATCGCATAAGCACACAATAAAAAATCGCAGCTTTTAGTGTTCACACTTTGTTGGTGCAGGATGGATGCAGGATATACACACTTTCCAGGGTTTGCTACTCATTTCACCAGGTATCTTTTAAACTCGGGAGGGAAGCGTTACAAGACGGGTTGAGTACGGCTGGGGAACGTCGGACAGATGTGCCTGTGTGAATGGCCCCTTTAATCCATTTGTGAAACGTTGCTGAAACATGCCTATCTCAAGGCAAACTGCCCGTCTGAACTTGGCCTGAGTGTGTTCCTGAACTTTTGGACTGACAATGGAGAGTTTAAGCACATCTCATCTGACTACCCCTAAACACAGGAATGGTCTAGACTAGCAAAGTAATCCTAAAGTCTGAGGAATCAGAAAAGGGTAACTCAATTTGGGATTGTACTGTAAGAGAAATACTCATATGATGCCTCTAATCAAAAATTATCAATTCACTTTTCAAACTGCCTTTCTTCAGTTCCTTTCTCACTCTTTTTCTCTCTTCCAACCTCAATTCTGACTTTTTCCAGGTGTCATTTAGTTATTTCTAGCGATAGCATAAGATTTATGTGTTGACAAGTGGTGAGGTGAAACAGTGGTTAAAGCATAGCTGCAAATGATACTCCTGATCCCAGCAGGAGTTGCTGGCAATCTTGCAGGGGGTTTTTTGGCCAAGTTTCCCCTTGTGAATAACTATAAATTACCTTCTAGAAAACATTTAATGGGAGCTAATATCACCCCCATTTATACCTGCAGATTCCTGAGGTGCACAGCAAAGGTTAATCCCAGAACACATATACTTAGTGGAGCCTGTGGTGTGTTCAGTATTGCTGTTCTTTATAGTTTTTAAAAAGTATTCTGATCTCTTTTATTTTTGACATTTCCCCCTTCAACGTTTCTTTATTCACAATGTCTTCTTTCCCCTCCTCCATTTCTTAGAAGAAAGAAATTTGCCAAAAAGTTGGGTCACTTTAGAAGACTTTAGTAATAATTATTTAGCCATAGTTAAGTTAAACAATAGAAAAAGCACACATCAATGCTGTTTTAATATATTATAGGAAGAGATAAGAGCCAAGTTTCATTGTTTATTTTTTAAAAAAATAGGTTGTTGCCTATCAAGGAAACTGAGGGCAAATTTCATGAAGATTATAGGATGACATCCTTGCAAGCATTTACCTTGATTAGTAAAGGGCATACTGTGTCTCCAAAGAGCTGTGGTATTGAACTAGTTTCAACAATTTACTGATAGCCATAAAACAGGACTATTCTTCGAAGGAAAGGCAAGTACAAACTATGGAAAATGTAGCTTTAACCTTATCAAGAGCAGGTTGTATTGCAAATTGGCTTTGACATATAAACTTTCCCTTAGCAGTGATCTTCAAAAATGTACTTTACTATTTAATAATCTATTAACAACTTTAAAATTAATTAGAATATTGAGGGAGGGGAAGGCAGAAAACATCCATCCAGTGAATAATGCAAATAAGACTTGAGACATATTGGTTCCAAACCGTGGTAGGACTGAGGGCTTTTAGTCATTTTGTTTGTTTGTTTTGTTTTTAAACAGATCCTACCATTCAACTGTTTGGTAGCCAAGGGGGAGACATGAAGGACTGAGTCCTCATCCTGATTCCCATTATGATCAGCTGAAATCCTTTAGTTTCAAGGGGTTCGATTTGTCAGATCTACCCATGAAATACTACCCTATGTACCCCCTTATATGTGTAATTCTTCACAAACCAGGGAATACATACATGGGACCCTGACTCTGAATATGTATAGTTCCAGCTTGGAACAAATCATTTAACTGTTTTGTAGCTGCATGTTAGGGCTTCAGTTTTCACTGAGAGCAATAAGGCATAGTTTAAAGTTACTTTTTTCCCCACTATAGAGAACAATTGAGGGAATGGGGACAACCTGTTTGGGGGTCCATAGAATTGGACCCCCTGGTCCAATGTTCTTGAAACTTGGTGGGTATCTTGGGGAGAGACTCCATCAGCTACCCTGTGAGTTTGGAGCCTCTCCCTCAAACCCCCTCCCCTGCAGCCCCCAGAATATACCCTATGTTTTCACCATTGACTTCAATGGCCCATAGGATAATGGGGCCAAATTGCTGCCAAATTTCTTTCATTCCCTCCTTTCCTTCTCTCCTTTCCCTGTTTCCCTCCTTCTTCTCTTCTCTCTCTCTTTCTTTCTTTCTTTCTTTCTTTCTTTCTTTCTTTCTTTCTTTCTTTCTTTCTTTCTTTCTTTCTTTCTTTCTTTCTTTCTTTCTTTCCCACCTTCTTCTCTTCTCTTTTTTCCTCCTTTCCCTGTTTCCCTCCTTCTTCCCTCTCTTTCTTTCCCTCCTTTCCTTCTCTTTCTTTCCCTCTTTCCTTCCTTCTTTCCTTCTCTCTACTCTCTCTCTTTCCTTCCCTCTTTCCTCCTTCTGTGGCCCAACTCTAGTGAGAAGGAGTTTAAACTTTAAACCCCTTCTCTCTTAGCGCCCCCACCCAGGCCAGCTGGGGAAGGGAAGGGGGGGCTTTTGAAGATGCCCCCCCTTTGCTTCCCCTTCTGACATCACTTCCAGGGGGCATGGCATATGCTAATAGCCTAATAGCTTATTAGCATACCATATGCTAATGAGCTCCTGCAGCTCTTTTTCTATGAAAAGACCCCTGGTTTAAAGTATGCTGAATTGCATTGTATGACCAGTGGCATTTTAGAAAATAACTACTATTTATTCCATGCAACACAGACAGCCATTTTGCTACTGTTTTACAAAACTCTCCAGTATATACATTAGGAGGAACTAGTAATTACTCAGAAACTTCATACAACTCATACTTAGATTGAAAAATTAATTAAAACAAGTTGACAGATGTTGGTAATTTGTTAATAGGCTCACAGACATATAGACTCAAGCGTGGGTCTCAACTGAAGCTCCTTAGAAGTGCATGAGAGTTTATAGGTAGACCTTTCTAAGTTCATTGAAGGCAATGGGCTTTAAAAGGTGTTATTCTGCTTAGGATAACATTAGCAGCATACTACATTTTGACATCATCTCCCCCTGCCCCTTAAACTTCTGCAGTGAACATCGTGAAATTTTGTGGGGAACAATTCAGCCTTGAAGGCTGTTTTGTTTTAAAAAAACAACAAAAATACCTTCTGTTACCTCTGTTACTTTCATTATATACTGTGAGATGCAATTCCAGTTTGTATTTGTTTGTATAAAGCCATGTTCACTTTTCACTTTTTCCCTTCTTCATAGATACCTCTAAATTTCAACATATGCTTTATATTATTATAAAGAAACCTAAGTAGGAACACACTTAAATTTTACAGATCCTAAGTATTAAAGATAATATGCAATCCCAGTTATCTTATCTCTCCTTTTAAAAATTACACCTCATACATAAGACCTTGTGGACATAGTTTGTGATGGAGTCTATTTTGCATGGGACATTATTCAAATTGTGAAGTCCTTCATGGGTAACTGACCTTCCATATAATTATTTTAAACATATCCTACCTTATCTGATTTTTTGTGACACTGACTTATTCATTGTCTGCCACTTAGATGTGTTTATGTCTTCTTGGAAAAGAACCGAAAAAGAACCTACTCTTAAGGCCGCTGAGTAAGAAACTCTGAAATTAAACCAAATCAAACACATAGCAGGAAAATTAGTGAAAACCAAACTTAAGTAACATAATCTCTTGAAAGCTGAAATGTGAATGCTCTAGCAAATACTGTAAGTAACTCAACCAACTGGTAACAAGTGTTCTTGTTTGTTTTGAAAATTGATTCTGAAAGAAAACTGGCTCAACTGTAATCTGTCTTCTGGTATAACCTCTTGAAGTTTTTATAGGCATTATTCTGTATATTTACTAAAAGCATGTAATTTAATTATCTTTGGATAAATTTCACTGTATCTTATGTTGATGCTATGGGCCCAAACAACTGGAAAGCAATATATAATATTGCAGTATTTTGTAATGGTATGAAGGGGAGAGGCAGTAGCTCAGTGACTCAGTGATAGAATATGTGTTCATGTAGAAGGTGCCAGATTTAATCCCTGGCATCTCCAGTTCAATAGACCAGGTAGTAGGAGATATGAAAGGCCTCTCCCTAAAACTCTGGAGAAATGCTGCCAGTTTAACAGTGCTGACTTTGACGGACCCATGGTCTGGTTTAGTATAAGGTAGCTTATGTTCAGGATAAGCTAGAAATCCCAATAGGTCTTTGCTATCTCTTTGGTTATATCAGTAGGTTTATATGGGCCGTGATACAGTTCTAATTTTAAAAATTGAAGAATTAGGTAGTGTTTGGCATACAAACTTTCTTTGGCCTTGCAGTTCCAATTGGTATTAATAGTGTTGAATGGCAGATTTGATGAAGGAACAATGAAAGAGAAAATATATTAGAAATATTACATAAACACATGAACACATGAAGCTGCCTTATACCGAATCAGACCCTTGGTCCATCACATTCAGTACGGTCTACTCAAACTGGCCCCAGCTCCCCAGGGTTTTATGCAGAGGTCTTTCACAACACCTACTGACAGATTCTTTTACCTCGAGATGCCAGGGATTGAACCCAGGACCCTCTACATGCCAAGCAGATGCTCTACCACTAAGCTATATATGTAAGATATATTATACACTTTCCCCTAACAAGCAAGAAAGCAAATGAAGATGTAGTGATGGAATGATTAGTTTTATTGTAAATTCATTTTGAAGTTATCATTTAACAAAGGTCCTGTCTTTGCTGTTTTGGTATCAGTATAATATCTGGTAACAAATAACTGATTAAACAAATGTTGATTTTAGAGAAGCCAGTTTGTGTTTTAGCAACAGATCGGTACAACTGTGGTAATATAAAAATGTACTGTTTATCTGCCAAGACCAGTAATTGTCTTTTGAAGCCATTTTACTTTTGTTAATGAGATCTGCAAAGTAATGCAGAAGTAACAGACATATTTTGCTTATCAAACAATTGCTATGCCTTGCTGCACTGAGTATTTTATGTAAAACTGAGTGTTTTATGTAAGCTGCCCTGGGCCGGCCTTGGCCAGGAGGGTGGGGTAGAAATTTAATCAATCAATCAATCAATCAATCAATCAATCAGTATATGCGTCCATTTTCCTTCCTAAGGAATGTATTAGTGGAATGTAACATATTTGGGGAAACATATTTAGATTTCACTTGAATGTTTGACACAATACCATGAGATTTTGAGAACGGTGGCCTTCAAGTAGCATGCAGTTTCAAATGCCACAAGAGCATTGTCAAGACATGCCATAAGAGCATTGCCATAAGAGCATTGGCATTTCTAATATATTGCCATAAGAGCATTGTCAAGACATGAGGGTGGCTTAGCTTACACAGGGAACTTGCCTTACCCCTGTTTCCAAAGCCGTACCACTTGCTGAAAGAACAGAGGATTGGCCAACTGTTGCAGCAATGATAGGTGTTTTTATTATGCACTTTCCTGCTACCCATATTTGGCTTCCTGTTTGGCTGCCCATATGATTCTCATGTAGATTAGACATCTGATTTTCTCAGGCCATTCCTGAGTTGTTAGGAATCATCATATCTGCAACAAGGTATAGTTTGATGACAAGGGTACTGGTACAAGAGGCTCTTCTGCTGGCAGGAGTTACTTTCACCTTAAAAACTTCATTGTTAATGGAGTAAATCCATAGGATTTAAGCCATTTTTACTATGTCCATATGGGAGATTAAATTGCAATTATATTAACTGATTAACAGATGCATATAGTGGAATTCAAATATAACAATCTAGCAAGCTCAGTTTATAATATGGATCTTAGACAATTATTCTCCGACTATGTTCTGGCCAATTCTCTTTGATTTACTTTTTGGGGGTGCGTTATTACTGTCTAAATTCACAAGCCTACCAAGGTTGGTGATTTAAGTCTGGGAATATACATTTGAATGTTCATCCCATTCAAATCAAGAAATAGCATGTCTCCCCCTGCTCATGCCTCATCTCATGCTTTCCCCTTATGCTCAGGAGCAACTTTTGTGGAGGCAAGGGGTTACAGCAAGAAGGCAAGATCCATTCCTGAAGCAGAACCGCTCTTACAGTTTCTTGAATTCAAGCCACATTGGCTGATGCTGAGAAAATCTCCATGTAGGAAAAATGTAGCACATGAAACACGTCTCCGAAGAAAAACAGATGGCTTGGGGGCTGGAGACAAAATGTCCAGCATGCCTCATACAACGAGAGGTTCTATTTCAGGACCTTCTCACAGCAATAGACTAAAATTTGATTTTTTTTTTCCTTTACATGCTTACAGTTTTTCAGTTTCTCAGATTGTCACTTTGTTCAGTTTCACACTTGCTGTATAATTGCATGTAATAACTTTGTATGTTTCCATTGAAAGACTTTGTATTATTTTACTGCCAGAATAACATTTTATTGGGAACTACTATTTCCTGAAAACACAGTTTCATACTGATTACACTGATGCATTCACACTTCCATAAACATATGGAGCAGAAGTCCATCAGTGGCTATTAGCCACAGGGTATAGATGGGAATTCTCAGTCTGGGGCAGGTGATGCACTCTATTCTTGGTGCTGGAGGGGGCAGCAGTGGGAGGGCTTCTAGTGTCCTGGCCCCACTGCTGGACCTCCTGATGGCACCTGGTATATTTTGGCCGCTGTGTGACAGAGTGTTGGACTAGATGGGCCGTTGGCCTGATTCAACATTGGCTTTTCTTATGTTCTTATGTTCTTATGATGTGTCCTGAAAGGCATGAAAAGGCAGTTATTTAAAGAAGGGGCAAATATATATACAAAAATGAAATGAAAGCTGAAACAATCTGTACAGACTATACAATATTTGGGAATAACAACAATAGAGGATTCCTAATGCATCACTTTGGGGTGGGGGGGAGACCAGAACTTCAGAATCTACGGAGAAATTTGAGTGACAAGAATCCCTAGAGCAGTAAACTTACAAGAAACTTGTGCCTTCCAGATTCGTTCATCTATGGCTGAGTTCAGACTGGCAGTTTGCAGCGGGAGCCAGTTGTGGCAAAAAAGCCCTGGAACAAAGTGTTCCAGGTTTTCCCGGTCACATGGGCCCACTGATGCGGGAGCATACCGGGAGGAGGCGCGCGGGAGCGTTCAGACTGCTGGCCCAGAGGTACGGCTGTAAATGGCTTTTTCCTGGTAAATCGGCTGGATGCCTATGTGTGTATAAGCTCATGAGTGCTCATGCGCTCATGCACACTTAGGCAACCAGCCAATTTGGGGAGGATTCCATTGCACCGGCACCACATTGGGTGGTAGAGCAGAGCATAGCCAATCATATGCGCCAGGAACAATGTGGGTTATTCCCAGCTTTTCGGCTGAGCATTCACACTTCCAGGAAGTGAACTGATGTGGGATAAAGGCGCTCTCCAGGATTTGCTATCACTTGTAACAGGTATCTTTTAAACGTGGGAGTGAAGCAGAACAGCATGGGTTGCCTACGGGTGGGGAACGCCAGGCAGATGTGCATGTGTGAACGCCCCCTTTAATCTGCTTGGGAAATGTGGCTGGAACATGGCTATAGCAGGGCAAATTGCCAGTCTGAACTCAGCCTATTTCATCTCCGAATTTTGCTTTGGATCAAATTATTGAAACTGAGGGATAATTAGATGCATTACAAGAAATTTTATTGCTCTTATCCACTGTTTTAGCCTTCAGTGGAATTTCTCAGCTGCTTTGCCAGAAGGTAAACTGAACCACAAATCAATTTTGCATATATTATTGATAACTCTATCTGTTGCAAGACATTTTTTACATACAAGATTGAGGTTACTGAAAGGAAAAAGAAAATAGCCTGAATTTCAGAGTTCTGTGTCTGTTGTGCAAGACTAGTATGAACATAACTTTTTCAGACAATGCAATAATTCATGACCCCTCTGATAGCATTTTCATTGAAGTAAAAAATGTAACCTGGGCAATCCTGAATGTGGCTATAAGCAGTTCCCATATTTACAGTGTTTGAGAAAAGTAAACATATGAATATGCTTTATACTGGGTCAGAACATTGGTACATCAAGCCCGGCATTTTCTGTCCCAAATGGCAGTAGCTTTCTGAGTACTCAACAGCTAGGATAGACCACTGTTCAAGATGCCAGCTAGAGAACCTGGGACATTCTTCCACTATGTTCCTTAGAACCATATTCATGATCACCTGGTTGAAGTTCTACATTTGTGGATGCAAGTGCACTTTCAAAGATTGTCAAAACTATGCAAAAAAATAAATAAATTAAAAGTTTGAATCAGCCCAGAGACAAACTGAAGCTGGTGCACTGAAGTGTTTAATCTAGCAATATTCAGGGTGCATATCGATTAAAGTACACAGGAGCCAAAAAGGAGCAGCAGCGGCATTACATAGTATCTTGGATGCTGTTTAAAAATGGCATCATGAAAAAGTTTGATTAAGTGAGAGAGTATAAGTTTTATGAAGCTTTCTATGTTGCAGATGAAGATTTATGAGACTGTACTGAATGACTCTCTCAGGAAGTGAAGGTTCCCACCAAATCCAGGAAATGATGCATTTTTCTTTTGCGCTAAAGAACACATTATGTATAAAAGGAGGATATCAGAGAGTCAGTGCTCTTTTGAGGTAATGCAGCTGCGGTGTTAACTAAAATAGAGTGTAGCAATCGTGTTGAGAGGCTGAATATTAAATTGAAAATAATCTAAAAAATAGGGTTCCCCCCAACTAAATATATTATTTTTAATTAAGCTTCTAATTTGATGGTCATTACCTATGATTTCTTTCTGAAAGGACATCTTTTAAAAAAGATCAGGAGGCCTGGATTCCAGTGCTACAAACATCAAAGACTGCCATGGTACTCCTAGTGCCACACAACAAGCTTTTATGTTCCGTGAATACCTGAAGAATGTGAAATTACATGCTCATTTTGAGAAGTGCCTTATGGCTTTTCTTAATACATTAATCTTTTCATCTTATGGATTTTATATGGAATTGCAGTAGATTACTCCAGAGCTGAGGTTTAAGTGTGCCCTACTTCTTAAAAAGAATGTTATAGCTTTGACATTTTCTAAGATTTATTAGTTCAAAAGTTTGCTTCAGTAATAAAACCCCTCACTTGTATAATTTCTATTTCAAAATATGAACAAAATGACTAAAAGGTGATATTTGGGGTAATTTGCATGAATTTTACTTGGATTTCAAGGGGCTAGAGATGAATTATAGAGATGAATTATTCTAAAGTTTGAAACATCTGTGTCTTAGATCCTAACTTCTTTTTAGCCTTTCAGCAGGCACTTTTTGGAAGAGGGGAATGGGGAGATTTTCAGCAATTCCCTCTACCCACAGCAGAACTCCATTTTATCCCTATCCATTGCCGCCCAGACACCACTTTGGCACCACATCAGAACCAGGGAAGGGGGGGGGATATTTCCCTTCATGTAGCACAGCTCTTTTCATACTAGACAAAATCCATCCTTTTCTATAAACAAAAGAAAAAAGAAAGAACTGTTAGTACCAAGTAAAGTATGTAAAACTGATGTGTCTGGTGTGTTATGAAATATGTCAATTTTTTATTTCACGTAAAGAATTTAGGGGTTTTGCTAGAAGGTATGTCCAGGAGAAAAAAGGGACATAATTTGTGCTGGGAGTTAGCTGTAATCAATAATACGCCCCAAACATATTCTGAAAGCAAAAGGGAGAGAGCAAGCTAAACCACCACTGGCAGTTCCCAATCAATATCTTCACCCACTTTTTCATCTGGACTATTATAGAGAAGCAGACGTTCTTCTTCTCAAGAGTTGAGAAGGACGGGTATTTGGAAACATACTGTAAAGATCCTAAGAAAGTCTCACTGTAAGGATAACAGTTCTAACTGGAGTCCAGTAGTTATTAGATGTGTGGCTGGACTCAGAGAATAAGGTCCAACTAGGCATGATATATAGTCACACAACTGTTTTCTAAGTACCACAAGCATCCTTAGGAGATTATGAGTCCTAGTATGGATGAGAGTGGATGTAAGGAGATGCTTAGCCATTTCCTATAATGCTGCTCAAAGTTTCTCTTTGGAGTGTTTCACCCCACATGGGAAGAAGCCACTGGTATTATCACAAATGGAGGAATCACTGACTGGATGACTCTTCCATGCCATTATTTTTGATACTGACTTTAAATGGATTTTGTCCTCAAATAGATAATGGTAAAGGCTATGGTTATGTATTTGGTATACATAAATAGCAGAGCTTGAATATCACCCCTATTTAGGCCTGGTATCCAAAAGGCCAAACTCTGCATAGCAGGTGAATCAGGATGCTAGAAGGTTATGGAGGGAGACAAATGTATTGGTTGTTATCTTACTGTTATGATTGGTTATTTATGCAACAAGGGGTGTGACTATGCCAGCCCAGACAGTTTAAAAGAGAGCCTGTTGCTCTCCTGTTTTTGTGTTTTTTCTTACCTTTGTAAATAAAGCTGAATCACTGTTCATGAGCTGCTGCGTTAAGTCTCATACTTAACACTGGTGATGAAGATGGGATCATAATGGGTAGGCAGCCCCATTGAACACTGCCACCATGGCAGACAAAGCTGATCTATCCGGGCTCCCGGAAGAAGAAGGATAACACCCTGCCAACCCACCAGCAGAACCAGCTCAAGGGATGGCAGCTAGCGCAAAGTTCGAGGCATTTGAACCGGAGCTGGAAGACTGGGACTCGTACATCACTCGCTTCGAGTTCCACTTATGGGCCAACCAGATTGAGGTGGAAGCCACGAAGACGGCGATGCTGCTCAGCTCCTGTGGTTGAGCCGTGTTCAATGTGGCCAGGTTCCTGGGTTGCCCCGACTGACATCTTGACTGTTTCACTTGCTGAAATCACTAGTAAGCTGAAAAGTCACTTTGCACCAAAACTGTTGCAGATTGCCTGCCACCATGCATTTTACAAATGCGACCAGGGGGCGAATGAATCAATTGCTGAGTATGTTACAGAGCTAAGAAAGGCAGCCAGGACATGTAATTTCCCTGACCTGGAGGCGGCCTTACTTGATTGGTTGGTGTGTGGCCTGAGGAATAAAAAGCTCTAGCAGAGACTCTTCGCGAAAACAGAGCTGACCTACGCTATGGCCTACGCTGAGGCCATCGCTGTGGAAGCCGCAGAGAGGTCGACCAAGGAGGTGAGACAGGCCGGCAGTCCACCCCGTCAGTGCCTGAAGAACGTCATGACTCCGCTACTGAATCTGAGGGTGAGGACAATAATATCAACAAAACTCATGTGGCAAGGTCCCGGCGAACCCCAGTGAAAGCTGCACCCCGGCAAGCTTGCACCAGTTGTGGTGGAGTACACAACCGAGACCAATGTTGGGAACATGACCTCAGATGCTGGGCTTGTAACAAGAGGAGCCACTTGGCCAGGGTGTGTCGAGCCAAGGCGAAGCAAAAGACACCACCGTCTTCACCATGGCTGAGTCACAAAGTGTGAGACGTCAGTGCTGCGAGGACCACGGACTGCAACAAGACCACTTGCTGCTTCTGTGCCATGACTGTCATGAGCATCAGACCCAGGGCCAGGAAAAAGATTCACGTCACTGTGCTGCTGGATGGGGAGCCGTGCGAGATGGAGGTCGACTTGGGATCAGCAATGACCGTCATCTCCTCGGAGATGCTGCAGCACCTGTTCCCTAGAAGGAGCCGCCACTGTTTGGCACCCAGCTGGGTGCACCTTTCCAATTTTCAGTGGCAGCTTATTCCTGTGTCTGGAGAGGCTGAGTTCGAGGTACAGTTTAAAGGTCTTAAGGAGACACTGAGTCTCCTGGTTGCTGAAGGGCGTAGAACCAGTCTGTGGGGATTAGACTGGTTCGAGGCTTTTGGCATTGATGTGACAGGGGTTAACCAGATCTGTGCTAATAAAATGTGTTCCATCTATGCCGAGTTTCCCGAGGTGTTCAATGGGCTGCTGGGAAGGCATACAGTCCTGTCAGTAACTTTTGACCTGGACCCTTCTGTGGCACCCATACGATTGAAGTACCGGTGGATGCCCATCTCACTCCATCCGAGAATTGAGGCGGAACTGAATAAACTGGTTGCATAGGGTGTACTCGAGCCTGTATCCCATGCGAGGTGGGAAACCCCCATTGTAACTCCTATTAAGCCTGATGGGTCGACTCAGATTTGCGCCGATTATAAATGTACTATCAATAGGGTGTTACAACAACATTCATACCCTTTGGCAATCATACATCATATTTTGGCATCGCTGGCGGGGAGCCGTATTTTTGCAAAACTTCATCTCACTCAGGCCTACCAGCAGTTACTGGTAGACCAATGTGCAGCTGAAGCACAAATGATTGTTACTCACAGGGGTGCATTCAAAGTTAACCGCTTGCAATTTGGGGTTAACGTGGCCCTGGGTATTTTTCAAGGGTTGATGGAAGGTTTATTGAGGGATCACAGAGAATTAGGCAACGGCCTGCTTATTTGAAAGATTATGTTTTTTCAGAGGTTGCCTCCTCTTAGGGGGGAGGGATGTTATGTATTTGGTATACATAAATAACAGAGCTTGAATATCACTCCTATTTAGGCCAGGTATCCAAAAGACCAAACTCTGATTGGCTACTCTGTGTAGCAGGTCAGTCAGGAAGCTAGAAGGTTATGGAGGGAAACAAATGTATTGGTTGTTATCTTACTGTTATAATTGGTTATTTATGCAACAAGGGGCGTGGCTATGGCAGCCCGGACAGTTTAAAAGAGGGCCTGTTGTTCTCTTGTTTTTGTGTTGTTTCTTACCTTTGTAAATAAAGCTGAATCACTGATTATGAGCTGCTGCCTTAAGTCTCGTACTTAACAGCTACCATTAAAAAAATATTGTCTGCTGGCAATTTAAAGTAGAATAGGTATTTATGTGCTAGAATAAATGTCCATCTAGATTGGCTCAGGTTTGTCATCACTTTGTCTCTTTCAATATTTCAAATAATGGGGGAAATGTATTAGAAATGAAGGCCTTGATGCAAAGAAAATTAATTGAACAAGTTGGAATCAGCTGGATTTAAGTTGATTAGTAGTAAGACTTCTCATTGATGTCAAAGAGACTCTGGCACACCTAACTTTCTCTGAATGGAGATCATGTACATATCCTAAAAATGGAACCATCTTGAATTGGATTCTGTAAATCCATTCTGCTAATGGTATGATTTTCTTCTAGCTCAAGGCTGCTTGGAAGAATATGACATGTTATTGCACCAAAGGCTTGGGACTGTGGTTGTCCTGCTAACTTTAATCACATATTTTCTAACTTTCTGAGTCACATTTTAATTGTGGCATATCAGCAAAGATTATTTAATTATACTGGATGATGTTGATTGTATAGATACTTGATAAAAAGAATGACAGATGAAATGAGAAGCTTAAATGAAAGCTAAGTATAAGGTATAAAATTAAAATAAATGTATGTTATACATCTAAAAATCATGTTGCTTTTGAAAAATCAAGTTACTTTAATGGAAGAAGGCACACACCTGAGAGAATATTTTGTTAGGTTCATAAAACTTAGTGTGCCGTGGCACAAAATAATATGGAAACTCTGATCTGTCTGGTTCATCCAACATAGTTTTGAAACTGTAGTTTTACATTCAAGGCAATGAATCAAACCTTTGCTATATCTTTTGATTTCTGAAAGCTTCAGTGATGCTGAAGTTATAGCTCATTTTACTACAGGGTTAATCACGTGCCAAAAGTTTGGCTGCAGCTGCCTTTACAATGAAAGTTGTACCCCTTGATCATATTTCTTTTTCTCCCCCTACCACCCGGACAACAATCTTTGCTTTTATGGGCTCCATGATGACTTCATACACATTTATATACTTTATACTTTATACAAATTAGCTATCAAAAGGCCTGATTTATAATATCCCTGAGAAGCCTTTTAAAATACTTGGAGAAGCAGAGAGGAGGTCTTTATAATTTCCCCAGGTTTGCATTTGTTTTTGAAAGACTGGGCATATTATTACTTAAATTAGTGGGACTTCATTTTTTTTTTTTTTTGAGGTGGTCATCTTTGGTTTAAATTGATGGGTTATATAATGCTGTTTCCCTTAAAGGAAGCCATCACGGAACATGTGCTTACACTGTAGGTTGTTACATGTTTGAGAAATGCAGTTCTTCCAGGCGGGAAAGAAACCTGTCAGGTTGAGTAATAGATATGTCATTGGTTTACTAAGTTCCTTAAATGAAAATCTTTGCAATGGTGTCCTTCTTTTGTACAAGGTTTCCCATGTAAGTGTCTCAAATAACTGTAGCTTCTGTATTGTAACACAGTAGTTACCATGAAGGAAGAGGGGTGCCAACCCACTTAATCAGTAGCTCCTATGTGTTATAGTATCCAAACCCCCTCCTCCCAATAAGATACCATTACTGACAAGTGCTTCCCCTATGGCTTACTGTTTTATGTGAACCAACTTCAGCTGAATACAGATAATATGAAGCGTTGTAGATTTAGTAAGCTCTATGAACTGAATTTTGAAATCTCTCTGGTTCAGTTTAAATAGTCCCATTTTGATTTTGTGTTGTTTTTTTTAAATGTCTTCTCTTTCCTCACACTGAAATTTCTCCATTAATTCACTTTAAACATCAGTATAGGGTCAGTTTAACTGGAATATCAACAGTGTGTGCATATATAGAGAGCAAATGAACAGGAAAAAAGCCGATAAAGAATAATATAATGAAGTCATGATATGAAGGTGTTTTTGTACTGCGCAGGAAATACTCATTTTGTAGAGTATGAGATTTAGAAAACAGGATTTCTTTATTGTCATGTGGATGAGCAAATATGAATCAAATTGAGATGTACGTGATGTCTAAAATCTGCTCTAAAGTCTGTAGCTCTCCCCACTGCCTGGGTCACCTACAAAGGTAACTGAGAAGGGGTGTGTATGAGCAGGGCCAGCTCGCCCACTAGGCAAGCTAGGCACTCGCCTAGGGCACGCCGGCATGCCCCCCCACAAAAAGCCCCCCGCCACCACCTCCCCGCCACTGCCACCTGTGAAGAGCGCCCCATGTGGGGCACAGGAGGCGATGGGAGAGCTTGCTCACCCTCACCCTCCCCCTGGGGGAGAGAAGTTGAGAGTGGGGGTGGCGGCCGCCTGTGAAGAGCGCCCCAGCAGGGCACAGGAGGTGGCAGCGGAGCTTGCCCACCCTCCCCCTCCGGGGGGAGAGGAAGCGGGGGTGGCGGCCGGCACCACCAGCAAAGAGGGGGGGCAGGAGCAAAAGGTTCTCCAGGCCCCACTGGGATGTTGGTGTCTGCGCCTGCCTAGGGCGCAGAACCACCTCGAACCGGCTCTGTGTATGAGCTGGGATTGAGTGTTTTCTTTGATTGTACCACAGTTGTGGAATAGCCTCCACTTAGTGATTTGCTTGTTGACATTTCAATGCCAGGAAAAGACATGTTTGTTTTAGTTGACTTTTTGTTACATTTCTAATATGGGTTACTTTCTTACCACCTCTTGTCTTATATTACTCTGTATTAGATCCTATGACTTCCTTTCTCTAAGCAAGGAGTCTTTTCCTGGCAGAAAGTCTTGATCTAGAACATCCAAAGCCACACTCCTCCCAGAAAGGGATTTCTCTTTCAGTAGAAGGTGTTCTAGAAACCAGCCCTCTGGTCTTTCCCCCCTCATTTCTGTTTCAATTTTCTATGAAGGCTTTACTTGATGCCATAAAACTGGGCTGATTTGTTCTATGGCATTTATATATGTATATAGTTTTTCCTTATATGTATACAAGTGAAGACTCGCAAGATTCATGAAGGAGGGAATTCTTATCTGCTTTCATGTAGGTCCAGAGAAAGTTCAGGATCATTACCCCAATTCATTTCCATCATGGAAAACTTTGAAGAGGGATGGAAAAAGGTCGGTGAGGTGCAGCTGCTGTACTATAAAATTTACAGTTAAAGTTCTAGAGAAGTGCTGATTTATTTTTTAAAAAAGGAATTTCTGGAGGCATTTATAATTAATGTCAGCCTTCCCTTTTTATTTAGCTGTCTAGAAATAATTGGTTAGGGTCTTAAAGATTTGTTTAATAAATGCCTAAGGTAAATGGAGCTGAAAATTCAGAGAAATGGCTCAATTTGCTTAGTATTCAGTGAAGTAAGCTGGTCTGTCACCCGTTCATATATGGAGGCTTTTTTGGTTAATTGATCACAAGTGATATCCCACTGTTTCTTAAATGGGGCAATTCATCTTCAAAAGAGTTCTCTTAATATGGTGCACCATAAGGGTGTAAGTCAGCAGAACAGTTGTTTGTGTATTGTGTCCTCCACTTTTTATACCTAATAAGGAGCCAACTTGTCAGTGATAAGTAATGACTACATTTTAAAAAATCCTTGGTATAATTACAGTACTGGGTTGCAAAACAAATGCCTCTGAATCCGTTTTGTAATATGTTGTACAGGAAGACTATACTTGCTGGCATGCACTACAAATGGCTTAATCATAGATAAATCAATGATATTACCATTCTCCCAACATTAGCTGTGTTTCTAAGATGTGAACTGCGAGTAGCTCTTTCCATTCCTAGTTTCTATACTGGGAATATAAAATCAATGAGAATTGTGTTCCTTTACCCCCTGAAGGTATTCTTTTGTGTATCAGATACGTTGTACCAATTTAGTAAAAGGGCAAAGAGCACTGGATTTTGATATGGTATATCCAGAGGGAAGTGCAGGCAATGTTTGCTGTAACATTATAAACATAGCTGAATGAACTTCAGTCTCAAAGAATTAAAAATTGTTCTGTTTTCCATAAAGAGCTCTGGAATACTTTGATGTTAATACTGAAGAATGGTAGGTCAAAGAAGAAGATAGTCTGTTTTCATAGTCTGGGGGCAGATGCTGGATAGACAATCTGTCTGCATCTCTCAATGACAGTGGCAGTAAGAGAGAGAGAGAGAGAGAGAGAGAGAGAGAGAGAGAGAGAGAGAGAGAGAGAGAGAGAGAGAGAGAGAGCTTCTCGTATTTAACTCTAGATCAATAGGAAGGCTGCCAAGAATGGACAAGAGAACCAGGGGCATATTGTCATCTTTTCCATATCGCTTGTTGTACTGATAGTACAAATCAAAGTGTCTCAGCAGTGACAAGTGATGTTTCTATTCCCATTGATCAGGGATGAATAAGCCACCCTGGAGGGGGATGATTGCTGTTCAGAGAGCCAAGAAGGCAATAATCTGATTTCATATGTGTTAATGGCCTTAAAATAGTTCTTAAAAATAAAGAGTCCGATGCCATTGATAAGACAAAGTAAAGTTTACAATATCAGAACTAAGATTTCCATAAACTGATAAATAATGGAACATAAATATGAAGCTATAAAAGGCAAAACCAGAATTAAAAAAAAACAAACGACAGTACTATATTCATCAGCCTTAGAACAGTCAACCATAAAAACAGCTTTTAAAAAAGCAATGCTCAGTTGAAATCCTGCACAAAATAAGTGTTTTGACCGAGGCCCTAATGTAAATACCAGGTAATCCTCAGGGTGAAGAGTATTCCAAAGCCCTGTTTCTGGTTCCTTGTGGACTTACATCTGCATATGAAGTTACAGAGAGTAGGGCTTGGTAAGAGATGTTGGCAGGCTGGACAATATGGGGTAGTCTATCTTTCAAGTATGCAAATTACAAGATACTCAGGAGCCTATAGGAAGAAACCAGCATTTCATATTGTGCTCAGAAACTGATAGGCAGCAAATGTAATCTTTGTAGCACAGGTGTGATTCCTGTACCCAACAATAGTATGGCCACTACATTTTGGATCCATGAAATTTCTGGACAGTTTTGACTGTTTCCATGTAAACAGCTGTGCTGCTATCTAACCTGGATTTGATCAGATGTCATGGACTGCCCAGGTGTAGTATGGAAGGATGAGTCCTTATTGGAAGAAGAAGAGCATAATCCATCCTCAAGCTCAACACTGGAAGACCCTTCCTGTGAGGCTGGTGTCTCAGGGCCTCCTCACGGAGATCCTGAGACAGCACCAGCACTGTTCCCTGAACCAGCAGCACCCTCAGAGCTGGAAGCCCCAGCATGGACCCATCCATGACCAGAGCCACCAAGGTCTCTCAAAGCACCCCAGGAGCAGAGAAGGCAAAAAGCTAGGACTGAGGTAGGACCAAGTGCAATAGTGGGTGCCTGGCAGCCCAAGCCCTTCCCTCTGCTAAGGAGATGCTAGGAGAGACTAATACATCACCACAGGATCTGGGCCTCAGTATTCCTCATGAGTAGAGGTGCTGACTCAGTTTGTCAGGAAGAGCCTAACATGGGACCCAGTTACACTTTTAGGGAAACTCTCTGTGGGTGCAACTTGTCTGCCATCTTACTGACTATCCTACCAGTTGTGTGACCTGTCTTGTATCCATTCTGGTTACCTGACCTTTGGACTGCCTTCGGATTTTTCCTTTGGATTGTGTTATTGAACCCTGGTCTGTGACTGTGAACTGTGACCAGAGAACCCCTGCTGTCAGATCCTGTGCTTACTGAAATTTGCTTCCCATATGGTGATCCATCAGACAGTGGATCACTGTGAATAGAACACACATTTTGAAGTAGCTGGTGTCTCAACCAGGGCTGCTGCTGCTGCTACTGCTTCTTCTTCTTCCTCTTCCTCTTCTGCTTGCTGGAACTCTGAAGAGGGAAATGAAGTTTTCAATCTGTATACTAAAAACTCATGAATTTTTAAACATTTTAAAAAGCATTTTGTCGAAGAGGTTCCAGAACTCCGTTCTGGCGCATTCCCCTAGAAAAAGAAAAGCCCTGGTCTCAACCAAAGCTGATGGATGGTCTCAAACCAATGCCATGGATGAAACCTGAACATACAATGGTAGTCTGTTTGGTGTAGTGGTTAAGTGTGCAGACTCTTATCTGGGAGAACCAGGTTTGATTCCCCACTCCTCCACTTGCACCTGCTGATGTGACCTTGGGTCAGTCACAAGCTCTGACACAGCTGTTCTCTCAAGGACAGTTTGTGTTAGAGTTCTCTCAGCCCCACCTACCTCACAGGGTGTCTGTTGTGGGGAGGGGAAGGGAAAGGAGTTTGTAAGCCGCTCTGAGATGCCTTTGGGCAGTGAAGGGCGGGGTATAAATCCAAACTCTTCTCTTCTTCTTCTCTTCTAGCCCAGAATTTGCAGAATCATCAAGCTATGAATCTACCGATCTGGTGGAGTGAACCCCTTCAGGACAAACTGCCCCCTTCAGTCCTTGAATGGCTTTGTCATTAATCAGCACCATATCAGTCTTGTATGAAATAGGCTTCAGTTTATTGGCCCTCATATATCCCATTACCTTCTCTGGCACCTGTTCAGGGTTTCCACAGACTGACCCAGTTGATTTAGAACTGAGTGTGATCTGCATAATGATGGCACCTTATTCCAGATCCCTGGAAT
Source organism: Gekko gecko (assembly GCA_029375565.1). Lineage (NCBI taxonomy): Eukaryota > Metazoa > Chordata > Lepidosauria > Squamata > Gekkonidae > Gekko > Gekko gecko. The sequence goes on from JAPDNY010000004.1 coordinate 60,006,705, forward strand.
CTCTCTCAACATTTTCATATAAACATTAAAGAGCATGAGGGACAAGATGGACCTTTCTGTGCCCCTCCTCCCAGTATAAATGTCATGGACCAAGTAGCAGTCCCACAGCACTACCTTGTAAAATTTGCCAAGTAAGAGTTGAGCCACCAAAGCATGATGGCTACTATTCCCAGCCCCCTCTTTCCAGAACAATACCAGTCAATGTATTAAAAGCTGCTCAGATGTCCAGAAACTCTCAGAACATTCTGTCCCTGCCATTTTCTTGACAAAGATCATTGGTAAGGGTGACCAAGGCCATTTCTGTCATGAATCCAGACAGTGTCAGAATGCTGCAAAGAGGGACATCATTTTGTTTCTTTATGGTTGCATGCATCTTTTGATCTATTTCATAACAGAAGACTATGTGTCTTATTGGTAGAACATATGTTTTGCATACAGACAGTGTCAGGTTTAACACCTAGCATCTCCTGTTAAGGAATCATTGGCAATACCTGCTGGAAAAGACTCAGGAAAATCACTACTAGTCAGAGAAGACAGTACTGATCTAGACTGACTGATACTGACTTAGAACAAGACAGCTTTACTTCTTCATATTATAGGATTCAGTCATAACAGCAAATCACTTTACTTTCCACCACATGAATGACTCTGATGGTCCTCATACATCTCCCTATCATGCCTCAACAGGCTGGGGTGTGAACAACCTCAGCAGAGGCTGCACTTTAGCTAACAGACAGAAGGAAAGGCAAGATTGGTCACTGAGGGCACACATGACCAAAGACTGCCAATATTAGTCTCTTCGGAGGTAAAGGTGTCTCAGGAACAGAGACGTCTTTGGGATGGCCTATTCAAATGTAGGCCAAAAGAGCTAAGGGATGGTAGTAGCAGGAGGAAGAAGAATAAAAGACCAGAGCATGAGGAAGAGATGATTGATTGATTTGGACAGGAAACTAGGCAAATGGCAAGGTCAGAGCTTCGAAGGTTAGAAAGGACCAGGCCCTCTCCTGGACCGGGGGGGGGGGCAATATTCCTGGCCAAAAGAGTAAGTGTAGCAAGTTGCTCTCAAGTAGGGCTTCCAGATTTCCTGCTTTTCAGCACCAGCTCCTGACTCCCCACTGCTGCTCAGTAGGGCAGCTGTGGGGGGGATATAACAAAAAATTGCTATTTGAGAAATGGCTAAATGACAGCTTGTTGATGCAACACTGTGGTAAAACTGTGGTAGTTTCTGGTAAATGCTGATGTGTCATATGGATGCAATGATGTCACTTCTGGGTTTGCCAGAAGTAACACTATGCTGTTGTTCCTATGGCATTCCCATGTTCCCTCCCGCCAAGTCTCCTGTGGGTTGTAAACTCCCAGATGGCAACCCTACTCTCATGAGGCCTACTTACCCCAAAGTTTAACCCTATTATAAGGGTGTGGTGACTAGAGGCCGTGATTATGGAGCCCTGGGCATGAACCCAGCCTAGGAACAGGACCAGAGTTTTGACAGAAGCAGTAAAGGAAAGGTGAAACTCCAGGCTATAATCTAGCATGTGACTCCTGGGCTCTGTTATTTTGAAGAAATGGCAATAAGGCACACCCTTACCTGTCCTCCTAGTGTCTGACTGTTATTGGAGGGAAATTCAGGAGGATAGCCACGTTGGTCTGAAGCAGCAGAACAAAGTTGGAATCCAGTGATACCTTTAAGAGCAACAAAGTTTTATTCAAAGTGTAAGCTTTCACGTGCAAAGCATACTTTATTCCATTTGTCTGAAGAAGTGCACTTTGCATATGAAAGCTTACACTTTGAATAAAACTGTCACTCTTAAAGGTACCACTGGACTGCAACTTTGTTCTGTTATTGGAAAGGCTAAAGATGCCTGGGTGGAGAAGCAGCCCCAGGACCTGGGGGCTTTCCAGAGATTGAATCCTTATAATCTAGCCAGGCATCAAGGAGGGGGAGTAGGGAAATAGGAACACATGAGCACAAGCAGCTCCCTGTTAATTCCAAGTAGCAGCAAACTATTATGTCTGAACCAAGCCCATGTGTGCAAGTCGTATGATCTCAATTACTACCTAATTATCCTTTAGTTCTTTAAAGGTAAGTATTTCTTATCTTTTATTTCTTCTCACTGATAAAGCTAAATAACTTATCTCCACAGGTGTCTCAGGAGAATTCTGTGTCTGGCTTTTTTTAAAGACTTATTCTGGATAAAAAGGCAGCAATATAAGTTCTGAATTTTTACCAGGCCAGATGGCCTGCGATAAGCACGAGTAACTAACTTAAAAATAGTAACATTGCTAAGGCAACCAACCAGAAGGAAAGCACATATGAATTTCTTATGGGTGGATAAGGCCATAGTTGTAATAGAGGGCATTGGAATAGACAAAATTAACCCAGCATAAAAAAGTATACAGTATCATAGACCATTGCATCATATGGTAAAACTTGCTAGCTAAGTGGGTAGCATAAAATACTGAGCAAGTCAGCTTCCTGAAATCAGTCTTTCATACCACACTATAATGAACTTAAAAGACGCCTGCTCCTTGGGAGGAAAGCAATGGCAAACCTAAACAGCATGATAAAAAGCAGAGACATCACCTTGCCAACAAAAGTCTGCATGGTCAAAGCAATGGTATTCCCAGTAGTAATGTATGGCTGCGAAAGTTGGACTATAAGGATGGCCGAGCACCGAAGAATAGATTCTTTTGAACTATGGTGCTGGAGAAGACTCTTGAGAGTCCCTTGGTCTGCAAGGACTGCAAGGAGATCAAATCATTCAATCCTAAAAGAAATCAACTCTGACTGTTCTCTGGAAGGCCAGATCCTGAAGATGAAGCTCAAATACTTTGGCCACCAAATGAGAAGGGAGCACTCACTGGAGAAGACCCTGATGCTGGGAAAGATTGAAGGTCAAAGAAGAAGGGAACGGCAAAGGATGAGATGGTTAGACAGTGTCATTGATGCAACGAACATGAAATTAAGCAAACTTCAGAGGACAGCGGAAGACAGGAGGGCCTGGCATGATCTGGTCCAAGGGGTTGCGAAGAGTCGGACTCGACTGTGCAACTGAACAACAACAACAACATAATGAAATTCATGCAGGGTTATCTAGATGGAAGCCACGTAAGAGCCCAAATTGTGTACTTAATTAACAAGCTCTCTGAAATCTTGCCTGTAAATACCTTCCTCTCATAGAGCTCCAGAACCCCTGTCACAAGAAGCAAACCCAGCAGTTCACTTTCTTGTAGGTAATAATACCCTGAGGGGAGGCGGCATGCCATAGCCTGATCTCATCAGATCTTGGAAGCTATGCAGGGTTGGTACTTGGAAGAGGGACTACCAAGGAAGACTCTGCAGAGGAAGGCAATGGCAAATCACCTCTGCTTCTCACTTGCCTTGAAAGCCCTTTGCCAGTGTCTCCATAAGTCAGCTGTGACTTGATGGCACATTACACACACATGATACACTGATACTACATTTCCATATATAAGATGATGCAAAGCTTTGACAAACAGCTACATAATCAGATGTGTATTTTCCTTCAGACAAGAATCACAAAGGACAAGAGATGGTTAGGAAGGAGAGGAACTGTTGTTAATTTCATTACAATAGATTCCAGGGGAAAATTCCCTTCATAGCACTGAACAAACATTTTTGTCCCTTGTCCCAGAAAGGAAGACATAGACAGCAGTGTTGGCTTAAACAATGTTGTATTCATTTGAGCATCTGATCCTTTATCCTTCCTTTCAGTTCAGGTTCCAAAACCCTATCCTACAGGTTCCCCAGTGTCTGTGAAGTCCCACATTGGTTCAAAGCTTAACAGTGATAAAATAGCCATTCTTCACTTATTTATTTTTATTTATTTACAGAATTCATATCCAACCTTTCTTCTTTCACAAGGGCCACCAAAGCAGCTAACAATTTAAAACATACATGATAAAATCACATTTTAAGACCATTAAAATCAATCCCCACACACATTATTAAAACAAATTAAAAACAAGAGTTAAAATACATATTAAGACACAAAAACAGTAATTAAAAGCTTAGCTTGTTATTTAGTTTTGTTTTCACATATTCCACTGGGAAATCAGCCCCGCATGCCACAGTCCCCAACCCGCTTGCAAAAAAAGATGCTTTAAAGGATCTTTTTGCGAGCAGAACATGTGGCTGGCAACAGCCCCTCTCCCTCCCTCATGAAAAATTTAAAGGGCCCTCCAGCTGATTGACAGGCCACATGTTCCCCGCCAATCAGCTGAAACCCTTTAAACCTTGCAGGAGGGGGGAGAGGAGTGGCCATGGGTAGTCGCTCTAGGGGGTGGGGCTTAGGGGTTTCCCTGCCCAACCCAGAATACTCCCCAAATCCCCCACCAGAGTGACAAGGGGGCCTGGCAACCCTAATCCCTCTACTTCTTTGACCTGCTGGGGAAAAACCCCAGCTGATTGCTCCCATCCTATCTTCCCCATTTGTGCAAACTTCAACCAAGGTTCCAAGGCCAATGATGGCTCTGTAGAGAGAGGGAAAAGGGTCATTAACGTAATAATGCTATTCTTCTGATCTTGTTCCTTTGGTGTCAGCCCTGCTCTGCCCTCATGAACCAACCAGGGGCATCCCAAAATTTGAGTCTCTTGTCAAAATTTCAGTTTCATTTGCTTAAGCCAATGGTAGACCAGAATAAAATGAAATCTCCCAACTCAAAAAAGAAAATCACATTTTAACATAATGATATCAAATTCTAAAAGCAATAATAAATCCATATTTTTATCATGTATAATATTCTTGATACATACATGTGCATGTGTGTTATATGTGTTGTGTCTTGTTTGAGGAGCCCATCTTCAAGAGTTTCTATTTCTATGAGCCTTTTTAAAAAGAGAGTGTTCTGGGTTTTTTTAATGAATGAAAAATTGTGCTTTGCATGTTGGATACACTTGTCAGAAATGATCATATTATGCTGTTTTTGGTGGTGAAAAATAAAATAAACTGACAGATTAATATACTAGGAACTTTCATGGAAACAGAAGTTGTGTTTTTGATTGGCACTTTTCTTTCTCAGTCTTCTGGAATGGAAATACATTAGAGGCTGCTGAAATCTGAAGCATGTAATGACATCTGTCACAGTACATTTATTTTTGAGCAAACAATCTGTGCACAAAATATGCAGAATCTCTTCAAAATATATTTTCCATGAATTGCATTGGATCAAATGCAGGCAGTTGGTCCTGTAGGGGAAACAGGTGGGCTGAACTATTCACAACTGTAGTTTTGATGTCATGGGGTTAATAAATCACCAGTGAGTCTGTTAATTCATGTTTACTTTTATCCAGGTCAATGTATGAAAATGCTAAATATACATCTGGGGACTTTAAAAAAGGACATGCATATGTGATCATGTAAAATGTATTTCATTAAACTCCCTGCCCCCAAGAAAGTGAAATGGTTACAACTTGAAAGAAATACCTGGAGGATAATAAACTATGCTGTCTTTTTATGGTAGCTCAGTGGGCAGATTGTTTGTAATTTGAATAATTTTCAGTTGGGATTGGTTTCCCTTTGTATTCTGTCCTTTGCTCACTGTCTAAGATACGTATTGTCAAAAATAAAAATGTAATATGTAGGTTAGCCATGAATATAAAATAGTGCTGAAAAGTTATTGTTAACTGAACTGAGCTACAAAATAATATCCCACTAAATCCTGAAGTTGCTTTTCAATGGGTATAGAATGGTGGCGTAAGTTAGCCCATTATCTTGTAAACCCAGAGTGATTGTTGTTATTGACTGTGAATGAACATTGGAATACAAGGTATTTCTTCAGGGTGCCATTAGAAGCATGTTCATAACTCTCAAACAGACAGTAGTGCATGGATAACTTTGCAGGACTACATTTCTGCAAGTTGGAAATGGTTTGTGGTTTTGTTTCCATATTAAATTGAAGGATTATTTTTCAACTGAAGTAATGTTCTATTAAAATTACTGTTTTGTAGGGGTACCTACATGTGCTCCAGTGTATCATAATTAAAATTAATTTTGTTTTGTGATGTGATAACTAGAACACATAGTTTGATTTCATGAATAAATTACTATGCAAATATTTGTATTTCTTAAAGATGGCTAATTTATGGAATTCAAATGGGTTTCTGATTATCCCCTCAAAAATGCATCACATTTTTTTGTAGTCAGTGTGAACTGTCTAACTGGTGCTACAGAAACCTCTAGCCAAATTATTGTACCATCTGGGGTGGCTGAGGACAAGACAAATCTAAAAGAACTGAAATATGTTATGGATTTTCAAACTGTGCACAATTTGTCATAAAGCAATATTATTCTTTTGTTTAAGCCAGTCTTAATCCTGATAGTAGAATATACTTCCAAGATACTTGTGCTTGAAAACTTTAGTATTTTGTGTAAGTTTGCTCTTTCTTCAAGCGGCTTCAGTTCTGTAGGTGAGACAGGAACAGCCTGTGTGTGTTTGTGAGTGTGTTTTGTGTGAGAGACAGTTCATTTATAGACTCGATCAATACGACTACATGGCTTTTGATTACCAGTTAAGAAATGACCTTTCAGAGGAACAAATTGTAACCTTGAGTTCATGCCCAATATTTCTTCTGAACAATTATCAACTCTGTATCCTTAAGTTCATGCCCAGAGTTGATAAATGTTCAGAAGATTGATATGGCCTTGATTTGTGGATAGGTTACTATATTAAATCAGGTTACTATAGTGAACCAGGTTGAAAAATGCTCTGAAGAAGAAGAGGAGGAGGAGGAGGAGGAGATTGGATTTATACCCTGCCCTTCACTCAGAGACATAGAGTGGCTTACAAACACCTTTCCTTTCCCCTCCCCACAACAGACACCTTGTGAGATAGATGAGGCTCTCTTTCCAGAACTGTCCTTGAGAGAACAGCTCTGACAGAACCATGGCTTGCCCAAGGTCATCCAGCAGCTGCAGGTGGAGGATTAGGGAATCAAACCCAGTTCTCCCAGATTAAAGTTCATGTACTTTCAACCAACTATTGAGTGAAACATTATCCAGTGGTATCTGGAAATTATTCACACAAAGAACTTTAGAGACATATTCAACTTGTGTTTTTGTCAGTCAGGTTTCCGCATATGTGTGAAAAGAAGTTATCAAATTATTAACCAAATACCCATATACCAAATTACTGTGCCAACGTTATTATCTTTCAGAAGCATTTGTGGTACTACAGTAAACTGTGATCTGGGAAAGCAGTGAAGAGTTTAGATGAGCACTTTACCACAGCAAAAAAACAACAGTGCCAGAATATAAATTTTAAAAATTAGCTGCCTATATCAGCTAATAATTTTCAATTACAGCTTGGATTTGGAAATGAACCTTGCTAAATACATGCTGAGTGGTAGCCATGAGGAGCACCTCTTGTATGAAGTCTGTATTGTTCTATAGTAAAAGATCTTACTAGGGAACAAAGGAAGGATGCTAGATCAGTCAGTATTGTATGAGTTGTCACTGTAGGGCTAGCTTACTGAAGACCTAACTCTGTGTTGCTGTAGTCATATAATTACTGCCACAATTACTTCCGTGTAGGTGTGGGCTCCACATGACTATGGTTATTCTATTCCATTTCCTGTGTTCCTAGGAAAGCGCAGCGCTAGTATTCATATAATATGGCACATTCAGTCCATGTGGGAAACTGAACTGAAATTGTTGTCCTAGCTGTGTGGACCACCAACTATGAGAAAATACCACATAGGTTGTGGTCACACATGCTCGATGAAGCGGAGGGGAAGCGAGGCTATTTCCTCCAGAGGAATTTAACCCACAGTTGTGCAATCACACAGTCATTGGAAGCTGTGGGCACAGCCCGCCACTGTATGATCAGACACAACCACGGGTGAGTCGGGTTTTGGTTTTTTTGCTGTTTGTTTCCGATTCACTTAAGTGAGGAATCGATGAATCTCATCTCCGCACTGAGGGCTCCCTATGGAGTTTGCAGTGATGTGCATATTGGGAAGGGGGGAAAACAACAGCACGGAGTTGGGATGGCCTGGTCAGACCATCCCAACACCATGAGAGAGTGCTGGAACAATCAGACAGGGGAAAGTCCATCCGTGGCCCGTCACAACCTGTTTTCTACCAGATTTTTCCCAGTGTCTTTTAACTCTGCTTCTGCAGCGGAGCAGAATGGGTTGCTGATGGCTGCGGGATGCTTCCCAGATGTTGTTGTCTGATCACACCCTTTAAATCCGCCCGGCATTCGTGCCTATGGCAGATCTAATTGTGTGCATGATCGCAGCCATACTGTGGCAACATTTCACTCAGCCCTGAAACAGCAGAGTAGAATAATGGCATTTATACAGCTTTTTTTAACCTTTTCCTGAAAGTTTAACTATCCTCTGGATTTTTGCAGAGACTTTATCTAAATGTAATACTGATTGAGAATTTGTTTTTTCCCCCTTGTATACCAACATCAGCATCAATTGCCATCTATTTTCACTGTCTAGATAAGCTCAACTATTTGGAATTAAATGGATTTCTCCTTATAGCATATCAGTTTGCAAAGATCTAATCTGATTAAATTTAGTTGAAAAATGTTTAATTCATTTAAATTAATCAGGTTTGCATGTCTACAGGCAAAGCAGAGCCCTATACCAGAATATTATAACACACTATACACTGTAACCCAGAGTCTACAGTTGTTACAATTGGAATGCCACAACTTGTTGATTATCAGGAGCATGGTATAAATAACGTACACATTATACCCATTCTGCAGTCATTCTGTTGGCTGCACATCAGCTATTGGGTTCAATTCGAGATATTTGCTATCACATAAGAACATAAGAGAAGCCAATGTTGGATCAGGCCAATGGCCCATCTAATCCAACACTCTGTCACACAGTGGCCAAAAATACCAGGTGCCATCAGGAAGTCCAGCAGTGGGGCCAGGAAACTAGAAGCCCTCCCACTGTTGCCCCCTGCAAGCACCAAGAATACAGTGCATCACTTGCCCCAAACTGAGAGTTCCTATCTATACTTTGTGGCTAATAGCCACTGATGGACTTCTGCTCCATATGCTTATCTAATTCCCTCTTGAAGCCATCCATGCTTGTAGCCGCTGCCACCTCCTGTGGCAGTGAATTCCATGTGTTAATCACTCTTTTGGTGAAGAAGTACTTCCTTTTATCTGTTCTAACCCGACTTCTCAACAATTTCATGGAGTGCCCACGAGTTCTTGTATTGTGAGAAAGGGAGAAAAGTACCTCTTTCTCTATCTGCTCTATCCCATGCATAATCTTATAAACCTCGATCATGTCACCCCTCAGCCATTGTTTCTCCAAGCTAAAGAGCCCCAAGCACTTTAACCTTTCTTCATAGGGAAGGTGTTCCAACCCTTTTATCATTCTAATTGCCCTTTTCTGCACTTTTTCCAATGCTATAATATCCTTTTTTGAGGTGTGGTGACCAGAACTGTACACAGTACTCCAAATGAGGTCACACATCAATTTATACAGGGGCATGATGATACTGGCTGATTTGTTTTCAATTCATTTCCTAATAATTCCCAGCATAGCATTGGCCATTTTTATTGCAGTTGTACACTGTCTAGACATTTTCATTGAGTTATCTACTACGATTCCAAGATCTCTGTCTTGGTCAGTCTCTGCCAGTTCGAACGCCATCAACGTGTATTTATATTTAGGATTTTTAGCTCCAATGTGCATCACTTTGCACTTGGCCACATTAAACCCCATTTGCCACGTTGACGCCCACTTGCCCATCCTCGACAGATCCCTTTGGAGTGCCTCACAATCCTCCCTGGTTCTCACCACCCTGACAACTTCATGTCATCTGCAAATTTAGCCACTTCATTGCTTACTCCCAGCTCCAAATCATTCATAAACAAATTAAAAAGCATTGGACCTAGTACTGATCCCTGTGGTACCCCACTCCTTACCACCCTCCACTGAGAAAATTTCCCATTTATATTTACTCTCTGTTTCCTATTAATTAGCCAGTTTTTGATCCACAAGAGGACTTGTCCTTTTATCCCATGATTTTTGAACTTACTTAGGAGCCTTTGATGAGGAACTTTATCGAAAGCTTTCTGGAAGTCAAGGTAAACAATATCTATTGGGTCCCCCTTGTCCACATGTTTGTTCACCCCATCAAAGAACACTAACAGGTTAGTGAGACAAGATCTTCTCTTACAAAACCCATGCTGAGTCTGCCTCAATTGTTTTTGTTCTTCAATGTGCTTACTAATTTTTTCCTTAATAACAGTTTCCACCAACTTACCCGGTATCAATGTCAGACTGACTGACCTGTAATTTCCCGGATCTCCTCTGGAAAATTTTTAAAGATGGGAGTGACATTAGCTACATTCCAGTCCTCAGGAATGGAGGCATATTTTAAAGAAAGGTTACATATTTTTGTCAGGAGATCCACAAGTTCACATTTGAGTTATTTCAGAATTCTCAGATGAATGCCATCAGGGCCTGGTGATTTATCAGTTTTTAAGTTGTCTATCAGTCATAGGACCTCTTCTCTAGTCACCTCAATCTGACTCAGGCCTTTCAACACCCTTCCCAAATCAGTGGTCCTGGAGTGGGCAAGCACTTCTCATCTTCCACAGTGAAGACAGAGGCAAAAAATGCATTCAGCTTCTCAGCCATTTCCCTATCACCCTTCAGTATTCCTTTTAGCCCTTGGTCATCTAAGGGCCCCACTGCCTCCCTGGCTGATTTCCTGCTTCTAATGTATTTGAAGAAAGTTTTATTATTGGTCTTTTTTTTGCTATATGCTCTTCATATTCCCCTTTTGCCTGCCTAATCACAGACTTGCATTTTATTTGCCACAGCCTGTGTTCCCTTTTATCAACCTCACTGAGACTAGCTTTCCACCACTTAAAGGAATCCTTCTTATTTTTTACAGCTTCCATTACTTTGTTTGTTAACCATGCAGGCTTCGTTCTATACCTATTTGTGCCTTTCCTAACCTGCGGTGTGTGTGTGTGTGTGTATATATATAATTATTTGCTTTTCTAAACTACAAACCTACAGGGTCAGGGGAACGGATACAAACTAAAACAAAGTAATAAGGATCGTAATACAATTATTTAAAAGACTTTTTGATACTTCCCTTTTGCCTCCACAGTAAAAAGTGAAAAATAGTTATAAAAAAGTATAAAGCAAACAATCACAGTCTTGTTCCAATGTAGTGTGTACAACTTAGCTTTAAATTTAAGAATAAAAGATAAACAACAGGCTATCAAGAATTAATCTATTTTGTTTTTTTCTTTCCTGTGAGCTTCTTTTTGCCGAAATCCAGTTTAACTTTTAGAGTTTTAGGGTCAGCCACCCCTAATTCTGCTTCCAAGTCAGACGATTCTGCCGAGCTAGTCGAGGTGTAGTCAGAACTTTCCTCCTTCTCTTCTTCCACTTCTGTATCTTTGTTTTCCTCCACTGTCTCAGATCCCTCCGTCGCTTTCTGTTGTTGCTCTAAGAACCTTTTCACTTTAGAAACAGAGTCAATCTTTTCTTTTTTTATATTGCAGTTGAAGATAAGCCCTTCAGGCATTATCCATCTGTATGGTGTGTTATTTTGCTGTAAGAACAAAGCCAAGTCTCTGTATTGTCTCTACTTTTTTCTAATCTCAAATGGAATGTTTTTTAGTACTTTAATTTGTTCTCCTTTAATTTTCAGACAAATTCCATTTGTCACTTTCAAAATTGTGTGTCTTGTAGATCTTTTTGAGAATTTCACATATACTTCCCCGGGTAGTTTTTTTTTAAAAAAAATAAAATATGGATATGTACGATAAAACAGGTCAATATCATTTTGTAGAACTTCTGCTGTTAATCTCACCCCGGGGCCAGTTCCTCACTTAGAATCTCTTTTAAATTCTCTCTTTTCTGCTCTGGGATGCCTTGAAGTCTCAGAACATATGCTGATTTTTTTTTCCATTTGGAGGAGAAGCAATTGCTGTTGTCCGGAGATTTTTTCTTTTTCCACCACCTCCAATCTTTGTCCAAATTCTTTGGACTTAACATCAACTTTTTTCAGCTTCTTTACTATCTTCTCCATTATTGTTGAATTTTCTTTAAGCTCTTTTTGCAACGTGTCAGACTTGTCATTGAGGTGAGTCATCTGGTCCAGCAGAGAGCACAAAGCAGCAGCAATCATTTTAGGAAAATCTGTGGTTATTTCCAGTTTAGTAATTCCTGCTGCAAATTTCCCTTTAGCTGCCATTTTTTCTGCTCGCTGTGTCATTGTTTATTTTAAGAGAAAAGTTTTTAAAAGTCTCTGAAAACCTGCAGATTTATCACTTTCTTGCTGACTACACCACGCTCAGTCAAATATTTGCTCATTTCAAGCCGCCTTCTCAGCCCCCGCTTTAAACTCAGTCTGTTTGCTAGTACATGAGTCAACTCACATTTTTACTCACACTTCTTCAAAAAGTAGAGAAGATTGTTTTTCTTTGGATCACTTGTGTGCTCTGTCCGATGTGTCCCACCATAACAATTTCACCTATCCGAACAAAGCCTTCAAGAGCCATACTGAAAATACAGGTTACAATTCTATATAGATTAGAACTGCACATTGTGCATGTCTTGAGGTTGGCACCAAAATGGAGTTCCCATGTTGAGTTGCCACCATAAAATTCAGGAACATTTACCCTTTTGTCGTGGTGCCATCATATTGGCCATCTCCCATTCCATACCAGTAGCAGCTGAAGATGTAAGGTAGAGAAGTACATGATGCAGCATGGGAAAAGTGATCTGAAGTATTATGGGAAAAATGTAAAGTGTAGTTTTCCCAAAGATGGCCATGTTTGTTGGCACACGCAGACAGCAATACACTGTATGCAATCAAGTTGTTTGAGATAGTCTCTGAAACAGGACTATAGTATGTCATAACATTATGATATTGTATTGTAAAGTAGAGTTTCAGGAGATGTGGGACATAATCCACCAGCAAAATGTCATATGCAGCATCATTGTATTGTCTAGGAATAGCCATGGACCTTCCATTTAAATCCATAAACTTTTCCAGTTATGATACCAGTGGTATGGAGTTTATGTTGGGAACATTTAACACTGCTAAATCAGACCTTTAGACCATCTACCCTACAATAGTCTATGCAGAAGCAAGGTGTTGAAATGCCTTCAGGAACCACTGGACTCCTCTGTACAAGGGAAGTCTCCAGAGGCCAAGTCAGTCTTTTCACACTGAGATATAGGTCTCCCTTCTGACTCGGCTCCTGAACCCTCCACCCTAAGGTTTCCAGGTTCCCACTTTGGATGGTGAATCTCCGGGTCCTGGCCAGCCCTTCCTACAGCTACTCAGCAGGGTGTCAGGGGGAAAAAAATGAGGAGGAATGGAGAGGGCAATTACCAGCATTATTGAAAGTGATGTCATCAAATTGCCCTATTGTTGAATGATACAGTTTTGGCTGTGTAAAGTACTGGGTTTCGGGCCTCATGACTCGGACGACGACATAAGAGAAGACGCGTTTATTCGTACTTCACACAGGACAAGAACAAACAGTAACGGCCGGAGGCCAACTATATACAGTTAGGGGGGACGGCCCCATATTCCTATTGGCGGGTTTGAATCGCCCGCCAATGCTGCCATTGGTTCTCTACTGGCGAGCTCAGGAACCTAGTCCCTATTGTTCTCAGAGAGCGAAGCTTGGCTGTATTTCGCCAGCTCTGCCTTCTGATCCCAGGACACAACACCCCTCCCCCCATAGTTCGTCTCCTATCAGGTGACGTAGTCTTTTAAGTATGCTGGTGCCCTCCGTTCCCTTAGCGAACGTCGGGGGGCCGGTACCGGACTGGCGGGGCCCCCATCGGGTGGTCCTCCAGCACAAGGAGCTTGGATCTCCGGTCGTAGCTGAGGCGGTGACGGTGGCGGCTGTAACGGCGGCGGCAACGGCGGCGGCGGTTCAGCTGTCTCCGGGACCCCCTCCGGATTCCGTGGACCTTCCGGCGCGGGCTCCGCTGTCGGTGCCTGCAGTCGATCGGATGCTGGGGCGGCCGCGGCGTTTCCCGGTAGCTGGATCCCTGTGTCGGGGTCTTGCCGCCTCCGGAGCTGGTCCACGTGTTTACGGAGGACCCGGTCCCCATCTGTTAGGACCTCGTATGACACTGGCCCGGTGGGTTTTAGGATGCGCCCGGCCACCCACTGAGGCCCCGCCCCGTAATTCCGGAAGTAGACAGGTTCCCCCGGGAGGAAGCTTCGGGGCGCCTCCCGGGTCTCGACCAGCTTTCTCTCTGGGGCTCGGTCCGGGTGGAGCCTGTCTAACAAAGTTGTGGGGCGGCGGCCCATCAATAGTTCTGCGGGGCAATGACCGGAGATGGGGTTTGGGGTGGTGCGGTATGTTAGGAGGAAGCGGGCCAGCCGGAACTCCCAGTCCCCCTCCGTTATGCGGCTCAGGGCTTCTTTGGCGGTGCGTACCGTTCTCTCCGCCTGTCCATTTGTTGCCGGGTGGAAGGGCGCTGATCGTATGTGCCTGATTAGGTTCCTTTCGAGGAACGCTTGAAACTCAGCAGATGTGAACGCTGCCCTGTTGTCCGACACGATTGTGTCTGGTAACCCGTGCGTCGCGAATATTTTCCGCAGGGCCCTTATTGCCGCTTTGGCAGAGGTGGTAGACACTGGGCTTATTTCCACCCATTTCGAGTAGGAGTCTACCGTCACCATGAACTGGAGCCCCTGAAACGGCCCCGCAAAATCTATGTGTAGGCGTGACCACGGCTTGTGGGTAGACTCCCAGCTTTGGGTTGGCGCTCTCGGGGGATTGGGGCGGACTTCCTGACACCGTGTGCACCCTCGGACCCAGGTTTCAATTTCTGCGTCCATCCCGGGCCACCACACATAGCTCCTTGCCAGAGCTTTCATTCGTACAATGCCGGGGTGGGCCTCATGTAGCGTTTCTAGCACCCCTTGTCTCATGGGCCCCAGGATGACCACCCTGTCCCCCCATAACAAGCACCCTTTTAAGGCGGATAACTCTTCCCGCCTGGCTTTGTATGCCGTGAACTCTGGCCCTGTCTGTTCCACTGGCCATCCCCTCACCACCCAGTTTAGGACCCGGGAGAGAATGGGATCTCGGGACGTGCGGGCGGCCACGTCTGCAGCCTGAAGGGGGGGTTGGCAGCTCCTCCATTAACAATACTGCGGGAGCCGGGGCCGGATCTTCCCCTGTATGCGGCAGCGGCAGGTGGCTCAAGGCGTCGGCATGACCCAGCGCCTTGCCCGGCCGATGCTCCAACTGGTACTGGTAACCCGCTAAAAACAAGGACCAGCGCAACACCCGGGGCGACAGTACCTGCGGCGTTTGTTTGTCCGCCGCAAACAGTCCCAAGAGCGGCTTATGGTCGGTTACGAGCGTGAAGTGCCGCCCGTACACAAAGTTGTGAAACTTTTTAACCCCCACCACCAGTGCCAAGCCCTCCCGGTCGATTTGAGCATAGTTCCAGCCTCCGCGGGGGACAGCGTGCGGGAGTAGTAAGCCACCGGGACTTCCCTCCCATTCGGTAGCTTGTGGGCCAAGACCGCCCCGACCCCATACGGTGATGCGTCGCACGCAAGGATTACCGGGAGCTTTTCATCAAAGTGGGCGAGTACCGCGTTAGAAATCAAGAGTACTTTAACCCCCGAAACGCCGCCTCCTCCCTCGCTCCCCATGCCCAAGGTGTCGCCTTATCCAGTAGCCTGTGCAGGGGTTCGGCCACGGCGGCTTTGTGAGGGAGAAAGGCATGGTAAAAGTTCAGGAGGCCTAAGAACGCCTGGAGCTCGGCCTTGGACTTCGGGGCGGGGGCCTCCACGATGGCCTTTACCTTGTCCCTCGCCGGATGCAGGCCTGTTGCGTCTACCCGGTACCCCAAGAACTCCACCTCCGGCACCCCGAGGAGGCACTTTTCCCGCTTCACTTTCAGCCCCGCGGCTTGGAAGCGTTCCAGTACAGTTCGGAGGCGGGCGGCGAAGCTTTCAGGGGTGGTCGCGGTGATGAGGACGTCGTCGAAGAACGGCGTCACTCCAGGGATCCCTTTTAACAAATCGTCCATTAGATTTTGGAAGATCCCTGGGGCCACACTGACCCCGAACTGCAGCCGCTTCACCCGGAAGGCCCCCCGGTGGGTCACTATGGTTTGCGCCTCGGCCGTGGCCTCATCTACCGGGAGTTGCTGGTACGCCTGCGCGAGATCCAGCTTTCCAAATATGCACGCCCCCGCCAGTGTGGCTAAGACATGGCTGACCACGGGTACGGGGTATGCGTGCGCCTGAAGTGCCTGGTTAATGGTGCACTTATAATCCGCGCAGATGCGGATTTCCCCGTTTGGCTTGACGGGTGTCACAATCGGGGTCTCCCATCGAGCGTTCGGGACGGGCTCTAGGACTCCCTGGGCCACTAACCGGTCCAGTTCGGCCTCTATTTTCGGGCGGAGGGCCAGGGGCACGGTGCGGAAGCGCCGTCGGACGGGCGTCACTGTGGGGTCTAAATGGAGCGACACCGGGGGCCCTTTATAACACCCCAGTTTCCCGTCAAAGACCTCTGGGAATTCCTTGCACACCGCCCCCAGTCCCGCACCCCGCACTTATTCACTCCCCCAATCGTTATGCCTAGGGCCTCGAACCACGCCCGCACCAGGAGACTCACGAGATTTCCCTCTACCACCACCAAGTCCAAGTTCCCCTCAAAGTCTCGGTACTGCACTCGGAAAGTGCCGACTCCCCGGATGGGGACAGGGTTCCTTTGAAAGTCCACCAAGCTTAGTGGCGATGGACGTAGAGGGGGTCCCCCTAATGGGCAGAGTCTTTTTAAAGTGTCCAGGGAAATGATGGACGCCGCCGATCCCGAGTCCACTTCCATGCAACAGGGGGACCCCTCGATCCGTACGGTTACTTGGATCTTCGGGGCAGAGGAGAGGTTGGGGTTGGGGAGGTGAAGTACCTGCAGCGGCTGGTCGGTGAGATGGTACAACTCGGCGACCTCTTCCGTCGTCTCGTAGGCGGTGGACGATGCGCGGTGCGGTGGGACCGACGATCTCGAATTCCTGGGGCCCTTGGACCGGCAGACCCGTGCGAGGTGTCCCTGCTTCCCGCACCCGTGACAAACAGCATCCCGGAACTTGCAGGATTTCCTTCCATGGCCTTCCCCGCAGCTGGCACAGATGGTCCGGTTGCTGGAAGGCTTGGCTGGCTCTCTGTTGGCCTGCTGGAACGGCGCCGGCCGGCGTTGTTGGGGTCTGAGGGCGAAGACCTCTTCCGTATCTACATTCCCGGGGCTTGGACTCCTTCTGACCACATGGGCGGCCGCAGCCGGGCGTTCCCCTTCCGCGGCCTCGTGGGCTGTTGCGGCGTCGAGGGCCTCGTCCAAGGAGAGCCTCTGGTGTCCAACCAACTTGCGCCGCAGCTTGGAGTCCGCCAGGCCCCACACGAACTGCGTCAGCAGGTTGTCCTCCACCTTCGGGAACCCGCAGTCCACCGCGAGCGCCCTTAGCGCGGCCAGGAAGGTGGCAATGGATTCCCCTTGGGCCTGGACTCGCCTCTGGAAATCCATCCTCTTGGCCAGGAAGGTCGGCCGGGGGCTGAAGTAAGCGTTGAGGACATCCAGGATCTCCCCAAACGAGCTCTCCAAGGCCGTGCGGGGCACCAAGAGGCTCTTGGCGAGGCGGACGGTTTGGGTGCCGCACGCGTTCAGCAGGATCGATCGTTTCTGGTCTGGGTGGCGGATTTCGTTGAGCTCCAAATAGCTGATGAGCTGGTCGACCCATGCGTCCCAGGTTTCTGGCTGCGACGGATCGAAGCGCTCCAGTGTTACATGAGAGGCGGCCATGGTTCTGTCTGGGAAGGCGTGCGCCGGGGCGAGCGGTGTGGTGCTGCTCTCGGGGTCAGCGATGCGATGCTCGGCGAGCGGTGCAGTGCTGCTCACGGGGTCAGCGATGCGGTGCTCGGCGGTGTCCTTTTCGTCGCTCATGGAGTCACGGAAGGCGTTGAAATCCCACCTTCGTCGCCACTGTAAAGTACTGGGTTTCGGGCCTCATGACTCGGACGACGACATAAGAGAAGACGCGTTTATTCGTACTTCACACAGGACAAGAACAAACAGTAACGGCCGGAGGCCAACTATATACAGTTAGGGGGGACGGCCCCATATTCCTATTGGCGGGTTTGAATCGCCCGCCAATGCTGCCATTGGTTCTCTACTGGCGAGCTCAGGAACCTAGTCCCTATTGTTCTCAGAGAGCGAAGCTTGGCTGTATTTCGCCAGCTCTGCCTTCTGATCCCAGGACACAACAGGCTGAATGCTAGAATGTCACACCAGTGATAGAGTGATGTCACTACTAATTCCATGTCACTGACAGCATGGTAGCTGGGCAGTCCGGAATGGGGAGTGATTTCGGTTTAATTGCAGAGTCTTTATGTTTTAATTTACTATTGTACATCTCTTAAAGCCCTGCAGTAGCAGGGATGACTGATTTAAAAATCTAATTAACAGCAACAACATTACATCACTAGCAAGCCCCCCCGATGGGTTAGTCTCTCTCCTGTTGCCAGCCTTGTAGCTGGTAACCCTACTCTACCCTACAGCCTACTACAATTCCTGAGGTCTCCCCCCTCAAGCCTCACAAAACTAAGAACCTTGCATCTCCACTTCCTTGCAAGAGTACTTTAAGGCCTCAGCTGTTGTTGTAACAACATGATGCTGCTATGGTATTGTTGGCTCTAGATCCAGTGCCCTGACTCCTGGACCTCAGCCTTGAGCAGGACACAAGTAGATTTTTGCCAGTCTTGCTGCCTGACATCATTTTTTAAATTGGGGGTGCCAGAATCAAACCTGAGATTTTCTGTATTCAAAACATGCTGTCCACTGATAAGTTATGTCCCTGAGATTTAAGGCTACATGTAGAACCTTCTACCTATCATCATCACCATCTCCTTGCTCTGCTTTTTTCTCCCCTGCAAGGGAGTGATATTCTCTTAACTGTCACTTTCATTTCCTTGGCAATTTGTTAAGGCTTTGAAAGTAAATATTCAGTTAAGTGAGCAACCAAATGAGACACTCAATTCCCATTACACACTAGAGAACACAACCATTATGTCCCTGATGTTCATTTACTGGACATGTCTCATTTAAGTAAAATAAGTTCTCTTTTTTTTATGGCATGGTACTTAACTTCTACCAGTGTCCTTGGTGAACAAAGTTATGAGTGTCCTACTTAGTGTTCATGGAGTATGCTTCATCTAGAGGGAAAATTGCAGTGTTCCAAAACTGCAAAGCCTAACTGTGTAAAACAGTTCAAACAGTTTGATGTATATGCCGAGATGTTTAAAGACAGTAATGAATGCAGTTCTCCTTAATTTACTCCTGTAGAAAGGCAGCTGGCTGGGGATGGGACCAAGGAAGAGCATTATTTACAGAGTTTTGCATAATAAGATCAATAGGAGATTTCACATCTATGATGCCTTATAGGCAATTTGGGTACTTAAGTTTGAGGAATTATTATTAAGGCCCTAACTGAGGACCTTGAA
This sequence comes from Gekko gecko, assembly GCA_029375565.1. Taxonomy (NCBI): domain Eukaryota; kingdom Metazoa; phylum Chordata; class Lepidosauria; order Squamata; family Gekkonidae; genus Gekko; species Gekko gecko. Next base: position 60,026,216 of record JAPDNY010000004.1, read on the forward strand.
ATGCACTGTTGCATGAGATTATGTGCAAGGATCATTTACTCCACTTTATAACTCTGTCACTTACTGACAGGATGAGGAGCAAAACTTTCTGTCTAGCAGGGGGAAAGTTTTGGCTGATTTATGCCAGTGTGGGTGCCAGTCTGGCATGATGTATGAAAATGTCTGTAACTTCTGATGAACCACTTCGTGTTTCCAGATGAGGTTTGATGTATTTGGAGCAGTTTACATTGTGCCTTATGACAGCTTCGATACCCAGTCAGTACAGATAAATGGGAGGTGACTGACAGTCAGATTCTAACAAATGTGCTAACACCCAAGCTGAGCCATGAGCATCCAAATTTGATTGATTTAATCGTCTTTTGTGAACAGGAAAATTTGCTGTCACTGGGGGTTCTACTGTCCTTTTAATCTCCTGAGACACATTCTATCCTTTTGATTTATGACCAAGAGAATGATATTGTATTCAAAAGTGAATTCCTGATTTCCCTTTCATAAATCTTGTTAATTCTCCGTTAAGCATTTAATTCATATACATAGGTCAACATAACATGATCATCTTTGCACCAAAGAGGAAGTAGCCTTCTGGGCCTGCGCTGCTCCTAAATTATGGTTCATTGAACTTCTGTGGTTTATTAGTTATAATGCCAGAACCCATTCCTGTATTTATGTTGATATTTTTTCTTCATTGTATATGGGCACTACATGCTTAACAGTGTCATTTGAAACGGAGTTAAACTTTTCGAGGTCTGCTGAAGCCAGTAGGCTTAGAATGGCATAACTATGCCATTTTCACAGTGGAAATCTGAATTGTTGTTACACATTTCTTATTTGTTTTATTTTCTTTCTTTAGCCTTATTAGCTACAATATTGCCACTGCACAAAGTTTATTTTATTTATACCCTTAACATTTATTATATATTTTCTCCCAAATCGGGATCCACTTTTTTCTCCCTTTCTCCACTCTGTCCTCACAACAACAACTCCGTGAGGTAGATTAGGTTGAGAGATTGTGATGTGCTTCAAGGTCCCCATGCAAGCTTCCATGACAGAGTGGGGATTTGAACCCTGGTATCCCAGATGCTAGTTCAGTGCTCTAACCACTATACTATGCCAGCATTGCTTACTTTTCTTGCATGTTAGCTTATTTTTATTATATTACCCATGCACAGAATCTCTTGAGCAAAATCATGAAGATCTGAACACTGTGTATTGTGTGTATGTTTGGCTTTGTGATTCAACAGCTTGTGCAGCCAGTTGGCCTCCTTGCTTCCTGCACAGTTCAAACAATAATATTCCTCAACCTGCCACCTGTTCAATATGCTTATGTGAAACTGCAAATCTGTGATTTCAGACCGAGAATGGAAAATCACAGGTACACCAGCCTCCTCAATGCCAGTATTTTGTATATTTTGTATCAGTGGAAAAACTACTTAAATTGGAGGAAGGTTTCAAACTTTGGTATGATACAGGCCAGAATAATTTTTCACGTCATATATGATTTACAAGGATCTCAGCATTCATTCCCTTTCCTCTTTGCTGAATTTCAGTGGCTTCTTTGGATACTGCAGAGTTTAATTAGAGGCAGATTCTTTGCACACTGAATCATTCAGTGATACAGCAACAATTGTTCTCCCTCCTTGCTTTTAATGATTCCTGTTTACGAAAGCCGATCTGAATAACTGGTACATTTCAAGGACTTCTGCTTTCCTGCTTATTGAATACTTGGGGGATTTTCCACTTGACCAGCTTTTTAATCCAATAAATGTTCATTTGTTTCCCATTTGTACACAACTCACTCATTCAGGAGGTTAAGTAGCCACCAGCCACCATCTTGCCAAGTTCTTTGCACAGTAGTGCTGACTACTTTAAAAGAGTTTTGCCTAGGCCTGCCAGTCTCCAGGTGGAGCCTGGAGTGATCTCCCAGGATTACAACTGTAATTACAATTACAATTATTGCACTGGTTGCCTATTGAGTCAATTCAAGGTGTTTGTGCTTAGCTTTAAAGCACTTGAGAGATGGGGCCTGCATACCTCAAGGATTTTGCAGTACATAGCTTCCATTGAATTTCTAGTAATTTCCTGTTATTAAGGGCCATTGAATAAAATGGGAGTAATTTGTGAGCAGACCTACTTAGGGTTTGTCCCATGATGTGTCAGTTCAGTTAAATGTAGGGTTGTTACCCAAAGCGAGCAACTAGCAGGGTCTTTACCCATACAGTATGGGAATCCCATACAGTTTGGGACAATTTTTATCACCTGACACAATGACGTCACTTCCAGTTCATGCTGGAAGTGAAGTCATGGTGTTAGCGTGATACCAATTGCCCCCATTTCCCTCAGAATTTCCCTCTTGCCACCCAGCTAGACAGCAGCAAACAGATTCAATAAGGGCAGGATGTCTCCTGCCAAGGGGAAGAGCTGGCCTTCCTAGTCCTGTAACTACATTTGCCCGTATTCCATAGGTAGGTTCAGTTCTGTTATCAGAAGACAATATGTCCCTGTTGGAATGGTATTGAATGTTCAGGATACAGTTTTGTATGGCATGGCACTGCATATTATGCACTGGCATGGATTGGTAGCTGGCCACTTTGCTGGTATTCGTAACATAAACAATGCTATGGAAGACATAAGAACATAACATAAGAACATAACAGAAACCAATGCTGAATCAGGCCAATGGCCCATCTAGTCCAACACTCTGTCCCACAGCGGCCAAAATATACCATGTGCCATCAGGAGGTCCAGCAGTGGGGCCAGGACACTAGAAGCCCTCCCACTTCTGCCCCCTCCAGCACCAAGAATAGAGTGCATCACCTGCCCCAGACTGAGAGTTCCCAACTATACCCTGTCGCTAATAGCCACTGATGGACTTCAGCTCCATATGTTTATCTAATTTAAGACAACTGCACATGGGAATACAATTTTTGGTTCCAGCCTCAATTCACACTAATGTAAACCAAAGGTGCAAAGGTAGAGAAATGTATAAGAAAAGTAGAAATGTATGGGAAAGGTAGAGAAATGTGTTACAGGGGCTAAGGAAGATAAGTAGAGATGCTATGTTCAATTGTGTTTCTATGTTGTATCTGTCTATGAAGGAATGATGTACTTTTTTTCAAGGCAAATGTCCATTAAGAGTATATTTACAAATGATATTTCAGTAAGAAGGACCATAATGTTAGAGCATTCTGTTCATCACCATATGGCTGACACTGCTTACTTCAGGAGGATGCAGATTTCATCAAGAAAAGGTCCAGATTAGATTAAGTGGCCAGGTAATTACAGGATGATAATCAGCTAAAACTCAGGATGTGATGTGCTGTTTTCCTGGCACCAGGTGGGGATGCAAGTTCCTAATCAGCTTCTCTGGCATGAGGTTGGCTTTCCAGTGCCAGATCTGTGGGAAGATGCCTTGATCTTACTGTGTGATGTCAGTAGAATAGATCATATGAACAGTGACATCCCTATCAATGGAACATCATTTCACATTAAGGATGATTTAATGTGATACTTCACTAATGCATTATGACAGTGTCTAATAGTGAAGACAGCTTTCACTTGCCTATTGTAATTGCTTCTCCTACACTGATGAGTGCAAGTTCTTTTTCCTTACTTGGTTAGGAGATTTTCCTCTACTGTCTTTACATCTAAAGACTTCAAGCCTTAAATATACATCATTAACAAGTTTATAGGATGTTTGTGTTTTCAGGAACAGATTTACATGCAAGCAACTTTATTGGGAATTCAAACATCTGCTGGGGGAAAAGCCTTATGTGTTTATAACTGCAAGATGCATCAAAACCCCACTGGTGAACTACTACCCTATGTTCAGTGGAATGTGTTTCCAAAAAAGTAAGGTTCCTTTAAAAATGAGCAGCATCTATGAAGATAGTTTTATGGATGGTCAGCTTCATTTATGATAGCAATAAAAATTTAGGCCCATTTTTCTACAAGGTATGAAGTACTTTACTCAGTTTAAGCAAAGCCTTTTCTGTTTTGAAGATAGCAGCAGAAAAGTTGCATACACATTCATTGGAAACAAAGCCAATTGAATATTTCTTTGAAATGAGGCAATTCTACCAAATACAGGGCATACACTAGTGTAGGCAGAAATTTGCCCTACTAGGGTTGCCAACTGTGGCTTGGAAAATTCCTGGAGATTTGGAGGTGGAGCTTGAGAAGGGCAGGGTTTAGGGAAGGAAGGGACCTCAGTGAGGTATCTTTTCTATATAATAATTGCATTTTGGTGTGGCAAGATTCGATGCACACTAAAATCAGTTGGCCGCCTGATCTGCCGCTCTGACCATCTGCTAATCCATCATTCCACTTTGGTGGCTGACATTCAGTCAATCTGGGACCAGAGACCTTCATTCAGAATACATTCTGCATTTTTATTATTTTGTGTGCTGCTGTCATATATTTCAATGGCACCCCTGCAAGCCATTCCCAATCCTAATTATATTCAGTTAGGGATAAGGCCCGTTGTAGATGCAATACAACAAGCTCTGGATGGAAGGAAGGAAGGAAAGAGAGAGAGAGGAAGGAAGGAAGGGAAAGAATGCAAAGAGATAGGGAGAAAGGGAGGGAGGAAGAGAAAGGGGGAGGGAGGGATAGAAGGCAAAGGAAGGAAGAGAACAGGGAAAGAGAGAGAGAAGAGCAAGAGCTGCTGGGAAGAGACAGAGGGAGGGAGGGCCAGGGAAGGGGGTGCTCTCCAGCTCTTACCTGGCTCAGCTGGTGAGCAGGGAAAGGTGGAGTGTGGTTCTCAGTAGGCCCTTCCCCACACATTCTCCTTGGCGGGCGAGTGGGGAAAGATGGCACGGGGCCTCAGGAGGCCTTTCCCCACCCGTCCACTGCAGTAGGCGAGCGGGGAAAGGTGGTGTGGGGGCCTCAGGAGGCCTTTGCCTGCCTGTCCGCCGCAAGATCATTAGACCTAACCATCACCCAAGAGGACACCAAGGGTGAGAGGGTGGGTGGCGCTTTCCTGCTCTCACAGCCCGGCTGGCTCCTGCCCCGGCCATAGATGAGTGGTGTGGCACCGCCATGGTCAGCCTCTGTGTCCCAAGCGTCTTGGCCGCAGAGTGTCCATCGTCTTCGGCAGCTGTGTGTGAACTGAGGGCAACACGCTGGCTGTCAGCTGTGTGGGCGGGACTGAGGCCATGCATCCACCCAGCAATTGGCAGAGGTTTGGAATGGCAGTTCATGCAGCCAACTGATTTTGCTGTGCATCAAATCTTGCCAGCCCAACTGGTTTTTATATATAAGGACAGATGGCCATAACAGCATCTCCAATTGTTCCCAATGGCCAATCCTGCCATTCCTTTTACTATATTGCCCCCCATGTTCTCTGCAATGGAAGCTGTTCTATTCCTCTTAAAGTCAGATGTGTTTTAGGGGCTGGCGGTAGGCATGCCACAGCAGAAAAGTACTCTGCACATGCTCAAGAGCACTCTAATCTATATTATCTCTATACAATAATTTTCTTAGCGTATTGGCCATTTCCAGCTCTCCCATTGGCTGTGCAGTGTAGTTCCGTCAGCCATTGGCCCGCCAGCCACCACTCAAAAGTACTTGCATGCCATTGCCCAGGTGCTGGGGCTGCTCCTCTTCCCTGCCCACTCCCACTTCAGCCACTGTTGCCTGTCAGATTCACTGGCAGACAGCCTTGACGAAGTCACTTCTGCTGCTTCGCTCTTCTGTGGAACCAACTTTTCCTTCAGTGGGTGTTGGTAGGCAACCAACCTTGGTTCACTGTAACTCCCTCACTCACCCACTGCCAGCTTGCCCACTTTCATGTCATAATACACTGAAAATGGCTCTCCCTCCTGCTTGGCTCCACCATGCCTGCCTCCTTCATGAGGTGCATCAGCGGCCATCCAACCATTCTCTTTATCCCCCTGCTGTGCAGCTGGCTTTCCCCTAGGGTTGCCTTTCTCCAGGTGGGACTTGGAGATCTCCCACTGTTACAAATGATCTCCAGATGACAGAAATCAGTTCCCCTGGAGAAAATGGTGGACTCTATGTCATTATACCCTGCTCAGGTTGCCACAGTGAATTGACACTGAGTGCCCAAAGCCGGAGCACTCTCTCAGAGCCTCTTTCTAGAGTTCACTGTATTTATTTCCACAACGGGCCTTATTCCTAGTAATGCCATAAAGTCGACCCTCCAAAGCAGCCATTTTGTTCAGGTGAACTGATCTGTAGTCTGCAGGCCTATTATAATTTCAGGAGATCTCCAGGCCTTACCTGGATGTTGGCAATCCTATGCCCTACATAGTATCATTAATAATTTTGTGAATGTTCATATGAACTAACTTGCCATGTCTCAACACATGATATTGATGTGTGTGCTTACAAATTGACTACCTTTCAGGTAGTTCTTATCACTTCTCCTAAATCACCACAGTTGATGTCTTTCTGTAATGGCACTTTCTTCCTCCCTTTCATTGCTGTTTAGTAGATACATTAGTAGACCATTCACACACTTACACTATTTGCAGTTTATAGCCATTCATAATTTACAGCTTACTAAATTGTAGCCATAGTTGGGATTTTTTTCCCCTGAAGTGCTTACAATAAACAGGATTACTTCACTTCCTGACTCAGAGATTCTCTCCGTTCCTATCAACTCGTTGGCCTGCCTAAATTTTGAGAGTTGACATTGTAGGTTATTAGGATTTGTTTTCCCCTCTATACTGTTACAATAAAGATTAACAGTCATTTGTGTAAGTAAGATATACATTGTTTTGTGTTTAAATGTTCCATGATTGTAAATCATTATTAGAATGTTCATTTTGTTTTTTGCTTTTTTAAAAATGACTCTTTTCACTTTCTGTTTTATATTAACTGTTGGCAGAGTTTAAGCATGCAGAGGAATTGAGCACCAACTGTTTTTAAAAAATAACTCAGTTTATTAAAGAAGAAATAAACTCTGATAAAACAGAACAGAGGGAGAGAGGCTTGACTAAGTCACTGCTGTGAGAGACAGTAATGAAGGCAGAGGGCTCAGTTAGAGCAGAAAGTCTCCAAAAAGGCCAATCAGGAGACAGGAAAGACATAATTTGAAATTGTGGGAAGTCCCTAATGTAGCTATGCTAACTAGCAGTCCTTCAACTGTCCCCTATAGGCTGTGTTTCTGATCTTCTTCAAGTGGGTGCACTGTAGAACTTGTATATTCCAACACCCCTTCTCAAGCCCTCAAGATTCATTTTTCTTCATAGAATCTCAACTTTGCAAAACAGTGTTCAAGTTTAACTGTATATTTAGAAAATCCATTTGTATTCTACCCTCCTTCTTGGAGGTGCTTCTGCAAATGTCCATTTCTGATTCTTGAATAGAGATTTAATTCCTTCCTCTGTGGCATTTCTCCATCTTTCTGTCTGATCAGCGGGCATTCTCTTTATGTCTTCCCATGTGGAACGTTCTGTTGCAGTCTCTATTTTGGTCAGGTAGGAGACTTTTCTTGGAGGTACTCCCTTGTTGGATCTAGCTGATTGCCTGACCTCTAGTTCCTCATTCCCTTCTGGTTCCTGGAGCTCTTCCAGTGTGTCATCTGTAGGTTCCAAGGTGGTTGATTACCTTGCTTCTGGCCGATGCCTGTTATTGTCTGCCATCAGTTTGGATTCCATAGTGTCCATTTTTTCTGTAGTTTTAGATTTTTCCTTTTTTGTCTATGTAGAGCACATAGCAAATTTGTATAATTTGTGTTTTTGGATCAAGAATTCTATATCTCTTATATGCCAAAGCATAGCCAACAAAAATACCTTGCTCAGTCCTTAAATCCAACTTGGACCACTTTTCTTTGGGGATGTAGGCAAAGGTTTGTGACCCAAATACCATTAGATGTTTCTTGCTGGGTTTCTGCCCACACCAGAGTCACATAGCGTTCTCTTGGCACCTTTTGTGGTCAGCCTGTTTTGTAGATAAGTGGCTGTGCTGATGGCTTCTCCCCAGTATTTCTCTGGAAATCTGCTTCTAGTAACATGCATCTGCACATTTCTGTCAGGGGTTGCAGTCACACATGCCAGTTGAAGCAGAGGGGAAGCAAGGCTATTCCCTTCAGAGGAATTTGACCCGCAGATGCGAGATCACACCTCCCTTCATAGCTGCAGGCACAGCCAGTCACAGTGTGATCAGATGCAACTGCAGGTGAGTTGGGTTTTTTCCTGTTTCCCATGCACATAAACAGGGAAACACACTCCACAGCGAGGACACCCTATGAGTATGCAATGATGCACATACTGCAAAGGGGGGGGGGTGGCACTGAGACAGAATGGCCTGATCAGACCATCCCGACAGCACGCATGTGTGCTTGCATGATCAGACAGGAGAAAGTCTGTCTGTGGCCCATCGCAACCTGTTTACTACCGGATTTTCTCCAGTGTCTTTTTACTCTGCTTCTGTGGCAGAGCAGCACGGGTTGCTGACGATTGTGGGATGCTTCCCAGATGTTGCTGTCTGATCACACCTTTAGATCCTTCAGGCATTTGCACCTATGTCAGATCTACTGGCATGTGTGATCGCAGCCACGGAGCAGTTCTTCCTCTCTGCTATGCCATTTTATTCTGGTGAGCATGGGACAGTGAGTTGATGTTCAATATCTTGTTCAGTTAAATACCTTTTTAGGTCATATCCCATGTATTTTCCTCCATTGTCAGTTCAGATTGCCAGCGGTTTCCTCAGGAATTTGTTGTTAACCATTGCAGCATACGCCTTGAGTTTCTTGAATACTTCACTCTTCTCCCTGTTCAAGTAGGTAACTGTATTTAGAGAAATCGTCGATGGAAGTCAAAATATATCTGTTCCCACTAGAGGTCTCTGTTTTCATTGGACTACAAATATCACTACGAATGAATTCCAGGGGGCACTTTGTTTGGTTTGGTTCATGATTGTTGCTAAAACCTGGTCTTGTCTTCTTTGCTTGGATGCAATGCATGTAATTCCTTTCAGTTGTACATGTATTTACTGGTATGCCTTTGGTCAAATTCTGGTTCTCAAGTTGGGCAATTGCATAATTATCTCTATGCCTAAATCTTTGGTGCTATAACCTGGAACATATCTTATGATTGCACTTTTGGTCAAATTTGCACTTTGTGTGCTTGTGTCCAGAGTATATAAATCTTCATGCACTCTTCCTGTTGCAATCAGTTCACCATCTCTCCTCAAATGAGGTCAGCAAGATCTTTTTTTGCAAGAACTCTTACTGAAAGCAAGTTATTTGCCAGTTGTGGCACATACAAACAGTTCTCAATAAGGATTTCTCTGACCTGTCTGTCTGGGAGTCTGTATTTTATAGTTCCCACTCCTACTCCTTCTGCCACAACAGATCTCCCATCAGCTACACTTGGTCTCTCTCTCTTTTCTTCCTTTAGAGTTGCATATTTAGTTACTATGAAAAACTTCAGGAGTGGCTGTTTCAAAGTCTCCCCTTTTATTTGTCTTGAATGGGCACCCATCTTTTAAAAAGCATTGCAGTCCTTTTTAATATACCCCTGTTTTCCACATGAATAACAAGTTACTTTGCTTTTATTATTTACATGTAGAGCTACTTCATAAGCATTTTGCTCAACCTTTGTGTTGGGCTCCTCAAACTGTTTATGTTTGAATGTTTGCTCCAGTTCAGTTATCACATTTAAAAGAAAGAGATTTCCTTTTGACTCTGTTTCATAAGTCTTCATAAGACTAAAATCAAAACAACCAAATCCTGTTCTGCAGTATCTTTGCCTGCAATTTTTAGCTCTTGACTCAGAACAAGCATTTGATCTAAGTGCTCTCGTAGTTCACCCTCTTCAGGCATCTTTATGCTAAATAGCTTATTTTGGATATAGAGCTGACACTTTAGAGAGGGGTTAACATAAAGTCTCTCCAATTCATTCCAGACTGCCTTTGCAGTTTGCATTTGAATGACTCACAAAACATCTCTGTTGGACAAACCTTTTATTAATGCATCTCTTGCCTTCTCATTGTGCATGTCCCAGGACTTCTGCTTTGCTGGGGTATCATCTCCTGGTCTGGATTCATTGTTGATTTACCAGAGTCCCATTTCAAGGAAGTGGCTTTTCATTCTCACCCTCCAGATGAGAAAATTGTTGTCAGTCCACCAATCTAATAGGTAGTTGTGCTGAGCTTTTCAGGAAACAGCCATTTTACAGCTTCTTCTTTTTGCCTACCAATCTATGTAAACTTTCCCCTTTTTCACAGCAGTGCTTATGCTGGGCCCAGGACCCTGTTGGCAGAGTTTAAATATGCAGAGGAATGGAGTGCCAAATGTTTAAAGAAAATAACTCAGTTTATTAAAGAAGAAATAAACTATGATAGAACAGAGGAGAAGGAAAGAGGCTTAACTAACTGACTAACTGCTTTGAGAGACAGGAACGAAGGGGGAGGGCTCAGGTGGAGCAGGAAGTCTTCAAAAAGCCAATCAGGAAACAGGAAAGACATAATTTGAAATTGTGGGAAATCCCTAATCTAGCTATGCTAACTAGCAGTCTTTCAGCTATCCCCTATAGGCTGTTCTTCTGATCTTCTTCAAGCAGATGCAGTATAGACCTTGTATACTCCAGTATTAACAACATTCACAATGTACACATTTTGGTCTAAAAAAATCATCTTTGTTCCGTTGTGCATACTCCTTAAATTATATGGCTTTGGGAACAGGGTTTTAATGTATCTGTTCCGAGAGATGTTTTTACTTTCTATGGTATTTACAGCATGACAAAAATAGATAGATATGAGAGAGAGAGAGAGAGAGAGAGAGAGAGAGAGAGAGAGAGAGAGAGAGAGAGAGAGAGATACACAGATAGAGGGGCACTATATTCATTGTCACTCAGTGTGATGATACAGACATGTTTGGGGAATAGTTTGGGTACTATTCTTTGGCACAATTTTTAACATAAGCAGGATCAGTTTTGTTGCTAAAGGTACAGTGACTAACCATTGGAGCAATGTTCAGGTTCTCACTGGAGCATCCATTTTGAGTATGATAAGACTAAATGAAGTCCTGTTTACTATGCATGGGCTAGTAAACAAGCCATTGGCATAGTGACTGACAAGTCAGTGAAGACAGAGAGAGGAAAGGTTGACCCCATGTCATGTTGAAGGGTGAAAAAATATAAAGCAAAATGAAGATTTGTTGGCAACCGAGAATGTTGTTTACTCAGTAGCACTTCAAAGTTTTGGGTAGATTTTTTGCATCCCTGCTGTGTGAGGGATCATTAGTCCTAGAGATTTGGGAGGTTAAAACTAGGACCTCTGTAGGTAACATATATGCCCAGCCACTGATGGTTGGTATCTTTCTATTAATTTCCATTAATTTATCTGCAAATATATCCAAATATTTTTCAGCGAGTCCAATTGAATTTAATGGAGTTTATTTCTGCATACACATGCAAACTTTGAAGACACAGTGGTTGTATGGTTAAACTGTTAGACTGCATTCCTGTGGGATATAGGTTTAATAGCCACTTGTTCTTGGCTCACTTTCAGTTTGACATCCATTAAGTTGGAAAAGTATAGATTATATATCTCCTTATTCCTCCTTTTATAGTTGATGGAAGCTGATATTCTTAAACTGTTTCAGTCTGACAATACCACTCCTAAGGGGCAGTCTTGGGCCTTTGAAATTTTAAATACTTTTACTGGCAACCTTTTATTTAAAAACATTTGGCAAAAAGTTTTTAAAGACCACATTAAATTAAGACTATTACCTCTTTTATGATCAAATAAAAATGTCCCTGTATTCAAATGACGTCCTATATTTTATCAAGGGTTAACTGTCCTCACAATGCAGCAATTCCTCATAATTTCCTGCATTTGATGTTCATCACTATTATCCTGTATCACATGTATTCCATATAACTACAGACTGCCCTGACCCCATCAGATTAAATTTGAGCAATATCATCTTATATAATTTTTAAATATCATATTTTGGCATTAGGTCTTTTGAGAAGGCTGAGTCACAAAGAACATAATTACAGCAGGCATAGAACAGGAGCTGAGTCTTGTGGCTTGAACATGATGCCCTCATGAGGTAGGCCTTTCTTGAGAGGCATGGACATCTGGTGGACCAGACGTAAGCACTTCTGAGATATTGTCCAGACCAGATAATCAATCTGAGTGCTTTGTGGGAAGTTGTCTCCAACTCTCAGATCTCAGGGTTACTAAAGGAAATTGATTGTCAATAATTTTATGACAAATAATTGTTTCAACATTATTTTGTTCAAGACGTGCTCATGGAAGATAGATCCATAATGGCTAATAGTCAAGATCCCTAAGGGGAACTACCGGATCCAGAGGCAGTAGACCTTTGAATACTAGTGGTAGGAAGCAAATAAGGCAGATGAAATCCTTGGTCCTGTGCCCATTTGTGGACCATCTTTGCAACTGGTTGGCCAATATATGGCATAGGATATTCAAATAGATGGACAACTGGCCTGATCTAGCAGTTCAGCTCTTCTGTTGGCATGTTATGATTAGGGGTGTGCAAAAAAAAAATTCGGTAAAATTTGGATTTGGGCATATTGGACCCAAATTTTTTCGGTATTCCCGAAAAAACCCGAATACCTATACCAGTAAAGCATTGAAATCTGAAAATTTTTGGGATTCCCGAAAAATTTGGGTCCATTATATCCAATGGGGCCATTGACTTCAATGGCAAAATTTTCTGGAAAGTTTGCAGGGGGCTGGAGAGGGGGGGGTTGAGGTAGAGACTCCAAATTTAGACTGTAGCTGCTGGAGCCTCTCCCCAAAAGACCCCCCAAGTTTTGAAAAGATTGGACCAGGGGGTCCAATTCTAGGGGCATCCAAAGAGGGTGCCCCCAGTTCTCCATTGTTTCCTATGGGAATGGATCAGGCAAGCAGATTCTCCCTGTAAAAAAATCTGAGAGGTGTGGTGGTGGTGTGAGGGGGCATGTTTGCCAAGCCAGCAGCAGACCACGTGCAATCACCACCCCACCAACCTCAGGTCTCTCCCAAACCAACCCTAAGGAAGAATAAAATAAAGAGAAAAGAAATTAAATTTAAAAGTGCCCTAATAAATCAAACCAGTCTGAAGTCTTCTGAGGTATTGATCCGAGGTCCACAAAGAGCAGGGAGGAAAGCAGGGCAGACTCAGGAGCAGGGGCAGCAGAAGCCAGCCAGCCACAATCTCCAACAGCCAAGCCAGGCAGCTCTCTCTCACCAGCTAGCAGGATCCAGGAACACAGCAATGAGAGTCAGCCCAGAGACTGGCTCCTTTTATGCTCTCTGAGCATACACAGAAGGATTTCAAAAAGGAAAAACCTTCTGTGATTGGCCAGAGAGCAGATGCCAGAACCCTATTGGCCACCACAGTGCTCCTTCCCTGGGAAAGGAGCAAACTGGTGGTTGGGATGCAGGCAGCAACAACAGCCTTGCAAACTTGCATTTGCAGTGATTGGCTGTCTGGAGCCTCCTTCCCCCCCGCCTCCTGGAAACAGGAGGAAAAGGCGGGAAAGAGGAGGAAACGGTGGGAAAAGGATTTCCCGGGCCCTTTAACAGTTTAAAAACCCCCACAACGCCGTTTTTCGGCAATGCCGAAAAATGCCGAAAAAATCCCGAATTTTCCGGGATTTTTTTTTTTGGAATTCGAAGATTACAGTGAATAGCCTGTCCAGGATCCCAAAAGCCGGAAAAAACCCGAAAATGTTTTTTTCCGTTTTGGGATTCCCGAAAGCACACCCCTAGTTATGATGTAATAATTCACAACAGTTGCCACAAAATCTTATGATGGCCACTTGTTTAATGGACTGTTGAAAGAAATAGCTAAAGTCATTGAGGGTAGACTATTAATGAACCCAATTTTACTCATGCTATGATTATTAAGATATGCTATGTTTAATTTTTTGGAATCCATTTTGAAAGGACCCATTCAGGAGAAAAGAAAGTTTGTGGGTTTGCAGAAAGACATTCCAAAATCAGTCTGTCTTTCACACTTCTTGTTCTGCTTAGGTTAACCCAGTTTTGTAGTCAGTTAATATTTCAATCTGTGTCTCAGATTGTCCTGAGGAGGGTCTTGATGAGCTACGCATATGTACTACACATATGGAAGCTTGTTTAGTGACCTTGGACCAGTCACACACTCGCAGTCTAACCTACCTCAATGGGTTGTTCTGAGGATAAAATGGAGGAGAGGAGAACAATGTAAGCTGCTTTGGGTCCCGATTGAGGAGAAAGGTGAGGTATAAAAGAAGTGACTAAATCAATAAATATGTAGGATAAGTAGGGTTGCCAGACAGTGTGTGGTAACCAGTGGGGGAGTAACCTGGGGGTTTGGATTAAAAAGAAAAACAAGGCCTTGTATACTTAAAGAAAGTTCTGACAAGGGTTGCTCTAGGAACCATCAGAAACTATGGCAGTCTTCTGAGTAGCTTAGGAATCTCCAGGAACTCTATAGTCAGAATTTCCTGCAAAGAGACAAGGCCATCTTTTTCTTCTTAATTTTCCTCCCCAGAATGGTTGTGTGTCCCCCTTTGGCCCCATTTCCCTCCCACCAATCGGTTGAGCATCGTCAAGCAAGAGTCGCAATTACCTGGAGGTCTCCCACTGTAAGTGGGCAACTCAGCTCCCGGCGACCCGGCAACACCGCTGGTCGCCGGGGGATGTTTTGCCGCCCTCAGGAAGCCGGGCAGCAACAGATTTCACAACATTTGGCGTCGTGAAGTGAGCGGGAGGGGAGCCAGCCAGGATTGACAGCCAGGCTCTGCTCCCGCCCGTGGTCAGTTGCTCCGATGTGCTCGGAGCACAGGGTTCAAAGGCTAGGGCCTCTACTGAGGGCCTGGGAGGCGGAGGGCTGACGGCCGGGGCAGAGGGCCGCGGCGGCGGCCCGAACGAAGGGCGGCGGTGGCGAGAGCTGAGGGCCACATTGGTGGCCGGATCGGGTGGCCGGCGGCAGCCGGAACAGAGGGCTGCGTCGATGGCCGGAGCGGAGGGCTGCGGCGGTGGCTGGAACGGCTGGCTGCAGTGGCGGCTGGAACGGAGGGCTGCGGTGGCGGCCGGAACGGAGGGCCACCGCGGCGGCTAGAGAGGAGGGCTGCATCGATGGCCGGAGCGGAGGGCCGCGGCGGCGGCTGCAGTGTCAGGGATGAGGAGGCGGCCCAAGCATCAGGCTGCGGTGCCGGCTGGTACATCTGGCTGTAGCGGCGGCTGCCAGAGCACTAGGCCCAAGAGCCGGATGGAGCATAGGCCACAGCATCTGGTGGTGCTGGTGGCCAGGGGGGAAAGCCTTGGTAGCGGTTTGGGCCGCAGCCTGAACAATTGGTGCTTTGGCGGAGGCTGGAGTTTCAGGGCCACAGCAGCGGGTTGGCATGCATGCAAAAATGCGCTCCCCCCCCTTTTTAGGTAACGGGAATATTAGTGAGTGGGGGAGCTGAACCCTTTCGCTGGTGCTGTGAGCATATTGGGACACCATAGTGGGGCAAAGTGGTAAGGTTGCCTCATCCCCAGTTTTTTACGAGCCCCATCTTCTGCCCTCTTTAAAGTGAATATATTAATTATTTAAAATAAATTTAACTCCCACCCCACCATCATCAGCAGCCACATTGGACTAGCGGGTGGAATTAGCGACCATCTTAGGGCTCCCTGGAGTTGCAGTCGTTTGGGCCATTTTAACTTTCAGGTGGCATGGGCTCACAGACGGGCATGGAGTCATCATCCAGTAAACAGTCTGCAAGTACAGTCTGCAAATGTGCAGGTGAGCCAGAAGATGGTAAAAGAAAATAACCCCTCCCAAGAAGGGCACACTTCGGCACCTGGAGGTATGGTTTTACATTGTGTGCCTATATGCCTTCTGCGCCCATTGGCATTGTTGCCGCCTCTGGAGGTGTGGTGCCTTCTACATGGGTAAGGGCAGTTTCTATGGCGGTGGCTTTTTGGGCCTCCTGCAGCCACAAGTTCCAGTTGGGTGACCCTAGATTAGTCACAAGTTATCTCAGAGCCGTTCTCTCGAGGACGGTTCTGGATGAAGCTCACTCAGCACTGACCCTCGCAGGGTGCCTGCTGTGGGATGGGAAGGGATTTTGTGGGTCACTATGAGACTTGGAGTGAGGGCTAGGGTATACACCCAGTCTTTTCTCTTTTCTTTCTTCCTTCCCCATCTGTGTTGCTTGTGGGATGTGAGAGAGAACTAGTCTCCATACTACCAGACATGGAGGGATTCTGGGATGGGATGTGTCTTAGTGAGAGACCATCTGCTTAGCGTGCAGAGAGTCCCAGGTTCAATCTGCGGCAAGTTTCGTTAATAGGTGGGTAGTGGGTGAGGTGATAGACCTCTGCCTAGAACCTGGTTGGCGTTGTCTGCTTTGAGTAAGCAATATTCATTTAGTACACTTCAAAACAGAACAAAGAATTGATTCCATACTTATTGCAGTTGGGATTATGTATTGGAAGCTGGAGAACGGGATTGCTGTTAATTTGACAATTTTACAGGGTTTTTATTCAAAGACTTCTGAGCCCATTCTTCAGATTATACTACTTTGCCCTCGTGAGAAGGGTTGTAGTTCTGGTGTGTTGGTTGAGTGCAGTGGACTCTAATCCAGAGACCCAGGTGTGATTCCCTGTCCTTTCACTTGGGGCTGGTTGGTGACCATGTGTCAGTCACAGTTCTCTTGGAGCTGTTCGGGTTTCTCACGGGGCTCCCTCGGCCCCACATAGCTTGTGGGGTGTCTTTGGGGGTAGAGGAGGGGAAGGAGATTGTAAGCCACACTGAGTGAAGTGCAGGGTATAGATCCGGTTCCCTCTTCTTCTCTGAATACTATAGGACTTTTCAAGGTGTCTGACTGTAAACTGAATAGAAACAGGATCTGAGGTGTTGGAATGCAGCCTAGGGGAACACCTACTTACTTGTCATGTGTTAGGATTCATAATACCCATTGCAATACATTATTGATGTCATGTTTTTTGTTTTAGCAGGGTTATGGTGTGACTTTCGATCTGATGCATGATCTGGGAATCTGACACCTGGCACATCGTTACATGTCATTGGTTTGGTCCAATGAACATTCTTCACAGGTTTTGTAGTGCATTTGTTTTTAGGGGGAAGTCCAGTGAGTGGCCAGGGCCTAGATGAGTGCATTGGTTATAACAGGCTGCGAGGATGCAGTGATGCAGCCACAGCACTAGCGAATGAGGCAGATGACTTCCAGGGCGGTTAAGTGGTACAAGGGTTAAGCAGGACCCATTATTGGACCAGCATGGCTTGGAGGCCGGAGGGCTGTTCTGCCCACGCACTTAGGAGGAATGAAACTACTTTTAGACCTGGCAGTCCAGCATTACTTACATTTCTGTGTGCTTGTCCCAGGTTGCTTTTGTTTGTTTGTTTGTTTTTTAGGATAGGAACCCTGGTATTTTAAGAAATACCAGGTACTGTGCACTCTTCAGGGTAAGGAATTTTAAATAAATGAATAAATAAATACTAAATAAGTAGACAAAATTGAATTATATAGGTTTTGAAGTGTCACCACATTGTGAATTGGCAACACGGTAATTTTAAAGCCGAACTCACTGGTTGGCCCGGGTGGTTCTTAGTGGTTATTAAAAAAGCACTTCACAGACCTAGATGCATTTCAGTATGCTTTAGTGGGGCGGTCCCTTGACTTTATAACAAGGCGTGCATCCCTATTCAGGTCTGCTTGCAATAGTTGGAATAGTTCTTTAAGGATGCCAAGGCACTGAGACAATTGATCCAGATCTCCTCCAGTGTTGTTTTCATAGTTGGACAAGTCAGTGGGTCAGGGTCTAGATCCGAGATGCTCTCCTCTGGCATAGACTTTAGCTAGTGACACTTCCGGCCTCAGTTTCCTATCTTTCAGGGTGCTGTTTTCCAGAAGATCCAAAGGAAAAGAGTCTTGTCTGTTTAATAGAGACTTGATACATAAAAATGCACAGCTTTAGTTTTTGTGGCTTGGAGGTAAATAGCACCACTTGATAATTAACATCCCTTTATAGGGAGGAGGCTTCCTTGGCTACACAGGAATATATATGAGTTAGGTAATTTGATTAGGGCACACGTAAGCCATATGTGTGTTGGCTCTGCCTTGCAGATCACATCGGCTGTGCAAATGCAAACATTGCTGTGTGGATGTAGTGGAATACTACAGCATTCTGTGAAGGTATTGGGGTAAGGGAGCTTTACAGGACCAGAGGCAGCCAATTTATCGGGCAGTGAAATAAGGGTCAATTTTTGCAGCCTGGGGTGTTATTGCACTTCAGGTTATTAATTCAGTTACCGCTTTAGGCCTGCAGATGGAACTTTTCTGATCAGGCATCCCCTTTGTAGTAGTAGTACTCGGACTTTGGGCAAGTTGGGCCTTTCCTGGGGTGAAGTTTGGAACTTACTCTTCTCAGTTCAGTGCCACTTCTACTGCGGCTGTCCTGGGCTACGGGTTCCTTTTGCCGTGTGGCGGTGTCAGTGGAACCTTGTTCAGATTAAGACTTCTAGCTGGTCACTACTCTCCAGTTTGGGGGTGGCGTTGTGGCTCAGTGAGCTAGTGGCGGGCTTTTGCCGAGCATTTAAACAATGGAATTATAAAGTTTAAAGTTATTAATGAGGTTTTTCTTTCAGGTGCTGCTGGCAGCAGGGCAAGTCGAAGAGTCACTGTCTGCGGCCACAGCATGGTCCTTTGGGTCACCCATAGGGCCAGTGTGACACCTTGGCTGTGAAGGCCTTGTGCTATGAGCTGAGGCTGACCTTGCAATAATAAGAACAAGATGACACAGCGTGTAGGTAGTCTGGTCGGCTATTTTGCTTCGCCATAAAGGACACGGCCTTGGTCCTGCAGGTGGAGTCTGACCTTGTGATGATAAGAGCAAGGTGGCCTGCTGATAGGCTGGCTGGCTATTCTGCTTCACCATGAAGGACAAGGACATGGTGCTAAGAGTGGAGCTTGACCTTGTAATGATAGGAGCAAGGTGGCCTGGAGTGCAGATAGTCTGGTCGGCTATTCTGCTTCGCCATGAATGACAAAGACATGGTGATACGAGTGGAGATTGACCTTGCGATGATAAGAGTAAGGTAGCCAGGTGTGCAGATAGTCTGGCTGGCTACTCTGCCTTGCCAGGAAGGGCAAGGCCCTGGTGTTACATGTGGAGTCTGACCTTGTGAGAATAGGAACAAGGTGGCCCAGAGTGCGGATATGCGGGCTGACTATGCTGACTCAACATGGAGGGCAAGGCCCTGGTGTTACAAGTGAGGCTGGCCTTGCAGTGATAAGAGCAAGGTGGCCCGGTAGGGTAGATAGTGGGGTTGATTATTCTGCCCCGCCAGGTATGGCATAATTGGGGAGACCCCACAAGGCATGAGGAAGGCCTTGGAGGGTAGTTGAGTTCCAGGACCCGTTTGGGGTTGACGGGGTGCACCTATATGACAAGGGCACTGGGTTATTTTTGCAGGACTTGCGGCAAGGGATTAGGTCAGCTTTGGGTTTTAGTGGGGAGCAAAGACCAAAGCAGAGGCTTGATCTTGGCTGTGGCAGGTTTGTGTGAGCAAGAAACCGGAACCGGTGAGCACCTTACGGCAATTTTCCCCATTAGGGAACAGGGGGTCATCAGGAACTGCCTTCGGATTTCTATGGTCCAGGGTGGGGAACGGTGATCACCTCCTCTGGGAACCTCTTAGGGTATGCTCCTCTCTGCAAGTTGGAAGGCTTCAGGGGTAGGCGCTCCCAGGTGGTGACCAGTTTGCTGGGCTGCTGGTCACGAGCCAGACCGATGGCTCAAGACCAGAGCTGGGTGACCCGCCCGAGAAAAGGGCAAGGAGGTTGGTCAACGGAGTGACACCTGCCTTGCCTGTTCCGTGCTCGCTTAGCTGGTCCCTTGCTGCAATGTTATGTTAAATAGTTAATAAAGTGGCCCTTGTTTACTTCCAAACTGTTGTCTGTCTCGTTATTCCGACTAGGGGGGCAACTGGGAACCCTGGGGATGAAGTTCTCATAGGTGAACAGAACTAATTACGTCATTTTTTGATCCTTGTCTTTGGCTGGAACAAAGTTCAAATGCAACATATCATCTTAGATAAAGATTACTGTGTATTAACAATAATATAGACTTTATTTTATCCTTGCTGACAGATTGTCACCTTTTAAAACTAAGTTATCATAATTTATTAATGTTGTAGTGCACTCTATAAAAAGAAACAAAAGCTTGGGTGCAGTGATGTGAAGCTATTACAGAATTTAGTGGGAAAGGACACTTTTGTTTCTCTGAAATGAAGCTATCTCTTATGTACATATAACTAATGCATCCATCATTTATTGACCAAAGAGGCTTGTTTTCTGTTGAATAACTTGAATAGTGACCCCAAGGGCAGTGTAAAAGGCATATGGATAAAAAGTTAAGGTCACAGATTAGTGTAAAATATGACATTAGGAAGTAGGGATGCCAGCCTCCAGATGGGGCTTGGGGATCTCCCAGAATTACAGTGCATAGCCAGACTACAGAGAAAAGTTTCCCTGGAGAAAATAGATGCTTTGGAGGGTAGACTCTACGGCATTGTATCCCACTGAGGTCCCTGTCCTCCCCATGCTCCAGTCTCAAACCTTCAAGAGTTTCCCAACCTGGAGCTGGGAACTCTTATCTCCCCCATCCCCCCCGGCCATGGCCAGGGGGAACCTAGCAACCCTGTTAGGAAGTAAACAATAGAAATGTACCCATGGATAAGATTAAAAATAACAGGGAAGTATTTCCTGAAGGTCAAAGAAGAAGGGGACAGCAAAGGATGAGATGGTTAGACAGTGTTATCAAGGCATCAAACATGAAATTAAGCAAACTCCAGAGCACGATGGGAGACAGGAGGGCCTGGGGTGATGCAGTCCATGGGGTTGCGAAGAGTCGGACTTGACTGTGTGACTGAACAACAAATTTCCTAATTAACCTCTGTTTGCAAGTGTGTCATATGAAACATCATCATTTTCCCCTTAAAGTGCTGAAATGTCACATTCTGCATATACTATATTGGACAGTTATACTATTAGTTACAGGATCTATCCTTATTGTTCTCCTAAATTTGGAACAGGCTGTCATGGTATGATTTTTGGTGTGCGTTCATAATGTTTGTAAGGGCTATGTCCATCAGATTTATCTTTTGTCTTGAATTTTTGTACATATTAGCAGTTGGCAAGATTGTTGAACTGGTATTAATAACTGAGTTCAGTTTTAAGTTAAGTCTTTGTTAATTTTTTTAAATGTCAGATTCTGTTTTAAAAGTTGCTGAAAGCATTTCCCCCAAAGCATTTCAAATAAATAGATTTAAACAGGAAGAAGCAGTATATCACAGCTGGCATTCTTTAAGGTGCATTAAAGAATGGTAAATTATAAATTATGTCATATTAATATGGGCACCATGTGGGCACAATATCTCTGGTCAATTAACTTTAATTTTACTTTGGACCAGTTGTGTGTTAGGCATTGTACAGAAGAGCACTGATGAAATGCAATTTTTGTTGTTGTTCAGTCGCACAGTCAAGTCCAACTCTTCGTGACCCCATGGACCACATCATGCCAGGCCTTCCTGTCTTCCAACGTGTTTCAGAGTTTGCTTAATTTCATTTTCATTGCATTGATAACACTGTCTAACCATCTCATCCTTTGCCATCCCCTTCTTCTTTGACCTTCAATCTTTCCCAGCATCAGGATCTTCTCCAGTGAGTGCTCCCTTCTCATTTGGTGGCCAAAGTATTTGAGCTTCAGCTTCAGTATCTGGCCTTCCAGAGAACAGTCAGGGTTGATTTATTTTAGGATTGACTGATTTGATCTCCTTGCAGTCCAAGGGAATCTCAAGAGTCTTCTTCAGCACCATAATTCAAAAGCATCTATTCTTCGGCTCTCAGCCTTCCTTATGGTCCAACTCTCACAGTCATACGTTACTACTGGGAATACCATTGTTTTGACCATACGGACTTTTGTTGGCAAAGTGATGTCTCTACTTTTTATTATGCTCTCTAGGTTTGCCATAGCTTTCCTCCCAAGGAGCAGGCGTCTTTTAATTTCATGGCTGCAGTCACCATCTGCAGTGATCTTGGATCCCAGGAATGTGAATTCTGTCACTGCTTCCATGACTTCCCCTTCTATTTGCCAAAGAAGGATGGGGCCGGATGCCATGATCTTAGGGTTTGTTTTTTTTTAATGTTGAGTTTCAAGCCAACTTTTGCACTCTCCTCTTTCACTGTTGTCAAGAGGCTCGAGATCCTCTTCACTTTCTGCCATTAGAGTGGTATCGTCTGCATATCTGAGGTTGTTTTACCGGCAATCTTAATTCCAGTTCGTGATTCATCCAGGCCAGCATTTCACATGATGTACTCTACGTATAAATTAAATAAGCAGGGTGACAGTATACATCCTTGCCGTACTCCTTTTTCTATGCTAAACCAATCAATTGTTCCATATCCGGTTCTGTCACTTCTTGACCCTTATACAGATTTCTCAGGAGACCTGTGAGGTAGCTGGTACTCCCATCTCTTTAAGGACTTGCCACAGTTTGTTGTGATCCACACAATCAAAGGTTTTAGCATAGTCAATGAAGCAGAAGTAGATGTTTTTCTGGTACTCTCTTGCTTTCTCCATAACCCAGTGAATGTTGGTAATGTGATCTCTAGTTCCTCTACCTCTTCAAAATCCAGTTTGTACTTCTGGCAGCTCTCTATCCATGTACTGCTGAAGCCTGGCTTGAAGGATCTTAAGCATGACCTTGCTAGCGTGTGAAATGAGTGCAATTGTGTGATAGTTTGAACATTTGTTGGCATTGCCCTTCTTTGGGATTGGAATATAAACTGACCTTTTCCAATCCTGTGGCCGTGTTGCATTTTCCAAATTTGCTGGCATACTGAGTGAAATACACTACAACACAGAATGCTAGATACCTTGTTTCTTAACTTGGCTATGGAGTTAAACTTCTTTTCCCACTATGAAGAATTGCACCAAAAACCTCTTGCTTTCACACAGCAAGAATTGCCCACATTGTTTTCATCAGTACTGTGAATGCAGAAGCATGTGTCATGACAACAGAGCTTCCACATGTAAGAGTGTCCTGCTCACTTTCTGCTATATTTCTCCCTACTTTTCCCTTCCACATGTGTTCAATTCCATTCTGACTCTCAAGGGAATGGTTGTTATGACTGCCATAAATATTTCAAAATTTGAAATAGTTAAGTGGCAATTGGTTTTTGGGTTGTATAGCAATTACTGCTTGGGGGAAAAAAGAAATTTCAAAAATCCCTCTGGTGGTGAGGCAGAAAAATAGTGCCCAAGAAGATGACCACAGGATTTCAAGGGCAGGGGAAAGCATACTATTTCTTCCAGATGGCATGCGAATGCAATTGTGCTGTATTCTTTTTAAAAAGAGCAAGACAAGCAGGTATATAGGGTTGCAAGCTCTGGGATGGGAAATTCCTGGGGATTTGGAGGCAGAGCCTGGGGAGGGAGGAGACTGGGGAGGGGAAGGAACTCGGTGGGGATGATGCTGTCTTACACTCTCCATCCCCCCCCCAGTTTCCTTGCACCAGACTTTCAGGGTCTGGCATGCAACAAATGGGTTTTCCAGGAGGTCTGGCAACCACATTCTGAGGATGGGGAAAACCTCTGAAATTGATTATTATAGCACATGTGTGAAAGCTCTAGTTTGGAGGCAAATACAGAGTAAAACCTCTGTGTGAAAGCAGCCAAAAATTGATTGAATTTAAGCTGAACTTGCTTAATGCCATAGAAAGAGAAACAGAACAGCATCTTCCTCAACTTGTTAACATCTTTCTTTGAAAAATGAAGTTGCTGAAGACATTTCATTCTACAGTTCTTTTTCTTCTTGGTTGGCAAAAGCCAAGTTGGAAGAGTGAAGTCCACTGTGTATTGAGGTGTGAAATGTTTCCTTAGGTGGCTGAGGTGATGGGTGGGGGCTGTGGAGAGAGGATGCTGATAGTTGAAAGAAAGAAGGAATGGTTAGTGAGCTCTTGCTGTTCAATAGTTGTGAAGTTTTATATAGTGAGCACAGTGAAGTCTGTTGAAAAGTGTTGCCCAGCATGGATGGAGTTTGCAGAAAATCTGCATTATACGAGATTCCTGCTGTCAGAGATATCTTCCTGTTCTGAAAGAAAAGGATAAAGATAACAGTGAATGGCCCGTGCTAAAGCATTACAGACTGACTGTGGTCAGAATATTTAGCTTTACTCTTAAATTGACTGATCTTCATAGTTAGAGTGACCTTTACATTATTGTCCTTTTAGAATGTTTCAGAATGCAGTTATAAAAAATGGTGACCCATGAGGGGAGGGAAACAGGATCATTTATATATTTAGCTCCTGTCAGGTTTGGACCCTCACCTGGGGGTGATGCTTGTCTTTGTACCATGATCAGTGACTGTGTACTGTTGCCCTGTGCTATTAAAGCCAACTTTCGCTTTTGTAATCCCATCTTGCTTGCCCATGTGCCAGCTCTGCTTAATACCTTATCTGTCCTCCCTGACATTCCCAAGGGAAGGGAAGTGTGTGAATGAATGTGTGGAGTGTGTGAATGAACACATGGAGTGTAGTTGAAGCACTGCTTGTAACTTTCCCGAAGCAGCCCCCACACGGTTCACAGGACCCAGCTGGATCTGTAGCCTTGGGAGACAGGAGCCTTAAGATACAGCTAGGGGGCTCATATATTCTTTTATGACCTGTAGTAGCCTGGGTGAGTCTGATGTATGGTTGATGGGTGGACCCCATGTCTTGAGTTCCATTCCTTTGCTGTCGCTTGTTAGTTCTGGCAAAGGTGTTCACCTGACCAGAAGCCATATTCTACCAATAAACCTAATCAAGGACCATTGAGTACGGAGTGGTTACTGCAGAACCTGACAGCTCCTACCCCATTTTGTGTTTAAATTACTTCTCTTTTTTTTGTCGCCCTTCCACATTGTAGCAGTCAGAGTGTTAGACTAGGAATGGGGAGACCTGGATTCAAATTCCCATTTTCCATACACTTACCGAGAGACCTTGGCCAAAACATTCATTCTCATTCTAGTCTATAAAATGGGGTTGCTAGCTTCTAGGTGGGACCTGGGGAATGGAGATCCCCTGGAATTCCAGCTCATCTCCAGACTACAGAGATCAGTTGCTCTGGCGAAAATGATTGCTTTGGAAGCTGGACTCTGTAGCATCATACTACGCTGAGTTCCCTCCCCTCTCCAGATGCCACCTTCTCCAGGCTCCTTCCCCAAATGTATAGGATTTTTCCAACCCAAAGTTGGCAGCCATAGTTTCCTGTGATGAGAAAGTGAAGGAGGGAAGACCCATTAAGGATTCTAAATAATTGAATAAATCAAATAAACTAAAATCATCATCAACGGTCCTGATTTTTAATGTTGCCTTGTAATTTTATTTATATTTCACTTTTTGATAATAAAGTCCTCAGAGCTAGTTACAGCACTTCAAAAAATGCAACTAACTATACCCTGCTTCCTGCCTTCCCAATTTCTGAATGAATGCATTAGCTCCTCCTCCCAAGGAGGAGGTCTTTAATGCCCTGAGAGCCAAGCCAAGTGGACCCAGGACCAGCTCTGCTTCTGATACTGGACTCAGAATGGCAGAGCTCAGATGGTGTGCTCTCTAGTCCCTTCTCCCATTTGTTATGCTCTTTTTAATTAAAATTATTTTTCTTACACAAAGCAATGAACATGCATGCACATAATGTTTTCATTTAAAATAC
Source organism: Gekko gecko (assembly GCA_029375565.1). NCBI lineage: Eukaryota > Metazoa > Chordata > Lepidosauria > Squamata > Gekkonidae > Gekko > Gekko gecko. The sequence continues at coordinate 60,051,893 of JAPDNY010000004.1, forward strand.
ACTTGTAGAACATTTCTACCTTTTTGCTTGCTTTAGTACATTGCATTTTTATTGGTTCTTCAATAAGGTTTTCTTTCTGGGTTTGTGTAGAACTTAAAAGTCAGACTAAAAGAGATGCTGGGAGGACCATAAGCAGATCTTCAACACTTTTTATATTTCTAAATGTCAGCCAAGCAGAGCCCTGATTTAATCAGGGAACTGGTATAGTGAGGGGTGGTGGTGCACTTTTTCTCCTTGAAGTATCTTCCTGCCTTCAGACAGCCCCCTGGAATTTTCCCGCTGGAAAAAATATAGTGGGAGTAATAGCATCTTCACGTAGCTATTTTAATTTAGAAAAACAGTGCAAGAGAAAAGAGTTCACCCACTTTCCACCTAAATTATAGTTCTGATCCAAATGAAGTCTCACTTGGCTACTGATATGTTGTACAAAATTGATAATTTTGCTATAACATATGATAAAAGATTTGATCATGGTTATGTCACCTTCTCAGCTTGCTTTTACTTTAAGATTTGTGCTAACTCAACCCTTCCCACATCAAAAAAAGAAAAAAGTTGGAAACATTAGTGATTATGGGCATGAAACTGCTCAGAGAAGAGTGATGACCCAGGAGTAAAAAAGTGTGTGTGTGTGTGTGTGTGTGTGTGTGTGTGTGTGAGAGAGAGAGAGAGAGAGAGAGAGAGAGAGAGAGAGAGAGAGAGAGACATCATGAGGGGGAAAAGATTGCAATGAGATAATCCTCAGTAATGTAGTTCATAGATTGGAATCTGAAAGTGCCCCCTCCCTCAACAAGACTGATAAAGTAGGAATGAGAGTAGAGGGCATAATAAGAATGATGAGATGCTAATGCAATTAAAGTATAGGTGAGACTGTTATAAGCTTAATCATGTAGCAGCGGTTATGCGACTTACATTTAAAAAATGTTGGGAGGAAGGTGCTGTTTTGCATCTTCTTTATATGCATTATTTCTTTACAGAAAGAAGGATTCTTTGAAAGTCAGCATTTTACTACTAGTAGGACATTTCAAACCTTATTTGAATAAGGATGCCAGAGTCTAATGTATTCTAGGGTCGTTGACATGTTGTGTTAGGTGTCCAGGAAGAGGAGGAGGAGGCTAAAGATGAAGCATGCAGTTTAAATCCTCATTTTCTAAATATCCTCTTGTTTTCTAAAAAGGTGTGGCATTTTTTTCCTGACTCCCTCCTTCCTTTTTTAAATTGAACAATGGGAAAAACTCAGAAATACTGCCCACCATGCTTCATAATGGCATATATTCACTGCCAGTGCATTGAAATAAAGTGTTCTATTTATGTTTCATACAATAAGAATGGAGTTCCTAAAAGACTGTGGAGCGTGGCTCATTTTGTGAATAAACAGTGGATTTGACCTTGCATAGAAAAATGGTCCCCAGAGTAGCTAATACTGGAAAGCATCTGTTTATCAGATCCTGTTTCACACCTGGTTTGTATTTGCAGATAGCATTAGTGGTATTGGTCTCTGTATAGAGGTCCAGAAGGTGAAAAGGAGACTTGTCTAGAACAGGTGCTATGTAAGGAAAATTAGGTTTGTTGAAACTCATTGAAACTAAGTGAGCTGAGCAGATTTATGTGCTTACTGTCTGCTTAAATTACTTAAATTTCAGTGGCTCCAATATTCACTTAGTTTTCTCTGGAGCTCTTTCAAATTATTGATGTTTTAAAAGTTTATAATACATCCAGGGTTGGGTCCAGATGAACATTTTGGGCACATGTTCACCCATGGACTGTGATTTTCACGCTTTCCTCCTTTCTCTGGCATCCCCGAATTCCTCCAAAATCGTGTTCCTGGGAAAGAGGAGAGCCCCAGAAACAGGATTTCCAGGAGAATTTCAGGCTACTATGGGAGGGCAAAGGCAGCGGGGGCGGGGGTTCCACACCATGAGAGGATAGGGTTGCCAGACTTCAGGTGGTTAGAGATCTCCTGCTATTACAATTGATCTCCAGAAGATCAAGGTCAGTTTTCCAGGAGAAAATGGCTGCTTTGGAGGGGGGGACTCTATAGCATTATACCCTGCTGCGGCCTCTCCCATCTCCAAACCCCAGGCCTCATCCCCAAAATCTCCAGGTATTTCCCAACCCAGAGCTGGCAACCTATAGGAGGAAATTCTTGCATCTGCAGAAAAGTTAATCTAGAGCCAACCCTATTTGAATTACTAGTATAAATCAGACTGAAGCAGTTAGTGTTTTGTATTTTTAAACAGTCCATGTCTAATGGAAGTAAATCCTGTTTACAAGTCCATCTTTTTGTAAAAAAAAGATTTTAAATAGAGCAGTGTGGAATTAATACTGGTTACTATATCTGTTTTACAGTGGTAAGAGAGACATTAAGTTTGTAGTTTTACATGGTAATCCTAAACAAAAGTATATCCTCCTAAATCCATTGGCATAGGTTTAAAAGGGTGTGTCTTAGACCTTAGAGTTCATTACAAAATTTACAGAATCATATCCAAAAATTAGCTGAATGATGAAAATTTCAAGATGAATAGGGCATAATATCTTATATTTTCAAGACTGAGACAGTGGCAGATCATGAAACCTGCTTATAACATGACATGCCTATACTACCATTCAGGAGCATTTTTTACCATGTTGTGTTTTTGGTCATGATAATAATTTGTAGGTTCATTCCTGTGGTTCAAAATCATTTTGGAAATTTTAACTTCAAGACTGCAATCCTAAAACTACTTGTTAGGAAGCGAGTTCTGTTGAGCTTTATTGAGTGTATCTTACCAGTACATTCTCCCAGCATCAGAAACGTTCTGCCAGTGCTGTTAGTGAAAGCATGCTGTTGCCATGTATGGTTTGACATGTGGGCAACCTGATTGTCCTCCATGCCCTCTCACTATACTCTTAGGGATGCTAGGTGACTGGCTTTAAATATGCATATAAATCCTGTGTATAGTGATGGATAAACTAAGAACACTAAGTAAGACATGCTTATGACAGTGGAAAGTATTTTAGGCAAAAGTTATCCAGATGAAATTACTGGGGCTACCTATCTGTGGTCTGACCAGTGATTGTAAATCTTTTGGGAGAAATGTTTTTGTTTGTTTTTTTCCTTCCAGATTTATCCCAGGATAGGTTCTAGCACATCTTTATTATTTGGGTAGAAAAATTCCTTCAGCAACAAAAATATTTGTGGTAGCAGATATTGTGTTTCACAGTACTGGAACATCCAGAGCTTGAACACAGGTTTGGACATGAGGCAGAATGTTTATTTTGTGTACACTCACTCCTCTCCATTTACATATTGCATTACTCATCCCAATAATCCCTCATTCCCTCATTCCCTTACATTCCCTTTGATTTTAATAAAATCAAAACATCAATCAGTTTGGAACCTAAGATATTAGATAACTATCTATATAACTATCATAAACTTTCATAAATTCTGAAGGAATCAGTAATTTCCATTCTTCTAATTTATTTATTGGTACCTTGTGGTATTTTTATACCTCTTTTACTGAATATAGTATGAAAAACTACCCCAATAGAAACATGAAAAGTTTTCCAGAGTGGTTTCCTACCCCAGGTGTTTTTTTTTTTTTTTTTCTGTTTGCAGAAAGCAAACTGTAAGTGGTAACCGGCTATACTTTGGGGACATTATTTATTACATACAGGTGTAGGGTTCCCAGCCTTCAGGCGGGGACTGGGGATCTCACGCTTTTACATCTGATTTCCAGCTGACAGAGAACAGCTCCCCTGGAGAAAATGACTGCTTTGAAGGGTGGACTCTATGGTATTGTACCATGCTGAGGCCCCTCCCCTTGCCAAACCCCACCCTCTCCTGGATCCACATCGAAAGTCACCAGGTATTTTCCAAATCTATACAGGTGACAATATCCTAACAATAAAAAGTTCTGAATCTACTTTTCTGTCACTAAAGAAGTACAACTGGGGTACCAAAGTCACCCAAATATTGTTTTCAAGATTAAATTAAGCACAGCCGAATAATTCCTTTCAGTCTCTTTGTTTTGTTTTCCAGCCAGTTTCTTTGCCTCATCCTTGCTCATATTTATTGGAGGTGGGAAGAGTGGAAAGTAGGCCTTAGTACCAATACAGGGATTTGGGATAATGTTTGCTTTTTGAGGCTGGGGAACTCACATTGTATAAGAATAAAAGAGCCAGTGGAATGTCAGAGTAATCTCAGAATTTTCAGGTATCCATGCTAAAATATTTCCTAATTACTTAATTAGGACCTATTAAGACTATATATGTATCTTTCCTTCTAATTGGTAATGATAAGAGCCACTAAGTATGTGATTCCTATATCTTTTGCCAGTTAGCCCTGTTTTCTTTTACTGTGTCTCCCCAGACCTCAAATACGTATACAAGCATTGCAAGTATGAAGCTGTCAGTCTTTTCTTTGTATTTGTTACTCTTGGGAATCCTAAGTAATGGGGACCCTAGGGGAGACTTTGAGAATCCCTGGATTTAAGGAACTGTAGTAGTGAAATAAGCAGGGTTTTTTAAAGCACTACATTTCACCTTAATTGTGAAGAGGTTGGTTTTTTTAATGTTTCAGAGGAGGAGGGTTTTTTTTCTCTCTTCCATTTGTATCTTTACCAAAGTCATGCCTAAATTGTAATAAATTTATATATTTCACCTTATATAATTAAAAATATTATCTGCAAAAGTATCAAGTTTTTACTAAATATATCCTAAACAAGTTTAGATGGTTATATTGTTTACTTAATGTAATATTCAAACCAATTATAAAATCTTGCCCATATATCTTCAAATGTAGTTTCTGGTTTTCCTTTCAGAATTAAAGATAGCTTGTCCATTTCCGCAGTTTCCAAAAGTTTGTTTAAAATTTCTTCTCTTGGAGGGGTTTCTGTTCTTCTCCAATATTTAGCATAGAGTATTTTGGCAGTTGTAGCAAAATACAATATGAGATACAGTTTTTGGGTACGATACTCAACAAAAATATTTCTGGCACAAAAGTTACGGGATATTTTAGGATTTTTTGTAAAATTTCATGTATCCAAGCCCAGTTTTTTTTGTTTTTGCTTTATCACATAACCATCACATATGGTAAAAGGATCCAGTCTTATTTTGATATTTCCAACAAAGATCTGAGCATTTAGTATCAAACTTAGCCAGCTTATCTGGTGTAATATACCATCTATAAAACATATTATATATTTTTTCCTTATATGAAATTGCTTTCATAATCTTTAATTTCCCCCACACACACACCTGTGACCATTGGTCTAACTCAGTGTTATGGCCTAAATTTTATTCCCATTTTATCATAACATTTTTAACCATTTCATCTTGAGTCTTATTTTCTAAAAAGCAATACATAAACTTTCTTAATAAATTTCTCATCAACATACAACAATATCTTATCTGTTTCTAATCTTTTATCATAAAAACCTGTTAGTTTATCTTTACTAAATCTGGATTCAATTTGAACTTTTTGCCACCAAGTTAAATTTTCTACTGGTTTAAGTTCATTTCTACTATCCAGTAGGTCTTCATATCTTAAAAATTTTCATCCTGGGATATATTGAGGTTTGTAAAGGCTTCTAAAGGTGCAACCCATCTTGGAATCTTAGTATAGAAATTGTTTTTAAATTGCTCCCAAACTTTCAGTAGAGAAGCTCTCATAAAATGTTGTTTAAAGTATTTATGGGTTTTTGCTCTCCCACACCAAGTAAAGGCATGCCATCCTAGCAGGAGATCGTGTCCTTCTATTTTCAGAAGTCTTCAATCTGGAAGTGAGAAGCCAGCCCTCTCTTTCGCATCTTGTAAAGCTTTAAGCCTTATTCTTGGTCTCTTACCTTGCCAAATAAATTGTAGCATCATTTTGTCAAGTTCTTTAAAGTATTTTTGATTTTGAAGAGCTGAATTTGATTTTTAATTTTGAAGAGCTGAAACAAAAATGTGATTGCTGGTGGCAGCAGCCTTACCTGTAGTATGAAGAAGGGCGTATGGACACAAAAGCTTATACCCTGAATAAACCTCTGTTGGTCTTAAAGGTGCCACTGGACTCCAACCTTGTCAAGGGAAATGCTTGTATCATCTTGGAAAAAGTTTGCAGCCAAACGTGTGTTCTTCTGGTAACAGGAAGAACTTGACCAATAAATGTTAACCTCACTGTGTTACCTAATTGCATCATCTATCTCATTGGTCTGAGCTACATTGTCCTGAGATGCTCTGAGTGGTGAATATTTGGCTGGAGGCTTGTCACATTTCTATCCCCCTGTCACTTGCATGCCACTCTGTTATCTGTCTGTCATGTGTCACACCTGCAACTATATTAGTGTCATTTTAAGAATACTTAAAATAGCTGCAAAATAGCTCTTATTTCCAACTTAAAAGCATTAGGAAAATGAATGTGCTTAGGCTTCTGTTCATTACTTTAAACCAGAAGCATCCTTCACCTTAAGTTGTATGTGGCTTTCCTGTCAAACAAAATACACTTCCTCTGTTCCTGAAAAAGAAATTTCTTCTGAAATGAAAACTACCATTCCTCTCCCCCTCTCTTTGCCCTGCCATTTTTATGTCAAAGAAATGAAATTGGTGTGACCACCTTTTCATGCCACCCTCTTTCCAGGTTTCTAATTTACTATATAATTGCTTTTTTATTTTTCCTGAGGGCTGTAGCACTGAATAATCTTATGGTCGCTTGACACACAAAGATGGAAGTGCAAGACAGCCTGAGGGGAAGATACAAATCAGAATCTTCCCACTAGGGCATGCTGGGACAGCAGGGTTCTAACTAGTTCATTTCCTTTATAACTACTATTCTTCACAGGTCTGTAGCTGAGCTGTGCGGAAAACACAGAAGACTTGGTGAAGTTTCTGCCTCTGGAGACAATAAACAGACTAATCTGCCTTTATTATATTGTTTCCTGCAATGTTCTGTTTCACTTTTTCTTGTTTCATTAAGTGATATTTGTGGGCTCTGCTCCTTTGCTTTTGTTTTCTCCCATAAGCTTACAGTATATCTGCAGCAGTTGTTTCTTATCTGTACATGTTTATGGTAGGGATGCCAACCTCCAAGTGGAACCTGGAGATATCCCACTATTACAATTGATCTCTAGACAGCCAAGATCAGTTTCCCTGAAGAAAACAGCTGCTTTGGAGACTGGCCTCTATGTCATCATAACCTCCTGATATCCCTCCCGTCCCCACACCCTGCTTTCCCCAGGCTCCCCCCGCCCCCCAAAAAAATCTCCAGGTATTTCTCAGCCCAGAGCTGGCAACACTAGTCCAGGGACATAATGAAAAGATCTTTTGGAGCATTTTCCAGTTTCATGCTCCTTTTCCAGTTTCTGTTGCCCATTAAAGCCCAAACACTCACCAAAATACTTATGTATATGGAATTATCATTTCTTCTACCACCTCTAGCTTCATGCCTTGGAACCTGTTGCCTTAGCTTCCAATGGTAGCCAAGTAAATATACTTCAGTTCTCCCTAGTTGAGCATGTGCCAGCAATAAGGGCTCTTTGATGTTAGGGAAGCAGTATAAGTTTGGAAATTAACACTGAGACCTGAATATGATGAAATCAGAAATGAGGTTTATTAAGTTCAACAATAGGGGAGGACAAACAGCAGTTCCAAGCAGTTCCAAGCAATAAAAATAATACCAAGTACCCAATGCATAGTGCCTTCGAAAACATGTTATATCACTCATGCAGGGAAGAATGGAAGGAGAAGTAAGAGAGGAGTTTATAGATACTGATCTGGAAGTTAGGTGAGGTCTAACATTCATAGAAGAGATCAGGCAGCTTGGCAGCAAATTGAGCAAACGGGAAGGCAGAAGGACAGGACTGTGAATTACTTGCCAGATGGCAGCCCTGTAGCTCATAAGAAAAGCAGGGCCCACCCTGGCAAGTATTTGGATGGGAGACCTCCAAAGAATACCAGGGTTGGGAGGGAGAAGCAGGCTATCAAACCACTTCTCTGAACATCCTTCTTGCTCCAGTAGGAGGCACCAGAGATAACTTCCAGACATGGGTGCATGCACACACAGAGAAACACGCACACAATGAAATGCAAAAAATAAAAAAAAAAATTAAAGGAAGTATTTGGCGAAGACAAAATAATTGTCTTCCCTGTTATAGGTTGGGAATTGAGATGGAGACATGTGCAAGACTCAAAGTCCAGATAAATAGAACAAAGGATATAAAATGACAAATAGGGATATTGTTTTTAGGAAGAAACCTTAGAAATGTTAATTCCTCCTTTTTTTTCTTTCTGAAAAGTTTACGTGTACAGTTCAGTGCTTGAAGGTCATAGCATAAGAAAACTTAGGCATTATGTTTCTTTTTAATGAGAAGAAATTAAATCATGTTTGGAAATTCTCAAAATTGTGTTGGTATGAAGAAGAGATTTTTGCTGCTTGTCAGCCAGGACATCACGGGCAACAGTGACCCAGTGAAGCAAGACAAAAACAGCTGTCTGAGGATAACTGGTTCTATATTTTAAAAAACAGTGAGAGAAAGAATTTTTCATGGAGTGATCTGAAACAATGGCAAGTTTTGTTACAGTGGTTCTCTACCCACTCTGTGATCTTATCGTTGATTGTGTGTTGATGCCATGCAGTGGGCTGGAAAGCAGGTTCTTTCAGTTCAAGTCAGGCACACTTTTCACTATATATTAACATGATGTGTGAGGTACTGACTCAGTCTGCGTGATGAGAAGGAATTAGGGAATTGTGCCAATGTTAAGGAAACACCACCACCTGGAGTTTGTTACAAGCAGATTATACAAGCTGAAGCAGCATCCCTAACAGCCTTTGCTAATGCAGGATCCATTCTTGTAGCACATGAGAGGTATTTACATTTTATCCAGACAACCCTATTATGTTTCTCCTTCAATACAGTTTCAAAGCTGGATAGGCATCTCACTGTTCACAAGTTGTTTTAGCTTACTCCTTATTGCTTGATGTTCTGAGAAGGTAAAATGGAATTTATGGTGATACCCAAAGGAAAACCATTTGAATAAAAATATAGGATTTATTTCTTGATGAGGGACAAAATTTACTAGCAAATAGGATAACAAGAAGAGTTTTGAAACTGCATAAGAAACCATTTTTGGAGATATTAGTATCTTATAGATTTGGTTGTCAGATCCTGTGTGCTCAAACACCTTGCCGATAAAATATTCCTTGGGCAAGAGGCTCCCTGAACTCTGCCTGTAGTGATGGTGATACTAGTCAAAAGAGGTCATAAGCAATTTGATCGGGGACATTGACACAGAACCTACCATTTCAGGTGACTCTGTGGTCTTTCTCCACAGTGTAGGGAATTTTTTTGCTAAGAGAAGTATAAAGTACTGGGTTTGCCGCATGGAGACTCAGACTACGACATGCATTCAGATGTGTTTATTGTACTTCACATAACACACACTGCAAATCCGGCTTTGCAAGGGCCAACTTTATACACCCCACCTGGCACACCCTTAGTCCCATTGGTGGGTTTGAATTTCCTGCCAAGGTCTAATTGGTGGACTCAAGGTGGACTAGGATCCTAGGTCCTATTGTCTTTTTGTCCCAAACTTCAGACTTAGGTGGCGGACCCCTAGTGGCAGTCCGTGTACACAACACCCCTCCCCCCATAGTTCCAACCAACCTATGTCACATAGTCCTTTAAGTAGGCAGATTATGTTCTCTCTGGGAACATCGGGGTGCTGGGACGGGCTCGCTTGCGACCGGCTCTGGTTGGTTTTCCTGGATGAGTGGTTGAGATGGCAGTGGTGGCTGTTCCTCGGGCTCTGGTGGATCTGGTGTTGCTTCTGCTGTTGGTGCCTCTGGTGGGTTAGGCTGGATGCTTGCCTCTAGTGTATTGAACTCCGGTTCCCTTGGCCTCAGGGGAGCCTTGCCTTCCACCGGGAGTTGTCGCTTCCAGAGTTGGTCCCCGTGTTTTTTAAGGATCTGACTGTCCTCCTTGGAGACGTCATAAGAAATGGGACGGGTGGCTCTGACGACCCTGCCCACCAGCCACAGGGGTCCCCTCCCAAAGTTTTTGATGAAGATGGGGTCTTCTGGGAAGAACCCCCAGGGACCCTTCCTTTGCTCTGTTAGCTTCCTTGAGTCTGGCATCCAGTCCGGATGGTGCCAGGAAGGTGGGGAGATATGGAACTTTTTCACCCCTGCCACTGTTGCCAAACCCTCCTGGTCTATCTGTGCGTAATTCCGCTCGGCAGCCAACAAGGTCCTGGAGTAGTAGGCGACTGGGACCTCTTGGCCATCAGGGAGAACGTGCCCCAAAACTGCACCCACTCCGTAGGGAGAAGCATCACATGCCAGGGCCATGGGCAGGGACTCGTCGAAATGGGCCAGCACTTTGTTTGAGATAAGGAGGGCTTTTACACCTTGGAATGTGGCTGCCTCCCAGGGGCCCCATGCCCATGGAACTGACGTCCAAAAGCCAATGCAGGGGTTTGTCTACCACCGCCTTGTGGGAGAGAAAGGTGTGGTAGAAGTTCAATAGTCCCCAAAACCCCTGAAGCTCTGCCTTGCACGATGGCAAAGGGGCTTCCACGATGGCCTTGACCTTGTCCCTCGCCGGGTGAAGGCCGGATGCGTCGATCCAGAAACCCAAGAATTCCACCTCTGGGACCCCAATCAGGCATTTCTCCCTCTTGACTTTAAGTCCCGTGCCATCGACGCAGCTGAGGACTGCACGGAGACGGGAGGCAAAGTCGTCTGGAGTTTCCACGATGATGTGGACATCACTGAAAAATGGTGCCACTCCAGGGATCCCTTTCAACAGAGAATCCATTAACTGTTGGGAAATCCCCGGGGCCACACTCATCCTGAACTGTAAGCGTTTTACTTTAAATGTACCCCTATGTATAACAATGGTCTGGGCACTTGTGGTGGCATCATCTACTGGCAGTTGTTGGTACACTTGCACAAGATCCAACTTGCTGAAGATTTTGGCCCCTGCCAAGGTGGCCAATACGTGACTCATGACCGGGACCAGGTAGGAATGGTCATGGAGGGCCTTGTTCAGTGTACATTTATAGTCCGTGCAGATGCAGATGTCACCATTGGGCTTTACAGGCATTACTATGGGGGTCTCCCACAGTGCATGCAATACTGGTTTTAGGACCCCTTGAGCCACCAAGCGGTCAAGCTCCACATCTATTTTGGGCTGTGAGGCTATCCAGGAGTGGCAGAACCTCATGCATATAGGGGCCACCTGGGGGTCCAGCTGCAAGGAAACCAGGGGCCCTTTATAACAACCCAGAGCTCCATCAAAGACCCCTGGAAATTCCCCACACACATTGGCGTAATCCCGAGACATGCAGTGCCTCACCCCCTGATGGTGATACCCAACAGCGTGAACCATGCTCACCCCAACAGACTGACAAAGTTGCCCTCTACCACTATCAAGTCCAGTAACCCCTCGAACCCCCAGTACTTCATCTGGAATGTCCCCATGCCCCAGATCAGAACCTGGTTCCTTTGAAAGTCCACAAGGCTCAAAGGCGATGGCCACAGGTGGGGGCCCCCGTATGGACAAAGTCTTTCAAGTGTTACCACCGAAATGATGGATGCTGCTGATCCGGAGTCCACCTCGATAGCGCAGGGGGACCCTTCTATCTGGACCTGGATCTTGGGAGTTGTGGGCAGGTTGGGGAGGTGGAGTACCTGTAGCAAGGGCTGGCTGATCAACAGGTAGAGGTCATCCATTTCCATGGTGGTCTCGTAGTGTGTGGGGGTCTGCCAGCATTGTTGGTCTGGGGTTTTGGTTCCAGTTGCCCTTGGATCTGCAGATGTGGACGCTGTGTGACATGTGGTGTCACAGAACTGGCACAGCTTGCACTCATGGGCCTGTCCACAGCTGGTGCATGCGGAACAACTCGCTGGTCGCCCGGGGTGGCCTGGGGCACTGGCAACTCCCTGCGGCTTCCTGCAGCTCGATGAGCGGATGAGGCGGACGTCTTCCTCGTCTGAATTTTCCAGCACTGGTTCAGGGAGCACAAGGTGTGATGCTGACTGCGGCTTGTCTCGGTGGGAGGCCTCATAGGTGATTGTGAGCTGAAGGGCCTCGTTGATCATCTTGTGGCAGAGTTTCACGTCATTGACCCCCCATAAGAATTGGGTCAAGATGTTATCTTCCACCCTGAGGAAAGCGCACTCCATGGCATGTTGGCGCAGCGCAGCCATATACGCCACGGCCATCTTTCCGGGCTTCTGGAGGCACCCCTGGAACTCCATTCTCCTGGCTAGCATTGTTGGCTTGGGCATTAGGTAGCGAGTCAGGGCCTCCATTATTTCATTTTCTTTTTTTTGGCCCCCCGAAGGGGAATTTTTTTTATTTGCATTTTCTAAACACTACAAACTACAACAGAGAACGGGGAGGGAAACATCTACACCTATGGAAAAAGACAAGATAATCACAACTGACTAAAACCCCAAGAGATGGAGATCTTCAATAATGCTTGTATCTGTGTTAGTCCATAAAAAGCTTTGAAAAGCATTGAGCATGATCTAATAATCCCATTTCTGCATCAGCTTAACTATTTTCCCAATTCAAGAACCTTCCCCAAATCATCTCATAAAATGAAGGCTTTATATGAACCTTCAGAGTCTCAGTTCTTCTTTTGCTTCTCCTTGCTCTCTCTCAGTTGATAGCTTTGTTTGGGAGCAGTTGCCCCCTTTTCTGCATCAGAGTCCTCGTCGGAAGACAAGAAGTCCAACTCGCCAGTAGATTTGCTATCTTCTTCTTCTTTCATCTCTTCTGGATCTCCCAGTTGCAGCCGCAAAAACTCTCGAGCTTCGAAAACAGAGTCAATTTTTTCTCTCCTTTCCTTTATTTTGAAAGTGATGCCTTCGGGGATTAACCATGTGCATGCAATGCTATTTGTTTGTAAGAAAAGGATTAGTTCCTTATACTTCTGTCTCTTTTTTCTTATCTCAAATGGAATTTCTTTTAGTATCCTTATGTTGTTGCCTCCGATTTTCAGGGGTGTGTTTGTAGTCACTTTTAAAATTAAATCTCTTAAATGTCTCTTTGAGAATCTCACAACAATTTCCCCTGACAGATTATTCTTTTTGATATATGTAGAGTAGGCTCTGTAGGCCACATCCATTTCACTTAGAATGTCATCTACTTTTAAATCCATCAGTGGGGCCAATGCATCGCTCAATAGTTGCTTTAGATTCTCATTGGGGGCTTCTGTCACCCCTTGGAACCGAAGCACCATATTTGCTCTTTCCATTTGTAGATGTAACAATTGAGTTTCCGCCGAAACTTGCTTCTTTTCTAGCACTTGCATCTTTTCCCCTGCTTTTATAGAGCTAGCATCAAGTTCCTTCACTTTTTCAACCATCTGCTCTGTTTTCTTTGTAGTTTCTGCAAGTTGCAATTGCAGTGCTGCAGAATTCTGGTTCAGAGTTGTCAATTGCTGGTTAATGTTAGTCATCTGGTCCAGCAGAGGAAGTAGAGAGTCTGCTAAAAGCCTAGGAAACTCTTATGGTCTCTTCTGGCCTTGGGCTTATGCCGCCTGGTGGTTTCGATTTCTGTCCTTTTTCGGGTCGCTTCCCCACCATCTTTCTTGATTGTTTACTTTAACTGAAAATTTATAAAGTCTCTGAAAGCCTCCAATACACTTTGATTTTAACTGGTAAGGCTCTTAAAGTTGGTTTCTTTGCTTGTTCTTCTGCTCCCCCCTTGCTAATCTGCTTTAAAGTCTCTGCATGTGGGAGGGGCCCCTCCCCCACTTGCTTCCCACACTTCTGCCAAGGGGGGTGCTTTCCTTTTAAACCGCCGATTCGATGCTTTTAAATAACTCACTGCTCCTTGCTCGTCTTACAATATCGCTTGTAGTCGTCTGGTCGCACGACCTCCGCTGCTTGTCCCAACCAGCGTCTCTAGGTCCATTCGGATGCGCAGCGGCTGGACCACTGGGGTGAAGGAGTGCCTCGATTCTCCAGCATCGCGCTGGAGACGAGACAGCCACCTCAGAAGCCCCTTGGCTGTGATCCTTTTCCCCAAGGCTCCCAGGGAGTAAGGATTACTCGCCCTCCCTCCAAGCTGCTGGAGCGCAGATCGTGTCCCGGGAGCGTCCCAGAGACACATCTGCTTTCAAGCCACCATTAATCGGAAGTCCAGGGCCTCGATTATTTCCTCGTAAGAGCACTCGAGGATTGCCTTAGGGGGCAGGAGGTTCTTGGCTAGCTGGATGGTGGCCATGCCGCAGGAATGTAGGAGGAGGTTCCTTCTCTTGCCCGTGTCAGTCACTTCATGGTAGGCAAGGTAACAGGTTAGCTGGTCCAGCCACGAATCCCAGAACTCGGGATGTGTGGGGGCGAAGACTTCAAGGTTTTCCTGAACGATAGCCATGATTCTAGTGCAGTGCGGTGAGCAGAGACATGGAGAGCCAGGCGTGATATGGTGCTGCTCAGGACCTGTGCGGGACGCGGTGGCTTCCACAGGGTTGGTGCTCATTGCTGCACTGGTTGGAGAATCAGGCCCGCTCATGAGATCCCATCCTTGTCACCACTATAAAGTACTGGGTTCGCTGCATGGAGGCTTGGACTATGACATGCATTCAGACGCGTTTATTGTACTTCACATAACACACACTGCAAACCCGGCCCTGCAAGGGCCAACTTTATGCACCCTACCCGGCACACCCTTAGTCCCATTGGTGGGTTTGAATTTACCACCAAGGTCTAATTGGTGGACTCGAGGTGGACTAGGATCCTAGGTCTTATTGTCTTTTTGTCCCAAGCTTCAGACTTAAGTGACAGACCCCTAGCGGTGGTCCGCGTACACAACAAGAAGTCAACTGGTTTTCCCTTTCTGCCTATTGCCAATCTTAAATATTCACACGCTGTTTGTTAGCCTGAAGGCCTGTCGTTCCTAAAGCAATTTTTGAAGATAAAAAAGAGTCTTTAATTGAAACTAGTGCAAGCATTCTAAAACAGACTATTATGAATTTAGCTTGGGAAAAATACACTTGTTTTAGAATTATATACCCCTATATATACTTAGATTATCAAGAAAAGGATCTCATAAGGATGCTAAGAACAAAGTAAAAACTAAAGGATTAGAAAATGCAGCTGTTCTCCAACAAGTTTTGCCTTTTCATTTGGAATTTTCATTTTTCTCGTGTGTTTGTCCAAAGGAAGAATTACAAAATTATTTCTATGGAGAGTAGGGTTGCCAGCCTCAAGGTTGGGCCAGGAGATACCCTGGAATTACAGCTAATCTCCAGGCTACAGAGCCCCTGGAGAAAATGACAGTTTGGGAGTGTAGCCCCAATGAGGTCCCTCCCTTCCCCAAACCGTGTCCTCCACAAACCCTCCCCTCCCTAGGTTCTATCCCCAAAATAATGCAGGAATTTTCTAACCAAGTGCTGTTTCTCAAGTACCGGTTTTATCTTGGTGGTACAATCAGTGATCATTCTACTCCATCCTTCAGTGAAGGAAATGAGAAAACCATACTGTACAAGGTATTGTAAACCGTTACTTTTCTTTTATAGCTTGCCGATCAGGGTTTTACAAAGCCTTTGCTGGTAATGTGAAGTGTGCCAAATGCCCGCCTCATAGCTCTACAAGTGTGGAGGGTTCTACAAACTGCAAGTGTGAAAAGAACTATTTTCGATCAGAGAAAGATCCCCCATCTATGGCTTGCACAAGTGAGTAGTGATCTCATTTTAACTTTGAATTACATCCTCCATTTTTCACCTAGCACTTTAACCCTGTGCTTTCCACAATTTAAAGCAAACTATTTCAAAGAAAGAAAGAAAAGAAAGCTGAACAAGGTATTTGTCTCTGTTTTTTTCTGGGAATCAAGCATTATCTTTAGTAGAGAGATTAATTATACATCTCCACTGTGCAAAAAAAAGGGGGGGAGCCTTCAAACTTTGGCTTGGATCCCACCGAAAATCTGCTTTCCTCCTCCCCCTGCCTGCTGCAGTCCAACATGCTGCCCAAAGCTATTCCTGTGGGACAGGAGACCCCAAGGAACAGCATGAGGACAGTTGGAGGTCTGCCTTGGAAGGGAGGAGTCAGTGGAAATTAACCCCCTTGTGCATGAAGAAATGAACAACATGATCCAACTCTCTGCTTGGTATTTTTATTTCACAAAAGGTACTGAATGACCTTTACTTATAATTTCTTTTAATTGCTTTCCTTCAGTTTTCTGTAAAAGAGAAATTAATCAAAGAGGAAAGTTTCTAAAATTGATATTGTTCTTTTCGAGAAAGGCATTTTTGGTCAGTGGCAAACAGGGTTCACTTCCTCTAACCTGAAAATTGTTATTTAAGAGAAACTTGTTTTAATAAAAGATCACTTTCAAAATTGGAGATTTAAGGAGCTGTCTTTGGAAACCGAAACCAATAATAACAACAAAACCGATAATAACAACAGCATGGCATCATTTTGGGGTGCCTTTTTATGTCTTTCTGTAATGTTATTTATAAGTAATTTCTTCCCATTTCCTTTGCAGGACCGCCTTCTGCTCCCAGAAATGTTATTTCTAATATCAATGAAACATCAGTTATCTTAGACTGGAGCTGGCCTTTGGACACTGGGGGCAGGAAAGATGTCACCTTCAATATTGTATGCAAGAAGTGTGGAGGGACTGCCAAGCTGTGTGAACCATGCCGTGCCAATGTAAGATTTATTCCCCGTCAGACTGGGCTCACCAATACCACTGTGACTGTAGTAGACCTCCTGGCACATACTAACTACACATTTGAGATTGATGCAGTTAACGGAGTTTCAGACTTGGGTGCTCTGACAAGACAATTTGCTGCTGTCAGCATTACAACTAATCAAGCTGGTGAGTACTGCTCTGGTTGTTTTACTGTCATAGGCCTAGTGCTCTCACAGTCATTGAGGTTGTAAACCTGTGTCTCAAATGTACCACTTCAGATTGTCAGAACAAAGTTTGAGTCCAGAGGCACCTTGAAGACCAACAACATTTTATAAAAGGTGTAAGCTTTTGTGTGCAAGCACACTTCTTCAGACACAGGAAAGCTTATACCTTGAATAAAACTTTGTTGGTCTTAAAGGTGCCACTGGACTCAAACCTTGCTCTGCTGCTTCAGACCAATATGGCTACCCACCTGAATCTAACTTCAGATTGCCATTAGTGTTCTATGTAACTGAAAAATTCTCCATATGAAAAAATATTATTATAATTACTATTATATTAAGAACATTTTTATTCCACCCTTCCTCTAAGGTGTTATGCATCATTCTCCCTCATTAATTTTATTTCTACTACAGCCTGTGACGCAGGCCTGTCTGAGAGGTAATGAATGATCAAAGGCCACCCAGTAAGCTTCATGAGAGAGCAGGGATTTGAAGTTGGGTCTCTCAGATCCTATTCTGATACGCTGAATATAGTGGTTAAGAGCAGCAGACTCGAATCTGGAGAAATGGGTTTGATTGCTTGATTCCCCATTTCCTGTCTTGAAACCAGCTGGGTGACTTTGAGCAAGTCACAACACTCTCAGCCTAAAAATAAGCATAGCTTGCCATCTAGTGATGCCAAAAAAGAGTTACAGCTTCAGGCAGCCAAACAATCCTTTGGGATCTCCTGGGTACTCCAACGCAATGCCATATGATAATTTATTTAATTTTCTTGCTATTTTGAACAGTCTACACATCATCTCTTCAATTTTTGTTGCACATAGGGGAAAGAACAGAGTCTTCTGCACCTTAGACTGAAGGATTTAACATGGTATAATGTTGTTACCAACTTCATCCAAGAGATAAAAAATAAGACCAAGGCTGGTGGTGCAAGTAAAATGAAAATATGTTTTATTATTCAGTTAAAATTCCCTGGTCCCAATCACACACAGAATTTGCTGTGGGAGACCCACGATTGCCAGGCAGATTATACGGGTGCGATCACACAGAAACATCTGGTAAGTGTTGCGCACCCGTCGCCATCCGGTATCGTCCGGCCGAAGAAGCAAAGTTTAAAAGTACCTGGGAAAATCCACTATCAACTGGTTGCGACGGGCTGCAGATGAATGCTTTCCATGTAATCGCTCCAGCCCATTCCTCTCACATCCCTGCTTCCTGGTTGGAGCTCGCCGGAAACACCCGCCAGTGGAAACAACACCATTGTGTCTGATTGCATTGGGACGAGTCAAATTGCAATGGCGCAAATAGCCACTCCTCCCTCCCATGTTATCAGGCACGTGTGACTGGGGCCCTATGTGTTTCACCAACAGGCTTCTTCAGGGGAATCTGTTAGTTTTGCAGTGTTTCTTCTTTCTATTGTGTCATCTAAACCCTGGTATATACTGGGGTCCTTTTATTGACAATTGCTACTGATCTTGGGCTCTTGTTAAATAAACACTTAAGAGCAGCAGATTCCCCTGAAGAAGCTGGTTGGCAAAATGCACAGGGAATTTTAAGAGTGTAATAAATATATATTTTACTTTACTTCTACCATTGGCCTTGGCCTTATTTTTTATCTCTTCATGACTGGTGTAGCCCTTTTATTTTCTACCAACTTCATCCAATACATGAAGCATTATTCTCAGTTGGTGTTTGTGTGTGTATGTATATATGTACCCATGGCATACAGAAGTGAGTTCCTATTCCAGGTCAAAAATGTACGTAATATAAGAACCAAATGATTTGTTCAGAGGAGCAGTGATAGTGCTATCCCTATACAACTATCTTCCTAAATGTCTGTGCTAACTAAACATCTGTAGTGCAAAAGAACAGAGGCAGAAAGCAAAGTAAAAGAATGTATCTTGTTTTGTCATCTATAATTTCTGTATCTTCCAGCTAAAAGTAATCCAGCAATTTTATCATTAATATGCAGCCAGTCCTGGAAAATGATACTTTCTCTATGGGATTTGATCATATGAGTATTGACTGAAGTATTACACAGTGGCACATGGATTTAACATCTTATCTGCTGTTAATGCTGGGCTTAATTTTTGAGGATGTGATAATCTTTTCCCCTTCCCATTTTACAACTGCTGGAGAAATGTACACATTTTCATTTCTTTAGCATATGGAGAAAAACTACTTCAGTGAATGTGAACAGGATCAGTTCTTTGACTGTTGCATGGTGTTATTGCCTAGGGGTCTGGCAAAACTACTATCAGAATCAACTCCTATTTTGCACTATCAAATAACGTTTTAGTCTGCTGCTACAGAAGGAATGTATTATATTAATAAAATCAGACTTTAAAGGCAGTTTCATTCCAGTAATCTCCAATATAATTTAGTGAAGTCATGTAAGGCATTAATTTTGATTTAATAGAAGAAAATTAAGTGCTTTGATGTTGGGGATATAAAAGGCTAGCATTGACACTACAAGGATTTAATAATATTTTGGGTTACATATTTGCCCTGAACATGCTGCCTGCTCCCTCACCACCAGCTCTACAGGATGTTACTATAAAATGCTGATCCAGCAGTTGATGGTGTTCAAATGGCTGTCAGTGAGTCCATTTGTGCCTGTAGGATTTGACAAGAGCAATTTTGATTATATGGATGCTGAATAAATGAAGAGCATAATTTTCATTTTGAAAAATGTGATTTATGCTTACAAGGGCTCTAACAAGTGCATACTTAAAAGACTGATCATGCATTTTCTGCTGTTTTAACTCTTAGCAAAATAATGATTCTTTCACTATATTTGGAATTCTACCCCAGGGCACTGAAGAAGATTGCAGATTTTATGTGAGAGCCTCTGGCTGTCATCTTTGATGATTCTTGCAGAACATGTGGTGCCAGATGACTGGAAACAGGGAAAGATGGGCTTAGAAAACTCAGCTTGATGTCAGTACCTAGTGAAATTCTAGATGATACTATTAATCAGTCATTCTGCGAGCATACTTTTCTAGAATGCATTGATTACTTTGAACTATCAAGAATGTCAGACCTACTTTATCTCCTTTTTTGATAAAGTAACTAGTTTGGCAGGCTGTGAGAATTTGGTGAACTAGTATTTCAGCAAGGCATTTGATGAAGTTTTCAGTGTGGACAAGAAGTCTAAATGTGGGCTGGTTGATACTACTGTTAGATATAAGTCATGGTTAAATGGCTTCATGTTATCCTGGAGGAAGATTGTGGCATCCTCACTTATTGGGGAGACTGTTTCTCTTTTAAAACACACTCTGTGTACTTGAACTTAGTAGATTTCTGCTGCCACCAGGAATTAAAAATTCCAAATCTCTCTATTTTGGTAGAATGACCCAGTGTCTGGGCGCTTCAGAAGACTATGTGGCCCTGAGGAAGGACTGTACCGATTTCTGGGATAAACAAAAAATGATTTATTTATAAAAGAACAAAATAAGTTTCTGGGTATTTTTGAACTGTTGAAGAAGGAAAATATAACTGACAAAGCTTGGCATCACACACAGTCTCTCAAACACCAAAACTTAACTCTGGCAGGCTTAGACACTCAGTCTAAACTGTCTTTCTCATAACAGGCTAAACTTTCTTGCTCATAGCCAACAGGCTGAACTCTCTTGCTCATAGCCACACAGGCTAAACTCCAACTGCCTCCTCTGTCATACCGACTCTCACAAAAAACTCTCCACACTTGTCTCTTTACAAACACAGAATCACCTCAGAGACATCTCTCCTCCCACATTCTCAGTCATCAGCCAATCACATCACACTTATTTCCCTCTATCACTCTCCCTACATTACTGCAGTCACACTAAACATTCAAAGAAACACACACTCCAAAACATGAAATCATTACAATCTGGGGGAACCGGGTTTGATTCCCCAGTCCTCCACTTGCACCTGCTGATGTGACCTTGGGTCAGTCACAAGCTCTGGCACAGCTGTTCTCTCAAGGACAGTTTGTGTTAGAGTTCTCTCAGCCCCACCTACCTCACAGGGTGTCTGTTGTGGGGAGGGGAAGGGAAAGGAGTTTGTAAGCCGCTCTGAAACGCCTTTGGGCAGTGAAGGGCGGGGTATAAATCCAAACTCTTCTCTTCTCTCTTCTCTACAAAGATCTTTAATGGAGTGCTGCAGGGTTCTGTCCTAGGCCTTTTGCATTTCTGCATTTTATAAAGTACTTGGTTGAGGGTGTAAAGGGAATACATATAAAATTTTCAGATGATGTGAAACACTAAAGAACAGTCAGGACTCAAAATGATCCTAACAGTCTGAAACAGATACATCAGCAGGGATAAATATAAAATCTTATATTTAAGGTAAAAAAAATCAAAGAAATAACTCTAGGCTGGGGGCTTACAGTGCAGTCCTATACAGAGTCATTTCAGTAATTTCAGTAGATTTAGACTGGAGTTACTCTCATTATTGCTCAAAGTTGGAGCAAGTCTACCTAGGACGGCACTGTTGATCACAAGAGGGGATGTATAGTATGGTGGCTAAAAATCCTAATGTACTTTTTGTGGCTGCATTATCAGAAGCACAAGGTCCAGATTACAAGAAGTAATAGTTCCACTCACTGCTTTGCATCTCTCAGGCCTCATCTGGAATACCGTATCCATTTCCAGGCCCCATATTTTAAGAAGGACATCAACAAATGACAGCATAATCAGAGCAGGGTTTGCCAGGATACTGATGGGTCTGTAAATCAAGCCCTATGAGCAAAGGTTGAACGAGCTGGGTATGTTTAGCCTGGAGAAGAGAAGGCTAGACATGATTGTTTTGAAATATGTGAAAGGCTATAATGTAGATAATGGAACAAATTACAGTCTGTTGCTCCAGAGAACAGGAATAAAATTAATCAGAGAAACTTTCACAGAGGTAGATTTCAGCTAAATAGTAGGAGGACCTTCCTAACAGTTAGCAATGTTCAGTAATGAAACAGACTTTCTTGGAAGATGGTGGACTCTCTTTAACTGGAGTACTTAAGCAGAGGCTGGATGGCCACTTGTCAGGAATGCTATATTTCCTGCATTGAACAGGGAGTTGGACAAGATGTCCTCCAAGGTTCCTTTCAGTTCTGACAGGGGGGAAAAAGAACCAGTCGCTCTTTTAAATCTTATAAAGTTAATAAAGTTAATGATCTATTTTCCTGAATACAACATTTACATATCTTGTATTTTGTAGATACAACCTGCAATGACATGCTTTCTTGTTATATATTTTTGTCACCTGTGATCTGGAAACAATATTATATATGCTGTAGCTTTAGATGCTCACTTGATTTGTCTTCTATCAATTTACATTTTTTTATGTTGTCAAGGCACAGGCTTACAGCATCAGCTATCAACAATGCTGAAGGGAACAATGCTTCACCCTAGCCCACAATAATATGTTTTTCAAACAGATGTTATCTAATAACACCAATCAACCCTGCTTAGGATGGGTCACTGACTGCTACAGGAGAATTATATGAAATCCAGAATCCCCAGAGGCAAAGTGCTAATTATGGATGTGTCATGGAGAGAGATGGACAGCTGTGCTACACTTGTCAGACTCATATACAGATTTATCTTGTCTCTGTGGCCAATGCTGTTTGGTGCCTACATTTTCAGATCAGATATCTGGCTCGTTATCATACTAAAAGTTCACTTACCTGTTTGACTATGTTTATGGCTACCTGGATCTTTTGGTAAATTGTTCACATTATATATTATGAATCAGAAGTAGGAATAGCAGTGTCTCATCTTTTCCTTTTCAGGATTATTGTGCAGGCACAAAATTCCTAGTGAAAATGAATATGATTTTAAAAGAAACAGCATCCAATGTAAATTCATAGTCTGTGCATCAAAATTTAAAGACTGGACAAACAATCAACAAAAGAATTTCTATAATTTTGGTACAGTAGTTCTGAAACAAACATTCAGGATAAAACTTCCAGATTTACATTGAAAAATACTGAGACTGACGAGTGCTTTCAGCTCTCACATACTTTATTTGAACAGGAACAAGACACCTAAGCCGGCTCGCAGGCCGGCTTTTATTCCCCACCCCACCCCACCCACACCCCAAACACACACAACACCCATGATTTGCTATTTACAGTTAATTGAGTTACTCCGGGCTCCTTGTCTAAAGGAATGAAGCTCAGGCCCTTTGCCTGACCGCGTGGCGGACTGGCCCGAACCGGTCCGAGCACATGGTTGCCCCGAGTCCATGCTTCTCTGTGGATACACTACACCCCTCCGCCCTTGGTCCGTGAGGCACCCACAGTCAAAGTCCTTTAGATAAGTGGGAGGCTTCCAAACCCTTGTCGAGTGCCAGATAGTTGGAGCAGGAGAAGATGCCAGCGCCTGGGTGCTGGTCAGGGACCTTACTGGTGTCGTGACCGTTGAGAGGCCGGTGAGGCGTTCCCTGCGACGGTCGGGGCATCTGGAGATGGGGTGATGGGTGCAGCAGCTGAGCTGTCTGCCTGGCTGGACTCTTGTGGCGTTTGTGGAGGCTATGGGTCTATTACCTCGGATGGTTCGGGGTCCTCGTAGTCGTCCGGCTCCCGTGGCGCCACCTATCGGCGAAGCTGGTTGATGTGGTGGTGTAGCACGATGCCATCCTTGCAGGAGACCTCATACGAGCGGGGTCCCCTGACCCTTACCACCCTGGCCGGGATCCATGTTGGGCCCAAGGTGTAGCTTCTGACGTAGACGGGATCCTCCGGGAAGAACCCTCTGCTTGCTTCCTGGTCCTCTGTGTCCGGCTCGCGCTCCGGGGCCTGATCCGGGTGTAGCCTGTCCAAGCGTGACGTGAGGCAATGACCCAGGAGAAGTTCTGCCGGGCTGCATCCGGTGGTGGTGTGCGGGGTTATGCGCTGCCCAAAAAGGAATGAAGCCAGTTTATACTCCCAGTCCGAGGAGTCGATCCACCATAGTGCTTCCTTTGCGGTGCGGACCATCCACTCGGCTTGCCCATTCGTGGCAGGGTGGAATGGCATGGAATGCACGTGCCGGATGCCGTAGTAAGCGGTGAAGTCCTGGAACTCCCAGGAGGTAAAAGCGGTGCCGTTGTCAGTGACCAGTGTGTCCGGAAGGCCCTGGGCGCTGAAGATCCACCACATGGCCCTGATGGCAGATTTCGAGGAGGTGGACAATACCGGGATGACCTCTAGCCATTTGCTGTAGGCGTCGACTAGTATAAAGAAAATCTACCCCTGGAACGGCCCCACGAAATCCAGGTGAAGCCGGGACCAGGGACGATGGGAGGACTCCCAGGCTCTCTCCGGAGCGCGCGGTGGGTCGGGGCGTGAGGCCTGGCAGGGCTGGCACCTTTTTACTTTGTCCTCGATGTCCTTGTCGAGGCCCAACCACCAGACATAGCTTCGTGCTAACGCCTTCATTCGGACCACCCCCGGGTGACGTTCATGTAGCGCCTCTAGAACACATTGTTGCAGCGGTGCTGGAATCACCACCCAGCCTCCCCACATTAAGCACCCCTTGTAAAGGGACAGTTCGTGTTTACAGGTACTGAATGGGGGAAACTCGTGGCCCTCCTTGGCCACTGGCCACCCCCTCCCCACCCAGTCTACAACTCGGCAGAGAACAGGATCCCGAGCCATGCGGCGGGCCACCCCCCGCACATGGACTGGACTGTCGGGGAGCATCTCCACGAGGGCGATCAGATGCTTGGGTGTGGGATCAGGGTCCATGGACGGCAGGGGCAGGCGGCTAAGGGTGTCTGTGTGCCCCATCGCCTTCCTGGGTCTGTGGGTGAGGGAGTAAGAGTACCCCACCAGGAAAATGGACCATCGCAGGACCCGGGGGATACCATTTGCAGGGTCTGGTGATCCGCAGCGAGGAGTCCCAGCAGCAGTTTGTGGTCTGTGATGATTTCAAAGGGCTGGCCATAGAGGTAGTGATGAAACTTCCGGACCCCTGCCACAATAGCCAGTGCCTCTTTATCAATTTGTGCATAGTTGCGCTCTGCCGACAATAAGGTTCTCAAATAGTATGCAACCGGGTCCTCCCGGCCGGCCGGCAACCAGTGGCCCAGGATTGCCCCGACCCCATGGGGGGGGCGTCGCAGGCGAGGACCACTGGAAGCGATTCCGAGAAGTGGTGAAGGACCACATTCGAGACCAGCAAGTCCTTGACACTTTGGAATGCCGCCACGTGCTTAGGTCCCCAGACCCAGGGTGCATCTTTGTTGAGGAGGTGGTGGAGCAGCTCTGCCGCAGCCGCCTTGAGGGGCAGGAACGCATGATAAAAATTGAGCAGGCTGAGGAAAGCCTGCAATTTATCCTTGGAGGAGGGCGTGGGGGCGTGGGTGATGGCTTTCACCTTGTCGTCCATGGGGTGGATCCCTTGTGTGTCCACAGCGAACCCCAGGAACTCGATGCAGGGCACACCCAGGAGGCATTTCTCCTTCTTTACTTTCAGCCCGGCGGCGTCAAATCTCTGTAGGACCTGACAGAGACGATCCGCGAAGGAGGAGGTGTCCGGCGCCACGATGATGACATCATCTAGAAAGGGCTGTACTCCAGGGATGCCTTTTAAGAGAGAGTCCATTAAAGACTGAAAAATCCCGGGACCTACACAAACCCCGAATTGAAGCCTCGTGACCCGGAAGGCCGGGCATGAAGATGGGGGGGGGTTATTTATGTATTAATTTAATTTAATTTGTATTTTAAAAAAACGATTATTTTTTTGCCCAGAAAAAAGAAAATGAGACTGAAGCTTCCCTGACTGTGCCTGGGGTCATTTTTTTTTTTGGGGGGGAAACCCCGTGCATCTTACTTTTTTAAAAAAAAAATGAATTTTTGTCCACAGGGGGCAGCACCCATCTGTGGGGGCATTGCCCCCAAATGCCCCTTCCCCCCCAGCTATGGCCCTGATTATTACGATCCATATGGGATATGTGGAAACCAATGCTTGGAATAATGGCCAGGTTAAGCACCAAAAATGTAGTAATTCCATAAATCAGAGAAAATGTCATAGGTTGGATCTGGTGAAATTATGTGAATATATTTTGTTGTCTCGGACAACAACATTTCATTCTCCCAGCACCAGAAGCCTTTCTCCAATACAAGATGCTCTTCTGCCAGTGGAAGAGCTTCATGCAGCAGAGGAAGTTACTTTACTTCTGAGAAATGTGTCATTGTTAGTAATATACTTATTAAGTAAGAAGAGGGAAGGACTAATACCAACTAACCTAATCCAACCAGACTAATATCTAATTTGCTTTACAGACTTCCAGAAACAGTATTTTGTCACACACTCTTTCCCAATTTCTCTTTTATTGAGAAGTTCCAGGAAGGAACCACTACTTTTTTCAATGAGAGCTAGAGAGCTAATCTGTATGTCAAATGGACAAAGTGTTGCTATGCATGTAAGCTAGGTGTTTCGTTTTAAAGAATCTTTGGGCTAAGATATGTGTTTGTCTATCCCTCATAAATTATATAGCATATTTCTCAAAACAAAATCATGGTTTCATGTACTGAACAAGTGGATGCATACATGATCTCTGTGTGGCTTAGTAAAAGACAGAGCTGCTATGGAGATGTCTTTTTAAAGACCCGTATAACAAAGCCATAGAAGCCTAGTGATTACATACGCCCAATGCTTTTTATAAAAAGAACAAAAAAAAAGGAGGCCAATGATATTTCAGGCAATATTATGATAGTGGGGACAATCCACATAAGATTCTTTAAGCATTCACATATTTGATTGACATATTGTCATAAGACCATCTCTACCCTTATACTCTAGTCATCTTTGGAGACCCTGCTTCAGTTGCCCCCACCAGCTCAACCTAGATGTGTTGGCAACCAGAGCAAGGGCCTTCTTGGTTCTGGTACCAAAGCTTTGGAACTTCCTTTTTTGCCAACTGTTGGTGGCTTTTTTGTTTTGTCTGGCATATCCCCAGTAATGGTTATTAGCCCTTCTTCTTCTGTTGTTTGTTTATATTTTAATGGAATTATTTTATAATTTTAACTGTATTTTAATTGCTTAGATGTTTAAATGTGTTTTGATGTTCACTGCTTTGTGTACTTTGATCAGGTGGAAAGGCAGCATAAAATATTTTAAATAAATTAGATTTTACCCCTTTGAAGTATGCTTCATAGGTCAGCACTAATGATGTATTATTTACTTCTTTAGTATGAAGATAGTCCTAAAGCAGTCACATGTAGTATTGTTTATTTAGAAACTGTGATAAGAAAACTGAACTCACTTTACTTTTGCAGAAAATCTGACTAGAGGGCCACATAATATAGAATTTAACCCTCAATTCTGAGAGGCATCAAGATTAATTGACAGAATTTATCTTTGTTTAATGGTTCCCATTGATTTGAAGCAGAACATATTACTTTTAGAAAAAATCTATCATTCATTAACTTTTCACCATTCTGCATTTTAACAACTTTATGCAGCTTGGTTTATGTTGAAAATTATGTTGATACATTCTTTGGCACATACTTGTAAACTGTCTTTATTAAATAGTTTTATGCTTTCCCCTGTGCTGTGCCTATCACAGTCCCCTTAGATAATCAAACAGAATTTTGAAATCATTACAACTACTTTTTCAGGAAAATGACATATATTTTCATTTTTTTTATTTTATTTTTTTATGTCCTAGTTCATCATGGTGCCTTTAATGAAACCAGAACTAAAGATAGTGTCTCTTATCTACCCTCATATGGACAAAAATAATGTATAACTATTCTAACAGAAGGGGTAGCATAATGCTCATGCAGTTGATTAAAAAAAATCAATGAGCATGTAATGTGCTGGATATTTGCCAGTTGGTATTACTTTTCTGATTAATAGCAGCTTTAAAATATTATCAGGCTATACAAGATCTTAATTTTTCGTAAAATAATGCAGACAGAGGGGAGTATAATTTAAAAGGAAATGTATAGCTATTGCATCTTCTTGAATTGTTTCTTCAGGACTGCTTTTAAAACTGAAACGATGAAGCTGCATAAAACACATTTCCCATTTCGTATATGAAACTCACTTAAAGACTGCTATTATGGACACCATAGTATAAAATCACATGAATTTGAAGCATATATTAGTTTTCCCTTTCCATCTGTAAAAGCCACCCTAATTGCTGTTCCTGAATTATATTGTGCAGCCTGTTACTTTTCAAGTGGAATTGGCGTGCCCTTGACTTATTGCACACGTGTTAAGCATATGAGAAACACATGTACTGTCCTGACTTGGTGTCTCTGTGAAAGAAAGAGAGACATGACAAGAGCACATGAAAGAGGGAAACCAGCAAGTTTGCTTTCATTTTTAAATGTAATTGCACCATTGGAAAAACTAGCACCAATGATGGTTCTTCCAGAGCAGCTGTTAGCTAGGAGGTAGTCCATCTCTGCAATTCAAATGAAAGGAAGCAGCTGCTTTTCATTTTTTCTTTCTGGTTTCTTCCTTTGGCTTTCTTTTGGCCCCCCTTTCATGCTGCGTATGTATTACTTGCAAACATTATAGTGTGTAAGCAAAGTCTTCAGCCTGCTAACCTTTAGGGGTATATATTGAGTTATTTAATGCACTTTACATAATCAAGTTACTAAAGCCAGGCTTTAAAGTGAGTGGGTGCAGAGGAGAGCTACAAGGATGATTGGGGGCCTGGAGACCAAGCCCTATGAGGAAAGGCTGAGGGACATGGGAATGTTCAGTCTGGAGAAGAGGAGGTTGAGGGGGGACATGATTGCTCTCTTGAAGTATTTGAAGGGATGTCACTTAGAGGAGGACAGGGAGATGTTCCTGTTGGCAGCAGAGGATAGAACTCTCAATAAAGGGTTTAAATTGAGGGTGGGAAGGTACCGGCTGGATGTTAGGAAAACTTTTTTATAGTAACAGTTGTTCAACAGTGGGATCAGCTACCAAGGGAGACAGTGAGCACCCCCTCACTGGCAGTCTTTAATCAGCAGCTGGACAAACACTTGTTAGGGATGCTCTAGGCAGATCCTGCATTGAGCAGGGGTTGGACTAGATGGCCTGTATGGCCCCTTCCAACTCTGTGATTCTATGATTCTATATGAGTGGCTGGAATGGTTTCACATATATGATGAAAAACTTTGTGGCAACTTAAAGATTAACAGATTTTTTTCACATTCAGGTATATTGAACATGGAAAATATTGGTATTTCCCAGTATTCCCAAATCCCAATATCGGTATGGTATTCAGACACAGGAAATATTTGGGAACCCGAATTTTTTTGGCTCCATTATACCCTTTGGGGACCATCATCCCCATAGGGTATAATGAAGAATCAATCTGGTGGTATCTGGGACTTGGGGGGACTGTTTTTTGAGGTAGAGGCACCAAATTTGCAGCATCACTGCTAGTTCCTCTCCTCAACCCCCTCCCCAGTTTAAAAAAGATTGGACAAGGAAGTCCAATTCTATGGGCCCCCAAAGAAGGTGCCCCCATCCTCCATTGATTTCAATGGAGAAAAAGGCATTTAAAGGATCGTGGTCCCTTTAAATGCCTTCTTCAAACCACATAACTCCAGTCTCTTTGGAGTTCTCCAAGCTGTGGAGTTAAAGGAAGAAGAAGAAGAAGAGATTGGATTTATACCCCACCCTTCACTACCCAGAGGTGTCTCAGAGCAGCTTACAAACTCCCTTCCCTTCCCCTCCCCACAACAGTCACCCTGTGAGGTAGGTGAGGCGAAGAGAGCTCTTGACAGAAACTGCTCTTTTTCAAGAACAGCTCTTATCAGAGCTATGGCTTGCCCAAGGTCATCCAGCCAGGTGCAAGTGGAGGAGTGGGGAATCAAACCCGGTTCTCCAAGATTAGAGTCCGCGCACTTAACCACTACACCAAACTGGCTCTCTGTGATCCCTTTAAATTCCTTTTCTTTCATCTATCCGGTGGTCCTGAAAAATCTCAAATATTTTTGGGAACTTCGGGGCATGGCCATTTCAGATAGATGAGCAATATCTGAAATCTAAATCCAGCTTAATCAATACCTGAAAAATGCCAATAAGTTATTTTCTGGGTGTTTTTTTGGCTCAGATTTATTTGAATGCACACCCCTAATTATGGCATAAACTGTCATGAGCCAGAGCCCATTTCATCAGATGAATTGAGAAGACAGAGATATATGTACACAAAACTGTATACCACAGAAAGGCAGGTAGAGAAGGAGAATTAACTGTAAAGAGAGGCCAGAGGGTCTCATTTCTCAGGACTTTCAGTCAAGAATGAACATGGTAGACATGGGCCATTCCCAGCTGTTGATGAGCTAACAAAGTAGGATGACTCTGAATAGTATACATTGTACAGAAATATGCAAAGAGAAGCAATTCATCCATGTTCCTATTCAGTCCAAACCAATTAAATCTACATACATTTTAACACTATTAATATAATATCAGCAGTTTCTTGCTATAATCTCCTTGAAAACTTTGCTGCAGCAGTACAGCCTTTCAGTCTATTATTCAGGGAGTTTGAAGTAGCTGTCCATTGGTTTCTGAATGTCCTCATGTTTAATGCTTGATTTGTGTCCATTTAGTCTCCTGCATAGAGACTGTTCCATATGGCCAGTATAAATGACAGAAGGGTCTTGCTCGCAAGTGATAACATGTATCATACTAGAGTTTATCTAGGTGTATGAGCCTACGATGATGTGGTGCAGTGATCCTCAGCCCCCCTTTTTTTTTAAAAAAATCAAAAACTGTTTATTCAATGTGATTTTTTACAAAACGTCTTTCAATATGTGAGGCAGTAAGACCACTTATGAATAAGAAAAGGTAGCTCCTTTTGCCTTAGTAGCCCTTCAGCAAATGGCTAGAAGTTGACATGGTCCTCAGCCTTTTTAAACCTGGGGACTCCTTTGGAATACTGACACAGTGTGGGGAGCACAATTACAAAGTGGCCATTGCAGGAAACGGAGCTGAACATAGAATGTCAGGGAGTAAGGTTATATAAAACTCTGATAGTAACTCTAAGACATTTCATGCAGAAGCTGTGTTTAATGAGATGCCCTTTAATCTGTACAGCTAATCACAAGCCCTGCTGGGCAAAAGCCTCCCCCCATCCCCACCCACTAATTGCTTCAGGTTGGGGTGGGACACTCTGTAAGCAAGGTTCAGCTAATATACACAAGACATGGGAGAGTGAAGGATAGTTTTCCAAGAAAGGCTGCAGATCCCTGATTATATGCTGAAGAGGTTTTAGCTGTGAACTGTAAGTGGCGACTAGGAATGTTCTGTTGTTTTCCCTGGTGTACCTGTTCTTTAGAAACTGACTTCTAGGTAATATTTTCTGCACTGATAGAGAAATGTCATCTCCATCTAGGTCAGACATTTTAAAAGAATAAAAAAACACTGAAGATCTGAGTGGTGACCAGTCCAAAATATTTCTTTTTAACTGAAAGGCTCAATCTTTTTAGCTAGTTTATATGGTCTACTTCTAGCTAAAGGACTGTATGATGAAAATCATTTTAATCTGATTGCTTTATGGCTGGTTTTTATGGTGTTGACTTTCTGATTTTATGGCATTGTTTTACCTTGTAGCCAGTTTTGTGTAGTGGTTAAGTGTGCGGACTCTAATCTGAGAGAACCGGGTTTGATTAACCACTCCTCCACATGCAGCTGCTGGTGTGACCTTGGGCAAGCCATAGTTCTGGCACAGCTGTTCTTGAAAAAGAACAGTTTCTGTCAGAACTCTCTCAGCTCCACCTACCTCACAGGGTGTCTGTTGTGGGGAGGGGAAGGGAAAGCAGTTTGTAAGCCACTCTGAGACTCCTCTGGGTAGTGAATGGCGGGGTATAAATCCAATCTCTTCTTTTTCTCTTTTAAAAATCCTTGTGCTGCTGAAGCAACGTTTTTTTCCCTTTTAATCTGCACATCCAATCAGATTTCCAATAGCCAATCAGAAATTATACTTGGCAAAAGACCTACCTGGCTGCACCTACTTTATAAAATAAACATTTGGCAGGTGCCAGGAAAGGTGTCGGTACTCCTTCTCTTGGCCTACGTTAATATCAGCTAGATAAATAAGGTGTACTATGGTCTACTTGCATTTTGATCTTGGCACATCGGTACGGCTTTGAATTTTGTATATATTTAGCTATTTATTTAAAATATTTGTATCCTGCCTTTCACCTGAAGGGTTCTGGGAAGCCCACAGAAGTATACCTGATTGTATCCATAGCAACAATAAAAGCATAAAGGGATGAACAATAAAAGCATAAAGCATAAAAACATAGTTGAATTAATGTAATCAGTGGAAATGATGGTGCAATAACACATAATCCACTCTAAAAAAAATGGTCTTGCAGCATTACATGCTCTCCAGCCAGCTATCCAAAACTCGTTTTAAAAAGTCATACTAGATAACATTGCCTGACACTTCTTTCAAAATGTCAGCAATGAAAGAGTCTTCCTTATCTCTTCTGACGGGCAGTTTCATAACAGGTGGGCTTCAACCAAGATGTTCAAGTAGAAGGAGATCATATTCCAGCTTTTTTTTTTTTTTTGCCGTCAAGTCACAGCTGCCTTATGGAGACCCCATAAGGTTTTCAAGGCAAGAGACTTTCAAAGGTAGTTTGTCATCGGTTGCCTAATGACTATGGTATTCCTTGGTGGTCTCCCATCCAAATACTAGCCAGGGCTGACCCTGCTTAGCTTCCAAGATCTGATGAGACTGGGTTAGCTGGGCTATCTAGGTCAGGCATACCCACTACCGGGGGGAAATGTAGTAACCAGGTGAATTAATGTAATCAATGGAAAAGTTCATAGAGAGAGATGTGGTCAGTCAGACAAGAAATAGCTGTGTAGGAGAATTCCATTGAGTTCAATAGGCAAGTATTTACTGAAGACTCAGATGGTGTTTCATAAGGAAACACATGGAATAAAGCTTCATTATGCCTGTAATAAAGCTTCCTTCTATCTCCTTTTCCCTAATCCCAGCAGTGAATATGTTGAAGTGCAGCACTTGATTTTCTGTTATCATAGTTCTGGTGAGAGAGTTCTAGTTTTTTCATTCACCTATGACAGAAGCAAAATACACATAACTGGTCGTGAGATACTGATGCTGGATAATAAAGCTTCCTTTGATGGTAAGTGAGCAGTATCCAAGAAGATGAAGGAACATGGTGCTTTTCCAGTTCTCTCTGCCTGGTAGTGTCAGCTAGTTGAAGAGAAGAGAAGACTCATTTCTGTGTTTCCTCATCAAGCTGGAAATTTGGGAGGGAAGGCAGCATGATGTAGCCCTATCTTGTCAGATCTCAGAAGCTAAGCAGAGTTGATACTTGGATGGGAGGCCACAAAGCCCCTTGCTGGAGTTGGCGTATGTCGGCTGCAATTTGATGGCACTTTGCACACACGCACGCACACACACACACACACACACACAGTATATATTTAACTGCTGCCTATATTTATGATCAGGGGTCATTTTGTAGAAAAAGAGGTGCAGGAGCTCATTAGCATAACTCATTAGCATAACATATTTGCATATGCCACACCCCCTGACATCACTGGTACTGTGCCAGAAGGCAACACCCACTGCTCAGGCTCCACCCCAAAAATCTCCAGGCATTTCCCGACTCAAAGCTGGTGAGCCTATCTGGAGAAAAACTGCTTCAAAAGCACAAAGCACTAATCCTTCCTTCCTAAAACAGCAGAGCCAATGAATCTGTCCATTAGGTGCTTGTAGCATGAAGGAACAGTTGCCAGATGTTACACCAAGTATCAGGAATTCAAACTTTCTGAAGGAGGAGCATCTGCTGTATGGTTATAGTTGCACAATTTGGACAAGGCAGCCACCATAGATGCAAAGGCCTTCTCCAGTCAGTTAGGGATGACACTTTGCTAAAGAAGTAGGTCTTGAGGTGGAACCTAGTGCTGGTTTTGCAAGAGGTCTGGGCATGCACAACTTGCAATTCATCAAGCCAGACAATAGAATGGTCTTGCAGGCTGCATTTTCCTCTATCAGCTCCCATTTTGCTTGCCCCACTACTGCCACAATTTACTACTTTGCTAACAATTAACAGTTTTAAAGTAGAGAAGGTAGTCTGAAGGAATGAAAAGGGAGTTTTCACAAACCAGGGGATGGAAAGAATGCTGTAGCCAGCATTTTGACTGGAGTGGCTCCCAAGAAACCATATCACTCCAGTTTTGTTCTGTCTTACACTGGCTCCCAATTTGATTCTGGGCCCAATTCAGGGTGCTGGAATGGCAGCATAGAAATGTTTTAAATAAATAAAGTAAAGAAATAAGTGGAGGACATTTGGAGAGCTTGAGAGGGAAGCTCAGACAGGATATGTGATCAGCAGTTCCAACTCATCTCCCAAATGTAACATTTTCAGGCTGCTCAATTTCTAATTTGTATAATTTTCATGAGAATGTACACATCACCTGACTGACTACTTCGAACAAGTGATCAGTATGGCAGATCTCATTTTAAATACCCTACTATTTAAGCTGTGATCATTGCTACTCACAAGGAATATTCCTATCTTCCAATCGCCAAAGAGGACATTTTCATCCATTTTTTAAGCATTCAAAAGAGGAGAGCCACCTCCACACCAGGCAGAGAGACACCACTGCCCCCTTTCCTCCTCCTCCTTCTCTGCTCCCCCCCCCAACCCTTGGCAGGCCTTTCTGCGGGCCAGAACTTACCTTCCTTCTGCCTCCTCATGGCCTAACTAATGGCTGATGGGAGCAGGGGGCAGGGCTTGGTCATATCCCTGCCCCCCGAGCACCTCACTCCTGGAGTGCCGCTCTGGTGTGCTCCAGGGCCAACTGATCCCTGTTTATGATAAATGGAAGATTGATAACACTGTTTCTTGGTAGAGGAATGATTATTGGATGCAGTTAAAATAGGTTTTATTGATATGTGTAAGAACATAAGAGCATCCATGCTGGATCAGTCCAGTGGTTCATATATTCTGTTTCACGCAGTGGCCAACTAGATGCTAAAAAGCAGAGCACAATGGCTAGTCAACAGCTCCCACTTGTACCTCCAGCACTGATATTTAGTAGTTTTCTTTCTCTGAACATGGAGGTTCTGTTTAGTCATTGCGGCTTGTAGTCACTGAAGGATCCTCATGCATTTATCCTTTTAAAGCCAGGTACACATTAGTCTGTCTCTTGGCTTTTTGATAAAATATGTTGAAAAGGGATTTTGATAAAATATGTTTGACAGGGATTAAGGAAAAAGAAGTAATCAAGAGCAAATGTGTCAATTTGTAACGAGAGGAAGTTTATAGAAATTATTGGGCCAAATGTTCACCTGTGCCATTTCACTTGTCAGATAAACAAATGGAAAACTTGGGATCAGTAGACAATATTGCTAGAGTTCAATTGTGCAGTGCCCTAGCTTCTCCTTGTTTGCTTCTCCTCATCTTTTGAGAGAAATCATTATTGCTGAAAGGTGTTTAACTGACATAAATAGAATGTTGTCATGTATTTGTGCACAAAGAAATGGAAGCAAGGCAACATTCATCCCAAAATTTCATTATTCAGATACGATTTCTGTAATCTACAGAGACTACCATGTAAATGTGAGAATGTAGTCTTTCATTCATGTCTTGCCCTCTGCTGTGATGTTCCCAACAGTGAAGCCACCAATTGTAATAACTAAGATGAATGAAATTGTAACAACTAAGGTTTTGATAGTAATATACTGGTGAATTGGACTGAGAGATATTTCTTACTAAGATTTTTTTTTCCATATGGATCATCAACTCAACAAAACCAGCAGGTTTGTCTGTGTTTTCAGGTGATTTATGCTAAGGTGAAATAGTTTTTTAATTATTATTGTAAATGCCTCTCAGCCATGTGACTTTAAATCTTATTAGTATTATAATTCATTTGAAATGCATGTTTGCATAATAAATACAAGTGTTGTTTATTCAAAGGTCACATACAGTAGCTCTAGAAAATGTGGAGACTCAATGGAATAGTACAGAGGGCTTTGTTTGAAGGTGTTGACTATTCATACCTGGGCATAAATAATCAATAAGGTCATGAATTTAGAAAACATTTGAGAAAAATAAAACTTTTTCCGCTTTAGGAAAACAACTTGTATTAAGCAATGTGGCCAATAGTTAGGAGCAATTCAGGTGATGCTTCCATCTCCAACCTACTCCCATAATGCTGTCTTTCATCTACTACATTAGTTTGGGCCTTTTTATTTTTAAAGGTGAACATCCAAAATAATCTCTTCTTCAACTGTTAATTATTCAGTGTTAATTAATCAGTTTGTCTATAGCATGCCTTTTGCATGCATGGTGTAGTGGGATCACCAGGAATCAAAACTGCACAAAGTGGAATGATGTATGAGAAATTATACAGCTGCAGTACTTTGGGACAATAATCAGTCTCATGCTTTGAAAGTGTGAAGGTCATGGATTCTGTCTTGCATTTCCCCTTAACCAATTCAGAAAACCTGGCAGTATAGAAAGTCTTGCTAATTAAGCCACACAATGACCACAATGGTTGCAATGCCTAAATAAATATTGTCCTATGGATAAGCACATTTCATATGGTGTGAAATCTGAATGGACCAATTTTGGTGGGATCAGATAAGTTTTTTTCAATGTGGGGAGCCAGTGTGGTGTAGTGGTTAAGAATGGCCGACTCTAATCTGGAGAACAGAGTTTGATTCCCCACTCCTTCACATGAAGGCAGCTGGGTGACTTTGGGTCAGTCACAGTTCTGTCAGAACTCTCTCAGCCCCACCTACCTCACAGGATGTCTGTTGTGGGGGAGAGGAAGGAAAAGCAATTGTAAGCCACTCTGACTCCTTCAATTAGTGAAGCGCAGGGTACAAAAAACTAACTTCTTCTCTTCCTTTTCAGCACATCCATATTCTCAAAACTTGAATTCCACATTAAATTCCAATATGGAGAATCCTGATTCCATCAGCAATAGGGGAAAAAAAGAAACATAGCATAGTTATCCTGTGCTATTTTATACCTGCTTTTTAAGTACCATTTTCACATTCTGTTTAATGCTACAGTATTGCTGTGAGACTATATTGGTGTCCAGTGCCCTTACTCTTTTGAACTTCACTTAGGTATAAGATAGGTCACCATGACAATTTGTAACCATTACAATGAGGTTACTTGTTTTAGAGAGTACAGGGTAAACACATAGTACAAGCATGGCCTTTAGCTGCTTGTTTATGTAATAAATGCTGCTTGTTTCATGTAATAAATGAAAATAATAAGGATAGAATAAATGAAAATAATAAGGATACAGTTAAAAAGGAAATGTATGTTCAACAGGTACAAATGAGCCGAATATGTATGATATGCTAGGATCATATTCTCTAGCAAATCAGTTTTAGCAAGGTAAATCTAAAATTGTCAGCAGTAAAGATGTTTCATGTTCCTTAAGTTTTGTGGCTTAAAGTGTAAAAGTCAGAGGCCTTTATTCTTAGTGCAATGGTTTACTGTTTACTGAGTTCAAATTGCTGGTACAAATTCAGTCATTATGTTTGTATGTAGTGGTGCTGGCACATGTGTCAGGCCTCCAAAAGCAATGTGCACATGAGTCTCTAATATATCACTGCTCACCTGGACAACGCAGTCCTAAAAACACTTTCCTAGAAAGCCCCATGGATTTGACCATTTCAAATTGCACTGAGAGCTGCCAGATAGATAGATATAAATACTTTTCAGGGGGAAGTGTTTTCATTTTTCTAAATTGTTCTGGGCATAGTTTTCAGAGTCTGGAATTTCAGTATCCAAAAATAATGTCTTTTAAAAAAATCTAACCGAAAATTAAACAATTTGGTGTAGAGCCAGTTTGATGTAGTGGTTAGGAGCATGGACTCTCGGAGAAAACTGGGTTTGATTCCCCACTCCTCCACATTCAGCCACTGGTATGACCTTGGATCAGTCATAAGTTCTTTCAGAGCTGTTCTCTCACAAGCAGTTCTCGAAAGAGCTTTCTCAGCCCCACCTACCTCACAGGGTGTCTGTTGTGGGGAGGGGAAGGGAAAGGAAATTGTAAGCCACTCTGAGATTCCTTCAGGTAGTGAAAGGTGGGGTATAAATCCAATCTCTTCTTCTCTTCTTCTTCTGTTTCCCTCCCTGAGTCAGTGGGAATGGGAAGGGAGATAGACGGAACTGTTTTGGGCAAACAGCTGATTGTCAATGTATGTATCCTTTTAATTTTAAAGGACTATTATTTTTTATGGGGACACCTGGTCTCCTAATTAGAGATGGCAGAAGTAGTGTGGGTTGCTGATACATTAATTGGAAAGCATTCGAGAATATCTAAAGGATGAAGGGGGATTTTTTTTCAATCTAGCCACTTTTTGGTTAATAGCTGGAAGGTCAAAGAGGGGACCTGTTCCTGATGTTAAGCAGCATCCGCCAAACTTTTAATTTAATAAAAAGACAGACGTCTCTAGAGTAATTTGTACAGTGTGACAGATTATTCTGTTTATTTGTTTGCATAATGGCTGCATTGGCTTGTGGGGAGGGAGAAGTTAGGCTTTGCATCCCTCTGATCAAATTTTCTGTGCATGCTAGGATAAACAAAGACAGAAACTATGCCATCTGAGACTGGAGCCAAGATGGGGTTTCCCAAAATGAAAGGTGGTAATCCACACTAATGGGATAGATATCTGTAAATTAAGAAGTAAAATCTTGTTTAACACATAGTCTGATGTCCTGATGTTGCCCTGCAAGGCTTTTTATGCCTTTCATGAACTGAAATAAAGTATGAACTGTGCACAAGCATGATTAAGGGACTGGTACAGCATGGTAGCCCCATGATGCCAGAGGAGACTGCTCTCTGAAGAGAAGGACACCTTCCTTTCTTCACTTGCTATTCAAGTGGCTTATCAAGGTTACCAGCCTTTTACCTGCTGGAAGAAGGACAAGTTCCACAGTATGCACAAAGCACAACCGCCATGCTATGCCTGAGCATGAGGACAGAAAACTCCAGATGCCATTAAGAGTTTCCTTCAACACATGTAGGCAACCCCCTTTCCCCCCTCTCCAGCATATGCAGATCTACCTGCAGATCCACAGACCATTCCTGGTTACCTAGCCACTAATCTACTCAGCCAGGAGCTGGCTAATACAATGACTGTGGCTGATGCAATCAGGATAACAATGACTGTGGCTGATTCAATCAGAATCACAATGGAAGAGGCCACTGACTCATCTCACTTGCACCCAGGTGCCAGGCACAAGCTAAGTTTCTAGATCTCAAATACTGACCACTCCTCAGTTCCCCCTCCCCTGCTCCCTTCAGCCAATCATAGGTTTTCTGGGATGGACTTACCAAGAGGTGTGACCAGGGGTTATGGCCAGCCCCCACCCTCATGCATAAAAGGGGCAATCCAACCACATGCTCTCTCTCTCCTCTATGACCCCTATCGAAGATTTGACCCTCTTATGTCCAGCTTACTATCCCCAACCCCTGCCTCCATCTTTAAACACTGGTCTGCAGCCTGAGTTCCACGTGTTACCTGCTGGTTCAGGCCACGTGTCCCCTTTTTCCATTCTACCCCTCCATTCTTCCGTTGGAATGGTTCACACTACAGGACAGGTAAATATATCCCATCAATGAATACCTGCTAATGCAAATGTGCTTATCTCTCTCTGTTTATTTCTTAGACTTGAGTAATTGTGTGTGTGTTTGTGTATTGTTTGTGTGTGAAGAAGAATCTAGTAAAAGACTTTAATTTCAACCTTATAAAGTCTCCGTGTTTGTTTCTGATAAGTTCTGGAGGGGCAGGACCTCTGTATATATTGGTGTTGCATCCCGCAACCGATTGCTTATTGATAAGAGCTAATATCCCCCATAATTTTATTAATAAATGAGAGCAATCAGGTTAACACTGTGTTCATTCCATAGTGAAGGAGCAATCTGATTTATAAGGATTAAAATCTGCACCGCAGGGGTTATGCTTGCTCTAGAACTCTCCATTTCGGAACACACACTGAGTGTTCTACAGTGTGCCCTTCATCAACAGTTTATACCTCTGAATGCTGAATTACTGATCTATATCTGTTTGCTTTGCATCATGTTTAACTTACCATAATTAGAGAAGACTGATTTTTATTGTTTCTTTTTTCTTATTGTTTTTACAGTTGTATTGGTCTATAAAATTATTAAGTAACCTTGCACAAATTACACATGGACAGAAAGGATATGAATACTTTAAATAAAGGAATTCTTTACTAATATATTTTGGTTCATGGGTTTTCAAACTTGATGGGTTTCAAAAGGTAACCCCCCCCCGTCAGACTCATGGATTTTTCCATCAAAGGGCCAGAAACATAGTTTTGTTAAAGATCTTATATACATTATTCATGCTTTGCCATTGGGCAGTATCTGAAATTACCAGACATGTTCTTTGATTGAGCCATAATTCACATTTTTTGAACTAAAAATCCAGCAGGGAACAATAATTGTAATTGCAGATGTTCTTAAAGCTTCCTCCTACAGAGTCAAACCATTGGTTTATTAAAGTCAGTACTGTCTGCTGTCATTGGCAGTAGCTCTCTAGAATCTCAGGTAGAGTGTTTCACTTTAACTGGAGATGCTGGGAACTCAGCCTA
Source organism: Gekko gecko (assembly GCA_029375565.1). Classification (NCBI taxonomy): domain Eukaryota; kingdom Metazoa; phylum Chordata; class Lepidosauria; order Squamata; family Gekkonidae; genus Gekko; species Gekko gecko. The sequence continues at coordinate 60,092,275 of JAPDNY010000004.1, forward strand.
ATACCTTCTACATGTAAAGCAGATGCTCTGTCACTGAGCCACAGCCCTTCCCATTTATTTATTCATTTGTTTGTCCATTTGTTGTTGGCTGCATATAATTGCATATTATAAATCTACCCTTAGTCAAGGTTCATCGTTCAGTCCTTGGAATAGGGAATGGAGCGTGCACAAGTTAAAAGGTGTGCATAAACTTAAAATATTCTTAATTCAAATTATCAGTAGAAGGCCATTTTCAGGGGTAAGGAAGTTTTCAAAATATGTTTAAATACTTCGAGTTGGGGAAACTTCAGACACTGAATTTGCTATTTTCAGACTTTGTTGACATCACCAATAGACTTTTGTTCTATACCATGTACAAAGGACAAGAAAAAGTATGTGTTCCTTCTGTTGAGTTAAAGAGCAGGTTGTAGCTTTAGATTCAGGAACTGCTGTAGGACACTATGGAAATCTGCAATCGTAAATCAGACTATTGTACTAGATCAATATTTCTTCCTTTCAGGGATATATCCAAGCCAAATATATATCCAAAAAATACCTTATTGATATTTTTCAGATATATTTGGGTGTCTATTTAGTACCCGGGATTTTCCAGGATACCAGTAAATACTTCCCCAAAAATCCGGGAAATATTCGAGATTAACCGGGACTATTAGGAACCAGCATTTGAAGGCTCCCAGACTGTTTCTTCTTCTTCTTTTTTCCCCTCCAGAGTCTCTGTGTCTTCCCAGGCTCTGTATCATCTTGAAAAGTTGATTTGTCTTTGATTACTCCTTCTTTTTGTTGACTTTGCAAAGTTATGCTCTTTGCTCAATTTGCTTTGTTTCAGGTTTACTTTTTGTGGTGGATTCTTGGGTTTGACACGGATTTAGATTCTTGGGTTGAATGTTGGTGTTATGTCTTGGGCCCGGCACTGACTGACCAAGCTTGAAACCTAGAACAATAGATAGCTAGGATCCTGGAAGGAACCTATAGACCTAGAATTGCACTATAAATAGCCTATCACAGGTAGTGGGTGTGTGTGGGTGTGGTGTTAAGCAGGGTTTCAATCCAGCTATTTTGTGTCTTAGAGTTAAGCTGAAATCACTAATAAACTGTGAGCTGATCATTATACGCATCTCAAACCCAGTATATTTCAGTTGGCTTGATTCTCTGATTTTACATTTGCTATGCTTGCAACAGTGTTCCTGCTTGGTTTGGGTTGGACAATTCTAGGGGTGTACGCTGATGTGGATTCTTGGGTTTAAAATTCCCCATGGGAATCAATGAAGATGGCTTGGGGCGCCTTGTTCAGGGGCTCACAGAATTGGACCTGTTGGTCCAATTCACTTGAAATTCACTACAGCAGGAGGCCCTGTCCTATGACAACAGGGCAAGGAGATGCTGGCACCCAAGTGTTCTGAAACCCTTCTTCTGAAGATAAAACTCCTAGTTGCATTCCTAATCTGGGATGGGCAAGAAGTTTTCTCTCCCCTGAGGGAGGGATCAGAATGTTGATTGTCAGCTGACTTTCTTTCAACAGCTTGGTTTATGTCTGCAGAGAAAGAAAGACAATAGAAGATGAGACTTATGAGATAAGTATTTTATTCAGTCTCTTGTTATAATATAGAGGTCAAGCATAAGGCATACAATTCTTTTAAAAAAAAAAAATCAAGACTGGATTTTTTCTGCCTTTTTAAAAAACTTTTAATGAAAGGTCAGAAAGAGCACTTTCACCCTGCCTAATGTCTTTGGAAAATTTCCCTCATTTTTATTTGTTTCACAGCAGTCTAATGCCAATGGATGCAAAAACAGATGTGAATTTCAGTAGAATTTCTACTTAATTTAATTAATATGGTTAGAGAAAGGTTGATTGGAGTAACATACTAAGTATAGAGAAACCATTAAAGAAACTTGAAATCAAACCAGTATTCTTAATTTAATTAATATGGTTAGAGAAAGGATGATTGGAGTAACATACTAAGTATAGAGAAACTATTAAAGAAACTTGAAATCAAACCAGTATTGTCATGAAGTTTGGTAGCATCTCTAGTGTAAAGTCACTAGTATAATGTATAGACTAAATGGTTGGGCTTGAAAATCGTATCTCCCAATTTAATGAATAGACTCCAAAAGATATGATATATAATACCATGTTGAATTTTAGGATTCGTGCTATCTGCTCCTGTATTTTTCATTAAGGAAAATTACTTGTAGTTAATAATTGTATTTAAAATCTAAATTTTTTGTTAGATTAAGCCCTGTAAAATTGCTACAGATATCTAGGAGATGTTTGAACTGAGGTGGGGTGAGAAAGAACCAGGATACATTTAGCAGTACACTTATTATTAACAATGAACCTCTTGGGACTACTTGTGCATAATCTATTCCAGTCTTGTCGTATGCCTAAAATAGGAAAACATTATCAATGAGCAGCAGAATCTGGTAATAATAACACTGCAACATCATAATAAATAGGCAGATTTTTTTGTTCAATTTTTTTATATATCAAATGTATTTCATTGCTTACATTATAGTAGCAGATTAGAAACATCTGCTCGTTTGCCACTAGTCTACCAGCAACGGAAAGTCTAACTTGTTTTTCTGCAGGCCATCCCACTTCAAGGCTTGAGTAAGAAGTCTATAATACAGCTGTTGAGTGTTGATACAAGTCCAGATTTATACACAGGAGTCCTTCAAATGGAAACACCACCTCCTTGCCAAAGATTAGAGCAATGATAAATTCCATTTGCTTTTGTTTTTCCCCCCCTACCCAGCTCCATCCCCCATCACAATAATTAGGAAAGACCGGACATCTAGAAACAGCGTGTCTCTGTCTTGGCAAGAACCGGAACATCCTAATGGGATCATCTTGGACTACGAAGTCAAGTACTACGAAAAGGTGGGAAAGCAGGGCAAAAAGAGCCAGGGAGAGATCTGGTTAAATTCAAGCAGTAACATCAACAATAGAGTAAGAAACCAAAAAGGAGTTAAAAGCTATAGTGTGTGCTTTCAAATTCATGTCTATCAGGCCAACTGCCAATGCTGTAAGAAACACATCAAACAAAATTCTGAAGTGCCTGATGTTAAAGCCAAGGCTTATAGTAACCACACTTAACACCTTTTTTAAAAAATATATAGGTTTCTGGTATAAATGGATGCAATACAAATATTTGGATCTTTCCCATTCTTTACATTCCCATTTATACAGCATGGTGGTCAATCTCCTCTGATGGAATGCATTTCTATCAGTAGATTGCGATATTCCTACTTTCCCCATTTTGTTGCAGCCACAAATGCTGCTTCAGGAGGACCTTGGAGCAGCATCGGGGGATGTCAGAGATCTACAGCAGGAGGAGGAAATTAGCAAAAATAACCTTCTATTAATAGATATTTATCTCAGGATGCAAGCCCATATTTATTTATTTATTTTTGAATTCAGTAAAATGAAGGACCTTGGTTAACTTTAGATAGTAACAAGTGGGAACCAAAAGGACTTAAAGGCTGGATTTCCCTCTCCTCCACTATTCCCTTTTTCCCTTCCCTCTTTCCTGCCTCCTCTCCTTCCCATCCACCAGTTGACCTACCTTTATATTTTTGCCATCTTGAGTGTTCTGCCATGCCTTACCCCTGGCACCCTCTACCCATGAAAACTTAGGCTCAGTTGTATGGCGCTGGTTTCCAAGTGGGCGTAAATCTGCACAATGGTAAATCTGCAAAGACTTGCAAAAGGCACTCATTTTTCCTGTCTCAACTTCCTCACACAATTTCCTCCTTTTCTCCACCTGTCAACCCCCATGTCCTCAAATTTATCTACTTCCTTCTCTCTTTCCCACATACCCATCAACTTTTTATCTGCCCCTCCATCTTCAGCTACATTTATTATTTATTTACTTAATTTATAGCCCACTTTTCTCTACAAGGAGCTGCGGTGGTTCAAGTGGTTAAGACGCTGAGCTGCAGGCTGTGGTAGGTCAGTAGTTCAGCAGTTTGAGACCCGGGTGCCGCATGACGGAGTGAGCTCCCATCTCTAGTTCCAGTTCCTGCCAACCTAGCAGTTCGAAAGCAAGAAATTGCAAGTAGATAAATAGGTACCACTTCGGTGGGAAGGTAACAGTGTTCCGTGCACCTCGGCTTCTAGTCATGCCAGCCACATGACCACAGAAACGTCTTCGGACAGCGCTGGCTCTTCGGCTTTGAAATGGAGATGAGCACCGGAACCCTAGAGTCGGATTCGATTGGCTTTCGAGCAAGGGAACCTTTACCTTTACCTTTCCTACAATGTGGATTCAAAACACCTTACTTCATTCTCCTCTGCCTTGCCTCATCTTGTGCAGGGTTTGACAGGTGCCAGCGCCTCTGTCTTGCCTTGTGTAGAGATCAGCCAGGCACCAGCCTGTGCCTTTACTTGCTTGGGGCTTAGCTGTGCTGTGTGCTGCTCTCTGCCTCACCTTACCTTATGCAGGGCTAAGCTGGGTTAGGCACTGCGCTCTGCCTTGCTTCACCTTGTATGGGGCTCAGCTGGGCTGAGTGCCACCATCTGCCTCTCCTTGCCTCATTCAGGGCTTGGGCTGGGCATCGTTGCCTGCTTTGCCTTTAATGGGGCTTGGCCAGGCTGGGGGCCAGCATTTGCCTCACCTCAAGCAGGCTGAACCAGATGCTACCACCTCCCCCACCTCAACTCTCAGAAGGGGCTCCGGTGGACCAATCTCGGTCTTCTTGGCTCTAAAATGTCCTTTTTGAGATACAGTGACCAGAACTGCACACAGCCACCTTTCTCTCCTGTGGAACTAGAGACTTACGATATGATATTGGCTCTTTTATTTTCAGTCCCTTTTCTAAAAATCCCCAGCATAGATTTTGCCTTTTTTCACTAATGCAGTACACTGTGTTTTTACATTTTCACTGAGCTAGCCACTACAACCCCAAGGTCTCTTTCCCTCTCTCTTTCAGAAAGTTCAGACCCTATTAGCATATACTTAAAAATTGGAATTGTTTGTTCTAGTTAGGATTGCCAACTCTGGGTTGGAAAATACCTGGAGACTTTGGGGGTGGAGAGGGTGTGGTTTGGGGAGGTGAGGGGCCTCAGCATGGTACAATGCCATAGATTCCACCCTTTGAAGCAGCCATTTTCTCCGGGTGAGCTGATCTCTGTCAGCTGGAGATCAGTTGTAAAAGTGGGAAATTTCCAGGCCCCACCTGGAGGCTGGCAGCCCTAGTTCTAGTACATATCACCTTATGCTTATCTACATTGAACTTGATTTGCTGCATTGTAGCATGCCCAATTTGTGGAGATCCTTGTGGAAATGTTCACAGTCATCCTTGGTTTTCAACATCCTTAATAATTTTGTGTCATCTGCAAATGTGACCATTATACTGTTCAGTCCCATTTCCAAATAATTTATGAACAAATTAAATAGCACCAGCCCCAATACCAATCCTTGTAGGACTCTACTGCTTTCTTCCCTTTATTTTAAGAACTACCCATTTCTTCCTACTCTTTGCTTCCTGTCATTTAACCAATTTTTCATCCATAAGAGGCAAGCTCACTCAGGAGTACCTTGTTAAAACAGTTTTGTAAGTCCAAATATAGAAAGTCTGTCATTACCATTACTTACATGCTTTCCAGGCAAATTACTAGAAACTGTAATTAAAGATGGATTTATTAAGCACATAGAGGGGAAAACAGCATGGCTTCTGCAAAGGGAAGTCTTGCCTCACCAAACTTTTTGAGATACAGTGACTGGAACTGCACACAGCATTCCAGTTGAATCTGTACCATAGAAACAAGGTCATTATTTATTTATTTGAAATATTTATTAGCCACCTTACTACCCTATGTTACTTAAAATGGCTTACAATATAATTCTGGCTCTTTTATTTTCAATCCCATTTCTAACAGTCCTCCAGTAGGCACATGGCAACTTCAAAAGGTTGGTCAGGCAAGACTTCCCTTTGCAGAAGCCATGCTGATTTTCCCTCAGCAGGCTTTGTTCCTTTGTGTGCTTAATAAGTCCATCTTTCATTACAGTTTCTAATAATTTGCCTGGAACAGATGTTAGGCTGACTGGCCTGTAATTTCCTGATTCCACACAGGACTCCTTTTTAAAATAATAGTGTAACATTTCCTACTCTCTGGTTTTCTGGTACATCAGCTAACTTTAGCGACAAGTTACATATGTGGGTTAGTAGATCAACATTCTCATATTTGAATTCCTTAAGAACTCTCAGGTGTATGCAGTCAGGACCTGGAGATTTATTGGTTTTTATTTTCCACAGTAGGTCTAGAACATCATCTCTCTTCACCTGAGTTTGACTCAGTTCTTCAGACTCTCTTCCTGACAATAGTGGCTATGGCTTGAGTACATGCCTCATCACTTTTCGCAGTGAACATAGATTCATATAATTAATTTAGCTTTTCTGCCATCTCTCCATCTTCCTTTAGCCATCTTTTTATTCCCTGGCCATCCAAAGGCCCAACTGATTCTCTGGCTGATGTCCTGTATATATTTAGAAAAATGTTTAATGTTTGGCTTGATGCTTTTTAGAAATCTGCTACTCAGATTCTCTTTTCACATGCCAATTATTAATTTACACTTCTTTTGCCATCGTAGTTCAGTGGTTAAGAGCAATGGTTTAGTTCCCCTCTCCTCCACATGAAGCCTGCTCGGTGACCTTGGGCCAGTCACAGTTCTCTCAGAAGTCTCTCTGCCTCACCTATCTCACAGGGTGTCTGTTGTGGGGAGAAGAAAGGAAGGCAATTGCAAGCTACTTGAATACTCCTTTGAGTAAAGAAAAGTGGGATATAAAAAACAGCTCTTCTTGCCAGACCCTGTGCTCCCTTCTGTTCACTTCATTGCAGCAGACCTGCTTTTTAAAAGAAGACTTTCTGCAGCAATGTGTTCTGGATGTGGTCAGAGCATAAATCTCTGGCCATATAATGCTTATATAATGTAAGAAGAGCCGCAGTTGGCACTAAAACCATGGTTGAGCAAAAGTACTCTGCATCGCAGAGGCCAGAGTCTTCATCTGAGCAAAGACCTGATAGTACCTGTTGTAAAAGTGCACTGGATCCACTGTGGTTAAGGATAAGTACATGAGACAGCACTCTTGGACTTAGATGATCTTTGGTAGATTGCCACCACCATGAGAAAGGATGTTGTGGCATCAGTGAACTGCTCCAAGCCAGCCCTGGAGCACCACTGTTGGAGCATGTATGCATGTATATGACAGGGAAAATACCATTCCTGCATGAGAAGGAAGTCCAGTGAGTTCTTTGTCCCTGCAAGGCAGCCACCTATTCAACTTCTATTCTTGTAGAATGAACTAGACTTGTAGGATGTACGAGTAGGATGAACAAGTCAATAATCTTGTTGGGGGAAGGTGAACAAAAACACTTAAAGGTTTCTATTTTCAGACAGTCTAGTAGCTGCTAGGAAATGAGCATGTGGCTGGATCAAGATCATTCTGTTTTCTCTTGCTTTTAGCCCTATTAGGCAGACTAAGGCTGAGTTCAGACTGGCAATTTGCCCCACTATAGCCATGTTTCCCAAGCGGATTAAAGGGGTATTCACACAGGCACATCTGCCTGGCATTCCCCACCCATAGGCAACCCGTGCTGTTCCGCTTTGCTCCCAGGATTAAAAGATACCTGTTGAAAGTGGTAGCAAATCCCGGAGAGTGCCTTTATCCTGCTGCATTCTGCTTCCCGGAAGTGTGAACGCTCAGCCAAAAAGCCGGGAGCAACCTGCGTTGCGCATAAGGCAGCAGTGATATGATTGGCTGTGCTCTGCTCTACCGCCCAATGCGGTGCTGGCACAATGGGATGCTCTCATACACACATAGGCATCCAGCTGATTTACCAGGAAAAAGCCATTTACAGCTGCACCTCCGGGCCAGCAGTCTGAACGCTCCCACGTGCCTCCTCCTTGTATGCTCCCGCATCAGTCAGCCCCGTGTGACCAGGAAAACCCAGAACAGTTTGTTCCAGGGCTTTTTTGCCACGACTGGCTCCTGCTTCAAACTGCCAGTCTGAACTCAGCCTAAGTTCTTTTTCCAGGCAAGGGAGATATTAGGTTTGGATCATATTTTCTATCTCTGTTTAGGACCAGTGTTTTACTATTTGCCCGCCCCTACGAGTCAGATAAAAAGACTGGTTATACTGTTTTTAGAAATCATACTGCAATGAGCTTCCAGAAGCACCATTCCTTTGCATCATTCTGGCAATGGAAGTGAATTTAATTACACAGCCTAAGTCATGTAGAGAGAAACTGTTATGCAAATGAAAATAAAATATTTATTTTGAGTTATTTATAGTCCGCCCTTCTCACATGAAGTGGATTACCCATAGTAAGTCAGTATAAGCAACAAAATGGGACATTAAACAGGGCCGCCAAATCTGAGTTGGGAATTTCCTGTAGATTTGGGGTACAGCCGGCGGATGGAGCTGGGCAGGGATATGATGCCATTCACCCTCTGAACCTGCCATTTTCTCCAGGTGAACTGATTTCTATAGCTGGGAGGTTAATTGTAATCCCAGGAAAACTCCAGCCCCTACTTGGAAGTTGGCAGCGTTAAAATAAAAGAATTTAAAGTAATCAAATCCCATTGGCTTTGATTATGTTAGGTTTTAATGTGGCCATTTATTTCCTTAAAGCAGGAGCAAGAGACAAGTTACACCATTCTGAGGGCAAGAAGCACCAATGTCACTATCAGTGGCCTCAAACCGGACACCACTTACGTTTTTCAAATCCGAGCCCGAACAGCTGCAGGATATGGGAGCAACAGCCGCAAGTTTGAGTTTGAAACCAGCCCTGACTGTATGTATTTGCAAAAAAATGATTTTAAATGTTTTCTATGCAATTTTCAAAATGATATGGCTGGCTAGTTTTATTCCTTTTCTAGTTCAGCAAATGTGATTCTATATTTATGATCTGCCTTTCCAGCTAACATACCTATAAATTTTTATATTTTGTCATTATTTTAAAACATGCTATGAGAAATATACCATAAAATAGTGCAGGTGGTATTCCTACTTTCTCTTGCCACATCTTATTTATGTTGCTAGAATTAAATAAATTCTGTGCTAGATGGCAGCTCCCCGCTGGGAGAGAAATTTAAAAGATCCACTGTGCTATAATATTCTGATATTGTTGTCTAACCTTGCGGACTCCAAAAACTTCTGAACTCCAAAAGAACTGTTGAGTCATTTTTCCTCCTTCAAAGCCACAAAATGGTGCATATTTCATTTACTTCTCAAGGCAGAAGTTTTCTTCTCATCAGCAGTAGAGGTGTTTGGAAGAGAGTAATGGGTTTTCAAGGAAATAGCAGCCAAATGCAAATAATGGCCTGAACAGCCATTCTGTACTCTGTTACTTGCTGCTTCACTTGCAAAGAAAAAAAGTACTTAGAAAAGACATACATAAACACAAGCACAGTTCAGAGAATGACCTGAGAACTGTAAAGTTCATGTTCCAGCTATTACCTCAAGTCATGAAGCCATTGTTACCTTAGGCAGGCAACTATCTATCTGCTCATGAACTGGATCCAGACTAAAGGGAATTTCGCATTACCGAGATTCTGCCGGATTGAAGCCGTTTCTGATTCGTCTTGAAGTAAACCGGTACAGGGCTGCCATTTCACACATGGCTTTCCCTGACCGGAAAAGAGCCGAATCAGAAGCGGTTTGGCAATTCAGACTGCACCGCTTTGTTTTCCCGCCGTTTCCCGCCATGCCTTTTTTTTAAAAAAATGTTCACTTTAGAGCGCTATAGCACTATAGTGCTATAAAAAACACTGCAGGCATTCCAATGGGGTTGCTATAGCGTTATAGCGCTCTAAAGTGAACGTTAAAAAAAAAAAAGCCAGAGATCACCCGCGCGGGCGAAAAAAGGCAGGAAAAAAGCGTATCAGATCCGGGTGAAGAAACTGATGACTACTTGGAAGCGGTTGACAGGTAAAACGCTTCAGCCCCGTTTCCTGAACGGGACAGAAGCAATTCTGTGTGAAATTACAAATATATTCCGGTAGAGAACCGGTTCTAAAACGGTTCTGTCTGAAATGCCAGACCAGAAACCGTTTGGGAACCGTTCCTCTTCTGGATTATATCATCTGTCTGAAATTCCCCTATGTTTTCTTATGGCAGAACAGAAGTCTCCTGCCTCTGCAGCCCAATGATTTCTGTGAAATGCTGCTCCTGGGGGATGGACGAAGAGGAATAAAATGAGGGGTTCTACAGCAGGAAAGGGGAAATTGGTGGAAAATCATGATTTAGTCTGGATCCAAACCTTAGGCTCTATCTGTAGGAGGAGGATGACAATCAGTACCGGCCTAACCTAAAATATTGCTGCAAGAATTATTGAGCTAGGACAGTAAAGTGCCTGAAGCATTTACAGAAGGGGGTACTATATAATAATGTACAGCACAGTCCTATAGGCTTAGATTGGAGTACTTCTGCATAGTATCGCACTGGAAATATTGTAATCATGGTGAAGCTAAATAGATGTCTATAAATAAATAGTGTATATGTCTGAAATTCAGCCCAGCGTGTCATTTAGAATTCCTGAAAATGAAACAAATAGAAGAATGCAGAAGTAGAGGACAGAATGGCTGCTCTTTTATTGGAATTGAGAAAGTTTTGTGCTTATGTGTATGCTCCTGGAAGAATAATGCACTGAGACTCTCTCCTTAACATCATTGTTTCAGGTGGGTAGGTGTTGGTCTGCAGTACAATATTCCAGTCCAGTAGCACTTAAAAAAAACAAAAAAACAAGATTTCCAGGGTACAAGTTTTTGAGAATAGCTTGAAAATCTTGTTGGTGCTGCTGGACTCAAATCTTGTTCCCCTTGAGATCATAGGTTCTCCAGATTCTATACTTTATCTTCTCTTCAATTTTCTTGTAGTAACTCTAATAAAAAGTGTGTGTCCTACCCATGCCCATATATTGTTTTAGAAATTAGGTGTTACGTGCTCACCCTAAATCGCCTGGACCACTGTTACAGAAATATGTGGAAAGCCAGGGAGAATTTCTGTGAAACCATCTACCATGTGATCACAATGTAATCAAATTCAAGTATAATTTCATCTGAAGACAGAAGCTTTTCAGGCTGACAACTTTTCATATATTGCCAGTTTGGATATGCACAGTTCTTTCAAAATTTAATTTAACCAGATGTTTCCCTTTTTAAAAAAGTGCTCACTAGCGCTGCCAAAATACATTTTCTTTAGAAAATTTAACAAAATCTTCATTAACCTTTTGGCATCAAATTACAGGTTTAATTTGTTGTTATCAAAAATATTCACATTTAGTGTAAGATTGTGTTCGTAAAGAAAAGCAAATCATGCTGTGTGCTTCTTTAGGTGTTGTGTGATCCACTTCCACTCTGTTCACACACTATATGCAGGAATAGTTTTCCAGGGTTTTTAGTACACAAAGTCATTGAGTTCAGGGAAGCATTGTATAGTTTTATTATGCTTTTTGTTCTATTTTTATGCTTTTCTTTCTATTTTTATATAGCTGAAAGCACTGAGAACTGGGCATATTTTCTTTGGTAATACTCATACAAATAAGAATATGTGAGCTGATAGAAATGAGATGAGTACATTGATCAAATGTTATTCTTTTTTATTCCGGAAGTTTGCTCAGTGCAGCATTCCACTCCTTTGAATTCTAATTTAACTAGAATTTTTTGAAATTAAATCTGGGATTTCTTCATGAGCAGCTTGCTAGAAATTTCAGTTCTTCAGCTGATTTTCACCTTCTTCCCCATCTGTGCTACTAGTGTGCACAATTTATTGATAAAACACTACAAAAAAAATATTCTGGGTGCAATTCTGTGCTTCTTACAAGGTTATGTTTGTGTGATTGTATATAACACATTGTATATGTGAGTCTAGTAAGATGCTTTTAATGTCATTTTAATAATCAGCAAGAACTTATGTAAAACAGGCCCATCAAGAATGGGGTTATGGTGTTTTATCAATGCACACATATGCATATGTGGACCATTTAAACCCCACTCCCAGAGAATCTTGATTCAATCACAGTGTAGTGTTGGCACATTCACATTGTTAATATAAAGAAGGAATAGGACACAAATGAACTGAAGGAGTGGAAAACTCCAGCAGCCAGCAGATTTTTTCCCCTTTTATTTCCATATTTATAGTGAATGTTCTATACAGATTCAGAAATAAAAAAGGAAACAATTGATCAGTTCCACTTCAGAAACAAAATCAGATATTTTGAATCTCAAAATTCAGGGAAGAATTCAAAGGAGCAAGAGCAAGGGATATATTTGCCACCTTTTTTAAAAATTAAAGAATTAGAGTTCTCCCCTATTCGAACGGTACAGCGAGAACTTTTTTCTTAAAAGTAGAAACTCTTCCATAAGTTTATTAAATGGGTGAGTTATGTAATCCTCTCCTGGTTGTGTCACAGGTATTGTTAATATTCACACTATCACATTTTGTCCTCAAGTTGATGTCCTTTCTGGAAGAAGTCCATGTTCCCACAGTGGCAAATTATTGTATTTTAAATTAAATAACTAGTCGAATACACTCATGTTCTACAAATAGGAGTGGGGGTGGGATTTGCCTAGTAGTCAAAGAATGATCAAGGTAATTCTTTGACTACAAGAGGGTTAGGATATGCTTTTCTTAAACTTAAGGCTTCCTCCCCTGTGTCACATGACATACTGTTCCTATAACTGGAGGAGAGTCTTCAAAGCACCTTGTGACATAGCATCAAGGAATCTGCTGTTCAAAGGGGAAAAAGTAAAAAATTCCAGTGGTTTACCACTAACCCTGAATACCAGTTGCTGCCAGTCAAATAACAAGGCAGGACAGTTGTTTTTATGTCCTTCTTGTGAGCTTCCCAGAAGGATCTACCTGGCTACTATTGATACAAGATGCTGGACTTTGGTCTGCTCCATCAAGCCCCTTGCATGAGCCTAAATAGCCCTTTTTCTGGTCATTGTACAGAAACTTTCCATATTCATCAGACCCAGAATATCTAGAATAATTTTGTTTGCAGTAGAAATTAACAATGTTATTAAAGAAAACTAGGCAGACTGTAAAATTTGGATATTGAAATGTTCAGTTTTTAAATTTAAAGTACTTATTTTGTAACATTCCAGATTGGATTATTAGTTTTGAGACTTGCTTCCCTCAACAGAATTACTGAAAATATTTGACAGATTAACTTTCAATCTGTCTGTCTCATCTGTAATGACATTTAGCAATAATATAATGATCTAGTAGTTAGTCCTGATTAATTTGTCAGATGTATGTATTTTGGAGAGGGAAGGAGGAATTCCAAGTTTATAGCAAAAAACAGATTACACCACAGATATTATAGTGATAACTTTTACTTGTCCCAGAGCCCAAATGTCTGAAGTTTAAGAAATGTTCTGTTTGGAGAATATAATGTCTCACAAAAACAAACAGAGAAATTTAGTAGCAAGCCAAATAATCTTGTACTTGACATGTTTGAATTTTTGAGATTTGTGAGTTTTTAAAAATTCCAGCTCTTTCTGGAAAATAGCTGAGCTTCTTACTTTAGTTAACAAACGGCTATTACAGTAACCTTTAGCTCTTGAAATAAATTATATGCTGCACATAGAGTATTAAAAATCTTTCAGAGGCTAATTTATGGGAATGTATGGGAAAGAAATATGTTTTTTGTGTTGTGTAAACATATATATGCTTGTAGTGGAAGAACAATATACTGGTGGTGAAGAGCTCTGCATATTAGATTATTTATTGTACTAATTAGATTTTAGGTTATTTATTATACCAATTAGATTTTTGATTATTTATTATACTAATTTTATTTTGGAGCAAATTTTCATTGATCACTTTGGCAATCATGTGCTGAATATGGATGTTCTTGTGTTACAATAACTTTGAAAAATTTAATGCCTAGACCCTTGCATAGTTGATTGCTTTGGACACAATCCAACTAAGATGAAGCACTTTTAATTTCCATTGATTTCAGTGTTGATTGTGGGAGAGAAATCAAATATTCATTGTAGGTTTTTCATTTGTGTTAGGTTCAGTGTAGGTTTTTCATTTGTCTTAGGAGTTAAATTGAAACAAACAAAGCTGATTTAAGACTCCCATTTTCTGAACCACATACTTTACTAAAGAAATTAAACACAGACTGGTTGATCCATAGGAAACTGTTTCATCCATTATACTAGATTTCTGTAGCTAAACATTCCCAGTTTGATTTTAAGTCATCAGTAAAAACTAATGATGATCACTGTGATATATTTTATTTCCCCTAATCACTACAGACTTGTAAACAGATCTATATAATCAATTAGTAAAGAGTGAACAGTTTCCTAACTGAGAAATTAAGCATGGTTGTCCCCAAATTGAGAACAAAGTGATGTAATGATTTAATTTGTCTGCTGCCTACATTTGTCTGTGGTTATATAAATATATATATATAGCATATATATGCTATAATATTTAAACTCATTTTTATTTCCTTTGACTTCTAGCTTTTTCCATCTCCAGTGAGAATAGCCAGGTTGTGATGATTGCCGTTTCAGCTGCAATAGCAATTATTCTGCTCACAATTGTGGTTTACATCCTGATTGGGAGGTTAGTTCATCATTATTTTAGCCATTTATTTCCTGCTACATTGCAAAAATAAGCACTTTTCCTTAGACACTGTCATGGACAAGAATGGACCTCTGTAACAGTTACATTTCATAGAAGGCTTTCTCTTAAGGTGCCCTATCTTGGGATTGTCTGTATGGTTATAACTATGGCCGAGGACAGACTGGCAATTTGCCGCGGGATGGGACCCGGGCTGACAACGACTCAATATCGGATTAAATGGAATGTTCACACAGGCACATCTGCCTGGCGTCCCCCACCCGTAGCCTACCGGTGCTCTCGCGCTTCACTGCCGGATTAAAAAAACACCTGATAAAAGCCGACGCAAATCTTGAAAGCCTGCGTTTGTCGCGCGTTTCTCCGCTTCCGGGGAGTCTGAACGCGCAGCTGAAAAGCCGGGAGCAACCCGCGTTGGGCATGAGGCAGCAGCGGTGTGATTGGCTGCGCTCCGCTCCACTGCCCAATGCGGTGCCGGCGTTGCAGGGCAAAAAAAAAAAAATCGCCAAAATGCGCTCATGCGCACATACGCCCACAGCCGAAATAATGGGGAAACAGCGAATATAGCATGCCTCCGGCGCGGCAGTCTGAACGCTCCCGCGCGCCTCCGTCCAGTATCTTCCGGCAGAGGCCCCCGCTGTGTGGACGGGAAAACCCGGTATTGTTTACTCCGGGTTTTTTTTGCCGCGACTCGATACCGGGGCAAATTGCCAGTCTGTCCTGGGCCTATATCATGGCTTTTCTGATGCTGGGTCCAGTCCTTTGGAATGGCCTACCAAAGCCACAGAACAAGTATAAAGAAAACAGTTGTGAGAGTTTGACTCACAAATCAAGCAGTCAACAAGACTTGCAAAGAAAATGCTTACTATGTATTACAGTCTGAAACACTCAGGAAATGTTCTGTAGTGTACAAGAATATAATTCTTTAGCATAAAGAATTGTATTTTTGTACACTACAGCACATTTCCTGAGGAAGATCCAATTTTGAAACATTGTTATATAATCTGGAGATGACGTAGATGATGTACCTTTGCACTAGGATTTTCTTATGATTTGTAGGAATATATTTATTGTGTTGTAGTGCTTCAGACTGTAATACATAGTAAGCATTTTCTTTGCAGGCCTTGTTGACTGCTTGATCTGTGGGTCAGATTCTCACAACTGTTTTCTTTATACTTGTTCTCTGATTAGGTCGTGTTTGTCCACATTTGTCTTCTACCAGAGCCAGTGCAGAGAGTGCCTTCACTTAGTACAGTGGGAGACCAGAAGGAGCAGGGGTATAGGCTATCAGCAATGGCATAGTATCACTCCCAGGAAAACCTAGAAGTAACATCACACAGGTCTAGGAATCACCAGAAAGTCTATGGTAAAACCAGAGTGGTTTCAGTGATTCCTGCATTGTGCATGGAGTTGGACTAGATGACCCTGGAGGTCCCTTCTAACTCTATGATTCTATGATTCCTACAGAGGACTGATGTCACTTCCAGGTTTTCCCCAGAAGTGGCATCAAGACTCTGTAGGAACTTCTGAAAATTCTATGATTTTACCATTATGTTTTTAGTTATTCCTAGAGAGGTGTTGTTGCTGACAGTGATTTAAGAAAATTCTTTCCCTTTCTGGCTACTGGAGTGCTGGTAGGCAAGGCCTGCTGCGGGGTAGGAGATCTGCCAGCCCCATCAGGCACACAGCAACCCTATGCTGTGTTTAAGAAAGCATATAAGATAGTCTTGTTCCAGAGAGCATTTGGTGGAGACTATATTTCTTTAGCAAATTTGACTGTGTTCATTCTGTGTGTTTTCCAGTTCTCAGTGTTTTAATCTTGGGTGCTTTGTTATTTGTGCATTTTAAGCTTGTTAATCAGGCTATTGTAGTGTGTTATCATGACCTGATTGCTACATCATTAGCCACCTGGTCTAAAGAGATAAAATGGGAAAGAAATATTTTATATAAATAAAAAAAATGGTGAGTCCATTTAGGCCCTCATCTGCTGAGTAGGACGTAGGCACAGCTACATACGTTAATGAGGCTGCTAACAATAGTAGCACCAGTCCTACAGAACTTGTTTAAAACAGCTATAAACACATTCTAAGGCAACTGTAAAACTAAACTGGTGTGGTTAAAAATCAATATATTTTGTCATTAGCCAGTTTCCTCAAATTCCCTCAGAACTATCTAAGCTTTGTAAGGTACAGAGAAAATAAATGGTATTAAAGTTTATACCAAGTATTTAGTTATTTAAAGGAAATATTTCATTCTCTTTTTTATATGTCAACAGTGTATCCATTTCTGATTTTTTTTTTTAAAAAAAAACTATTATTTCTTGTAGGTTCTGTGGGCATAGTAAATCAAAACATGGCACTGATGAGAAGAGACTATATTTTGGCAATGGGCACTGTAAGTTACAAAAAGTAGTACATATGTATTATGTTACCCAACATCTTTGTATTCAGAATGAATTCATATTGAGGGTAAATTTAAGATGTTGGTGGTGGATAATAAAAACCCATGTGACCTTGTTTGCATCTAGAATCTCATTTAAATTGAGCCGGTATTGATTCTGTCCTACTATACTGGTTGACTGTCACTGCAACACCAGCCCAGGCTGCGGATCTCCAGTGTCCTGAGGTTTCATGCATAGTGGCTGTAAGTCTGGTTTAAACATGATGTGTCACATTACAGCTCATTACCATACTTAAGCTATTAGCATAATAACTCATTAGCATATGCCACACCCCCTGACATCACCGGAAGTGACGTCAGAAGGGGAAGCAAAATGGGGGGGGCATCTTCAAAAGCCTCCCCTTCCCTTTCCCAGTCGGCCTGCCAAAGCGGGCTGGGGAGGGGGAAGTGAAGAGAGAATGGGTTTAAAGTTTAAACCCCTTCTCTCTGGAGTCGCATTGCAGCAGTGATGCTATCTCTCCATTCTATTCTATGGGGTCATAGAATACAATGGAGAGAAGGAGCTTGGGGGCGGGGAGCTGGGGTGGGGCTTGCCACCACTGCCATTTGTACCTGCTCCTGAGCTGCTGAAGTGGTGCTCCGGCACACTCCAGCCCCAAACGACCCCTGCATAGATGCATTAATAATTCATTGATAGGTTAATATTTTCTGAGACTGTTAATATTTTCTGTCTCAGTAGCAGAGTCTCATCTTCCCCATTTCCTCTAGCAGAGAGAAGTTACATGCCAACAGTACAGACTTTGTCTCCTTTTGGATGAGAGAGTGCTGAATACCTAGGGTGTCTTTATAATATGCACATTCATTTATGTGAATTAAGCCTATTGCCATGCCAACAACAACAAGAAGAAGAGAAGAGATTGGATTTATAACCCACCCTTCTCTACTCAAAGGTGTCTCAGAGTGGCTTACAAACTCCTTTCCCTTCCCCTCCCCACAACAGACATCCTGTGAGGTAGGTGGGGCTGAGAGAGCTCTTGACAGAAACTGCTCTTTTCAAGAACAGCTCTTATCAGATCTACGGCTTGCCCAAGGTCATCCAGCCAGGTGCAAGTGGAGGAGTGGGGAATCAAACCCGGTTCTCCCAGATTAGAGTCTGTGCACTTAACCACTACACCAAGCTGGCTCTGGTGGCTACACCAAGATAGCAAAGCTGCTAACCCTGAATCCAGTTCATAAAGAGTTCCCCCAGTAGGTTTCATCTGGAGACATAATTCTCAAGTCATACCCTTTCTGATACTCTCTAAATTCAGAGGGCAAACTGGTTTCAAACTGCTTTTCTGTCTACCCTTTATCAAGAATTATTCAGCTTATTCAGAGTTATTCAGGGTTTATTCAAGTTGCTTTTGAAAAGAAAACATAAGAATATAAGAGAAGCCAATGTTGGATCAGGCCAATGGTCTATCCAGTCCAACACAGTGGCCAAAAATACCAGATGCCATCAGGAGGTCCACCAGTGGAACCCCTTCCACTGTTGCCCCCCCAGGCACCAAGAATACAGTGCATCACTTGCCCCAGACCAAGAGTTCCCATCTATACCCTGTAACTAATAGCCACTGATGGACTTCTGCTCCATATGATTATCCAATTCCCTCTGGAAGTCATCCATGCTTGTAGCCGTCACCACCTCCTGTGGCAGTGAATTCTATGTGTTGATCACTCTTCGGGTGAAGAAGTACTTCCTTTTATTTGTTCTAACCTGACTGCTCGGCATTTTCATTGAGTGCCCACGAGTTCTTGTATTGTGAGAAAGGGAGAAAAGCTCTATAAGGTTGCATGTTTTGTAGCAAAAACTTAGCCAGGCCCTTTCAAGCTAATCAAATCAGTCAATCTCATCTGTTTATCTAACTCCAAATGGTGCCCCCATCTGTGGATTTCTAAATCTACTGATTGGGGGCACATTTACCCCAAATAGGGTTTTCTGCAAACTAAGGTAACCTCCTAGGTTTGCAGGAAAATCTGAAAAGTTTCAAAAAATATATTGGAGGGTTTAAATATCCACCCCCCAATTAAAAGCATTGTCAGCATATGTGCAGACTACTCACTTACCTTAGAAAATCCCTGCAGCAGAGGCTTCTGCTGTGGTGGCAGCAGATCCTGGGAGCTTCCACTAGGCCTGGGCTGCCTGGAGCTGCACCAGGCAAGCTGCTGAAAGCAGGAAAAGGTGGTGAAAGCAAGTGGGGGACGCCTTGGTGGGCCCTCCTGGAGCAGCTTTGGGAAAGCTGCTAAGAGAAGTGAGGGGAGAGGGAAGTTCTCAGCAGTCTTATCTGGAGCAGCTCCAGGTGACCCAGTAAGAGCAGCAATGGGGGAAGCAAGGTTAGACGGCCTGCCCAGAGTTGCTCCAGGTGAGCCAGCAAGGGAGGGAAGGGAAGGCGGGCAGGCACACCTGGTGCCTCTCTGGCCAAGGCGGCAAGTGAAAGGAGGGAAGGTGGGCTGGATCTTCCCAAGCTGCTCTGGGAAAGCCTGCGAGGGAAGGGAGTGAAGGTGAGCTGACTCACCCAGAGCCGTTTCTAAGGGAAAGAAACACATACACAATTCAATATCTCTATCTATACATATATTATGGGATATGAATAAATGGTGGCAGTGAGTGATTGGAACAGTGTTGTGCCCCTACCCCAATAGCTCTGTGTGAGTGAGGGCTTATTATTAAAGGAGGCTGAGCTGCCCTCTCTGTGGATGTCTCTGGGAGTGAGAGACAGGACCTGAGGTGTGAGATGGTTATGACTCTCTGTATATTTTTAAAAGAGACGAGAAGGGTAGCTTGTGACATCCTGACCTATGAGAACCCTGAACCTGTGAGAGAGAGGGAGAGGGAGGGAGGCAGGGAGGTTGCTGAGGGTGGTAGGCACTCTGTGTGAGTACAAAAGGGGAGTCACACCAACTTTTACAATGCCTTTGTTACTTATTATTGGTGATTTCTGAAATCTGTGTTCTTAGGCTGAAGTTCAGAAATTTGGGTTCAAGTTCAGAAGCTTGAGTTACAGTTCAGAAGTTTTCCTTTGTTGAAGGTCAGAAACTGAGCTGAAGTTCAGAAGTTTTCATTTGTTCTGATGGATGTTTAAGGCTTGAACAAAATTAGATTACCTAGAAGAAATCATCTCCTAAAAGATCTAATCTATATTGTTCTCAGAAAACTTGGAAACAATTTCTCAGCACAGGAATGCCTTCTGAGCCTTGTTTATCAATATCATTACATGCTGATGAATGTTTCTAACTGACACACAATAAGCTGTCCACAGTATCTTTAATAAGAATTCCCTTATGTATTGGCCATTTCCAGCTCTCTTATTGGCTGTGCAGTGTGCTCCCTCAGCCATTGGCCCATCAACCGCCTCTCAAGAGTACTTCTGTGCCATTGGCTGGGTGCTGGGTCTGCTCCTCTTCCCCACCCACTGCCACCTCAGCCACTTTTCCCTGCCAAATGGCTGTCTCTCCTGATGAAGACACTTCTTCTGCTTGGCTCCTGTGGGACTAACTTTTCCCTCAGGGGCTATTGTTAGGCAACCAAACTTGGTTCTGTCAGTAAAAAGACAAAGGAATTAAGCACTTACCAAGCCTTTGTGAGGAGCTCATTGGGGCCAGTCTTGACTAGGATTGCCATCTCTACGTTGGAAGATTCCTGGCGATTTTGTGCTAAAGTCTATAGAAGCCAGGGTTTGGGGAGGGGAGACTTTCAGCATAACCCTCTCCCCTGCCCACTTCCAGCTTGGCCACTTTCTTGTCAGAATAAACTGTGAAAATGGCTGTCTCTCCTGCTTGGCTCCACCATGACTGTCTGGCTACTGAGTTGGGCCAGCAGCCGTCAAACCATTTATTTATTTATGTATTTATTTATTTATTTATTTATTGTATTTGTATCCTGCCCATCCCATGAGCATGCTCAGGGCGGGTCACATCATCTCAAACAATACAGCAAAGTTTAAAGCACAATAAAACATTACATTATAAGCATTTAAAATCAGTAGTTATAGTTGCTGGTGCAAATTCCGGCCCATTAATACTGATAGATATGGCTGGTTGCTGGCAGATGGATGGCCAGTAGGTAAGAGACAGCAACCTCAGGGAGGCCATATGTGGACACCCGCTGCCTCAACCAAAAGCCTGGCAGAACAGCTCTGTCCTGCAGTCCCTGCAGAACTGAGTAAGATCACACAGGGCCCTGATCTTGATGGGGAGCATGTTCCGCCAGGTGGGGGCCAGGGCTGAAAAGGCACTGGCCCTGGTTGAAGCTAGATGGACACCCTTTGGGCCCTGGGACCACCAGGAGATTACTAGAGCGTAAAGCTCTTTGAGGCGTATACGGGAAGAGGCAGTCCCTTAGGTATGTTAGTCCCAGGCTGTATAAGGCTTCAAAGGTTAATACCAAAACCTTGAAGTGGATCCTGTATTCAACTAGCAACCAGTGCAGCTGGCCCACACAGATGTCATCCCCTGCTGTGCAGCTGACTTTCCCCTAGGGTTGCCAATCTCCAGGTGTGAACTGGAGATTTCCCATGTTACAATTGATCTCCAGATGACAGAGAACAGTTCCCCTGGAGAAAATGGCTGCTTTGGAGGGTAGACCCTATGGCATTATACCCTGCTGAGTCCTTCCCCTCCCCAAACGTGCCCTTAACAGGATCTCCCCCCCCAATCTCCCTACTCAGAGCTGGCAACCCTACTTCCCCTCAGTACCTGTTGCTAGCCAACCAAGCTTGGTTTTGTCAGTAAAAGGTGAAGGGGAGGAGACCCTTTTCTATGCCTATTTTGGCCTTTGGGATAAAACTGATTGGGGCCAGTCCTGACTAGGGGTACCAGCTTCGGGTTGGGAAGTTCCTGGAGTTTTTATGGTAGAGTCTACATTAGCCAGAGTTTAGAGAGGGGAGCAGCTTCAACTGAACAGAATGCCCTCCAAAGCAGTTATTTTCTCCAGGGTGAAAGAGATCTGTTGTCTGGAGTTCAGTTGCAATCCCAGGAGATACCACAGCCAGTGTGACATAGCAGTTAGCGCTTCAGAGCAGGGTCCGTCAGACCCAGGTTCTTGCTGCGGAAGCTGAGTGGGTGATTTTGGACCAGTCACAGACTTTCAGCCTAACCTACCTCACAGGGTTGTTGTGCAAGTCAAAAGAGGGATAGAAGAATGATGTAAGCTGCTTTGGTCCCCATTGCAGAGAAAGACTGTATTTTTCCTCCTGGGGAATCACAGTTGCCAGTCTCCAGGTGAGGGCTGGAGATCACTCAGAAGTACAACCGCTTTTCAGATGGCAGAGATCAGCAGGGCTCTTTTTGTAGCAGGAACTCCTTTGCATATTAGGTGACACACCCCTAATGTAGCCAATCCTCCAAGAGCTTACAGTAGCCCCTGTAAGAAGAGCTGTGTAAGCTCTTGGAGGATTGACTACATTAGGGGTGTGTCACCTAATATGCAAAGGAGTTCCTGCTACAAAAAGAGCCCTGGATCAATTCCCCCTTGGAGAAAATGGTAGGTTCTATGTCCTTATAGCCTGTTGAGATGGCCCCCCTGTGACAGCCAGTGTGATGTAGCAGTCAGGGCTTCAGAGCATGGTGGAGGCTGCAGGTGGTGGGGGAGATGGAAAGCTGAAGTCAGAGGGGCAAATAAAGGTAGGCTAATGATTGGCTGGGAAGGAGATAGGGTTGCCAACTCCAGGCTGGGAAATTCCTGGGGTTTTGAGAAATGGAGCCTGGAGAGGGTAAGGTTTGAGGACGGGTGGGACCTCAGACAGGTACAATACTATAGGCTCCACTGTCCAGGCCAACCGTTTCTTCCTGGGGAACCATTGTTGCCAGTCTCCAGGTATGGGCTGAAGATCACTCAGAATTACAACTGCTCTCCAGGAGGGAGGGGGGAAGAGATGAAAAGCTGAAATCAGAGGGGCAGATAACAGCAGGGTCATGGTTGGCTGGGAAGAAGATAGAGTTGCCAATCCAGGTTGGAAAATTCCTGGAGATTTGAGGGGTGAAGCCTGGAGAGGGTGAGGTTTGAGGAGGGGTGGGACCTCAGACAGGCACAATGCCATAGGTTCCATCCTCCAAACCAGGCTGGGGAATCACTGCTGCCAATCTCCAGGTGAGTTGAAGTAAAAAGTGGGAGGATATGGAAATCCAAACACAACATCCATGACAAAAATAACGAAAAGGCAATAAAGATAGATATGCAAATTTGTTTACTATAATAATTCTGTAGAAAACTCTCTTCTTATATCACTCACACACAACAAATTTTGCACAATGTAAAAATATCCATTTCAAAGACTTGCTTTATCTGAGCATGTAGCAATTACAATTCTTATCAATTTCTACTTATCGACTCTTGAAGGAAACATCCCATGTTGACTCTCTGATATCAGAACCCAGATCATACAATGAGCTTGATGGTTGATGAGGGCTTTGAACCTGGATCTCCCCGCTAGGTTTCAGTAATATTAACACCCATTTTGAATTTCTTTGCATGAAATAATAGGCAATGTGTATATTAATGCATGTAGAGAGCATCTTACAGCACAGACAGTGGATCGGATCGAGAAATGAACAAATGGAAAAAGAAATCTATTTAATGTTTGTTCCAATTGTAGAAGGGATTGTTCAAAAACTTGTGCACCAGTCTCTTCCTGCTCCCATCCTAGTTTGTATTGGGATATTTGGTTAATATAGCAAGAGTTTTGCCCAGTCACAGAAGTGTAATCCTTAGTGCAGTAAATAAAACTCCCAAGAAGTATATTTCAAAAAATGTAACTTACATTTGTTCAGATAGATCCAGTTCACATTCAGGTTGCAGTCAAAAGAAGAGAAAAGAAGCCCAATCTAAAGAGTACTTTCCTTATCACAAATGGTCACCTGGTCCTGTATCAGGTGTGTGGGAGTATGAGGGCCTTGTGTCTATAGAAGTGAGCTGCAGAGACATGCGTCTCCGTGGAAGACCATCTGGAGAGAGAGAGGACAAAGGGAGAGAGAGAGAGAGAGGAGTCGTCGTCAAGACAGCTCCCAGGTTAAGACAAAGAGAGGCATCCCATTCAAGAAGGTAACACCTATATATACTTAGAGTGATGTAGCAGTCCCCAACATCCAGGCATGCTGAGTTGCTCACTCCAAAAGTTTGCTCATATACACAATGACATACACATAATCTTGTGCACTAATCTTCCTCTCCCATATTGTACTTCAGGGAACCATTTGTGAGAATGAAGAAGCTGCTAGGTTCCCTTCCTGAAACTCTGGGATTGGTTACAGAAGATCTTACAACACAAGCGAGTTACGATAAGTCTGACAGTGCAAGCAGCTACTGCAGTCTTTTTTCTTGCATTTCCACATGTGCAAGAGCTTTAGTTCAAGTGGAAATGCTGTGCTAGATCCAACTTTTTGGCTACTGATCCCCTTTTGCCTAACCTATATCAGAAATGAGGGCTATAATAATAAAGAGCATAGATTGGATCTGGAAGTTCTGTTCCAATAATGGTGCAACATTCCTCCAGTGCAAGAATCCTTGTGCTGGCAAAAGAGACATGTTCCTCTGCTGGAAGACTCCTTATCATAAGGAATTTTTGGAGCCAACCCTCCGTGTTCAACAATTAGTATACATATTTATGTATTATGGATGTACCTTTTGACCACTTGAAGTACTAATACCCTGTCGTTCAACTATATCAGTTTACAATGTGACTAAAAATGCATCAGATAATTACTGCAAAAGATTTTTTTAAAAATTAATAGGTTTAAAACAAGCAAAAATTAATATGTTAACAGCCTATACTTAAAGTAGAAAATGCATAGCCCTTCAAACTAAATACAGGTCCACTCACACACTCGTCAGCATTCTACTGATTTTCAGTGTGCATGGGATGAACTATCAAAGATTCATGCCTAACAGAGTCTGAAAACCTTTGAGTGACAGGCTGTTATAAGGAAATTCTGTTAAGAGGCTCAGTTAAGGAATGACACTTGGGAACTGACAGTTGAAGAAGAGTCAGTTAAGCACTGACTGTGGGCTGGGAAGGAGGCTAAGAGAGTAAGTGGATCATGGTGGATCCTCATTAAAGCCAAAAAAAGGGAAATAGTTTCTAGAAGAAGAAGAAGAGAAGAAAAAGAGTTTGGATTTATACCCCACCCTTCACTGCCCAAAGGCGTCTCAGAGTGGCTTACAAACTCCTTTGCCTTCCCCTCCCCACAACAGACACCCTGTGAGGTAGGTGGGGCTGAGAGAACTCTAACACAAACTGTCCTTGAGAGAACAGCTGTGCCAGAGCTTGTGACTGACCCAAGGTCACATCAGCAGGTGCAAGTGGAGGAGAGGGGAATCAAACCCGGTTCTCCCAGATAAGAGTCCGCACACTTAACCACTACACCAAACTGGCTTCTTCTAGTAAAGAGAAGTGATCCTTGGTCTGTCTATAAAGAAGGATTTGGAGAACTTTGTTATATGTTCCTGCCTTCTTACATTTAAATGCTAGTGAAACTCAGAAACCTATGCTTGAGTGTTTTGATTTGATTTGATTGATCAAATTTCTACCCCATCCTCCCAGCCAAGGCCAGCTCAGTGTTTAAGCAGAAACTGAAGAGAAAAAAAAGCCTCTTCCCCTCAAAGTTTTAAAGACCTTGTTGAATAGCAGGGACACTTACCTTTTGGCAACAAGATATCTGGTGTTTGTGTGAAAACAAAGTTACCTCAGTTTTATTATTTGTTCACCTCATACTTCCTACACCTGATTCCTCCTGACCTATCATGTGCCATTTCAAAAGCAGAATATAAGAAAGTGATTGTGTCTCTTCTCTCAGTTCCCTGGGTTGGGCTAGCATCAAAATATATGTATATAATAAAGCAAGTGGGTAGGGCAGCCATAGACAAACAAATGACAAGAAAATAGAGAAAAAGGGGCTGCTCAGCAAGAAAGAAGGGGAAATCTTGCATGTGAGGGAGGGAAGAAGGAAAGATCATCATAACCCCAGTTTGTGTTAAATGAAGGTAATGCTTGTTAATTGAAATGCTTAACAAATGTGATGCGGAAGGGATTTGCATATAAGAAGGAAAGGACTTAGATAAGAAGGAATGTAAAATTCTCTGGCCCTGATTCCTTAACCATAGCTGAAGTCCAGGTAAAGTTACATCTTGCACAAGTTCTGACAGCCAAACCACACAATCTGGATTCCCTTTTCTACTTATATTCCATAGTGCATGTATTACATTTTGATTATCTTACCTCTGTAATGTATTTTTGTCACATAGCAGAAGCACTGTCGATCAGTTTCAGATTCGTCCTCCCTCCCCTTTTCTTTTCTTTTTTTTACTTCAGCTAGACTGAGAATTAATTCCTTCTGTGTGGTTTTATATGTGGTTGCTGAAATTAAAACCTCTATGTAATTGCAACTGTGTTGGGGCAAATGAAACTCCAAATTGTTTTTCCCTAGAGCCTTTCCCTCACAGGAACATGACTGTATGTTCTTTATGGCAAGCACCAAGCTGTGAGATCCAACTACTTAGGGCCGCACACTGATAGTTAACACACTGGGCTTAAGCAACCCATTTAGCGACATGTGCCTCACATCATGAGGTCTTCATTATTCAAATTTAATTAGGATATAAAACAAAAACAGCCATTTTAAATGTGTCATGGACAAATCACAGGTCAAAATTTGTTCTGCCCACCTCTAACGGTGCAATGTCATAATCACTGTTTTTTAAGTTAGTCTCAGTTGATACATTCCTATGGATTCATCCACTTAGATTTTTGCTTTGATTGTCCAGTCTTTTTTTTTTAAGATTCATGTTATAATGTGAAGAAAAAGATCACAGAGTTATAGTTTCCCTGGGAAATATCCTACAAAAGAGTTCTGAATCTAAAAAAAAAACCAAACAAAACTATTTCACTCAGAGCATATATGATTTCTGGCAATATTTTCCAAAAAAAAAAAGTACCCTTAATTTAATTCCCATTTTATTCTAATGGTATCTTCCTTTTTAAACATTTTCCTTAAGTAGCAACATTTACACTGTTGATTGAACCATTCCTGGTTCAGTCACACAGCTTATCCCATGCCAGGAAGGAAAGTATTTACTTAAAAGAGTGCAGTCCAGATGCTTAAGCACCTTGAATCCACACACAGGCCTAGACTCCACTCCCATATGTGTCTTAACTAGATGAAACTATTAAGTGATGATAGAAAGGCATTCAAAAGCTGTTCATTGTAGGAAAACATGAACCTATGAACATTTCGTTCTTCTAGGGTTCATGTTCAAGATGCTCACTTTTTGGTTCTTCCCATGTTCACCTATCTAAAAGAAGTCCAAATTCTTTCCATCTGAAACTAAACAAAATAGGTACACAAACAGGTTTGGCTGTTTTACTGGATTGTAATGTACTATCTGTTTTATGTCAGTTCTTTTAGCTTTTGACACTTTTCCAACTGATTGCAAAGTATCCTGATACTGGAAACAAGTTTTCCAATGACATAAATTTCTTTAATTATTTGTTGTTTGGAAAATGAATTTGCCACCTCTCCAGAAATATAGGAGAAGATGCACCATCCTGAGCTGAGTGGAAAGTGCTTTTCTTTTGTTATGCTGACGACTGACCCCTGTTTACTGAACACTTGTAAATTAGGAAATAAGAGTTCCAATCTTCAGGGTTACAGTTTCAGTTTGTATCCTTGATGCCTGGGAATCTTATTACCTAATTTACAAGTGTTTGGTAAACATCTGTCAGTCATCAGTATAACAAAAGAATTCTCAATCAGCAAAGCACATAGCAGAAAAAATCTAAATCTCAAAAAAAACTTTCACAATGTAGTGTGGTGTTTTGGTGGGTTTTAGTAGGAATTATTATATGGCTTTTATTTTAAATTAGGACAGACATGGAGTGGTTTGAAAGGGGCTGCAAACAGCATGGAAGCTCTTTTAGGAGAATTAGATGTTGTCAGGGAAATAGTGTCTACCGGTTTTCTTCTTTTCCTCTTCTTGTGCATCCAAAGGGACTAACTTTCCCACTTGGTGAAGTTTTGGAGGTGCTGAATCTTGAAACTATCAATAAAGGTGCCTGCTGCTTTACTTGTGATGGTAGTTAGACAGAAATTTTGTTCTTAAGAGCAAGGTGTTATAATTTGCAGCATATCCTTATAGTCTGATATCCTTACAGAACCTTTGAAAGAGTAGGTGTATATAAAAATTCATACAGTTTCAGTTTAAAGTAGTACTTAATCTCGAAACAGCCATCAATGATGATACTTCTGTTTTTTCTTGGTCCTTAAGTTGAACACATTGGGCAACCCCAGCGTGACAAACTGACCTTCAAAACCAGGATGCTTAGTACATCAAATCCAAAGAGCTGGGAGATTAGGGTTAATGGGTGCGTTTAGACAGCGTGCTGGAGCGGTTTAAACTGCTCCGGCACGATGCGTTTTTTTTTTTAATCTGGAGAATCGCGCTCAGACTAACCTCCTCCTTCCGAGCGCCCCGCCGTCCTCCTGCAGGTGGGAGGGGTTTCCCCCTCTCCTTTGAGCATGCGCACAGGCAGCCCTCTTCCGAACAGGAAGTTTGGCCGGTGCGAAGAAGAGCGATCTCAACAGGTCCTTTTAAAGTTTAAAGGAAGAGTCCTTTTAAAAATGGCCTCCCCGAGATCCCGGACTCCTCTAAATGCCTAAACTAGGCACCAGTAAACCTTTTCTTTTTTTTAACTAAGTGCGGAGCTCCGCTCAAGCGCACACCAGTAAGGGGGGAAAAAAAATGGAGGACTAAAAACGGAAGCTGGAGGCAGCTTCCCAGAGGGGAGGGGGGTTGAAGCACCCGGAAGTGGCTGGATGGAGCGATCAGACAGGGAAAAGTGCGGCTTGAAACGGAGAATGATGGAAAACACCACTTGGGTAAGTGGTGCCAAAATACTCCGTTTCAAAGGGGGTTTGCTCCAGAAAGTGACGGCTGGGGACGGTGGGCAGATGTTGGGCGTGTGAACGCGCAGGGAAAAGCCGTTTCTGAGCCGTGCTGAAAACGGCTCAAACGGCGCGTCTGAACGCACCCAATGACTCACTGTAAAGCACAGTTTGATAGACAGGCTACTGCCTGTGTGACCCTCTTTTCTCTAACTGGTCAACAACAGCTGAGGAGAGCTTACAAAAGTCTTGTTGGGGATCAGTCATCATTTGGACTGACTTGGCAGTTGCCAGTCAGAAGAAGTGTGTAGGCTGGTCTGAGGGAAACAGACAATTTCATGTAGGAAGTGAAGGGACACAGCTCCTTGCCCTTACTGTGTATGAATACATTTGAGGAAAAGTTCAGAAATTAGAACTTAAAGTCTAAGTGTCAGCCTTAGCTGAATTTCATTTATTCACAGTCTCTAGAAATGGAGTTTAGGTTCAATAGAAGAGACTGGACAATAGGTTGAAACTGCCACTCTAACCAAACAGAAAAGGGTTATTGCTCCTAGAAAGAGAAGGATATTTCTTACCCAGTTATTCAGTGGATTCAACTCAGCAGGAACCCTTGGTTTATGTGAAGAGGGAAAATTATAATCCCACATGGGAAGTATTTAATACAGGAAGAAAGTACTAACTTCCAGGAAACTCAGATAGTTATATGAAACTTTATTGAGACACATTGTTGCTGAACGAAATCTCCAAGACCAACAAAACTCTCATAGTTAAGAACTGAGACTATAAGATAATAAGCTTTGACTATACTGTGTTGTCTGTTCAGAACATTATAATTTGTATAAACAGCAAAATTTACCTCATCTTCTTGTCCCCCTGCCTATTCCTAAACCAACTGTGCCTGTTCAATAAAATCAACATTGTTGTTTGAACTTTAATTCACGTCAAGTGCCATTTACAAAGGAATTTACAAGAGGGCTCCGTCTTAGCTACAATAAATCTCTGGCCTAGGCAAAACCCGAATAATTTCTTTATCACAGTGTGGGACTCGTAGAAAGTCATAATTCTATTATTAAAATATGCTACTAAGAGTGGGGAACTGTTTTGGCGGGAAAATCTGTCTCACAGTAAAGAAGCAGCATGGGTTTGTCATACCCAGCTTCAATGCTCATCTTAAAAGAGCTTTGAGCCATAGTGAATGTGTGAAACATCATTATTATTATTATTATTATTATTATTATTATTATTATTATTATTATTATTATTATTATTATTATTTGTCACAGTCAGATATTTGGCTGGTAGATGATGCGCTGCAATTTCCCTGTTCATGGGAATTGCAGATGTATTTTCACAGGATACTTGCTGTTCTAAGCAACACTGTCTTCTGGAGCTGAGCTGGTGTTATTTGCTCAATGCCCAGAATGTTGGAAAAATGACAACTGAGGGGTGACATGATAGAAGTTTACAAGATTATGCATGGGATAGAGCAGGTAGAGAAAGATGTACTTTTTTCTCTTTCTGACAATACAAGAACTTGTGGGCACTCAATGAAGTTGCTGAGTGGTCGTGTTAGAATGGATAAAAGAAAGTACTTCTTCACTTAAAGAGTGATTAACACATGGAATTCACTGCTACAGGACAATACTTTTCCAAGCTAAAGAGCCCCAAGAGCTTTAAACTTTCTTCATAGGGAAAGTGTTCCAACCCTTTTATCATTCTAGTTGCCCTTTTCTGCATGTTTTCCAGTGCTATAATATCCTTTCTGAGTTGTGGGGACCAGAATTGCACACAATAATCCAATGAGGTTGCACCATCGATTTATACAAGGGCATTATGATACTTGCTGATTTATTTTCAATACCCTTCCTAATAATCCCCAGCATAGTGTTGCCTTTTTATTGCAGTCGCACACTGTTTCAACATTTTCAGTGAGTTATCTACTATGACTCCAAGATCTCTTTCTTGGTCAGTCTCTGCCAGTTTGGATCCCATCAACGTGTATTTATAGTTAGAACTTTTGTCCCCAATGTGTATCACTTTGCACTTGGCCACACTGAACCCCATTTGCCACGTTGACGCCCACTCGCCCATCCTCGACAGATCCCTTTGGAGTGTCTCACAATCCTCCTGGTTTACACCACCATGAACAACTTTGTGTCATCCACAAATTTGGCCACTTCACTGCTTACTCCCAGCTCCAAATCATTAATGAACAAGTTAAAAAGCATTGAGCGAAGTACTGATCCCTGCGGTACCCCACTGCTTACCACTCTCCACTGTGAAAATTGCCCATTTATACTCACTCTCTGTTTCCTATTTATTAGCCAGTTTTTGATCCACAAGAGGACTTGTCCTTTTATCCCATGATTTTTGAGCTTACTTAGGAGCCTTTGATGAGGAACTCTATCAAAAGCTTTCTGGAAGTCAAGGTAAACAATATCTATTGGGTCCCCCTTGTCCATATGTTTGTTCACCCCCTCAAAGAACACTAACAGGTTAGTGAGTCAAGATCTTCCCTTACAGAACCTATGCTGAGTCTGCCTCAGTTGTTTTTGTTCATCAATGTGCTTACTAATTCTTTCTTAATAACAGTTTTCACCAATTTACCTGGTATCGATGTCAGACTGACTGGCCTGTAATTTCTTGGATCTCCTCTGGAATGCTTTTTAAAGATGGGAGTGATATTAGCTACCTTCCAGTCCTCAGGAATGGAGGCAGATTTTAATGAAAGATTACATATTTTTGTCAGGAGATCCACACGTTCACATTTGAGTTCCTTCAGAACTCTTGGATGTATGCCATCCTCGCCTGGTGATTTATAAGTTTTTAAGTTGTCTATCAGTAGTAGGACCTCCTCTCTCATCACTACAGTCTGCCTCAAGTCTTTCAACACCCCTCCTGAAATCAGCAGTTCTGGAGTGGGCAAGCACTTCTCAACTTCCACAGTGAAGACAGAGGCAAAAAATGCATTCAGCTTCTCAGCCATTTCTCTATTATCCTTCAGTACTCCTTTTAGCCCTTGGTCATCCAAGGGTCCCACTGCCTCCCTGGCAGATTTCCTGCTTCTAATGTATTTAAAGGAAGTTTTATTGTTTTATTCTCTGAGATGAGCCATCCTGAACCAGAGACTTTTCATCTCCTGTCGGCTTCTCTCCAATATTCAGTTTAAAAACCGCTCTGCCATCTTTTTGATTTTAAGCGCCAGCAGCCTGGTTCCTTCTCGAGACAAGTGGAGACCATCTCTTTTGTACAGCTCTCTCTTGTTCCAAAAAGTATCCCAGTGCCTAACAAACTTGAACCCCTCCCCCCTACACCATAGTCTCATCCATGCATTGAGACTCCTGTGCCTGTCTCTCCGGCCCTGCCTGTGAAACAGGTGGCAGTTCTGAGAAGGCTACCTTGGAGTTTCTGGCCTTGAATTTCCTACCCAACAGCATAAATTTCTCCTCCAGAACCTCACGACTGCATTTCCCCACATTGTTGGTGCCAACATGCACCACGACCACTGGTTCCTCCCCAGCACTATCTACCAACCTATCTAAAACACACGTAACATCCGCTACCTTCGCACCAGGTAGGCATACAGTCAGTATGCAGGTTCACCACCCAGCTGTCTACCTGCCTAAGGATCGAATCATCAACTACCAAGAGCCCCCTCCCACCCTGCCCAGGGATGGTTCCTAGGAGTGAAAGGATACCCGTTCACCAGTTGAAGAAGAGGTCCCTTCTGAGGGCACATTTCCCTTATCCTCAGCACGGTGCCCTAGACCCTCATGCTCCCTGACAGCGGCGGGGTTGCCAGAACCAGAGTGGGACATATCTAACAAAGGGGGAAAGTGAAACCAAACAATTAAATGGCTGCCAGCCATTTAAATCTAACAGCTGGCCAGCAGACCCAGCCAGCTGTTAGCTTTAAATGGCTGGTAGACATTAAACCTACCACCCTTGAAGGGGGAAGCAAAACCAACTGGTAAAATGGCTGCCGGTCATTTAAACCTGCAAGCAAAAACAACAGGATCACAGAATGATTTCTCCTGCAGCTGGGAGAAAGGTGGAAAGGAAGTCCCTTTCAGGGTAGTCCCTGCTTCCCATGGCCAGGAGAAAGGAGGATCTGAACTCGCTGGACCAGCTCAGTTCTTATGGGGCTTTGGTTTGGGGTTTGGTTCAGGAGCCACCCTGAACCAAACTGCTTTTGGGCTGTTCATGTCCATCCCTAATCACTGTTCTCCTGAATCTTGGAATTCATTCTATTTGTTTTGAGTGCCTGCTGTTGTGCAGCTAGAATGCATCCTTCCGTTTCTTTCTTCAAGTGCCCATTTTGGAGCCACTTCCAGGTATTTTCACTATCAACTTTTTTCTCTATGTCTTCAACTATTGCCCATGCAATTTCCAGTTGTTAAAGTGAGTTTTGATTGAAATCTTTTTTTGTTTCTGTAACCTTAAATAACTCTGCTTTGGATACTTCAGCTAGAAGTTTTTCTTTGACTTTCTGAGTGAAGTCATTCAGTCTTTGTTTTTTTCTTCTACAACTGTTATTATTATTACATTATATACACAGTGGTATAGTCCACAGTCATGTTCCTTTTATAAAAGCTCCTCCCTGAACATGTTGTTATAATACAGCCCTGTTATCTTTATAAAAATGATTTCCTGATTTAGAGGACGCCTCTTTAATTACTACTTCACAGATTACATGGCTGTGTTTGGACATTCAAAACAGGTTTCTAGACCAAAACTCAGTGACCCATGGTTCAAATGACGTCTTCTGGAGATCCTGTGGTAAAGTGGCCATATTAATGATTTTGCTCTTCCCAGTTATTCTGGAACATAGATCAAATATATGATTCTCAACAGTCATTTTAGTGGAAATAAATTGTTTCTTTAAAGTTAATTCTTTGTTTTAATGCTCAGAGCTACAACTGGACATTCCAAGGCTAACTAACCAACCTTTTTTTCCCCTCCAAATTGTCACTGGGGGAGTATAAATCCAATGGTGCCAGGCATTCATCCAGTGGTAGCTGGTAAAATTCTAATGAAAATACAAAAACCGGAATTCTCCTGAGTTAATTGCAACAGGATAAACTAACTTCTGTAACTGTAATAAACTCTCTGCACTTCAGCCTACAGCAGCTGATGTATTTCAGTCAGTTGATTCTGAATTGCTTGAGAAAAAATCTCACCCTTAAACTGTTCCCTATAGCCTTATTTTATACCCTATAATATCACTTCAGACAAACAGAGCAGTATTTCATCTCCTCAGATAATCTCTGTTTGCCCACTTCTGGACAAGCCCTTTCTATTCCTTTGCTGCCTGTGGGGCAATTCAAGACAGTAAAATAGAAATGGAAATTATGGCATTCGCACAGAAGAAAAGCTGTAAAGCAGAGCAGCTTAACACATGCACATGTGTTTATTATACACTGTTCACGACAGAACACGCTTAGCTATATGGACTGCTGTTAATAACTGGGTATAAATGGATTGTGCTCTTTGCAATTTCTAGCCACCTGATAACACAGAACCTATGGGAACTGCATTAAAAAGAACAGCAGCAGCCCTCTCCCCAGTCGTTTAGGGGCTTTTAAATAGCTGTTGTTGCTTTTTATTGGGGGCAAGCAGGAGTCTGTACCATGCAGCCTGCATAGATGGCAGGGAGCCTTTACAAGACATTTAACCCATAGCCATCTGCTGTTAGAGAGGTGTGTTTGTTTCAACTAGGGTTGCCAAGTCTGATTTGGGAAATTCCTGGAGATTTAGAGGTGTGGCCTGGAGAGAGTAGAATTTGGAGAGGCAAGGGAACTCAGCAAAAATGTGATGCCATGGAGTCCTCTTTCCAAAACTACCATTTCTTCCAAGAAAGCTGGTATCTGTGGCCTGGAGATTAATTGTAATTCCAGGAGAGCTCCAGGCCCCACATAGAGACTGGCAACTTACATTGTTTGAAAGATCATAGTGAAAATGATTCTTTACACACTACCACCTTGCAGGAAAGACTCTCATATGTTCTATTGTGTGAAGTACACCCCTTCTAAGAAGAACATGACATCAAGTCCCAAATGGGCATTCCAAGCATGAGAAGATGAATAGTGGTGGTTTGCCATTGCCTTCCTGTATGTATCAGCCTCAGTCTTTATTTGTGATCTTCTATCCAGATAGTGACCATGAAGTGGACTGCCTCTAAACCTGTAGCTAGTGTGGCTACTAGCCACATCAACCTCTTCTCCATGAGCTCAGGCCAAACTGGGCTAATCAGGCTGCTACACCCCCTGTTTTCTGAGTATAATCTTTCATTTCTGTTTGATGAAATTAGCACTTAAGTTTGCTTTTTGTCATTCGACTTCTGAAGCTTTTACATTTGATTTCTAAACCATGTGAGTGGTTTGATTAAATTCACACAGCAACAAGAGTGTGTAAACATCTCAAAAGCACCAGACCAAATAGCCTGATGTAGCATCCTGTTTTCTGAGGGTATGGAGCCTCATCCTTATGGAAGCCCATTTCTGTTGTAGATTCCCCAGCAACTAGCATTCAGAAGCAGACTGTCACTAAACCTGTAGCTGGTGTGGCTACTAGCCACATCAACCTCTCCTCCTTTCCGTTTTAAAGCTTCCTAAACCATTGTTCTTCACCACATCTTGTGGAAGCACTTTTCATAAATTATGTGTTGTGTGAAATTATGTTTTTTTCTAGCATGAATATACTTCAAATCCATTTTGGGGGGAAATCCTTCCTGTCTTTTGTAGAAATTTGGCTCCACTGGCCAATGGCACAGCCATATGGCCAGGGGCTGCCTTTGCCTCCTTGGAAGGAGGAAGATCGGGCACGTGGGCTGGACACGTGCCCTGCTGAAGGGGTGGAACCAGCCTGTAATGGCTGGCTCCTTACCCATCCACCTCATTCACCATCATGAGCTTGGCCCACCCTGGTTGCTGTGTGGACTTTGGCTGGTTGACAGTTGATGGGGACAGGTAGGAATTTTTGATCCCTGGCTGATTGACTCTAGTCAGGGATGTTTTTTTGCCTACCTCATACGGCTAGTCAGTGGGTTGTGGAATTGGCTTAGGGTGGTGCCTTGTGAAGTTGGTCACTTTCATAGGCTGGAGTGGGGCTGGTGAATATGTGGCTAGGGTGATAACCAATTAACAGCCCCTCTGTGGGGATAGGAGTCTGGCTGTTGGAGACTTTGGGTATTGCGACCTGGGGAGAAGATAGCAGACTGCCTTTGGGGGTGCATGGCTGATTGCCACTTAAGTTATTCGACTTTGAGGTTGGATTTCCAGGGCATTGCCCTTTGTGTGCCTGACCAGTGTGAGCCACAGGTGCTTGCTTAAGCTGGGGGCAGGTTGGTCCCCGTTATACAGCTGGGGAAGGGTTATGTAACCCTTTGCCTGGTTTGTGCCACTAGTCACTTTGGCCCTTTTCATTGGTTTTCAGTTGTAAGTTTAATAAAATGGCCCATAGTTTATCCATTACTGTGTCTGACTCTTCATTCCAAATATGGGGGTAAATACATTGTTAAAAATAGGAGCAGTTCAGTATTATGGTCTGACTTATATGTTATGTGGCATTCCTGGCTCCAATACTTATTTTTTGTCCTTCCAAGTAGGACAAATAAAAACAGTTAAAGAGAACAGGTGTGATATAGTGGTTAAAGTGCTGGATTAGGACTGAGGACACCTGACTTCAAATCCCTACTCAGCCATAAAATTGCCTGGGCCAATCAGTCTCTTTCAGCTTACCTCCCAGGGTTGTTGCAAGGATAAAACAGGAGAATATGTAAGCTGCCCTGAGCTCCTGAGAAAAAGGCTGGACTAGAAATATAATAAATAACATATAGGCATTACTGAACTCTGCGCTGGTGTTATTGTCAAATAAATCTGGAAGAAATAAACTTGTTTTCTGTTCCATTAAAAAAGTATCCAGAAACTGAAAGGGAGGACAAGTTTTTTTTCCCCCTTCTATCCTGAATGATTTGGGGAATAAATAT
This sequence comes from Gekko gecko, assembly GCA_029375565.1. Taxonomy (NCBI): domain Eukaryota; kingdom Metazoa; phylum Chordata; class Lepidosauria; order Squamata; family Gekkonidae; genus Gekko; species Gekko gecko. Next base: position 60,129,174 of record JAPDNY010000004.1, read on the forward strand.
TATTTTGCTGATGTTATTATACAGTGAGATCAGGTTATGTTTTGATCCCAAATAATATTGCACCTTTTACTATAGTGGGTTTTTTGTCTTATTACAGTGCATGCTTGTTAACTAAGAACACGTTAACTTTTGAGTATATGGTTCTCTTTTACTGAAGGTTCACTCGTCACTCTCAATTTTATTTTTTAAACAGTAAAACTTCCAGGCCTCAGAACATATGTGGATCCACATACCTATGAAGATCCCAATCAAGCTGTCCATGAGTTTGCAAAGGAGCTAGATGCTACTAGTATTGCCATTGACAAAGTTGTTGGAGCAGGTAAGGATTATTATACTGTGAATCACTGCCTATTTCAAGGTAGAGAATGTGTTTGGGCCTTTTAGATGCAAACATTTTGCTTATGAAAACTTTCTGCAGAGATCAAACAGTTATTGAAAGGTTTCTGTCTGTGTGCTGAATGGAGCAAAACCATTTTGACTGATAGATCTGCTTTTCTAGATCACCTTCCTTTTCCCAAGCACAGCACAGGCATCAGCAAGGTCACTTGTGCTTGGATTAAAATAGTATCTGGTGAGTCCTCTTTTAGCACTATGGTTGCATCTACATAGCACTGGATATTGTGCTATTGTTGCTCATGGTGATAATTCAACCTGAATTGTCTTGTGTGGACAAGACAATCCAGCTGGAAACTAATAGTTGTAGTGCAACGATAGTACAATATCCAGTGAAGTGTGGATGCAGCCTATGTGTATTCAGATATTTTCTACATCAAACTACAGATAAAACAAATAGATGTTATACTAAGCAGAAGAAATATATTGGTTGCTGTTAATGTTCCATTTGACACAACACTGTGTTTCTGGCAGTAAGCACCAGATGTATTATTGCTCACACAGAGAAACCAGATGATGCAGATAGGATGGAATAAAAATCAGACTACAACTTTATTACATTTAAAGAACCAGAAATGAGGAAAACTAAATAACTACCTCTCCCTTGGTGTGGGCATAAACTACCAGGATTTAGACAGCTGAAGGATATGTTCTCTGTCCAATGGCTCTATAGCATGATACTTTTCCAAGTCCCAATGGAGTTGTAACAGATTCTTACAGCAGCTCCAAGTTTAATTGTATTTCTAAGACATGCCCCCACCACCACCCAAAGAGCCCTACAACTTTGGGTAGTGGAAGTGCCTGTCTCAACTTAGCTAGAGTCAGTATTTATGGAATCCTGGTCTATACTATAAAGTTATGAGTTACTCTGATCTTGAGTATACAAGTAAACTTCTATAATTTTCTAATAAGTTTTTTTTTCTTTTTCACTTTGATTATCTGTATGTTTTGAATAAAATTTGTAAAAATCATTATGTTTAGACCTTAGGACCAGGAATACCTTCAATTTAAAAATTAATTTTGATGGTCCTGATAAGAACATAAGAGAAGCCAATGTTGGATCAGACCAATGGCCCATCCAGTCCAACACTCTGTCACACAGTGGCCAAAAATACCAGGTGCCATTAGGAGGTCCACCAGTGGGGCCAGGACACTAGAAGCCCTCCCACTGTTGACCCCCCCCCAAGCACCAAGAATACAGAGCATCACTTGCCCCAGAGTCCCTATTACTGATGTATCCCAAAAATGAAGAGGACTTATTTAATTAACAAATTGTCCTGCTCATGAAGTGTATTATAGATTAATAGTTTTGTAAATTACAAATTATTTTTTTTACCATTGACTCACACAAATGATTCTCCATACAGCAGCTAGACCATGGAACAAACTAAACTGTTCAAATGAAGGGGAGCAGGATGACATGGAATCAGACTCCTCCTCTAATGAATAACTGGAGGATCACGAGTGCATAAGCTTTTCCAGGGCTTCTCAAGTGTCCCAGCCCCTACATTCAAAGTCCTTGGTAGAGAAACCTGCTCTAATGAACAAAATGTAAGAAAGCTCAAACAACTGTCCAGCCCTTGTTTCAGCCATTTATCATCCAGTCCCTGATCTAGGAGCTTCTTAGAAAGCCCTGCTGATTACTAATAGCCAGCATGGGTTTCTCCAGAGCAAGTCATGTCAGACTAGTCTTACCTCTTTTTTTGAGAAAGTTACTACCCTGTGTCATGGGCATGGATGAGAATGAACTGACAGAACCTGCAGAAACCACAGCTGGCCCCTCTGAAGCAGCAGAGGAGGATAGCTGGCAAGTGCCTGTAACAGCAGTCTTCACACCTGGCCCAGATAAGAAGAAAGAACTGCAAGTTGAAAGTCCTTCTGACTCACCCCCACGTGTGACTCATTTAAGAGAGTGACTGCGACAAAACTTAGCAAGCAAACAAAGAGAGGCCGGGCTACACAGGAGACGCTCAGCCAGCCCAGAGTGCTAACAGGACCCTGGCCAATCATGCAGCTGGCTAATTGGCAGCAGCATTTAACTCCACACTCTGGGCAGTACCCTTTGTGGAAGCAACAAGTTAGCTTCATGCTACTAACATCCACTCCAGCTCAACTCTTGCACCTAGACCTTTGGGCCCCCTGGCTTTGGACTTGGCTCTGTGTTCCTGGCTCCTGACCCCCAGCTTGGCTTTGGACTATGTTTCTGGTTAGTGATTTGGACTTGGCTCTCTGTTTCTGGTTCCTGACCCTGGCTTGACTTTTTGGACTTTGCCTGTCTTCTTGGCTCCTGACCTTGGCTTGTTCTGGGCTCCCTTTGACTGGCACCCCAGCCAATGACACCTTGATGGATCAGGGGAATGCTGTAGACATAGTTTATCTTGATTTTAGTAAGGCTTTTGATAAGGTTACACATAATATTCTTGTTGACAAATTGGTAAAATGTGGTTTGGCTCCTATGACGGTTAGGTGGATCTGTAACTGGTTGACAGATCGCACTCAAAGAGTGCTTGTGAATGGTTCCACATCCTCTTGGAGAGGAGTGACAAGTGGAGTGCCTAAGGAGTGCCTGGGACCTGTTTTGTTCAACATCTTTATTAATGATTTGGATGAAGGGATAGAGGGAACGCTTACTAAATTTGCAGGTGATACTAAATTGAGAGGGGTAGCAGATATGGTAGAAGACAGAGTCAGGATGCAGGATGATCTTGACAGGCTGGAAAACTGGACTAAAGCAAAGAAAATGAATTTCAGTGGGGATAAATGTAGTGTTCTGCACTTAGGTAGGAAAAATCAAATGCAGAATTATAGGATCGGGGAGGCTTGTCTTGGCAGTAGTATGTGTGAAAAGGATCTAGGGGTCTTAGTAAAGTCAGCAGTGTGATGCGGTAACTAAAAAGGCAAATGCCATTTTGGGCTGTATCAACAGAAGTACAGTGTCCAGATCATGCTAAGGGATGGTATCACTTTACTCTGCTCTGGTTAGACCTCACCTTGGGTATTATGTTCAGTTTTGGGCACCACAATTTAAGAAGGGTATAGACAAACTGGAACACATCCAGGGGAGGGCAACAAAGATGGTGGGGGGGTCTGGAGACCAAGTCCTTTGAAGAAAGGTTGAATGAATTGGGTTTGTTTAGCCTGGAGAGGAGAACTGAGAGGTGATACGATAACCACCTTAAAGTAATTGAAGGGCTGTCATATAGAGAGTGGTACAGACTTGCTTTCTGTTACCCCAGAAGGTCGTACCAGAACCAATGGGTTGAAATTAAATCAGAAGAGTTTTTGGCTAAACATTAGGAAGAACTTCCTGACAGTTAGAGTGGTTCCTCAATGGAACAGGCTTCCTCGGGAGGTGGTGGGCTCTCCTTTGGAGGTTTTCAAACAGAGGCTAGATGGCCATCTGACAGCAATGCTGATTCTGTGAACTTAGGCAGATCATGAAAGGGAGGGCAGGAAGGGTTTCCTCAGTGTTTAGTTCTTGTGGCCCTTTCTTACACACCCAGAGAAATGCTGATTGCCACTTTGGGGTCAGGAAGCAATTTTTCTCCAGGCCAGTTTGGCTGGAGATCCTGGAGGTTTTTTGTTATCTTCTGGGCATGAAGCAGGGGTCACTGGGGGTGTTGGGGGGTGTTGTGCAGGGGGTTGAATTAGATGACCATGGAGGTCCTTTCAATTCTATGAGTCTATGATCTCTATGACTGGCATAGATGGTAAGTGTGCAAAGTGTGCAGCTCCATAGGAGATGCATCCAAATTGCATCCCACAGTAATTGCTGCTCCCACATTCATGACGCCTTACAGAATCAGAACCCAGCTAACTCCTTGCAAAATCAGGCCCCAGAGAATACACATGAAAAGGGCAGGGCTGCCTTTGCCCTATTTAAGGCTCAGCACTGGTTAGGAAACTTGGTGATTTATCTGCTTCAACAGAACAGCATCTGACAGTCAGTTCTTACTGACTTTCTGATCCAGCTACCTGACTGACATTCCAGCCCTGCCATGCCATGGATTAGCCCCATTGGTGAGCTCCAAGTGAACCTGTGGTCCCAGTTGCTTTCTGTTTCCTACTCATGAGGAGGCTGCAACCTCTAGCAAACCTAGGGCAAGGGCAGAACAAACCCTATCCTGACTCAGCCCTTGGCACAGCCATATTACTATGCTATGTTTCTCATTGCCTCACATAAAACATGCACCTACTTCTCCCTTTCATTTCTCCTTAATGTGCTATTACATAACTGCTACTTGTTAGCCAAATTGCTCTATTATTTAATAAAGATGGGGAATTATAATTATTAATATGCAATTGGCTTATCTATAGGATCTGACCCGTGTATACCAGAGTTAGAATTCCCAAGCACCCAGGAACAGACACAGAAATTGGGTGGCTAAAATAATGATTTCTTTATTAAATATTCTCAAACATACACACAATATTCACACAATATAGCACTAAGGAAGCAGAGGTGATTGATGGGTTATAGAGGGGTGATACAACCTGTTCAGATGTGCAGAGGTCCATGGATTCTGGCCTAAACTCAGAGTTCAGGGGTGGCCTGCCATTTTGGATCATGGCAGAAAACACACAGTCTAATGCCATCTGTGTGCTGGGATATAGGCACTGGCAAAGAATGCAGGCCAATGGGTGGCCCTGGGGGCTAGTCTCAGGTGAGAACAATAGATTACCTGGACCAATGATGGGTCCCAGGGGTGTGTGATGCCAGTAGGGGCAGACCTTAGGTATGACCAATGAGCTTCCAGAGAGGCAGGGTCTGGATTTAACAGTAGAAGCCAGGTGTTGGGTGGCTAGTTAAATGGATTATCTGACTGGCCAGGTTGGACAAAAGATGGGAGCCATCCCTGATTAGCAATCCTTCAGGAAGGATTGCTAAACATTTGAATGATTGATTGGTTTATCCTGGTATCTTGAGGGACAGAGGCAAGAAAGACAAAGAATTTACACTTAGGACACAAAAGGCTGGGTGAGGTGCTGGAGAGTGCCAGGTGGCTTCTAAAGACTTACCTCTGGAACTCATTGTTATTCCATAAGCATAATCTCTGCTGGGTGGAGGGGGAAGACTGGAGGCTTGCTCTGAGGTCACCTTATGAAACCTGAATATGAAATCTTTTTGCAGACCACTTGCAGCCCAACTCTGTGGTCAAGCTGAGAGTGCCTGGCTTTTTTGGACTTCAGGTCAGAAAGTAGGGCACCCCTGTTTTGGGGCTACCCAAGTGCCTCTGGTAACATACTGGAGTGTTTGCAGACATTATCATCCTCTGCTGCAGTCTCTGGATACTGCCTTGATAACTACCCACAGTAACCTTGCCACTGCTGTGCCATAGGATCCTGAGTTCCAGCAGATACCATCAACCAAGCTCCCTAATCCAGCAATAAGTGCCCAGATTCAGGGGGTAGAGGAAGCAAATTCTTCCCTGGCTTGTGTCCCTATGGCCTATGAGATGCCTAGCCAGTTTCCACTCACCTGGAGCCTTGTGTTCTATTTCTAAAGAATTCTAAATTCCTCCTACCTGGTGGGGGTGCTATGCAGACTTCCTTGCTTTCATGTAGCCTTCTGATTTGAAAAGGCTCATTGCCACAATAGTGGACCTCTGTAAAGATGCATTGACAGACATACATCCTGCAACCCCCACCCCCTTCAAAATCCTGGAATAATCTTTTCTTTGTCAAAATCCCGCATCAAAAAATTGCCTAAACAAATACTTGCTACTCAAAGAGAAATGTGTGAGGCTTAATTGGGTCCCAATAAATCCATATTAATTACCTAGCCTGATACCCATGCTTCACTACGGTATTTAAATTCCATAAATCCAGTTATAATACTGATGTCCTCAACTGTCTGCAGTCTCATCTAACAATTGGGGGAACACATTTTGCCCTTTTTTACCCCCTTAGGGTAATCCCCCCCTTTTTTAACAAAAATTTCTCATTTATGTTACATTTTAAAAGTGAGACATAACTACATATTCAAAACACCATCCGAGCAATCAGATATTAAGCAAGTTCATATGAACCAATTTTCTAGAACCCACATTGTGAGAAGTTAAATAACCTAATAAAGGAAACCGGTTTTCTACAAATTTGGGGTATATTTCCATTGTGGATGGGAGTGTGGCTAAGCTGGGCCAGCAGTGCTGCTAAGGTGAGCCTGCTGGGGTGGCGTCCCTGATGGATTAAAGTGCCCTAGTCCTGCTCCTGCACCTGACAGATATCTGCCTGTCTGGTGTTGGGGGGGGTTGTTTAAAGGCATCAGGGAGGCTGGGCCAGCAGCAGGGCTAAGGCAATCCTGCTGAGCAAACCTCCCTGGCAGCTGTAAGCATCCCACCTCTCTCCTACACCGGACAGGCAGCTGCCTGTCCAGTGTAGGAGGGGGAGAGGAGGAGTATTAGAAGCCACTGTGGAGGCGGGGCTGGCAAGATCACTAAGGTGTTACTGCTGGGGTGGGCTCCCTCATGGCTTTAAGCACCCTGCAACCTCTGTTGCACCTGACATACAACCACCTGTTAGGTGTAGGAGGTGGGGGAGTGTGTTGGAAGCCATTAGAGAGGCTGGGCCAGCAGCATCACTAAGGTGATCCTGCTGGGCTGGTGTCCCTGATGGATTAAAGTACCCTGGCCCTGCTCCTACACCTGACAGACACCGGCCTGTCTTTTGTTGGGGGGGATTGTATTTAAAGGCATCAGGGAGATTGGGCCAACAGCAGTGCTAAGGCAATAAGCATCCCACCTCTGCTCCTACACCTGACAGGCAGCTTCCTGTCCCGTGTAGGAGAGGGAGGGAGAGGAGTATTAGAAGCCACAGTGGAGGCTGGGCCAGCAGGATCACTAAGGCGTTACTGCTGAGGTGGACTCCCTTGTGGCTTTAAGCACCCTGCAACCACTACTGCACCTGACAATAGTCTGTTAGGTATAGGGGGTGGGGGGAGTATGTTGGAAGCCATCAGAAAGGCTGGACCAGCAGCATTACTGCACCTCACAGGTGGTTGTTAACCATTCCTGATTTCTCCAACTGCCATTAGGTCTCTGCAGTCTCTGTTGGGTTTTTTTTTTACCTCAGAACACTGAGCTCTGCAGCTGACCAATCAGAGAGTGGGGGGTGCAAGGAGGCAGCTACCTGGTAGCCACATAGGAATCAATTGGGGGTGCACATTTTATGCCTTTTTACCCCCTTAGGGGTCGAATTTCTAAAAATCCCTTCTTAGTGAGCATCTATGCCATGGTAGGAGCACTCTCCCTGAATTTGGTGTTTCTATGTCCAGCGGCTTGGCCTGGGTGTTGATTTTACGGTGAGGGACGTTCTTTTATATATAGATAGATATATTTTAGCTTACTTCATAGCAAGCAGCAATAGCAAAAAAAAAAAGCCAAAAGGGTAATTTAAAAAAAAACCTGTGTGCCCCGCCCCCCGCCCCCCAAGAATGCAGTGTTGTCATCATCTTCAGTCTAGGCAGACAACAGCATACCCTCACTGGCTACAGTGAGTTCTTTGTAACTAAGAACAGAGAGAATAAGATTGATAACGCATTTAAGAGCAAGTGGTGAAGCCGCCGGCATAGTCCCCAGAATATCTTGTTCTGCACTGATGAATTTCTCAGGTACAATTTAAGCTCCTTAGGCTGCCTATTTTCTGCAAGAGATTCTTGTCTGATAGAAAGAGAATCTATTCTAACCATCCTTGTCACTTTCACCCATCTCTGCTGACTGGTGCAGTTTCTCTGAGTGGCAATAGATGCTTCAACAGCTGTTTATACTTCTTAACAATGTATTATAAAACAGATGCTAATACATTCATTTTAAGGCTTTAAGATTTCTTAAAAGCATTTAGATATTAATTAAAATGATACCTTTTGTAATTGGTGACATAGATCAGTTGACAAAAAGTGTTGTACAGTCTCTAAGTAAAACTGGGATGGGCATTCCTTGCAATCTGTGTTTACACTGCTTAGATTTACAACAGGGATTCCATTCCCTCCCCCCACACACACACTGCGTGCCACTTACTAGGAGTAAAGACACATAAAATGCTTTCAAATGCATTTTATATTTTGGGTGTCTTTTTAGAACAGCCTCAAGGTAATGTATAATGAAAATAATTTTCCTCAACATTTTAAATAGACACCAGAAGGTGGTGTTTCTGTATACTCAGAGAACTGCAAGCAGAGCTGTACTCATAAATGGATCTTTTCCATATCCCTTTGGGCCTTCTCAGGGCTTTTTTTGTAGAAAAAGCCCAGCAGGAACTCATAAGCATATTAGGCCACACCTCTGACAGCACACCTCATTAGCATATCAGGCCACACCCCCACAGTACCAGAAGTATGGTCATCCAGCCACACCCACCTTTTGCTTCTTATTCTGTTTACCTTGTTTGTCAAAACCCAGGGCTTTTATTGTAACAGAAACAATTTCTGCTGTTGGGTGTGGCCTATTATGATAATGAGTTCCTGCTGGGCGTAGCCAAATTGGGAGCCAGCCGGAACTCCGTTCCTGTGTGTTCCTGCCCAAAAATAGCCCTGGGCCTCCTGGGGAACTGTTCTTGAATTGTAGCCATCTTTGGAATTGCCATGAGATGTAGAAAACCTCAAGTGGGGGGGAGGTGTTAAAAGATGCATACTCTGTCTTTCCATACAATTGAACTTGAAATCCCATTTAGCACCAGAACAATGGCCCTGACTAAGTCAGGAATAAGACAGTATGCAACATATTAGGAGCTACATCCTACATTCATACAGTATCTGTAGGAAGCCTGCATAATTTGTGCCCCACCAATCAAAATGCATCCCAGCTGCTGCCGCTTTTGATATTCTGCCAGGTGCCTGTGATCTTCTCTGTTTTGCAGACCCAGAAACACAAGGAAAACAGGATATGTACTGGGATCCGGCTGGGATTCTGTATACAATGTCCTGGGACACATGTTATATAGGCATATAAAATATGTGAATCTAATATTGGTAATTTGTAAGTGCTCTTCCCCCACCGTTAACTTTTGATTTCCTTATAAATTTCAAACATGGCCTTTCAATAGCTATCTGCCTTTTTAAGGTGCTGTAAAGCTAATGAAAACAAATTTCTTAAAGGACTGAAATCTATCATCAATCTGTGCAGAGCAGTCCTTGATGGGAAAGAGAATAGATAGCCCTTCTTCCATTCAAATATTGGAACCTATGAAGTTTGAATCACGGGTGTTCTTCATGAAAGCAATATCAAGATCGTATTTGAGTAAATGTAATCAGCAAACTCAAATTATGAGCATATACTATATTCTAAGAACTATTCAGATGGCTGGGAAAATATAATGATGGTTCTGAGGAAAAACACAATTCTCCCACAGATATTTGTAAATATATTCTGTGGAATGAAATGTATGTTATATTCAGTCAGGGCTGGCAGATCTGAAAAGACATAAAACTAACATTCAAAATAATTTCTCATGGTACTGCAAAAGGTAGGTGACTTGGCAACCCTATTGAAAGCACATGAAAACAGAAACAAGGAAATAGCAGTATTTCCCCATGTATTACAAAAAGGAAATGTTGATTTCTATTAACATAACCTATCTCCCTAACAAGGTCACTTGGTTGCATGTATTTGATCTCTTGTGTAAGTATGACTGTACAATGAAGTGAAATACATGTCAGGTCCTGGTTCTGTTCTTAAGTTTTGTAAAATGTGATTCTGTTCTTATATCTGTGTGAATAAATGTACTGTACTAATCACCCTTCTTACGTGAATGAAAATATACTTAACACACTTTGCAGAACACAGGTTGTTTGTGTTGAATTTCTATACTACACCATAGCAGGGATGGATAACCTATTTTTCATTAATGGGAGCTCCAACACAGAATGTCTCACAAAGCTCACACAAGCCATTTGTCTTATCTGAACAGGAAACAGAATGTCAGGGAGGGCCCTGTGCACTGTGATTTAAAGCATACTTTAAAGGGAAAACCATTATATCTCAAGCTCATCTGTGTGCAAATTCTCAACACAATCAACTGATTGAGGCAGCAAGTGCCTAAATTAATAGAAATGTCCACTATCGCCTGAATACATTTAAATCATGTAAAGTTGTTCAAGTAATATGTACATACAGCCTTCTATTCCCAGGCAGTCTAAATGAAAAACAAAGTTCTGTCATGTGTGGATGTGATTTGCAATGAAATTAAAGCGTTTGTTTTTTTCAAGGAGAGATTTTGTGACCTTTATTTATAAAGATCAAAAATCAATTGTGTGCCTAGCTGGGATCACATACTCTATCATGTACTCTTATTTTTTAAAAAAATATTATGACTAATATTACAACTAATATTACTCTGTAGTTCTACATAGTGGTGTGTAGTAGTAGTAGTCCATGCCTTTCTGAGTAGTCAAAAACTTACAAACATTTCTTTTTTTTTTTGTGCATCTTCACAAATAATTTGTGATGCCCATTTCACAGACAAGAGGCTTGGTACTGAGATAACAGCTTTTCCAGCTTAATGAACAGATGAAAGCATGGCTGAACTGTGACATAAAAACATGAGAGAAGCTAATATTGGATCGGGCTAATCCAACATTCTGTCACACAGTGGCCAAAAATACCAGGTGCCATCAGGAGGTCCAGCAGTGGGGCCAGGACACTAGAAGCCCACTGTTGCCCCCCCCAAGCACTAGTACTTAACCCATTAAACATCACTTATTTTGCCTTTGACTCTTTTTATTTCATGTATTATAGGATTCTTCATATATGGCCATTCTAAAGGCCTTGGGGAAATTGGGAATGGGTTTTTTTAAAAAAATCATATTTTTTATTGATATATTTAATTGCTTCATTTATACTCTTCCTTTGTCCCTGATTTGCAACCAAAACAGCTTACATAATTTTCCTCACCTCCATTTTTTCCTCACAACAGCCCTGTGAGGTAGGTTAGCCTGAGTGGCTATTTGAACCCTGATCTTTCCAATGCAAAACTCTAACCACTATACCACATTAGTTCTCTGTATGGTGAAGTAATGACTATTTATTTAGAAGAAAAATAACTACTTGTTATTCTCATACTTTCAGTACTACAGCTTGGAGGTTACTGGCAGTGGTAGTACAGAACAGTTTGACAAATTTCTTATGGTCTGTTAGCTGAATGGAAGCTAGACTGCCTGTTCTTGCCTTGCTGGAGAAACTGTCCTGTAGCCATTACACTACTATCTCTATTTGTTTCTGTTTCATGACCAAAACTGTAATTATACCTGGGATAAACTTTTTGAGGTTTGAATAGCTTTTTGAGGTTTAAATATCTGAGTGAAGTCCTTGGGGTAGTACAGTGGCTTGGAAATGAGCTGGTGGAGAGGAAGTGATGATGGGATGAAGCAAAAGATACAAAGTGACCTGTCTCCCATCGTACTTTTGCCTGAATTAGGCAAGCAAGTTCAAGTTACACAGTTGTTTTAGCAGCTGTTTCATTCCATATGTTTTCTTTGGGTTCATTTTAAGCATTACTTACCCAAAATGCTTGATAAGCTGCGAAGTAAAAATTGGTATGCTAAATAATATACATATGTACTAAAATCTACATACTAAATAACATATATACAGTACTAAATATCTACATACTATTAAGATAGATTCAGGTGAGTAGCCGTGTTAGTCTGAAGCAATAGAAGACTCAAACTTTGTTCTATCTGCATACTAGTATAGCAAATCTTAGGGGCCTCAGTGACTTCTGTAGGCTTTGTGCATGTGGAGCACTTCTGAAAATCAATGTAATCAAGCTAATAAGTTTCATGGTGTAGCAATGACAAATTTAGATTGATTTTAGTGATTTTTTTTAAATTAATCAACATAATTTATTTTCTGTATAATGAACTGTTCAGTGGTATAGAGGGAGAAGGGAAGTTACTCTTTTCCAGAATATCAGACATCAAAACCCACGAAAAGAATTTTTACAGCATAGTCTTAGCAATCAAGTTTGGTCAAACCCAAAGGAAGATCTCTTCTGGCTGTCATACTACTATAGGTGTAGGAGGCTAACAGCTCATAGCTGTTCAAACCATTAAGATTTATACAAAGACAAGTTAAGGTGTTAGAAGATCTGTTGAAAAATGTTGTTTTTTCCTTTGTTTATCTAGTGTCATACCTTGGGTGATTTGGGTTGTGTTGTTTTTTTAAAAAACTCTCAGGGTTTCCTAACTATCAATCTAATGCTACTATTTGAAAAAGAGTAATGTTTGCTCTGAGTAAAACATGCTGGCAGATGAGGCTTACAGAGGTCAGGGTTTCATTCATTAAGATTTTTGCTCCAGACTGTGTAGTTTCTTAAAGATGTGTTAGCACCTCAACATTGTCAGAAAAATGAAAATAGTTTTCAGGCAGTATAACCTTTTTGACTTAGAACCAATTAAAAAGAAAATACAACACACTGCAGTTCAAAATATACACGAAAATATTTTCTCCTTTTATGCTCTTCTGTACAATTTTAGTGACACCTTGCACTTATTCAGAAGCTGCCAGTGGCTTTTAGAGAAGCTGGCTTTTTAAAGATGTTGGAGAATATTTTGAGAATGTTTGTGAAGATAAAAAAATACTGTCATATGGCACATGTTCTCCTTGACCTGTTCCCCTAAATTAGCCATGTATGGTCATTTATAATACATTATACAAGAGAAATCTTAACACTTCCAGTCTCCGAGGACAATCCAAGACTTTAGGAATGTGAAAATAACTGATCTTTCACTCAAGGTAGATAATTCCTGAAAGGAAGGAACACTGATGACTCAATTATAGGGAATCATAGAGTTGGAAGGGACCTCCAGGTACGTGTTCATGTGCTGGCCACTGTTGCTTGGATGATGCAAGGATTTCCATTTGTTGAGCTGTCCAGCAAGATTTGGGAAATATTTAGCACATGACTATTGCTTCCTAAGCTAAGTGAAGTAATAGACTTTTTTCAGATGTTATTTCCATGCATACTAGAAGCCACCTAACTGCATAGATCTTTCCAATACACATGGTCTTTATGTTCTCTGAACAGGAGCAACTTTGGGGCCAGGAAGCAATTTTTCTCCCAGCCAGTTTGACCAGGGATCCTAGAAGGTTTTTTCTGCCATCTTTTGGGCATAGAGTAAGGGGTCACTGGGGGGAGGGGGTATTTGTGAATTTCCTGAATTGTGCAGGGGGTTGGACTAGACGAGGTGCCTTCCAACTCTAACTCTATGGTTCCATTATTCTATATATATTTTGCAGACACATTGAGCTTCTGTGTGCTCATACTGGATTTTCACTGTTTTGCTTCATGTGTGCCAAACTTATATGTGCATACAAAATACATATGTTAGCCCTGTTCAGAAAACATGGCAACTGTGTATATCATAGACAGTACACACTCCTGACACACGTAGGCCAAGTTCAGACTGGCAGTTTGGCCCGATATAGGCACATTTCAGGAACATTTCACAAACGGATTAAAGGGGCCAGTTCACACAGGCACAGCTGTCAGGCGTTCCCCAGCCGTACTCAACTCGTTTTGTAGCACTTCCCTCCTGAGTTTAAAAAGTACCTGTTGAAAGTGGTAGCAAACCCTGGTGAGCGCATTCATCCCGCTTCCCGGAAGTGTGAGTGCTAAACGCTAAAAGCTGTGAACAACCCGCGTTGATAATGTGCGCCAGCTGTTCCCATGCGCACAACCACTCCAGCAGGATGCTTCTGCCTTGCAGAGTTAAAGCTCTGACCAGGCAGCCTCCTGGGAGATGGGATCCTGCCCTATTTGCTGTTGCACCCATGCACATAGGCACCTGCCAAAGAGCGAGGAAAAAGCCGCTTACAGCCACGCCTCCACCAGGGGAGGGCCAACAGTGTGAATGTTCGCTTGCACCTCCTCCCCGGTATGCTCCCACATCAGTCAGTGCAGTGTAACCACGGAATACCTGGAACAGCTTGTTCCGGGGCTTTTTGCCACAACTCCCTTATGCTTCAAACTGCCAGTCTGAACTCAGCCATAGTTGCTGGAATCCTGGTACACATGGATATAACATCTGTAAAAGACTAATTTGACAGTATTGCCAGTGACGTAGTCAGTTCCTTGGGGTTCCTGATGGTTACTATGAGAATGATGATAATTATTAAAGTATAATTTGTTTAAAGAAACTGTTGCTGTGTAATACTACTGTACTGCAGTGAATCTTCAGTAATTGTTATTGTTACTGTTTTGAAGAAGAGGAACTGACTGAAATGAAAACCTCAGTCTTAGGCTTGGATCCTGTCTTCCATGGCAGTGACTATCCAAAATATACAGAACTTATTATAGAATCCAAAGCCATGTTTTCAGTAGGCCTGCTATGCTGGGATAGTAATACCTGATACAAATAAAGGGCATGTGTGCAACTCTATCATAATTTAATATTAACCCTGTCTCCTAACCTCTTCCCCATATGATATCCTTTTATTGGCAGGTGAGTTTGGAGAAGTATGCAGCGGCCGTTTAAAACTACCTTCAAAAAAGGAAATTTCAGTGGCAATCAAAACTCTGAAGGTTGGCTACACAGAGAAGCAGAGAAGAGACTTCCTAGGAGAGGCAAGCATCATGGGACAGTTTGACCATCCCAACATCATTCGGTTAGAGGGAGTTGTCACCAAAAGTAAGAACTATTACCCACTGAGAAATCCTTATTTAGAATAGATTGTTCACATCGGATTTCAAGAGGCAGCAGAAGTCTGTGGTGAAAGCTGAATAGATGAGTTCCCTTATTTACAAGGAACAATATCCATATTTTTGAAGATGCACATTGCGTAAAGTCTTGCAGAAATGCTTCAGTTTTTCTGCTGTCAGATTTCTGGTGTACAGTATGAAGACAGTGTAGATAATTTGCTTGGTTCTCTCGTAAATTGCACTTTACTGTTTGTATCGCCATCAATATTAATTGCATTTTTCTGTTTTGTAGCGCCATCAATTCTAATGTTTTTAATTAATGTACCTGTAATTTTATAAGATGTATGTTGTGGGGAAGGCGGGGCAAAAATCAAATAAATAATTAAATAAATAAAGCCCTACCCCTGCTTTTAGATGTATATAACAGGCACAAAAGTCATTTTTTAACCTTAGAATATGGATAAATACAAAGTTCTAGCATTGAACCATGTTGCAGATAATCACATATATAAGCAGTGAACATTGTGTCCATGGCCAGTATTTTTTTCATTAAAAGGCTGGAGGGTGGTTCAACTAATTTGCAACTAGAAGAACTAATTGGAAAATCCAAGGGCTGTGGACAGTATTTAAATGATCTATGAAAAATTGCTCTTGAACTTCTAATTTCTAAGCAAGCCTCAATGTCCTTAGCAGTCAGCTGTATATCCTCTAGGCTGTCCAGCTTCTCCATGATTCAGAACAGTTAGGCAATGGCAGGTGGGCAGTAAATAGGGTCCCGGCACTGTGCTGCAACTCACAGCAAATCCTTGTGATCATGCTAGTGTTAGTCATAGCAGGCTTATAGTTAATAGTGGGTCCTGAATACCAAAACATTGTTAGATAATTAATACGGAAACAGTATTTAAGTGTAATGGAATTTTCCGCCATCTTCATTTTTTAACTTATCCACACAAGGGAAACTAATATGCCTGTCACTTCTAGACATACAAATATCTTACAGATTTAGGCTGTACTCCCAAGAACACTTTCCAGGGAGTAATCCCTATTGAATAAAGTAGACCTTCTTAGGATTGCTCCCCTCATAGTCTTTCAGAGTGCTGTGCGCACACACACACCCCGATGGTGGTAAAGGTTGTAACTGTAAAGTCTTCAAGATTAAAAAATAGTCAGTTGGATGTTGGAATTGATTGCTCATAAACAGCTGTCGGCATTCTGGCTGCACTTACAAAAAACCATACTGCACATTACCTCATGGTGTCAGCATCTGGCAAATATTAGAGGAGCCACAATCGGGCAGCAAAAAATCATGTGGCAATAACTAGCCCAGGTTAATAGTCTGATTTCATATTTATTTTATGTTCACAAGAGACAACTAAAGTTGGAAACAGGAGTATGGCAATTGTAAGCTCTTTTTTCTTGTAGGTGCCTTTTTAAAGACTGAAATGCATCACATCTGATGAGTGTTGTTAATCTTGGCAGATCTCGTCTTTAAACTGAGTGTACAGTCTTAGAGGAACTAGCATCATATTTTATTTTTGATTTTTTATAGATCTTAAAGCCAATATATCTCACAGTTTCAAAGCTCTCTTGCTTTCCGGGCCATTTATAACACTGCATGGAGAGTTTCCTAAGCACCAGTTTCTTCTTGACCCTTTATTTCTTTAACACTACCTTCCACCACCCATCATTTGCTCAGATCTCTGTGTTTCAGGTCACCACTACTCTATCCAGCTTCTATCAGCCTCCCCGCCTACACAGCACTCTTTTCTTTCCACTCCGCCTTTGTTTCTTATTATATATAGCAACTGTCCTACAGCCCATCCCTTGCCTCATTTAAGGCTTTGGTCACACATATAAATAATCCATTTTCAATCCACTTTCAGTGTACTTTCCAACTGGATTTTTACTGTGTGAACTGGCAAAATCCAATTGGAAAGTGCACTGAAAGTGGATTATTTAGTGTGTGTGACTACAGCCTAAGTGCAGCTGCAGTCTCACAAGTGGTTTGCAGTGGTATAGCTGCATTAGCTGTACAGATTTAAAGAGCACAATCACACAATAACATCTGCCTTCTGTGGCCCAGTCATTGCCACCCCGCAGTGCCACCCTTTGGAATCGGAGTATTTAAGCACCAGGAAAATCCAGTTTTCACGAATGCCTGCGTTTCCACTCCACTTTCGTGGATGTCTGAACTCCCCTGCTGTGACCAAATGCCAGATGGGAAGTATGAATGGTCACTTCCATCTCAGTTGCAAGTTTTTTTCAACTCAGTAGGTCTGTGCACATAAGCACATATGCACATGCAAAGAGGTAATGTGGATGTTGCAAGGCAGGACCAACATGTTTCAGGGAGTGCTGTCTTGTCACCCCTTCCTGCAACAGTTTAAACCAGTCCTATTAGAGGCACACCATGACTGCACCAAACCTCCAGTGTGACCGCAGTCTGTGTCTCTTTCTTTCTTGCTCCCTGTGTTTTCTTTTTTGAACATCTCATCCCTCAAATTTCTGTTTCTTAGCCCACTGGACACTTTGTCACCTTGCCTCTGGACTCTCTGTTATTCGACTTTCCTGACAAGTTTCTCATCATAAAACATCTGAGCTACTTGTACACTTGTTCCTGCTTTTTTACTGCAGAACTGGTTTTCTCCTCAGCCATGCTTTAATGATGTACAAAATAGATTCAGAAATATTCAGCATTCACCAAATATTTCCAAATTCAAAATTTTATAATTCCAGATATTCAGGAATAATTTTGAATATCTGGAATCCCATTGGAAACAGGCTGAGCTGCCTGGAAAATGAAAGTATAGCATATTCCCCAGACAGCCTATCATCAAAGACAGTGAAATTCATGTCTGCTGATTGAATTTTCTGTGTTTTTACCAAGAGAAGTGGGATCAGGAGGAGACCAAAGCCTAGAACTGATGTCTGTCTGCACTTATGGAATCTCAAAGCAGGTACAGACATCAGAAAGCACCTCTATTTTGTTCCTTTCCAGATCCAAGGCTGGTATAACTGCTTTTATAGTCCCACTATTATGTCCCAATATTATAGGAGTGGTTGCCTGCTTCTCCCACCATCTGGCCTCTGGTCCACACATCCTGCCAGTTCTGCTCTGCAAATATGTCTGTCTCCCAGCACCAGCTGGCCTCTGCTCCACTGTGCCCTGCTCAGTACTGCCCTGGTGACCCTGGCAGTGTTCAGGGTTTTGATTGCCCAGACTGTAGTCATTGCTTGATGCTGAGGCCCTGTTGCCTGGAAATTGTGGCTGTTGCTGTGCACTTGCTGAATCTTTTTAGTTATTTGCCACTGGTACTAGGAAAGGGGGACTTTTTTAAAAAAAAACAGTTTGCCTTGGTTTTTGCCTCAGAAGGTAGTTTTCTCGTATAGACTTTTAAGTGAATTCCAAAGAGTCAGAAATTACACATTTTAAAAATTCTGAATCCAAAGGGTTCAAATCCCAAATCGAAACTGTTGTGCTGGTGCCTGTCCCTATTAAACTCCCAACACAGTAAAGGAACTCTTGTGAATACTAATCTATTGTTCTCAGTGTGATTCTTTCAACAGTTAAAATATGGCATTATGACCACCCAGCCAGTCATCACCTGAAACTTCAACCCTAAATGCATTACAAGGTAGACTTGTTTAAAATACATATTGGCTGAAGAAACAGATTTCTGTAAGGCATTATTAGGCAAAATTAAAAGTAATGGTAATCAAAATTCATTTAGTTGCTTATTGCAGTTATGGTTTAAAGTAGTTTTCATCATTCTTGGCTGGGCAAATCATGCTTTCGATTATCACTGAGAGTACAAAAGCTGAGCCTGTGTTTCCTCTTGAGCCAATAGGTTGTAATGATAAATTCTCTAGCGCCTTGGAATTATATTTTACTAGCCATTACGTAGTGTTTAAAGGTAAGCTTGGACACATTTCAAGAAAATAGAGCAAGCTTGTATATTATCCACGGGTGTTCTTTCTGAAAGGAGTTTGCCAAGCGTCTCTTCAAATATATATAGCGCATGATAAATAGGCAATGGGACTCTTACTTGGTAAACCAAATTTTGATGGATGGTCCTTACAAATGAACTGGCTATTCATGCTGATTGGATCGCGTGGGGTGATTCTTAACACTTGCATGGCAGACTTCACTAAGAAATCTTGCTTGGAACTAGACACATATATGCTGTTTCAGGGCAGTGTAGCTTATTGCTCACCAGAGATGTGATAGGTATATAGGCAAAATAAGACCTCCATTCTTCCAACACTGAATTATTCCCTTGTTTCATATTTGTTTCTGTACTGAACTTTCCTTTCACAATGGTCTCCAGGGTGCCCTATAGGTAGAGGGCCTAATAGCGAACACACATGTTCTGCTTAGTTTACTAATAATTTACTGCAATTTGTAGCATTTTAGTGTAATAAATTTAAAAAACACTGTTGACACAAGTTGTTATCATGTAAATGGCTGCATTTTGATAAATGAACATAGAATGTTCCTTTAAAAAATAGGTTTGCTTTGCAGCATATGTTTCTGATTGCACATACATTTCCCTTTCCCCTTCAGCATTAGTGAAAACTGCTGTTAAGAACAGGATAAATCAGGCAGGGAAATTTTATTTAATAATTTGAAAGGTTTTTCCTTCTTTACTGATTTTACTCTAACACATTTTCATATTGGTAAGATTCATACTGGACTAGGCAACTCTTGTTAGGCAACTCTTGTGCTTGGAGCATGAATTCCTTGGAACAAGAAGTCATCAGCTAAGATTCACACATTCACGGAAGGATAAGGCTGAACTTAGTTTTTGATTAAATATGTCAATTTTTTTAATTAAACATGTCATGATTCACTCTTAGCAAACTAGTGTTTTACAATTCTCAAGAGTCCACCTATAGTACCTTTGCAAACAGGATTGCTGGTCATCCTAAGGCATATATTGCAGCCTAAGGCTTAGGTAGAATAATGTCCAGCAGGGTAAAGTAGAATGATGCAGTTTATTAGGCAACTGCTGTTTTCCTGGAAACCCTAACTCTAATTCTTTTAATAAAACATGACATTTAGCCAAATGGAGCATAGCACTAATCCTCCTGCTGGTTGACAGGCTCAGTCAGGCAACCCAATGGCATCCCCATGACTGTGATGTATTTTGTCTGTGATGGCCCTCCACTCCTCTTTGAGGATTTTAAAGACAAGAAGCAGGCTGGGGCTTTATGGGGGTGGGGTGGGAAAAGGTCCTTCTTCCATTTTCTTTCATGGGCTTTTTCAATGGATCCAAGCCTTTTATAGTAAATATAATTTTTTAAAGAAGCTAAATATTTTTAAATACTTTCAAAGCTAATTTTATAAAATTCATGTACTATCCTGTGGCCATCATTTCCCAATAGTTCATAATATTTCTTTAAATACTTAGAATACATTTTATTTATTTATTTCATTTATGGCCTGCTTTTCTCACAGAAACTGAATTCAGATTATAAAATTATCATAAGAACATCATATGAACATTTCTTACATTGAGTCAGAACGTCATTTGGCGTTTGAGCAGTTATTGTTTATCACAGTGCCTTTTCCCTTACTGGCAGGGTTGGAGAGGTTTTAGCTGTGCAGCACATAACATATGTGACGATTTATAAATCAGTTTTTGACATATTGACTACAATAGCATGTATTGATGGGAATGCTTTGAACCAAGGAGTCCCAGCATCATTAATAAAGTGATAACTGTACAGATGACAATCAAACAGTCTTATAATCCAGAGTAAGCACATAATTCTGGTACCTGAGGAATTATTTGGAGTTGTAATTCGGTTATTAATAATTAACTAAATGAATGTTTTGCTATATTCTGCTGTATTTATTGATTAAGAATGGAAAGCAATGGTAGAAGGATAGTATTATCCCTGAGGAGTTAAAGCAGTTGCTAAGTGGATTGTCTAGTGGCTTTTCTGGTTCCCAGGTTGTAACTCATGTCAAACCTAACTAGAAAGGTTTGGAAGACTAGGGCTGTGGTCACACGTGCGAGATAATGCGGGGGGAAGCGAGGCTATTTGCTCCATAGCAATTTGCACAATCACACAGTCCATGGGAGCTGCGGAGGCAGCCCGCCACTGCATGATCAGATGCAAACTGCGGGTAAATGGGGGGGGTTGCTGCGTGTTTCCGATGCACTCAAGTGGGGGATCGATGAATCGCATCTCCACACTGAGGGCTTCCTATGGCAGTATGCGATGATGCGCATATTGGGAAGGGGGAGAAAAAATGGCACAGAGTCAGGATGGCCTAATCAGACCATCCTGACACCATGAGAGCATGCTGGCGTGATCACACAGGAGAAAGTCATTCCATGGCCCATAGCAACCCATTTGATAGTGGACTTTCCCTAGTGTCTTTTAACTCCACTCTTGCGGTAGAGCAAAACCAGTTGCCAACGGGTGCAGGGCGCTGGCCAGATGTTCATGTCTAATTGCTCCTGTTAAATCCGCCCGGCATTCACACCTATGGCACAGCCAATTGTGCATGTGATCACAGCCTAAGCTTTGTAAAGATCGATTGGAACATAAGCATGCAGGGTTTCTTTACAGTGCAGTCTGTGGATACATATCCAATTGCTATTAGGCAGTGGAAGGGCTGTTAAGTTCCTGGATTCTGTATGCTGTGCCTGAACACTGGTGATGATTAAAATGAGATAATTTTCTGGGGGCTATTTAGTTATAGGAGCTAGTATTCCTTCATTCCCTACATTTGGAAAACCATACAGGCTCCTTTGCCCATGTGGAGTTACTGGACCACTGTAAAGTGTTACAAAACTGACAGTGAATCTGAACTTTCAGCTCATGATGAGCAAGAATGAATTTGTAATTTCAACAACTGGATCTGTTAAACATCTTTATTATGCTGTACGCTAATTTACTGCTCACCCTCTACCTACATATATGGTCTGGTAATTTCCATTTCATTGTATCTGAAGAAGTGTGCACATACATGAAAGCTAATACTTTGAATAAAACTTTGTTGGTCTTAAAGGTGCCACTATGGACTCAAACTTTGTTCTGCTGCTTCAGACCAACCATCTGAAACAATGTTTGTGTTATTCGTATGCTTGTCCCCTGTTGTTTGAGAAGTGATTGATCATTGCAGTTGCTGCAATGCCCTGTATGTGGGACTGCCCTTGAAAAGTGCTTGGAAATTGCTGCTTGTTTACACCCATCTTTTCTAAAGGTTATTTTTAGAATGAGATAATATACTTTGACTATATCCACCAATTATTGTTAGCAAGTTACTCATAATAATCTGGTCTTCATTTTTCACTTTTCTATTACTATTCCTTTCCTAATTGGAGTTACATGTGTAAATGACTTGTTATTTGTATTTATATATCTATAGGTAAACCTGTCATGATTGTTACTGAGTATATGGAAAATGGCTCTTTGGACAGTTTCCTAAGGGTAAGTACCATGCAAGAGTTCATGATGATGACCTGGCTTCTTTCATGCAAGTCTCAGAATGCTTGCTTTGATGCACCATTTCCCAAAAATCTTGTGCTATACTTGATAGATCTACAATAGAACTCTTCCTGAAGATGCAAATGATTTTTGCAAGTTGGGTGAAGTCAGCAGTAGCAGCAGAAGGCAGATTTACCCAGGCAGGCATTTTTAAGTGTACGAAGAGCAGTATCACTGTACCTAAAGCAAATTCCTCTATTATTTGTTATACTATTATTTGTTATACTATTATTTGTTATACTATTATTTGTTATACTATTATTTGTTATACAATTATACTATTGCCAGTAAAAAGAGAGCTGAGTGAGTTATGCTTCTAAGATGCTTTTGAGGTGGGCTTAGAATGGTAGTGTGATGGTAAACTGTCAGACAAGAGTTTAACTGACATGCTGAAAGAATGATGCCTGACCATCAAGAGCTAAAATACGCTGTCAGTCAAATTCAGTCCATTATTTTTCCATTTCTGAAAAGCTTACTTACTATGCTTTTTAAATATTTATTCTTTGTAGTTTAGAATATTTTTCATTAACCTATTCCTCTCTCCAAATTATTTACTGGGGTTTGCTTTTTAAAGAGGTAAACTAGTTCCTTGCTCTGGTAAACAGATTCCCTAAAATATGTACACTAAGGAATATCATTTTAATCAGCAATTAGGACTGTAAATGAAAGCATTCCCATGAACAGAAGGATTCTTGCCTCTGGAGCATGACTTTCTTGCTTTCCCACTCTCACATTTTGGGCTGCAATGGAAGGGGGAGATAAGAAATTCATGCTCTGAAGGCAAGAATCCTGCCCACAGAAATGCTCATGGATCCAAACCAATGTAATTTTTGTTTGTATACAACATAATTCTCAAAAAGATTCCCCAGTTTCTCCCACATTATATGCAGCTGTCAACTGCATATAATAAAAATATTCTGTTAATGGCAGCTGATCTGATACAGATTCAGTGTGGTATACTGGTTAGAATGCCAAACAAGTATTAAAGAATCCCAGATTCAACTTCTCATTCAGTCATAAAACTCAGCCTTCAGCCAGTTGTGAAGATAAAATGGTGGATGGAAGAAGAGAACCATGTATATCACCCTCACCTCCTTGGCAGAAGGATGGGATAAAAACATAGCAGGTAGACTCAACAACTCTCCCACACCCTCACTTCCATGTACTCATGTATAGAGCAGATAGGTGGACTCTGTTTGTATTGTCAGGTCACAAATTATTCAGGCCCTACTTAAAGACCCATGAGGTATCCAGATGTGAAGGAGTGTCACACCCGTGTTCCTAGGAACAATAGGAGGATGTGCAGTAAGAAGGATGCTGATGTTGTATTTTGCCAAAATAAAAGCATAAACATTTACTACTAATAGAGACAACTAATATCAAGTCACAGACTGTTTATGCAGCATGTGCCAATTTGAATCTATTAGATATGTAATTGTCATTTATCAGCCTTCCTGTTTGCATTTAATTTGAGGAGGGGAGGGGATGATCAAGGAGACTGTGGATAAGGTTTTCATCTACGTTCAATACCATAATAAAAAATATCTCCAGAAAGTGAAGCATGCTGTTCAGACTTGTGTGAAAACAATGTGTTTTGAAGTATAATAATACCTAATGAAACAGATGAGGTTATCCATCTGTTATCTGGCAATCCTTGGGACAGCTTAAGTCAGTTTAATAGGTCTCTATTAAGTGGTCAGTTTTGGCAGAACACTTTCACAAAGCAAGTTCTTAATGACTTTCAGAGAATGCCTGTGGATATTGCTCTTGTTTACATTGTAGAGTAGAATGATCTGACATAATTTTTTTTTCAGAAACATGATGCTCAGTTCACAGTCATACAGCTTGTGGGAATGCTTCGAGGAATTGCATCTGGCATGAAATATTTGTCAGATATGGGTTACGTACATCGTGACCTGGCTGCTCGCAATATTCTCATCAATAGTAACCTGGTATGCAAGGTCTCTGATTTTGGCCTCTCCCGTGTCCTGGAAGATGACCCAGAAGCTGCTTACACAACACGGGTGAGTTCAATGATCTCTACATTATTACTGTGAAGCCAGAGATGTTTGACAGACAACTATAACTTGAGACCCCTCAACTAGACAGGGCCACCAAGGAGGAGGAGGACAAAATTCCTGGAGTCCAATTCAGCTGAAGGGCCCCAGAAGCCAACCTCATGCTGCATTAGGGTTGCCAGGTCTGAGTTGGAAAATACCTGAAGACTTTGGGGGCGGGGTTTGGGGAGAGGAGGGGCCTCAGCATGGTACAATGTCATAGAGTCCACCCTTCAAAGCAGCTATGTTCTCCAGGGGAGCTGATATCTGTCAGCTGGAGATCGGTTGTAAAAGCGGGAGATCTCCAGGCCCTACCTGGAGACTGGCAACCCTATGCTACATTCAGAATACATCTCCATTTATTTTACTTCTAATGCAGTTCTATACTGCAGCCACTAGGGGCACAAGGAAGGCAAAACACAGCAAATGGCAGTTGTGCTAATTTCTGTTCAACCTGCCTTACTATAAAGAGTCAAACGCTTCATATTCTGCTAAATCTATCAGCCAGGCCAACACTGAAGCAAGGCAAGACCAGCCAACACAACTCATGCCTGCTACAGTCATTGTCAGGCTGCAGCCCACAAGAAGGTTGTTGTTTTCCTCTTCCTTTCCTTCCCTCCAGCTCCATAATTTTGTCTGCTCAAGCAAATCTTCCCTGTTAGTGCCTTGTAGAAAATAAAACAACCTTTCACCTTTTCTTAATTTTTCTTCCTCTTTTCCACACCTTTCTCTTCCTCAAATATCAGTCCCCATAATCCCAGAACTTCTCATCTAGTACTACTACATAATCATTTTGCCCCTGCTTTTGTGGTATATAAAGGTAAAAGGGTAAACAGCTTTCTTCCTGATTTACTTACTAAAGATTTAGTGTGATATGAAGTTTTTGTGAACTATTAACCACTTCAGCAGATGTAAGACATGTGTCGTATATTGGTACATTTACATGTACAGATATAAAATTACAAAATTAGATGCATTATTTGGATCAAGGTCATTGGGGTAGGTGGTTCATGGTGGCTCTCAGCAGCCCTGCAACTAGATCATTCATGCTATTTCCTGATAGAACAGGAAACCAGTCTTGACCAACCATTTTTCGGGCTGCCTCTGTCTTTATGACTATGCAGCAGAATTATAATACCATGTCGAGTATTTAATATTAATACCTATTAATCACCTCAGTGTCCTTTATCCACGCTATCATATGCAGTTACAATGGAAAAATTTAACACACAGTTGTAGCCTTTTTGTATCTTCATCATATTAGAAACCATTCCACTATAGTTTAAAAATGTTTTAATTGTAAAAATGATTTTGGAGCCTGATTCCACTTCCTTAGTGCTAGCAAAATTGAAAGGTGTTAATGACAGACATTTCAAAAGACACTCAAAGCAGAAAAATAAGCTCTTTGTTGTGTCTATCATAATACCTGTTATTTTTGATAATTGCAGAAAGAACATTCCCAAGAGCTGATAGGGAAACATTTTTAGTGTAATCAAGAACCATCACAGATCCAAATAACAACCTTTTTTTTTTAACCAGAGCTCTTACATGATCACTGGGTGCTTTGTATTAAACAATGACATTAGTAACCTCAGACAATTACATCGATTATTTCAGTGAGCACAAATTCTGCCCACAGAACTGAAGTTTCCTTTTTCTGTGCCAAGGGTGCCTCAGCAAGGATAGCCTAGGCTAGACTGATCTCATCAGAACTTGAAAGCTAAGTAGGGTCAGCCCTGGCTAGTACTTGGATGGGAGACCACCAAGAAAGACAAGAGTTGCTACACTTATTAGACAGGTAATAGCGAATGACATTTAATGGTCACTTTCCTTGAAAATCCTATGGAATCACCATAAGTCAGCTGCAACTTGACAGGAAGAAAAAAGTGCTATGAGTATTGTACAGAATTAAACTCCAGTCCTTTCCATTCGGTTTTCAAAGTATTAAAGTCACAGTGTTTTCACCATGAATTGGATTTTATACAGAAGACTCCTGTTCAAACAACTATTGACCAGCATGTAGCAAAAACAGGTGTGTGTCGTCAATCCTTGACAAAGTATACCCAATACATTATATGTAAGAAAACTAATGAAGCAATCCTGATTTTCATCTTTGAATTCTAAGGACTAGCATAGTATTATAACAGGGCCTTATTTTTGGACATCCCAGTACATACTTGCTTAGTCCCAGTGAGTTCAGTGGAACATATTTCCATTTAAATGTGCATAGAACTGCAGCCATTGTGAAATTCAGGTTTCAAAGGATGGTAGGATTTGGATCCAGACTAGCATTTCTTTGGATGCAAGGACTTCCACCTGTGCAATGTGACGACCCTCCCCCATGGCAGCCCCAAATGCCTCCTGAAATGGTATTCCTGCCAGTTTGGATCCAATCTAGTAACTTATTTTGAAGCTAATGAGGGCTAATAGATTATGATACATTATATTCTTTGCTCATAGGGGGGAAAGATTCCCATCCGATGGACATCACCAGAGGCCATTGCTTACCGCAAATTTACATCAGCCAGTGATGCATGGAGCTATGGGATTGTTCTCTGGGAGGTGATGTCCTATGGAGAGAGACCATATTGGGAGATGTCCAATCAGGATGTGAGTGCATTATAGGTTGAATGATGTTTGCAGGTGCTGAGAAGAAGTGAAGTTAAACAGCAGAAATTGATATTGATTTTTTGTTTCCTATATTATTTGTAACCAAACAATGTTTGAAATCTTTCTCTTTTGTTGAAAAGACATGTGCCGCTGAATACAGATTATTTTTTTAAATGAACTATTGAACTCCATCTATTGAACATCTACTATTCTATGAAGCAGGACAGAACTGATGATTCAGATAACCTAGAGAAAAGATCACAATGTTCTTCATTCAACAGAAATTTAGAGAACTTTTGTAGAACCTTATTAAATGTTTCCCGAGTCCTTTTGGATGTATCTCCATTAAGCCCTTCTATGAATATACAAACTAATTAGAGCTGAACTGCATGAAAAGAGAAAGAATGCATTTGTGTTTAAGATTTTAATGAGGCAAATGCCTTCGGATGTGGCAAACAGATAACATGGAGTGACTGTTTGATTTGTTTGGAAGTCTTTTCCATAGAGGTTCATTTAGATAGCTTTAAATTTATTGCTGTGTAACTTTAGTCAGTTAAACAGATCTGCTATCTATTTTATGCTTGTTAGGAATATAGCATTCCCAAAGTTCCTCTTTCAAATGTACCATATTGTTCATTTGGTTTGCTTAGCCTAAATTTATTCCACGCGAGCCAATTACAAGTTACAGATTCTGATGAGATATAAAGCCCTAAGTGTGTATTGCAAATGAAGAAATGTTGTATATCACATTGTAAGTCCTAAATAAAGAAACAGTAACAGCAAATGAAACCAGACACTTCTTATTAGTAAATGGAAATATAATTGCAGAATATATGATCTCATGTACCAGGACCACTGGCTGCGTAGTGTAACACATTATGCACTGTTTGTAATTGTTTGAATCAATGTCTTTAGTTCCTCAGTGCAGAAGTACAGTTCCCCAATTCCTTCTCTATTGTTTTGAGACGGCAGATCACCCATGCATCTGCTGTCTGTCCCTCTTCCATGCTGTAGTATTATGTCTGCACAATGCTAGCAGTAGACATGGTTGGTTCCAACATGGTTGAGGGAGAACCCTGACTCCCAGTCTGCTCAATAAGAGATCAGTGAATCAGTGGTTAAGAAATAGTAGATCAATAAATTTGCCCTGCTGAATTTGAACAAGTTAATTTCATAATTGTCTTTCCCAATGTAAAATGTAGGGGAATGTTCTGTGATCTGCCAGTGGGCAATTTAAAGCTATCTGATGAGTTTCAGTCATTTTTCCTAGGAGATTTATAGACAGTACAATGTGTGGTTGTGCTTTATACACATACAAACCACACAACCACAGCCCCTTAAGCCAAAACCGAGTATCACTGAAAATATGCTTGCTTCTGCAATCACCGGTAATCCCATCTTATTGCTACTCCATGTACTTGTTAGGAATTTAATGCATCTGTCAACAATCACATAACTCAGGGAATATGCAACTCTAACTCTGTTAGCTGAATTAAATGGAAATATGGGCATTTGGGTGTACTTGAATATTTGTTGAATTATATGGTTAGCAACTGCAATATCTTCTGTGTATGCCATTTTAAATTTGTGCTTCAAAAGCTGCTAACACACTACATAAAGAACGGGGGGGGATAGTTGAGGCTGCTAAGCTGCTTGCTACCAATGGACACTCACAGTTGAATACTGCCCTCTTTCTGTAAACCAGATAACATAAAGAGTTACATTGATGCTTAAGTCTTGCATGTGTGTGTATTAATGGAAATAACTTGAAAAATAAAACCAGTGAAAATCCATGTAAGGCTACATGGTGGGAAGTCTGCAGTGATCCAGATGTTTTCTTTTTGGAGCAATTAAGCTTGTATTTTATTAAATTGACCCCCATTTTGTCTCATCACATCTGAGTATCAGACAAAATATACTTTACTTTTCTTCAGACACTTTTGGCCTGAGATCTCCCCTTTGTAAGGTATCTGACTTAGTAGATAAAATGGAAGAGTTACATTAAGGGATAATTACATCTGCTGAAATATTTAAGGGTCCATGATAATGTAATAGATGTTTGGAGAACTAACAGGTAAGAAGTTCATGCGATGTCCTTCAAATTTCTCTAATCTCTCTTGTGCAGGTAATTAAAGCTGTGGAGGAAGGGTACCGCTTGCCACCACCCATGGACTGCCCAGCTGCCTTGTATCAATTGATGCTGGACTGCTGGCAAAAAGACAGAAACAACAGACCGAAATTTGAGCAGATTGTCAGCATCCTGGACAAGCTGATCCGTAATCCCAGCAGTCTAAAAATAATCACCAGTGCGGCTGCAAGGTGACACAACACATTCTACATCTCTGCACGCTGAAAATGAATGTGTTTGCTTTTTCGCCTCTAGTACTTAAAATATGCTTTCTTTGTCCACCCACTTTCTTGCGCATTTTGACTTGACAAAAAGGTCTCTGCTGAGAAACAAATAGAATTTTTGGGGTAGTTCAAACCAGCAAAAAGAGGTAAATGAGTACCTAACTTCAAAGTCATGTCAGTTGGGAACTCACAAGCTAGTAAATACCCGTGAAAGATGTGAGCGTTCAACATTTCAGGAATGCTTTGTTTCAGGAAGTGAGTGTCATCACAGCAGAATATATTCTGCAGTTCTACAGTCAGGCTGAATAAGTAACAAGGCTTCTCAGAGGCATTTGATCCTATAGACCGAAAGCTTCTCTTAATACAGTGTGGCACTCTCACAATGAGATTTCCTAACCCAATTTCAGTAAGAGTTGCTAGTTATATATAGAACAAAGTTGGAGTCCACTGGCACTTTCAAGACCAGGTCAGGGAAATGGATATAAGCTTTGTATGCACATGAAGCCTGCTACCCAGAATTAAACTTTGTTGGTCTTAAAGGTGCCACTGATCTCAGACTTTGTTCTATTACTTCAGACCAACAAGACTACACACCTGAATCTAGCTATATATCGTCTTCCTTTACTGACTCCTGTGTTCTCCCCTGGAGAACTTATGCTACCACATTGCAGCTGAATCCACCGCTCCACTCATGCTCCTCCCTTCCCTTTCGTAGCCCAGGAAAACCAAACATAAATGTAGCATGGGGAGATGAAAACTGAAAGCAGAACATAGGAGGATATCTCATGGTCCTGCAAGAAAAAAGTGCCAGATGGGGTCTAACTATATCCAAAAGTTGGAGAAGAATTAGTGGCCAATAGGTCATGCAGAGATCAGATTTTGATTAGCTTTGTTCCAAACATGCATCCATTCAAACAATGTATGGACTACTGCTTGTGGTCAGGTATAACATCTTTGATTATTTATCATATTCATATTCCATCTCTCCAGATACCCACTTGATATAGATACATACATTCGGATAAGTGGCTTACACACTAATACATGGGAAATGTCAAGAAGTTTTCTTGCTTCTTAAATGTGTGCTATGGGGCTGTCATATGTCTGTGGATGGTTGCTCTATCTCATAACAGCTCTGGAACAGATATGTTAGGTTCATGCTTGTTTTGCCATTATTGATTACAGGGTAAAATAAGAGTGTTATTGTATATAATCAAATTATCTATCGCTTAGTAGCCCAAGGAAATTCTTGGCTAGTAGCCTACCTAGATGGTGGGATATTCCTGAATGGCTTTTCTCTTTGATTCTTAGAGACAAATAGTGGCTGAGAAGGCACTGATTTAAAGTGGGAGCATGGCACAGGTCAGGGAAATGGCATTAATCCCCCCCTTTCTTCCTTTCCATGGAAGGAGGGAATTTTGATAGTTTTACAATATGAGGATGGGAGAATTGAAACCCTTTTCCCTGCCCTGCTATGGCCCTGATCCAAATCAGTAGCAACCATTTTGCTTTAACATTTCTGGAAAGAACAGATCATGGAGTTTCCAGCATCTGAGAGGACATAAAGCCCAAGTGCTCCTGGTTCAACACTTTATCAATATACCATATAGATTTAAAATAAATCTTTTAACCTGTTATTCCACTGCCTAATCTATAAATACTTTCTTCCAGTCATTTTGTATACATAACTCAGTATGTCTGCAAGATCTCTCAGTGTAGGTAGAATGATTTTTAGGGGCTGAATCAGTGCTTTTCCAGTATAAGAAATCTGAAAGACAGTGTGAAAGGCCTAGGTACAATATATGAAGCTTTTGTTAATGTGTAGTTTGTGATTTTGCCAGAGAATTGCATAACTTCAGCATTATTTCTTTTTGTCTCCTACAGCTCTGTCTGGGTTTCTGTTCTTTTCCCCTCTGCTAATTTAATCTGTGTAGTGTTTAGGTTTTGTAGAGTGAGTTCATAGTTCACCCAGTTTTGATCAGTTCTCTCGTTTTTTAAGTTCAGTTTATTATTTCTCAGCCCCTTGTGTATTGCTTTCCATTGTGATTATTGGAATCAATTACAGAGCAGATGGAACAAAGCCTTGGGAAGACAAAAGACCATGTTTTGGGAACCTGCAGTTATGAGCAGGAGGAACCTACCAAATTCCCTTAGCAAATGCAGTGGTTGGCAGAGTAAACAGACTGGTTTTGACACATCAGCAGCCAGTAAAACAGTCCATCTCTATAAATATATGTTTACAATCTGCTAGCTTTGACTGCCAGTGGTTGAGTATAATTCTAGAAAGAATGGAGCCCAGAGAAGGTGATGGGTAGGTTTAGAGTTGAGGGTCTCATGTAAGAAGGGATGGATTAGGCAGGCAGCCTCAAAACGAAGATGAGTAAGAGGCAGGGTTCAATGGGAAGGTTGAGCAGAACAGGCTTAAGTCAATAGAAAACGAGGAGGAACCAAGCTGAGGAATAGCAGTACAGCCAGGAGGGGCATAAACCAAAATAAATTCTGAGTTTTCTCCTCAATTGGAAAGGGACAATGGGGTTGGTGGACAAACTGGCAGTACATTCTTTATACTGTTGATGTATCAAACTGTGAGAGGGAGACAGTTTCGAATAGGATCTACGGTGATCTCTCATACTCATGGCAGTGCTCATCTGGCAGAATTTTGTAATTAGTGAGAAGTTCCCACAGCTAGGATTTTTCATTTGTGTGGAACATTTTGTAAAATGGAAATAAAGCATTAGGTCTGCTTTGAATACTAGTTGGGTCTATGTTTATATTTAAGATCTTATTATTCAGTTATTTTGATCTAGCTAATCAGTTTGGAATCATCCATCCAAGAATCTGATTGCATGCTTGCTTTAAATTCCCATTCAAAAAGGGCCTATCTTTTTTTCAGTCCTGCTTTTAATCTTGTTATTTTAACTTACATTCATATAATATGCATCTAGGAATCTTAAAGTGGAGGTGAATAAAAAGACACTGTGCCTGTTACGTGCAAAAAAAAATTAATCAACAGCCAAATGTGAAACAGGTCTGCTCCAGACATACATGAAATTACAGATAATACAAACAAAAATATTTTAAAGTTCTTGAAATATACATAAAAATGCTAGGGTTCCTGTTTTAAACAAGGTTTGATGTTTGATAATGGATGGTCTGCTGCTCAGCAGTGAACTGACAGGCAACACTCCACCATGGTATCTGTTGCTTAACTGTGCTAATTTTTGCCTACAACCTACTGTCTTTTTAGCAGGTTGTGATACTGGGAAAATTTTAAATGGTTTCTGCTAATGTGTAGTAAGCAGGGGGAAAGTAGGGAAGATCCTTAGCGGTACAGCATCAAAAACAGCAGAGCGGCAGGAGGCCTATACTAAAGCATAACAGGAAGGCAGGAACAATCTGAGGAACAGATGTCTAGGTCAAATCAAGAGACTAGCTCCCTGTACTGCTTGATGTTAGTATCAGAAGTTTCAGTACATGTAACAGATTGAAAGTGGTCTGTTTAAAGAACTAGAAGGCAAAGAACATACTCAGTTCCCATGTGTAGTTCCTTACAGGGTCTGGCCCCAATGGCAGAGGGGCAGCAGCAGTTTGCTGGAACAGAGCAGTGGGAGGCAGGGCAAGAATGTGGAAGTACAGATAGATGGCATCTTGGTTTTCATCAGCAATATGTTGTCCAAACTAAGGAAATGCAAGAGACTATAATGACATAGGGATGATTCTCTAGGACCCCATTTAACTCCCTGATCCCAGGAGGAATACGTTCTTCAGTGGTACTGTGTCAGCTCGAACTGCCTGTAGGTCTTTCTTCTCCATGTGCTATTCTGTGCACAGATTTACTGCAGCTGTTCCACCAGCAGGAACTATTTATCCTATTTATTGCTCTTTTTATTCTGTTGTAAGCCACCCTGAGCTGGCCATGGCTGGGAGGGTGGGGTATAAGCTTGATAAATAAAAATAAAATAAATAAAATAATACCATGTGCTGAGAACTGCACCAATAAGGGGACATTGTAAGATCTGTGGCATGTACCACAAAGGCTGGACTGGGTTTTATATTATTAGTAGCAATACTCTTGTATAATGGCATCATAATAAACAAATTGAACAAAGAGAGTTAAAAGGTACCAGTTCTATCCTTAGGCTTGTAGTCAGATGTAGATCAACTGAGGAGAAAACTCAGCTGCAGAAAAAAGTAAAGATGATGATAATTATGAATAGTTTGAATTATTATAATCAAAGTACTCAGAAAGCAAAAGGCAAATAGAAAAGCTTTTGTTGGGTTTGACATTTGCAACCATTTTAGGAGAGGTGATGTGTTGTCCTTAAAAACAGAGCTTTAGGTATCCACGGTGTTATGATTCAATTGGTTTGGGGGCTCAAAGACCAAAAGTAACAACAATCTGATTTATTCCTGAACTAAGTAAACCTGATATAAAGAAATAACAAGGGAAGCTAACATGCCACATTACTAGGTCAATTTTATTCTAAGAACAAAGTTACTAATTTTATCTGAGTGACACTTTTAAATGGGTATAAATAGCCATAGAGGCAAAGATTGTACTCCTTGTGGTATAGTGATAATTAAAGTCAACAAAATGTCTCGACAACTCCTCCATGTGTCATTTATTTTCTGGTCTCCTGTTGGGAAGGGGATACCTCCATGACTCCATTTGGCAGTGAAGATAATATTAAACATTTTCACACACACTTGTGTTTTCCTAAGGACTGAGATAATAACTAGGTTGAGATTATAATTAGTCCTGAATTTTTATCCATGGGGTTATTTATAAACCATAAATTAGAGCTTTTAATGCAAGGAAATGTTCCCCTTAACACAGGCAGGAATATCAGATACTGGAAATTACAAGTCTGAAATATACCAGTCTGAAGTAAAATGCTAGTGCATAACAGGGGATTTGTCTAAGGTAAGTAAAAAAAAAAATCTGCTTTAGGTACAGTATTTAATATGCAACATCTCCAGTAGTCATAATACTTAATGCTCGTGGTTACAAATTAAGTTATCTCTTTCCCACTGGACAGCTGGCATACTCAGCGCAGCAATTTGTATCAGCAGGAGGCCGAACTTCATTGCTACTTATATGTGTATTTTGAGACATGATGTGGTGTGGCAGAAAGTTCCTTTGCAATGTGGCAACATCCATCTTTATGACAGCAAATCAGACCTGCATGCAAAAGAACAAGGTTAATTCCAGCTGTTAACATAATAGGCTGGGTCCATAAAAGCTGCCTGCAAGAGGCCATTGGTGGAAAATATACTCTGCCATTTAATTGTTGAGAGGGTTACTGTCCTTTATTTATGATACCCATATGCTGGCAAATGCAGACTTTGAGTCATACTGAGTGCCAGGATGATTAGGACTGAGGATTCTTTCTGTGCCAGTACACAGACAACAGTTTTGAATGTAGTAGTAGGAATGAGAAGCAGCAAAAATAAAAAGGAGGGGGAAGCTGTTGGGTTGACGTTGTTTCACTTCCCCTGAGCAAACATGTAATTTCCATGATTTCTTTTTAATGACTGCCGTCTGATGCTAGTAGGTCCTGATTTATGAAAAGCTGTGAAAGATCAGGTGGAACCCTGCAGGACGTCATTTACAGCTGCACGGATTGCAGCCCGTCTAATTTGTATAGTAAAAGTGTGAGCTTATGGCGTACATCACTCTCTCCATAAATTTCATGTTTAGACCTGCTGTCTAGGGGCTGGGTCAGGGTGGGGGAGGAAAGGCCAATGGATACAGATGCTCTGAAAGCCCAGCATTCCCTTGGTGCACATGAGGAGACATCACAGACTCTTCACAGTTAGAAACAAATTCCTGGTCATTGATAAACTGTCCAGATGTCTTCTCAAAGGAGGAAAGTAACTAATTTCACCACTACCCAAATCCTACTAGGAGAAAAATGATATTCTAGTTATTCTGTGGTCATTTGTATTAAAATTAGTTCATATTTTTGTCTTCATTACACCTTGGTCCCAACAATAAACATAGAAGCTTTACAGGATTTGTCTAAGCTGTAATCATGCTGTTCTGTTTTTTCTCAAGACATATATAATAAGTTTTAAGTGAATTACTCTTTTATTAGAATAAAGGAAGATGTTAGCTTAACCAGAGAAGAACAACTTCTCCATACTTCATAAAGTCTTTAATAAATGCCTTGGGATCCTAGAAGTTTTATGGAAAAAACTGTAAGTTAAATATGGTCTTCTTTAGACAAATAGAAGTTAGCTAGGCTCATGCCGTAGGCATGCAGTAGAGAGCCAGTTTCATGTAGTGGTTAACTGTGCGGACTCTAATCTGGGAGAACCAGGTTTGATTCCCCACTCCTCCATTTGCACCTGCTGATGTGGGTCAGTCACAAGTTCTGGCACAACTGTTCTTGAAAAAGAGCAGTTTCTGTCAGAGTTCTTTCAGCCCCACCTACCTCACAGGGTGTCTGTTGTGGGGAGGGGAAGGGAAAGAGTTTGTAAGCCGCTCTTGAGAATCCTTTGGGTAGTGAAGGGTGGGGTATAAATCCAATCTCTTCTTCTTCTGTGTTCTTCCAACCTATTTTTCGAACAGCTATTTAAAGCAAATGATTGCAATCTAAACAAACCATGTGTGGATGAGAACTACATGAAAAGACTGAACTTTGGCTCTCCATTCCAACAGCTGGAGAGGCAAACTACTTTCTAAACTGAGGATCAGCTAGCCTCTACAGCGGGTATGCAAACATGGGAGCTTACTGGACAACTGAATTGAGTAATGTCAACTCTCTACCACAAAGGCTGATTTACCAGTGGTAATGCATTGAGCTTCTTGAAACATTTTGCTGTTGCTGGTTCTGTTGTGGTTTAACAGAATGATCATCAACTTTCTAACCAATCAGCTCAAGGAGCCTAAGGACTGAAAAAAGGGGGCTCGTGAAGGGGAGTACAGAAAAGTCAAGTGAGGTGATCAGTTTGTAAACTGAATGCATATGAACAGAGATGCCACTTTGTATGTGTGTACATGTGCATGTACATGCACACTAGCATAGGTATGAATGAAAAAAAGGGATATGGCAGATCTATGCATGTGATTTTTATTTTTTTTAATTTATTCATTTTAAAAGACCAAAAAAAGAACAAAGAGGTAAAAAAACTTAAAATCCAATAGTTAATTAAAAATATATAAATACAAGACAAAATTGTAAAACAGTGGTGGCAAATCTACACATACATTTCTATAAATGATTTCCAAATATCTAAGAATAATTCCTTATGCAATTGCCATCTATATGCTATGTGTTCAAATGCTGATGGAGTTCTAGGGTCCTCAATCCACTGATTTACTGGAGGTGGGCTTTTATCTTTCCAGTGTTGTAATATGAGTTTTTTAACTGTAGTAAGGGCATGGAGGATCCATTTCCATTGACCATCGGTTAGCCTCCAAGGGACAGGCAGATAGTTTAAAAGTACATAAGAATCTTCAAAAATCAATGAACATTCTAATAAAAAACTGATATGAGTTCCCAGAAAAACCAAATGACTGGACACATCCTGTAAGTTACAATAGCAACAATTAGACACTTTACTCAATCCTTTGTTAAAAAGTCACTATAGTGTCCAGTATATTCAAAACACAATTTTTGCTGAATAAGTCTCAACTTAAGATCCATAGCGAGAGTAAGTATAGACTTTAATGGCATTTGACAGATCTGTGCATGTGACTGTGTATTCATGTGAGCATGGGTGTGAAAAAGTGAGTTTGAGGGTGTGAATGTGATGAAAATATAGTTTGTATGTAAATGGAAAAGATGAGGAAGAGTTAATAGGTCATGGACATAGACAAGATATTGCAAACAAAGATGAGTGTGATTTTTTTAATGGGTCCTCACAAAAGCAAGTTGTATTCAGTAACCTCTTCAATTTCTCCAGATTATAGTAGTATGACTATGTAACCTGAAGTTTTTATGCTTCATTAAAAAAAAAAAAACATCAAATTTTAATTCGAATAGTTGTATATAAATGATGTAGAATCTGCATAAAGTTGTGTAGAAGAAATGCCAGCAGCAAAACTATGCAAAACCAAGGTTCACAATGACAGCATTTTAAAAAAAGGCAGTAACCTATTCATGCCATCTAGTATTAGAGAAACATGTACTCTTTTCAGTGCTGGTTACAAGGTCATATGTACTGTGTATTCTTTATTAGGACTGCCAGAAGTTTTTAGCCAAGCTAATCTTATTTAAGCTATCACTTAATAATGTATCTAAATTAGGCTGTGTATCAGAGGATCAGTAAGTTTAATTTGACATTAAGAGGGTTTGTTACTGGTGTAAATAGTTTGTTATTTGAGATATGTTTGTCAAATTGCTAAACTACTCTTAAAATTAAACACATCATTGTGTAAACTTCAGTTGAAACAAACATGTACCATGGATATATCAATTTGTTGTTGTTGTTCAGTCGCACAGTCGAGTCTGATTCTTCGCAGCCCCATGGACCAGATCCTGCCAGGCCCTCCTGTCTTCTGCCATCCTCTGAAGTTTGCTCAATTTCATGTTTGTTGCATCAGTGACACTGTCTAACCATTTCATCCTTTGCCATCCCCTTCTTCTTTGACCTTCAATCTTTTCCAGCATCAGGGTCTTCTCCAGTGAGTGCTCCCTTCTCATTTGGTGGCCAAAGTATTTGAGCTTCAACTTCAGGATCTGAAAATCCCATGGACAGTAACAAAAGGATATATCAATAGCTTCACACAAACTGAGAAGCTAGTTCACTTAAACACTGTGATTACATGGCCCCCCAAAGTAGCCCCTTTGAACAGATAACATCTTTGCAGCCATTGAATTCCACAAATTAAGCTCTATATAGTCCAGAAGCTCCTGCTGGGATTGGTATTAAGTATAAATACAAAGTGAACTTTGGTCTGTTACTGCGCTGTTACTATCATCGCATTCTTTTTATTCCAGACCCTCAAATCTCCTTCTGGACCAAAGCAGCATCGAAATTTCAGCTCTCCGCTCTACCAGTGACTGGCTCAATGGTATTCGGATAGGACAATGCAAGGACATATTCACAGGAGTAGAATACAGCTCATGTGATACAATAGCTAAGATTTCCTCAGAGTAAGTGTTGATGGTAGAGTATTTTCCTTGATTGTTTTTGCATTGCTCACACAGATGACCCAGTTAAAATTCCAGTTTCTTAAGAAGAAGAGGAGCTTGGATTTATACCCCTCCCTTCACTATCCAACAGTGTCTCAGACCGGCTTACAAACTCCCTTCCCCTCCCCTCCCCACAACAGACACCCTGTGAGGTAGGTGGGGCTGAGAGAGCTCTTGACAGAAACTGCTATTTTTCAAGAACAGCTCTTATCAGAACTATGGCTTGCCTAAGGTCATCCAGCCAGGTGCAGGTGGAGGAGTGGGGAATCAAACCCGGTTCTCCCAGATTAGAGTCCGCACACTTAACCACTACACCAAACTAAAGACTGGGCTTCATATTATGCAGGAGATCCATGATTGGATCTTCCAAGATATTTTTAATGTTAAAAACTAACCACATGATAGAGGATTTGGATCAAGGCCATGGTGCAGAGGGGAAGGGAGCATTGCTGTCCAATGCTGTCCAGCAGAGTTGTTCTGAGTTGTGAAAGGGCCTTTATTCTGGGGCCCTGAAAATGTAGACACAGAAAACATACAGACTCACTGTGATGTTTTTGCAATGCATTTTACAGAAAAAAAATAACTTGCATCCTTTGTGACTTGATTTCCACAGCTGGTTCAGTTCAGTCGCAGGATGACATTGGAGTACAGTCTGGTCCTAGTTGTATGGATGACTTTCAGTTGGTGAGAACTGATGAACTGGACAAACTGCTTAGAAATGTGTAGCCCACCATATCTAAACTTGACCCTTGCCCTTCACTGCTGTTGATGTCACGCCATTATCTGGGAGGCAATAAATGCCTCTCTGCAGGAGGGTGTAGCTCCACTGACCTTGAAAGAGGAGGTATGACACCCCTCCTGAAGAAGGCACACCTGGACCCCACTGATGTAAATAACTACTGCCCAGTGGCTAACATTCTATGTTAGGGAAAGGTAGCTGAGCAGGTAGTGGCTGTGCAGCTTCAGATGATTTTGGAGGAGAGGGATTATCTAGATTCATTTCAATCCAGATTCGGGTCTGGGTTTTGGGACAGAAAAACCCTTGGACACCCTGACTGAATATCTTCTCTGGGAAAGTGACAGGGGGAGTATGCCCTTGTTGATTCTCCTAGATCCCTCTGTGGCATTCAGTACCATTGATCATGGTATCCTGGAGAGGCTAGCCAGTTTGAAGTGGAAAGTACTGTCCTTCAGTGGTTCTGCTCTAACTCTACTAGCTGATTCAAGCAGATTGTGTTGGCAGACTACTGCTTGGCCGCATGACATTTATCCCATGATCTTCTTTATGGATCCATCTTGTCACCCATACTGTTTAAAATCTACATGAAATTGCTGGGAGATCATCATGGAATTTAGCATAAGGTGCCACCAGATTTAAGATTGATTGATTTATTATTTATTCTACCTTTCCACCTAATCAGGGTCCACAATACAGTGAACATTAAAACATTTAAACAATTTAAAATTATATAGCCGCCCTGAACTAGCGGATAGGGCGGGGTATAAATCCCAAAATAAATCAATCAATAAATAAAATTATAATTATAGTTTAATTGAATTATAAAATTCAATTAAACCACATAAACACACAGCTCCAGAAGAATACTGTTATTGGGGATATGCCAAAAGAAACAAAAAGGTCTTCACCTGCTGGCAAAAGACACTGATAGTTTGGTGTAGCCAGTTTGGTGTAGTGGTTAAGTGCATGGACTCTTATCTGGGAGAACCAGGTTTGATTCCCCACTCCTCCACTTGCACCTGCTGATGTGACCTTGGGTCAGTCACAAGCTCTGGCACAGCTGTTCTCTCAAGGACAGTTTGTGTTATAGTTCTCTCAGCCCCACCTACCTCACAGGGTGTCTGTTGTGGGGAGGGGAAGGGAAAGGAGTTTGTAAGCCGCTCTGAGACGCCTTTGGGCAGTGAAGGGCGGGATATAAATCCAAACTCTTCTTCTTCTCTTCTGATAGAGGAAAAAAGTTGAATCTCCCTGGGAAGGGAGTTCCCCAAAGTTGTGAGAACCACAACAGAGGAGGCCCTTTCTTAGGTCACCACCCATCTAGCCTCATATGGTGGGGGCAACTGAAGCAGGGACTCCGAGGATGACCACAGTGAGTGAGTACATTCATATCGGAGAAGGCAGTCATTATGGTATGTTAGTCCTGGGCTGTATAGGACTTAAAGGTTAATACCAGCACCTTGAATTGAGTCCAAAAGCAAACTGGAAGCTAGCAGAGCTGGAACAAGACTGGAGTATAATGGCCCTTATGACCCGTACCAACTATAGCTTCTAAACAGTCTTCAAGGGGAGCCCCATGTAGAATGCATTGCACCGATCTAATCTATATGTTACCGGGGCATGCATCACAGTGGCAAAATCTTTTCCATCCAGAAAAGGTTGCAGCTGGTTCACTAGCTGAAGCTGGTGAAAGGCACCTCTGGTCTCATTTTGTAAATTAAATAAATAAATATGCAGATGACACCCAGTTTTGCTTGTATTTTTGGGCACCATGTGACAGAGTGTTGGACTGGATGGGCCATTGGCCTGATCCAGCATTGGCTTCTCTTATGTTCTTAACAGCTGAGTCAGGTGTGTCTGTGGAAGCTGTTAAGAGGAGATGATACTGGGACAGATGAGGGCCAATAAACTGAAGCTCAGTCCAGACAAGATGAGGTGCTGTTGGTCAGCAACAAACCTGAACATAAGAACATAAGAGAAGCCAATGTTGAATCAGGCCAATGGCCCATCTAGTCGAACACTCTGTCACACAGCGGCCAAAATATACCAGGTGCCATCAGGAGGTCCAGCAGTGGGGCCAGGACACTAGAAGCCCTCCCACTGCTGCCCCCTCCAGCACCAAGAATACAGTGCATCACCTGCCCCAGACTGAGAGTTCCCATCTATACCCTGCTTGAAGACTGACGAGTCAGCCTATCCTGGAGGGTGTTACGTTCCCCTTGAAGGAAAAGAGCTGTAGCTATGACAGTGCCTCAAAAACCATGATCTAGCCATTGTGATCGATGCTGTGATTACATCCATGTTAGATGACTGTAATGCACTGTATATGGGGCTGCCTTTGAAAACTGTCAGAAAACTTCAGCTCATATGATGAAATGCAGTGTATTGACAGGGATTGGGATACAGAGACCGTATCCACCTAGTGCACCTTTAAAGCCCTAAATGGCATGGAGTCAAGAGACTGGAAGGACCACCTCCTTCTATATTGTGCAGCCCTCCAGTAAGATACGTTTTATGTGCCAGGCCACATTTTTTTTTTGTTCATCCAGGCTTTTAAGTCAGAGGTCTTTTAGCACCATGTAGGTGTGCTTTTTAGTCGTAAAGGCTGTTGTTTTAAGCTGCTCAGTTTTTCCAGCATGTTTATTGCTGGGTTTTCATTCATAAATTTTAATGTTTTAAATTATGTTTTATTTTGTAATCCACCCAGGGCAGACTCATTGGAAAAATGGTATAAAAAATTACTAAATAAATAAGTGAATGCTGTACTGATCCTTTCTACCTTAGCCAGGATCTTGGCTGCCCATAATGGACTGCTATGAGAAAAGCTGACACTGGTTAGTCTGTGTATCGGCTAAGCTGATGGTAGCCTTTGACATCCAGGATGGTGATCATTTCTTGTCACCCCATGCTTTCCTGTCTGACTGACTGGGGCCAAAAGGGTCAAATCCTCCATGATCTGAAAGCTGCTGTGCAGATATATCATTTTTTCACAGCTTTGAGGATGTTTACGTTCCTTCCTTAGGAAAGCTATTTTCTTGGATCACGCTTGTCAATGTTTCTAACATAGGAATGCATTCTTACCGCCTTGCCCATCTGGAAATATTCTTAAAGCTTCAGTGCAAGTCCAGCCTCTGTTTAACAGTATCCAAAGGACGGTCATGACCCTCATACAGAGTTTTTTGTTTTCTTTTAATGTATGTGAAATGCTTGCCATCTACCACCAACTCATTGATTGTGTTCTATATTTTTCAGAGATATGAAGAAGGTTGGTGTGACAATTGTTGGGCCACAGAAAAAGCTCATTAGCAGTATTAAATCTCTAGAAATGCATACAAAGAATGGCCCCGTTCCTGTGTAAGGTACCAAAATGTCAGTACTCAGGACATCGCTAGAAGAAATTAGAAGTTGCTGCAAAAGGGCATGGTGACGAGTGAGAAACTGCAAGATGTAACAGGCAATCTTGTAAACAAACTGAATAAATTACATTCGGGTGGACACCTCAGGTCCATCAAGAGACTCATCTACTGAGTTAAACTGCCTTAAAATAGAAATAAAAACTGTTTTTTTTTTCATATATTCTTTCTCCCCTTGTAATAATGAACTGCTTAAACATATCATGTAAATGAAAAAGAAATTCTTCCAAGAAACTTAGAGCCATGATAATATTAGGGAACTGACACCACAGGCAAAAACAAGCAAACAAAGCCGTGGGTGTTATGCTGCGTTTTGGCTGATAGTCAGCAATGGGAAGGGGAGGAAAGAAAACCCTTGCAGTATTTTTTATATGCAGAAAGGATAGGTGATTAGTATTTTATTTCTTTAAAACCTGACTCTTCTAATGATATGTGGGGACAATACCTCAGACTCCTGGCCATATCAGCAACAACATATTTGCAATATTCTGTTTCAGCTTGGGATGGTAATACATGTATAACTTTTGCAACATTTAGAGGCAATACTTCACATATAATGCTTGCCATGAGGCTAGTTTTGGCGTGGGTGTTCTTTTTTTAAAAAAAAAGTCTTGATTTTTTAAAAAATAAAAGGCGTATTTATTTTCCTTTTGAAGTTCTTTATTGTTTATATTTATATATGTATATTAATTTGGATTAATGACTGCCAAGTGCCAAACACAGACTTTGGCTTCAATCCTAATATTTGGAGTAAACAAATCATTGAAATCCAAGTAATTGTTGTCCAGGCTGGAAAAAGCAAAAGCTCGGCATGCACAAAAAGCAAGATATTGTATAGTGGTTTGGACATTTTCATTTGTTACTACATAGTGCAATCTAAGGAACCATTCAATCATTTTTCCACATGGAAACTAGCCTTGGTGAGCTGTTACTATTTTCTTCATGAAAATTGCATGTATTTAGATATTTGCAGCATGCACACCGTGTTTGGTTATTGCCAGATTGTTTGTTTGCTTTAAGACTGGGATCATCCTTTATTGGGGAACAATATGTATGATATGATACTTGGTGGCAAAATTATATGTTTTCAGTACTCTGATATCCAAAACAGAAATGATGGAAATTTTAGTACTGTATTAGAGAACTAACCTAATGTTGTTGGCATCCATTTAAAGTATTTGATTACAGTACCTACAGTACATATCTACGAGTTTTATGGTATTGCAAACTAGTATGTGTACGGTGTGGATGGAATGATCTCCAGATCAACATGTATCCTGTTCATATGTTC
This sequence comes from Gekko gecko, assembly GCA_029375565.1. Classification (NCBI taxonomy): domain Eukaryota; kingdom Metazoa; phylum Chordata; class Lepidosauria; order Squamata; family Gekkonidae; genus Gekko; species Gekko gecko. The sequence continues at coordinate 60,173,306 of JAPDNY010000004.1, forward strand.
TTTTGCTTCTTTTGGACTCCTTTGATCATCCTTATCAGGGTGACTATGGCCATATTGATACAAATAAAACAAACAGAACCACATACACCCCATAGGGTGAGTTTAATAACATATACAGTCAAATTTTTAAGAGTATGAATTAATACTGCAGGATCACAATCCCTGATCATACGTATTACCACTGGTGAACCGTTTCCATAGCTTACAGATCTTTCTAGTAGTTTATCAGTTAAATCCTATTTTTTCTGCTAATTGAATAGCCTTGCTCTGACAAAAGAGATTCCACACTTAGCAGAAAGGAATCATAGGAACAATACACAATAGTTTGCAAAGGTCTGTTGGCATAGAAGGAGCTGTCCACCATTTTAAGTCCACTTTCAAGTTCTGTGAGGATGAAGATCAGACTTCTCTATCCATTTGATTTGCTAAAAATAATAAATTCCCCCAGTTAATTTCAATGATATGATAGTACAATGCAGAACTCCATTTGCAGGACAAAATCTTAAATACCTGTAAAGGAAAGAAAATGTTTCATGTCATTGATTTTTCAGGATAAATTGTAAAGTCTTACCTATCTTTATTTGCATCTCAATATCAAGTCATACCATCAGACATAATTTTAAATATATTCAGTATTCGGGGCTGATTTTATTGTTTGTTCAAAAGGAAATTTTCTTTTGCAGATGATTTTAAAAGAGCTTTTAGTCTTCTGTTTCTTACAAATAAAACTTTGGTACTATTCAATGGCCTCCTATAGCCCGCTTTCCCATTCTCCCCCTGTACATATGTAAACATAGCAGTGTACAATTCTTAACTGTGGAGTAGAGGAAATAGAAATTTTGTGGCCATTCTCCTGTACAGGACCTGCCTTTGATTATTATTTACATCAAACAGACAACACAAAGTATTCACAGAGAATATGTACCATATTATTGATTTTTGTATCTTAAAATTATTGTTTTTGCATATATTATTTATTTCTGTTAACATATAACATAGGGGATTTTTTGTTGTACTTTAGAATCCAATAAGCAATGTATAGTGATTTGAACTGCCAAATCTGCATTTACTTTTAACTTTTATTTCAACACATTACTTATTTAGTTTATTATGTTGTGCAATTGTAGATGGCCTAATACTAATGTAAAATGATTTGTAGTGGAAACATTTATATTTTTATAATAAACATAATGAAAGTATTTTTACATATTCGAATGCAGAAGTGGATTGCTTTGAAGCTATGGAGAGCAATCTTGAGACAAGTTTAACAGAAGTTTACAGTTCATCTGCATGACATCGGTAACAAGCCTTAGTTTTCAGTGGAATTTGGAGGCACACGGCACATGAGGCACAGGGGAAGTCATGAAAAATGCACAATAACAGTGCTTGTAAAATAAATAAATATTCTGTTTTTAGTGTCATCTACTTCTCCCTGTGAATGTTATGAAAAATGTGATCCAAGAAATAGGGAGGACCAATTCTGTGTGTATTTGCTGTTAGCTAATTAAGAAAGACTGCTTCCATATGGGGATCATTCCCAGGACTGCAAGAAGGAAGCCCTTGTATTAATGTGGAACACTCATCTTCTGTTGTGCTCATTCTGAGCATGGCTTGGGGCTTTAAACCAGATTAAAAAGAAACCTGTTCCAATCCAATTCAAAAGCCAGTCTGCAGAGTCACTGTGAGGGAGTGTCTGTGTGGGCACTGCCTTCATCACCAGTATAATGTTGTAAGAATATAACATGGCTCAGTAGGTTAAAAGCATTTCAGGACGGTGGGCAGAATCACTATGGCATCTGTGCTTCAGTTTGCACAAGCATAATGGGAGAGAGGAGAGGGCAGCAGCAGCAAGGGAGGGGCAGCAGCAGCAGCAAGAGGCACAGAAACAGGAGACTGTGGATACCATTCCCACCTATTCCTGATCCTCTTACTGCTGATGTGGCACATTTTCATGTCCACTTGTGCATACAGTCAAACAGAGATGTCATCTTCTGTACACAGGACAGTTTATAGTAAAACACACACAAAAACGTACAATCAACTATAACAAAAAAACTTCTACTGCAATTGTATGCAGAGTTTCTGCAGCCTCAGCCAACTGATTAAGACTAAAATTGCTAGGAAAGGTTGAAGGCAGAAGGAAAAAAAGAAGACCCAACATGAGATGGAGTGACTCGATCAAAGAAGCCACAGGTCTCAGTGTGCAAGACCTGAGCAAGGCTGTTAATGATAGAATGTTTTGGAGGACATTAATTTGTAGGGTCACCATAATGCAGAAGCTACTTGATGGTAGGGTTCTCAGACCCTTGGTTCCTCCAGGGGATCCCCTGATCTTCGGAGCTCGAATCTGCCACCAGCCACCTGGCTGGAGTGGGAAGCCCTACCCCAAAGAGGCCTGTCGCACATTGACATGGTCAATGCGATGATACCACATTAAAGTTATGTCATCACACCAAGGATGTGGAAGAGGAGAAGTGCTTGCCCACTCCAGAAGCACTGATTTCGGGAGAGGGTTTGAAAGACCTGAATCAGATTCTGGTGACAAGAGAGGAAGTCCTCCGACTGATGGACAATTTAAAAACTAATAAATCACCAGGCCCGGATGGCATTCATCCGAGAGTTCTGAAAGAACTCAGATGTGAACTTGTGGATCTCCTGACAAAAATATGTAATCTTTCTTTAAAATATGCCTCCATTCCTGAGGACTGGAAGGTAGCTAATGTCACTCCCATCTTTAAATAGGGCTCCAGGGGAGATCCAGGAAATTACAGGCCAGTCAGTCTGACATCAATACCAGGTAAGTTGGTGGAAACTGTTATTAAGGAAAGAATTAGTAGGCACATTGATGAACAAAAACTATTGAGGCAGACTCAACATGGGTTCTGTAAGGGAAGATCTTGTCTCACTAACCTGTTAGTGTTTTTTGAGGGAGTGAACAAACATGTGGACAAGGGGGACCCAATAGATATTATTTACCTTGACTTCCGGAAAGCTTTTGATACAGTTCCTCATCAAAGGCTCCTAAGTAAGCTCAATAGTCATGGGATAAAAGGACAAGTCTTCTTGTGGATCAAAAACTGGCTTATAAATAGGAAACAGAGAGTGAGTATAAATGGGAAACTTTCTCAATGGAAGGTGGTAAGCAGAGGGGTACCACAGAGATCGGTCCGATGCTTTTTAACTTGTTTATTAATGATTTGGAATTGGGAGTAAGCAGTGAAGTGGCTAAATCTGCAGATGATACGAAGTTGTTCAGGGTGGTGAAAACCAGGGAGGATTGTGAGGCACTCCAAAGGGATCTGTTGAGGATGGGTGAGTGGGCGTCAACATGGCAAATGGGGTTCAATGCGGCCAAGTGCAAAGTGATGCACATTGGAGCCAAAAATCCTAAATATAAATACACGTTGATGGGGTCTGAACTGGCAGAGAAGGACCAAGAGAGAGATCTTGGAGTCGTAGTGGATAACTCAATGAAAATGTCTAGACAGTATGTAACTGCAACAAAGAAGGCCAACACTATGCTGGCGATTATTAGGAAGGGAATTGAAAACAAATCAGCCAGTATCATAATGCCCCTGTATAAATCATTGGTGCGACCTCATTTGGAATACTGTGTACAGTTCTGGTCGCCACATCTCAAAAAGGATATTATAGCAGTGGGAAAAGTGCAGAGAAGGGCAACTAGAATAATAAAAGGGTTGGAACACCTTCCCTATGAAGAAAGGTTAAAACGCTTGGAGCTCTTTAGCTTGGAGAAACGACGGCTGAGGGGTGACATGATCGAGGTTTATAAGATTATGAATGGGATTGAGCAGGTTGAGAAAGAAGTACTTTTCTCCCTTTCTCACAATACAAGAACTCGTGGGCACTCCATAAAATTGCTGAGCAGTCGGGTTAGAACAGATAAAAGGAAGCACTTCTTCACCCAAAGTGTGAATAACATATGGAATTCACTGCCACAGGAGGTGGTGGCAGCTACAAGCTTGGACAGTTTCAATAGGGAATTAGATAAACATATGGTGTAGAAGTCCATCAGTGGCTATTAGCCACAGGGTATAGATGGGAACTCTCAGTCTGGGGCAGGTGATGCACTCTATTCTTGGTGCTGAAGGGGCAGCAGTGAGAGGGCTTCCAGTGTCCTGGCCCCACTGCTGGACCTCCTGATGGCACCTGGTATTTTTGGCCACTGTGTGACAGAGTATTGGACTAGATGGGCCATTGGCCTGATTCAACATTGGCTTCTCTTATGTTCTTATGTATGTTCTTATGTCACTTGTCGATGCTCTAGCATTTTGGCCAAAATCTCTATGGTAATCATAGAGTTTGGGCTAAAATGCTAGAACGTTGATGTGCAACATCCCCAGCATGATGATGTCACTTCAGTGTGATGTCATCATGTTGACAATATCATGCACAGCAATGTCGCCCCACACTCCTAGACAGCTTGGACCTGGCAACCCTACTTGATGGTACTTAACACAGACACACAAAAGACTAAACTATTAAAAGGTATAATGCACACACAAAGAAAATTGAGCATTTACTGGACTAGGACAATTTTGTCTCTAACTGCAACAAAGTTACAAATACAATACAGAAAAGAATTATTTTGCAAGTATTTTAAAAGGCTGTCAGTGAAGGGGTTTTGTATACCATTCAGGCAATCTGTCCCATAATATTGATGGAACTGTCAAGAAGACCTAAGATTACATTGAGGTTGTACAAACTCTTTGGATGAAGGGTGCCTGCTTTATAGGATTTCCTCAAGGACCTAAGTTGGTTTAGAGGTTCAAACAAACCACCATATCTTAATTCAATGAGACAATGTATGCAAAGATTAACAGTCTGACCCAAGACCTCAAAGCCAGTGCATCACTGATCCTGACATGGCACTAGCACTGCTACTTGGCATTCTCTGCTTGCTTCTCAGAAGCAAATGAAAGACCCCAAGGCAGAAAGACCATAGCAACTGCACTGCTGTCCATAGCAACCCACCAATGATGATGCAGCAATGTCAGAGAAAGGCAGAGACAGAAGCAGCCAGTCATTATATTCTGATACACAGCCCATCTTAACACACATACAGAACACTACAAAGGAAGGAACATAGCACCACTATGCTGGAACACCTATACACACCATAGAGCTCCACAGATGCACATTCAAATGCCATCCTGCAACCATGTTCCTTTTTTGCAAATGTAAAGAAGGAAACCTGTCACTCTAGTCACATTGGCCACATGCAGCACACTCAGTAGAGGCAGTTCTGCCCAAGAATCCTCCTGTACAAGGATTTGAGTCTTGGCAGGGGAGGGGGAATTCTCAGGAGCTTCAGACTGCAAAACAAGAAAGGTGGAGGCCAATCCCTGTGCAACAAGTGAGAACGCAACAGCAGAGTCCCAGAATCTTTCGTGGGCAACTGCCTTATTGGGGATAAATGCCCATGGAAAACACACACAGAAAAATAGATTAAGATTCTTCCAAGGAGAATGCTGGCAAGAAAGAAAAGCCTACCTTTTGCCAAGCAAGAGGGTGGTCAGCCACAAAAAAGGGGAAATATTCCAGACTAAAACCCATGGTTCACACACAGAGTTCACAACCATGCACCAAAATGGGCACAGAGGAACAAGACACAATACAGAACACTAGGTATCCCATAGCAGCTGTGGTGTCAGTACCAGCCATAACTATCGGGGTAGAGAAGACTGTAAAGACAGGCATAAGACACTGAGAAGGCACACTCAATAATTTAAACTCTATATGAAGCCTGTTACAAGTCAGACCCAAAAGCAGGACAGGCACAGCTGAGGTTTTACATCATCAGAGAGGGATGGGCTGTTCTTACTGAGTGGCTGCTCCATATGCCAATCATTTTGGCCAGCATTCTCCCAATTACCATTCTGTTGCTGCACATAGGGAATTTATTCCTGCCACCAACTCCCAGTAACCCTTGTGCTCCTCCTCCCACCCAGCATGTAGATTGCATAGCTTATTTGATGCCAGTAGGTTTTTTTTGGGAGGGGGGTGCCACTTCGAGGACCTAACCTGTCCCCTTCCTTTTACAAGAGTATATTTATGCAAATATTGAATGACTTCCTCAGCCAACTCCCCTATGTAAGTCCCAGATGAGGTCAGTCAAGAGCAGAGGGTGGGAAGTCCTATCTAACAAATCCTAATCAAACAAAGACACAGCTGTGAGGCAATCTATGCATTTTCTTAAAAACATCAGGCATCCAGACAGCAAGTCAGATGAATAGGGTTGCTAACACTTTTGCAAGGTTCCTGTGCCTTTGAAAACTGTGTTGACACACAGCAGAATCACATGCAAACCTGTCCCTACTATTGCACTGTTATCCAGATAGGCAGCTTCCTAATCAGTGTGGGAATTAGCAAAGAAGACAGACCAAGAGATGGGTAACTGGGATTTTCTACCTATGTATACCAGAATTTTTCCCTTTAAGAGAACTCTCAAAATAAACCAGGCAGGTGTTCAACCGAAAAGGTTCGTATTAAAAAGAAAATGAAAATAAAACAAAATGAATACACACAATGAAATACACAGAACTAACTAAGAAAAACTGGGAGGAAGGGTTTTTAGGGAAGGGTGGTAATTACTGAACTTGAAGAAGTCCACAGAACCAGGAAGTTGAAGAGCAAACTGGACAGTGTTTTGCTCTGTGAAGGAGAGGAGGGAAAAGAAGCCCACAAAGTGGGGGTGTATGTGGTTGGTACTAGGGGCAGCATGATGGTTCAGTTACAAGGCAAAATGTACCCTCAGGTGGTGATGACGCATTTGCCAGAAAACAACAACTAAATGGCTTAACGGGAGGTATGACAAAAAGATATGAATAACTTGATGGCTTTGCAAGTACCAGATGGGAAGAGGAATAAAGAAGGTGAAAAGATTTAAGCATTAATTAATGGCCACTTGGTGTAATGGGTGAGGGGAAGTGTAGACTGTGGCAATGATGGGATTATGCTAAGTAAATCAATAGGTCCTGGGCAACCCAGTGTTCTCAAGTCAAGCATCTCTCCAAGGAGGGGGTGTAGTGAGCTGGCCTCTCTGACTTGCATTTTGAAACTATTTTTCCAGGCTAATGCCTGGCTGGCATCCATTTTGGGTTTATTTTGTCCCAAACAGTGCCCTTCACTAAGATATCGGGGTGATGTATGGAGAGGTGTTTTTGCCTCTATAAGCGATAAATTGCCCCTCTGCGAGAGGAGAGATCTGACTGCTAACAGCATGCCCACTAGAGGGACAACTGTCATGTTTAATCAACTGCAATGGAAGTGGCTTGCTATGGTATAGAATACAGGCTCAAACAAGAGAGCTGACAAGCCCACTGGTCACTGCAGCAGCTGGTTATATTGCAGACTCAGCAAATGACTGGCATTGCACTGTGAATGGAGTCCATCCTGACTTGTCATAGGGCTGCCTGCAAAGAATCCAAACAGAGACAAGGATCACAATGAGCAATATGTAGCAGTAGCAGCATACAGCCAGTGAGCTCCCAAACCCAGTCCATTGAGATTCTGTGGTTCCCCACACTGCATCTCGCTTTGGGGATCCCACATGGTAGAATGTGCTTGTTGGGGGACATAGCCAATACCTTGTAGGGAATTGTATTGCAACTGTGCCTGCACTGTGTGCTGGGCTTGCTTCATGGTAGCAGATTTGGTCAATATCCTAAGATGCACCAGGAGCAGGGGACAGAGTGAGAGCTGAGGGAAGTGTGAACTTGCAATTGCCCTGGCATAAGCCTCTATGGAATGTTTTAAAGATAGTCCAGGGTTGTAGGCAGGGCTCTTTTTGTAGCAGGAATTCCTTTGCATATTAGGCAACACACCCCTAATGTAGCCAGTCCTCCAAGAGCTTACAGTAGCCCCTGTAAGAAGAGCTCTGTAAGCTCTTGGAGGATTGGCTACATTAGGGGTGTGTCACCTGATATGCAAAGGAGTTCCTGCTACAAAAAGAGCCCTGTTTATAGGTGCCATAATATTGTGTCAGTATCAGGGGTTTGACTGGGGCTGGAGACGTAGGGTGCTAACCGATGTCCTTCTCTGCTCCCAACACAACCCAGATGCCACCAGGCCCATAGCCAGGATTTTTAATTCAGGGAGTCTTTAAATAAGTCGGGGGGTACCCCCCCAGGAGCACCACAAATAAAATAAAAAATTGGAAGTTGGGGGCCTGGGCTGGATGGGAAGTCAGGGGGCCTTAGCAGTAAGGGGGGGGCAGGCCCCAAGATGCCCCACTGTAGCTACGGGCCTGGATGCCACCTAGATCAGTACTGGACTTACACCATCAAACCATCCTGGCAGGGCTTGGCCCTGACAGATACTATGTTCAGGATGTATCAATATAGGTCTTAGTCACCATCCTAAGCTCCTTGGAGGCAGCAAGACTTAGGATGATGCTGTGATAATTGTTGTTTTCACTAAAATGGAATCAATGGGGAGCCAGATGTTTGCTTATCTCAATTTAGACAAGAGACACTAGTCTTCTTTCCTTTCAGAAGATTTTTCTAATAATGCTAGGATACTGAGAAACTAAGGAAAATGTATTCTTCAACCATGTATGCTTCCCTTTATGATCAGTTGTCCTCCCCCCCCCACTTTCAATTTGAATGCAAGTAACAGGAGGGATAATTTATTGTCTTCTTTGTGCCTTAAAGTTTTATGTGCCTTTCTAAAGCAAGGATCATTTTAAAACACCAGTGTGTGTGGATTTACTTTTGCATATTAAGTGCTGCCCTGAATAAAGAATGGGAGCACTAGGAAATGTTTCTAATCCTATATTTAAAATTAACTGAGAATGATGAAAGATGTCCCACTATATTATAACACAGAAATGTGTAGAGTACATATATTTTCATTCACACTCTTTGACATTGTAGAAAACTAAGAAAAGGGACGATCCTGATTATATGAAAGTACTTGGTGGTGAATACTACTGATTCTAATGGGAAAAGAAACTACTTAAAGACACGGAAGCACAAACAGGAGATTGTGTGTGTGATGTGAAATGTCCTGTGGCTCATTCACAGTATGCTCATGCAAGCTTGTCTGGTGTGGATTTTGCTTTGAGGAGGAGTTCCAGAACACAGTAGAAGGCTATGGTTTAAAGTAAAATGCACCTTTAAACTGACAGGCACAAATGGACCATGACTTTGCATGGAGAAAGTAAGGAGGATTATTAGACTCCAGCGCCAGAGCAAATCTCTATAAATACTCCAGGAATCTGTTTAATCTGAGATGGCAGACTCTGAGATTTTTGTTAGATCCTAGTTATATACAAAATTCAACACCAATTCTGCTTTTAAATCTTTTGGAGTCTATCGTTGACTGTTAAGGAAAAACCATCATTTGGTTTAATAAAAAGTTCTCTATATTTCCTACTTTTCCTCAAATATGACCTTCTTTCCTGCAGGCCACATCAAATTCTCCAACCTTCAGAGATTTTTTTTTCCCTATGGGCAGTAGTGTTCTTCCTCTCACCACTCCATGTCACAAGTGCATCATTGCTCTTTTCTGTGTTGATGTGCCTGTGTTCGGACCCTGAATTGGGCAGAAAGAGGGCATAAAAATGTTTTCAATAAATAAATGTATGCAGCCTAAGAAACAAATGGAGTAATAGACCAGCACCCTGGCAGTGTTCATGGGTATACGACAAGCTGATACTTTGGCAGTAAGCACTAATCATTCCCTGTTTTTTTTAAAAAGGAATCTTTTATATTATTCAAACTTTCCCCTGCTGCTCGTTTGAGGCCTTGGCAAAGGAATACTGCCTGATTTTCTCTTTAATTTTTTTAAAATATATGCCTCATTAACTGAATTAATAGATGCCTAGCTGTAATAGCAAAGCAATAAAACCCAATCCCTACAACAACGTGATTTTGTAACTCCACTTCCTCTGACTTATGATGCTGTGGGATTCCTGCCAGGGAATTACTGTGAAACATAGGAAATAACATGTACGAATAATAGACTCTGCCATAAATAGTTCCACGTGCCGTTGCAGCTGATCCTGTAGATTGTTTCTTTCCCAGTTATTCTCCTTTGCATTGCAGTCTTGTTACCGGTCATGCACACTTTGTTCTCACTGAAATCAGTGGGATGTATACCAGCATAACTGGCCACAAAAATGTAGCCTTATACTTCATCCATTAGTATACACAATAGGGCATTTCCCTGAATTTCTTGCACCAGGCCTTTAGACTTGCTTATACTTCCAATATTCATTTGGTGGATTTGGATGTCTTCTCCTATTCCCCTAGCCAAGTAGCCCTAAGAAGGACTGTTTGATTGGTTGGTTGTTTCCATGTGTGTAGTGTAGTCAGAAGATCCTGTGATGGCCTGGCAGCCAGAAGTTCTAGCTCTTTAGCATTATCCAGGGTGCACAACAAGGAGTTGAGCTAGTATTGCACCCACTGGGTATGTATAAAGCACACATATATATTGACATGTACCTTGCGTGTGAATCCACATAAATGAATTTTACAGAAATTCACACTAGACTATTAGATGAACATTTGGCACAGAAAAGCCATGGAAGATGTACTGAATTAAACCCTAATGTGAATATGACTCCCTTTGGAGAGACTGCAAGTATTCATATTCTCTCATTCCCACATGTGAGCAGAGAAGAATACAATAACTTAGAGTGTAATAGCACATTTTGCTACATCATAAAAATGATTTCTCATAGTCTTCACCATTAAATGTTATTACTTTCCCTAACACTGCAAAAGATACTGACTGCTCTTTGCAGATTGACTTAGATTAACAAAGAAATATCAAGGGAAAGCTCACAAAAACCGTACTTTGGCACGGTTTAAATTAAACAACTGAAGTCTAGGACAGAAGAAGAATTCTCACCATTTCAAAACTATGATTTCTTGGAAAAGGTAGGATCAAATATAGCATATGGTCACAGACTACACAAAAAAGATACAGGTAAGAAGCAGTTGTTACAGGAACATTCCTCCTATGCAGGTCTAATCAGAATGCTATTCAGGTGTATTTAATAGGGCTTACTTATCTGGAAAAGTGTTCATAGGATTGCACTGTACAGCTACCAACATCTTACTGTTTACTCTTCTATCAGTAAATCTGAAAACTTTATTTGTTAACATGGAAAAGAGAATTTCTAGGAATTTCCAGGAAAATGACTTCTGCCTACATATAGGTCTGCAACAAGATTCTAATTTTCCTTTCTAACACCCCATAAAAATGACATGGACTTTGGAAAGAGGTATAAAAATACAGTTAAGTCTAGTTGAACTGTTCTTTTGGTAGTACACTCTTAAGGACTTTCAGGAAGTGACTGCCACTTTGAAGCAAAAAGAGCATTTATATTGTCTAGAAAAAATATACTAGAAGTCACAGGGGAAACATCTGAAATTTCATGCATATATTGTGAAGGGAAGCATAATTTTCCATTAACAGTGGGAGGGGGGAGGAGTATACTCCAAGTATCACATCTTGCATAGCACAGGAAAGTTAAGACTCTAGAACTTCATTCTTGTTTCCTTCACTCAGCCTCAACATTTTTTTTTAAAGAAAATTTATTGTCGGATATATAATAGCATGTTCCACATTTTGTTTACAATTCTTATCATATCCTCAGCCTCAACAAATTGAAGCCAAGCTGCTGAAGTTACATTTTACTCTAGAAAAATTAGGTAAATAACTCCGTGCAACATTAAAGTGCTATTTCCTCACACATCTCCACAAATGAAGATAATGTATAGAATACTTGGATTAAGCTGGGTTATCAACTAACAGCTGATATGCACACTTATTAAAGCTCTCACCCATTTGTGTGGGTTACAGTATCTACAGTATCTACTGAGATACGAAAGCCCAGAGCAGCATTTCTGCCACCCTACCTTTTCTGTTTCTTTACCAAATGCACCTCCCCACCTGTCAACAATTGAGGGACACAGGCCCTTGCCAAGAAGAGACCACATTTTTCAAGGAGCAAATGAATTACAACATCCCTGTGCAGGTGTGGTAAGTGAAATGATACTGGGATGAAGAACAACACTCCACCCACCTTCGAACCCATCCATCAATACTCAGGTAAAGCTAACCATCACCCACCATTCATGTTAGACCATCACCAGTCCCAAGCACCAATGCCTAATTTCATCCAGATCCCTATAAGCGGGGAAGCATAGGGGAACCTATGATTTTCCCTAAAGCATTTTCCCCCAGTGATCTCAGCATACAAATCAACCTGCAGACACAGACAAAGGTAAGGGAGTAACTGCCCCCCTTCATTTTCCATTAAAAGCTAGCCATCCTTCCAATGTCCAGGGGAGACCCATTGCACAATAGCTCATTAGCATATGCCATGCCCCCTGACATTACTGGAAGTGATGTCAGAAGGGGAAGCAAAAAGGGGGAGGCATCTTCAAAAGCCTCCCCTTCCCTTCCCCAGCTGGCCTGCCAAGGCAGACTGGGTGGGAGGAAGCTAAGAGAGAAGGGGTTTAAAGTTTAAACCCCTTCTCTCTACAGTTGTGCCACAGTGGTGGCACCGATCTTTCCATTATATTCTATTGGGCCATAGAATACAATGGAAAGGTCGTGCCACTGTTGCAGCATGACTCTAGAAAAAAGGAGTGCAGGAGCAGGAAGCTGGGGGTGGAGTTGCCACCACCGCCATTTGTGCCCGCTCCTGGGCTGCCGGCCCCAAACGCTCCCTGGTGATGTGATATCTTATTTGATGACCAAGACCAAGAGGGTGCTGCTTCTACAGCATCACACTACATTCACAACTCTGTAAAATGAAGTGCACCTGACTCAACACATCACCTCAAGAGTGCCAATACTAACTGTCATTCCTTTGGGGAAGGACAAATTATTAATAATCCTATATCTATTCAGAGTCATCTTGGCAACCACACAAAAAAGGATTTTTTTTGGGGGGGGGGATTTGTACTCCACCCTTCACTACCCAAAGGTGTCTCAGAGCGGTTTACAAATAGGGCTGGTATGATACTATTGGTAGTATTGAGAGTTCCTTGAAGTGTCCTGTTCCCCTTTCTTATCTAATTTCCTTTATTTTATTTATTTTGTTACCTTATTTTCCTTACCTTGTTTTTGTGAAAGGTTTTTGGAAGCACACATCCTAAAGAATGAACAGCTAAGCTCAATTAGTTGAAAATAAGCATCATTTAAGTGAATCGAATTTTCTTTTTTCCCAAGATGTCAGCTTGCTGCCATGTATTGCAGAGCAGGGAGGAGGAGGCTGGGGGGAAGGAGACTGAATTCCTTGGAATGTTACTTTCACTTTTCAGGTGTCTATGCCTCAGCTCTTATCTGTTGTTTATGTGCCTGACCTTGGTAACATCTTCTCTGGTTACACTGGGTCCGTTATTATTCTGGTGGGTCCTGCATGCCACCTTCATTGGCTCCCTTCCACCCCTTGACCTGCTTTGAATCCAGTATATCATTCCCACCCCCTGCTTTTCCCTTCAGTTTCAGCACAGAACCTGAAGCACAGATGTCCTGCCAATACTGATCAATAAACTTCCTTTGTAAAGAAGTGAGTTGTTGGTTCTAATTGCTGTGGGAGTCTGACACAAGTAAATGAAATCAGGATCAGGGACAGCAAGTCATAGCATGCAAACAGCAAATGTATACTGCCCCAAAATATGACACAGGCATTTATTTCATTTCTATTTAAAATTGTACTGAGTGTCCCTTGGGGTTGTAGGAACAAAAGCATCTTCTAATGATAAAGGAGATGTCTTATAGCTTTCCTTTGGCCTTGAATCTGGGTTGCCAGTTCTGACATGCAGAAATGAATTAGAAGTGATTTTGCTTAAATGGGGATGAGTAGTGCTTTACTTTGCCTAATTTCTGTATGTCAGGCTGCTATTAAAGGCATAACGGCAGCATCACTAAAAAGTGAAAACCCCACCTTGAATGGTTTCTGGTACACAGTGTTACAACAGTTCAGGATAAACATAAATATATACATTGCTATCCATCTAGTTCTGTTTCCACAAGTGCAAAACAAAGCAACAAAGTAAAATGTAATTGACTCAGTTACTACATGTAATTAATGGATATTGTATTTTTTGTCAATAGAGACTGAACTAAAGGAAACAGTGGCTCTAAACTTGTTGAAAATCTCTGAAACCCATCTTGAAGTTTAGACTGTCCCAGGATTTTTTACTACTATTTCATGTAAAAAAATGCACAAAAATGCTGCTAAGATTCAACTTAATGGGATCAACCATTGTGTTATATGAGGGCATTTTGAACTTGGGCAGGGGAGTGACCTAGTATCACCTCCCCCATCTTCCACTGGTAGAAAATCGAGCCTTTAAAGATTTTCCCCAGTCGCACATGCCACATCCTATTTGCAAAAAGACCCTTTAAAGATTTTCCCCAGCCCCACGTATCACAGCCCCCACCCCGCTTTTCGGATCTTTTCGGAAGCCGAGCATGCAGACCCACAACCTCCTCTTTCCCTTCCTCCTGATAGATTTAAAGGGCCCTCCAGCTGGTTGGTGGGAGGGAGAGGGGTGGCAGGGCAGGTGGTCGCTCTTGGGGTGAGGCTTGAGGGCATCCCCACTCACCCCTGGAATTCCTGCCCAAATTCCCCTGCCAGAGCAATGAAGGGACCTGGCAACCCTACACACAAACAGGAAGACAAGTTTCTCTGTAGTATGAATGGTTTATGTGCCAATAGTACACACACAAAGACTAGGTCTTCCTTGAGCTTACATCCTTCTAAATTTACAGTTTTCTATTTTCCATGTTCCATTATGGCCCGATTAGTTCTGTCTCAGGAGTACAATATTAAAGATGCTTGTGTGGTAGACTAACATGCTAAACCAGGTTATACTCTCCTAAATCCGTTGACCCCTTATTTCCTGATGCTGCACTAAGAAATTACCCAGAATCTCAAAACTGTGTGCCTGGGTCTTGCTCTGCCCACAAAGATCTTGGTGCCAGAGGATAAACAGGCAGAAAGGATTAGAGTGAGAGGAAACTCAGTTGGCTGAAGAACATAACCGAGAAAACATGGCAGATATAGGCAACAGAAGCTGAGGGAGAAACAAGAGATGGATAAGGGCAGTTTAGGAAAGATAAGCCAGGCCAGGGAAAGATTTTGAGGTGGTTAGGAAAGGAGTAGGAAGCCAGTTGTCAGGGAATGGAATGCAGAGGCAGCAGGGGGCAAGAGGACCAAAGGAATGAAGGACAGAAGAAAAAATGGCCTGAGTATAATTGGAAGAAGCTGAGGCCAAGGGGAAGGAAAAAGGCCTACTGGGAGTAGAGACAAGGTCTTGCACTCACACATGCAGCAACAGTTCATCTTTATCATGACATAACTTTTTACATCTCTACCATTTGGTCACTATCTTCGTATGTTTTCAGAAAGATGGGGCAACTATAGAAAACAGTGGGAAGGTTCAACTTAATCTTCTTGCTGTTTTCTGTAAGTTTCTACATCCTGTATGCGTTAAATCATCTATCCCACTAACAATCCTATACATTTTCAGAAGCAAAATGCAACCAGTAAAACCTGTTTTTACAAGCACCCTCCCCTCTCCTAGTTTACTGCAGGAAGATACTTATGAACAGGTGGAGATACTCTCTGGTCCAGTCAGCCAGTGACAAAGGAGTAGTAATAGACTTGTTACGGCTTGGCAGGGCCCATTTTGCAGTACCTGTGAGCGTTTTATGACAAGTCAATTGGTGCTCTGAGAACTTTGATTGCACTTCGTTCACTTGTCTGTATTACTTCACATCTTTAATCAATGCAACTGGAATAGCTTTTAGGGAGAGGCAGGACTGGGGGTGAGGGTAGAAAGCATAATTTAATTAAACCTGCACACCTTTTGCTGTTGCTGTCTTTTAAGAGCTATAAGTAGATGTGAAAGTGCAGCTGTAACAGTTTTACAGGCTGTTCTTCAGGGACTGGAGAAACACTGCATTTTAATGGGGCATCAGTTCTTGCTGATTTAGTACATCATGAAACTGCTGTCAGAGTAGAGATGATTTTCCCTTTCTAGCCAGTAGGGCTTATGCCATTGCAGTGCATGTTAATTGTGCCTGAAATTAAATAGTCAACTTTCTAGTGAACAAAATAAAAAGAGAAAGAGATTTTCTTGCTCTGTCTTTTCAAGGGTTGGTCATAGTGATCTTACCATTCTACTAGTAAAGTCTGATGATTCCCTCCAGGGGAAGAGCCAATGAAATTGGTGGAAAGCTCCTTGGACTGAAGGAACTTCCTTTGGCATAAAGTAGGACACTGCCTAGTCATAATTGTTATTGTATTATCTACACTGAGTGTAATCCCAGCTTCCTGAGGTGAATGGCATTAATTTGAACGGTATTAGGAGCATACACTAAAGTATCTTCCTTGTCTTCATCTCTGTGGTCACACACACAAAATAATTCACTTTCAGTGCACTTTCCAACTGGATTTTAATGTGTGAACTGGCAAAATCCAGTTGGAAGTGCATTGAAAGTGGATTGAAAGTGGGTTATTTAGTGTATCGGAGCTCCCGCCCGCCTGGCAACGCTGCTGGTGGGCGGAGGCTCATTTGCCGCTCCAAGGAAGGGAGACGGCAACAGATGGGGACGCTGTGCGTCCCGATGCGGCGGGGGCGGAGCCGGCTGCTTTAAAGGGCCAGGCTCCGCTCCCGCCCTGTGCAGTTGCTCCGCGTGCTCGCCCACCCTCCCACCCTGTTATCAGTGCAGGCTTTGGCTGGTCGTCATTTTGAAGGGGCCAGGTAGGAATTTTTCACTTCTACCCATATTGGCGGACATGGTGGTGGTGTTTTCGCCTACCTTGCACTGAGGGCAGTGGTTTTAAGGGAATTATTGTGGGAGCACTTAATTAGTCTGGTCACTTGGCAGGTTTATGCAAGCAAGAAACGGAACTGGTGAGCACCTTTCGGCATATCCCGTTAGGGAACAGGCGGTCATCAGGAACTGCCTTCGGATTTCAGGGTCCAGGGTGGGGAATGGTGATCACCTCCACTGGGAACCTTTTATGGCAAGCTCCTCCCTGCAAGTTGAAAGGCTTCAGGGGTAGGCGCTCCTAGAAGGCAACCAGTTGCTGGGCTGCTGGTCACGAGCCAGAGAGTAAATGGCTCACGGCTGGAGCTGGGTGACCCGCCCTTTAAGGGCAAGGGGGTTGGTCAGGGAAGTGACGCCTGCCTTGCCTGTTCCATGCTTGCTTAGTTGTCATTGCTGCAATGTTCTGTTAAATAGTTAATAAAGTGGCCCTTGTTTAATTCCAGTCTGTTGTCTGTCTCATTATTCCGACTGGGGGGGCAAGTGACTGTAGCTAGCTGTACAAAATCCCCGCATAATTGCCAATGTGTCTATCCTTCATAAAACTCCCTTTAGGCACAATAGCCACTTTCCCCCCACTTCACTGATTGGAAGTAGTATTACAGTGGGAACCTCTTTCAGCATCTTTCAAAAGAAATGTCTTCAAGACTGGGGTAAAAGGAATTTTTTGTAATACTTTTAATGATGATGTTTGCTCAGCATTTCATATTCTTCTGTTCAATATATGCTGTCTCTCACAAGACCTCAAGCTAAAGATTGTCAGTACTCATTCTGAGCCTAGGCATCGAAAATGAATTATGGTGGCAATCAGGTGGGGAAATATCCATGCAATCCCTCCACTCATATGCTTGCTTGATGGACACACACTACTGGGAAATATTCCCAAACAAATGTGTGTGATGGTGGGGGGGGCAGTTATTAGGAATAAAACATAATGATCTAACATAGCAATCCTGTAAAGTTATGAGCACTTGTCAGGAATGGATCATTTCTAAACTACTGTGCTACTTTGGTTCTCCATGACAGACAAGAATACAGTAGGTACAGCAGAATGCAGCATGGGGAGAAAGTGAAGTGGAAAGCAATGAGCAGCTTCCTACACCAAACATTGCCAGTACTGAATGTGTAGGTCTGGCATGGGGGTGTCAGGGAGAGGGTAGAACTCTTGCTGGTTTACCATCCACCCAGTTTACCAGCTGACTCCCTGCTGAGGTTGGCTGAGGTCGTTGCAGAGTGGGCCTTGCATTTCTCCAAACTGATAGTTTTTGGGGTCTTCATTGTCTACATCAGTGCTGCCTAGTCTGGTGCCTCCTTAGACTCTGTGACTGCTGTGACATGATTAGGACTCTTCCAGGTTGTATTGGCCCCCATGCACAGAGCAGACCCAGGGCTGGATCACCCATTGGGCGAACTAGGCACTCACCTAGGGCGCCCCGGCCTCAGGGGCGCCAAATGGCGCCCCACTCCCCCCAAAAGCGCCCGCTGTCGCTGCCACCGCTAGACCCCTGCCCCCTTCCCGGCTTTCCTGGGGGCCCCACAGCCGCAGAGGCCCCGGGAAAGCCGGCTCTGGGAGGGAGGGGGTGGCGGCGGCTAGACCCCCCCTTCCCGCTTTCCCAGGGACCCCGCAGCCGCGGAGGCCCCAGGAAAGCCGGCTCTGGGAGGGAGAGGGCAGCGGCGGTGGCTAGACCCCCCCTGCCCCCTTCCCGCTTTCCCGGGGACCCCACAACCGTGGAGGCCCCGGGAAAGCCGGCTCTGGGAGGGAGGGGGCGGCGGCTAGACCCCCTCTTCCCGGCTTTCCCCAGGGACCCCGCAGCCGCAGAGCCCCAGGAAAGCCAGTGCTCCGCCCCCGGTCTCCAGGTCCCACCGGGAGGTTGGCATCCCCAGTGGGGGTGCCCCAGGCTGTCCTGCCTAGGGCGCCCAGACACCTGGAGCCGGCCCTGAGCAGACCACATGCTGGATCTGACCGTTTGTGCAGGAATTGATCTGGATTCAGCAGCAATTTGCAAACTAGTGCCACAGACTGATTATTACCTTGTGAAGGTCAGTTTGAGATTTGCCTCCTCCCTCTGCACGGGTGGTGAGCTTATTTATGCTCGCCCTTGGAGACTCAGGGATCCAATAAGATTCCAGAACACTCTACGGGATTTGTCTGGCTCTGCTGGCAATTTTCTTAATGAGCTCACTGATGCCTGGAATCTGGGCCTTCAAGAGGCCATTGATCAAGTTGCTCCCTGGCACCCTCTTTGGCCCCATACTGCCTTGGCTCCCTGATATGGTAAAAAGGGGGCTTAGATGGCTAGAATGGTGCTGGCAATGAACTCTTGATGAAGAAATGAAACTTTATAGAGCTAGTGTAAAGGCATTCTCTGCCTCCATTGCGTATGCCATTTGTGTCCAGCTCAATTGACCATCCCTTCAGTGGCTCCAAAAGTAGATAAAAATTTGACTATTAGCTGTGACACATTTGCAACTTTTTTTTTTTTAGATAAAGGCTTACTCCTTTGTCAAGGCTTGGCTGCCAGATTTTGAGTCAGCAAGAATGTGCAATTGGGTCCATTTTTGGTTTCCTTCAACCCACTGTCCCAGACAGATATTGACAGGGTCCTATCAGCTGTGTGGCCTACTACCTGCTTCTTGGATCCTTGCCCTTGCTGGTTGGTGAAAGGCTTCAGGGAAGTGGTGGGAGGAGCCTTGGGAGACATTATAAATCTTTCATTCTCTCACAGCTCTTTCCCTAGCTTCCTCAAGAATGCAGTGGTGACACCCCTCCTGAAAAAAGACATCATTAGATGAGAGGTACCTAGACAATTATCACCCAATACCTAATTTTCCATTTTTGGGAAAGGTGATTGAGTGAGCAGTGACTGAACAGCTCCAGGAATTCCTTGATGAAACATCTGCCCTAGATCTCTTCCAATCCAGTTTCTAGCCAGGGTTCAGGACCGAGACAGCTCTAGTTGCTGTGGTTGATGATCTCCAGTTACATCTTGATGCAGATGGGATGGCACTACTGATCCTGTTGGATCTGTCAGCCACCTTTGACACAGTAGACATTTGGTCCTCAACCGCTTAGCCTCCCTAGGTGTGAGGGGTATGGCCTTGAGCTGGTTCTTTTAATTCCTCCTGGGTTGGTCCCAGAGGGTTATCGTGAGTGGAGAGAGGTCATCACCATGGGTCTTAACCTGTGGAGTTCCACAAGGGTCAATTATCTCCCCAATGTTACTTAACATCTATATGCACCCTCTAGCAGAGATTGTCAGGAGGTTTGGAGTGGGGTGCCATCGATATGCAGATCTATCACTTATTTAAGGAGCAACTGGTTACTGAAATTCCAGTCTTGGCCTCTTGTCTGAATGCAGTGGTGGAATGGCTAGGTGAGAAATGGTTGAATCTAAATCCATCTAAGACAGATTATGTGGCTGGGTGTGATGGATAGCACAGAAAAGCAGGCTTTTTAAAATGCTGCTTATGTATCAGAGAATCAGGGGGTCCATGAGTTAATCTTCCCTGGAGAGAAGAGCTCATGTGATTGGCTGCTCTGCTCACTCTCTGGTTGGCCAGCATCAGCTGAGAGAGAAAATAAAACAGCTGATCTGGAGGGAAAAGAGGTCTTTCACAATTTGGTCTTTTACTATTTGGTCTTTTGAAATCTAACATCTGGATCAGTAGCCAGAGGGTTTGGCTTCTGAAGGAAGAGACATTTGGGCATCAGTGTTTTCTGACAGGCGATAGTCAGAAAAGTACTTCTACAGAGGCAAGAAGAGGAAACTCCATTGTCTTAGATATATTAAAATGGCTCTCAGGGAGAACTTTAGTTCCTCAGTCAGCAAAGCTACAGAATAGCCTTATACAGACAAAAAATACTGGAGAAGGATTTGGCAGAAGGCCTGGGTAGTTAGAAAGAACTCCCTTACAAGCCATATAGTAAAAGGAATTATTGCTTCTTAGGGTCAAGGAGAATAACTTCCTGCCAGTGAAAGGGGTTGGGAAGAGAACCTTGCTCTGTGATAAAGGAGAGAAGCTTAGACACATCAGGAGTTAGTGAAAAGCTGTAATATCTAATGGAAAACCTGAAACTCTGAATTAAGAAATCTAGAAACATCAACGAGAACTATGTTGTGCTGAAATATACTAAATAAAGTACCTCTCAAAGAAAGAAGAAGAAGAGATTGGATTTATACCCTGCCCTTCACTACCCAAAAGTGTCTCAGAGAGGCTTACAATCTCCTTTCCCTTTCTCTCCCTACAACAGACACACTGTGAGATAGGTGGGGCTGAGAGAGCTCTCCTGAGAACTGCCTGTGAGAGAACAGCTCAGAAAGAATTTATGACTGACCAAGTTCATCCAGCAGCTGCATGTGGAGGAGTGGGGAATCAAACCTTGTTCTCCCAAATTACAGTCTGCTCTCTTAACCACTACACCAAAGAAATAGAAAGCCTTGAAACAAAACTTCAAATATACTCTCTTGGTTGTTCTAAGAATTCAGCTCTGTATATATTAGGAAGTTTTTACATCAGCAATCTCAAAACCTTGACTATTCCCTTTATACATATATTGCCTGCCTTTAAGGACTGGACAGTTCCTGTATTTTCAGTAAAGTTCTTGAGCTGAGAAAAAACCTGAACTAAATATCTAAACATAGGGTGGAACAGTCAAGTCTTTTATGACCAAGAATATATATATGCTTCTGTAGGGCAACTCATTCACTGATGGGAACTGAAGATTTGGTGGGAAAAATCTTCCTGACAATTGAGGAGATACAGGGTTTCGTCATACTGGCCAAGCTCAGAATGCTGGGGTGGCCACTTCTACTGACCCTTGATGGGGTCCAACTTTCTACAGTTGACTCTGTCAGGAATTTGCGAGTATGGCTTGATTCTTTAGTCTCCATGGACAAATGTATCCTCAGTGAGAAAGACTGCATTTTACTATCTATGCTGGGCCTGCCAACTGGCTCCCGATCTGTCTTGGGACCTGTCACAATAATGTATGAAATGGCCACCTCAAGACTGGGCATGCACATGCACTCTACACAGGGCTACCTTTAAAGATGCTTTGGAAACTGCAAGTGGTCCAGAACACAGCTGCCAGATTGCTTGGGCTCCCAATTAGTTTCTGGTGCCAATTCAAAGTGTTGGTACTTACCTTTAAAGCCCTAAATGGCCTGGGAGTCTCATACCTTCAGGTCCATCTCTCCTGGCATGATCCTCCCTGTCTTCTCCAATCTTCATCTCGGCATTTATTGAAGGTCCCTGTTGTACAAACTGTCTACCTTGTATCAACAAGGGTGAAGACCTTCTCAGTAGTGACCTCTGTCCTGTGGAACCAGCTGCCCGAAAAGGTGTGTGCCTTGCAGGACCTCCCTAGGTTACACAGGGCATGCAAAGCTGCTCTTTTTGGGGCTGCCTTTGTTGATTGTGATCCATCCAGCAGCTGGTATGCATCAGCTGTGTCTTCACTATCCACACATTTTACCCTGCTTGATAGTGGACATATTTTAATTGTGATAGATTTTTAATCGTTCCATATTTTTAAAGTGTATTCATTGTATCTTTTGTACTGTTTTTATTGGGTGGATTTTATATGCTATTAGCTACCCCTTGACCTGTTCGGGAGTGGAATATAATATAAATTTGACAATGACAATGATGATGATTAGCAACAACACCTGATAGTTTGATGGCTGTCATGTAGCTGCAAGAATAAAAAGATGTGCATTCTGTTTTCATCCATCTGTTGCCCTCAGAACTCACTCCACCAAAGGTCCTTTTCACTAAACCCTGTGACCGTTCCAGCAGCATTTCTTCTCCTGAATTTTAGCAGCTAGAAAACCCCCAGCTTCTTCCTCACCTCAGTTGTCTTTAATGAGAATCTCACCACTTGGATTGCAACCAAGAATGTGCAGGAAGGCCTCCACAGTTATGAATGTATGAGTGTGTACACGTGCATGCGCAAATATGTTTAATCAGTTTTGACTATTCTGGCTTTTGATAGGAAATGTAACCAGTTTCATAACTATTCTGATTCTTTTTGAAAAGTTCAGCTTTCTTTTGTGGGTGCTATACACTTGAAACAAATGTCTAGGCTTAAGTTTCCCAACCACAATGAAATTCCATAGACATATTGGCATAAAAATCATGTCTGTTGTCCAAAGTTTGTGAATTAAATGAAGAGATTTTTTTTTCTAATGCTGCAGCTGCGGCCTTACTATCTGAAAAAGTGAGCAGTAACTCACAAAAACTTATACCCTACCACAAATGTTGTTAATCTTTAAGGTGCTACTGGACTTTTACTCTTTCCTACTGCTAAAGAGAACTAAAACAGCTACCCATCTTGATCAATTTTTTTGTTTTGTTTTGTTTATGATTCAGAATGGTCAGCTGGTGTTTCTTCTAGGAATTGTGAGAATTGAAAATGAAGATTTTTAATTGATTTGATTAAAATGTTATGCTTGTGCTTTGTGTACCTTAAAAGCTTAATGCATTTGCTTCATGATTTTAAAAGATTGAAGGCCAGACAACCTAAGATTAGAACATGACCATTGAAAGAAGGAAAGGAGAAGTGCTCGAGGACATCATGTCTAGGCCATCTGGAAAACACCTAAATTTCATCAGGTCAAGGAACATAAGAACATAAGAGAAGCCAATGTTGAATCAGGCCAATGGCCCATCTAGTCCAACACTCTGTCACACAGTGGCCAAAAATACCACGTGCTATCAGGAGGTCCAGCAGTGGGGCCAGGATGCTAGAAGCCCTCCCACTGCTGTCCCCTCCAGCACCAAGAATAGAGTGCATCACCTGCCCCAGATTGAGAATTCCCATCTATACCTTGTGGCTAATAGCCACTGATGGACTTCTGCTCCATATCCTTATTCTAATAGCCAAAATGTGCGGATACCTATTCCCACCAACAGGGGGCTCACTGTCCCCCAACAGCTTTTCCTGCATAGTCAGTAGACTTCCTGGGTTTGTAGAAAAATCCAAGAAGTGAAGAAATCCCTTCAGGAACTCTTGAATTCCCCCAAAAGCCGTTTGAAATGGCCTCTGCAGGGACCTAACTCCAGGCAGCAACAGTGAGAGATTAGAACGTTGGGGGGAGGCTTCTAACTAGCTCTGTTGGTGAAAGGGGTGGGAGAAGGGCCCTTTCCAGGCCTCTTTTGGCCTTGGAGGGAGGGAAGGAGGGAGGGAGGGAAGGAGGGAGGGAGGGAGGAAGCCTTGGGGCCAGGCCTCACAAGAGTTGCCAGGGCCAGGCTGGGGGATTTCTAGAGATTTTGTGGTGGACTCTAAGGAGGAGGGCTGGGTTTGGGAAGGGAGAGGCCTCAGCTGGGGTATAATGCCACAGAGTCCACCCTCCAAAGCAGCCATTTTCTGCAGGGAGACTGCTGTCTAGAGTCCAGTTGTCATTCTACGGGGTCTCCAGGGCCCATTTGGAGGTTGACCACTCTAGGCCTGGCAGTAGTCTAGGGTTGCCAGGTCCCCCCTGATTTGCATGACTCACCTAGCCTTGGCTGCTTGCCAGCATTCATCAGCAGCCACCCTATGAAAGCCAGTGAGGTGCAGCAGTTAGAGCTTCAAAGTAGGGTCTGCAAGACCCAGGTTCAGATCCCCATCTTGCAGTGGAAGGTGAACCTCCCAATATTTTGAACTGGTGGCTATTTTGTTGTTGGTCCCATCCTCTATGGCAGCCATTTACTGGTAGGGCTCACTGCATATGTGTTGTGCCATCAAGTTACTTCTGACTTATGAAGACCCTGTGAATTAATGTCCTTCAAAACATCCTCTTATTAACAGCCATTCTCAGGTCTTGCAAACTGAGGGCTGTGGCTTCCTGTATTCAGTCAATCCATCTCATATTGAGTGTTCCTCTTTTCCTGATGCCTTCAACTCTTCCTAGCATGAATGTCTTTTCCAAGGTCTCATCATCTGTTCTCAAAATTCCAGAGTGGCCACAGACTCATCGAAACTGGGAACCACTGCTATAAGTCTCTCTGTCTGTCTTTCTCTGTCTCTCTCTCTGGTCGAATCTGCATTTGCATTTTCAAATCAGTTTTGTGCTGCTATGATGCCATCAAGCATAGAGAAAGACAGCGTCACAGCAGCACAAAACTGATTTGAAAATGCAAATGCAGATTCGACCTCTCTCTCTCTCTCTCTCTCACACACACACACACACACACACACACACACAATTTTCTGTCAATTAAAGGCATCTTTAATTAAAGGTATTATTCACAAGTTTTTCATCCAATAATGATCAGTTGCTAGTTAAAAGAAAATGACTACACAGAATTACTATAAATGCATTATTTCTTCACTCAGCTTTCTTAAAAGAAAATGAAAAAGCTTTTCAGAACTTCATGCCAACTCTTTCAAAGTAAAAACTATTCCATTCTAAGGCAGTCAGTGAAATTCACAGTATATATTTGCTCTGATTTACAAAATGGCATCTGCTCTAGCCATTTCAACAATAGAAAATACTGCCAACTTTCCACAACAAGGAAAGCTGGCAGTATTTTCTGTTGTTGAAATGGCTACAGCAGATGTAGTTTTTACAGAATTGCCAGTGCTGAGCTCACAGAATTCTAGAACTCATATTAAATTAGGCTAGAATGCACCTTGGAATCGGTAGGGATGAAAGGCAGGGGAATTGTGATGTATCTTATAGGGTTGCCAGGTCTTACCTGACTGCTGGGGGGGGGTGTCCTGGTCCTTCTTTGGGACCTCTTTGGTGCATGCACAAAGCACATGCACTGTGATGATGTCACTCAGATGTGAAATCATTGTTCAGGGCACAATGCTCTATCGTTTAAGGAAAAACTCTTATAGTCTTTCCTTAAATGA
Organism: Gekko gecko; assembly: GCA_029375565.1. Lineage (NCBI taxonomy): Eukaryota > Metazoa > Chordata > Lepidosauria > Squamata > Gekkonidae > Gekko > Gekko gecko. The sequence goes on from JAPDNY010000004.1 coordinate 60,198,972, forward strand.
TTGAGTGCCCCCCCCCCGTAATGTGCCTGATGCAATGATGTTACCTTGGTGCAAACAAAATGCTTTGGGGGCAGGGTCCCCCAAGCCAAATTGGGGCTGGCGGATTGAGGGCCATGAAAGCAGACAAACTCCCTCCCCTGTCAGGGGAATGAGAACCCTAGTATCTTATAAAGTGAACAAAACTTGTAATCACTTTGACTTGTATACTCTGACATTGTTTGCTTCACTCTTCCATCTAGCCATGGAGAAGGTTTTGCTATGTGGTAGCATTTTCCTCCTCTGGCATTAGCACTTCCATGTACATAAGGCTCCTTGAAAAGCACTTATCTGGTACACGTGGTAGAGGAAGCAAGTGCCACAATGGAAGAAAATCTCCACAGTGACTGGAGAGAAATGAGAGGAGAATATTGTCATAGGATCCAAGCCTATGATTTGTAAGATCTTGTCAGTATCCATTTTATAAAATTCCTCAAACTCAGTAATGAACTCAACAAACTACCAAATCTAGTTCCAGCTAGCTTCATACATCTCACTGCAACCCAGGGCATACAATGTGGATCAAAAGAATATGAGGCTAGGGACAGATAGTAAGGATTTCTACACAAACTAAAAGGGGGGTTGCAGAAAAATCTGAAATTTTAAAATAAAAAAGGGGATTAAAAAATTACAAAAGAAAACCCAACAACTGTAGTTTTATGAAAAGAATGCCCACTGAGCTCTCAATGGCCACTTTGGAGAAGGCTAGTCAAGCAAAACAATATTGCCGTGTCTTTTAATATCTGGTTTCTGCAAAGTAGTAGAGGTTGCACTAGCTACCAAGAAACGGAAAGATAAGCAGGGAAGAAAATACAGGGGAAAATCATATGCCCCTGCAAGTCCTTTTGTGTTTTGTGCTTTTACAAATATATATTTTACTAGGAATAAGGCCCGTTGTGGAAATAAATACAACGGGCTCTAGAAAGAGGCTCTGGGAGAGTGCCCCGGCTTTGGGCACTCAGTGACAATTTGCTGTGGCAATCTCAGCAGGGTATAATGACAGAGTCCACCATTTTCTCCAGAGGAACTGATCTTTGCTACCTGAAGAGCAGTTGTAATTTTGAGTGATCTCCAGCCCCCACCTGGAGATTGGCAACAATGGTTCCACATCAGGGAATGGCTGGATTGGAGGGTGGAGTCTATGGCATCATACCTGTCTGAGGTGCCACCCCTCCTCAAACCTCACCCTCTCTAGGCTCCATCCCTCAAATCTCCAGGAATTGCCCACCTGGAGTTGGCAACCTGATCAGGACTGGGCCCAATGAGTTTTCTCCCAAAGGCCAACATAGGTGTGGAAAAGGCCTTTTACTGACAGAGGAGAAAGTACAGGTGCCAACTCTGATTAGGGAAACACCTGGAGATTTGGGGGGTGGATCCTGTGGAGGGCAGCATTTGGGGGGGGGGTGGAAGGACTCAGCAGCATATAATGCCATAGAGTCTACCCTCCAAAGCAACCATTTTCTCCCGGGGAACTGTCATCTGGAGGTCAATTGTAACAGTGGGAGATCCCCAGGTCCTACCTGGAGATTGGCAACCCTAGGGGAAAGTCAGCCACACAGCGGGGAGTTGAAGAAAATGGTTTGATGGTCGCTGGCCCACCTCGTTAGCCAGCCAGCCATGCTGAAGCTAAGCAAGAGAAAGAGCTTTTTTCCATTTATTCTGACAGGAAAGTGGCCCTTGAGGAGGAGGTTATGGGCTGGGGAGGGGGTTATGCTGAAAGTCCTTTGTTTTTTTACTCACAGAACCGAGTTTGGGTGCCAACCAACAGCCACTGAGGGGCCAGTCCCTCACAGGAGTCAAGAGAACTGTCTTCCTCAGGAGAGAGAGCTGTCTGCCAGGGGGATTGGGTGGGGAAGAGGAGCAGACCCAGCACCCGGCCAATGGCACGCGAGTACTCTTGAGTGGCGGCTGATGGGCCAATGGCTGAGGGAGGGCATTTTACAGCCAATGGGAGTGCATGGAATCTTATGAAACCAAAAGATAATTATATTATAAGGAGAGATTCCAGTTTGTTTTAGTGGTTAGGAGCGTGGACTCTAATCTGGGAGAACTAGGTTTGATTCCGCACTCTTCCACATGAAGCTGCTGGTGTGACCTTGGGTCAGTTACAAGTTCTCTCAGAGCTGTTCTCTCAAGGACAGTTCTTGAGAGAGCTCTCTCAGCCCCACCTACCTTGCAGGGTGTCTGTTGCGGGAAAGGAAGGGAAAGGAGATTGTAAGCCCTTCTGAGACTCCTTTGGGTAGAGAAGGGTGGGGTATAAATACAATCTCTTCTTCTCCTTTCATTTCATTTCCTTGATCAAGAGTTATCTCAGCTAATATTTCCACTGCTTATGGATGAGGAGGTCACCAATTCTCCCTCCCTCTGCAGACTTCTGACTTCCCACCACTATGCCGCTCCTGGGCATTCCTGTTCCCCAGGAGTAACAGTTGAAAGTAATTTTGGGAAAGGGAAGCAAGAAGCAAGAAAATCATGCTACATGGATAGAAACTCTGACTTCAGCAGTGATTTTCCAGGGATTCAAGTCAAGATCTTGTCTGGTTTGGTTCAGCAGATTGTAGTGTATGTAATAGAATTTCCATGTTTGAAATACTAACTTTACGTTGCTACTTCCCCACTTCAATAGATGGCATCATGTGTGTCTTGCACAGTCCTTACTGGCTTTTTCATAAACTATGTTGTTGCCATCAATTACTGGATGGTTTATATCTCCAAGGGAGGGAGGGAGCAGGACACCCTGCTCTAAGTGCTGAACAGCTTCCCTCTAATAAGGTAGGGACTATGATCCTGTACAGTTAAGATCTTCAGTTCCACCAGGCAGTATGGAGTCAACTTCCTGCCTCAGGGGCCAATATACCTGTTCCTTTGACAACACATGCAAAACTAAAACCATTTTTGAAAGAAAAAAAATTATTTATTTTAAACATGTTTATGCCACTTTTCCAACTCATCAAAGTCCAAATGGAATTAATTCATAGAATCCCTAACCTACACATTTTTTAACCTTCGATGTTTGGAGCTCTTATCCTTCTACAACAAAGAGTTTGCTTTGTAACCAAATAATTTTACCATTTTTACCACTTATCATGTACATATACACTAAAATGCAAGTGGAGGTTCTGCCTTGTATCCATCTATAATCTCTTCATAAGAAATTTCATCAGTCAAGAGATAATAAGAGCAGTTTGTAGAAAGAAAAGCATGGCTCTAAATTGTGTGTGAAGAAGGCAAACATTCTGCTTGCAAATGGAGGATGAGAGCAACCATATTCTTCAATAATTTATTTAAATGCATTTCAAAATAAAGAGGTTTTCGGAAAGAGGCAAAAAAAAAGTCTTGACAGTTTTTTCCTTTTCTAGAAGGCTATTTAACAGTAATCCCAGCAGTGGAAATACGGATGGCCATCAGAAACAATGCTGAGTCTTGTTGACAACAGCAGATGTATCCCAGATGAAAGCTGCTAAATTAAACCATCAGGTCTCCACCTCCTTGTCAGATAGCAAGTTAATTTTCACAGCTAAAACCAGCAGAGCATGTCACTTGTTTTTTACAAGGTAGTTCATTACAAAAATTGGACATATCTGCACACTGACAGGGATTGGGGAAACAGAGGTTTCTATTTAATAACACATGTGGAGTCTCTGGGTGTTTACAAAACTGAGTGGGTGGGTTCATCAAATACATCAGGCCTTCCCTTAAGTCTAATTCCTGTTTACAGATGAGGGTGGGGGAAACGCATTGGTTGAAAGCCATGAAGCACAAATGTTAAAAAGGTGGGGGGAATCATCTTGGAACAGTTCTGTAACTTGTTTGCAAGGATTTACTCATTTCCAAAACTGTCTGTCTTTTTTCCTGATTATCAAAGGTTGGAATGGTTTCTGCCTTCCACTTTGGCACCATTTTGAGTTTCTTGTCCTTGGGAGATGCCTAATCAGTTGCAGATTTATTCCAAGGTGGTTGAAGGATTTAGTTTGTGTCTTCTGGTAGTTAAGAGTTTGGAAAGGGATAATTCAGTGAGAAAAGGGTAAACCAAGAGTCCATTGTGTCAGATGTTATGGGAGGGTCTGCCTCCTATACATTAAAGGAGGCCTGTTCTCAGCAATTCAAAAGAGGCCTGGCCATTCCAGTAGGTAGTTGAAAATTGTACTATTTGGGTTCCAGATCCATTTTTGACTCTCAGTAGGACAACCACTTCGCCAAGAATACTTAAAAGATGATTTTTTTTTATTAAAAGATAGGGTTGGTGCCAAAGAAAATGACCCAGATAGTGCAGACAGCTTGAGAATTGGCTATTTAACCAGAGATGTTTGATTATCCTCTAGTTTAGTTCACATTCCATCTCTAAGTTGCAATAAGGCATGCTGTGAACTTCAATACAAAAATCAACCACAGAAATGCTTGCTGTCATCACCATTTAATTTTTAAGTTTCTGCTATTATACCATTACACTTTACCATTAGGCAACATTCCTGGTGTCATAGTGTAGCATTAATCTGTTCAACCTAGGGAAAAAAAGTTAGGGAAGCACACTTTCACCTATGCCATTAAACAGATGGAAAAACAGATTAATGATCATAAGGAGCACACACTGAAAGCACACATGGACACCTGAAGAGTAAGTCTCAACTCAAAATGAAAAAAATTCTTTTACCTATACACCTTTTGGTAGACTGGGGGAGACAAAAAAGCACAGTAATCTATGACTAATAATACTTCCCCCTCTTTGTACTTACTTTGGGGGAGCATACCCCCTGAATGTTTTTGTTTTAATTTGCACCAACTAGCACTATTAGTCCATGACATCAGTACTATGCCTAATGGTAAAAATAGTACAATGGTGTAATAGCACCAATTTTATTTTTTATTTTTAAATCATGACCATGGTGACCACTTTAAACAGAGGCTGACACCTGGCAGTATGGGTTCCAACATGTGGAGAAAGCAGAGTAACCACATGAATGAACACATCCATTTCCCCCCCAGACAAATCTGAATCGCTAACCAAACAACTGGCTCCCTGTTTGCAACTAGCAAGCACAATGTGAGCCAACTGGCAAAAGCCCCATCATCTTTAGCTGAAATCAGCACAGCTGAACATTTGACAAACTGTTTACTGGTACTTGAAGTCTGAATATTTCCAATTGTACTAAAAAGATGGATTGCTTATGCACCATCTTAATCTGTTTTCTGCATCCCCACCGCCATCAGTGACTTGCAGACTTGAGCAGTCTCCCTCTCGGTCTTTCTTGTGGCTAGCTGATTTGGTTTAATTAATGGCAAAGCAAGTGAACTATCTGAATCTTCATTGCTTGTGTGTGTGTACCCACACTAGCTCATGGGAGTTGTAATTACCTAGAAGGGAAGAGATCTTTCATTCCTTGGCCAACTGCATACCTTTTGTACTGCATCAAGAGCCTTTCTCATAACTGCCTTAACATCCACTTTATTTTCACCCTTTTTTTAAATGGAGGCCAACAGTCATGAGGTATACCCAATGCCTTGTCTAATGGCATAGGTGGGTGTGTTGTATTGCTCAACATGCAATCCAATTTAAATTCAGGTGGTCCAGTGAGGGTCTCAACTCATGCTAAAATTAGCAGTACAATCACAACGAGTGCTTTCACACACACTAAATACTGGACTTTCAATCCACTTTGCAACACGATTTTACTTTGTGAAATGGCAAAATCCACTTGCAAACAGTTGCTGAGTGGATTCAAATGGCATTATTTAGCATCTGTGAAAGCACCTACTAAATTTGAATGCAGTTATGTTTTTGCATAAAGGGAGCTGCGGTGGCTCAAGTGGTTAAGACGCTGAACTGCAGGCTGCGGAAGGTCAGTAGTTCAGCAGTTCGAGACCCGTGAGTGCCGCATGACGGGGTGAGCTCCTATCTCTAGTTCCAGCTCCTGCCAACCTAGCAGTTCGAAAGCAAGAAATTGCAAGTAGATAAATAGGTACCACTTCAATGGGAAGGTAACAGCGTTCCGTGCGCCTTGGTGTTTAGTCATGCCGGCCACATGACCACGGAAATGTCTTCGGACAGCGCTGGCTCTTCGGCTTTGAAACGGAGATGAGCACCGCAACCCTAGAGTCGGATTTGACTGGCTTTCGAGCAAGGGAACCTTTACTTTACTATGTTTTTGCAGAGGTTTGCGGCATCTCTCTATTTAACTCAGGATTGTAGCTGACTACTCATTCAGCTGTATGGAATTTTTCTTTAGCACAAGCAATCTCTTTCAGCAGAAGAATGCTCTCCTGCTAATGATTCAGGAAGTTTCTATGTCAAAGCCCAACTCTGCCATGAACTTACTACTATACAAGCCACTGTTTCCCATAAACCACTGTTAGGGTTAAGAACATAAGAAGAGACCTGCTGGATCATACCAATAATCCATCTATTCCAGCATCCTGTCTCACACAGTGGCTGAGGCTGAGGCCTTTCTGATGTTGCATCCTGGCTCTGGAATTCAGAGGCTTAGTGCCTCTGAATGTGGAGGTTCCCCTCAGTCACCATGGCTAGTAGCCATTGATAGACTTATCCTCCATGAATCTCTCTAATCCCCCTTTAAAGCTGTTTATTCCTGCAGCCATCACGACATCCTCTGGCAGCGAATTCCACATTTTAATCACTCTCTGTGTAAAGTAGTATTTCCTTTTGTCTATCACAAACCTACTGCCCATCAGCTTCATTGGATACCTTCAAATTCTAGTATTTTGGGAGAGGGAGAAAAAGTTATCTTTGTCAGTTCTCTCCACCCTATGCATAATGCTGTAAATCTCTATCTAACCTTAATTGTCTTTTTTCTAAACTGAAAAGTCTCAAACTCTTGAGCCTTTCCTCATAGGGAAGGTGCTCCAACCCACTAATCATCTTCATTGCCCTCCTTTGTTGTAGTGGTTAAGTGCGTGGACTCTAATCTGAGAAAACCGGGTTTGATTCCCCACTCCTCCACTTGCACCTGCTGATGTGACCTTGGGTCAGTCACAAGCTCTGGCACAGCTGTTCTTGAAAAAGAGCAGTTTCTGTCAGAGCTCTCTCAGCTCCACCTACTTCACAGGGTGCCTGTTGTGGGGAGGGGAAGGGGAAGGAGTTTGCAAGCCGTTCTGAGACTCTCTTGGGTAGTGAAGGATGGGGTATAAATCCAATCTCTTCTTCTTCTCTTCTCTGTATTTTTTCCAGCTCTGCAATGTCCTTTTGGAGACATAGCGATCAGAACTATACAATTTTTTCCAAATGAGGCTGCACCATAGATCTATACAAGGGCATTACAATATCTGCCATTTTATTCTCAGGCCCATTCCTAATAATCCCTAACACAGTGCTTGTTTTTTTCACCACTGCAGAACACTGGGTTGGCACTTTCATTGAGCTATCCACTATGACACCCTGCAAAGCATCCATTTTTTTCCAGGGGAACTGATCTCTGTAGTCTGGAGATGAGCTGTAATTCCAAGGGATCACCAGGTCCCACCTGAGTCTGGCATCCCTAACCAATGTCCTTCAGCATCAGCCTCTCCCTAGTCCTAAGAGAGAATAACAGAAGTGAGCTGCTACATAAGCATTAGAACAAAAAGCCCAGGTTGGATCTAAACAGTTTTTCCACTGTTAAGTAAGCTTTGATAACCAAACAGGCTATTTGGGGATCATGGAAACTGCATAGGAAAATACTATATGGAACCAAACTGTAGCAATGAGGGAAGTTGGCTAAGAATGAGCCAAAAAAAAAAAATGGCTAGATACAACTCAAAGCATATAAAGTGCTGCAAATATTCTAGAGCTCTATACAAATGTTCACAGATGTATTTACAGTAGGAATGGGCACGAACTGGCTGACAAACCAAAATTTTTCACAATTTTGGGCTTGTTCAGGGGTTACAAACCAAAGTTCATGAACTGAAGAACCAAAACAAACTACCACAATTTTTTGGCGCACTTCATGGTGACTTGTGGCTCAGAACCTTTCAAACCACCACTGGACCCCAAACCAAACCACCTTTTCCTGTTCTGTGCCCATCCCTAATTTATAGTTCACATGCATCAAAAACCCCATTTTTTTCAGCACGCTCAGTTCTGAACATTGGAAACAGAAAAGAACATGCATCAAAAGGGGGAAGACTATTTCCTCTCTTTTAAACAATTTTAACTATTTTTTTGTGGTCAGTGAAAAATAAAGGGTCTGTAACTTTCGGCTTTGAAAGAGTACATCATGCGAAATGCTGGCCTGGATGAATCACAAGCTGGAGTTAAGATTGCTGGGGAAAAGATCAATAACCTCAGATATGCAGACGATACCACTCTGATGGCAGAAAGTGAAGAGGACCTAAAGAGCCTCTTGCTCAGGATGAAAGAGGAGAGCGCAAAAGTGGGCTTGAAGCTCAACATCAAAAAAACTAAGATCATGGCATCTGGCCCCATCACTCCTTGGCAAATAGAAGGGGAAGTCGTAGAAGTAGTGACAGACTTCACATTCCTGGGATCCCAGATCACTGCAGATGGTGACTGCAGCCATGAAATTAAAAGACGCCTGCTCCTTGGAAAGAAAGCGATGGCAAACCTAAACAGCATGATAAAAAGCAGATAGACTTATCCTCCATGAATCTGCCAACCTGCCATCCTGCCAACAAAAGTCCGCATGGTCAAAGCAATGGTATTCTCAGTAGTAATGTATGGCTGCGAGAGTTGGACTATAAGGAAGGCTGAGCGCCGAAGAATAGATTCTTTTGAACTGTGGTGCTGTAGAAGACTCTTGAGAGTCCCTTGGACTGCAAGGAGATCAAATCATTCAATTCTAAAAGAAATCAACCCTGACTGTTCCCTGGAAGGCCAGATCCTGAAGCTGAAGCTCAAATACTTTGGCCCCCAAATGAGAAGGGAGCATTCACTGGAGAAGACCTTGATGCTGGGAAAGATTGAAAGTCAAGGAAGAAGGGGACGGCAAAGGATGAGATGGTTAGACAGTGTCATCGATGCAACGAACATGAAATTGAGCAAACTTCAGCAGACAGCGGAAGATAGGAGGGCCTGGCGTAATCTGGTCCATGGGGTCGTGAAGAGTCGGACTCGACTGTGCGACTGAACAACAACAAACTCATGGCTTTGAGAGTGGACCCATAGTGTTTCCACTGAGACCTCTCACCATTTATTTCTTCACCATTATGCTATTTAGATAATAATCAAAAGAGTTGCTTTATTTTGGAGCTGGGTAACTTTCCTTTTAAGAACCTTTGGTAAACCTCAGTTTTTCTGGTTCATTATAGCAGGTTTTATTTTATTTATTTTATTAGATTTATATACCATGCACTCACTGCGCAATTAAAATAGGAGTAGACTTCATATGGTACAATTTGCATGGTGATAATATACAAACTATAATTATAGCTACATTTATTCCATGTCAAAAGACTTAAAATTCTGCACAAAGAAAAAATGAATTATGGGATCTTTAAAATATTCAGTCAGTGGAGTTTATTCTATATTTTCCCCTATTTTGAATAATTTGTTCTGGTTTTGTTAGACAAGAAAACTGAAGCTCCATCCCAATCCATGAAAGTCACCTCTCTGGCTTTTGGGTAAACCAGTGAGAGCTATGTACTTTCAAGCATATCATCATGGCCATAAGGATTAGAAATGGAACATTTCACATTACATCTGTTTATGGATGATAAACTTAGAACAATAAATCCCTAGACCTAAATTATCAGACTGTATGTATGCTCTACACTTTCCCATGTTATCACTGACAATGGAATGTTCATGATTGCAGATAGTTGTAACAGCTTTGAAACAGGTTACATTAATATTTCAATTTGAACTGCTCATTGTAACACAAAGCAAAAGTAAATTTATTTTTTCTGTGTTAGTGACACTTTGCATTTCTATTAAAAGAACAAGTTAGTGTTAGACAATATTTCTGGTTTTCACATTAATTCCTTTAATAAATATATTAGCTAAGCACTCACAATACAAGTACCTTTATCCTAATACAGAAAATATGTATGTGAAAATAATTTGGTACAATTTTTGATTTTGTTTCTCAAAATATTTTTCCCCACTCCTCAAATTCCATCATCAGCTCCCAGCACTTAGCACTCAACTGTACACCATTATACACACAACATGCTCATCCCCCAAACTGGAACTGCTTTTACATGGTGCAATCTCATACCACTGGGTACTGTGAATGAGTACTGCAACTCAATTGTGGGAGTTCCTCTCCTTCAAAGGCAGCACAGAGATGGGAAAGACAAACACAACCTGCCCAGTCCACATGATCAAGAATGTGGAATTATACTATAGCACTGCAGCACCCATGTGACTGTATGTGTGTAGAGAACCTAATATTCATGCTAAAGTGCTATTGGGACAGAATGCAGAATGAGCGGTAAACTATCCAGGATACACTCAGATATAAATCATTCCAGAAACATCTGGATCAGACATAACCATGACATTTTAAAAGTTTATTTTCTGGTGGTATTCGGCAGCAGCATCAACTGTTCTTTTATTGCAAGAGTGAAGATTAATAGAGATGTCAGATGGGCTGAGCCAGCATTTCTAGAGAAAGCATTACCCATTCTGTGGGTGGGGTGAATCTTAGTGTAGCAGAAACTGTCAATGCAGCTGGAATAAAAGGTCACTTGTAAAGGAAAATTATTGAAGTGTCAGGTTACTATTTCTTTGTATTTTACATAGGCAATAGTGGATTAACCCTCAATGATTTATGTTTGAATGGATTGACTTGACAGTGAAAGAGACAGCAACCAATTACCCCCAACCAAAAAAGAAGAACAATCCTTAGAAAACAGATTATAGTGGAAAGGAATGCTTGGCTAGCTCTTTTCAAGAATCAGTAAAGTTTTTAACCTTCTCAGTAGACTAATTTTTCAGCTCTACCCATTCATATTTATGAATTCTCTTTCCTAAGCAACACAGAAATGTGTAACAACTTGTAATTATTGAGCTTTATAAGACTTAGTGTTGTATTACTAAATGTCTTCTTTCTTGCAGGCACCATAGCTGGCATATTTTGGGCCTACCATCTCTGTAGTCTTGACACATTAATTAAGTTCCAGTGTGGAGTGCTGGTTCAATAGATGTCAAAGGCAGTTTGCTTTGACTGGACAATCACTTCAGTTTTTCAGCATAGCATAGACAGCTCCTTTGCCATATACCTAATAGTATGGTGTGAAAAATAATTACTTGGAAGGGTTTCGGTTTTGGCGACTTGCTAGACAGTCGCATTCCCTCGAGCTCTGATGGATGCGTTCCATACCAGAGTGGCAAGAAGGGAGACCGGACGATTTTGGTCTCCCCTAGAGCCCCTGTAGGGGGATTCTAGCCTGGGATGCGAAGAGAGCCACTCCCGAAGATTCCCTTCTGTCCTCAAAGGTTCTACCACACTGGCACTGGCACTCAGAGGCACACACTGAATCCAGAGCAAGCAAAGGATCTAAATGAAACGGAAGAAGAATCTACCTTATTACCCAGCGGTTAATCAAAATTAAACATGAGTGTGAGACTTCCGGTCTACAGTGTGGCGATGGCAGTCGCTCTCCCCGAGGCTCGGGGGAGTGATTTGCACACCAGTGGTTTGGAGGGGAGCTACTGATGTGGTCCCCCCATGGAACCCTTGGGTGGGGTTCCAAGCCATAGGGCTTTAAAGGGGTAGCCTCTTCAACAGCAGAATGCCGGCAAATTGAGGCTCCCCTTTGCCCTGGCGGTCCTACCGCTGTGTGGCCACATGGCATCAGCCAAGTTGGCCGGAACAAGCGAAGGAGATCGAGCGACTGGTGAAGATCTAAGTGAGGCTAATAGTGGCCGGCAGTGATTGTGAGTTGGCTGTAACCGAACTTTAAAATAACTGGAAAATTCCTCCCCCCCATAGCGGCAAACGGAAGGCAGAGGGATCCCCCCCTCCACAAGTGAGAAAAGCAGCAGAATAAGGGGTGGGGGGTGCGAATTGATCATTTGGCTTGTTTGGTGAGACTTACCAGAGCAGATTTGAAGCATAAGCAATTTTCAGAGGTGGTGAAACAGCTGCTGGCTTTTGTAAACAATCAATCAAGATGTTGAGTGCAGGGAGAAAAGGAGTAAAACTGAAACCTATGGGAGGTCAAAGTCCGAGGCCAGAAGACGAGGGGGCAGATGTTATGAGACTCTTAGCAGACACGCTCAAGCCTGTCATGGATCAACTCACTGGTATTAACCAGCAGTTAACTGTCCTTAATCAGACCCTCACAGTGCAACAGCTCCAGATGGCTGAAACAGTTAAACAGACGGAGCAAACGATGGAAGTAGTGAAAGAGATGCACACCGAAAACAAGACTTTGAAGAAAAGAGTGGACCAATTAATGAATAAACAGAATCATCAGGAAAATAGATTGTTGTTTCTACAAATGGAAAAAGCCAATATGGTCCTCAGGTTCCAGAGAGTTCCTGAATCACTGAAAGAGGACCTGAAGAAGCTTCTGAGTGATCTTATTGCACCAGTAGTAGGCTTTACAGCGGAAGAAATAATGCATGATATGGATGCAGCATATAGGGTGTATTCCAATTACACCAAAAAGAATAGCCTGCCTGGAGAAATATCAGTCAGATTCTCAAGAAGACAAACCAGGGATGCAATTTTAAAAGCTACGTCAGCAACTCCACTGAAAATGGGGAATGCTATCATCAAAACTTTAAAGGATATTCTATTTGAAATTCGCCAAAAGCAAAAGATCTACAAGGATTTAATTCTCTTCCTTCAAACTAATCAAATCGCATATAAATGGGCATTTCCAGAAGGGGTCATCTTTAAGCTACATGACAAGAGAGAGAAGATTGACTCGATGCACAAGGCCAAAAAAAAATATTAAACATGAGTGCCGAAATACTTAAAAGAAGCGCTGTGGGAGTGGATTTAAATGTAAGCCTCAAATCTGAAGAAGAAGGGGGGGAACCCTTCTGGAGGGGGAGCCCTTGCCTAGCCTAAATTACTGAATAAAAGATTGAGGCAAAAACGGACTTTAAGCATATATATCCATCCAAACCCACCAGTGCCAAGAATGTTTTTTTAGCACTCCAGAGAAAGATTTCAGAACTTCAAAGAACTTTTACCTTTAATGTAAACTATGTCTCAGCTTGTGGGAAAAATGGCGACCAAAACGAAACTTACTACAGGAACTACCAGTTCATCATCACCGAGTCACAGACTGGAAATGACCATAGACACTGCTAGCATGATTTCCAAAGCACTACACCCTCTGCTGGACCAGATGACAAACCTCAACAAAATCTTTGAAACACTCCAAAAAGAGATCAAGGAAGTCAAGTCCACATCAGAGAAGACAGCTAAAAAACTGCAAAAAGTTGAATACAATACAAAAAACTTTGAATTCAAAAATGGAATCAGCTGAAAAGGAAAGACCCTCAGCAAAACAACAATTACAACAACTTCAAGTGGAAAGATTTTCATATGTCCTTAGAGTTCAAGGGGTCCCAGAAACAAAAGATGAAAATCTCAGACAGATCTTAAGTGAAGCACTGGCTTCTCTGATAAATTGTGAATCAGAAACATTACAATCAGATATAGACATGGTATATTGTATCTACCCTGAGTTTATTAAGAAAAATAATCTTCCAGGGGAAATTTTTGTGAAATTTTTAAGAAGATCAACAAGAGTTGAAAGCAACTAATGGGACAACCTTAAAAATCCAAGGAGAAGAAATAAAGACTTTGAAAGACATTCCATTTGAAATACAGAAAAAGAGAAAACAATATAAAAACGTTACAACACTACTGCAAGAAAATTCAATTCCAGATCGATGGCTTATGCCAGAAGGACTGACTTTCAATTATAAGGGGAATAAAGAAAAGATTGACTCTTTGCTAAAGCTAAAACATATCTGGAACAGCAACAAACCCCAGCGAAACCAAAAGGAGACGCAAAGGACAAAAATGCTACAGATACAAGCGAACAAGATGGGACAAGCAGTGACAGTTCCTCATCTACATCAGCGTCTTTAGGCGATTTTATAGACTCTGACTCTGAATCTGAACTAGGGGTGGCAGCTCCTAGATCATTTAAGGTCAAAATCCCCTTCGAGAAGAAGAAACGTAATCAGAAGAAAAAGTCAAAGTGAAGATCTGAGAATCTACTTTGTTTTTTTTACTTGAAATAATGCACTATTATGTTACCTTAAATTGTATTTCGAGCTAGTGCTATTTTACTATAACTATTTTGTAATTGTACATATAGGGAATTCCTAAATTTGAATGTAGACCTTTCAAGATCCTTGCCTACTCTGTTTTTGTTTTTTAGAGTTTAGTTTGCAGATTGTAGTTGTTAGGGTGTAGTAAAAAGCATTAAAAAATGCAAAAAAAATTGCTTGGAAAATGTAATTTCAGGAAAAGAGGAATATCCAACATGAGATGGATTGACGCAACAAAGACAGCCATAGCCCACAGTTTGCAGGACCTGAGCAAGTCTGTTAACAATAGGAAGTCTGGAGGTCATTAATTCATAGGGTCACCATAAGTCGGAAGTGACTTGATGGCACTTAACACAAACACACACAGTATCAGTACCCTCATTTTGAGCAATCTGAATCCTACTTTACCTGCTTAAAATTTCTTCCAAGTTTTCTGCCATCCAATGATATAGGAAACAATTATTACATAAAATTACCATATTGGGGGGAAAACTAATTTCCTAAATCAAGACCAGCATGGCAAAGTACAGCAAAAAAAAAAAGGGTACATTGTACCATCCTTTCCATTTATTGTTTTAATTCATTAAAATATTGAGGAACAAGAAGAAATAAGAGCAGTAACAGCCATAAAATAAGCAATAGCATAATAAAAAAGGAACTTTAACAAAATCAGAGAACAATATCAGGAAAATCTGTAGTAAGACAGAGAGACCTCAGCAATAATAGCCACAAAGCAGCAACATGGATAATTCAAAAAAATCCAGAAAAGGCATGGAAAAATCAATTCCCTTTCAATAAGCTGGGTGATGAGCAAACTGCTGTGGAAACGAAGTCCTACTGCTGAGGTGTCACAGCCCAAAAGACGCTGCCTATGGTAGCCACCCTTTTACTCCTGGAGAATGGAGGACATGGAACAGGGCCTCAGTGGAAGATCTTAATTAACAGGCAGGTTTGTATGGCAACTGCTCCATCATGTACTCTGGTCATAGACCATTTAGGTCTTTAAATATAAGCATTGAAAATGGTGTCCAAAATTGGGAGATAATGCAGGCCTTTCAGATTCAGCAAGATATGAATCCTAAACGTCAACCACCTAACAAGTTTTCTTTTGCATTTTGAAGAAACTGGAAAGTAGAGAAGACCCACGGAGAGTGCTTCCTAGTAGTCTAACCAGGGTATGATCAAAGCATGGATAACTGTGACCAAATGGCATTTCATAATGAACCGTCACAGCTGACATACAAATCAAGTCAGATAAAGGTACTACCTACTACAAAATGAACTTGAACCTTCACCTGAATACCTGAATGTAATAGCATCCCACACTGTTACATCCATTTGATAGCTTTGCACTTCTTTCTTCAGAGGGGCAGTACAATCCCACCAACACAGTCCACAGTCTTCGATTAGCCATACTATTAACCAACAGCTCATTAGTCTGATCTGGACTGAATTTCAGTTTTCTAGTCCTCACCCAACCCACCTCTGTCTCTAGATACTAATTCAAGACATTACCTACTTCAGCTAACTCATTTGAAAAGTAGAAGCAGAACTGGGTGTTATTGGCAGCCATTGTCAGATGATCTATCCCAGTAGGCATTAAGTAAAATGGGCAATTATAGAGTCTTGCATTGCTCCACAGTACCAACTCCTCTCTGTGTTACATGCCCTGATGCTTTCTCTTGTGTTTCCTCACCCCACGATCCAGAGGCTGTTCATAGTCCTTGGAAACCACTTAATTAGGACCCCTACTGGTTGCTTCTTTCGTTTGTTCTCAGACTTGCACAGACCCAACGAGTAGCAAGGAGACAAGACCGGGAAGGGAAATCTTCCTTGTATCTCTAGTTATCATTTATTTATTTAGATTTCTTGGCCTAACTTCCCCACTTATGCAGGGCTCAGGGCGGATTACAACAGAATTGTTCAATACAATTATAAAACCAATTAAAACCACAAGAATTCAGTATTAAATATTCAGCACAAATATTTAAAACATTTAAAGAAGAAGATGGCATTTCTAGCATTCAGATTTTTTGGAGGGAAGGGACAGTACCAGGCAGATGTAAGAAACTGTCACTGACCTCAGCCAAAGGCCTGGCAGAACATCTCCGCCTTACATTCCCTGTGGAACTTTAATAGATCAGATAGGGCACGGATGTCATTTGGCAGAGAGTTCCATCAGGCTGGGGCCAGGGCTGGCTCACTCACTAGGCAAACTAGGCATTCGCCTAGAGCACGCCGGCCCTTAGGGGTACCAAACTGCACCCACCCCTCCCCGCCAAAAGCCCCCTGCCTCCGCCAAAAGCTCGTGCTGCACGCTGGCAATGTGCCCTTGACCTCCCTATGGCCTCTCTTTTCCCCACTCTCCCCGAGCCTCCCCCATGGAGGCAGAGGGCTGACAAGAGGGTGGCATGGGAGGGGTGCCGGGAAGGGGGCGGCAGAGGCTGGCAGGTGGCCCTTCCCTTCCATGGCTTACCTGCATGCCCTGCAGCTGTGGGGCATGCAGGCAAGCCAGCGCTCAGATGGAAGGGACGGGGGTTTAAACCCCCTTCCCTTCCTTGGCTTGCCGGTGCGCCCCACAGCTGCAAGGCATGCAGGCAAGCCGGCACTCCTTCCCTTCCTTGTCTTGCCAAGGAAACAGCATGGGGGGGGGCACCAGAAGATGTCCTTGCCTAGTGTGCAAAAACACCTGGGGCCAAGCTGAGAAGGCCCTGGCCCTGGTTGAGGCCAGCCAGATATCTTTGGGGCCGGGAACCACCAGGAGATTTGGGGGACATATTGGGAGAGGCGGTCCTGAAGGAATGTAGGTCCCTGACAGTTAAGGGCTTTAAAGGTAAGCACCAAAACCTTGAATCTGATCTGGTGCTCCACTGGCAACCAATGCAGCTCGCGCAGCACTTAGTAATACCCCTCCTCAGCTTCTGCTTATTTCCTTTAATTGTATAGAAGCTCTTGCTGCTGTAACAGTGTGACCATTCGTATCATGAGAGTATGCATCAGACAATTAGCAGGTTCATTTTAACACTACCCAGTTCCTTAGTGTACCATTCACACATGAAGCTCTGTTCTATATATTCAATCAGAATTACCTTGATTTTAACTCAATGGGACTTACTTTCAAGTAAGTGCTCATAGGGTTAGAGTCTTACTGATAGATCTATCACAATTCTTTGCAATTCTAAGGTGGTCTGGACAACAGCATTGGCAAATTTTGTTGCCTGGTATAAACAAGTAGTTCATGAGTTAGATGTGCCTTTTGCCATACAGTGTGGCCATTTGTATCATGAGAGAATGCATCAGCATGATGCATTAAATTCTCTCACATGATATTGACTTCCTTACGGTAAGCCTGTTGTTCAGGGACCTATCAGAGCTGATGGATACATTTCTCTGATGGGCCTCTGAAAATATTTCATAGAACTATGACAAAAGATTTGCTGAAGTCAAGGTCCTCTATATCCACAACAGGTCCTCAGTCACCAAACCAGAATGAACATTGATCATACACATTCAAGGAACTCCTGAGGACAGCTTTCCCTGCCCCCTCCCAGCATTTTCCTGATCATGTTGAATTTGTCATCTTATATATACATCATAAATATAGATTCCCAGTTATCCATGCCATGACAAAGCACCTTTCTATTGGTAGATGGTGACATGAAAAATGAAAAGGATCTGCACATGGCAAATGAGTCATGAGTGGGGAGTCTCCCTAGGAGAAAAATAAGCCATCCCCCACAAGCCCAGAGGAGTCATGAATCAGCCCTGCAAAAGCATGCTTGTCATTCTTTTTTGCTTCTGCTGCCGTCATTTGTTTTCCCCTCCCATTGTTTGGATCAAAGAAGGCAGCCCCTGAGGATGGTGCATGAGTGATTGGCAACCGGCATTAGGCAAAGGTCAGTGCTAATTATGGTGTCTTATTTGCATGAGGAGTTTTGAAAGATGGAGACTAAACTGTCAATGGCATTTGCTGCCAACAAATTACTTGGCTGACAGGACAATGTCACTGCTCATCAATGCTGATCTAGTGTAAGCCGGTACTTGAGCAATTAAGGAAAATAGAAATGGGGCCACAGAGAGTTACCTTTCAGTGAGTAATTACTATAGGTGTCAACAAGCTTGGAGAAAAGAGATATATTTACTATATACATGAATCAAGGTTATAAATAATTGGAGAGTTGCTTAGGATAATCACCTATGTCTCTGGCTCACTAATTTTCCTCTCTCTATCTCCCATTTTCTTAACTCTTCCACCCTGATTATTCCTACTCAGAAAGGGATGGGTAATATATGATGATTAGTCCCTGCAGACCAGACAAAATATGAATAATTTCTTTATTAATTGAGCCATATGAATTGATAGACAGAGAGTAGATTTTATTATTTGCATACCAAGCTATCCCCTAATGATCTAGAATTTGAGGTTGTGAAATATTTGTGTAGCAGCTTCACTTCCTGGCAGGCAGTGATCACAAGGTCAGCGCAGGGAGGCTCAGTCAACCCCTCTGACCTCAGCTAAAGTCAGCCCACAGTGGGGCTGCAGTCACACATGCTAAATAATCCACTTTCAGTCCACTTTCAATGCACTTTCCAACTGGATTTTTACTGTGTAAACTTGCAAAATCCATTTGGAAAGCGGACTGAAAGTGGATTATTTAGTGTATGTGACCACACAGCCTAAGTACACTAATACTAGTGGGAAAAGGAACAGTTTCTAGTCCCCTCAGGTGGCCTAAACATTTTAGAATCACTGTGGAGAGGGATGCTCAGGGTCACCAGCCCTATTCCCTGGTCTCGGTACACACAACCTATATTCAGGGGCAGACTGGGAGGCCAAAACAGCCCCGGAAAAGGGCTCCATCTCCCCTGCTGCCACTCTGCCACACTTCACCTGATGAAAAGCAAATTGGAGACAGCACCACCTTTCTCCTCACCAGCCACAGCACTCCTCTGCCATTATTGTGTTACTCTTTGATAGTTATAGCACGGGGGTGGGGGGCTCTTGGCAGGTGACCCTAGAGCAATAGCCCACTGTGACTGCATCCAGTAAAGTAAGCAACCAATCAGACTCTGGCTATGTTAGGCACCAGATTGCCTATTGTACTTGTCTCATTTTCCTTTCAGGACAAATTATTCCGGTCAAGGTGTGTGAGAAGAATCAGGAAATGGTACAGACAAAAGTTAAATGCCCTCATCCAGCCCTGATTAAATCTGGGACCACTCCAGACAGGCCATTTTATGAAACCTCATTACAAATATCCCACTGTCACCTAATTGTGGTCTGAGTGGCCACTGTTATAAACAATCTTAGTGTTGTAGGGCAAATCTCTTTTTTAAAAGTGTAACTGTTGACTTATGTTGATTATATTTCCAATTTGCTGCCATTCTGAAATATTAAAAAATGCACAAAAATGATTCTGCTGCTGTTCTGCAATTTGATCTTTAATAGATCCAAGAATAGACCTGTGAACTTTTTATAACTGTTCCCTTCTGCTGAAATCTCTTTGCTTCCACTAGTAAGAAGTTAGTATACCTACTGCTGTTTAGATAAAAAAGTTGCCAAACAATGTGTTAGAGGCTTGCTGTTAATCATAAAACTCTCTGACACACATAAGGCTGGCCCTGCCAAATGAGCAGATTCTAATGAAGAACAAACACTTTAAGTAAAACTAGTAACTAGTAGCAGTGGATTCAGTATAACCAGATGCTCCATGAAGAATATCTTAACCTAAAACTCCTTAATTTAAATTTTTAAAGTGACACTGCTCTTGAAATATTTACTAGAAAATCACATGACTCCCAGTTAGAACACAAAACTATTGAAAGTGCATAAAACAACTTATAAAAAGCTATCAGGTTCACTCTGTTATTTAATCATTGGGGGGAGGGGTGTTAAAGTATAGATCCAAAAACTCTCATGGTTCAAAAGTGCTTGCTCTACATTGAGAAGTTTTAGTAAAGAAGTATGAAAAGGTTCCAAAGCAAAAAAAAAGTTGGAGGCTCTTTGTTTATATCCTGAAAAATGCTCACGAAGGGCTTACTCCATGGACCCAGTTCTAATTTGGCTTATATGTTCTAAAATTCTCACCTGGAGAGCTCTAGTGACCTGCCCCACATTCATTATCTTATATGGATTACTTGACTCAAATTGCAATTTTGAAATTCTTTCAAATGATATTGTCTACTGGCCTGACAAAATCCTTGCTCTCAAGAGCTGAACACAACATGAATAATGACCACACCTATAATGCTCTTTGATGTGATTTTGTCTAGAGGTTACAAGATATCCAAGTGGACCAATTTGTCCATAAAACAGGCTTCCCAATGTTTGTATATAACATGTTTTACCTTATATGACAAGGAATGAAATTCCATCACCCATACAACAAGCTGTGAAGAATTTGTTGCTGACTTACCCTTAAACATCTCACATCTTGAAATCTCGTTAACTCTGTTTCTTAAATGAAATATAACCCTTTTGAGGAACCCCCAGTGAGACAGTTCCATAACAAGCAAGTCAGCCCTGCATCATAATCTTTGCTAGATGTACAGTTTCTTTACAAATGTAAAAACTGGCTGAAGATTAAGTGCTCCTTAAGATATTTAGGATGGCGAACCAATGAGAATTTGTCTGTAGATTTAGAAGACATCCTGAGCTGTACATGATTATTATCTTATATAACATGAAATCTTTTAATCTTGCTGGGTGACCTTGGGCTAGACACACACTCTCAACATACTTCTATGGCAATCGCACCCTCTTCCTTCCCTTATGCACAAGATTTTCCCTTTTCCCTTTTTATTTCTTGCTGAGAAGCCCCTATATTTATTTTCTTCTTATTTGTTTGTCTATGGCTGTTCCACCCAGTCATTACAGATAAATAGCTAGAGAGAGACAGAGACAGAGATATGCTGGCCCATCCCAGGGAACTGAGGGAAGAGACAAAATCACCTTCAGCTTCTGAAAAGGCACATGAGAGGCTTTTGAAAATTCATAATAAACAACATGTTTTATTTAACTTAGAGGAGAAAATGTCAGGAGGAATCAGGTGTAGGATGTATGAGGTAAACTGATAAAAAAGTGAGGTAACTTTGTAATCACACTGACTCCAGATAATTTGTTGCCAACAAATAAGTGTTTCTGCTTTTCAGTTTCTGCTTAAACACTCAAGCATAGGTTTCTGAGTTTCACTGACTCCAGAAGGCAGGAACATGCAACAAGTTCCCAAAATCCTTCTATATACACAGACCAGGGATCAGTTCTCTTTTAAGAACTATCTTCCTTTTCATTGGGCAGGGATTACTTCTCTTAACTAGAAGCAATTTCCCTTACTGGCTTGAATGAGGATCCTGTATGTTCCTCTGACTCCTTTTGCCTCCTTCCTAGTCCACAGGCAGTGCTTAACTGTTCTTTCTTCAGCTGTCAGTTCCCAACTATCATTTCTTAACTGACTCTCTCCACAGAATTCTGTTTGAATAGCCTTTCATTCAAAGGTTTTCAGACTCTGGTCGAATCTGTATTTGCATTTTTTAATCAGTTTTGTGCTGTATTTGCATTTTAAAATCAGTTTCATGCTGCTGTGACACTGTTTTTCTCTGTGCTTGATGGTGTCACAGCAGCACAAAACTGATTTTAAAATGCAAGTGCAGATTCGACCTCTGCTAGGCATTAACCCTTGACAGTCTGTTACAACATCATATGGTTGTGAAAATAAAATACAGAAGAAGAACATGATGTAAGCCACTTTGGATCCCCATTAGGGAGAAAGGTAGGGTATAAATGAAGTAAATAAATGCATTTGTAGCCTGCCTTTCTTTTTAAGCTGCATGAGAGAATGGTAAAGTTGGCAAATGTCTCATCAACAATTCTAGCTGTGCTGTTAACAACATGCTCTCACTGAGAGTTTACTTGGCATCACTGTTTAGTTCTATCCCATGACAAACTATTCTTACTGATTCCTGCTATTTAAAAAAGAAGAAGAGTTGGTTTTGATACCCTACTTTTTACTACCTGAAGGAGCCTCAGTGCAGCTTACAATTGCCTTCACTTCCTCTCCCCACAACAGACACCCTGTGAGATAGGTGGGACTGAGATAGCTCTAGAGAACTGTAACTGACCCAAGTTCACCCAGCTGGCTTCGTTCAAAGGAATGGAAAATCAAACCTAGTACTTCAGATTACTATTAACATCTCTTAACCACTACACAAAACACAAAGCATCCAGTATTTTTCCACAGTCTGTTAGCAACTCCAGGACCAGAGGAATGGCTTGTTCAGAACTTCTCAACTACCTCTCTCCACTAACATGTGATTTTGAATCTGGGCTTCTATCTAACCTCTAAACTTCAGGCACTACATCAGACTTATTCTAAGCCAAGGGAAGCATTCATGTTTTTTCTACGCACTCAATAGATGCTGCGTATAGTTCTATATTGGAGCATTTTGGCTAGTATTAACATTTATTTGTCCTATCACTCTAGGGGGTGAGAGCCCTGTCTTCTACCCATATTCGGTATTCTTACCTAGCTGCCAAAATCAGTGCAGCTGGCAATATCAACTTGCTACTAGGGATGGACACATACCAGGAAAATGTGATTTGGTCCAATTCGTGGTTCATGGTGTACCCAGTTTGCGAACCACAACCCATGAACTTTTAGGAGCTAAATGAATCAGTTTGGTTTATGAGGTTTATGATATGATAGAATGGCTCCCTGATGTTCTAGAGACACTAAACTTGCAGAGAATCTCCAGCTGACTCTTCTCTACCATCCCTTCAAGTTTGGTGAGGATTGAATGTACGGAGTCTGAGTTACAGCCTCCCAAAGAAGGTGCCCCATCCTCCATTGTTTCCAAAGGAGTTCCAGAGAATCTCTGCAGTAGAAACTGAAGGTAGGGGGCATTTTTGCAAGCCCAGTAGAACCAGTACAATGTGCCCAGCAGAACGAGTGCCACTGTGGCAGTGTATTGCTGTAGTAGCACATGAAGTAACAAGTTGGGTAATTTTGATTATATAAAAGGAGTGATAATACAATGGAATATATTGTGGCACACTGAACTCCTCTCCCCCAAATACCCATGTTTTAATGCACATGATGACTTATCATTACATGGCTTACATCAAACAAGTATGCAAATAAAAGGAATATACCACGGAGCAAGTTCAAAGCATGCATTCATCATTTTCTAAGTTAAATCACAGAAACACCACCTGTAAAATCAGATAATGGGTAGAATAGAATATAGGGCAGAGACAACCCAAGGAACTATTGCAAAATGAAATGAAGGGAATCCATCCACCTCTGAACAGGGTACATATATATAAAATATGTTACCATGAATGCATCCTCTTCGAGGAGCTGATAATGGGAGGAAGGTACTGGTGCTATTGTCCTGAATTGGATAGCCCAGGATAGCCCGATCTTATCGGATCTCAGAAGCTAAGCGGGGTCATCCATAACAATTATTTGGATGGGAGTCTTCCAAGGAATAGCTCTTGCCCTGAAAACCCTATGGGGTTGCCCTAAGTCAGCTGTGACTTGACAGCACTTTCCACCACCGCTGCTGCTGTTATGCTGCTCATGCTAACCCAATCTTAGAATGCTCATTCCTTGAACTGAAGATCAAACTACACTGGTCTTAGCCTTGTGACGAACTCTTTCCTTTTTCCAAATCAACATTAACCCACTTGACATTCTGAGCAGCACAATCAAATTATAGGATAAATAAATTAGTAATCCAAAAATAAATTTTTATAAATTCCTCGTTGATGCTGATAGAGAGCATAAACAAAACTGCAGAAGGCTTTTGTTTCTGCCTGGGCCTGCCATTAAGTTCTTTTATATAGAAACCAGAAGCATGTCTGCATGTGAGGTATTACTTCAAGGCACTAGAGCACCAAAGCTCTCAATTTAAAAACATTTCTCTGAATTCCTGAAAGGTTTATCATGGCTGATCTGCTTTTGTTTCATGCTTCACAAGCAATAAAAGATGGTTGTGTGTCAGAACAGGGCCTTGACCCTTGGTTTCAGTTTTCTGATCACAGGGATTCTAATTGATCCAAATGATGTCAGTTCAGTTTTTGTTTTATATCAGTAATATGATGGTGGCCAGTCAGATCCAACTGCTTCTATGATGGCAAAATATACAGCAGTGCAATATATATATATATATAAATTATCAGACTTTTGCTCCCTTAAAGTTATATTTGTACAGAGTGAAAGAAATTCATAATGGTTATAACCACAGATATGCTTATTAATAAAAAAGAAAAAGTTGACAAGAGAATGGTTCAATGGGAATTACTGCCTCTTTATAATAGCTGTTCAGAAATTCTAAAGTATGTTATAGGGAATTCTTTTCTACTTCACTCCATCAAACTGAACTGTAAGGGTTCTTAAGTTACTTTTCTTGACAAAGCATGGATAAGGAGATAAAGACAGGCCAGATGATCATAAGAACTTATTAACAATAGAAGGAATCAGAAGAAAGAGGTTTCTGAGTCCAAGAGTAGGGAAGCTATTGAATTTTTCATCTATGCCAGTCAACTGAAAAATCTCCATTTCACTTTTTCTGTTCCCTTGTGTGAACCAAGTATGTTAGTTTTCCAGAACAAAAATGGAGAGAGGAACAAAAAGGCTCACAATGACAAGATATGAAAAATTCAGTATTACAACAAAGTACACCTTAACTAGGCTTTCTGAAGAGGCTGCATAGAATTCTGAATAAATAACATCAGCCCCGGTCACATGGGTGGGATAATCCGCAGGGGATGGGAGGCTTTTAGCAGTGGAGCAAAAAGAAGTGTGGTAGCAGGATCTCAAGTCCCCCACAGCTCCGTCTGCAGGCTTCTGGCAGACCATCACACCAGCGAGGCAACGCAGCAGGACCAGCGAGGCAACACAGTAGGACCGCATTTGTGCACATGCATCCGACGTCCAATGGCTGCTGGAAGTGACGAGCTACCAGCGCGTCTCCGCTCGGACACCAGCCAGTGCCACACATTTAACGGAAAATAGTACTGGTTAGCAGGTAGTTTTTAACTCTGCTTTTTCTGCGGGAAGCCATGGGTTGGCCATGGGAGTGCTATGCCTCCCAGATGTGCCGGTGTGATCACGCTCGGAAACTCCACAGGGCTACCATACCTTCAGCAGGGCAAATGCTCCATGTGACCAGGGCCATCCTTAGCTGAGATCCAGAGTAAAACATAAATAAGTAGGCCATATTGACCTATCAGGATGCAGAGCTTGATGAGGGATGCAAGCACTGGCTCCAGCTTACTGATGTCTGTGTTTGCAGCCAGGGCCAGGAGGGAGTCCAGGAAGATAGCTGCCACTGCTTCCATCCATGTGGCAATCCTGCAGGTGTTAGCCTGATTGCGCGTTATTATGAATAATAACGAGGGAATTATATTGATTATTAATAAGCAATCAGCTGCGAGAGCGAACACCAATGTATACAGAGGTCAGCCCCGCCGGGAGGAGTTGGTAACAGACCAGGAGACTTTTATGATTGAAAATAAAGTCTTTTACTGAGGTTTGCCACACACAAACAATTACACAAGCTCACACACAATTATTCAAGTCCTAAGAAATACAGAGAGAGGTAAGCACGTTTGCATTAGCAGGTAAGTCGTTGGTGGGTCATATTTACCAGTCGAGTCCTGTAGAGCGTTCCTCAGGAAAAATGGAGGGGAAAGAAACTAAGAAAAATGGGGCCACGCGGTCTGACCAGCAGATTGTCACGTGGAAACTCGGCCTGCAGACCAGAGTTTAAAGATGGAGGTAAGGGTTGGGGGATAGCAAGCTGGACATAAGAGGGTCAAAGGTTCGATAGGGGTCGTAGTAGAGAGCGAGGCCTGTGGTCTGGCATCCCCTTATAAGCAGGAGGGTGGGGGCTGGTTACCTCTTTGATTCCCGCCTCCTGGTAGTCCGTCCCTGGAAGCACCCTATTGGTTGGAAGATGTAGGGGAGGTGTGTGGAGGTGTGCCTGAGGGATGGTCAATACTGAGAGCTAGAAACTTACTCATGTCTGACACCAGGTGATAGCTAGGATGAGTCATTCAGCCACTTCTATTGTGTTGTTGATGGCATTAGCCCGGCTGTTGATGGCTCTCAATCAGTAACTAGGCAACGATGAATAGATTCTGCCAGGGCTACGTGAAGTCTTGCATGTGAAGGTGGGGGGAGGAAAGAGGCTGCCTGCTGTAGAAGGAACTCTCAATGGCGTTTTTGGAGTTCCTATATCTGGTATTTTACCAAACCATGTTACTGTGCTTTGGTGTGTACTGATTCTATTTCATATTTCCTTTGCGGGAAACAGGCTGGTAACCTCTGCTGGGCACTGGAGCTGCTGGGCTGGTCAGGAGAAACGTCTCTTGCCTGGGTGCAGTCTCTGCTGGCATCTGGGAAGGTTACCATGTGGTTCAGTTCCTTACACACGCACTGGCACAGTTTATTATTTTATTGCAGTCCAAAAAGAGGCTAAAAAGCCTTGCAGGGCAACACAGGTTCATCCCAGCAAGTCAGATGTCCCTGGGGCTGGGCACCACCAGAAGATGTTGGTTGGTGGACCTCAGTGCTTTACGGGGTTCATATGGGGAGAGGCGGCCCCTGGCTGTATATTGTTTATTGTTAACCCAACTTGACTGAAGTGATCATATAATTTAGCCTAGATTCAAAAAGATATATGTGTGTGTGTGTGTGTGTGTGTGTGTGTGTGTGTGTGTGTATCTCTGTTTATAATTAAGGCAGTGCAGGTCTCTTGTGTTTGTATGTCATGCCTTCCAAGCTGATCAGTGAACTTAGACAAAGTTAAAGCAGGCTCGTCGGCAAGGCCTGCAAAAAAAAAAAAGGGACAACAAGGCCCAAGCATAGCAGGGCATCCATTAGTTCTAAGCCTGGTAAAGGGTCTGTTTGGGCACTCCCTCCAGCACTCTGGCAAGCATCTGTGACTCTGCACTTCGGGTGAAGGCCCCTCAGGACCCTACTCTGGCAGCCACCAAGCAATGGCATTCAAGGGCACCTCCCACCAACCCAGTTCATTCTGTGGCTCCAGTGCAAGATAATTCAGCTGTCCTTCAGGGGACAGCCCAGGCCTTGGAGCAACTGTCTGAACACTTTGACCAGATGGGCACACAGTCCACATCTTCTGAGCCACTGCCACACCCAGATCCAGGGAAAGGGACAGGAGGCCCCATACTCTAGCAGAATCCATCCTGCAACATCCTGCAGGACTGTCTACCACACAAGAGACAATGCACCAGACATCACGAGTCTTGCAGGATGACAAGGGATTGTACCAAGATAACAAGTGATTGTACCAATTCCAGTAGTGATTCTGGATCAGATGAGTAATACCCCGAGGAAGATTCCATTCATATGCCTGGAAATTATTGGGTTAAAGGTCAGCTGTTTTATTTCCTCTCTCAGCTGATATTGGCCAATCAGAGAGCGAATAGAGCAGCCAATCATATAAGCTCTTCTCTCCAGGGAAGATTAACTCTTGATCTCCCTGGCACAAGCAGCATGTACTGGCCCCGGTGGGTCTGGTGTGGGAGCAGGCAGAAGTTCCACAGGACGATCAGGCAGAAGGTACCAGGTAAGCACTAACAATACAGGTTCAAGCAGGAGAGTTGTCAAGAGACAGTCCAAGGGTCAGGTATCTGGAAAGGGGAGTCATCAGTCAGTCCAAGAGTTGGGGGTCCAGAGGTTGGGTGGTCCAGTGTTCAGTCCAGGTTCAGAGCAACAAGGTTTCGGTCAGTGGCAGATTAACCATTAGGCAGACTAAGCACGTGCTTAGGGCACCAGGGCCAAAGGGGGCACCACAGAGTTGGGAAAAGGGTGAAAAGAAAAAAAATGAATGAAGATTTGTAATTTTTTTTTTTTTTGATAAAACTAGTGCAAATTCATCATGGTGCACCCTAGGGTTATATTCTATTTTTTGTTGGTGAGGTGCAGTGTCATAGGCTATGTTTAAAAGTAAAATGCATGTGTTCAACAACTAAAATGGACTGGGTCAGTGTGGAAAGGAGGGGGGCACCAAGACTGGCCAGTGCTTAGGGCACCTGTGAGCCTTAATCTACCCCTGGTTCTGGTCAGCACATCAGGGGACAAGGTGGGTGGTGATACAGCTGTGGTACACATTACATCCACAATGAGCGGCTTTCCCCTTCCTGGATTTATAGCTGACTCTCCATGGGCTGATTAGCTGCTGCTAATTGTGGCACGCATCCCTGCAAGTACTCATCTGGCAACAGGTGTCTGCGATCCATCAAACATTCACTGCGATGGGCTCTGAGGTCTGATCTCCACTGACAGCGACAGCACTCAAGGGGTGTTGGGGAAATGCTGGGCCTGGCCTCCTCCCTCTCCTCTGTATCTGATGCCAGTAATTTGCTTGCAGCTGGAGGAGATGGCAAATTGGTTACAGCCGGTGTTTAGTCAAGAGCTTGCATCTCCTGTCCCTGAAGATTGATGGGATCTATTGCAGCTGGATGTTCCTTCCCTTCCAAGGAGATGATATCGTTATCAGGCTAATCTTTCATCCGGTCAGGCTGGGTACAAGGGAGACGTATGACACAGCATTTTTAAAAGCCTTCTCTTCTTTGCAATCCATCACATGCTCATATCCCAAGTTTGCCCATCTGTACTCTAAGGGGAAGGGGGTGGATGCTAACTTGGGTATGTCCTGGGGTTTGAAGTTATCCAGTACTAATAGGGCTTCTGTGGCCTATAGTGGCTTTGAAGACACCCCCCCCCCGGCATCCACCTCCCTTGTAAGATCCAGGAGCACATTTTTTTCATTGCTGAAAACCTGAAGGAGATGAGTGAAAACATGGACCCCACAATGACAAAAAGAGTAGTGCCAAGGGCATAGCTGAATGTACATTTTTAAATTGGCTTTCTGGATATGCAGTTTTTATGGGCATAGTAAAGTCCACTTATTCTGAGTGCTGTTGGCACCTCTCTAACCACATGTCCAATGTCTTAAGGGCCCAAGCCTTGGCTGGAGAATCAGCCATGGTTGATAGTTTCCCAAAGTGAGGTTTCTAGGTGGGACCTCATTGACGATAAAATCTGGCTTATAACAGTCAGGCCCAATATATGACCTAGGTCTGACCCACCAAAGATTAAGCCAGTATTTAGGCATGATGCTACCCACCATGTTTGCTAGGATTATAATCAGGGAAAATGCAACAACATTAAAAGTAAATTTGACTATAACTGTGATGCATGTTTTGGTCCCCAACCCAGGCCATCATGCCCATGTGAAGCTATACACAGCCCTTTTGGGAAACCCACTCCTATTCCACCTTTGGGGGCAAGAAGGAGGGTGGATCTACCTCCAGCACCTCAAAACAGGTCTGCCTCTCCAGGTAACCAGGACCTGGGTCTAGCCCTCACCCCTGTTCACCCTCAGGTCCTTTTTCCATTACTAGCTTCATACCCCACCAGAGCAGCCGCAAGGTTCCTGGAGGAAGAATTCATCACAGGTTTCTGGATCCCATCCACTGGACCTTGTCTGACCAACGACTGTAGAAATCTCAAGTATGCAAGGGGCATGCCTGACATTGTTATGTGCTCAGTTGCCAAGAAATGCACTGAATGGGTGGCTGGGACTTTCACCATCCAGCTTTCCTAGTCTTAGGGTCTCTCCTTTAGGGGTTGTTCCTAAAAAAACCCAGACAAATTCAGAAGGAGGAGGAGGAGATTGAATTTATACCCCACCCTTCATTTGGAGTCTCAGAGCGGCTTACAAACTCCTTTCCCTCCCCCTCCCACAGCAGACACCCTGTGAGGTAGGTGGGGCTGAGAGAACTTCTGACAGCAACTGCTCTTTCAGGAACAGCTATGCCAGAGCTTGTGACTGACCCAAGGTCACATCAGCAGGTGTAAGTGGAGGAGTGGGGAATCAAACTTAGTTCTCCCAGATTAGAGTCCACACACTTAACCACTACACCAAATGGGCACCATATTCAGCATGACTATCACCTGTCTTACACCAGGGGTTCCTCTGTTAATTCTGCTATCCACTCCTTAGTAAAATCATGCGGCCCCAACCCCCTGATGGCAAAATGCAACATCCAGTCTGCCTTCTGGCTTTTGCCCATCCATCCAGCTGATTTCTGCCTTCTAGGCTTTAGGCTTAAGGGCAAATGGTACATTGACAAGGCCATGCCTATGGGCTGCTCTGTAGTTTATGCCACATTTCTAGAATGGGTTGTTAAGCTCTGTTCTGGTAGTCCTCTTGTGACACACTACCTGGACCATTTTTTATTCATCAGTCTGGCTGGTTCCTTTGACTGTGCTAACCACCTTTCACATTCCAAGCTCTGGAATCCAAACAAGGGGTACCCCTGGCCCATGAAAGAACTGAAGGTCCCACCACCCAGGATTCCATTCAGGGTACATCTCACTTGCCAGAATGATAAACTATCTGCACTCAGGGCCCTTCTGCATCAGGTCAGCAACAAACAAAAATGTACATTCAAAGAAATTCTGGTCATCCTTGGACACATCAACTTCTCTTGCAGGCTGGTAACCCCTGAGCATGCCTATTGTTCCTATCTAGCATGATCTACTGCCAATGTTTCAACCTGTCATCATCACATTAGAATTACTCAGAGTATTAGGGAGGATCTGCTCATGTGGCTTAGTTTCATGACCAATTTCAATGGGGTTTTGATATGGTAGTCTACTTTATCCCCTAGCAAGGCATAGCAGGTTCATTCTGATGTGGCAGGAAGTTTGGGTTTTGGGGTTTACTTTGCTGGATGTTGGTGTGCTCAACACTGGCCCCTAACGTTGGGCAAGAACTGGCATCCTCAATGACCTTACTTTCCTTCAGCTGTTTTTTTTTTTTAATTTAATTTCTGTAATGTTCATCATATTTTGGTGTGACAATCAGGCGGCACAGTTATTACCACCAATCTTCTCTCTCTGAATGGGTCATGCACCTTGTATGAAAGTCTGTTCCGGCTTGCCTTGTGGATAACTTGTTTTCAACACAATATGTTGGAGGTGCCAATAATGACATTACTGGCACACCGTCTTGATTTCAAGAAGGGAGGGTCTGGGCCCTGGCTCCCAACATTCTGCAACACCCAGACTACTTCCTGGAGGAACTATGGAAATGAGTGATTTTACAGGGAGTATTTGGATCCATTGTCCCCTCTACCCATCAGTCTTACCACTGTGTGGTCTCTTCCTTCCTGTCTTTTTTGTCCTCTGATGGTTTTAGTACAACCTTTCCTGTCACTGAATCCATCATCCTCTGTTACATAGCTGATCTTAAAGTTTGCAGCATGGCACCTAGAACCATGAAATTGCACCTGCCTTTCTAGATTCTAAGTTGCCAGTGTATTGTGAAAGTGCCTTTTGGCCATGGGCCTCTCTCCTGCCACCTATAGCATCCATTCATTCCACATCGGCACTGCCACTGTAGCTTCAGACATTGGGCTGCCTCCTGAAAAGATTGGGGCCATCAACCTCTGGTGCTCCTCAGCATATCAGGCCTACATATGTCCTCAGTCTAGATGAGTTTCTTAATATGTCTTCTTATTTCACCACCATAGCTCATTGGAAATCTACTAGATTATCAATCACAGCATTGTCTTCTGGCCCAGGAAACAAGCTTCTTCTGGCTGGGGAGGCACCTTAGGGCTTGGTGATCAATTGCAGGTCAGTTGGTTGGTCCACAGAGGAATGCTTTGGTCTTCCCTCTTAGACACCATCTCCAACCAAGTTTTTCACCATGGCCTGCCTGATGCTATAATTATTCAACTAAGGGAAAATGACTTACCTGCTCAAAAAAGCATTACACTGCTACACTCCTTGCCTCTCGTCTGCCAAACACAAAGTTATTTTGTTCTGAGCTTCTAGACTATCATGAATGGCAAGGTGCCATGGCACCAGATAGGATAGACTTAGCCAGAAAGAAGGTTTGTAGGTTGGCTGGAAAACTCATTGAGTCTTTGGGTTGTCAGATCATTGAACACTGGGGTCCTCACCCCAGGCCCTTTCCAGGCCTTAGGCCACCCACCAGGTGATGTCCTGAGGCTTGGAAAGGGCTCCCAGTGCACCATGGCCTGACTTGGTGTCCCCCCCTCCCTGTCATCACCATAGGGCCTCCCATCATGGGACTCAGGACACAGCAGGTGGGTGGCTATGCTGGTCCTCTGTGCATAGGGAGGCATGTGGTAGAGTGTTCCTGGGGTCTTGGCATATCCTGGCAACCAGGGGATGCGGCAGCTGGCCCGCAGAGCCATGGCTCCCTGAGGAGGAGGGTTTGCATCATCATAGGCCAGTGTGCCACAGGGCCAACACCCCCTGGGGCATGCTGGCTCATAAGTGCAGGCGCGATAACTGAAGGTCTCCCATACCCTTTCCACAGATGTGCCACCAGGGGCCATCCTCGCACAACTGTCTCCGAACTCTCATATGTCAGTCATCAGAGCAAGGCGGCAGTGGGTCTCAGCCCTACAGAGGGTGGGCGAGCACCTCCTGGAGCAGTTGGCACAGAACCACAAGGCCATGCTGGCAAATGCCCAGTGGGAGCATGAGGACTACCCTGAATAGATGCGCCACTCACGGGAGGAGGAGCGAGAGGCCACGGTGGCCATGCGCAACATCATGCATTCGACACTCGACACCCTGACCCAGATAGCTGCATTCTTGGCATGGGGAGGCCCCAAGATAGCGGTCAGGGGACGGGAGAGCTGCCTGTGGTGGCCGTGGTGGCACCTCAAGGGGAATGGCGGAGTGCCAGAGTGGGAGGCTGTGTCCCCATAACAGGGCCCCCTACTCACCACTGAGCTGAGGCCAGCACAGACACCCCTGGCCAGTCTGTGGACTGTTGTGCCATGGGCAGCATGGGGTGCGCCTGTCGTGTGGCCACAGCCCCCTAACTCTGAACCAGAGTCAGGGCCAATGTTCCCTCTAAGCTGTGGAATCTTGTGAGCAAAAATTCAACTTTGTGAGTGACTGGCATTACAGTTGTGAGTGAGCGATTGGGTTACTGCGTGACTTAGTTTGCTCTGGAGCCATCCTTCCTGTGCTAAGACAAAAATGTGTGAGCCGGGGGCTCCAAAATAGTGAGCTAGCTCACACTAATGCAACTTAGAAGAAACAGTGGTCAGCCCCCCCCCCATTTGCATGACACACCAAACCATGGACATGCAATCATGTTTATTTACCCAATTTTCCCCACACCAAACACGGTGGGTTTTCCCCCCAAAATACATTTATTGAACAGTCAACTGTGGTGTGGGGAAAACTGGGTAAATAAACATGATTGCATGTCCATGGCTTGGTGTGTCAGTCCCTTCTTTGGGGGCACAGTGAGGGCCCAGGAACACTGCGGGCACACGTGGGCATCTGGCCCCCTGAGTGGCCCCCCTCACCCATCTTGGCTGCTGTTGGTGGGCAGGGCCTCAGTGTCCGCACCCTCTGTCCTGGGTGGCTGGCCCTGAGCCGCACTGAGCCTGTCGATTTCCCTCCGCATGCGCTGCATGGCTTCCTGCTGGATGGTGAGGAGGTGGAACATGTGCTGGACTGTCGGGGCAAGGCAAACATGGCACAGGTCAGCCATCCTGTCTTGCCATGGTTCCTCCCCTGCCAGACACCCCTGTGTGGCATGGGCATGGACCCTTGGGTCCTGGAAGCGCCCCCCCCTCCAGGGCCCACTGCTGGTGGCCACTGTGGCCAGGTCCCTCATGAAGGGGGCCTGACATGCTGCTGTGGCGGACTCACATCACTGCTCAACCTGCTCCTCATAGGCCACCAGATGTGCCGCCAGTGAAGCCAGGGTAGGTGCATCGGTGGCTATCTGCATTTCTCAGATGTCCCTCTGGACCGGGTTCCCAACCCCCTGAAAGGACATGGATGGGCCTGTGTCAGTGATGGCAGCCTGCTGAAACACTGTCATGGCCCATTGACATGTGTACCTATCAGTATCTGAGGGCGACTGGGATCCCACTGTAACAGGCACCACCAAGGCAGTGGTCCCCTCCTTCACTGCTGAGGTCACATCTGGAAAACAGCCCTCCAGGCATCACGCACAGACACCCCCACACACACACGGCCAGCACGGGCAAGATCCCATGTTGGGCATGGCCCTGTGGCCAGCAGCCTCACGTCCAGGGTGCCAGGTGTGTTACCAGGCTAGCAACCTGGATGGGCTGCAGCTCATGCCACTGCCTCAGTGGGAGCCCAGCAAAGGGTGCATGTGACTGTTAACCAGTGCACCCCCCTGGCCCCCTCCCCACAATCCAGACCACCTTGACACCATGGTGAGTGCTGACTGTGGCTGCCGGCCGACTCCTCCTGCATGGCTGCTTGCTCTCAGGGCCCTGCCAGCATGGGTCCCAGGAGGGGCTGGCCACTGGACGGGCCTCACCAGCATCACTGGGCTCTAGGATGGTGTGGAGCATGACAACTACCCCCTCCTCCGGAGTGGGTCCCGTTGGCTCTTCAAGGGGGGAAAGGAGAGCTGTTAGGCCTGGCCCTCAGTGAGCCTGGTTGCCAAGGCAGTGACATGACATGCTGGGTGGCCCAGAGGGCGAGCATTGTGGGCCGCCGTGCTCTGGATCTCACTGCCATTGCCCCCATGGAGTTCAGGGCATGGTGTCTGATGCCCATGCTCCAGGCACCACCCACGTTGCCCCAACAGCCAGCACCAGCTACCTGACCATCCTCCAGATGGTCCAGCAACAGCCTCATCCTTAGATGAGCTCCGGGATGCAGGTGCAGGTGCCTTGTCTGGCCTCTGACGTCATTGCCGATGGGGACAGGAACCTACCAGGGGGAGACAGGAATGCCTGGGCTGGGCAGAGGAGCTCCACTGTGGATTGTCCATGGCCACTAGCCTGCTGGCCGAGGCAGCTAAGTGGCAAGGGGCTCATATGGAGGGGAAGCAGCATGGCCCATCTTTTGCGGCCATCGCCACCTACTGTGTTAGCAGCCTGGATGCAGGAGGGCCCCACTCCCACTGGTCTGGCTGACCTCTGGGACAGCCACCCAGGCTCCCCCACCCCCACACACTGGCCCCTCTGACATATTGGACATCCGTTGAAGGGGCAGAGGGAACAGTAGGGGTGTTTGGTGTGGTGGCCAAAGAGCCTGGGGTGCCGTGGATGCCAGGCCCCCTCCCCAAGAGGAGTTCTCCCACCCCTGTCCAGGGTGGAAAACATGGCCGCAGGTGCCTTATAGGCCTCCACCCTGGGGTTGACCATTCAGGAAGGCCATGTGTGTGTGGCACAGTGGCCCTGGCCACCACTTCTCCACCCCACAGAACCTAGGGCCAGAGAATTTCCCCCCGCCATATCTGGACCAGCTAGATGCAGGACCACCGTGGCAGTGTTGGGCCACTGTGTCTGCATGTGGGGATACTCCGCCGTCTCCCTGCCTGTATGTGCTGTGGCTCTGCCCTTGCAGTGGACAGCTGGAGCGGGTGTCTCTCTAGGAGTCCATGTCCTACCACAGGAGGCTGACAGCACAGTAGAGGTTGGTCTGGAGTGGAAACCAGGATCATGGCAGGTGTGAAGGGGAATCCTATGGGAGACAGTGGGGAGACAGAAGGGGAGGGCCTGACACATTCACTGTCTGAGGCACGACACTGGTACTTGACTGCTGCCTGACAAGGCCGCCCTCACGCCTGTCTACTGTGGCACAGTCCAATGCATTGCTCAATGCCATGCAGTTACTGTGAGGGCGGCATGTGCCCATGAGGCTGAGGCAAGGCTGCTGAGGTGTCACGGGAGGATGACTGAAAGGCCCCTGCTCGACAGCCAGTCTGGCTCTCCTGGCCATCTATCCAGTTGTCTGGGCCCCCACTCCCCCCTTCATGTGGGGGGGCTGCCCCACATCTCCCCACGCAGGCATCCCCTGTCATCTCCTGTCAGCACAGGGCCCTGCTCAGCCACGACCCACACATGGGGAGCCACAGGGGATGACAGTGTGCCATGGATCCCAGCTCCCAGTCCATGCCTGAAACATTCTCTGCAGCCCATGCTGACAGCAGCCAAACTGATGTGCATGCTGTGTGGCTACAGAGACAGAATAGAACAGTAGGGAAGCTGATGCCGGATCAGAACAGTGGCCCATCCAGTCCAACACTCTGTCACACAGTGGCCAAACATCCCATGTGCCACCAGGAGGTCCAGCAGTGGGGGCAGGACACTGGAAGCCCTCCCACTGTCCCCCTCCCCCAAGCATCACTTGCCCCAGAATCCCTATCCATATCTTGTCACTACTAGCCACAGAGGGACCTCTGCTCCATGTGTGCGTCTACTGCCCTCTGGAAGCTGTCCAGGCTTGCAGCCACCACCCCCTCCTGTGTCACTGAATTCCATGTTCATCAGCCTTTGGGTGGGGAAGAAGCTCCTGTTACCCCTTCTAACCTGATTGCTCAGCAATGTCATGGGGCAGCCAGGACCCCCTGTTCAGTGAGATAGGCAGGCAACTGCCTCTTTCTCTGCCTGCTGTGTCCCAGGCATACTGCTGGTATTCAACCAGGCACAAGCCCCTGCTGTCACTCCTCCCAGCTTCAAAGCCCAAAGCGCCCCAACCCGTCCCCATAGGGATAGTTAAGAAGCACTCCACTCACCAGGGACACATCACTGTCTCCATGAGGGCTGGCCTCCCTGCTCCCAGAGTGCCCACAGAAGCCCAAAATGGGGGGGCCACTCTCCACAGGGTGGGATGCCATCCCAATCTTCCAGGCCCTCAAAGAAAACAGCCTTCTCTCTTTTAAATTTCACTCTGCACTGGACTGCCGAGCAAGGGTAGCTTGCCTGGGTGAGCACCTCCACGACCCTGCCAAAGAGGCCCAGGGTCTCTAAATGGGTGCTGGCCGTGACCCTCCGGCTGCCTTCGAGGTCATGCAGGGCCCTAAGGAGGAGCTCAACCTCATCTTCCATCCAGTAGACCCCAAGCCACGGCGGCTCCATTTCCCAGGTCGCACAGAGGCGCTTGGGTGGGGAGGCGTTTGGGCGGAGAGGCGTTTGGGTGGTGATGTTGCCAGGTCGCAGGGACACATTTGGGCAGGGAGGCATTTGGGTGGGGACGTGTTTGGGTGGGGAGGCTCCCATGCACATGTGCAATTGGCTCAGGACACGATCTTGATGCCTATCGGCATTTGTGCAGTCTAGAGGGAGTATTGCCTGTGAGGTTAGTGGGGCTAACAAAGCACTGTCAAATAAGAGATTACTGGGGGCAATGTGGCTATCTGCTCACAAGGAAGGTGGGAGGCAGAACAGAGGATGCAAATCCTAAGGCTTCTAAGTAAGCTCAATAATCATGGGATAAAAGGACAAGTCCTCTTGTGGATCAAAAACTGGCTTATAAATAGGAAACAGAGAGTGAGTATAAATGGGAAACTTTCTCAGTGGAGGGTGGTAAGCAGTGGGGTACCACAGGGATCAGTACTCGGTCCAATGCTTTTTAACTTGTTTATTAACGATTTGGAATTGGGAGTAAGCAGTGATGTGGCTAAATTTGCAGATGACACAAAGTTGTTCAGGGTGGTGAAAACCAGGGAGGATTGTGAGGCACTCCAAAGGGATCTGTTGAGGATGGGTGAGTGGGCGTCAACGTGGCAAATGGGGTTCAATGTGGCCAAGTGCAAAGTGATGCACATTGGAGCCAAAAATCCTAAATATAAATACACGTTGATGGGGTCTGATCTGGCAGAGACGGACCAAGAGAGAGATCTTGGAGTCATAGTGGATAACTCGCTGAAAATGTCTACACAATGTGTAGCTGCAATAAAGAAGGCCAACGCTATGCTGGGGATTATTAGGAAGGGAATTGATAACAAATCAGCCAGTATCATCACGCCACTGTATAAATCATTGGTGCGACCTCATTTGGAATACTGTGTACAGTTCTGGTCACCACATCTCAAAAAGGATATTATAGCATTGGAAAAAGTGCAGAGAAGGGCAACTAGAATGATAAAAGGGTTGGAACACCTTCCCTATGAAGAAAGGTTAAAATGCTTGGGGCTCTTTAGCTTGGAGAAACGACGGCTGAGAGGTGACATGATCGAGGTTTATAAGATTATGAATGGGATTGAGCAGGTTGAGAAAGAAGTACTTTTCTCCCTTTCTCACAATACAAGAACTCGTGGGCACTCAAAGAAATTGCTGAGCAGTCGGGTTAGAACAGATAAAAGGAAATACTTCTTCACCCAAAGAGTGATTAACATATGGAATTCACTGCCACAGGAGGTCGTGGCAGCTGCAAGCATGGACAGTTTCAAGAGGAAATTAGATAAACATATGGAGCAGAAGTCCACCAGTGGCTATTAGCCACAGGGTATAGATGGGAACTCTCAGTCTGGGGCAGGTGATGCACTCTATTCTTGGTGCTGGAGGGGGCAGCAGTGGGAGGGCTTCTGGTGCCCTGGCCCCACTGCTGGACCTCCTGATGGCACCTGGTATATTTTGGCCGCTGTGTGACAGAGTGTTAGACTAGATGGGCCATTGGCCTGATCCAACATTGGCTTCTCTTATGTTCTCTTATGTTCTTAAATGGTCCTGGTCACATATTACAGTGAATGCATGTACAACTCTTTGGAGAACTGCTCTGGAGGTCTCTGGAGCCATCCTTCCTGAGTTAAGATGACAATGTGTGAGCTGGAGGTTGAAAGGGAACACTGCTCTTCAGAGACAGCTAACATCTAGCAAGTGTTTTGCGTAGTACAGGACACATAAGACTCCCCTCCCCCCCCAAGTGAGGTAAATATGGGTTGCTGTATTATCTCTGGTGAAACAGGTCATACAGGTTTTCTCCACTGCCTCAAATTCCTGCAAGGCATGCTTAATAGCAGTGAAACAAAAGAAATGGATGTGCATCTCACCAGCCTTGTTACCTTTGTTGTTGCATCTTCAGTTGTAACATCTTGCAGTGAGACCTTGCTAAAGGCTGTAATACACCACAGGACTGATCCAGCAGGGCTCTTCTGATGTTTGGGTTGGGGTTTTTTTGTCATATGTGTGAGTGTATGTGCCCTTGGAAGTTATGGTAACCCCTGGTGACTGACCTCTACTGGGGGCCTGGAGGATATTCAGAGAGGAGGCTGAAGAAAGCCTGCCCTCGCCTCCTGACTGCTGGTATCCCAAGGAGGTCTCCCATCCAAGTATTTAGTGTGCCATCTTCTGCAGACACAGCTTGGGCAGCTTCTAAGGGAGAGATGCTCTGCAAGGTTATCTCCCAGAGAGCATGTCAAGCTTTTTTTCAGAGGCAGGAAAAGAGATTTCTGTTCCTTCAGGCTTCTCAGAATTAAGACATGAGGCTTCTGAGATGTTTGGTGGGGAACAGATGTGCCCAGAGAGTTGTACATGGCATGCAGATCTTTTCCCCATCTGTTGGCATTTTCAAGATGGATTCTAAAATGCATTTATGTTTGGAAATTGGTGGCGCACCGGGGGGGGGGGCAGGAGGTATCCTCACCTAACCTGCAGAAATATAGCTCTTGCTTTCCAGCCCTTGACCTCAGGAATTGAACATCCTATTCCGTGTCACTCTGCACATGCTGTTCATTGCTGTAGGTGGGAGATTTTGGCAGGGATGTTACCTGGGATCTACCCCACAGGGCAGAAGGGAACCCTCTGAAGCTGCCCTTTGCAACAGTACTCTGGAGATCAGCTGTCAATGCAGCCTTTTAAGCCTGTGGACTTGCACCCCTGGGGGGAGACTCACCCTTCCTGGTGGACCAAGGCAGACTGTCCTGCTCAGCAGCTCCAGGTCCATGGCCACACACACCTCCGTCTCAATTCCGGCAACAGTGGACTTGCTGAACTGGCTGCTGATTTCCCTGTAGCAGTTCGTGCCTGCAAGCCATCACAGGGTTATGGCCATGTGCTCCTCCTCATGGGCATGTCCGTGTGACCAATGTGGCAGTGGAGGCAGTCAACTAGCCAGTGGAAAATGGCCCTTGTCACCCTGAAGCCACTGCTCATCCCCCCACATTAGGCAGGTGAAGGTCTCCCATCACTTGGTGGGGCAAGGGTATACCCACCAGCGATGTGGTGCACCCTCTTCACTCAATCTCAGTACCCCAGCCATTTCAAGGGACTCTTTGGCCAGGTACTCCCTGATTCTTGCTGTTCTGAGAGCCCTGTAGTGCTGCTGGATGAGCACCCTCTGAGCTCAGATGCTGCGGACCCTGGCCTGGTAGCAATGCAGCATTGCAATGCAGAAACTGACGCCCAGGAGGACGACAGCACAAGCTGTGCCTTCGGCATCTATGCTGATTGACCTCCTAGCCTCGCTCTGACACCAGGAAGGTGCAGGTGATTGCCTTTAAGAGGGGGTAGTGACGTGCCTGCATCCACATTGCATGGGCTCCTGCCCCATGGGTACATGGGCACCTATGCACTCATGCGCACAGAGCCGAATTACCAGGGAAAAGCCGCTTACAGCCGCACCTCCAGGCCAGCAGTCTGAACACTCCCACGCACCTCCTCCTGGTATGCTCCCATATCAGTTGGCCTCATGTGACCAGGGAAACCCAGAACAGTTTGTTCCTGGGCTTTTTTGCCATGGCTGGCTCCCGCTGCAAACTGCCAGTCTGAACTCAGCCAAAGTATGCCATTTTAGTGCATTTCCACACCTGCCAATGGACATATTATTCCATGTGTCTATTAACTGCTGTCTGGCAATGTATGTATGTGGGAAATGTGCATACAGGATAGAAAGCAAGAAAAAGAGATATTAAAACTTTATGGGCAATTTATGTTTTGTGCTCACATCACAGAAGCAGAAAAAGCAAACCTCAATTAAATACATTCTACTTACTTATGTATAAATGTAGTTAGGTTCTCCTTTGTGAAAATGTTCTTAACATTTGGTGACTGTTGGAATACTAAGATGCTTGAAACACTTACTGTCACCACTGACCAGTATGACTTCAACAATAATCTTTACATAAATATATTCCATGAACCATACAACAAGCTGATTCTGTTGTAGACATTTGACTATTGAAGGCATTCGACTATTTAATGAATAAAATTGGCTTATTTCTATTTGTAAAGTGTCATGGGACTTTTCAATAAATTTTAATTTTACTGATTAATTTAGTAATGACCATTCTAGCCACATTCATCTTTTTCATTGAGTCTGTGTCCACATGGAAGAAAATGTTCATTTTCTAGATATAGCACAATAAGAATTAAGATTGTCCTTAACACTGACTCCATTCTAAAACATCTGTTCAGTATTAGGGAAAGCACAAGAAAATATTTAACTATTAAGGAAACAAAAGCACCTTTCTGATTATAGGGACTAGTAACATACCCAAGAAATAATTTTTGTTCTACTTTAAAAAGTCCAAGTGGTTGCAGCACAATTGATGGAAGTATCTTCAGCCCATTTGATTGGCAAAAGGCTATTAAATAAAACAAATCTCTCAAGAGTTCATCAGAATTAGCCAGTACCTCTAGTATTACTTGAAACTGGAAGAGAATTAATAGGATGTTTGTAGATAGTAAATCTTTTTGACTATATATAAGACTAGGAATAAGGCCCGTTGTGGAAATAAATACAACAGGCTCTAGAAAGAGGCTTTGGGAGAGTGCCCCAGCTTTGGGCACTCAGTGACAATTTGCTGTGACAATCTCAGCAGGGTATAATGACAGAGTCCACCATTTTCTCCAGAGGAACTGATCTTTGCTACCTGAAGAGCAGTAGTAATTTTGAGTGATCTCCAGCCCACCCCCAAGATTGGTAACAGTGGTTCCCCAGGAGGGAGTGGCTGGTTTGGAGGGTGGAGTCTATGGCATTGTACCTGTCTGAGGTTCCACCCCTCCTCAACACTCACCTTCTCCAGGTTTGACCCCTCAAATCTCCAGGAATTTCCCAACCTGGAGTTGATAACCCTGTCTCCCTCCCAGCCA
The DNA here is from genome assembly GCA_029375565.1 of Gekko gecko. Classification (NCBI taxonomy): domain Eukaryota; kingdom Metazoa; phylum Chordata; class Lepidosauria; order Squamata; family Gekkonidae; genus Gekko; species Gekko gecko. The sequence goes on from JAPDNY010000004.1 coordinate 60,241,103, forward strand.
ACCATCAACCTACCTTTAGTTTTCCATCTCCTCCCCCATCCCTCCCACAGAGCAGTTGTAATTTTGAGTGATCTTTTTTTTAATAATAATAATATACTTTATTGTCATTGTACATAGTACAACGAAATTAAAAGTGCAAACATTTCAGTGATCTACCACAATAATCATGCGCGCTCACACAGCCATTCACAACTGCTTCATAGCTCCCCTAAAGTTCACATAGCAACTAAACCACTGATGTCCCCAATTCCAATCTCATGCAGCATTTAGGGCAATAATGGCTCTTGGATAAAAACTGTTTTTTAATCTATTTGTCCTTGTTTTAATTGTCCTGTATCTTCTGCCCGAAGGCAGCAATTCAAACAAGGAGTGTTCAAGGTGTGATGAGTCCTGCAAAATGTTCTTTGCCTTTTTCAAGCATCGAGAACTGTACAGTTGTTCCAGGGATGGGAGAGGGCAGCCAATGATCTTCTGAGCTGTGGTGGTAACTCTCTGGAGTGCCTTCCTATCCGCAGCCGTACAACTGGCAAACCAGGCACAGACACAGTATGATAAAATGCTTTCTATTGAGCAACGATAGAAAGACATCAGTGTTTTCTCACTCAAGTTGTTTTTCTTTAAGAGTCTGAGAAAATAAAGCCTCTGCTGGGCCTTCTTCTTCCAGCCCCCACCTGGAGATTGGCAACAATGGTTCCCCATCAGGGAATGGCTGGGTTGGAGGGTGGTCTATGGCATCGTACTTGTCTGAGGTGCCACCCCTCCTCAAACCTCACCCTCTCCAGGCTCCATCCCTCAAATCTCCAGGAATTGCCCACCTGGAGTTGGCAACCTGATCAGGACTGGGCCCAATGAGTTTTCTCCCAAAGGCCAACATAGGTGTGGAAAGGGCCTTTTACTGACAAAGGAGAAAGTACAGGTGCCAACTCTGATTAGGGAAATACCTGGAGATTTGGGGGGGTGGATCCTGTGGAGGGCAGCATTTGGGGTGTGTGTGGAAGGACTCAACAGGGTATAATGCCATTTTCTCCCGGGGAACTGATCTCTGTCATCTGGAGGTCAATTGTGACAGTGGGAGATCTCCAGGTCCCACCTGGAGATTGGCAGCCCTAGGGGAAAGTCAGCGGGGAGTTGAAGAAAATGGTCTGATGGTCGCTGGCTCACCTCGTTAGCCAGCCAGCCAGCCATGCTGAAGCTAAGCAGGAGAAAGAGCCTTTTTCCATTTATTCTGACAGGAAAGTGGCCATTGGGGAGGGGGTTATGGGCGGGGGAGGGGGTTAAGCTGAAAGTCCTTTGTTTTTTTACTCACAGAACCAAGCTTGGCTGCCTACCAACAGCCACTGAGGGGACAGTCCCTCACAGGAGTCAGGAGACAGAGCTGTCTGCCAGGGGGAGTGGGTGGGGAAGAGGAGCAGATCCAGCACCCGGCCAATGGCACGCGAGTACTCTTGAGTGGCAGCTGATGGGCCAATGGCTGAGGGAGGGCATTTTACAGCCAATGGGAGCGCATGGAATCTTGCGAAACCAAATGATAAATATTTATAAGGAGAGATAAAATCAGTATACCCCTGTAATTAGCATTGATTAGATTCCCCCCATCCTTTATCCAAGGCACTCAGGTCAGGATACCTGGTTCTCCTCCATGTTAGTCTCACAACACAGCTGTGAAGCATGTTATGCAGAGACAGAGTGTATAAAAATGACTGCCCATGGTAATGGGACATGCCTAACCAATAAACCACACTGGGTCACAGTTACATTCAATGAACTATGCCATCGATTGTTCAGTGTCTTAATGTAAAGGCAGATGACGTTGGTTAGTGGTAGGGCACAAATTTTATATGCAGAAAGGTTTATTTTGAGTTTCTCCAGAGTAAACAGTTTCAGGTAACAGCACTTGAATAACCTCTGCCTGTCACTCCAGAGAGCCATTAAGCAGTCAAAATATGCTATACTGGGCTCAATGGACCAATGGTCTGTGAAGTATATGTCTGTGTATGAAGCACATCAGAAATTTTAACAAAGAATTTAATAACAGGTAATTTAGAACTCTGTTAAAAAAGTGAACTTTACAGTGCAAATGATGCAGAAAGGCAGAGAACTAATGAAATAAATCAATAGATATGTTACAATAACTTGATCAGAATTTAAACAGAATAGCAATTCATAAAAACAGGTTCTCATATGTTAAAATAATATATGGATCATCCAGTTTAGATCATGGACTTCTCTTTCATTTCATGTAAAAAAAAAAATAATCTCAGTTTGGAATGTCTACAGGAAACTACTGGTGCACTTCAGAATATAAGGACAGAATAGTTCATTAGCAGAACAAGTGAAAAAGCAGATTCCCAAACAACTATATATTCATAATGGAGCTCCCGCCCACCTGGCAACATCGCTGGTGGGTGGGGGCTCTTTTGCTGCTCCGATAGAATGGAGACGGCAACGGCTGGGATGATATGCATCCTGGGTTAGGCAGGGGGTGGAGCTGGCTGCTTCAAAGGGCCAGGCTCTGCTCCCATTCTCTGTCATTTGCTCCGCGTGCTCATCTGGTGAAGAGCACACAGAGTAGGGTTCCTGAGGCCAGCCTCATTGCCTCGATCTGTGGCCATATTGCTGGCCCATGCAGGAGGAGGCGGCAGGAGTCCCAGCTGTGGGAAAGGCATTAGCGGGCTGATTTTGGCATTTACAGTGGTGGCGGCATTTTGTTTTTCCATCTGCTCGCCTACAGGTGCAGGGGTTTTTCCCTCGGCGGCAGTTGCCAGAGGGCTCGCTTCGGCCGTCTACAGAGCGCTTGGGTCTGCGATCTCTGGAGGCTGTAGCTTCCCAGGCCTGTGGAGCCGTTTGAGGAGAGCCGGGTTGCAGCAGCAATTTCAGGAGGAAGAGCTTGTCCCCAGGCTTGTGGAGCCAAGGGGATGTGCTGGGCAGTGGCGGCGGGCCCTTGGGGACTGAGGATTGGCGTGGCTGAGCTGCGGTGGCTGCTCGAGTGCTGAGGCGGCACGTGGATGCAAGCGCGCCTTCTTGTTAAAGCAAGACACACACAAAATAATATTATTATTAATAATAATAGTAATAATTGTTATTTAATCATAGGACACATAATGCTCAAGGTCTTTGGTTGGCAGTGGCAGTTTGGTGAGACTGCTGGGGGCCCCAGTTACCCCTTCCCTTTACTTGATTCCCCCCCCCCACTCAAGGGGACTTGGCAGACTTTGGCTCAGGCTGGGGTTAGGGTATGTGATTGTTTCATTTAAAGTGCTGGGGCCATTTCAGGGCATTTCAGGGGATGGCCATCTTGTTGGGATTAGGCAGCAGCCATTTTTAGGTGTCAGCCATTTTGTGGAGGTCCCCTTAAGGAGGCCATTTTAAAATTCAGTCAGTCAGTTCCCTGGAGCTGATTTGTTGGGAGGCCACATGGTTAGTGCCATAAACTTGTGCTATTGGCACTTTACCATTATGGCTCCTAAAAAGAGGCAGGGTAAGGCAAAGGGGAAACAGCCGGCTCCTAAGCGGCTGCCGGTGCCGGATGTGCCAGTTGTTCCCTCTGACGAGGAGGATGAGGATCCTGTTAATGCTGCAATATTGCAAAGACTTGCAGCAATGGAACAACAGAGGGGTGCCCCTCCTAATGTGGACATAGGTAAGCGACCTAGGGGAGATGCTAATGTTTCCAACACCTCTTTTCAGGCACAGGTTCTGGCCTGCCTGGCATTTTTGGAAGATCAGCAGGGAGCATCTGCGGGTGGAGATGATGAGGGGTCAACTGGTCAGCACGGGCAAGGTAAAAATGAACTCCAAGTGGAGATGTACAAGGGACCTGCTCAGAAAGAGAGTAAGGAGGACCACTCGGACAAGAGCATTACACACTGGCCATGGGGACCCTGCCCACTGGGTGCATCTGGGTCTACTACATCCATGCCACCCGTGACTTGGCCACAATATCCGGGCTGGGGATGTGGTATGTGCCCCCTCCCCCTGGGGCTTGGCCTGGATGGGGCTATCCGCAGCCTGATTCAAGTTATGTAGGTTCAGGGACAGTTTCATACGACACAGTCTCTGCAGGTGCCATACTGTCTGGGGACTCTGGGCTGCCTCTAGATGATCATCTGTCCATTGCCACGAAGGAAAAGATCCCTAAGGGCAAATATGTGGACATATATACTCTCTTATACAGGGAGTTGAAGAAAAATGACAAAGAAGACCTGGATGAACGGGAAAAGGAACGCTTAAAGAGGCGGGTTGTGGAGAGAACCTGGGCTAACTGGTACCCGGGCTTCTTAATTTATGCAACAATTATTATTAGGCACCATCCTTGGAGAGTGGTTGCGCTGCTCCAGTACATGGATATTATCTACAAGGCAGTTACGGATTTCCCAAGCCCAGTATGGTCGCAGTACGATGAGGAGTTTTATATGCATGTAGCCATGAACCCAGCCATGAGATGGGACCGGATACACCCGGACCTCTGGTTGCAGATCATGTCCACAATTAAGTCACCTGGTAGTGAAAGGTCAAATAGTGGTCATTCCATGCATAAACCACAGACCCAAACTCAGTTAGGCACCTGCGCCCAGGTGGGGCAGGTGGTTCAGCAACGCCTGCTTTGCTGGGAGTTTACCTCCCATGGGATGTGTGGTCAGAAGTCTTGTTCCTTCTGACACAAGTGTCCATTGTGTACAGGTCCCCATGCTTTATCCAACTGCCCTAAACCGAAAGGGTGGGGGGAGGTAAAGGTGGGAAACGTCCTGGGGGAGGTGGGGGCTACAACCCCCCTTCTGACAAGGGGACCTAGCCCAATTAAATTACAAGTTCTGAAGCGGTGGTTGTGGGATTACCCAAACCATGTTGATAGGGTTTACCTCCTTGAGGGTTTTAGGTGGGGGTTTAGGATACTTTTCCAAGGCTTTAGAACTCCGTACACGGCTCCTAACTTGAAATCAGTTCGGGGTATGGAGCAAATTGTTAGGCAAAAAATTGCCAAAGCATGTGCGGAGGGTAGAGTTCTTGGTCCTTTTCCTTCCTCCCAGTTGATAATTTGAGGGTTTCCCCATTGGGAGTGGTGCCAAAAAATGCACCCGGCGAGTATCGCCACATTCACCACCCATCCTACCCACGTGGTGGGTCGGTGAATGATGCAATACCAGTCGAGTTATGTTCTGTTAGGTACAAGTCCTTTTTTTTAAAAAAAGAAAATTTATTAACTGGATATAATAACATGTTCCATATTTAGCTAACAATAAATGGCATATCCTTTTCTACAAATTTTTATCCCCCTCTCCCCTGACTTCCAACGATGCTCCGCCCCCATTAACATTTCAATCAATATTCTCATACATTCAATTCATTTTCAGTATTCAAATAATAAATTTCAATATTTTCCTTTTTCTATTTTAACTATTAGGTAACTTTTCTATTACAGTCTCTTTTGTTGCAACACTTCTATTATTAATAGCTATCAAAACAGAGTAGTCTATTTTTCACATCCCAGTTAAGCTCTAAATAGGCTTTAAAGTCCTTCCAGTCTGCTAAAAATTCTTCGTCTTCTACTCCATGAAGTTTTCTTGTTAACTTGTCCATTTCAGCCATAAAAATCATTTTTTTTTAATCCACTCCCATTTATCAGGTACCTGCTCCTGTTTCCAGAACTGAGCGTAAGTCATTCTTGCAGTTGAAATTAGGTACCATAACAAAGTTCTTTTTGCCATTTTTACTTCTTCTAATTTTAATCCTAAAAGTAAGATTTCTGGCTCTTTTTTCAAAGTACATTTCAAGATTTTCTGAATTTCATTATGAATCTCAGTCCAAAAAGCATTTGCTTTTTCACAAGTCCACCACACATGGTAAAACGAGCCCTCTTTTTTCTTACATTTCCAACATTTGTTAGACATATTCTCATTCATATGAGCATTTTTTTTGGTGTCATATAGCATCTATACATCATTTTGTAACAATTTTCTTTAACATTAACATATGTTGAAATTTTGATCGATTTTTTCCACAAACATTCCCATGATGACATTTCTATATCTCTATTTACATTTATAACCCATTTCACCATTTGCTCTTTCACAGTCTCAACCTCTGTATACCATTTTAACAAAATCTTATAAATTCTTGAAATCATTTTTTTCCTTTTTCTATCCAAATCTTTTCAATTTCATTATTTTCTTTTCTAAAACCATATCTCATTTTGTCAGTCTTAAATAAGTCATAAATCTGTCTATAATTTAGCCAGTCATATTCAAATTCCAATTCTTCTCTAAGTCTCATCGCGAAACTTCTCCCCTCGATTTTCAAAATATCTCTATAGGGTAACCAGTCTATCCCTTTATGCCTTGAAAGTGGTTTTATTACTTCCGCTGGAACAATCCACATTGGTCTTGCTTCAAAAAAAAAATCTTTTGTACCTCATCCATGTCATAAATAGTGATCTCCTTATGAAGTGGTGTTTGAAAAGGTTATCCACTTTGGATTTCTCATACCATAAATAGGTGTGCCAACCATATCTTCGGTCATGACCTTCTAGTGCCAACAACTGTCTGTCCTCCAAACTGATCCATTGTTCCATCCAAGCCAGGCACACCGCATCATGGTATAATCTAAAATTAGGAAGTTGGAAGCCTCCCCTTTCTTTCGCATCACAGAGAATTTTCATTTTGATCCTTGGCTTCCTTCCAGCCCACACAAACTTAGAGATCTCCTTTTGCCATGAATTCAACACTTTACAGTCTTTCACAATTGGAATCGTCTGAAATAGAAATAACAAACAGGGTAAAATATTCATTTTGACTACTGAAACTCTGCCCAATAGTGATAAGTTCAAAGTATTCCATTTCTTAATATCTTGTTGAATTTTATTCCAGGCCTTTTCATAATTGTTCTTAAACAGATCTATATTCTTTGCTGTAACATCAATTCCCAGGTATTTAGTCTTATTCACCACTTCACATTGGACTCTCTCTTGTAGGTCCAGTTGTTTTTCTTTTCTCATATTTTTACAGAGTATCTTTGTCTTGTTCTTACTCACATAAAATCCAGCCAAGTCACTGAATTCCTTAATCTTTTCCATCAATAACGGTACATTCCTTACTGGATCTTCAGTTATAAACATTACATCATCAGCAAAAGCCCTATACTTGTATTCAAAACTTCCAATTGTAAGTCCTTTTATATCTTTATCTTCTTTTATTTTACTCAGCATCACTTTCAAAATCCAAATAAATAACAAAGGAGATAACGGACACCCTTGTCTTGTTCCTTTTTGAACTTTAAAATATTCTGTCAACTCTTTATTCACATTTAGCGACACTTTTTGTTCACAATATACAGCCCTAATCATATTTGAAAAGGGCTGCCCAATGTCCATTCTGTCAAACACTTGAAACATAAATTCCCAGTTTAAATTGTCAAAGGCTTTTTCCGCATCCAAAAATAGAAAGGCAACTTCCTTTTCCGGATGCTTGTTGTAGTACTCTTTTGCATCAATCACAATCCTTAAGTTGTCTCTAATTTGTCTATTTGGTAGAAAACCGGCTTGTTCTTCTCTAATAGCATTCTTTAAATAAGCCTTTAATCTTTCTGAAATAACTTTGGCAAATAGTTTATAGTCATTATTAAGTAGTGAAATTGGTCTATAATTTTTTACATCTGACAAATCTTGTCCTTCCTTGGATATGAGAGATATGTTGGCTTCTTTCCAAGATTCTGGTATTAATTTAGTTTGCTGAATTTCATTAATTAGAAGTTCCATAATCGGGGTCAGCTCCTCCTTTAGTTTTTTATAAAATTTCACCGTAAATCCGTCTTGGTCCTGGAGCTTTCCCTAATTTGGTGTCTTCTATTGCATGATATATTTCTTCTTTCTGTATTGGACCATTCAGCATATCTTTGGTATCACTGTCCATCTCAGGTAAAGTTACCTTGTCCAAGAACTTTTTAATCTTCACTGGATCAATCTTCTTTTTTTGGAATAATTTAGCGTAATATTTGAAGAAGGCTCTTTTTATTCCATTCATGTCAACAATTTCTTTGCCTTCTTCCATTATCTTGATTATTGTCCTTCTCACCCTCCGATTCTTCAGTTGCCACGCTAAATACTTCCCTGGCTTATTTGCACCTTCAAAAGATTTTTGCTGCAATTTCTTTAAGTTCCAGTAGAGTTCTCCGTTTAGTGCTACGTTTAGTTGTTAAGAACATAAGAACATAAGAACATAAGAGAAGCCAATGTTGAATCAGGCCAATGGCCCATCTAGTCCAACACTCTGTCACACAGCGCCCAAAATATACCAGGTGCCATCAGGAGGTCCAGCAGTTTGGCCAGAATTTGTTCTTGCAAAATCTTGCAGAATTTTGCAAAATCTTGCAGAATTTTGCAAAATCTTGCAGAATTTTGTTCTTGCAAAATTTGTATTTCCTTGAGAAGTTTCTTTTTGCCTAGTCTCCATTTCAACTCATTCTCTTTTTGTTGTATTTTGTCCTGCAAATCTTGCTGTTGTTTCAAATTATTTTTCTTATCAGCTGCGTTCATTGAGATCAATACGCCTCTCATCACCGATTTATAGGCATCCCAAACTGTCTGTATATTGACCTCTTGATTTAAGTTCATTTGAAAAAAAAATTGAGTTTCTTTCCACAAATTCTCCACTAATTTCATCTTATCCAATAAGTCCTCATTAATTCTCCAATGATATTGCTTGACCTTTTCTTTTAATGTCCAAATTAACGGGTTGTGATCTGAATTGGTCTTTGGCAAAATTTCCACCTTCTGAGTTTTTAATGCGATTTCGCTGGACATCCAAATCATATCTATTCTTGAGAAGGATCTATGTCTGTTAGAATAAAAAGTAAAGTCTTTGATTTTTGGGTTCCATTTTCTCCATACATCTTCCAACTTTTCTTGTTCAATCACTCTAAAAAAATTTGGGGTAACTTTCCAATCTTCTCATCACCCTTTTGTGATTGTCTATCCAATTTGTTGTTAATAGTACCATTAAAATCACCAGCTAAAATTATCTGATCATAATGCACTTGGTCCAATTCCCTCAACAAATCTTTTAAAAAGTTCTCTTTAGCTCCATTAGGAGCATACAAATTAACAACCCATGTCTTTTTTTGTAACATACTAATCTCAACAGCCACATATCTCCCTTCTTTATCTGTAAAAACTGGTTTAGGTTCCAACTTTTTGTTTACATAAGTCACAACTCCTTTATTTTTTTTCTCTGCCAAGGAATAGAATTCTTCTCCCAATTTTTTATTAATCAAATATTTATTGTCCTGACTTTTTATGTGAGTTTCTTGTAAACAGATGATATTAGAATTTTGCTTTTGTAACCAATAATTCACTACTTTTCTTTTGTTAGGTGAATTAAGTCCATTTACATTCCACGATAGCAATTTGTAATCCATCATTGAGTCTTTTTTAAATATCTCCAAAGTCTTCAGTGTTTTCGGCTTTAAACCTGTACATATCCCCCGGTGTTTTAATCACATGTCTTTTTGAGTTGTATGTAAAGGACAGTCCTTGTGGTATCTCCCATCTGAATCTGATATTCAGTTGTTTCAGCTTCTCCACCAACTTCTTGTATTTCTTTCGATCCTGCAAGATGGACCTTGGGAGTTCCTTCATTATTATTATCTTTTTACCATCAATTTCCAATAGCTGAGTAAACTGCTTCTTAAATACATCCTCTTTCATTTTCCTTGTCACAAATTGAACAATGACATCTCTTGGTAAATTTTTTCTTTGTGCATAAGCAGAGTTTACTCTATATACAAGATCAAAATTGTAATCTAACTCCCCTTGGTCTTCTCCCATATATTCAGTCAAAGTTGCCATCACTTCAGTACATATATCTTCTCCCATTTTTTCTTCTATTCCTCTCAGACTCAGATGGTTTGACATTGCTTTATATTCCACAACTGCCTCAAGATTCCGGTTGCTCTGTCCATTCACCTCAATTTTCTTTTCCAAGTCCTGTGTCTTTTGCACCATTTCCATTGATTTAGTCGCCAAAGCTTTAACTTGATTACTTGTATTTTCCACTTCTTTTTTAAACTCTGCCACTTCTGCAAGTACTAACTCTCTCAAGGCCGCCACATTTTTTTCCTGAACTTCTTCCAATTGTTCCAGCTGTTTTTCCATTTTCTCATCAAATTGCTTGTCCATTTGCTTCATCATTCCATGAATTGCTTCTAGCATACACTTCTCCATTGCTTCTATTGCAGCCTGCCATTCTTTTTTATCTTTAGCAGCCATACCTGGACTCGCAGCTGATGCCGCTCTCTGCCGATGTTTTGGTTCCATTTTGGAAGCTTGTCAATACACTTCAACCAACTATCCAGTTCTCTTCTAGTTCCACTTTGTTTCGCTGTTGCAAACAGTCTATTTTGACTTAAAAACACATTTTAAAATTTAGTCCTCCACAAAATGGCGGGCGCAATTTCTCTATGATTTTCTTGGCTAGAGTAGGCTCTTTCTGAACTTCCTCTTTCTGGTCCCATGTTCAAAATGTCCTACCGGAAACACATCCGGTCCACCTCTTTTTTGGTCCTCCAACACAGTCTCTAGCTGAGTTCTGTTTTCAGCTGGACACAGTTAACTGTTACACCTTTGTCTCGCGATCTTTCCAGTCACATTTGCTCATTCGCTTATCACTCAGTCTCTAACCGCAGGAATGTTAAACAAAGTCAACTTAATCCTTTTTTGGCACTTTAACGAACTCTTCAAATTTTAACGATGGATCGATTCTACAGCTTAAAGTCTTATGCGCTTAACCGCCTTGCTCAAAACTTGTTAGATCTTCTCCCTGGTAAGCAAATCATTTCGGTTACCTTAAATGTTTATCTTGGGATTTCGCATCACTTCTCTTTACTTCCAACGGTAGATCGTTTCTTAAGAGATCGGGAAATGGTGAATTTAAGCTGATTCTTCAGCTCAGCTAGCTTCTTTAGTGCTGATTTGCAAAAGCCCGCTCCTGAGAGGAGTTCAAGGCATAAACAAGCCCCCTTCGGGACTTGCGGACGTCAATCTCTACTCTCACTTGGACCTCGTTGCTTGCTTGGCACCCCCCTGCCTGGGGGTTGCTGTGTTGGGCTGTAAAACTGCCCAAACTGTCAGAAGAAGCCGCCGTCCACTCCGCTCGGTCACTGGAGTGCGTCAGTTCGCCATTTGTCCTGTTAGGTACAAGTCCTTTGACCAGGCCCTGCGGGTGGTGCGCAGCTGTGGTCAGGGAGTGGAACTGGCAAAATGTGACATTAAGTCAGCCTTTCATCTCCTGCCTGTCCACCCAGATGACTTTGAGCTCCTGGGATTTGCTTTTGAGGGCAACTTCTACATGGATAGGGCCCTTCCAATGGGATGCTCAGTGTCCTGTGCTGCTTTCAAAAGGTTTAGTTTCTTTCTGGAATGGGCCCTGGGGTACAGGATGGGTCTTGCCAGTACAGCACATTACCTTGATGATTTTTTATTGGCAGGAAAGTGGGGTACAGGTCGATGTGCCTTTTTGCTGTCCAGCTTTATTAAGCTGACAGGGGAGCTGGGCGTTCCTCTGGCTAAGGAGAAAACCGAAGGTCCGAACATCAATCTGACTTCCCTGGGAATAGAAATTGACATGGTGGGTCAGTGCTGTAGATTGCCTGTGGATAAACTAACAGCGCTACAGGCATTAATAGACACAGCTAGAGCGAAGTCCAAGATAACCTTGCTGGAGTTACAGCAGTTGGTCGGCCACCTCAACTTTGCCTGCAAGGTTGTGGCACCCGGCAGGGCTTTTGTCAGGAGACTCTGCAAGTCTATGAAGGGCCTCCATCTTCCCCACCATAGGATTAGGATTACCAGGGGGATACAGGATGACCTCCTTGTATGGAAGTAATTTTTGAGTTCATACAATGGGGTGTCCTTTTGGCGTAGGGACCTCCTTGTCGAAGTGGAGCTGCAGGTTGCATCTGATGCTGCAGGTTCCTCTGGCTTTGGAGTGTATTTCCGGGGGCATTGGTGTGCTGGGGACTGGCCTGAGGAATGGTTCCAGGAAGGGTGGGTCAAAGACTTTACCTTTTTAGAATTTTTTCCAATTGTCACAGCAGTATGGATTTGGTCAGGGGAATTCGCCAATCGCTCCGTCCACTTCTGGTGCGACAACATGTCTACAGTACATGTAATTAACTCCTTGACATCTAAGTCCCCCAGGGTCAGGGCTCTGGTCAGAGCCTTCATGCTTCAGTGTTTGTATAATAATATTATGTTCAAGGCTAGGCATGTGCCGGGGGTCAATAACAGGGTCGCTGATGCTCTCTCTCGAAAATAGATGGAGAGATTCTGTTAGCTGGCTCTAGAGGCCGACCAGTGCCCAGTGCAGATGCCAGTCAAGGTGTGGCAGATTGGAGGGTTGAGGCTGACAAGGCAATGAGCCTGGCTCTTGCCCCCTTCACACGCAGAGCTTACATGAGGGCGGGTAAGCAATTCCTGTCCTTCAGGGAAGGTGCAGGCTTACGGCAAGTTTGGCCCATACCCGTCCCTCACTTAATGCAGTTCTGTGTTAGGCTGAGAGGTCAGGGCCTGTCATCCTGTACCATCAGGGCCAAGTTGTCTTCACTGGCATATGCCAGCAAGGCATCAGGGTATACAGATATGACAGGTGACTTCCATATTCAGAAGATGCGTGAAGTCTGGTCCAGGGAAAGCAGCATCACAGCTGACACCAGAGAACCCTTGACCCCAGCAATATTGAGGGGGCTCAAGACACAGTGGTGCACATTGTTTGCTGATGACTATGAAGCTGCCCTTTTCATGCAGCATCACTGGTCACCTTTTTTGGGGCACTGAGGATCAGCGAGCTGGTGGCAGGCTCACAGCAGGATGTGTCCGGCCTGGCTCTTGAGTGGTGGGACGTTTCTGTTGCAGACTCCAAAGTTGGAATTAGGCTACGCCGGTCGAAGACTGACCGGCATGGCAAAGGGAATGTTATAGAGCTCGAACGATGTTCAGAAGTCAAGTTATGCCCAGTTGGGGCTTTGAGCCATTACCTAGCATTGAGAGGAGAGGGCCGGGGCTACCTATTCCGACACAGGGATGGCACCCCCCTCGCTAAATTTCAGTTTTGGAGCCTGACACAGAAGGCTTTAGACCGCTTGGGATTGAGTGAGGTTCAATTTGGAACACACTCTTTCCAGATAGGGGCCGCTTCAATGGCAGCGGCCATGGGGTATACGGGCAGTGATATTCAGTGAATAGGTCGCTGGAGGTCACGCTGCTACAAAGGTTACATGCAAAAGTGTGTTGTGTAAATATCCCATAAGGTAGGGTGATTTATTAATAATGTTCTTGTTACAGATGCTGCAGGCTGTGGGGCAAAACAAAGGGTTACCGTCTATGGCCACAGCATGGTCTTCTGGGTGGCTCATCGGGCCAAGAGGACATCCAGCGGTTCTCAGCTTGGCCTTAGTGAATGGGCGACAGTAGAATTGTTGGGAAGGCATGCGATGACCTGCACTTCTTCCCCTACTATTTGAGGAGAGGAGAGGGCCCCCTTCTCATGTCCTGGTAATACACTTGGGGGGCAGTGACCTGGGTCTACTAAAGGGCAAGGCCCTTGTGTTGCAGGCTGAGGCAGACATTGCAAGGATAAGAGCAAGGTGGTCCAGCATGATGATAGTATGGTCAGCCATACTGCCCCACCAGGTGTGGCAGAACTTGGAGAACCCCAGGTGTATTGACCATGCCAGGCGTAAGACAGCTGAGAAAGGCCATGGATGCTGGGTTGGGTATGTTTTTGCCACACCCCGATATACGGGTCATGTTTCAGGACCTGTACAGGGATGACGGGGTGCATTTGTCTGACAAGGGCAATGGGATATTTTTGAAGGACTTGCAGCAAGGAATTAGGTCAGCATTAGGATGCTGAGTGGGGAGCAAAGGCCAAAGCAGAGGCTTGGCCTTGGCTGTGGCGGGTTTGTGCAAGCAAGAAATGGAACTGGTGAGCACCTTTCGGCATATCCCGTTAGAGAACAGGTGGTCATCATGAACTGCCTTCGGATTCTAAGGTCCTGGGTGGGGAATGGTGATCACCTCTGGGAACCTTTTAGGGCAGGCTCCTCCCTGCAAGTAGGTGCTCCTAAGGGGCAACCAGTTGCTGGGCTGCTGATCACAAGCCAGAGAGTAAATGGCTCACGGCCAGAGCTTGGTGACCCGCCCTTTAAGGGCAAAGGGGTTTGGTCAGGGAAATGACGCCTGCCTTGCCTGTTCCAAGCTTGCTTAGTTGTTATTGCTGCAATGTTCTGTTAAATAGTTAATAAAGTGGCCCTTGTTTAATTCCAAGAACCATTGTCTGTCTCATTATTCTGGCTGGGGGGGCAATCACATACAAACCTACTTCTGCTAGAACAAAGGAGACTCTGACTCTAATCAACATGCCAACCCTATTCAAACCATACATGACTTCCCATACATACCATAAACAGTATACAGAGTTGCACCTTAGCTATTCAGGCATTACTATGCCTGAATAATAAGCACAGAACCCATAATTTCTAAACATTTCACTTTTGAAAGATACCAGAGATACATATGTAAGTGCCTTCCCTGAAGACTATTTTTCCCATGATTAATGTGTTAGCATTTGCTTTAATCTCTTGCCATGTGCAGCAAAAAGACAAATAATGTTTATGTTAGATTGGCCCCTCCTATTGATTCCCAAACAACGGCTTTTATGCACTATAGGCAGCTTGAATCGTGCCTAATTACTGAACTGGACATCTGCTTTCAATCTCACAGTTAACACACAAGGTTCTTCTTGTCCTGGTGCTTGCACAGTTGTCCCCTTTGTTTATTTATGGTTTGGTTTTTAAATTATATGTAAACATGCATAGGGACAACAATGTTGTAATGTTTGAAATCTGCCATACTGTAGTTAGCAGATAGGATGAAATCCCCATTTTCACTATTAATGTGGACATTCAGACTTGCCAGCAGAGACGTGTGGTTGTAACCTAACCAAACAAAACTCCCCACTGTTGGTGAAAATTAATCTTATTTATTATATTTGTAATTGCTTTACCTTTTCCTTGGGGATTGTGCTACCATGTGCTCCCTTCTGTATTAATCATTTCTAGTTAATGAGTTCAAGCCTTGACTGCTCTGTCAGCTGACAGAACAGAGATTTTCAATCCAGATAGTTATATTTCTATTCATTTCTCTCAGCTTTCTTTCCATCGTTGTTCATTGTGAGCCTAAACAACATTTTCTAGAAGTTATAAATAGGCTGGAGTTTTTTGGAAGCTCCTTTGAAATAAAGATAGCATTAAGCTGCATACACGGATATGTTCTCTGCATTTCCATAAAGGAGGAAGGCCATAAGATCCATGTGCACAAGAAGTATAGTAGATCTTTGGAATGGCAATCAAATGTACTTTGACATAACTGAGCTGCTTTGTTCAATCGCAAAACTTCAGTGAAGGACTGGTTGAGATGGCCCTACTTTGGCACAGGAATATGGATCAGATTGAGTCTGAAGTCATATGACTTGTTGACTATAACTAAGTATACTAATGGCTCATCTAAGACTGAAATTCCTTTATCTTTTAGCTGCTAGCAGCATCCTGTAGTTAAAAGTAAGGTGTTTTATTGATGTTCTAATGATACAGATCAATCAAGAATAAAACCTAGATTAACCCACAGACTGGTTTATTGTGTCTTTATTTTGAAGGTGTGTATGACTGCTTTACTGGATGAATGGATTTCCTCTGTGGCATTACTTTATTGTTCCAGAACTTTATTCTATACATAATTCCAGTTTAATGAGGATAATTTCTAAAGTTCTGGAATAGGAACATGTGTTTTCAGTTCCTTAAATTCATTTGCATCCAGGATGCTTAAACACCTGCCAGTTCAGCTCATATTTGTTTGCCTTGTGAACATGGAGCTGATATTCTGATGATCTGTTTAAGTGTCTGTCAAACCATTCATGGCTGTTCAACAGGCTACTTAACTATATTCCTTTCTTACCATGCAGTACAGCACAATTAGCTTTTTATGCATGTGCATTCTCACACAGCCTGCTTGTTTCACTAAACCCGGCCTTTGCTGCATAACTGCTCTACTCAGCAGGCAATTGTTTAAATAGACAACTATATCAGCCACAAATCATATAGCTGTCATAAAAAAATGCTGAATTTTAATACAATCCTACTCTTTGGGGTTTGTTTAAATAGTCCCTAGTGACATGAGTAACATCTTTGCACATGCATCTTTGTGAACAACATTTCAAGTTTGGGGTGCTCATGGACCCAGCTTTGATGCTTGAAAAGCAGGTTGGAATAGCTGCCAAGATGGCCTTCTATTGGCAGTTTTGGTTTGCCAACCCTCTCTTTTCTTAAAGTCAGCTGATGTGGCCACACTGATTCTGCTTTTATTTATTTATTTATTTTATTCAATTTATACCCCACCCTCCCTACCAAGGCAGGCTCAGGGTGGCTTACACAATACATATAAATACAATTAATATCCATTGTAAAACTCATTATAATTAATCAAATCAAAAACAGATTGGTTATTCTAAAATGCCATGTCATCCTAAAATGTTACCTCATAGTTTGATTACTGTAATGCAGTCCACATTGGGTTACCCTTGAAGAGAACTTGGAAACTGCGCCTGGTTCAGAATTCAACGGACCAGTTATTGTCAGGGCTAGCATAGAATCATAGAATCATAGAATGTTAGAGTTGGAAGGGACCTTGCAGGCCATCTAGTCCAACCCCCTGCACTCTGCAGGAACACAACCGAAACCCCTACATACCTACAAAATTCCCAAAAGATGGTTGTCCAGTCTCCTCTTGAAAACATCCAGTGAAGGAGCATCCACCACCTCCTGAGGCAGTCTGTTCCACTGCTCAACCACTCTTACAGTCAGGAAGTTTCTCCTGATATTAAGCTGGTAACGACTCCCTTGTAATTTCCACCCATTAGATCTAGTCTTGCAATCCGGAGCAAGAGAGAATAGATCCACTCCATCTTCTACATGACAGCCCTTCAAATACTTGAAGACTGCAATCATGTCCCCTCTAAACCTTCTCTTTCCCAGGCTAAACATACCCAACTCCCTCAGCCTTTCCTCATAAGACTTGGACTCCAACCCTCTCACCATCCTGGTCGCCCTCCTCTGGACCTGCTCGAGTTTGTCAACATCCTTCCGAAAATGTGGTGCCCAAAACTGGACACAGTACTCCAGGTGGGGCCTGACCATAGCAGAATACAGCGGAACTACCACCTCCCGTGATCTGGACACAATGCTTCTGCTAATGCATCCTAAGATTGCATTAGCTTTCTTCACAGCCGCATCACACTGCAGGCTCATGTTAAGCTTGTGATCAACCATAACACCTAGATCCCTTTCACATGTGCTGCTGTCAAGCCAAGTCCCTCCTATTCTATATCTGTGCCTTTGATTTTTTGTACCTAAGTGTATGACTTTGCACTTATCTCTATTGAAATTCATTTTATTTGTCTCAGCCCACTGTTCCAGCCTATCAAGATCCTTCTGAATCCTGACTCTGTCTTTTTCAGAATTAGCAATCCCACCCAGCTTCGTGTCATCTGCAAATTTGATAAGCATCCCCTCTATGTCTTCATCCAGGTCATTTATAAAAACATTGACTAACACCGGGCCCAGGACCGAGCCCTGTGGTACTCCACTCGAGACTTCCCTCCACGTAGACGCAGAGCCATTTACGAGCACTCGTTAGGTACGATTTTTCAACCAACCATGAATCCACCCAATGGTTGCGCCATCCAGCCCACACTTAACCAGCTTATCCTCAAGGATAGCAGATCTTACCCATCTTAAAAAAGCTACATTGGTTGCTAGTTTGTTTCCAAGTCCAATTTAAGGTGATTTTTACAGCCCTTCAGAGCCTAAGACAGTCATAGCTAAAGGACTGTCTCCTCTCATATGTGAGCTGAGTATGGTCTTCAGGCTGCCACCTGTTGGCTTCTCCTCCACTTAAAGTGGCCTGCCTGTTTCTTTTCCATTGTCACTCCTACTATGTGGAACAGGATCTCTGAGGAGGTGAGGGTAGCAAAATTGTTCAAAATCTTCAGGAGCTGCTGCAAGACCATTTTATTCCCCTAGGCTTCTTACACCAAGGTGTAAACAGCAGGAATCTTTCGAAAGTATCTGAGGTTTTCTTCTACTGAGTTTAAACAGTAATATTTTAACTGTGGCATGTAAACTTCTTTGAGCCACAAAAGATAGCAAATAAATATTTTAATAAATTAAAAAATGGAAATATTGTGGTACAAATTAATCTTTTTTTTTGGGGGGGGGGGATTCTTGCTAAACACCATAATATGGATTGATATTATTATAATACAAGCAGGAGACCGACAAAAACTGCAAAGATGCAGGGAGGGCATCTCATTTTATTCTTCCCTGATATTTTTTCTTTCCCTTTCCTGAAAGTCCCCATAACCTGTCCCCTTTTCCTCTTTCTCTTTCCCAGCCTCCAGCCAATTTACCTTTTTCTACTTCTTGTGACTTCAGCTCTACCTCTCATGTCTTCCTCCTTTTCTTCTCCTCACAGCATCTATCTGGGAAAAATCTGGCCCAGTTGTGCAGTGCCAGTCACAAGGCTGGGCCAAGCTGCATGGTGCCAGCTGGGATGGGCCAAGTTGAATAGTGGGGAACTTGCAAGGGCACCTCACTCTCCCCTGGACCTCCCTCCCCACACTAATCCCTCTTTCTCTACTCCTGGCACCCCCCATATCACCACCTTTCCTTGTTTCTTCCCCCCCTTCCCATCCACATTTATCACCCACCCTTTTTTCCTTCTCACTCAGCAGCCTACCTTTTATATGCCCCCCATCTTCAGCTATATCATTTGTTTGCTCCAAGTATATCCCATCTTTCTCCCCCAAGCTGGTTGCCTGTGGACCTGGTCCCATTGGGGCCTCTTTCAAAGTCCAAAGCAGCCTTTAAAAATGGCCCTGTTCCTCTCTCTGCCTTTTCCTGACAGAAACTAAGGCTTGAAGCTTGGCAATACTATTGTGGTTTCCTAACAGCGGCTACAAAGAACACCCATTTGTTAACCCAACAGGTACTCCTTTGATCATGGGGGGGGGGATGTGTTAACCCTCCAATGTATTTTTGTAAAGATTCCAGATTTTTCTGCAAACCTAGTGCACTTTTCAAGTTTGTAGAAAAATATTTCTTTTCTCTTCATGGTCCCAGTCTGCATATCTAAGTATCCACACATTTGGCCATATTGAGAATTAGCTATATTGAACAAAGACATAAATTATTTTTAAAATTACCAAGTAAAAAACTTTCTAAGAGAGAGATTAGGTGATTTTTTTAAAGTTATCTTTTTAATGATTCACAGGCAAAGCCAAAATTTGGAAGAATCCAAAATCATGTATTCCTTACAAATAGTCTATTTATACCATAATGGGAATTTCCTGGATAACAAAAGAAATGATCTCTTTTAATGGAATACTTTTACATAATTCACTTGATAGAGTTAAGAAAGAGTTATTACAATGTATTTAAGCTGATATATTTTTGTCTTATATAGAGCTGTGTGTGTATATCTGTGTATGTGTATGAAAGAATGTTGTGTGTATGAATGTTCTATTTTATTATGTTTTGGATTTTTTAATGGAATTTCCTCGGTGTCATTTGTTTGATAAGGTATATTGTGAAATATACAAAAGAGCAAGGATGACGTGATATTTTAAATCATAGTTTTTAGTTTTCAGAACACCAAATTCACTCAGTGCTGTGGATGTTGAATTTACACATTGTCTGTTTGTCTACATAATTTGCAAACTCAGGCATACAATCATGTAGCAAAACGTATTTAGCTCCATTGAAATGGAATTTTTCAATGTGATCCCAAACATTTTTACTAAGAGTCCTACTGTGCAGCTTCTGTCTTGTTCTATTCATTCAAAAGGCAAATATTATGCCTTGTAAGCAATTTTTGTTTGAGTTTCAAAATAAAAGCATATTGGGACATTTAGCATTTAAGCTGTACTGCCCTTTTTAATCTATCCTGTGCTGAATAGATATTCTATTAAGGAAGCCACAGAACAGTAGGTTATCTTTTATGTTACCTTTTTGCAATGGATATGCCATATGTGCTACACAGTTCACTGCAGACACTCTGCTAGATCACCTACAGTTCTTGATCCCCTGCTGTACAAAGTTGCAACCAGGTGAGCTAAAAGCGACCTGGCTGGCTAATTGAGATGTATATCTTTGTTTGGACTCTATTTTTCTTAACAACTTGGCATCTCAGAGTTGTTTCAGTGTTCTTGCAGGGGTGAGTAAATTTTCCATTTTTTCATATTTAGCAGTGGTTTTGCTTTTTTGCTTTTCACTGTTGGCTTTGTAGAAAATATGTACTGTGTAGTTATATGTGCTGTTTACATGGCATTTATATAGACAGTGTTTAATATATGTATAGTGCTCATCAATTTCAAATGCTGTTACAAAATGTCTACATGAGAAACCAACAGTGCAAAGAAACAGAAAATGTGAAAATAAAGAATCATAGATTTGATTCACACAAGGGAGAAGTGAATTTGATACTAGTCTTTTCAACTGCAAGGGTGAAATAATTTCTGTGTTAAATGCTGGGGGGGGGGGTTAGTTGTGTTAATTTGCCACGGCCAAAAGAACAAATAGTATTGCCATAGCAACTAACATATCTACTGTGTGATCATAAGCAGAGTTACACCCTCCAAAGTCCCTTGAAGTCAAGGGGTTTTGAACTGTATATCTCAGCTAAGGATTGCTCTGTTATTGTGGCATAAGTTTTCATGAGTCAGAGTCCACTTTGCTAGATGTGTTATTTCATTCAGTTAGCTGGTAGATGAAGACATATATATAAAACTACATACAATAGAACAGCAATTTCTTGTTCTTAATTTCTTTTTTTAACTGGCAAAACTCTCCTAAAAAGGAGAGAATTTTATTCTTTTTATAAGAAAAGGAAGGGGTAGACAGATGGAGAAAGAAAAAGGATGGAGTGAAGTTTTCTCTGTTAAAATGGGTTAGTTTTAGTTAGTGTTTAATATCATTTTTCGGCATCGATCATGGTTAGAAGATCTTCTTTTTAACTTTGCAAAGTCCAAAGACACTCTGTTAATACAGTTAGTAAAGTCCATTGGGGTTAATAATTAAACAGCTCCTTACAGATGCAACACAAACAATCCTTAAGATGTCTTCTTTTTAAGTCTCTTCCAATTATGGGCTAAGTCCTTTTTAACCTTGATGGCTTCCTTTCCTTCACCTCTTACCCCTGGGCTGCTGTCTTCTTCACTGCTTATCATAGTTTCAAGTGCTGCGTCTTCCCTCACGCCGGCGTGTCTCTTCAGAAGTTTTTGCATTTCAAGGATGTAGTCTTTCTTCTTTCTTTTGTAGCTTTCAGATTTCCAGGGCGCCATAACCACTTCGCAAAAAATTAGATCTCCGATGTCTTGCTTGCTATGCTCGACCCCCCCTTCTACTGGCAGAGTAATTTCTTTTATAAAAGCGGAATTGGCTTTGGGAGCCATATCCACCTCTTCTTTTAACTCTTTCGCTTCACTGCCAGTTAGGGGAGCCAATACATTCGCCAAAGTAAATCCGAGATCCTCTTTCTCTTCTTCTTTTACACCCTGAGAACTTAGAATCCACGCTTTCTGTTCAATTTCCGTCATCTTCCTTGTTGTTTCCAATATCAGTTCTTGTCGACTGATGAGAACACTTTCCACTTTAAGCAGGGTTTCATTGATTTTCTGCATTTGCTCCAGCAGAGGGCGCAGAATCTCATTTTCCTGTTGATTGACAGCAAGCTCTGGGGGGGGCTACTCGGACCGGAAGTCCCTCCTCCCTTCTCTTCCGGTTTCTGCAGGACTTTCCCCGTTGTCGACATTTTGTTTTCTTGTTTACTTTTAAAAAGTTCGTGCCGCCTCCCCCAGGAAGCTAATAAGGTCGTAGTCTTCTATGCAACCCCAACGGTACTTTCACCAACAGTTCTTTCTCTCTTCCCCCTCTGCGCTCCCTTTGTAAATCTTGCTTCTCAAAAGGGGTGGGGACTCCTCCCTCCTCCCATACGCTTAAACGCTTGCGGGGGATTCAAATTCACGCTTCAAAATAGACCTTCCACTCACGATTCGATGCCACTTCTTCTTTTTATATTAAATCATATCGCTGTCTTCACTTCTGGAAATCGGTGGCGCTGCTAAGTCCCATGACGGGGCAGGGAGAAAGCCTCAATTTCCCGGCTGTCTGCCGGCAAAGAGGTCACTCTCCAAGCGCCCCCGGTTCGGAGCCTTAACCTAAGGCTCACTAGGGTCTTTCGCACATGCAAAGACCCCCCTATCTGTGCGTGGGCTAGCCGCCTCCGGGAGCATCCCGAGACGCGGCCGCCATTCACAACGCCGAAACCGAAACCCCCTTGTTCTTAATTTCTTGTTCTTTTCACTTTTTAAATTGCTTGTGCTTCTTCCTCTCTCTCTAGTACATTTTTTCTGCCTTATATCATCTTTATTTATATTAGCATCTTTCCCCATTTTTTTGAGAATGTTCTTCACTTAGTGTGCAACCATAATTGTGGTCCCATCATTTATAAACATATCTCTCCCCACAGGTTCATTTATGGGCCAAAATGGTTGACAAAGACTCAGGCCTGCAATGCCAGAAGAAGTCCCTTTGGATAATGTTTGTTTTCAATAAATACAAAGGAAATTTAGTATTTTAAAAATCTATTTCCATGTTAAACATGGATTCCCACTCCTCTCTTTTCTGGGCCAGCATGAATCTATTACAAATGCTAATAGAGATAGAATGTAGGTGTTTCATAAATAATTTGTAGGAATCACACATTAGTTTTCCAGTCAATTAGTTGTTACAGGGACTATTTCTAAATATATTTTGTAAATATATTAAATATCACAAAGAAGTCAGGAGACATGGGACATAGACAATGTAAGTGTCTGTAGAATGAAGTCTAAAGTACAAATCTCTTGCCTGCAGACTGACATCTCAGCAACTATTCTCTCTGGTATGTTGTTGTTCAATCACACAGTCGAGTCTGACTCTTCATAACCTCATGGACCACATCACGCCAGGCCCTCCTGTCTTCCGTCATGCTCCAGAGTTTGCTTAATTTCATGTTTGTTGCATCGATAACACTGTCTAACCATCCCATCCTTTGCCATCCCCTTCTTCTTTTACCTTCAGTCTTTCCCAACATCAGGGTCTTCTGCCATGAGTGCTCCCTTCTCATTTGGTGGCCAAAGTATTTCAGCTTCAGCATCAGTATCTGGCCTTCCAGGGAACAGTCAGGGTTGACTGCAGCCATGAAATTAAAAGACGTCTGCTCCCTGGGAGGAAAGCTATGGCAAACCTAGACAGCATAATAAAAAGTATTCAGTTTAAGCCTGAATTTTGCAAGGAGTAGCTCCAGAGCTTCTTCATCTTTGACTGCAAATGACATAATCATTATGTCATTCTCTGTGGTATATGTTTTATCTAAGGACTGATACTGTAACAGTCATTTCTGAAATACATATCTATGAATCATCTACTGATATTGTCAGTAGCTATTAAAAATGCCAGTGTGTGTTCAAGTTTCACAAACAGGTATTGGTAGTAATAACAATAATGAGTCACTCTAAACTACAGGCATAATCAGTTTATTGGTGGTAGGGTCCTGTAGCTCCAAGTGTGTTTTAATGTGGTTATCTGGGACATTGTTACCTTGCTTTGTTCCCCGATGGGGATCCAAAGCAGCTTACCAAAAATACTACAATGCAATTTAAACAGACAAATACAGTTTAAATGAAAACAAATAAACAAGAAATATCTTCTTAAGAAAGATATGCTGTGTTCTGTAACTGGCCAAAGTACGTGATGATCTGTTCTTAGGAGACTGTGCGTTATGCAGGTTGCCAACAGGCCTCGAGAAAACCATCAAGATATAATTATACAATTCTATAAGAATAATATAGCTTTAAATAATCCCTCTTTATAAAGGGAAAATACCACAAATGCTGTTGACTTATTTCCTGCACCACTGTTTGACAATACAAGGTCATTTGTTAAAACTCCTTCTTTTGACTCTCGTAGCAGAGCTGTGTTAGCAGTTTCTGTGGCTGGAATCCCTTTATTAAGAGCTGTAACATTATAACCATTGGAAGTGTACATGAACTGGCAGTCTCTTGGCCATATTTCCAAGATATCAAGGACCTCAGATGGTGACTAGTGGAAAGACCCATGTCTGGATGACTTGTCTGAATGTGCACATTTGGGATTGACTGTGAAATCTGTGTAGACATATTGTAAACTGTAGTTAACCTCATTTTGAAAACCCGTTGATCAAAGGCAATCTGTCAGTAGCTGATTAAGAGCCATGTAAGTACACTGAAGACATTTCCTTCTGGTTAACAGCTCTGATTACTGGGATTCCTGGAGTGAATTTTCCTGTGGGCTCCGAGGCTCCTCTCCAGGCTCCATGTGGAGATATCAAGTTTCTCAATGGCACAGCTTCCTGTTGTTGAAGGCTACTATTCATTCACAGCTTGTAAATCAGTACCTTGTAAATCAGTACATGAAGGAACGAGTGTGTTCGAGATCCATTCTTTGGCAAACTCCCTCCTGGAATTTGCTTTCCCAAGATACACATTCCATGGTTATGGAAAAAATGGCTGAAGTTTTAGCATATGTAACTAGCAGCAGGGGGGTGGACATGAAGGGTTATGTCTTCATCAGCTCCTAGGGTTTGTTTCGGGGTTTTGTTAGATAGACTCAGCCAAATAATTCTATAAGGAATATTGACAGTAAGTCAACACATGTGGGCTTAACATCAGTCAGGGTTAAACTGAGAAAAAGACATGAAAAAACAGAACAATGAACTGGGCTCAACTTTGGGTGATGAATCTATGTGAACATGAACTTCTGCAAAGTTTTTGGTGTTGTCAGCTGCTGTTGCTACTACTGTTATGTTTTCAGGGAATGCGTATATTACACAGACCAGAACCAGCCTAGTAAATACCTCTGCTCTGGCTAAAAAAACTTCATGCTATTACCTGTGACTCCACTATTGGGGACAGGAAGTTTGTATGTGGGGGTAGAAGAGACTGGAAGGTCAGCTGGGCCATGCAGTCCCTACTTCTGAGCTAGAAAACATCAGGGATCATTATATTATCTCAAATTCAGTATAAAATTCTTTGTAATGTTCTTTTCAGAAGGAGGTTATATTGCCAATACATTTTATTTATTTTACAGCCGCTATGGTGTGGTACTTATGGTGTTGAGTAAAGATGAGGGAGATCCAAGTTCAGGACTCCACTCTGTAGTGAAGCTTGCTGGAGCCAGTCATTCTCTCTAAAAGCCCAAGAAGTTCAGCCTATGTAATTCAAATATACCCAAGTAGTTATCTACAATTATGGTTAAAGTGGCCTGTTGTCAATTAAATCTGCTCAGATTTCATCTGAATAATGCCTTTTTGCAGGGCAGGGGAGAAAATCTGCATAAATATCTCTATAATCTGACTAGACATGTTAGGTGAAGAGAACAAAAGAGAGTTTTAATGAGAGATTACAGCCATGTTTGTGTGCATCTGAATGTCTCTACATGCTCACGTCCATGCAATTTGTTTTGTATGTTTGCACATTTCTTTTGTTTCTGCTTGGATGAGTAGACCTGTAAAGCAATATGATAGAAGGTAGAAGAATATGGTTGTAAGAAGATGATTTCTATATTTCTTTATGTATTTTAGCCCACATTTCTCAGCTCAAGACAGACTCAAAGTGGCTTAAATGAATATTTTTTTAAAAAAAAAGCCATCAATCCCTTAAATAATTTAAACCCATTAATTATTATTAACGGTGGCAAGATATGGCCAATAATAATTCAACCTGCATATTTTTCAAGCTACTGATTCCGCTGTCACTTATGTGGGAAGGGACCACAAGTCAGAGCCAGTGTGGTATAGTGGTTAGTTAAGGATGCAGGGAATCCTCAGAAAACATGTTTGGTAGATGAAGTTACCTTGTCTGACACTCACTATCAGACTTTGAGCTGATCAGGGATATTTCCAGATTGCACTGAGCAGCTGGGAAATGCTACACTCACTGCTGTCTGCTGGTAAGAAGCTGACACATAGCTGATCAGGTATTATCCACGCCATCCCCTCTACAATAGCTCACCAGTGGAATTGCGCAAGAGAGTTCTTCCCTCCCCTCCAAAATGGTTAAGGACAGAAGAAATATTTTTGATCTCTGTGTTACAAAAGGGAAATAAAGAATTTCTTTCTCTTTCCTCCCCTCCATGCTGGGCAGGGACAGAAGCAATGCTTTTAATGTCTATATTGAAATGTCTATATTGACAAGGGGAGAGGAGAAATAATTCATTTCTCTGCATCCCAAGCCAATAGTTTGGCTGGGGAGAAGAGAGGGGCAATCAGCTCAGCTTTTGATACCTCTCATCCAATTTGCCGCAACTCTGCTAGTCTGGGAGGCAGCAAAGTTTCCAGGATGGCCGATCAGAAGAGCCCAGCTTCTAGCTGATCAGCTGATAGTCAGATTCTGGTCCACCCCCCATCAATATTTGCTGGGTACACAGCACAATTTCCCCAGTAGGAGATGAGAAGCTAACTCCCAGCATAGTCTCTCATCAGTTGAGAATCATTTTCTGATCATTGCAGATAGACTATTCCTGATAACATGTATAAACAGGTTACGAATAGCTGGTTGATTAAACGGCTGCCTGAACACCAGTGGTGAACAGAAAGTGAGTTGAACTGGATAATTTTTGAGCATCACTAGTTAGAGTGTTAGACTAGGATCTGGAATGCTTGGGTTCAAATCCCCACTCTGTCATGGTAGCTTACTCAGTGACAGTCACACACTCTCAGCATAACCCTCATAGGGTTTTGTGAGGATAAAATAGAGGAAAGGAGAATGATGGAAATGGCTTTGGGTCACCATTGTGGATGGATGTGGGGTATAATTAAGTAAATAAAATAAATGTTTTTCAAGTCCCACGGTTAGTCCTTAGCATCACTAGTGATAGAATCTCTAAAAGCAAGGCAGGGAAAGAATTCCACTTAAGAACCACTGCCAGGTAGAATTGACAATGCTGGGCAGTTATAGGCTAATACTCTCCTAGATCCCAACACTCACAGTGGATGGAGCACAACACAGCAATGAAGAACTCTACTGTTTGCCATAGAGCAGAACTCTACTCACCAATTTCCTGGTGTCAATCTGAAAAGCAAATGCTAATAGGAAATAAACAAAAATAGAGTAACTGATCGGATAAAGCTCTTATCTTGAGTGCACTGTATCCAAGCAACTTCCAGTATGATATCTACTGTTTCAACAAAAAAAATATTGTACTTTATCTGGTACCTAGTCTCTGCTAACAATAAGCTGTATTGCTCTGTCTGAGTGTTCTTATGATGTATGGCTTTTACTTGCAGTTTAAAAGTATCTGCCCAATATATTTCAACACTGTTTATAATACCTTTAATGAGTAGCTTTTATTATAATTACAATATAAGGTATGTGATTACTTTGTTAGCAGGGCTGAAAATCCTGTTTTCTGAAATGAAGATTTAAATAAAAGGAAACTGAAGATTTATTAGGTAAATTTGAGGTTTCAAAAAATATAAATCTAAATCGCTCTCAAATTACACAATGCAAACACCTATGCAAGGAAACACAGCTCTATTATCTTTTAAGATACACTAGAGTGCAGTCTAGAGAACCTTGGGTGCAGCAAGTTGAGTAAGCAGTGACAAAGCATGCACCACCTTTTATACTCTGGCCAGAAGCAGGGGTCAGGATTAAGAGAGGTCTGGTTGGTTGTTAGTTTGCATAAATTTAGTTTGCATAAATAATTATATTCAGAACTGTTGCTAGTAAGGATTGTTTGCAGTTCCCCTAAGTGTGTTATATGTATTATGTATCCACAAATGCCCATGAGTGTAGAAACACTTCTGTGTGTACACAGGATAGTGGAGGGGTGATTTGTCCATCTGACACTGCTCCCTCATGTCTTTAGAGTGATGTTCTGGAGGGCTTCAGTGGGTCTTTTCTGAGAGATGAGTAGAGGCTGCCCTTACTAATCAATGCCCATTAGCATGTAAATAAAATGGTGCTTTTGTTTTATTCGCTTGACTAGAATGCCTATGCAATTATGTATGGCTTGTTCATGATCTATTTCATCTTGATAATGTAGAACAAGAATGTATTATAATATATAAATATATTGTTGGAGGGAATGACTCAGCATGCCTGGGCATTGGGGGTGTGCTACATTAATATAAGTGTGTATAGGTGTTATTTCCTTGAATGGGATGCCTCTGTTCGTCTTAACCTGGGAGCTGCCCTCTGACCCTTCCTCTCTTGCTTGCTTTGTCCTCTAACTCACTTCACATGGCTTTCCTTGGAGAGACATGCCTCTGCAAGTGTCTCCTCTAGATAAAATGCCCTTATACTCCCACAGAAATAATTCTGGAGAAGCTGGCCATTTTGATAGGGAAAGTCCTCTTTAGGTTACCATTCTTTCACTTTTGCTGACTGCAACCTGACTGTGAACTGGATCTATTTGAATAAATGTAAGTTTATCTTTTTTGCAATATACTTCTCGAGAGATTTATTTACAGTATTATGCTTCTACGACAGGGCAAAACTCTGCTATAGTAACCAAATATCCCAATATATATGACAACATAAGTAACAAACAATCACCAGTAAAGAAGATAATGACAGGCTGTGCTGAAGATTATATGGCCACCAGAGCATGGATGAAACTGTCCCAGCCTGTGTGCAGGGCTTTCCACATGAGAAAGGACATATAGTGAATTTACTATTTTTGTACCAAGCAGGTGTCTTGTGATCTGACTGAGGAAGTAAATCTAAAAACAGAGATAAGTATCCAATGGTTTCATTAACATGTTGTCCACAAGTTTTGCTGTTTTCTCTTGGGGGTCATTATTATGACACCTTGGGCTAAATAGGAAAGTGAAAATATATTCATACATACATTTTGGAGTGGTTACACTTTACCCACTTTGGGAGATATTGAACTATGCCGTTTCAAATATAGAAACTATTGACAGTTTTGGCTGCACTGTGTTTATGCTTATGTGCATACAGAAAATCACGTAAGAGCACCAGAAGTAATTTAATACACTTTAATAAATATTTTAAATAGTGTATAATGGAAAAAATGATGTATGTGATTTGGAACCCTGAATGTTTAGCACATTGAAATAGAATAGAAACAGAAGTCAATTTAGGGGATGTTCAATCAATATCCATGCAGAAAATTACAATCATTGTTTATCCTTTATCAAAAGCAATAAAAAGCTATTAAAAATATGAGTATGAAATCAATAACATTCTTTGACCAATAATTGCCCTTTCATTAGAATGCATAGGGCAGAGCATGACTTTTGTTTGCACATGAAAGCACAGTGAAGAGACAAGGCTTGCATAGCCACACTAGTGTTTTCAACCATAGTCCTCTGACTAGCCTTGCAAGGTATTGCCCTCTGCAGCATACATTGGCCTTGTTTATCTTTTAATTTAGTACTGAACAGCCAAAATGCTAAAATAATGGTGGTTTCATTGTGTAGCCTACTGAGGCCTGGAATGTGATAAGATATTAAAGCCTGGTACATGATGAGATTCAGAATAGCTGTGTGTGTGTGCATGTGTGTATGTTAAGTGCCATCAATTCACTTCCAACTTATGGTGACCCTATGAATTAATGACTTCCAAAATATCCTATCTCTAACAATCTTCCCCGTGTCTTGAAAACTGAGGGCTTCCTTGACTGAATCAATCCATCTCATGTTGGGTCTTCCTCTTTTCCTGCTGTCTTCAACTTTTCTTGTCATTATTGTCTTTTCCAGTAATGTTTAATAGGATGATATTAATTCTAAGAGATGTTGTCAAGGGAGAACCTTTCCCCAGCTGCAAACAATACTGTTTCTCCATATGACTGCCTGTCATTTCCCCAGAAAGCACTTTACTGGGGGGCATCTTCTTTGGGGGGGCATAAGTTGGACCCCATAAATCCAATCCTCACCAAATTAGAGGGCAGGTAGAGGCGAGTCAGCCAGAGATACCCTGTGAATTTGCTTTAGCTTGCACAGGATCTGTTCTATGCACTCCTGAACCTCCGCCTGTCAAAATGTCAGGCAGTCATTTTGACAGGTCCAGGTTCAGGAGTGTATAGAATGGATCCTGTGCAGACGAGAGGTATTAAAGTTGCAGGGGACCTCTTCTGGATGCTCCTCTACATGCCCTCCAAGTTGTTGCTTTGAAGTTGTGTAAACATTTAGATTGAGCGGAGAAAGTCTGTCTGGAAATCGTTGCCTCTTGCTCCTGCATCTCCAGAACCAGAATTCAGACCAGCAGCCCTGACCTCCATTCACACGGAAAGCAGCAGATCACAGAGGGAAGCCATGCTCTGCAAAAAGGAAAAGATGTTCCTGCACAGACGCCATGAACAATCCCATTCTCCACCACGCAGACATTCCCCCCACCTCCACATATTAATATCACCCAAAGTAGCACACATTCTTTTCCAGCCTAAAACAAAAGGATGTGCCCAATGACTACAACAGTGAGCCCTCAAGTTTTCCTGCCACCCATCGAGATAATGCAGCTGTCAAACATCTGGTCATTAATCCAAAGAACCGGTCCTGCAACCTGATTGGTTCTCTTCCTTTCCTCCTTTGTCTATCCTATTCTCCTAAGAGGTGTCACTTCTAGCCAAGCCATTACCTGCAGTTGCCCAACCATTAATCCCTTTTCTGCCCCATTCATAGTTTAAATTTTTGGTTAATATTTCCTGGGGACCATGTGACTACAGGTATCTGCCTTAGGTCACATTTTAGGTATAAAAAGAGATCATCTAGCCACTGCTCTCTCTCTTGCTTTTACCTCTCCTAACCCCACCCTATCTTACTGGTTCCATTCCTTGTTCAGTTTGGGAACTCTCCACATGTATTGCTGGTCAACTCACACACCCCTTCCCATATTTTATCCCTTTTTTGCTGCAGAGTCCACGTGCCTTGCCGGACAGGTAAAGTATCACCCCACCACTGATACTTCCTGCTAATGCAAACATTTCTGTACTTTTCTGTCTGAATTCCTAACTCTGTATTGTTTGTGTGTATGCTTGATTTTATATTTGTATGTGTGAGAATCGTCTAGTAAAGAAATCCCTGTTTTGGTAATCGAGCCTGAGCGTCTATTCCTAGGGACTGGGAATTCAAACTCTAGTATACATAGGTTATGGTCCTATTATTAATGCCTATTGCCATTTAATAATTCATAATTCCCCACATTTATTAATAAAATAAGGCAATATGGCTAACAGATTGTATACACTCACAAATCAACATGAACCTCCACAAGCAGCTTGAAAGTTTGTGGAAGGTTCATGCCAACTGACTGCCATGAGCTTGACTTTGTAAACCATAAACTGGGAAAAATTCATCATGAACTTTAGTTTATGAGCTGATTCATGTCCATCCCTAGTTAAAAGCTTTACTGTGATCTATGGAACCCAACCTGATTTTCTTCTGAAATTCTCTAATATGTTCCAGTAACCACCATAAATTTGCAATATGATCTCTAGTGCCTCTTCCTTTTCTGAATCCAGCTTGAACATCTAGTATTTCTTGTTCCATATATGTTAATAGCGTTACTTTACTCATGTAAGAATTTAATGCAATGGTCCAATAGTTACTGCATTCTTTGCCATCTCCTTTTTAAGAAATGAAATATAGATTGAGTGTTTCCAGTCTGTGGGGCATGAGTTGTTTTCCATATTTGTTGGCATATTCTTGTTAAGATTGTGATGGACTCTGTTTCTGTGGCTTGACATAGCTCCATTGATACCCCTTGGTGATTTGTTTCTCCCAGTTGCTTTGAGTGCATCTTTCACTTCACTTTATAAAATTGCAGGTGATTCTTCTTCAAAAGATTCTTCTTGGAAGGAACTTGTTATCCTTTCATTTGTTCTGTATAGTTCTCCAGTGTATTGTTCCCATCTTCTCTTTAATTTGACTGGTTCAATTAATGTATTCCCATGTTGATCTTTCAGTATGCCTAACCATACTTTAAATTTCTCTTTGATTTCTTGGATTTTGTGGAACAGATCTCCTGTTCTTCCTCTTTTTTCTTTTCTTTTGTTTTGCTGTTCTCTTCTATTGTTGGCCCTCAAGAGGAACTTTTTCTTTTCTTTTCTTTTGCTGTTCTCTTCTATTGTTGGCCCTCAAGAGGAACTGGTTGGCCTGTGGGTGAGACAGTATGCTGGACTAGATGGTCTTATCCAGCAGGGCTCCTCTTACATTATTATGTTTGTATCTCTGAGTGATCTTCTGAAAACTATAGTTTCCAGGAATCCTGGTGGCAATACACTCTTTCAAGGATGCTTGGATGCCTTTAGAAGGATGAGGCATGTGTTGTTTCTAGCCTCCTCACCAACAATTCCTCTCTTAATTTGCAAAGTAGTTTGAGAGAGAATGGTGATGGTGAAAGGCTGGTGATGGTAGGGTACCATTGGGAAGATCCCTTGGACTTGGTCTTTTAGAGTTCTCTTGGAGAACTCTGGAAACTCCTAATTTTATCCGTTCAAATAGAGGCAGAAGAAGTCCTAACTTCCATCACTAACTTTGATGGAAGCAGGGCAAGGTGCATGGCCAGGTAGATACAGGGTAGAGTTGCCAGGCCTCTCTCCTCAACTCCCAGGAGTTTTGAGGAGCAGGGCATGTAGAGAAGATGTCAATTGATGTCAACCCTCTAGGAATTCCTCAAAATTCTATTGTAAAAGTGACATCATCCCCCCCATTTTACCCCCTGCTGTGTTATTGACTGAGTACAGGGCACAGGGGAGCATCAATGGAAAGACTCCCACCACAAATGGGTAAATGGTAACCCTAACATAGGGCCACCTGAACAGGTCATCCCCATATAGTAATGAGATCATGCCTTTTAGTTGCACAATTCTTGTTTCAAAAATACACCTCTGAAGAGTCACTGTAGATCTTTAGGTATTTGCCTCCACACAAATCTGGTTCCTTCTCCTCTTACTGGAAGCAGAAGCACACCATGAGTTTCTGTGTCCCAGTCCACATTATAGGATGTGGGGCAGAAACATGTAATGGAATCATGTCAAGTATTTCCTTACTCAGACATCTGTATATGTCCAATTAGTTTAGGCTTAAGAAGTAAATATGTGGAACTCTTCTAAAGTGAGCAATATCACCTTACAATTCATTTATTTATTGCCTAATCTTAAGGTTTGAGCTAACGGTTTACAATGGATTGTGCCCTAGTCATCTCAATACAGCACTGTAAATTATGATGTTACACTGGTGCTTCTTCAGACAGGTATGCCAGTAAAAAAAAATGTTTCAGATTGAAGTGTTCTCTCATTAGATACTTATATCTGTAGCCTGCCTGACTTCTTCTGTTTTAACTTGACTGATTACAGACACCAAGCTACAGTCCATGTTTTCATTATGACATGTACTTAAATTAATTATGTTTGGAGAATCTTACTTTCTTCTGGTGTAACTCTTCAGTAGCCACTAAGTGAAAATTCCTATTTCACACAAAAGTAATCACTGATTTTAAAATGATAAAATATAGAAATATGTTCCATAAACATATTTATTATAACATGCTTATTTATTTATTTAGTTAGTTAGTTAGTTAATTGGATTTGCTAGTCCACCCTTCCCTTCAAGTAGGGTTTAGGGTGGCTTACAACAAAATAATATTCAAAGTTCTTTAAATTAAAACCAACATTAAAACCACCTAAAACAGATCAGTAAGTAGAACAATATACATATACAAGATCGTGGGGGAAACCAGCTCACCAGCCTCCTTGGGGGGAGTGACTGTGAGGGATGGCGAACTATATGAGAGTGCCAGATGTCATACTATCCACATTGCTGTCCTCAACTGAATACCTGGCTGAACATCTCTGCTTTACAAGCCCTGTGGAAAGGTAATAACTCCTGCAGGGCATGGATGTCTTCCGGCAGAGTGTTCCACCATCCTAAATAAACTTTAGAACCCAGGGTTTCCCCACTCTTTTTTAAAAAAGAAACCTGGAGCAGGGCAATTCAGAGCTGATAGGACACTTAACCCTTTCCTTCTCTACTAGTTCCCATTCCACGCTGCCCTTACACAGCTTCAGCCCATAACATTTTAAATATGTTCTCAAACCCTCTCTCCAGTGCCTTATTTCCTTAAAAAAGAGAGAGTCATGACTCTAATAGGTACATTTGTACGTAACACATTAGCCCTTTACATAATGCATCTAAATTCATTTTTCCAGGATTATAACATGTAACAATGTTCCTGACACATCATCCCGAGGGAGGAAGTGGTCGTTGGTGGATGAAGAAGTAGCTTCCGGCCAGTCATTAAACTTGGTGATGGAGGATGCTTCTTTCACCTCTTTCTACTTGGGGAATGTACCTAAAATTGGAAGAGAACTACCATCATTAATCATGTGCCTTAGCTTCTCTTTGTGTGCTGTCAAGAGAATTGGTGTTTGCTGTAAGATGTAGAGATGGTGTCCAAATCCTTGTGTGATGCAACGTAACAGAGTGCAGATGCCTCTCTAAAGAGTCAGGGCATCTTTGCAGCTGAAGAATCTTTTAAAAGTAATCTCCATTCATAAGACTGGAGTGCTACAGTTTACAAATGGTGAATGGATTACCCCCCCCTTTCCATTACTCTCATGGCAGAGATGTTCTGCAGATCAGAACTGCAATGAGGCCTATAGGGTACCAGAGTTAAAGATATTTGTCCATAGCAGCAAAATAAAACAGAAGTCCTGTGCCACCTTTAACACTGATGCTGCAATAAATTTTGCTAACTTTAATCAGTCTGTTTTACCCATGGTTTTGAGTGATCTCTGTATTGCTATCATAGTTTGCTCTCAAGTTCTATATTAAACCAGATAACTTAAACTGGTTATTTACGTTGTGTATGAATAAGGAAAGTGTGCATGTACTCTTTTCTTGGATTCTGTTGATATGGTCTAACATTTTATCATGGGATTGAAAACAACTATTCCACAAAGTTATCATTTTGTGACTCTGCCACCTGGTTCAGATAAACATTGAGGCATAAGCAGGGGTCTTTTAGGGCCAGAGTGCACCGGAGCACTGCTCCAGCAGCCAACAAATGGCAGTGGTGGCAAGCCCCACCTCGAGCTCCCCACACCTAAGTGCTGCGGCTGGGAGGCAGCCTGAAGAGGCCTGTCGCTGGCCTCCCGGGGCCCACGTTGGAGCACTGTGGCTGGGGGATGGCCTGAAGAGGCCCGTCTCTGGCCACCCGGAGCCCACACTGGAGCGCTGCGGCTGGTGGGCAGCCAGAAGAGACCCATCTCTGGCCTCCCAGGGCCCACACTGGAGTGTTGCAGCCCTGGGGTGGCCTGAAGAGGCCCATCTCCAGCTTCCCAGGGCCCGTGCTGGAGCGCTGTGGCCCCGGGGTGGCCTGAAGAGGCCCATCTCTGGCCTCCCGGGGCCCGCGCTGGAGCTCTGTGGCCCCAGGGTGGTCTGAAGAGGCCCGTCTCTGGCCTCCCAGGGCCTGCGCTGGAGTGCTGTGGCCCCGGGGCAGCCTGAAGAGGCCCGTCTCTGGCCACCTGGGGCCCACACTGGAGTGTGTGGCCCTGGGGCGGCCTGAAGAGGCCCGTCTCCGGCTGCCCAGGGCCTGTGCTGGAGTGCTGCAGCCCTGAGGGAAGAGAAGAAGAAGAGATTGGATTTATACCCCACCCCACACTTGGCGTCTCAGAGCTGCTTACAAACTCCTTTCCCTTCCCCTCCCCACAACAGACACCCTGTGAGGTAGGTGGGGCTGAGAGAACTCTAACATAAACTTCTCTTTCAGGAACAGAGCTTGTGACTGACCCAAGGTCAGATCAGCAGGTGCAAGCGGAGGAGTGGGGAATCAAACCCAGTTCTCCCAGATTAGAGTCTGCACACTTAACCACTACACCAAACTGGCTCAAACTGGGAAGGCATTATGGCGCCGGTAAGTGAGGGATCTGGGGGATGGGAGAGCCTTCCTCCCTCTCCCCATCTCTTTGCACTCTTTTTGTCTCTCCTTTCCTTCTCTCCTTTCCTTTTCTTTCTTTCCCTTTTCCTCCTTTCCTACTCTCTCTTTCTTTCTTTCCCTCCACTCTTTCTTTCCCTTCTTTTCTTCTCTTCTTTTTCTCTTTCCCTCCATTTGTTCTTTCCTTTTCCTCTTTCCCTTCTTCTTCCCTTCTCTCTTTCCCTCCTTTCATTCTCTCCTTTCCCCCTTTCCCTTCTTCTTTCCTACTCTTTCTTTCCCTCTTTCCTTCTCTCTTTTTATCCCCTTTGCTTCTCTTTCTTTCCCTCTTTTCTTCCTCCTTTCCTTCTCTCTACTCTCTCTCTCTTTCCTTCCCTCTTTCCTCCTTCTGTGGCCCAACTCCCCCCCCCCGCAGGTTGGCTGGGGAAGGGAAGGGGAGACTTTTGAAGATGCCTTCCCCCCCTTTGCTTCCCCTCTGACATCACTTCTGGTTATGTCAGGGGGTGTGGCATATGCTAATGAGCTATTATGCTAATAGCCTAGTAGCTCTTGCTAATAGCTCCTGCAGGTCTTTTTCTAGGAAAAGACCCCTGGACACAAGGAAACCACAAACAGCCCATATCAACTGGGAAAGATCAGAGAACTTCAAATCTTGCCCCTTCCTTGATGATCTAGCTTTCTATTAGAAATGTAGGGCACATTTGACATTAGAGTATAGTGGCATAAATGAGTGATCTCCTACTTGCATGGGAAGATTATACCTTGCTTCAAAGAGAAGATTCAGATGATGATGACTTGCATGATGGGCATTTTATATCTTCCAGTTGTGATGTACAGGAAACTGTCCTGCCTTGAAGGGGAAAACAGCCATTTACTTGAGCATATGGGAGTGCTGCTCCAGCATCCAGTCACCTTTCATTTGAGTGAATGCATTAAGTATATATTATTGGTGCATGAAAATAATCTTCAGTAAAAACCTGATTGTTGCACTGTCATCCTTTGTCTTTGATATGTCATTTTTTACCCATGTCTAAAGCCACCCCCCTCTATCTGGTAGTCATTTGTCAGGTCCTATAAAAAACCTATAAATTTGTTTTTGGGTATAAGAAGCCAAGAAGGAAAACATATACCTGGTGGCAGCAGTAAAATTTTCAAGAGGGAAGGAGTGGGAGGGGAGTTATAGAAGCTGTTTGGGCTCTCCTTCCCTCTTTTTCACAATGTAGAAGAATGCCTGGACAATGAGAAAAGCCAGCATCACATGGATGCATGGATATTTAGTTGTTCCTGCAAAGCACTGTTAAATAGTGGGTTCCATGGATGAGCAGCCCGCAACTCTAGTGATCAGCTCTATTTTATTAGTGATTTCAACAAGAACAAGACAAGACTCCAGGACCGCAGCCCTGTTTAAATAGCATGCAATTGCCACACCCAAACACACCCCACTCCCAACGATAGGCTATTTACATAACCTTACTTCTTGACTGGCTACTTCCAGAGTCCTGGTGGGCTATTGTTCTAAGGCTCCAAGCTAAACCCGTCTATGGTAGCACAGTCCTGGATTGTTTCAGTCCCAATACATAATAGCACCATATAAGGAATTGGAAACTGGTGTTCTTCGCTGTCTACATTTTGCTGTCTCGTCATTTTCATTATCACTAATTCATCTGCTTACTTCAGGGGTTTCAATTCTTGTTCATGTAGATTTCTCCAGGTGAACTGATCTCTGTTGCCTGGAGATCAGTTGTAATCCCAGATGATCTCCAGCCACCACCTGGAGGCTGGGAAACATATTCAGGTGGTGTGCAAGGCTCTTCCCTGTATAGATTTTTATACCTTGTGACCCACTAAACCAAATATAGCCCAATAGCCTTCCTGCTGCATGAAAACTCCTGATTTTGCAGCCTTAAGTGGTTTACTCAGTCCATGATGGGCTCTCATACTTATCTTTTGATCTGCACTTTGCTTGGAGGCTAACAGGTTGTTCAGAACTGCCTGTGTAGCTTGTCCCCCCCCCACTAAAATAGATGTGAATCGTAGGACATACACATGCAGTCAAATTTTGAATGAAAGGAATCATGTGACATTACCTTACTGTGGGATTCTGGTACTTGCATGTTTGCACAAGCTCTCGTGCCACCAATGTAGCTTTAATCAGGCCTAAGAAGGTAGTAGTTGTGTAGGATCTAATATTCATCATGATGACTTGTGGTTAAAAAACAACATCAGCAAGTATGTGGAACTGGCAAGTCACATAAATAGAAAAGGTGTCTCAAGAAATTTTCTTAGAACGGCTAATTATTTTACAGTGAAAATAATGAACAAGGTGTTGGTGGCGTTGTATTCCCTCAGGACTACTTACTCTGACAGTTTCTCAGTCTCAGGAATGAAAATGTATTCAGTAAAGTTGAAGACTGTGTGTCCCAGATTTCAGAATGTTTGAATAAGATTTTGTCAAGAAGCACAAGGTTTGTTTGTGCCTTTGAAAGTTTTCTGAATGCCATCTCTGCAACTGAACATCCCAAGGCAAAGATAACCAATGTTTGCTAGTAAGGGTAGATAATATCAGCTATCTCAACTCTCTTTACCTCACAAAGCAAATCCTTTTAGAAGTCGTTCAAATGCAGCTTGGCTTGATGAAAGGGCAGTCAGAACAGCATAATACAGCTTAATTTCTCCTCCCTAGAAGTGCAATTATTTCCATGGCACATCAGCTAGTGTTTTAGATATGCTTGAGATTGTATCCAGCATACTAAATTAAAAATACACTGTATCAGTTCCAGATTCTTTGGTATTAATATTTGATAGAACTGGCACGTATGCAGGACTTTTCAACAACATTTGCCTCATTCTATCATCTAATCTTAAAAGCCACCCTGCATAAAGAGTATTTAGGTCTATTGGTTTGTCTTACATTCTAGAATTATAGCATGAATATGCAGAGGAAACTGTTGTCTGGGTTCCTGATCTCTGGCTCATTGTTTTAACTATATAACAGGTCAGGTTTGTTGACAGTGGGCCAAAAAATCATGAGGCTGGCTTGAAAGTAGAGATATTGAGGATTTCATGCTGAGTATGTTTGACAGTTGAACACACCACTTTTGACAGTCACAGATGAGCCAAGCCATGGATCTCTTCATCTGAGCTTGAGCAATGCCAAATGCCTGTGCAGCTTCACAGTAACTCTGGTTGCTAACTATAATTTCTTTATGATTTGTGGCCACCTTTGGTGTGCAATAGAAGACGTTTATCCACACTCTCTCACAGCCTGGGGCCACTGTTGGATCAGGTTGTTGAAATACACAAATAACTCAAATTGCCCCCTCTTAGCATGCATAAAAAGCAGTTACCATCAATAAAAGAGACACAGATGAATGCAAACAATAAGACTTTTTAGGAAACGGGACTGATTTATAAATCATTGACTGACTAGTTTGTTCACTATTTAAACACAGTCATGACAGTTCCCAGGCTGGAGAGAACATATTCCCATTGGCTGTGCAAGAAAATGCATGGACGAAACCCTGATTGCACCGACCTGTAGTTTCAATACACAGAAAGTAGCCACTTAATAGGCTTGAGCTGCTCACAAACAGCTGAACTGCCCATGAGTAACTGGCTCCTTGCTTGTCAATGGCGAGTAGAATATGAGCAGAGCCAGTGGCTGCCTGGGATCAGGAGATTCTTTTAAAAATATATACCTTGAGAATTGCAGTCTAAAGCATGCCTGTGGGCAAACTGGATACATTAATCACATTTGTAGGAAAGAACCCTTTGTCAAGTGGGGCTTATAGAGTACATAAAGAAACAATAGGAATTTCTTTTTCAAAACAATTTTGATTCAGTCTAGAGAGTAATTATGTTTTGTGTCGTCTCAAATGCATTGTGTCTTCAGATTCACGTCTTTAAAAGGAACAAGTGATAACCAGGGCTATAAATCCACAATTTAATTGGACATGTTACAGTAATACTACTATTATTACATGTATATATCTGCCCTTTCTGCCAATGCATCCAAGTTGGGTTATAATTTGAACTATGAATGAATGAATTAAACCGAAACAAGAAAATAATAAAATACTACAATTTTCAAGGGCTTTGATAACATCTTCAGGAAAACATTATCATCAGTTTTTTCTTTTACATGTTTCCCTTGGAGTTCTGAGGTCTATAAGTGGCATTTGAGGTGGCAGAGAATTCTCTCAGGATATCATATAATGGTAGGATGGCATACAATCAGTTGATTTGGTTGCATTATGCAAGACTGGGATTATGTATATCTGATTTCTAGCTCCATTCCATAAGCCCCTCTTTTACTTTATAGTGATACTGTGGGAAGTATAGTAGGTTGTAGGTTCAGCAATTGGTTTTGTACAGATGGATGGCATCAATCTGGCCCACAAAGCTGATCTCTGCTGCCTTAACTTTTGCATGCCTCCTGTCCTTTCCATTGCCAATATGTCAGGCAAAAAACCAGGTAGTATCCCAGTAAACAATATTAGCTAAAGCATTGCCAGTTGTTTCTAATTGTCTTCCAGAATGCAAAGTTATGTTAGTATAATCTCTAAATGCATTATGGTTATTTGTTACTTTCAACAGCAGAGTCATTTTGTCAGCAGATTTAGGGATCTAATTACTTTTGTATAACCATGTATGCAATTTAGGAGGCCATTTCAGATATTTGTATGCAACCAGAATGCCAGCTGTGCTTCCAAAGCCACTAGTTACCCATACAGTACCATATCATTCAATTTGGTGCATGTAGGTTCCACGTAAAAAGCTGAAATCCTACATTTCAATTTGACTCATGAAATAACATGGCAGTGCATTGAAGCCCATTGACAGTGGAGATGGGGCAAGTGCCAGAATGGAGGAACACTCCTATCTTCTCCAGCTTCCCACCATGCAGAGAGCCAACATGTCATCTTAACTGACTCTGTATTAGCCTGTGCATGTTTAACTAGCAGTCCCATACACCCAAACTTGATGTCTGGATTTTGTTTGGACAATTCAGATCAATATTTCCTAGGATTTATGATGAAATCTCATTCCTCATTCTAGTTATTTGGCAATTTAGCAGTGGCTGTTCTGCAGGAGGGCTTTAAAAAAACCAAGCTCGTTCTTCTCTGTAAACCATATGGGCTCCTTCATCTATGGAGATTAAATCTGAATCTTTGGGGGCACGTTCATCATTGTTCACAGGAGTTAAAATTGTCACTGTTTTGTATCATATTGGAAAAACCTCTGTGATATAAATATCAGACATTCTGCACCTGAAAGTTTCCAGATTAAGTTCACCCAAGTTAATCCTTCAATGAAAACTGACCCATTCCAAGGTAATGATAACCACATGTTCATCATGAAATTAAAGATGTGCTGCCAACAATACCTGAGGCTAGATGGAGAGAATGCATATGAGTTAAATGTGTATAAATCGCAAATCCTGAAATAGGTTGCAAATTACAACAGTTTAAAATAGTCAGTATTGGTTAGTTCCTTTCAAAAACCTTCCTAACTAGCATTAAGTAATCCACAGAGCTTATTTTCAAGCTTTTCACATTGACCATAAAGACTAATTTCCCTTCCTTTTTAATAAATGACAGCTGAGAATATTACATAAATGCTTGACAATACATGGTTCAAATTAACCATTCCTGTAAATGCAGTAAAGTGTTGTTGTTGTTCTCCCATCAAGATGCTTCTGACTTATGCTACCCTGTAAATTAATGACCTCCAAAACACTCTATCATCAACAGTTTGGCTTGTGTCTTGCAAACTGAGGGCCTTGGCTTCCTTGATTAAGTCAATCCATCTCTTCCTCTTTTCCTGCAGCCTTCAACTTTTCCTGGCATTATTGTCTTTTCCAGTGACACTTGTCTTCTCATAATGTGACAAAAGTATGATAGCCTCAGTTTTGTCATTTAAGTTTCAAAGGAGGTTTATGGCTTGATTTATTTGTCTCTTTGGCTTTCCATGGTATATGTACTACTTTCTTCCTATCAGCTTTCTTCATTTTCCAATTTTCACACCCATACATAGTAATGGGGAGTACTATATCTTGATCTTGGATGCCAGTGACACGTCCTTACCCTTGAGGATCTTTTCTAGCTCTTTCATGGCTGCCTTCTCAGTCTCAATCTCCTTCTGTTTCTTGGTTGCAGTCTCCCTATTGGTTGATGATGAAGCCAAGGAACAGAAAATCTTTTAACAATTTCAATTTCTTCACTGTGAACCTTGCTTGTGTTGGATATTGTAACTCGGCATGCAAGAGGATCTGGGTACACTTGGCAGTTGGCCCCACCCTCTCATCAATTAGCTGTTGCGTCTCTTTGCTGTTGATTGTCTTCTGTTTTTTTCTTATATAGGACCTCTCTTCTTCTCTCTCTTACCTGGGCTTCAAACTGTATCAAGTTAACCTTTTTTAAGTTAACCTGTTCACAATAAGTTAAATGTACCTACATGAATATGCCATGTAAAATGTGCTTCTCTCTCCGTGAGACAGTTGGGACTGTCAGTTGCATATGCGACCTAGTGTATTCTGAGGTAAAATATGTCCTCACTCACAACACTCACTTCCCCTTCAAAAGAAACAAACCAAAAACACAACCATGCCACACCACAAAAAACACAGTTCACATCACAAGCAGAATACCACAAGGCAAAAAATGATAGGAAAAGGTGCCAGCAGTCACCCCATTATTGCCACAGATATGTACCTGAGAGTGCTTCAGAGGATGGTGTGCTGGTCCCAGGTTCATATTATAAAAGCTGCCTGTGGGATTATGGACCTTTCTACCTTAACATACCTCACAGGGTTGTTGTGTGAATCACACAGGGGAGAGGAGAATGATGTCAGCTGCTTTGGCTCCCAGTGTAGGGAAAGACTACCCTTTCCCTAGGCAGAGGCTTGTCCGTGGTGTACACAAGGATGTCCCGCGCACACCAGTTTAGTGCAGAGATATATACAATTTATTTACAATATTTACAGTCTTTCACAGCTGAGCATTCGGTGTTCAAATCAACAAAGTGCTCCACCAGGCAATCAGTTACCACACAAGGGCACACTCTGGTACCACAGCTCAGACTATGTAGTCCACAGAACCAATCACAGTGGAAATGCAGAGTCACTGTGACATAGCCAGAGCAGTCTGATGCAATCAGTTCATCATGTGACTCCAAGCTGTCACATAGATCATTTCAGGCTTGTAAACTAGCTGTCATCTTGCCAG
Source organism: Gekko gecko (assembly GCA_029375565.1). Classification (NCBI taxonomy): domain Eukaryota; kingdom Metazoa; phylum Chordata; class Lepidosauria; order Squamata; family Gekkonidae; genus Gekko; species Gekko gecko. The sequence continues at coordinate 60,284,406 of JAPDNY010000004.1, forward strand.
CAATCCCTGTACACATGCCGACAAGGCTGTGGGTGGGGGGGATGTAAACCTGAAGACAGACAGGCAGATAAAGGTAGGCTGATGGTTGCCCAGAAAGGACATAGGGTTGTTGCCCTATGAGGCCCTTATTGTGCTTGTTGCCTGACCTGTGCTAGTTGTGTGCAAAAGGGACTGAACTGTAAGATGACTCTAAGGGATACCAGCTATAGCACACATCTAGAAGAAGAAAACCTTCCTGTGAAAGAATGTGCCTATGATTCCTGTATGTCACCAACCCACTCTCCTGCAGGACCAACTCCTTAGCCATGTATAGCATTGAGAAGTCAGGCAGTGGCCATGCCAGGCCAAAAGACAGGGGTGGACTTCATACAGAGTCTCTTTCCCTGCATGTAGGCAACATGTTTCTCCCTACCTAATACATCATCTAGTTGAAACTACAGACTTCAGACAACAAGAGAACAATGGCTCTGGCCAGCACAATACATAATCCCATCAGGTGCCATTGTCCAGACTAGTTTGTTATTAGGTCTAACATCGCCCACTCCCCAGACCTTTGACCCCAGCACCAGTCAGCATATTTTTGGGGACGAGCAGGAGGTGTGCCAAGAGAAGTGGCCAAGCTTAGCCTATCCCTCAAACGCCTAATAGAGAGTCCAATGCCAGCTCTCTCTCTCTTACTTGCACTCTTGCTCTTTTACCTGACCCCCTACTACCCTAAGCTTCTGACTCATGGATGTGCAGCCGGAGGCTCCTCGTGCCCCTGCCTATTCAGGACACGATCCTCCCCTAGCACCCCACAGCTCTCCTTTTCCTGAGGTTCACTCCATTCAACTGTGGGCAGATACAGTATTGCCTGTCAATGGAACATCCTGCTAATGTGTTATTTTCTTCTATCTATATTTCCTAGAACTTGTATAATTGTGTGTATGCTTGTAATAGTTTTCACGAAACAAATTCATCTTGTACTGATGTCAGTCTCAGCGTCTATTTGGTGGGTCTGGAGAGAACTAACCCCTGTATACATAGATGCTTGCCCCCGTATTGCCTATTGCCTGATGTAAGATCATAGCTCCCCATATTAAATAACAATTCAAGGCAATTTGGCTAACAGGGTTGTGAGCTCCAGGTTGGAAACTTCCAGGATATTTTAGGGATGAAGCCTACTGAGGGTGGGGTCTGAGGAGGAGGAAGAGGGGGACCTCAGACAGATACAATGCCATAGACCCCGCCCTCCAAACAAGCTGTTGCCAATCTCCAGGTGACAGCTGGAGAACTCTTAAAGCTCTGGTGCTAATTCAAAGTGCTGGAGATGTGTTGCATTCTGGCAGGGAATGCTGTGAGTGTAGAAAATGAATTATCAACAGATTAGTGTTTTAGAAAATCTTGAGGAATTGTTTGGTCCATTTACCATAGGGCACCCATCCAGAGCCTCTGGTATTTTCTCACTCTGCTGGCATCAAAACAAATTTAAGGCAAAATAGAGATATGGAGACTTTTCCATCCTCCTTTGAATCAATCTGTCTTTGTTGGCAACCCTAGGCTTGCCAGCACTCTCAGGGTGACTTCATGCATTACTTCACTAGCCCTGGCTGCTTGCCCCTGTTCAGCAGGAGCCTCCCTATGGAAGCTGCCTGGGTGATTTTGGACCAGTCCCAGACTTTCTGCCTAACCTATCTTGCAGGGTTGCTGTATAGATCACAAAGTGGAAGAGGAGAATGAAGTAAGCTGCTTTGCTCCCCACTAACAAGAAAGACAGAACTTTGCCTAGGAAGAGGCTGCTGAGAGGGGAGGAGATAAAGTTGCCAACTTTAGGTTGTCAGCCTATGCATAAGAAATGCCTTAACAAGATTCCAGTCTGCTAGACAGATCATGATGATCTAAATGACAGTCAGAAGTCACATGACTGGACATGTTGCATCAGCACCTCCTTTTTGACCTGCAGTGTGTTATCAGCGCCATTCATCAGAGGCAGGAGGACTGGGGGAGGCAGCTGATTCACATGGATCCTGAGCCACTTTGCGTCCTCGCAAAAATCTGTGGACTGACTGAAACTTAGCGTGTTATGGGGGTTGGTAAATTGATAAGACTTCATCCCAAGATAAAACATGTTAGACATAATTTACGCTTGAGATGTTCAAATCTATCAGCAGGTAAACATTTAGAAAATAGATCGACTACATTGTGTTGGGATGCACAGTGTTGCAGAGAAATAAACCCTCGATACACAGTTGTCCGGACATTTTGGTAGCGGATATTAATGTGTTTACTCCTTGTGTGAATTCCTTAGTCACCTGCCAACTGTTGAGCTGCTGAATTGTCACACTGTATAATTACAGACAGTTTACAGTTTACCTTCAGGTCCATGAGTAACTGATAAAACCAGTATGGTATCAGGTTGCTTAGTGAAGCAGTTTGTCAGTTGAAACTGTGAATGCTTAGCTATAAGGACTGTGTATATAATGTAAATAAAAATGTAAATAGCACCAATCTCAGCTGGTGTGAGCAAGTTCTATATGACTCTACAACACTCACTATGCTAACAGGAGATATATCACCAGCCATAATCGATTACAATACTGTTATAGGTATGGAAATTCCTGGAGATTTGAGGGGTGGAGCCTGTAGAGGGTGGGGTTTGAGAAGGGGATGGGACCTCAGGCAGGTACAGTGCCATAGACTCCACCCTCCAAACCAGCCATCTCCTGGGGAACCATTGTTGCCAATCTCCATGGGAGGGCCAGAGATCACTCAGAATTACAACTGCTCTTCAGATGGTAGAGATCAGTTCCCCTGGAGAAAATGGTAAGTTCTCTCTGCTCTGAGCCCACGTTGGAAGGGCGGGATATAAATTCAATAAATAAATAAATAAGTTCTGTGTCATTATACCCTGCTGAGGTCATCACAGCAAATTGATGCTGAGTGCCCAAAGCCAGGGCACCAGCCCAGAGCTTCTTTCTAGAGCTCGTTGTATTTATTTCCACAATGGGCCTTATTCCTAGTTAGAATATAATGCAAACTATAATATGTTGAAGAGAAGGTATACAACATGAATCGATCAAAAACACATCCCTTAATTCCTACTTCTACCCCCAAATGTCTCAATAAAATGGCATATCTCCCAGGAACAAAAGGTGCTAGTTAATCCAGTAGTTGCAACAAAGAAACACACCCTTCGATTACATTCAAACAGGGACCATTGACTAAAGCCACCAGCTCCATCTCTGTCCCAGAGCCCAACCTGAATCCAAACTTAAAAGTGTATGGAGCAGCTGAATTATCCAAGAAAATCTGGAGTTTTTCGGCAACCATTCTCTCTATCTTCTTGGTCAGGAAAAGCAAATTAGAGACCAAGCAATAACAATCCACATAATTCATCTGTAGTGATAGTTTTTTAAGTAGTAGGCAAAAGACTGCCTGCTTTAGTGACCAAAGAAAGGAACATTGAGTCAAAGATTGATTTACACAATGTCTCTTACATTATTTCAGTAATGAGGATGGACAAAGGATCCAGAGTATGAGTTGTGGTCTTCAGAATTCCCAGGATCCTGTCAACATTCATTGTGCTAACTGGATCAAAAACATACCAGACATTGCAACTGGCATTTCTAGTGTCTCAGCTATATTACAACCAGCATACAAGGAAGACAGAGAGATTGTCTCAGCCCCCCCAACCCATTGAAAAATCATCACAAATAGCATCACAAATCAGACTTTGCAGTCTACATGTGCCAAAATACCTTAAGCAACAAAAAAGAGGAATGGGATGAGAGAGATGTTTCAAATCATGTCCCAACTGATTTTCCATATGGCTCTGGCCAGCATGATTATGCTGGATTCTGTTGACACTGATTGTGGTAACTGGTTTTGAGAGATGGTCTCAGCCCCTTCCCCCAATTTGGTTATAGTATCAGCTTAGGATCTAGGAGATCCTGGTATGAATCTCCACTCAGCAATAGAAGCCCACTGGGTGACTTTGGGCCAGTCATTTTCTCTCAGCCATTGCGAGGATAAAATGGAGGAGGGGAGAGCAAAGTTATAAGCAGTGTTTCATTGGGTCCCTACCCGATAGGGATAATTACTACTACAACAAATTTCCTAATATCTTCCCTCTGCTTGGAACCAGTGATCTTTTCAGACTCAGAGTATAAACAAGGTTGTTGATCTATAGGCACCTAAAATATAAATTGCTATTAGTATGCTAAGGGGACTGGTCAGAGTTATAATAGTTTTATCAAAATAGTTCCTGTAAAGAAATATCCTTAAGCAAACCAGTTAAGTCAGAATTGTATTAGAAGTGATGGGGTGTTTATGGATTTCTGCATGTCTCCACATACCAGAATGTAAGTAACTCAATTTAGCAAACTAATTCAATAACCAGAATAGCTAGGATCCTCTGCAATCAAATAATAAACAGGTTGTCAGAAAAACTTGTAAAGAGTTAGGTGTTTGTGTTAAGTGCTGTGTCCTGAAGCCATGAAGGACACTAGAACTGGCAAAGGTACTATATCATGTTCTTAATATCAACACATTAGTAGCTTTACTTTATATTAACAATATTTATAACTGTCTCTAAATAATAAGACTAAAAGAGGAGCCCCAGTTTTTCCATAGACTTCACAGCCACCAAAATGAATCAAGAATATCAGTTAAAGGCTATTTGAAGCAACGTCTTGGCTACAGAAGCCCCTTTAAGAGACATTGACAATGTTGGTAGCAGAGAGATAGGAAGAAATCATGTTATTGATAGTTAATTGACTAAATAGAGCTGGGATTTGGAGAATGGGAAATATTATCCTATTAAAACCCCTGCAAAATAATGTCTTAAGTGCGTTTATCAGTATCTCCTAAAACTCCAGCAGTTTGTTTTAGAGAAGAAACAGGACTTTCTTCTATTGAACCTAGAATTTAAATAAAAAGATGATTTGATACTGGTGTTGATTAAATGATATGGTAGATTCTAGGTTACCGAAGAAATGTTGGTATGAGCATCTGCGATTGTGGGGTTGGATCCAGATTTGTCAAGGCAAAGGAAGGCAGTATTCAATATCCCCTTAAGAAGCAATTACTTACAGGTTCAGAAGGAGATTTATAAAATCCTCAGAAGAAGATTTATAAAATCTATATAAACTTGGATAGAAAAGTAATAAATAATAACTAGTCCTCTTACTGCTACACAGTTTTTTTAAAAAAGATCATTGTATCCGCATGTATTTGCAGAATATCTCTTTTCCTAATTTGAAGAAAGATTCACAAAATTGAGAGTTCAACAGATTCCTATAGCCTATTTGAAGGATAAGTATCAGCACACTCCATCAGACATAGATTCAATCAATCATTTTATTATAACAGTCAGCAACCATCAGTACAGTTTGATTAAGAAATGCAAAAGCCAGTGACCAGCAATACGGTTGGATTGAAAAAAATAAAAAAAATATAAAAAGAGATAAAATTAAGTCTTAAGACATAGATTGTGCATATGTCAAAGTGGTTATATTGAAGATCTAGTTCATTATACTCCGGTATATATAATTCTGTTTTGGTCATGGACTCCCCTGAACATTCCAACATGCTCCGAAATCAGTTTGCTCCCTGATCTGTCATTCAGGGGTCTTCCTATCCACTGGCTGTTTTGCCTGCCTCCAACATGCTAAACAGTTTGCTGCTCCTCTCCCCCCCACAGCCAGTTAGAACACAGAGGTCGTTTGCATATGCAGCCTCACTGACCTTTGCCTCTGTTGCTGTTCTGAGGTAAAATACATTTCCCCTTAGTGCCTGTTGGGGGAAACCATTGTTGCCAATCTCCAGGTGAGGGATGAAAATCACTCAGAATTACAAGTGCTTTCCAGATGGCAGAGATCAGTTCCTCTGGAGAAAATGGTGGACTCTGTGTCTTTATATCCTGCTGAGATGGCCCCTGTATGATAGCCAATGTGATGTAGCAGTCAGGGCTTCAGAGCACGGTAAAGGCTGCAGGTGTGTGGGGGGGTGGACAGCTGAAGAGTGAGGAGAAAATAAAGGTAAGGATGATTGGCTGGGAAGAAGATAGGGTTGCCAACTCCAGGTGGGAAATTCCTGGAGATTTGAGGGATGGAGCCTGGAGAGGGTGAGGTTTCAGGAGGGATGGGACCTCAGACAGGTACAATGCCATAGACTCCACCCTCCAAACCATCCAGTCCCTCCCAAGGAACCATTGTTGCTAATCTCCAGTGGGGGCTGAAGATCACTCAGAATTACAACTGCTCTCCAGGAGGGAAGGGGGAGATAGAAAGCTGAAGTCTGAGGGGCAGATCAAGGTAGGTTGATGGTTGGCTGTGAAGGAGATAAGGTTGCCAACTCCAGGTTGGAAAATTCCTGGAGATTTGAGGGGTGGAGCCTGTAGTGGGTGGGGTTTGAGGAGGGATGGGACCTCAGACAGGTACAATGCCATTCCCTCCTGGGTAACCATTGTTGCCAATCTCCAGGTGAGGGCTGGAGATCACTCAGAATTACAACTGTTCTTCAGGTAGCAGAGATCAGTGCCTCTGGAGGAAACGGTGGACTCTGTGTCCTTATACCCTGCTGAGGTCGCCACAGTAAATTGACATTGAGTGTCCAATACCAGGGCACCTGCCCAGAGCCTCTTTTTAGAGCTCATTGTATTTATTTCCACAATGGGCCTTATTCCTAGCTTATTATATTGACCATTGTATATTTTCCCCAAAGAAAATTTTTGGTCCTTCCCCCCCGCCATCAATGTATTGATTGGCCCCACAGGATATACTTGTTTATCAGGTGTCTGATAGTACTTCTTATCAAGTTGCATTATTAGGAATTTCATCAAAGAAAACTTCACATGATATGTAGGGAAATAGAGGTCTAAAATGCTGTTTTTATTTTAATGAAAGTGATGCCTCTGATTACTATGGATAAAACTATATGATTTTGTATGTTATTAATGGGTTTAGCTTTTTAAGTGAAGCATTTGATTTTTATCAGTCATTTTAACCCATTTTGCAATGGCTTTTGACTACAGCAATAAAGTTTGTTTGATTGAGTAAATTTGATTGAGTAAATTTGCCCACTCATTAAAATCTGCCTCCATTCCTGAGGACTGGAAGGTAGCTAATATCACTCCCATCTCTTTTTTTTTCTTCAATCTCTTCATTGGTTTTTTCAAAATAAACACAAAACACACACACAGGAAAAAAAACAAAAATAAATAAATAAATAAAAATAAAGCAATTGCATCTACAACATAATATTCTGATATTTCTTATCAATTAGATATGTCCTACCTCTTAACACAATAACTTAACCTTAGATTACAGATACTTTTAAAGTAAGTATAGTAACCCTGAACTACGGTCTGGCAAAAAAACCAAAAAAACCCAGGATTGTCTCCCCAATAACCATGCCAATACAAAGCTATATTTACTAATATTCTCCAAATTTTCAGTTCATTTAAACTCTCAAAAGTCATAAGCATACTCTTAAATTAAATTCAAATAATGCCCTTCTATTTCATGGGTAGCCCATTTCCCCCCCTCATTTATGGAAATAGCCTTCTATTCAAATAACTTCCCCTTTTCTATTACATTCCCTCTTATATTATCACCCTATTTCTTAATAGCTGTACTATAACAAATACGGTTAGGAAGAAGGGAACGAACAAGGAATAGTTAACATCTAGAGCCAGACATTCACTGAGATATCCTTTCTCCCATTCCCTATATCCTTAATGTCCAATAGGGGCACAATAATAGCAGATTAGATTATAGTAATATTTTTATGACCTTTCCTTGCCATCTCTTTGTTGCTTTATCACTTAAAAGTAGCTTCCTATTCTGGAAATTTCATACCTCATATTTCATTCCCTTTATCATGCTTTATAACTAGATACAAACAAAATACATAATAATAAACAGTCACTAAAATGTCATTTCTCCCATTTCCTGTTCCCATGATGTCACTAACACACATTAATCATAAGGGATTGTAATGTACTAATAATCTCACAACATTTCATTAGCATCTTTCACACCTCTTCCTTCATTTCCTACCTATACTATCTACTTACTAAATACTTAGATTATTAATCTTACTAATATTTCCCAACTAAAAATAATTTAATCATGTTTCTAAATCACAGATTAAATTCATAAATTACCTGGATACAGGAAAGATTAATAATTAACCACCACAAATCAAAACCCAGAAGAAAGAAAAAAATCTCATGCCTTCGTTTTATCATATTTATTTACTAAATACTTACATTATTGACCTTACTAATATTTCCCAACTAAAAATAATTTAATCATGTTTCTTACTCACATATTAAATTCATAAATTACCTGGGTACCAAAAAGATTAATAATTGACCACCACACATCAAAACCCAAAAGAAGAAGAAAAAAATCTCACATACCTTCATCTTATCATATTAAAAGTCACTCCAATTCATTCTATTACACTAGCAAAAGAAATCATTCTACAACACTATACAAGCTGCTCATTTTTTTATTTTCAGTAACACTTTTTTTAAAAACAATCAAGCTTAAATGTCTTATATCTTTATATTCCAAAAGTTCCATTTCCCTCATTTGGCCGCACAGCTTCGTTGATTCAGTCTTCAATTTTCTAGTATCTCTGTAATTGCCCCCCCAATCGGAATGAAGAGACAGACACCAATGTGGATTTAACAAGGGCCACTTTATTAATTATTTAATAACAACCAATACTAATGAGGGGTTGTCAGAAATGTACTGAGGAATATGACAGGTGTCAAACTCCTGACCACCTGCATTTCCTTCTGGGCGATGCATCTGCTCCGATTGCAAGCCACCGAATGTAGCTTTTGATCAGCAGCTTGGCATGCTGAAAAGAACCCCTGACCCACCACCCCAGAAGCCACAAAGGCCCGCTAAGGTAGGCTGGGCCAGATTGTTCCAAGGAAGACCACCCCTTCCCGGCCTTGAGCCGCAAAGTCCCGAAAGCCGTTCCTGGAGGACCCTTAATTTCCTTTATAACAATGCCCTGGTGCTCACCATTTCCATCCAGATCGCGCTACCCCACCACAGCAAAGGCCAAGCCTCTGCTTAGGCCTTGGCCCCCACCATGCGATCCAGCGCTGCCAGGACCCCTCGCTTCAGATCCGAAAGAAAAATGTCATTGCCCTTGTTAGAAAGGTGCACCCCATCCCCCCTATACAGGTCAGGGAACTTGACCCGTATATCAGGGTGCAAAAGAAAGATGCCCAAGCGGCCCTCCATGGCATTCTTAAGCTGCTGGTTGGCATTCCGCCTCGCCCGGTCCAGACACCTAGAATCCCCTAGGCTGCGCCACACTTGACGCGGTAACATTGCTGACAGGACCAGTTGCACCCCAGGCCAACGGTCCACAATGCCAGCCAAATCTGCCTTGGCCTGAATGACTAGGGCCTTACCTTTCATGAGACCCAAGTCATTACCCCCAAGGTGTATCAGCAGCACATCAGGCGGAGGACCACGTCTCTCCCCAAACAGTAGCGGCATCAACTGAGGCCAGTGCATGCCACTTCGGCCAAGCCACTCGACCTCTGCCCGCTCACTGCATCCCAACTGGGATCCAATGGTCATTCTCTTGGCCCGGTGCACGGCCCAGCACACCATACTGTGGCCACAGATCAGCACACATCTCCTCCGCTGGCCACCAACCGCACCTAAAACAGAAACTAGGTTAACCATAACAAGACAAGAGCACTAAGGCTCAAAAACAACATGCTCCATTCCCATTATAACAAAACTGAATGAGAAGCTCAGACTTTGCAGGTCCGGACATACGTCTTGTAATGTGCTGACTGCCACCTGCCTATTCTTTGGATGTCAGGTCCCTGATATCCCATAGCAGCAGCAGTGGAAGCCACCCCAATTCTGAAAGAGTGAGTCCCAAATTGAAAACTACCAAGGCCCAAGGCAACCAGAGCCCTCTTGGTAATTGCCCCAAACTGAAACCTGGTCAATGGCGACCCATCCTTGTGCATAAACAGGAGACCTGCACTACTCCCCCTCAATGCCAAATATGAACTGAGTGCCACAACCGGACACAGGTCAGAATCAAAACAAGGACCCAATGAAATTATAGTGCCTTTGCCCAATTGGTCCATCTTGGAACGCTGGATTGCAATTTGTAGGCCCTCCTCACTTACCCAGACATCCCCTATGCCTAACGCATAGCCTGACTTGTCCTGTCGGGATCGGGCCACCAATTTACTAATTCTCAGGGCCCCAAAGAATGCAACCAAGGCTGCTGCATGAAATAAGGCAGCCTTATATGCATCCGAACACAAAGAAACCCATTGGGGTTTCAATCCCTTAAGTACAGCAGGGGAAAAAGGTTCTTGGGCCCAGCCATCCAGCATTTTCCGAATACGGAAATCCCCAGTGTCATCCCTGAAACCCCCGGCCTTACTTGCAAAGGCAAGGGCTGATAACTTGCCCCGGATAGAATGGACAGACAGACCCTTACCTTTCACAGACATGCAGAATTGGATCAGGTGTGACACAGGGATAGGCCAGAGTTGCTGAAGCCACAAACTGTAGGCCGGCCCGCATATAAGCTCGGCACGTGCTGGGTGCAAGAGCTAAGCCCATTGCCCTCTCGGCTTCAGCCCTCCAATCTGCCACAGGTCTTCGGGCATTCTTACCACTACTTGGTCGGAGTTCAGAGCCAACTGACGAAACCTCTCCATCTGTTTTTGAGACAGAGCATCAGCGACCCCATTATTGACTCCTGGAACATGCCTGGCCTTAAACAAAATATTGTAGTGCGACCATTGGAGGGTAAAGGCCCGGACAAGTGCCATTACTCTGGGTGACCTAGATGTTAAGGAGTTGATGACCTGCACTGTTGCCATGTTATCACACCAAAAGTGAACTGTCTGGCAAGCCAGGTCATCAGCCCAGATGTACACGGCTACCACTATGGGAAAAAACTCCAAAAATGTCAGGTCACGGGTCCACCCAGCATGAATCCACTCAAATGGCCAATCCTCTGCACACCAGTGACCCCTAAAGTAGACACCAAAACCCAAAGAGCCTGCTGCATCGGAGGTGACCTGCAGTTCAGCCTCAAGTTGCAGATCGGTCCTCCAAAAGGACACCCCATTATAAGAGGCCAAGAAGTCCCACCAAACTGACAGGTCATCTCTAATCCCTTGAGTAACCCTGGTCCTATGATGTGGACGCCTTAAACCTATCGTTGAGTCGCACAGCCTGCACAAGAATGCCCTCCCTGGGGCCACCACTTTACACGCAAAATTAAGGTGCCCAATTAGCTGTTGCAACTCCTTGAGTGTCAATTTAGTTTTAGTACACGCTTCCTCAACTAACCGAAGAAGGTTAGCCAATTTATCAGGAGGCAAGTGTGACACCTGCAGCACAGTGTCCAACTCAATTCCCAGTTAAGACCGCACTAGGGCCTTCTGTTTTCTCAACAGCTAAAGGAACTCCAAGTTCCATAGCCATTTGCTCAAAATTGGACAATAACTGTGCACAAATTCCAGATCCAGCAGGGCCGGCAAATAAAAAATCATCCAAATAGTGGGCAGCACTGGACAAGCCCATGCATACACGCAGAGCCCATTCCAAGAAGGAACTGAACCTTTCAAATGCAGCGCAGGACACAGAGCATCCCATCGGGAGGGCCCTGTCCATATAGTACTGCCCATCAAAGGAGAAACCCAGAAGGACAAAGTCATCTGGATGGACCAGCAGAAGACGAAAGGCTGACTTGATATCACATTTAGCCAATTCAGCCCCCTGCCCACAGCTACGGACCATGCCAACTGCCTCATCAAAAGAAGTGTACCTAACTGAGCAGAGTTCACTTGGTATGGCGTCATTCACTGAGCTGCCATGAGGATAAGACAAATGGTGAATGAGGCGATACTCCCCAGGTGCCTTTTTTGGTACTACACCCAAGGGCGATACCCGCAGGTTAGGCACCAGAGGAAAGGGAAAAGGACCCACTACCCTGCCTTCCAAACATTCTTTCAGAATCTTGGCTCTAACCACCTGCTCCATGCCACGAACTGAGGGCAAATTAGGAGCTGAAAAAGAACATCTCTCACCCATATAGGGAATGTGAAAACTTAACCCCCTCCAACAAATACTGCCAATCGGCAAACTTAGGGTAAAGGCACAACAAGCGCTCCAACACAGGGACCTTAATTGGACTGGGTCCCTTTGTCAGGTAAGGCCTGACCACCACCCCCTCCCTGACGTCTGCTACCTTTGCCATCCCTAGCAGCAGATCTGAACTTTGACTTGGGGCAGGATGGAAAGGCATGGGGGCCGGCACAGAGGGGGCATTCGTGGTGAAAGGGACATGGCTTACGGCCACTGGACCCTTGTGAGGAAAACTCCCAACACAAAGGGCGCCTTTGCATTGCCTGGCTACCTGGGGACCTAGGAACCCCCACGTTGGCTGTATTAGCCTTTTTTAGTACATACCCACTGTCTGAATGCTCTCCACCCATAGACCTGGCTGAGGACATCATTTGCATCCAGATATGTGGATGGATCAAGTCCCAACGGAGAGCTGGGTACATAGCTGCCTTCATCCGGAAGGCCCTATCATACTCCATCTAGGCGGACTCAGCAAAATCTGAATAACCCTTATGGATTATATCCATTTACTGGAGCAACAATGAAGCCCTTTCAGGTCTTGCCCTGACTAGCATCCCCGCATAGATTAAAAAGCCAGGGTACCAGTTAGCATAGATTCTGTCCACTCTACGACGCTTTAAGTGCTCTTTGTCATGTTCATCAAGGTCCTCCCGATCCTTCTTGTCTAGCTCACGATACAACAAGGAGAAGATGCCTACATAATCTCCCCGCAGTATCTTCTCCCTGGTAGCTGCCGTGAGGTGGTCACCTAACGGCATCGCTAGCTCCCCTGATGGCAACTCCTTTGCCGGCACCATCTCATAAGTCCAGTTACCAGGATCTGGGGGAGCACATCCAGTCCACACCCCACCCTGCAATTGCTGTCTTGTGCAGGACGGGGAAGTTTTAGCCGCCTGGACTGATGAAGATCCACCAGCCAGTGATGTCAGTAAACCCTCACCAACAGGAGAATCCATCCCAGTGCCTACTGGTGTTACCCCATCAGCCACAGGCTGAGCCTGTGTAGTCCCAAATGAGCCATGTGGAACAGGCGTACTGACCGCCTGAGGCAAAGTCTCCACTCCTGACCTGGATGCAGGCGACCCAGCAGAAGCCTGCAAATCCACTGGGCTCCATGGCCATGTGATGTCCAGTGTTTGAGTTGCAATAGGCCTACCTGACACCTGTGATGTGGCACCTTGAATAGCCACCTGCTGTTCCTCATCCCGACTTTCCACCGCGCCAACTTCCATCTGGACCGGTTGAGTTTCACCGCTCACCGTTCTGACAGCCTGGCTCAGAGCACCTGCATACCGACTCTCAATGATAGAAAGACGGTTCAGTACCTGAGACTGAAAAAACTCCAAAGAAGCCATAGTTGGCTGCCCTGAGGGTGAATGCCCCTCCAGCCACTGTTCAATGCCACCTAACCTGTCAAGGATGGCTCTGCTAACCGGACTATCCCAAAATACCTCCAATAGAGCTGGTGAAATTGCACCTGTAGGAGCCCCTGGAACCACTGCTAGACAAACATCACCTGACGGGCAGAGGGCACTTGAAACCCTGGCAATGGAACATTACCTTGTGTAACTTCTGAAGGCCCTGGGTTGCCACCTTGAACCGGTGCGGGGACCAACACGGGCCGCTTTTTAGGAGGTTGCCTGCCCTGCGTTGGGCCAGCCCCAACCCATTTAAGGGCGGGTTGTTTCCCCTTAGATGTCCCTGCACCCTTCTTTGGAGCCATACCTACAATGAAAACCACAGCAGGCATCCCCACTCACTAACCACAGGCCCAGGAAGGCTAAGGAAAATAACTATCCACAAGCCGAAGCCCAAAATGACTATCATTGAGATGGAGGGGGCGATGCCTATATTGGCAACCCACAAAGGACTTAAAATGGCCGAAGAAGAAGCAGGGCCTAAAATGGCCGCCTATAGGGAATTTAAACCGGGCCAAAGGAATACCTTAAAATGACCACCCTGTTCAAAAATTTCTACTTGCCTCCAATCTTTCCCACCCAAAAAACCGGCTGAGGCCCCTTCCAAAAGAGGAACAGGGGACACACGGCTATGGCCAGCAAATGGCAAGCAGGAACCTCCGGGTGGACACAATGAAGTTGCCCTTTTTGGCTGGAACTGCCAAACACACAAACCCCGAATTTGTTATTAATGGGGGGGAGAAGGAGAGCAGGGAGGGAAATGGGGGGGTAAACACTACCCCACTAAAACTTCTACCAACTGCCTGCTAAAAGAAGGTGGGAACAGGGCCACCGGCACCAAAATCTCCCCTTTGCTGTTGCTGCTAAGCAGCCTTCACCACCAAGCTCCCCTGCCACGCTATCACCATCTCTGTTCCTCTGTAGCCCCCACCACCAAATGCCACCGCTGCTCGGGAACTGCCACCAACACTCTGAAGCTGCCGCCAACCCTCAGAAGCTGCCACCGCTCGGGAACAGCCGCCGCTGCCTGGAAGCTGCTGCTGATGCTCTGAAGCCACCCGCCACTTGGAAGCCCCTGACGCCACTGGACTGAAGCCCGAAACTGCCCGTGACGCTGTTGCTGCTAACTGCCAAGGCAAAAGGCCTCCGGCACACAGCAGCACAGCCCTCACAAATTCAGCTGAGCACGCAACAAACTGGTGAGGAAGGGGGCAAGAGCCAGACCTAAATAGGCTGGCTCTGCCCCCTGTTGGTGTCTTCGCTCTTCCTGCCTCTCGCAGAGGCAAATCAGCCCCCCCCCCCACCAGCACAGGCTCGGCGGGGGTTTTGGGCTCGCATTCTTACCTTCCATAGGCTTTCCTCTCTTCTTAGCCTCTTTCGTCCTTTCTAGGTGTAGTTGTACTCTATTTCTTTTTTTAGCCATTCTCAACACCTTTGAATGTTTTAAGGGGCTCTTTATTCCAAATATTTGGCTCCCCTTTTTTTCTATGGACACTGAAGGCACCTCTTGCGATGCCTTCTCAATGGGAGCATCCCAACTGCACTCCAGCTCCTCTTTCAAACTCTGCTGAGGTTGCAGCGATTCCTCTTCCTCTTTGATGCCACCACACAGACTCCGAGTGTTTTGATGAGAGTCTTTAACTGCTGTTTCTACCACTTGCCAAAACTCATCCAATAACAGTTTTTTAAATTGCTCTATAGTCAGCTGGCCAAGTTCAATATTGTCAAGATCTCTTTCTTCCTCATTTCCCCCTCTTAGCGCATTTCCATTATCACATGTCGGCGCCATTTTACTTGATCATCTGGTTAAATTCCTTTTCAATAGTCCACTGTCACTATAGTTCCAATATCTTTATCAAAAATGTTACTGCTGTATTCCCATGCCACAACAATTAATTAAAGCTCCAGTAGGTCCAATTCCACACCCCCTTACAGCATCCATTTACCTTTTGCGCCAGTACTCTTCTTAGCCACTTTTAACTTTTCTTTTAAGGCTAAAACTTTTGAAGGGGGTCTTCTTAATAGAAATTTTTGCCAATTTGTAGCTTAACTCCACATAGTCTCTGTCTTATTTTCATTATTGTGTTTTCACCAGATAAATCGCTATGATACCACCAGCGTATAGCCACTAGAGGCATTCTGGCCCTGGCATGGTGCTCTTAATTGTATGCACCATTGGAGCAATGCCAACTGGGTGTTTTAGTGTGATTGTGTGGTGTCTACTTTGTAATGGCTTTTCCCTGTGTTACTGATGTTTTATTGTTATCTGTCATGGAGTTCTATGGTTATTTATTCATGGTGTTTTATGTTTTATTTGGTTGTATGGCATTGTTGCCCTTGTTCGCCGCCCTGAGCCCACGTGGAAGGCCGGCATATAAATCAAATAAATAAATAAATAAATAAATAAAATCAGTTTTGCTTCTTGAACATCTTCTGCAACCGCTTAGAAAATTTAATCCAAATACACAGTTAAAAAAAAGGGTGGTGGCGGCTACTTAGAATATGGTGGCCATGTTCTTCCCCTATACCACTCCTGCTTTGGGGCAAATAATGGACACACACCCGCATTTGCCAGCTGTGGGAGGGGCCAAAATGAAGCCTTCTGCTCCAGACCTCTGTCTGGGAGATCTGGCAGAGCTCTCCCAGCAACCGGGAGGCTCCAAAAGAAGCGAGAAAGGAATCAAGTGGCTCGGCATGAGCCGAAACAGCCCCTTGCTGCACCGTGACCCGGAAGTTCCATCCCTCTTATCTTTAAAACAGGTTCCAGAGGAGATCTGGGAAATTACAGGCCAGTCAGTCTGAAGTCAATAACTGGTAAATTGGTGGAAACTGTTATTAAAGAAAGAATTAGTAGGCACACTGATGAACAAAAACTATTGAAGCTGACTCAGTATGGGTTCTGTAAGGGAAGATCTTGTCTCACTAGCCTGTTAGTGTTCTTTGAGGGGGTGAACAAACATGTAGACAAGGGGGACCCAATAGATATTGTTTACTTTGACTTCCAGAAAGCTTATGATAAAGTTCCTCATCAAAGGCTCCTAAGTAAGCTAAAAAATTACGGGATAAAAGGACAAGTCCTTTTGTGGATCAAAAACTGGCTAATTAATAGGAAACAGAGAGTGAGTATAAATGGGCAATTGGTATATTTTGGCCGCTGTGTGACAGAGTGTTGGACTAGATGGGCCATTGGCCTGATTCAACATTGGCTTCTCTTATGTTCTTATGTTCTTAAGATGGTAAACAGTGGGGTACCACAGGGATCAGTATTCGCTCCAATGCTTTTTGACTTGTTCATTAATGATTTGGAGTTGGGAGTAAGCAGTGAAGTGGTTAAATTTGCAGATGATACGAAGTTGTACAAGGTGGTGAAAACCAGGGAGGATTGTGAGGCACTCCAAAAGCATCTGTTGAGGATGGGCAAGTGGGCATCAACATGGCAAATGGGATTCAATATGGCCAAGTGCAAGGTGATGCATATTAGAGCCAAAAAACCTAACTATAAATATACATTGATGGGGTCCAAACTGGCAGAGACTGACCAAGAGAAAGATCTGGGAGTTGTAGTAGATAACTCACTGAAAATGTCAAGACAGTGTGTGACTGCAATAAGAAAGGCCAATGCTATGCTGGGGATTATTAGGAAGGGTATTGAAAACAGATCAGCCAATATCATAATGTCCCTATATAAATCAATGGTGCGACCTTATTTGAAATATTGTGTACAGTTCTGGTCATAACACCTTATAAATGATATTATAGCTTTGGGAAAAGTGCAGAAAAGGTCAACTAGAATGATAAAAGGGTTGGAGAACTTTCCCTGTGAGGAAAGGTTAAGGTGCTTGGGGCTCTTTAGCTTGGAGAAATGATGGCTGAGGGGTGACACGATTGAGGTTTATAAGATAATGCATGGGATAGAGCAGGTAGAGAAAGTGGGCACTCCATGAAATTGCTGGCGGGTCAGGTTAGAATGGATAAAAGGAAGTACTACTTCACCCAAATAGTGATTAACACTTGGAATTCACTGCCACAGGAGGTGGTGGTGACTACAAGCATGGACAGCTTCAAGAGGGAATTAATATGGAGTAGAGGTCCATCAGTGGCTATTAGCCACATGGTATAGATAGGGATTCTGGGGCAAGTGATGCTCTGTATTCTTGGTGCTGGGGGGGGTCAACAGTGGGAGGGCTTCTAGTGTCCTGGCCCCTCTGGTGAACCTCCTGATGGCACCTGGTATTTTTGGCCACTGTGTGACAGAGTGTTGGACTGGATGGGCCATTGGCCTGATCCAACATTGGCTTGTCTTATGTTCTTATGACTTCTAGCATCAGCAAGCTGCTGACAAATTAAGTATTTATATAAAAGAGCAGCAAATACAGTTTGCATATTACAAACAATACATTTCTGGGGTTTATAAGTTCTCTTTCACAGTTAAGATGGCTAAAATGATAAATGCAGAAACCTCACACATCTGCAGTTTCATCCATGTTTAGACTTCCTGGCTGCCTCTGTGTGTCCCTCAGTTCCAGTGTGAGCCTGTTTCAAGTACATGAAGGTGGCCCCTCCCATAACCCAGCTTTCAGTCCCATCTGTGCCTTGGTTTGCTCTGTAATACTGTTAGAATTTGTGTTCTGGATTTAAAATAACAACTGTAAAAAGATTCCCAAATCAGGCATTTTTTATTATCAGGAAATGTTGGATTTGGATTATAGCAAGTTAACAACTTTCTTCATGTTATGGAAGTAGCTTAATTTTGAAACTTCCATCAGAGGGTCTGTGAATCTAAGTGACTTCATATAGATAGATAGGTGCTGAATCAAGGGTTAATCAGGGTTGCAGATATTAAATATTTGCATATTTGAAGTGTGAGTAATCAAAGTACTTATGTCAGTTTTATTTTCCCCATATTTTTGTTACATTATTATTTTTCTAATGTGCTTTCCCCCCTAAACAGTTTACAATACTGGTAGTCCAACTCTTTCTTGTTACGTGCATAATTTTTTTGTAATTTCACAGTACACTGCTTTCTGCTTTGTTATCTAAATCATAATTAGAAAAGAGCAATTATCTCAAACAACGTGAGAAAATGTGAACAACAATGTAGACCTGAAATAATATTAGTTTAAATTTCTTAATGCTAGCCGCTTAGCCTGTAGCTAATGTCTATTATCTACAGTTGCAAAAAGTGATGATTTTTTTTAATATGTTGAATGGATTACACATCTAAGTCTAACATTTAGTGCAAAGAAGGACTTCCATATGAAAAAGTACTAGACATCATATTAGTTCATATTTAAGGACACAGAACCAATCTGGGAATTTTATGTTTCTAATCCATATATTTATGTCAGGTTTTCCCCCCATAACAAATCACCAATAGATGGGATATCATTAGAGCTATTTCAAGAAAAGAAAAAAAGGAGTCCAGCAAAATCTTAACAAGAATATGTCAACAAATCTTACAACAGAGACTGTTGCCATATATGACACAAGAAATGTCAGATGTTCAAGCTGGATTCAGAAAAGAAAGAGGAGGCACTAGAGATCATATTGCAAATTTATGTTGGTTACTGGAACAGACAAGAGAATTTCAGAAGAAAATCAGTTTGTGTTTCATAAATTACAGCAAAGCTTTTGACTATGTGGATCATGAAAAGCTATGGTTGGTTTCAAGAGAAATGAGTGTGCCATGATATCTGACTGATGTATAACCTGTGCTCTGGACAAAAGAAGAAGAAGAAGAAGAAGAGTTTGGATTTATACCCCGCCCTTCACTGCCCAAAGGCGTCTCAGAGCGGCTTACAAACTCCTTTCCCTTCCCCTCCCCACAACAGACACCTTGTGAGGTAGGTGGGGCTGAGAGAACTCTAACACAAACTGTCCTTGAGAGAACAGCTGTGCCAGAGCTTGTGACTGACCCACTTCAGTTAGGACAGAATATGGAGAAATAGAATGGTTTCCAATTGGCAAAGGTGTCAGACAAGAGTGTATTTTATCTCCTTATTAGTTCAATCTATATGCAGAACATATCTTAAAGAAAGCAGGATTAAAATTAGATGAAGTTGGAATGAAAATTGGTGGAAGGAGCATTAATAATCTGAGATGTGCAGATGACACCACTTTACTGGCAAATAATAGTGAAAAGTTGAAAGCACTACTGCTGAAAGTTAAAGCAGGATTACAGCTGAACACCAAGACGACAAAAGTGACAAGTACTGGGAAATTATGCCACTTTAAGGGTGGTGATAAAGAAATTGAAATTGTTCAAGATTTTCTATTCCTTGGCTCTCTCATCAACCAAAAAGAAGATTGCAACCAAGAAATCAGAAAACAAGATTGGGAAGGGCAGCTATGAAGGTGCTAGAAAAGATTTGTAAGTGTAAGATCATCACTGGTGACTAAGAACCTGTTAATCCATGCTATAGTATTCCCCATTACTATATGTGGGTGTGAAAGTTGGATAGTGAAGAAAGCAGATGGGGGAAAAGTTGATTCCTTTAAAATGTGGTGCTGGAGGAGAGTTTTATGTATACCATCAACTCCCTCCCCCCAAAAAGTGGGTTCTAGATCAAATCAAGCCTGAATTCTTCCTAGAAGCCAAAATGACAAAACTGAGGCTATTGTAGTTTGGTCACATTATGAGAAGACAGGATTCAGTGGAAAAGACAATAATGCTAGGAAAAGTTGAAGGCAGTAGAAAAAGAGGAAGGATCAACATGAGATAGATTGACTCAATCAAGGAAAGCCACAGCCCCTCAGTTTGTAAGAATTGAGCGAGGCTGTTAACAACAGGACATTTTGGAGAATGTTAATTCATTGGGTCACCATAAGTCTGAAGCAACTTGATGTCATTTCACACACAAACCCACACATACAAACCTCCTTGATGTTTCCAATTATTCATTTGTGTACTTTTCTGCCTGTGTTAATAGGATATTTCAGAAATAGCCATGAAGGCTGATTACAAGCTGCGTCAACTATATGTAATAGTAACTGTAGACTTTGAAGTTTATCCAGATATTGGATCACATTGAAGCTGAAAGAAGAAAGCAATAGTTGCAACTTAAATTGGAATATGAAGGGTAGAGCTTTGCAGCAATATGCACAAATCAAATTTGCAAGGCATGAGGGCAAAAGCACATTTCAAAGTACTTATGCATATGCAAAATAAGTGGTTTTTCAAATTCAAAACAGTCTCACTTTACACTCACTAGCAAAGATGTAAACACTACATAGGAGTTAGGGTTTGTGCAGAAGATCTCTCACTTTAGTGCAGGAAAAATAAATGCTTCAGCTAACCCACTAGATGCTGTAAGAAAACAAAATATAGTTGTGACTAAGGTTGCCTGCAGCCTAGGAAAAAAGTTTCTATCCTTTTAAAAGCAGTTTAACTGAATGTTATTTACCAGGTGATTTACCCCCACGCTATGAAAAGCTTCCATTGTCCATTTCCACACATTAAGCCTCTACTAAAGAGACAGGGCAGTCTTGTCCAGGTCCGTTGGCAGCCCAAGCTTGCACTCTGAACAGGTACACAATTTAGCCATAAACTAGCATACTCTTAGGACTTAGATGTGATGGCATCCATAGGTCTGATCCACAAACACCACCACCATTTTAAAGTGATTTAAAAATACCACAAGGACATGATCCTGACTGGGCTGACAGCACAGTGGGATGAGGTGCTCTTGTTCCCCCTCCGACACACACCTTTTCAAATGCCAAAACAGCCAAAGGGAAAGATTGCCGTTTCAGCACTTGAAAAGTCACTGGTACAGGTGGAAGGAGAACAACTCTTCAGTCTGACCTGCTGTGGGTCTGATCAGGACTGATTGCAGCATTTTTAAACTGCTTTAAAATTACTCATCAACTGTCATATGTAACTGCTAATTCTGTTGATTTATGACAGGATTCACGCTTAACCTTTTTACCTTTACTCCTCACCTTTCCCCTCACATTCGAATGTCAAAGATTCAGGGCAGAATTCACATTAACCCTCTGTGCCTCAAAACATCCCCCCCAGTAATCTTTCCTGTAAGAAACATTCACAGCATGATTTTCCTTCACATATCTATCTGAAGAAGTGATCTGCAACTCAAAAAAGCTCATGCTGAAATAAATGCTGTTAGTCTTTAAGCTGCCACTGCATTTTTGTTTTATTTCCCTTGTCTGTTGCTATGGTCTTTTTTTGCTTCTCCTCAGCAGTAGAGCTATCATCATTCTTTTCCCCCTCCTGTTTGCCAGCAACAAAAGTATGTGTCATAGGTGATATTGAGAACAGGTATAGTGTAGTGGCTTAGAATGAGGAAGGAGCTGAGGCCTTCTGTTCAGTGACCTCTCTGCAGCTATTGCCTCAATATATGGTGTTAGTCAGGGTGCTCTCTCAGCCTTAGCTGCCTTGAAAAAATAATAGCTATCACAGGGCTGTTGCAAAGGTCACTGAGAGATAACGGAAAGGGCTTCAAATACTCAAAAAGTGAGATATAGATACTAAGTATAAATATGGCCCCAACTCACAGGGAGACACTCATTGCAGTCTGGGAGGTGGGTGAAGCAACAGAAGCGTGGCTTATAGCCTTGTGTTGCCCACAAGCTATAGGAGCAAGGCCAGCTGTGTGAATTGGTCTGCTGCATAAGTTGAAGTGGGCATGGGGAGCATTGCCCAGTGCCTTTACAAATCCAATTCCTAGCTGGCTCATCCTCTCTTTGAGTCTTCAGCTTTTAGCTTTTTTTGATCAGGAGCACTTCAGAGTCAATGGCAGCTGCAACCACAGGCTCTAATACAGCCCCTTCCTGATACCAGCCAGCTGCAAATCAGTATTTAAAAAGGCTACAGCTGATCAGCATGCTCCAGCATATCAGCTGTTTCAAATCAGCCAGATTTTTTTTTCCTTTTAAACTCCTCCAGCTAGAGAATCTTCTTTGCTTTTGCCCTGGTTGTTTATCCCAGGTGACCTACATCCATCTCAAGCAGTTGGGGGTTTGAGAAGAACAGTTCCAAGCAGCAGCAGCAGCAGCAGTCAGTGTCCGGGGTCCCTGCATTGGTAGGGACCAGAGATACTGGGCTTCTTAAAAAGGCAGTGGGGTGCCTGACATTGCAGGCATTATTTTGTCTTGGCTGTATTAGCTATCAAGTGTTGGGTCACCTGATCTTTTAAAGGGAAATTGGGCTAAGACAGCTGTAGCTTTACTACTGGGCATTGCCTGCTCTCCCTGGGTATTTCATGGGGAGATCATGTTTTTTGAGACATTGTTTATAATAAATAATATAAATAAAAGATGGGGGTTAATTAAATGGTGCAGTTATAGCTTAAGTGGAGTGTGTTTTAATTTGGTATACTTATAATTGATCTTGGGTTTTTTGTTTGGTAGCATTTAATAATTTGCATTTCATAATTAAGTAGCAGCAAGGTCAGACCAGAACCAGTGGATTGAAATTAAATCAGAAGAGTTTTCAGCTAAACATTAGGAAGAACTCCCTGACTGTTGGAGTGGTTCCTCAGTGGAACATGCTTCCTTGGGAGGTGGTGGGCTCTCCTTCTTGGGAGGTTTTCAAACAGAGGCTAGATGGCCATCTGAAAGCAATGCTGATTCTGTGAACGTAAGCAGAGAGGGAGGGCAGGAAGGGATGCCTCAGTGCTTTGTTCTTGTGACTCTTTCTTACATCCCCAGGGAAATGCTGATTGCCACATTGGGATCAAGAAGCAATTTTTCTCCAGGCCAGTTTGGCTGGAGATCCTGGAGATTTGTGTCATCTTCTGGGTGTTGAACAGCAGTCAGTCAATCTATCAGAACCTTTACTGCATATCGACAGAACATACAGCAGTGAGACAAGGATACGTCCTTTACCCTTGCAACTGAAACAATCTTCTCCTCTTAGTAGTACAACAGAGAAATTTAGCTACAGATTCTATGATCTCAGGATCATAGGAAGATAATAGTGAAACGATCTTATAGTCATCAGATTGCCCTACTTGACTCTGATAAAGAGGTTCTAGAAAAACAGCACGAATATCACAGTAAAAAAAAACAATACAGGAGAACATGCTTGATACTTTTGATTTCTCCCAAGCCAAAGGTACAAAACCTAGACGAGTACGGGATTTTCTTGAACCTCCCATACAATACAGCAGAAGGGAGAAGATTAAAATGAGCTAACATGAATGCTCTTCACAGATCAGGGGTTTTCAGACAAGCAAAATATTCAGGCAAAGAACTGTTAGAGGGCATCAGAGGTGAGCACCTACCAGAGGCAAGGCTTCTAAGTTCCTGCATTCCAATATCAACGAGTCTCTGCTTAATTAGAACAGCAATCAATGGGGGGTTGTGGGGGAGATATTTGTGAATTTTCTGCATTGTGCAGGGGGTTGGACTAGATGACCCTGGAGGTCCATTCCAATTCTATGATTCCATGTTACAAATAAAATGGTTGCATTGTGATTTATTGCAAAAACTCATACTTTAGGATCTGTGTTTAATTTGGAGTTCTTCCCCTTGCACAGTAAATTTGTGGTGGGACTAGGACACTTGTTTGGAGGATTTCTTGTAAGCCTCATTAAGTCTAAGAAATATATATTATTGTTTGGCCATGCCTCCTAAGAAATCTGCCACCCCTAAAAAGGTCAAGACCGACTCCCAGCCCTTGGTAGCCAAATGCAGCAAAGCCACTGGGAAAAAAGCACAGGCCTCCCCCTCTCAGCCACATAGTAGTAGCGCCCCAGGGAACAAAGGTCCTGTCCAAAAGAGCGCTAAGCCACAGGCCACCACAAGGGCAATCCCAGCTCATCCTGCACTATCCTCCTCCCTGCCTGTTTCTGTTGATAATACTATCTTACAGGGCACATCAAGACATTGCTACAGTTTTCAGAGTGGATGGACAACCTAGATTCCCATGCAACCTCACCAGGGCCTTTCATTGCTCATCCTCCCAGGGGGAGAAGGAGACCTCATTCTCTGACAGAGGCCAGGGCATTCAGTGCTTCCAGGGAAACCACAGCTGAGAGTCCACACTGACTCAAGCAGGGCCAAGCAGAAAAGGTCTTGGAAGTCAACACAATCCCATGACATGTCTTGTAGCAGTGTGTCTTCAGGTGAGTCATCCTCTGATGAGGACTCAGCACATCTGGATGAAAATTATTGGAAGGTAGGAGCTTTTATTCCTGAGATTCTGCCTTGGGTGCACAAGCTGAGGCCAGGGGGGACTCCAAATCCTGGCAATGTGTAGGAAACCGAACATCACCATGCAGGTCCTTGATAAATATTTTGTGGATATTTTTCCCCTTCTCAGACTAGAAGATGGCACTGGCAAAACAGGCCCCAGGCAGGAGAAAAAAAGCATCTGCCAGGGGCAGTGTGGAATGTTATTTTCAAAACTAGCTCGTGGGCTATACTGCATACATGAGTCTGTTTGCCTCTGCGTGTCCAGAGCATGGCTGGCACCCTTGCTAATCACATGAGGAATGTCCTCAAGGCTCAATCATTGGTAAGCAATGCCCCCATTATTGGCTTTTTGAAAATGGGCATAACATAATGAGCTTTCACACTGATGAACAAAAACTATTGAGGCAGACTCAGTATGTGTTCTGTAATGGAAGATGTTGTCTCATTAACCTGCTAGTGTTTTTGGAGGGGGTGAACAAACATGTGGACAAGGGGGATGTTGTTTACCTTGACTTCAAGAAAGCTTTTGTTAAAGTTCCTCATCAAAGGCTCCTAAGCAACCTCAATGGTCACGGGATAAAAGGACAAGTCCTTTTGTGGATCAAAAACTGGCTGATTAATAGGAAACAGAGAGTGAGTATAAATGGGCAATTTTATCAGTGGAGGGTGGTAAGCAGTGGAGTACTTCAGGGATCAGTACTTGGTCCAGTGCTTTTAAACTTGTTTATTAATGACTAGGGAGCAAAGCCCGTTGTGGTGGAAGAAAACGGGCCCTAGAAAGGAAGGGAGGGAGGTGGAAGGGAAAGAGGGTTGGAGAAAGGAAGGAAGAAATAGGGGGAAGAGTGAAAGAAAGGAGAGAGGAAGAAAGAAAAAGGGGGAAAGGAAGGGAAGAGGGGCAGAAAAGGGCTTCTCTGGGCCTAGTGCCCCATAGAAGGCCCAGGGGATGGCGTGTGGGGGGCGGAAAAGGCCTTCTCTGGGCCTAGTCCCCTCATAGAAGGCCCAGGGGATGGCGTGTGGGGGCGGAAAAGGCCTTCTCTGGGCCTAGTCCCCTCATAGAAGGCCATGGGGATGGGGGGTGGGGGTGGAAAAGGCCTTCTCTGGGCCTAGTCCCCTCATAGAAGGTCTAGAGGATGGGGTGTGGGGGACGGAAAAGGCCTTCTTTGGGCCTAGTGCCCCATAGAAGGTCCAGGGGATGGCATGTGGGGGGCGGAAAAGGCCTTCTCTGGGCCTAGTGCCCCATAGAAGGCCCAGGGGATGGGGTGTGGGGGGCGGAAAAGGGCTTCTCTGGGCCTAGTGCCCCATAGAAGGCCCAGGGGATGGGGTGTGGGGGACGGAAAAGGGCTTCTCTGGGCCTAGTGCCCCATAGAAGGCCCAGGGGATGGGGTGTGAGGGACGAAAAAGGCCTTCTCTGGGCCTAGTCCCCTCATAGAAGGCCCAGGGGATGGCGTGTGGGGACAGAAAGGCCTCTCTGGGCCTAGTCCCCCATAGAAGGCCCAGGGGATGGGGTGGGGGACGGAAAAGGCCTTCTCTGGGCCTAGTCCCCTCATAGAATGCCCAGGGGATGGTGTGGGGGGGTGGAAAAGGGCTTCTCTCACTTGCCTCAGCCTTGAGGGCCTGTCCCTGCGTTCACACTCCAGACGGTCCTCTCCTGTCGGAGGACTGGAGCAGACTGAGCTGAAAACACTGACGGGGGCAGACGGGGGCAGGACTTTGCGAAGTAGCCAGTCAGCCCTGGCCAGTGTCTTCTGACTGCCAGTTCTTGAGCCAAATCAATTATGGCAAGCATAGAATGTGGTGGAACCAAGATTCAAATATATATAAGGACAGGATTTGGAGTTGGGAATAAGCAGTGAAGTGGCTAAATTTGCAGATGACACAAAGTTGTACAGGGTGATGAGAACCAGGGAGGATTGTGAGGATTGTGGCTCTCAGCCTGTGGGTCGTAGCCTGTGTGTCTTGCTTGGAGGCCTTGTAAGAACCTGAGTAGAGGGCTGCTACTGAGTTCTGGAGAGAGAACTGCTAGCAAGGTAGCCATTTGGTCAATCTCAGAGTTTTCAGGGTATATTACCACAACAAGAGTTTATGTCGGACTTTGAGGGAAGTCCCTGAGGCTGTAGAAGATAGCATTGCTCCTAGGGAGATGGATAATGAAGGATCTATTCCAGTGACATGCCATGGTTGCGCCATGATCATTTTTCTGCCTTGCTGGGAAATGCCTTACACATACTGCAAGTGCAAGCTTATAAGAATGCTTGAGGAGAAGGTGGGAGAACTCGAGGCACAAATCTGTACACTGAGGAACATCAGAGAGGGAGAAAGGTTTTTAGATGTGAAGGAAGAGGGGCTTCTGAAAGAACAGCAAGAGCTAGCAAATTCTGAGCAAGAGGAAAGAAGTACCAAGGAACAGGTGGGTGAATGGAAGAATGTGACCTTGAGGAGTAAGATAATCAGGAAACACTCGGCCAGTGGAGCTGCAAAATCTCTACCAGCCACTTCTGATGGTGGAAGATCAGAATAGCACACTCTGAGATCAAAAGGATGTAACTGACACACAAACACATAGGCAGAGAAGGAACCAAGCTATCCCACGGAGGAAGAGATGAGTAGTGGTTGTTGGTGACTCCCTACTGAGAGGGATGGAAGAAGTTGTGTGCAGACCAGACAAGGAATCTCAAGAGGTTTGTTGTCTTCCTGGATCGTGTATCTGAGATGTGACTGAGAGAATTCCAAGACTGGTCAAAAACTCTGATTGCTACCCACTCCTGCTGATTCATGTGGGAACAAACGATACAGCCTGAAGAAACCTTGAATGAATCTCCAAAGACTACAAGGCTCTGGGCAAGAAGGTGAAAGATCTGGGGGCACAGGTGGTGTTCTCCATTTTACCTGTTGAGGGCCATGGAGCTGGAAGGGAGAACAGGATACTGGAGGTGAATGGCTGGTTATATAGATGGTGCCGTTGAGAGGGATTTGGCTTCCTGGACCATGGTATGTACCTCCAAGATGAAGGACTATTGGTGATGGATGGGGTGCACCTTACAAAGAATGGGAGGAATATCTTTGCTGGGAGACTTGCGAACCTGATTAGGAGGGCTTTAAACTGAAACCATCAGGGGTGGGAAGAAAAAGCCTGATGTTATGCGGCATCCCCAACACTAAGTTCAAGAAAGGGAGTGACTAGAGAATAAATGAGCAGGAAATACCTGAGTTCAGTAATTTTCAGGTAAATTTGAAGGGACCTTTAGTAGGAAAAGATGTCTGTAAACTGAGATGTCTTTACACTAATGCACAGAGTATGGGAAATAAACAGGATGAACTTGAACTTCAAATATTGGAAAGTAAGTATGATCTGGTAGGTATCACTGAGACTTGGTGGGATGAGTCTCATATATGGAGCACAGTGATTGAAGGATATACCTTGTTCAAACGAAACAGAATAAACAAAAAAGGAGGCGGGGTGACACTATATGTTAAGAATGAATACACTTGCACTGAAATTCAGGATTCTGAGAGTTGCCCTGTCGAAAGTGTGTAGGTAAGGTCAGAGCAAGGGAAAAAAGAAGGGATATTGTTGTGGGAGTATACTACAGACCTCCAAACCAACCAGAGGAATGGGATGATGCATTTGTACAACAACTTGCTAAACTTTCACAGAGACAGGATGTAGTGGTTATGGGAGATTTCAACTATCCAGATATTTGCTGGAAATCTAACTCTGCTAGACATGGGGCATCCCGCAGATTCTTGAACAGTCTTGTGGACAACTTCCATCTCTCAGAAGGTGGAGGTGGGAACTAGAGGATCTGCTATGCTAGATTTAATCCTGACTAACAGGGAAGAACTGGTTGATGAAGTGAACGTTGCGGGATCCTTGGGGAATAGTGACCATGTCAGCTTGGAATTTGACATAGACAAGGATGTGAAACCAGAACATAATAAGACTCATATCCTGGACTTCAGGAAAGCTGATTTCAAAAAACGCAGAGAAATATTGGGTAGGATGGAAATGCTGAGGGGGAAATCTGCACAGGAAGGATGGGAGATGCTGAAAAATGAAGTGCTTAAGGCACAATTGCAAACTGTTCCGGTAAGAAAGAAAGGTGGGAGATGGGTAATGAAGCCGAGGTGGCTGAACAAGGAACTCTCTGAAGAGCTGAGACTAAAAAGGGAAATGTACAGGAAATGGAAGGAGGATCAAATTACTGAGGGTGAGTACAAGAAGCAGGCTCGAAATCTGTAGGGATGGTGTTAGAAAGGCTAAAGTGCTGATGGAGCTGATGCTTGCGAGTGATACTAAAAATAACAGGAAAGGTTTCTATGCCTATGTTTGGAACAAAAAGAAGAACAGGTATGGGGTAAGTTCATTGATAGGGTAAGATGATCAAGCCTTAACAAACGATGAAGACAAAACGGAATTACTCAACTCTCACTTTGCGTTGGACTTTAACAACCTGTATACAAACTGAAGAATGCAGGGCATATGAAGGAAGGAGGAACTGCCAGTCCAGAGTAAGTAAGGAAATGGTTAGAGAGCATCTAGTTGCCTTAGATACTTTCAAATCTCCAGGGCCAGATGGCTTGCATCCCAGGATGCTAAAAGAAATTGCAGGTGTTATTTCAGAGCCTCTGGCTCTAATCTTTGAGATGTCCTGGAGTACTAGTGTTGTGCCGGAAGACTGGAGAAAAGCGAACGTTGTCCCGATCTTCAAGAAGG
This sequence comes from Gekko gecko, assembly GCA_029375565.1. Classification (NCBI taxonomy): domain Eukaryota; kingdom Metazoa; phylum Chordata; class Lepidosauria; order Squamata; family Gekkonidae; genus Gekko; species Gekko gecko. The sequence continues at coordinate 60,313,838 of JAPDNY010000004.1, forward strand.
GGAAAAAGATGGACCCAGGATATTACAGCAGATTATTAAACACTCTGTCTATGAGCACCTTGAATAGAATGCGTTAATTGGTAGCAGCCAGCATGGGTTTATCAAGAATAAGTCATGCCAGACCAATCTTATCTCCTTTTTTGACAGAGTTAGTAAAATGGTTGACTCTGGCAATACTGTGGATATAGTGTATCTAGATTTCAATAAAGCATTTGAGGATAAGCTAGTTAATTGTTGGCTGGATGGTGCAACCATTGGATGGATCCATGGTTGGTTGAAAAATTGTACCCAACGAGTGCTCATAAATGGCTCTGCATCTATGTGGAGGGAAGTCTCGAGTGGAGTACCAGAGGGCTCAGTCCTAGGCCTGGTGTTATTCAATGTTTTTATAAATGACCTAGAGGAAGACATAGAGGGCATACTTATAAAATTTGCAGATGACACAAAGCTGGTTGGGATTGCTAATTCTGAAGAAGACAGGATTCAAAATGATATAGATAGGCTGGAACAGTGGGCTGAAGCAAATAAAATGAATTTCAATAGAGATAAGTGCAAAGTCCTACACTTAGGTACAAAAAAATCATAGGCGCAGATATAGGATGGGAGGGACTTGGCTTGACAGCAGTACATGTAACAGGGATCTAGGTGTTCTGTTTGATCACAAGCTAAACATGAGCCTGCAGTGCAATGTGACTGCGAAGAAAGTTAATGCAATCTTAGGATGTATTAAAAGAAGCATTGTGTCCAGATCATGGGAGGTGGTAGTTCCACTCTATTCTGCTATGGTCAGGCCTCACCTGGAGTACTGTGTCCAGTTTTGGGCACCACATTTTAGGAAGGATATTGACAAGCTTGAGCATGTCCAGAAGAGGGCAACCAGGATGGTTTATTTATTTATTTATTACTTTCGATTTATATCCCGCCTAGCCAGAAACTGGCTCAAGGGTTGGAGGGTTGGAATCCAAGTCTTACGAGGAAAGGCTGAAAGAGTTAGGTATGTTTAGCCTGGGAAAGAGAAGGCTTAGAGAGGACATGATTGCAGTCTTCAAGTATTTGAAGGGCTGTCATGTAGAAGATGGAGCAGATCTATTCTCTCTTGCTCCGGATTGCAAGGCTAGATTTAATGCATGGAAATTACAAGGGAGTCATTACCGGCTAAATATCTGGAGGAACTTCCTAACTGTAAGAGTGGCTGAGCAGTGAAACAGCCTGCCTCGGGAGGTGGTGGATGCTCCTTCGCTGGACATTTTCAAGCAGAGGCTAGATGACCATCTTTTGGGTATGTTGTAGGGCTATCTTTTGGCTATGCTCCTGCAGAGTCCGTTCCAACTATAACATTCTATGATTCTATGAGGCACTCCAAACGGATCTGTCATGGAAGGGCGAGTGGGCGTCAACATGGCAAATGGGGTTCAATGTGGCCAAGTGCAAACTGATGCACATTGGAGCCAAAAATCCTAAATATAGATACACATTGATGGCGTCCAAACTGGCGGAGACTGACCAAGAGAGAGATCTTGGAGGCGTAGTAGGTAACTCAATGAAAATATCAAGACAGTATGCGACTGCAATAAAAAAGGCCAATGCTATGCTGGGGATTATTAGGAAGGGAATTGAAAACAGACAGTATCATGATGCCCCTGTATAAATCAATGGTGCAACCTCATTTGGAGTACTGTGTACCGTTTTGGTTGCCACACCTCAAAAAGGATATTATAGCATTGGGAAAAGTGCAGAAAAGGGCAACTAGAATGATAAAAGGGTTGAAACACTTTCCCTATGAAGAAAGATTGAGGCGCTTGGGGCTCTTTAGCTTGGAGAAACGATGGCTGAGGGGTGACATGATCGAGGTTCATAAGATTATGCATGGGATAGAGCAGGTAGAGAAAGAAGTACTTTTCTCCCTTTCTCACTATACAAGAACTCGTGGGCCCTCCATGAAATTGCTGAGCAGTCAGGTTAGAACAGATAAAAGGAAGTATTTCTTCACCCAAAGAGTGATTAACACATGGAATTCACTGCCACAGGAGGTGGTGGCAGCTACAAGCATGGACAGCTTCAATAGGGAATTAGATAAACATATGGAGCAGAAGTCCATCCGTGGCTATTAGCCACAGGGTATAGCTAGGAACACTCAGGCTGGGGCAAGTGATGCTCTGTATTCTTGGTGCTTGGGGGGCAGCAGTGGGAGGGCTTGTAGTGTCCTGGCCCCACTGCTGGACCTCCTGATGGCACCTGGTATTTTTGGCCACTGTGTAACAGAGTGTTGGACTGGATGAGCCATTGGCCTCATCCAAAATTGGCTTTTCTTATATTCTTATGAACCTCCTCAGTGATAAAATTTGGCTGGTAACTGTGGGACCACATATAAAGCCCCGGTCCAATTCTAGCAGAGGAAAAACCCAATTCAAATGTGACTTCACCCAGGGCAAGTTTGGTATACACTCATATATTTTATCCAAACATTTATATGTTATCATATATTTTATCCAAACATGGTTTGGGGGGGGGGTGTCTTCCACCACATTGCCCTCCCCTCCTCCATAGAACTGCAATCCAGGTGATGCTGATAATGTTTCGTTGATCTGTGGTATCAGTAAGAGGAGATCAAATCAGTCAATCCTAAAAAGAAATCAGCCCTAGCTGTTTCCTGGAAGATACTGAAGCTGAAGCTCAAATACTTTGGCCACCAAATGAGAAGGGAGCACTCACTGGAGAAGACCCTGATGCTGGGAAAGATTGAAGGTAAAAGAAGAGGATGACAAAGGATTAGATTGCTAGACAGTATTATCGATGCATTGAACTTGAAATTAAGCAAACTCTGGAGGATGACGGAAGGCAGGAGGGCCTGGCATGATGTGGTCCATGGGGTCATGAACAGTCAGACTCAACTGTGCAACTGAACAACAACAACCAGTAAGAGGAGGACTCTCCATCTGAAGTACTCCTTTAGAGAGAGGCCCAGGGAGACCTACCAGTGAAGTCAGATCTAGCAATGTGAATGACTGCATATTCCCTTCTAAGAGCTAATCATCTGCAGTGCCACATGACATGCTTTTAGAAAAATCAATATTACAAAGTCACTTCCCAAAATAAATGCTAGTTTATCAAAAGGCTACTTAGACCTACTCATGAATAAGTGCATATATAACAGTCTCTTTCCTTTAGGTGTTTCAGTAACACAATATATATTTTGTTCCAAATGGTAGAGATGAAGAAACAAGATGATAAATTATACAAAATTCTGCTTTCCTTGCCTCCATACAAGCAACAAACTGCAGGTGGTAGACTTTTGTTCAAAATCCACCACAATTAAATGAACTGCATTAAAATGTGCCATGTGGATTTTCCTACCTTTTAAATATAATTTATTCTATTGTACAAAATAAACACAGATTAACAGAATGCCCTTCCCAATGTAAAACTTTTTACAGTTCCATAAATAAGGAAGGGGAAAATGGAAGAAAAATAGTTGCTACAGTGTGCTGAATCAAGACCTGTCCATGCCTTCAGCTAGCTCTATTAACACTGAAGACACTTTTCCTAAATAGTAATTTGAAATCTGTCATTAAAAAAAGTGTTCTGCTTAGCCATTACAGATGTAGAACAGTAGTTGGTCATGTCCATGACAGATCCAATGAAGTTTTGACTGTGAAAGTTAACAAATACCCTTTTTAAGAACTTTATTTGGATTACTGATGTAGCTAGTATACAAACAGGAAACCAAAGAAAAGATGGACAGTTTGGCTCCTAATCAATGGCTCCTAATTCTCAAAAAATACACATTAGATCTGGAGTGTGGGCACAAGAAGAGAAGAAGAAGAGGCCCCGCCCTTCACTACCCAAAGGAGTCTCAAAGCAACTTACAACAAACGCCTTTCCCTTCCCCTCCCCACAACAGACACCCTGTGAGGAAGGTGGGGCTGAGGGAGCTCTTGACAGAAATTGCTCTTTTTCAAGAACAGCTGTGCCAGAACTACAGCTTGCCCAAGGTCATCCAGCCAGGTGCAAGTGGAGGAGTGGAAAATCAAACCCGGTTCTCCCAGATTAGAGCCCGCGCACTTAACCACTACACCAAACTGGACAATACCCCAGGTTTGCAGAAAAAAATTGAAATCTTATGTCTGTGTATGCATGCATGTATGTATGCATAGGGTTTAAAACCCACAACAATGACAGAAGTGGCTGTAGCTTTTAAGAAACAAATGTGCTTGGGTAGGCAGCCATGACAGTATTGCCAGCTTTCAACCCTTGGTTTCTGTCAGGAAAAGGCAGGGGTGACAGGACAGGGACCTTTCTAGTGTTGTTTTAACTTTTGAAGGAGGACTTATTGGAGTCTGGCCTGACAGCAGCCACTTGGCAACTCGCTGCCATCTAACTTGCATGACTCCACCAGGTCTGGCTACTTGATATTGTTCAACAGCAGGCACTACAAAATAGCTAGTGTGGTGTAGTGATTAGAGTTTCAGAATAAGATCTGGGAGACCAAGGTTCAGATCCCCTCTTTGCCATGGAGGCTTCAGTTGATACATGTGGGCCAGTCACATGGCTGTTGTAAGAATAAAGTGGAAGAGAGGAATTTTTTTTGGTGAAATTTATATCCCTCCTTTCTGCTGTCAGAAGGGCCACCAAGACAGCTAACAAATTAAAACATACATAATGAAATCACATTTTAACTGCCCAAAACATAATTTTTAACCCCCCCAATTAAAAAAAACCCAACAGAGCTAAAATGTGTATGTGTAAAGTGCCATCAAGTCAAGCTAACTTATGGTGATCTCAAAAAGGGGCTTTTAAGACAAGGGAGAAGCAGAGGTGGTTTGCCATTGCCATTCTCTGCAGACTCTTCCTTTGCATTCTCTGTCTGAAATATTAGCTTCCAAGATCTGACAAGATCAGGTTATACCATGCTGCCTTCTAAGCTTGCCAGTTCCCAGGTGGGGGTAGGAAATCCCCTGCTTTTGCAGACTTCTGCTCGCTGCTGGCCAACTGGCCACCAGGGAAAACCCTGCCCCCAAATAGACATCCCTGCATGACATTGGTGATTTGATGACATCAGTTCAAGAAGTGACATCATCACATTGGTGATGTCAGTGCAATGCTCTACTTTTTGGGCAAAACTCTATGATTTGTAGCCATTTCCAAGAAAGAGTTTTGCCCAGAAAGCAGAGCATTGCACTGACATCACCAATGTGATGATGTCACTTCCAGAAGTGACTTCATCATGTCATCGATGTCCTGCTCAGCCCAGAACACCCCCCAAATCCCCCCACTGGCACAAGGTAAGCACCTGGCAACCCTACTGCCTTCCCACCTTAAAATATGCACAAAGACATAAAAATAACAATTAAAACATTGGTCAGGAAGGATGGAATACCAAACAAATTTTAAAAAGTCTCTACCTATTTGCAGAAGATGGCAACAATAGGGGACAGACAAATCTCCCTAGGGAAAGAGTTCTGGAGTTTTGGTGCCACAACCCAATCACAGAAGGCAGGAGGGGGCACCTGAAGAATGATGTAGGTTGCTTTGGGTTTCCATTGTAGAAAAAGGTGCTATATAAATGAAGTAAATAAATAATAAATAAAGCTGAAGACTGGGTGGGTGATAAAGGAAAGGTTGGTTGGGAAGGAGAGAAGGTAGCAGGGGCTGTCATAGTTTTCCAGGTAAAGGATACCAGGGGAGAGAAGGAGGTACAGCTGAAGCCAGGGGTAGATAAAAATAGGTCCACTGGTGGGTAAGAAGGACAGCAGGAAGCAGGGAAAGGGGAGAAACTATGAGGGCTTTCAAGCAAGGAAAGAGGAAATGGGGGAATGAGATGCCTCCAGCTAGTTCTTGGCTGGCCTTCTTGTTTAATACAAACATGCATTCAGTAAGGAAAGTATCTGTGGGCTTCCGGTCTGGGATTCATGGAGTCCTAACGTGCTCTGGCTTGCTCCCTGAGCTCCCAGAGCATACGAAGGGTCTTGACGACAGGGTGGGCTTCCTATAGCCCTCCGCAGATCCCCCCAGGAAGGGGGTGACTGGCATCGAGCTTAGCCTGAGAGAGAGTTGAGATCGGCTGATAGCGGGGCTTTAAAGAGCGTCGCGACCAGCCTTGATCCCCTCCCCCAGAGAAGGCACTTCGGAAAATTTCTACAAGACCCTATCGAGTTGAAATCTCAACATAAGAACGCATGACCCAGACCTCCAGAACATCTTAAGGAAACTGACATTAAGGAAACACTGCTATAACAAGATACGGACTTTGAAGGTAACTTTTTAAAATTGCTCACCGGAGACGCGTTTTGGCCGAATATAAACAACATTCGATGAAGCGCTTGATCGTGCTGTATCTGTTGTACTAACATTGGAGCGGAAAAAGTGCAGTTAATAGCTTAAAAAGGCCAAAAAGCCGGATTGTTGATCATTCCTGCGGTTGGATTATTGACTTTAAAACAGAAACTAACAGTTAAATCCGCGAGAACTACAGTGGAAAAGTACTCTAGCTGCGACAGCAAAAATCGGCAAAACAGGAAGTGACTTCAGACCAGACAAGTATTCGTCCTAGAGAAGACTCAGGAGGCCGGAAGAAGGGAAGAAACCAAGAACAAGGGGGACCATTAAGATTGCTGGACAGGAAGTGAGTACCCGGAAGACCCATTTACCATAGAGAAATTGCGCCCGCCATTTTGGGAAGGTCAATTTTTTTTTTTATTATTTTAAACGAAAGACTTAACAGAAAAAAGTGGAATTAATGCGATTTTGGTGGGCACAAGGAGGACTTTGATTTGGAGTGGATTGGAGGAAAAATTTTGAACAACGGCGTACGACCTGCGGCAACGACAGAGGGCAAATTCCTGGTCCTCCCCGAAAATGGCTGGGAAAGAGGAAAAAAGCTACAGGGCATGATGGATGCTATGGAGAAACGGGTGATGGACGCGATTTTGAAGTTAGAAAAGACTGTAATAACAGAAGTTACAGAACTGAAAAAAGAAATGTCTGGAATCACAAAAGAAATACAGACGTTGACTAAAAGAGCAGATGAGATGGATGTAAGGGTGAAGAGAGTAGCATCTGATATAGCTGATGTCACTATAGAAACAGATAAAGTGAATGTGATGGTCCAGTATAATGCAACAATTAACCACATGAGATTCAGGGGGATCCCTGAAGACAAAAATGAAGACATCCATTCAGTTATGGTAGATGCTGTAGCAGACTTTTTGAAAATGGAAGAGGAGAAAGTGGCGGCACAGATTGATGTGGTATACAGAGTCAACTCTGCGATTGCGCAAAGGAAAAAACTACCCAGAGATGTAATTGTCCAGTTTATATCTAAAAAGCTGAAGGAAGATTTGTTTAAGCAACAATTTCAGGAAGATTTTACAATTGACAACAAGAAAATCTTGGTCCTAAAGGAACTACCCAGAGCAATGCTTCAGGATAGGCGACTCTTCAAAGATCTGATTGACAAACTGAAAACAGAAGGTATAAGGTACAGATGGGAAATTCCTAAAGGTGTCAGTTTTTCGTTTAAACAGAAGAGAGTCACCATCAAGTCTGTGGAGCAAATGACCAGTTTCATCAATGATAATTTTAAAGATTCTGATAAATAATCATAAAACAACATGGAGAGTCAAATAATTTCATGGAATGTTAATGGATTGAACTCACCACAAAAAAGAAAAAATGTTAGACTTTGGTTGGAAAAACAAAAATGTGATATTGTTTGTTTGCAAGAAACGCACATTAAAAAATCTGATGCCAAATTTTTGATTCAAAAAAGATTAGGAGAGGAATTTTATTCACTCTCCTCTCAAAAGAAAAAGGGAGTTGTTATATATATTAAAAAAGAGTTGGAACCAAAAGAGATTTTTAAAGATAATGAAGGGAAATTTTTAGCAGTAGAAGCCATGCTGCAGAATAAAAAGACATTAATTGTTAACCTATATGCTCCCAATGGCGCGAAGGAAATTTTTTTTCAGGTTTTGTGGGAACAACTACGACAGTTGACCTATGAGCAAATGATCTTAATGGGTGATTTTAATGGTACTGTTGACAATGTTATTGATAGAAAATCTAAAAGAGGAATTGATGCCATGGGTAAACTTCCTAAAGTATTTTTTCAATTGACTAAACATGAGCATCTGGAAGATGTGTGAAGAGTCAAAAATCCCAGAGATAGAGAATACTCCTTTTACTCATCAAGACATGAATCTTTTTCAAGGATAGATATGATGTGGATGACAGAGAACTTAGTCTTGCAAACACGTAAAATTGAAATATTACCTAGGACTCTTTCTGACCACAGTCCGATAAAATGGTCAACCTATGTTAAGAGGAAAAAATTTCGATGGCGACTTAATGAAGATTTACTGGACAAGCAAAATATTGTCGACAAAATAAGGACAGAAACCCAAACATACTTTCAATTGAACTTAAATAAGAGTGTACAGACGCAAACGGTATGGGAAGCCTACAAGGCCGTGATGAGAGGACATCTGATTGCAATTAATAATAATGAAAGGAAACAACAAATGAAAATAGATAAAGAAATTATGGAAAATATTCGGCAAAAAGAAACAGAACTTAAGAAAAGACCTGGCAAAAAGAAGATTTTGAGAGAATTGAGGATTTTAAGGGAGCAATATGAGGCAAGACTGAACAAAGAAGTATTTTGGAATTTGAAAAAATTGCAACAGAAATCCTTTGAAGGTGCAAACAAACCTGGCAAATACTTAGCATGGCAATTAAAGAAAAGAAGAGAGAAAAAAATAATCACCTGTCTGAAAGATGGAAATAAAGAATTTTCAGACCCAGGAGGAATCAGAAGGGAATTTTATAAATACTACGCAAATCTCTTTCAAGCAAAGCAAGTGGACCCTCAAAAAATGTTGGATTATTTATCCAAAGTTAATTTGATACAACCAAACCCTGAAATGAAAACATTGTTAAATGCTGTAATAACCAAAGAAGAAATTAGTAGAGCAATAGCTGAGGCAAAAATCTCTAAAGTCCCAGGCCCGGATGGTTTTTCTGCTAAATTTTATAAAAAATTTCATGAAGACTTAGTTCCGGTGTTGGAGATTCTTTTAAATGAAATTAGAAGGACTGGAAAAATTCCGGACTCCTGGAATGAAGCTGCAATCACTTTAATTCCTAAAGAAGCACAAGATTTAACAAATGTAAAGAACTATCGGCCCATTTCATTATTGAACAACGATTATAAGATCTTTGCAAAAATATTAGCAGAACGCCTCAAAAAGTTTTTGAAGGACACTATTGGTGAAGATCAAGCTGGATTTTTACCAAATAGACAAATTAAAGACAATATGAGGGTTGTCTTAGATGCAATTGAGTACTATGATAAACACCCTGAAAAAGAAGTTGCCTTTTTATTTTTGGATGCAGAGAAGGCTTTTGATAATCTGAATTGGGAATTTATGTTTAAAGTGTTTGAGAAATCTTTGATGGGCACAGAATTTATAAGAATGACTCAAGCGATATATAAAGATCAAAAAGCTTCAGTGATTGTAAATGCAGAATCAACAGATATGTTCCGGGTAAGAAAAGGTACTAGACAGGGATGTCCCCTGTCCCCATTGTTATTTATCTGGATTTTGGAGATTTTGCTACAAGCGGTTAGAGATGATAATAACATAAAAGGTTTGAATATTGGAGGTTTTTCATTTAAACTAAGGGCATTTGCAGATGATATTATGTTTATTGTTGAAGATCCTATTGATAATATGCCTAAGGTATTTGAAAAAGTGAAAGAGTTTGGCGACCTTGCAGGGTTTTATGTTAACAAAAATAAATCTAAGATACTGTGTAAAAATATGATTGGTCCAAAGCAACAAATGTTACAAAATGTGACAGAATGTGAAGTGGTTAAAAAGGTTAAATATTTGGGAGTCGAAATCTCAATGAAAAATATAGATTTGTTTAAAAATAATTATGAAAAACTGTGGGGTTCGATAAAGAGTGATCTAGAAAAATGGGAAAAATTAAAGTTATCTCTTCTTGGAAAAATTGCCGTTGTTAAAATGAATGTACTGCCCAGGTTAATGTTTTTGTTTCAGACAATACCGATTGTAAAGGATGGGAAAGTATTGGTCAAATGGCAAAGAGAAATCTTTAAATTCATCTGGGCAGGAAAGAAGCCAAGAATTAAAATGAAAATAATGTATGATGCTAAGGATAGAGGTGGCTTCCAAGTTCCGAATTTGCGTTTGTATCATGAAGCTGTTTGTATGTCTTGGTTATCTGATTGGATTCATTTGGGGAATAGAAAGCTGTTAGCTCTTGAGGGACATGATTGCAGATTTGGCTGGCATGCCTATCTTTGGTATGGGAAAAATAAAATGGATTCTATGTTTAAGCATCACTATGTAAGGAGGACATTGTTTGATACATGGTCCAGATATAGGGAAAAAATTTCGGATGAGAGGCCTTTGTGGATTGTTCCAAGTGCTGTTATACATCTGTTTTCTGAACATAAAGGTCATGACTGGTTGAAATATCAGGAACTATTGCAAAAAGAAGGGAAAAAATATGTTTTGAAGCCAAACAATGAATTAGAATTTGAATACGGCTGGTTACAATATTGTCAAATAAAAGACATTTATAAAAAAGACTGTAAAGAGTTTGGCTTTAGAGCCATCAATGATGAATTTGAAAATCTATGGCTGAACGGAGAGCAGAAAATGATTTCAAAGATGTACAAAACTTTGTTGACTGTATATACTCTAGACGAAACTGTAAAGGAGCAAATGATAAAGTGGGCCATAAATATGAACAAAGAAATCTCTATGGAATCATGGGAATTTTTGTGGAAAAGATCTTTTAAAATGTCTACTTGTATCAATGTAAAATAGAACTGTTATAAGATGATGTATAGATGGTACATGACACCAAAAAAGATTGCTAATATTAGTATGGATAAGAACTTGAGTAACAAATGTTGGAAATGTAGAAAAATAGAGGGTTCTTTTTACCATATGTGGTGGTCATGTGATAAAGCGAAAATATACTGGTCTAATATTCATTGTGTGATGCAGAAAATATTAAAAACCCCAATTGAGAGAAAGCCAGAACTTTTCCTCCTCGGTTTGACAATGGAAAAAATTCCACAAGAAAAAAGGACACTGTTATGGTACATGATTACGTCGGCGAGAATGGCCTTTGCTCAGCAATGGAAAATGGAGAAAATACCAGATATACATGACTGGTTGAGAAAACTGCTATTTTTAGCGGAAATGGACAAAATGACAAAGAAGCTTAATGGACAAATGGCAGAACAGTATACAAAAGAATGGGAAGGGTTGAAACTGTATCTAGAAACTGAATATAGAATGAAGGGGAAAATATATAACCTGGATACGTTTGGATATTGAACGTGAAGTGAAACGAATTTGGAATTGTACTATACTGTTATCTGAAAATATGATGTAATAGTAGAGGTTTTTTATAATAAGTTACCTGGTTTGATAATGCATATAAGTTTAAACTTGATTATCGTTTTATATCTTTGTTTGTTATTAGCAGTGTTGGAAGCCTATTAGGGGGGTGGGAGGGTTGGGGATCTTTTCTTGGAATTTGTATTGGTACCGTTATTGAAAATGTTGACTGTTTATTTCCAATAAAAAATTTTGTTCAAAAAAAAAAAAAAAAGGAAAGTATCTGTCAAATGGTACAGGTACTGGATAGACTTATAGTCTGAAGCTTTGCTAAAAATTCACAGGCTTTTTTGATGTCTAAGAATGGCTTCTACACCCTGCCTACTTTTGTATAATTTCCTTGCTCTGTTTGGATTGTTAACGTTACAATACATATATACTGGCTTATCCTTCATGTGAGGAACCAACAAAAAGGGAAATCTTTATGCTTTTTCTCTTCTTTGAGCCAGTTTGGTGTAGTGGTTAAATGCGCGGGCTCTAATCTGGGAGAACCAGGTTTGATTCCCCATTCCTCCACTTGCATCTGCTGGATGACCTTGGGCAAGCTGTAGTTCTGGCACAGCTGTTCTTGAAAAAGAGCAGTTTCTGTCAAGAGCTCTCTCAGCCCCACCTATCTCACAGGGTGTCTGTTGTGGGGAGGGAAAGGGAAGGGAGTTTGTAAGCATTCTGAGACTCCTTTGGGTAGTGAAGGGCGGGGTATAAATCCAATCTCTTCCTCTTCTTTTTCTATTCCCAGTGCCGGCTCACCTGCTAGGTGAACTAGGCACTAGGCACTTGCCTAGGGTGTGCTGGCCCTCATGGGTGCCAAATGGTGGCCCCCCAAAAGCCCCCCCGCCACCCTAACTGGGTGCCCCCCACCTCCGCCTCCCCACCGCCGCCAGTACAGAATGCCTGGCCATGGCACAAGTGGTGGCAGCGCAGCTTGCCCACCCTCCCCCTCCCACTGGGGGAGGAGGCGGGGGCGGCCAGTGGGGACTCACCACCACTGCCAGTACAGAACATCCAACCAGGGTGCAGGAGGCAGTGGTGCAGCTCGCCTGCCCTCCCCCTCCCCCAGGTGGGAGGAGGTTGGGGTGGCATGGTGGCGGCTAGTGGGGACTCGCCGCCGCTGCCAGTACCAAACACCTGGCTGGGTCACAGGAGGCAGTGGTGCAGCTCACCTACCTCCCCCTACCTCTGGGGGGAGGAGGCGGGGGCGGCATGGTGGTGGCCAGTGGGGACTCGCCACCGCTGCCAGTACAGAACACCCGCCAGGGGTGCAGGAGGTGGGGGTGCAGCTCATCTGCCCTCCCCTTCCCCCCTGGGGGGAGGAGGGGGGCGGCATGGTGGTGGGAACTCGCCGCCCAGCCAGGGCACAGGAGGCGGTGGTGCAGCTCGCCCCACCGGGAGGTTGTCATCTGTGCCCTGCTTAGGGCACAGAAACACCTCGAGCTGGCCCTGTGTATTCCTCAGGTTCTGAGATGTTAAAAGGATATCACACAATCTGCTTTCTTTTCCAGAACAGAGGGCTCCAACTTGTCATTGAATTAGTTCCTCAGATGGTTACTGGTGATTATGCTACTTAAGAAACCATTGTGGGGAGCAGAATAAATTAGGCAAGATATTTACAGCCAAAAAAAAAAAGTTAGACTTGCTAGTGTAGTAACATAATAGCACAAGCTATCTTTACATGTGTTTGTTAGATGATTTCATACAATTTATCAGTATAGGCTTTCATTGTCAGGATGATGACAATTCCTGCAAAATCAGGCAATTATTTGAAATAAGAATACAAAAAGAATTATTAATGTCCACGGGGAAAAATGTCTGACCTGTTGAAGAGATAATGAGATATACATTGTGACCTTAGGTCACTCTCTTAAATGCTACTTGAGCTTAGAAATTGTTCATTTTAAAAAAGTGAAAAGTGTTTGCTTGAGTTAGGCTGTAGTCAGACATTGTCACATTCAGCGCTAAACCTGGCACTGTTCCTGGATCCATGGTTTCCAGGTTACATAAATACAAAGACAACAAGTAAAGCAAGATACAGGAGCAAGGTCTATAAACCAGTCCAGAGTCAGAGGTGCAGGGAACAGGCTTGAGAACAGGTGCAGATACAGTGTCTAGGTCCTAGGCTTCAGGAGCAAGTACAGGTTACCATCAACAAGGTACAAAGCAACAGGGTCAGGGTAGAGCCCTGTTTGTTAACCATGTCAGCACACAAACATGACAAACAAATATGCTTCCCAGGTGCTGCTCCTTACAGGTTCATTCATCTTTCTACAGATGCATGTCTTTTATTGTTTCCCTATCAGCCTGCCAGTCCTTATCCTGCAAGGACTCCAGTCCCGGAATTAACACTGATTGTTTCAGAGCAGCCAGGCAGGCATTTCATCATCTCTCCTGAGCTGTCAAGTGCTCTCTCCTCCTTCTATGCTCTGCTGGCTCAGGAGAGGCTGATGGGGACACTGGCCTCAGTGGCTTCCCTTTCTTCTATATGAAAGAGCAGCTTAGCCATGACTGGAAAGCATTCGGGCTTGCTGCCAGATATGGCACTCAGATGGGGATTTTGTTGGTATGGGGACTGAGTCTTCTGATTCCAAGGAGGGGGAGTTGGCAGCTGGCTGAGCTATGACAGACATCATCATGTAAGCATGGTTAAGGAAAATGTGTAGATACCCAGTGTTGGCTGGCTTGTATATGCACTTCAAGAATCAGGTTTCTCAGGGTTCATTTCATAGAAAAAGAGGTGCAGGAGCTAATTAGCATAACTCATTAGCATATGCCACACCCCCTGACATCACCAGAAGTATGGCGAGCTGGTGAGAAAGAAAAAAGAGAGAGAAAGAAAGAGAGAACAAGAGAGAGAAAGACAGGGAGAGATATGGGAAGGAAGGAAGGGAGATAGAGGGAGGGAGGAAAAAAGGGCAAAGAACATTGGGAAAGAAAGGAAAGAAAAGAATAGGGGGAAAGAGGGAAAGAAATGGGGAGGAAGGGAAAGAGGGCAAGGATGGGAAAGAAAGAAAGAAAGAAAGAAAGAAAGAAAGAAAGAAAGAAAGAGAGAGAGAGAGAGAGAGAGAGAGAGAGAGATGGGGAGGAAGGAAGGAAAAAAGAAAGAGGGAGGGAGGAAAAGAGGGCAAAGAACTTTGGGAAAAAAGAAAAGAAAAGGGGGAAAGAGGGAAAGAGATGGGGAGGAAGTGTAAGGGCAAAGATGGGAAAGAGAGAGAGAGAGATGGGGAGGGAGGAAGGAAGAGAAAGAAAGAGAGAACAAGAGAGAGAGACAGAGATATATGGGAAGGAAGGAAGAGAAAGAGGGAGCGAGGAAAAGAGGGCAAAGAACTTTGGGAAAGAAGGAAAAAAAGAAAAGGAAGGAAGGAAGGAGGGGGGGAGAGGGAAAGAGATGGGGTGCTCCAGGCGTCTTTCTTTGCCCATGTGCCAAGGTGGGGGCGCTCCAGAGGTCTTTCTCCGCTCGCGTGCCAAGGCTCAGGGGCAGAGAAAGTCGGGGGGGGGGTGCTCCGGAGGTCTTTCTCTGCCCACGCACTGAGGCACAGGGGCAGAGAAAGGTGTGGGGGGTGCTCCAGATGTTGCCTCCACACCGAGGCACAGGGGCAAAGAAAGGCGGCAGATGGGGCACTCCAGAGGTCTTTCTCTGCCCACGCGCCAAGGCACAGCATCAGAGAAAGGCGGCGGCGGGCACTCCAGAGGTATTTCTCTGCCCACACAGCAAGGTGCAGGGGCAGAGAAAGATGGCGGGGGACACTCCGGAGGTATTTCTCTGCCCGCGCACTGAGGTGCAGTGGCAGAGAAAGGCGGAGGGTGGGGGAACGCTCCAGAGGTCTTTCTCTGCCCATGCACCGAGGCTCATGGGCAGAGAAAGGCAGCAGCGGGGGCTCTGATGGCCTTCCTACAGGCCCTGCTCTCCAGCACAGTGCCTGTGGAAGGCAGTGGGGGGACTCCAATGGCCTTCCTATAGGCCCTGCACTCCAGCACATGGACTGTAGAAGGCGGCAGGGGCACCTTGGCAGGCGATGAGAGGGCTCCGCAGGGAACTTACCTGCCTGTTGATTTCTCCTTGTGATCCAACTGAGAGCAGTGGGTGGGGCTGGGAGCAGGGGGTGGGGCTTATGTGCCCGCCCCCTGGACTTCTTACTGGCGGAGCAGTGCTCTGGCACGCTCCTGCTCGAACCGAGGCCTGAGGTTTCTCCATATCACCCACCCCTCATACTCTATTATGCACACCGAAATTTCCCTCCCCCAGGATTCTTCAGGCTCTTAGATCCTTGAACAGACTGATTTCTCCTACCTCTTTTTCTTGTTTCTCCCTTTAAATGATATTCATCTGCTCTCAATATTCTGTGCTTCCTGGATCATTTTCAGTACTCATACAGCTGGGGGGGGGATTGCAGGGGGGAATTAAATTTACAGATTAATGTTTCCTACCTGGGGAGTTCCCATGCAGGCAGAGAATCCTAGTATTTCTGTAGATGAGCTGGTTATTCTGTTTTCATGACTGGCGGGCACAGAGGATGGCCATTTTACTATCATATATCTAACCTGGTGCATGTTCCCTCACTTGTAGATTTAAAAAAAGCCACAGGGAGGGCTTTCAAGGGATTGGAGGAGCTCCAGATCTGGAAAAAAAAATCAGACATTAAAAAGGAAAGGGGGTTGACCCCCCCCCCCAAAAAAAAAACCTGCTAAAGCAGTAGCAGTTTACAGGAGGGAAATTAAATCTTATGGCAGTGTCATGAGATCTTGGCTGCTGTTTGGAGTTGCCTAATAACCCCAACAAATATTGCTGATGGTGATGTGTTGAGGAGGAGTTCTTGGCAGATGATACCACATTACTGGTAGAAAACAGTGAAGACTTGAAATGAATACTGGTGAAGGTTAAAGCAGAAAGTGCCAGAGCAGGATTACAGCTGGACATTAAGAAGACAAAAGTACCATCTTCTGGGGAATTATACAACTTCCAGGTTGACAATGAAAAAATTGAAATTGTTCAAGGTTTTATATTCCTTGGCTCCACCATCAACCAAAAGAGAGACTGCAACCAAGAACTCAGAAGGAGATTGACAATGGGAAGGAGCCATGAAGGAGCTAGAAAAGATCCTCAAGTGTAAGGATGCATTGCTGATGACCAAGATCAAGTTAATTTATGCCATAGTATTCCCCATGTCCATGTATGGGTGTGAAAGCTGGACAATGAAGAAAACCAGTAAGAAGACAGTTGAGGAGGAGAGTTTTACAAACACCATGGACTTCCCTAAACACAAATAAGTGAATTCCAGATCAAATCAAGCCTGAACTTTCCCTAGAAGCTAAAATGACCAAACTGAGGTTATCCTACTTTGGTCATATTATGAGAAGACAAAAGCCACTGGACAAGACAATAATGCTAGGAAAAGTTGAAGGCAGCAGGAAAAGAGGAGGCTCCAACATGAGATGGCTTGACTGAATCAGGAAAGCCCTGGCCCTCAGTGTACAAGACCTGAGAATGGTTGTTAAAGATAGGACATATTAGAGGTCATTAATTCATAAGTTGGAAGCAATTTGATGACACTTTACACACAAACATATTTGTGGGGGACCTGGTTTACTTGTGGGGGACCTTGGTTTAGCACATCTGCTGGAATGGTGAGCTCACAAGAGATTCACATGTTAAAAATAGGCAGGAGAAGCTGTCACCAGTGGTGAACTGGACCAGTGCAAAACAACAAAGCATACTAGCAGCATCTGCTGGAGTTTCCCAAGCATCAGTGATGGTCCCCCAGGACCATTTGTACTTCAGAGTATTAATATTCATTAGGTCTAACACCATATGTTGCACAGCAGGATAGGCTGCCAGCAGACTGTTTGTCATCAAGCCAAATTTAATAAAGCATTGTAAAACAAACATTATGATGATAAATACAAAATGACAGATAATTAAGGGAATCTTAATTGCCACTTGCCCATAATAACATTTATTTGGTATGAAGCCCTCTTGTGATAGAATGTTGCTTGCATACCTTTCCCTCTGTATCTTTCTTCTCTTTTTTTTTCTCTTCAGGGATACCCACCCTGATTTTGAACTCAGAGGGGACCATTTGAGCAACCTGATTATGGTTAATGAGTAGCTGGTAAGAGGGATTTACCTCTAACGCTTACAAAATTTGAAATCTGTAGAGTGGAGGAAACTCTCAATCAGAAGTGTTTGTAAGCAGCCTTTCCCCCCACTGTTTAAAACAAAAATGGAGGGAATATCTGCTTCTTTAAAAGTACTCAGTATTAGCATATTATTCACTTGAAGCCTCCAGGTGGATGGAAAAAAACCTCCGTAATAATGGGGAATTATTAAATTAGCATTGATGCTACTGCCAAGTAACACTAAAATGACTGACTAGGTCCAGTGTGGGGACTGCATTCCTGGATGGCCCAGTTCCCCCTTTCTATCTGCTTTATGTATTTTTATTGAACAGGTTCTGTTCCAACAATACATGTACATATACAATTCACAAATTAGACTAATTTTTTATTAGTTCACTTGGAAAACAAAGTACCTACCTCAAAATATATTTGGATCCTAAAATCTCAGAAATAAACCAGTCACTGTTTTCACATTGCAAATGATGCCTAAATAAATTTGGAAGTGGACTAATCTGCAACTAATCCTGTTCCTGATGACTCAGAAGCAAGGGCAACTGAGACTTACTTTAGGGAAATGCAACAGGATTACAGCCAAATATACACCTGGATAAAAGAACAGAATGAGTTATCTTGGAGTAAGGTGAAATGTAATGAATATGGGGACTGGAGGAGACTGAGCTCTGAAACTGTACACATTTTTCATCCATTTTTATTCAGCCTTTCATGCTGCTTAAGGGGAATTTTGGGAGGAGATAGCATGTATAGTGGTTGGAGTGTTGGACTCCAAATGAGGAGAATTGGGTTTAAATATCCACGCAACCATGAAACTCAGTGGCTGATCTGGAGCAACTTCATATCCCTTGGCCTGACCTCTTTAATGGGATGTCTGAGGAAAACAGGGCAGGGAAGAAAGCATATTAATCATCCCGAGATCTTTGCCAGAAAGCTGACTTTACTAATAATTGTAAAAATACTGAAGAAGGAAATCCGTTGGATGTTGCCTTGCAACAAGAAGCTCCCCCCAGGGCATGAACCAGGAAAATGCAGTTTGGTTTACAGTTCATGGCTTGCACATTGCGAACTGTCATGAACTATTAGCTCCCTCACAAAGTGGTTCAGTTTGTGAGGTTTGTGAGGTGGTAGAACAGTCCCCAGCATGCTAGAGACACCCAGCTCACAGGGGACCTCCGGCTGACTCTCCTCTACCTGTCCTCCAAATTTGGTGGTGATTGGATTTTCGGGGTCTGAGTGACAGTCACCCAAAGAAAGTGTCCCTTTCTTTGACATTTCCCCAGAAAGCACTCTCCTGGGGGCACCTTCTTTGGGGGGCTGTAATTTGGATCCCATAAATCCAAACCTTACCAAACTTAGAGGGCAGATAGAAAAGAGTCACCTGGAGTTCCCCTGTGGGTTACGCTTATCTAGCTTGACATTTCCCAAAAAAACACTTTCCTGAGGGCACCTTCTTGGGCATAACTTGGGGAATGACATTTCCCCAGAAAATATTTTCCTGGGGCACCTTCTTTGGGGGCCATAACTTGGACCTCGTAAATCTAATCCTAGCCAAACTTGAATGGCAGGTAGATGGAAATCAGATGGAAATCCCCTGTGAGTTCGGTACATCTAGCTTGCTGTTCTGTTCTATATACTCCTGAACTTACTGAACCTGCACCTGTCAAAGTGACAGGTGCAGGTTCAGAAGTATATAGAATAGGTCCTGTGTAAGCTAGACACATCAGACTTGGAGGGCATATAGACAAGCATTCAGGGAGGTCCCCTGCAACTTTTATGTCTCTAGCTTCTGTTCTGTTCTGTACACTCCTGAACCTCCTGAACCTGCTCCTGGCACAAATTCAGGAGGTTTAAGAGTGTATACAATGAATCATGTACAAGCTAGAGTCATCAAAATTGCACAAACTTTAGTTCATGAACTAGTTAATGTACATCCCTACTCCCCCTCTAACTTACCAGTGGGGTGAAAGCCAGAAGAGAGTATATTGCCACCTAACTTTAGTTTCAACCTCCCCAAACCTTCTTTCCACTTATTCACTTCTTCCCAATTTTAGAAATACCAGGTTTACATCAGAGGGAGGCCCAAAACTCCTACTGCTTGTGCATCTAGTCCAACATGCTGTTTTTCATTTTGGTCAATCATAGAATCATACAGTTGGAAGGGACCATACAGGCCACCTAGTCCAACCCCCTGTTCAATGCAGGATCAGCCTAAAGCATCCCTGACAAGTGTTTGTACAGCTGCAGCTTGAAGACTGCCAGTGAGGGAGAACTCATCACTTCCCTAGGCAGCCAATCCTACTGCTGAATTACTCTTACTGTAAAAAAAAAATCCTAATATCTAGCCAGTATCTTTCTTCCTATAATTTATACCCATTATTGCAAGTCCTATCCTCTGTTGCCAACAGGAACAGCTCCCTGCCCTCTACTAAGTGACAGCCTTTCAAATACTCAAAGAGAGCAATCATGTCCCCCTCAGCCTCCTCTTCTCCAGACTGAACATTCCCAGGTCCCTCAGCCTTTCCTCAAAGGGCTTGGTCCCCAGGCCCCCGATCATCCTTGTCACTCTCCTCTGCACCCTTTCCATTCTGTCCACATCCTTTTTGAAGTGAGGCCTCCAGAACTACACACAATACCCCAGGTGTGGCCTGACCAATGCAGTATACAGCAGGACTGTGACATCTTGAGATTTGGATGTTATGCTTTTGTTGATATACCCCAAGCCTGCAATAGCCTTTTTTGCTGCTCATATTTAGGTTACAGTCAACCTGTACCCCAAGATCTTATTCACACATACACTGCTACCCAGAAGTCTGCTCCCCATCCAGTTTACATGCTTCTCATTTCTGTTACTCAGATGTAGAACTCGGCACTTATCCTTGTTGAATTGCATCTTATTCACATCTGCCCACTTTTCCAGTGTATTCAGATCTTGTTGAATCCTATCTCTATCTTCCAGTATGTTTGCTACTCCTCCCATTTGGTGTCATCAGCTAATTTAATGAGTAGTCCTTTCACTCTCTCATCCAGATCATTTATAAAAATATTGAGAAGTACCAGGCCCCAAACCAAGCGCTGTAAGACCCCCACACTTTTGTACCTGACCCTCAACAAATTGGAACTATTGATAACGGGTTAGATGGCTTCTAATCAACATTAGGCCATATAGTTGTTGCCACTTTGGTTAAGTGCGTGGACTCTAATTTGGGAGAACCGGGTTTGATTCCCCACTCCTCCACTTGTACCAGCTGGATGACCTTGGGCAAGCCATAGTTTCTGTCAGAACTCTCTCAGCCCCACCTACCTCACAGGGTGTCTGTTGTGGGGAGGGGAAGGGAAAGGAGATTGTAAGCCACTCTGAGACTCCTTTGGGTAGTGAAGGGCAGGGTATAAATCCAATCTCCTCCTCCTCCTCTTCTTCAAGGCTATTATGTTTTAGGTATGCTTCCCAGAGAGGCCAGGTTTTTTTTTCTGTTTATATGTGCTGCAACATCCCCTATGATCTTTCTAGTCAAATCCAGCAACTGTTCCCCTATATTTCTGGCCATATCTGTGATAGCATTCTCTAGATTTTATGGTTCCTTAGGCAAAAGAGCTTTCACATTGTGATTTTATGGTTCCTTAGGCAAAAGTGCTTTCACTTTGTGATTTGTCTTGTTTATGCAGAATAAAGCTACATTCTGAAAACTAAGCTTTCTCTAGCATTGAACTATTAATTTGCCTAATAAAAAATATAGAAGCGCTTCTAATACTCAAAGTTTAGTCTGACAGGAATGAGGAAATTGCTTTGAAGCACTTAGAAGACTAAGGAGAAAGGATGGAATTTGAGGCTTCTACTCTTGAGTGACATACACAGATCCACATAGGAAATTAAACACCTTTATGTACACTAGGAAAAGGCTGCTTGAGAAATTAGGGTTGTGGCCTTAGAAATATTGAGTTGGTCAGGTTAAGTTGACCAAATCTCATAGGTCCAGACAACATAGGGCATTTTCATAAACTCTGCCAGCCTGGTTGTTTATTTGTCCCTAGTGGAACTGGTAGAAGAATATGGACACAGCCCAGGGGCAGTGCCCTACTCCCCAGCATAATACCAGGCAGAAATATCAACTGGACATGGCATAATCACTACATTATCACATTCTATTTTCTTAAAATCACAAATGAAGATGACTTAGAAAACCCTTTTCTTATCCCAGAATAATTCAAACACATTACATTTAGAAATTTTCTTGAAGAGTGTTTTGCCATTACAGCACTATTTTTCAGGTTCAGTTGTAAGCCTGAAGACAGAGGAAACATAAAAGAAGGGAAAAAAGAGACTCAATTCACATTCTTAAGCTGCCTTCAAAACTGAACCAATCTACCAGCAAACTGATCACTTGTTGAACCCCATTCTTGCCTTTCCCTCCTGACATTCCTTCTTGGGGCCTGATACGGGGATACTGGGAAATACATGAGTAGATCTCCCACCAAAATTGTTGTAAAACAGCAGCCAATAAAGTCAGGGAAGGTTCAGATTGGGATGCATCACAAAGACAGAATCCAGTCATTCTGTGCCATTCTCCTGAATATAAATGAACCCTGAAGCTGTTTGCTCTGCTGGAATGTATAGGCACAATACAGTTGAGATGCATACTCCATTAATGGGGCAAATAGCAGGTCCCAGAAGAACTGTGAAGCCAGGAGAGGGTTAGATTCCATATTCTCCTGTGGTGAATTCCCTCATTGTTTCTATTGACTAAGATAAACTACTTGGAAGATGTAGGGAGGAATCCTGAGCAGGTTCACTCAGAAATAAATGTCATGGTATTCTCCAGGCTCCCTCCCAGGAATGTGCCTTTAGGACTGCAGCCCCATTAATGGATCTCCCAGCATTTAATCCAGTTAAATGATCACTAATGCTAGCTGGATTACTGCACACCAACTTCCAGTTTTGGCTCCTTTAATGGCAGTCATGATCCCCCGGAGCTCCAGGAGGATTGTACTGTGAATCGGCAGATGGGAGGGGGTGTGATCATACGCACCCTCCCCAGAGACCTTGGGTTGGGCTCCAAGCCATGGGGTGCTTGGAGAGCCCTTCCTCCAGCAACCAGCCGGCGAAGGGGGCTACTCCCTGCCCCAATGGTCCCGCTGCTGATTTCCAGCAATGGATGCAGGGATGATTGCTAGGACAAGTGCTTGGTGGCCGGGTGATGAAAACAAAACCTAGACGAGTCTGCATGCAAATGTAATTATTAAGTGAAGACACCAGAAAGTAAATAAAAAGCTCCCCCAACAACTCGAGGGGGGGAAACTCCCCCTCATAAGGAAGAAAAAGCTGAACTGATTTTATAAGTGAATTGCGACGGGGGGGCGGTGGAAGATAAGTGGATTTAAACTATAGTAAAGAACTTTTGAGAATTTACCAGACATTGTCAAAGGATCTTGAGACTTTTATAACTTTCGAGAAAAAGTAAACAATTCCTCAAAAAATGGTGCCTCCAAAGAGGGAGGAGAAAGAAAAACAACTGAAACTGAAGTTTCCTCCCAGAAATGCCAGCCCAGCAAGTCCTGTTCCTAGACAGGACACTACCAGGGACTTCCAAAATATACTGAGGCTTTGTGCCCTCTGCTGGAGCAAATGACATAATTGCATATGAAATTTGATGCTCAGCAAAGCCAGTTGTCTGAAACTACCAAAAAGACTGATAAAATGGAGCAAGAACTTAAAGTAGTAGATGCTGATACACAGAAGCTTAAAAAACAAATGCAGGAGGTGGAAAAAAGAGAGCAGTTAATGAGGCTCAACTCTTACAGCTGTAAATAGAAAAGGCAAGCTATGTCTTAAGATTTCAGGGAATTCCTGAGGCAAAAGGAGAAGACTTTTATGTGCAATGCATTGGGGCTGGTGACAGATTTAAAAGCGAATTTTCTACAAAATTAAATAGATGCAATCTATAGGTTGTATTCTGACTATATAAGAAAGAATAATCTGCCCGGCGAGGTTGTGGTGAGATTCTCCAGAAGACAAGTAAGAGACCAAGTATTGAAAGCAACAAGTGGAATTACCCTGAAAATCAAGGACAAAGAAATAAGAGTTTTGAAGGACATTCCATTTGAAATAAAGAAGAAGAGAAAGAAATTTAGAGACTGGGCACTATTTTTACAGAAGAATAACATCTCCTACAAATGGATTGCCCCAGAAGGAATAATTTTTAAATTTAAAGACAAGAAAGAATGAATTGACTCTGTTACGAAGGCACGTGAATTTCTTCATCAACATGTCATTCCAGTAGACAAAGAGGATAAAGAAGGAAATGACAGTAATAAGGGAAGTGAAGAAGAAGGAGTACTGGCATCTTCCAATGAGGACTCAGACTCGGAACAGCGTGCGGCTGCTCCCAAAATAAGAGATAGACTGAGGAATAAAAAAAGCAAAAAAAAAGTTGTGATTCTCTCTAGATCCTGTTTAAAATGAATTTAAATCATTTTTTTCTAAGGCTTTTTACATAGTGACACTTGTTGGCGATCTCAGCTTAAATAGTAACAACTGTATACTCACTTGATGCAGCAAATTTTAACAGTACTTAATTATGAGCTAATTTTATGAGCATTATGTATGACCACCATCTCTAGGGTTTTTAATGTTTTTTTTTACTTTCTCCTGTAGTATGTAGTTACCCTGCCCTTTATTCTTTGTAGTTTATAGAAAAAGCAATTAAAAATCCCCTATGGGGGACTAAAAAAAAAAAAGAATTACTGCACACCCTCCTCTCTTCCCCTTTCTCCTTCAGATAGGGAAAGTTAGTTTTCCCACCAAAAGGAAAGGCAATCATAGTAAGTGAGGGAACAAGCAGGCTTCCACCAGTGTTCAGTTCAGGTCTGAAGGTGGGCTCACAAGCAACGGTAGGACCTATATTATATTATATGGTGCCTTTCTTTGAGCTCAGATAGAATCATTCTAGATGGCACAGATATCATGCCTTCTAAGAACTATTTCCCCCCTATATTGATATCTTGATGTGTATATCAAATTTTCCATTAATCTTTGGGGAATTAAATACTGGCAGTCTCCAAGGATGTTCTTTATGAAGAACAGACTAGGAGATCTGAAGGAAGAAATAAGCCTTAAAATATACTACCCAGTGAAGGGAAACTGTTGTGTGACATATCGCATGAAAAGAGTTACTGTACAACTCCTGCCAAAAAAATAAATAACCACAAAGTTATTGTAGTTTCCCCATCTTCTGCTTGGATACATACCCTGATGATGTATATCTGAATATTTCTTTAGTCTTTCTTCCTGTTTTATGTTTCAGAGCACTGTCTCATTTTATCTTTCTCCTCACAAACCACATTTCTCCGGATTCAGGAGTCTATTGCCATCATATTTCATATCTGTGGCCCTTTCTCCTTTTGTATCAAATTCCAGTTTTGCAGCATGTGTTTATTATGCTGACTTTGATGTACCCCATTGACTAAGACATCTTGTGGATTGTATTTGGTAGGGTTCAACTAAAAAACAGAGGAGACTATTTTTCTCCACTGCTAAAAGTAACCTCTTTTGCCATATTTCAGGAGGCTTGAAGGTGAAGCACAAGCGCTTGTGAAGTATTTCCATTGCCATAGCTACGGGGCTAGCACTTTTTGTTTGCATTTAATGCCTGAGAAGACAGGAAGTATAAACCAGCTTCTTTAAAAATGGGGTTCCACTCCTCACCCTCCTCACTCCATTTAAAATGAAGGAAATGCATTGAGTCAGTGAAATTACATCACAAAGCTATATCTCATTGTCTGTACAGGGCTGTCACTATCACCATGTTGCTACAATTTTAAGTTTAATATAGTCCTTTATCTGTTGGTGGATAGAGATCCAAGGATTACACTGAACATGGCCAAGTATCGCCCCACCATATTTTCCTTAAAGAAATAAAGGTTCCTTTTTCATTGTTCAAGATAATTGGCTCAAAGGAGCTTGAAAGAAAGGAAAGATCTGGAAAAGAAAAAAAAATCTCAGAGGGGTGGATGAAGAAAATGTGCTACAGAAGCAGAGTGGGAAAACAAGTTTTAACCAGATTAGCATTTGAATTAAGTAATTTTTAGTTAAATAAAAGTAAAATACTTCTACTTTTACTATAGACACACACATATGGTCAATAAGAAACGAATATTATTGTAAGTGAAGGCACTTCAAGAGAGATTCTACAATAGTATGGTAGTAGTGGAAAGTGCCTTCATGTTGTAACTCTTATGGTGACCTTGCAGGGTTTTCAAAGTTAGGCACATTCAGAGGTGGTTTGTCATTGCCTGCATAGTGACTCTGGTATTCCTTGGTGGTCTCCCATTCAAACACTAACCAAGGCCAACCCTGCTTAGCTTCCAAGATCTGACAAGATCAGGCTAGCCTGGGCCATCCAGATCATGGACCTCTCTCTTATAGCAATCAACAAATGCTTGGTTTAGATTTTCTCTTTTGAGAGAAATAAAAGGAATGGCATGTAAAGGAACAAGCAGTTTTTCAGCAGTTGTAACCCATACACAAAATTTTTTGTTGTTGTTCAGTCGCACAGTCGAGTCCGACTCTTCGCGACCCCATGGACCAGATTACGCCAGGCCCTCCTGTCTTCCGCTGTCCGCTGAAGTTTGCTCAATTTCATGTTCGTTGCATCGATGACACTGTCTAACCATCTCATTCTTTGCCGTCCCCTTCTTCTTTGACCTTCATTATTTCCCAGCATCAGGGTCTTCTCCAGTGAATGCTCCCTTCTCATTTGGTGGCCAAAGTATTTGAGCTTCAGCTTCAGGATCTGGCCTTCCAGGGAACAGTCAGGGTTGATTTCTTTTAGGATTGACTGATTTGATCTCCTTGCAGTCCAAGGGACTCTCAAGAGTCTTCTCCAGCACCATAGTTCAAAAGAATCTATTCTTCGGCGCTCGGCCTTCCTTATAGTCCAACTCTCACAGCCATACATTACTACGGGGAATACCATTGCTTTGACCATGCGGACTTTTGTTGGCAAGGTGATGTCTCTGCTTTTTATCATGCTGTTTAGGTTTGCCATCGCTTTCCTCCCAAGGAGCAGGCGTCTTTTAATTTCATGGCTGCAGTCACCATCTGCAGTGATCTGGGATCCTAGGAACGTGAAGTCTGTCACTACTTCTACGACTTCCCCTTCTATTTGCCAAGGAGTGATGGGGCCAGATGCCATGATCTTAGTTTTTTTGATGTTGAGCTTCAAGCCCACTTTTGCGCTCTCCTCTTTCACCCTGAGCAAGAGGCTCTTGAGGTCCTCTTCACTTTCTGCCATCAGAGTGGTATCGTCTGCATATCTGAGGTTATTGATCTTTTCCCCAGCAATCTTAACTCCAGCTTGTGATTCATCCAGGCCAGCATTTCGCATGATGTACTCTGCATATAAATTAAATAAGCAAGGTGACAGTATACATCCTTGTCGTACTCCTTTTCCTATGCTAAACCAATCAGTTGTTCCATATCCGGTTCTAACTGTTGCTTCTTGACCCTTATACAGGTTTCTCAGGAGACATATGAGGTGGTCTGGTACTCCCATCTCTTTAAGAACCTGCCATAATTTATTGTGATCCACACAATCAAAGGCTTTAGCATAGTCAATGAAGCAGAAGTAGATGTTTTTCTGGTATTCTCTTGCTTTCTCCATAATCCAGCGAATGTTGGCAATTTGATCTCTAGTTCCTCTACCTCTTCTAAACCCAGCTTGTACTTCTGGCAGTTCTCTATCCACGTACTGTTGGAGCCTAGCTTGTAGGATTTTGAGCATGACCTTGCTAGCGTGTGAAATGAGTGCAATTGTGCGATAGTTTGAACATTCCTTGACGTTGCCCTTCTTTGGGATTGGAATGTAAACTGACCTTTTCCAATCCTGTGGCCACTGTTGTGTTTTCCAAATTTGTTGGCAAATTGAGTGCAGCACTTTAACAGCATCTTCTTTTAAGACTTTGAATAACTCAGCTGGGATACCATCACCTCCACTAGCTTTGTTGTTAGTAATGCTTTCTAAGGCCCATTTAACTTCGCTTTCCAGGATGTCTGGCTCAAGGTCAGTGATTATACCATCGTGGTTGTCAAGGACATCGAGGTCCTTCTTGTATAGTTCTTCTGTGTATTCTTGCCATCTTTTCCTAATCTCTTCTGCTTCTGTTAGATCCCTACCGTTTTTGTCCTTTATCATGGCCAGCTTTGCATGGAACGTTCCCTTGATTTCTCCAATTTTCTTGAAGAGATCTCTAGTCCTTCCCAATCTATTGTTTTCCTCTATTACTTTGCATTGTTCATTCAGGAAAGCCTCCTTATCTCTCCTTGCTGTTCTCTGGAAATCTGCATTCAGTTGGGCAAATATTTCCTTTTCCCCATTGCCTTTAGCTTTCCTTCTTTCCTCTGCTATGTGTAAAGCCTCATCAGACAGCCACTTTTCTTTTTTGCATTTCTTTTTCTTTGGGATGGCGGTGAGTGCTGCCTCCTTTACAATGTCACGGACCTCTGTCCATAGTTCTTCAGGCACTCTGTCTATCAAATCTAGTCCCTTAAACCTATTCTTCACCTCTACTGTATATTCATCGGGGATGCGATCTAGGTCAAATCTGAATGGCCGAGTGGTTTTCCCAACTTTCTTCAATTTAAGTCTGAATTTTGCAATGAGTAGCTCATGATCTGAGCCACAGTCAGCTCCAGGTCTTGTTTTTACTGACTGGATAGAGCTTCTCCATCTTTGACTGCAAATTATATAGTCAATCTGATTTCGGTGTTGCCCATCTGGTGATGTCCATGTGTAGAGACGCCTCTTAGGTTGTTGGAAAAGGGTGTTTGCTATGACCAGCGTGTTCTCTTGACAAAACTCTGTTAGCCTTTGCCCTGCTTCATTTTGTTCTCCAAGGCCAAACTTTTCTGTTATTCCGGTTACCTTTTGATTTCCTACTTTAGCATTCCAGTCCCCTATGATGATGAGGACATCATTTTTTGGTGTTAGTTCTACGAGCTGTTGTAGGTCTTCGTAGAACTGGTCCACTTCAGCCTCTTCTGCAGCAGTGGTTGGGGCATAGACTTGGATTACTGTGATGTTGAATGGTTTGCCTTGGATTCGGACCGAGATCATTCTGTCATTTTTGAGATTGTATCCCAATACTGCCTTTCTCACTCTCTTGTTGACTATAAAGGCCACACCATTTTTTCTACGGGATTCCTGGCCACAGTAGTAGATATAATGGTCTTCTGAGTTAAATTCGCCCATTCCTATCCACTTTAGTTCACTGATTCCCAAGATGTCGATGTTCATTCTTGCCATCTCATTTTTGACCACGTCAAGCTTACCTTGATTCATAGATCTTACATTCCAGGTTCCTATGCAGTATTGTTCTTTGCAGCATCGAACTTTCCTTTCACCGTCAGACACATCCACAACTGAGCGTCCTTTCGGCTTTGGCCCAGCCGCTTCACTCTTTCTGGGGTTACTCGTACTTGCCCTCTGCTCTTCCTCAGTAGCATATTGGACACCTTCCGACCTGAGGGGCTCATCTTCCGGCGTCATATCTTTTAGCCTTTTGTTACTGTCCATGGGGTTTTCTTGGCAAAGATACTGGAGTGGGTTGCCATTTCCTTCTCCAGGGGATCACGCTTGGTCTGAGTTCTCTGCTGTGGCCTGTCCGTCCTGGGTGGCCCTCCATGGCATAGCCCACAGCCTCATCGAACCACGCAAGCCCCCTCGCCACGACAAGGCAGTGATCCATGAGGGAGACACAAAAATTAGTGCAACCCAAAAATTACAGCATTTTTGGGTAGGAACTCTCTTTAACTCAAAGAAACTCTCTACATTTTTTCTCTCACCAGCCAGAAAAAAATCCCTTGCCTGTCTTCTTTTCTTCTTAGCCTCTTTTTAAACTGTCAGTTTACAGCTGTCAGGAAGGAAGGTGGCATGGTATAACCCAATCCTGTCAGATATCGGAAGCAAAGCAGGGTTGCTACTTGTATGGGAGACCACCACGGAAAACTCCTCAGAGGAAGGCAATGCCAAACCACCTCTGGTAGTCACTCACATTGAAAATCCCTTGCTGGCATCATCATTTATGCCGCTGCACCTGAAAATTATGAAACTACAATCCCTTCCAATAAAAGTAGATGAAACAATACCTGCAGTGCCTTACACAAGAGAAATGAAGTGCAGAAAGAGAGGGATGAGGGACATGTCAGGGAATATCTCCCACTGTCCTAAACCCTTCATTTCACCCTCAAAGATGCAATAATTGCTGTGGGGAGGTTGAAAGAATGATCTATCCCAAATGGGGTGGTTAGGAAGGATAGGTGTACATTAACATTGTTGCTACTGCAGAGCTCGCAGTCATTAAGGAATTTAAATCTGCAGGCTTGTTGAGTAATCAGTGATCTCAAAATCCAGGCTTCCTTTCTTTTATAGCCCAACTATTCCTTCTATAACTGCATGCCTGAAGCAGGCAGGATGCCCTGCCTTATCCCAGTCGATGCCCCCACTTATCATGGTGACGTCCCCATGGTGGGCTGCCTTAGGCAGATCCAATGAGCTGTCCCTAAGCTGCAAGGGCATAGTCCAACAGCCAGAGGCCATCCCCCTTCCCATCGTTCAGATAGCCAATGGGGGGTGGGATGGAAGGTGGGGCTGTGTCAATCATGCCTCTGCAGCCCAGCTATCTGGTGGGAACACACAGGTGGAGCACAATGAGGGCCCTATACAGCCAAGAGTCAGAGATACAGGCAGGGATCTGATTGGCCAGGAGGGAATGAGGGGGCAGAATCCTACTTGAAGGGAAGTGGAGAAGCCACCAAGGACTGATTGGCCCAAGGAATAGGGAGTGAAGCAAGTAAAGGCTGCAAAGGCCTATTTAAACCCTCACGGTCCCAAGCCCAGGGGAAGGTGGTTGGGGCTAGGGATGGACAAAAACTGAGAAAACGTGGTTCAGTTTATGTTTTGTGGTATGCTTGGTTTGTGAACTATAGACCATCACAAACTTTTAGGTGTCAAATGAACCAGTTCGGTTTGTGAGGTCTGTGACCTGATAGAACAGTTTATGGTATGCTAGAGACACCAAACTTGCAGGGAATCTCCAGCTGACTCTCCTCTACCTGCCTGACAAGCTTGGTGAGTATTGGATTTATGAGTTCTTAGTTACAGCCCCCCCCCAAGAAAGTACACCCAGGAAAATGCTTTCTGGGAAAATAACAGGCACAGGTTCAGGAAGTTCCCCCTCTTCAGGATTTCTTTGCTGTTCTTGTCAGTTTCAAATTACTCTTGTCACTTTCAGGAAGCTTCTGCCCTGCCTTGCCAGTATTCCTTTGTGTTCCCATTTTCTTGCACAGAGCTTGCAAAATCCCCCCTCCACTTGGATTTCTTGTGGCACAGCACTTTGAAACCGATCATTCCTTTAAGCTTGCATTGCTATGGCGGTACTGGATTCTGCTGGGCATTCTATACACTGAACTGGTTGTGCTGGACTTGCAGAATTCCCCCCTCCCCAACTTGGATTTCTTGTGACAATGTGCTTTGAGATCGATCAGGCCTTTTAAGCTTGCATTTCCACACAGTGGTACTGGATTTTGCTGGGCATTCTGTACACTGAACTGGTTGTACTGGGCTTGAAAAAATGTCCCCCCCCCCTTTCAGTTTGTACTGCAAGGATTCTGTGGTTTGACATTAGTCCTCCTTTGCATGCATTGCTGCCGTTACAGAAGTCTATGGAACAGCTCAGGAACAAGCCAGTGACACCAAACTCACAAGAAAACTTTCGCTCACACCCTATGGTTTGAAGTTTGCATTGAATTTTGGTAAACATCTTGATTGAGTAGAGACAATCTGTCTGCAATGAATCTCCTCAAACAGCTTCAGAGTTCATGGAAAGTTCATGATAGTTGACCTGTCATGAACATGACTTCACAAAGCACAAACCGTTCAAAATTTGACATGAATTTTAGTTTGTGAGCTGGTTCATGCCCATCCCTAGTTGGGGCTGCTTCTGGCCCAGAGTAAAAAGGGACAAGCAGGGAGCCCCCCAAGAGGAGGATGAGAATGACACCACAGGTGAGCACAACCCCTTCTGAGGCCTGAGTTGGGAACCAGGAGGAGGCTCCAGCCACTAGGCTTAGCACCTCCTGTCCCTTCTTCAGTACCCTGTTTAGCCACATCAAGCTACATTTCTGTGGCCACCCTTCTCTGTGGAAGTCCAACACTGCGGAGCCTCATATTCTGTCCAACAGGCATGCCTTGCTTTTGATGCTACAAATTAAACAGGAATTGATCTGTTCTGTAAACAATGCTACATGTGCTTCACAAGAAATCTATTTTCTAGCTGAATGACAGACTTACTAAACATCACATAACAACATCCCACTGTGAAGGTAAAGGTAAAGGTTTCCCTTGCTCAAAAGCTAGTCAAATCTGATTCTAGGGCGTGGTGCTCACCTCCGTTTCCAAGCTGAAGAGTCCAGAGACATTTCCGTGGTCATGTGGCTGGCATGACTAAACACCGAGGCACACGGAATGCTGTTACCTTCCCACCAAAGCGGTATCTGTTTATCTACTTGCAATTTTTTGCTTTTGAACTGCTAGGTTGGCAGGAGCTGGGTCCAGAGAGGGGAGCTCACTCTGTCATGCAGCACTAGGGTCTCTAACTGCCAAACTACAGACCTTCCAGTCTGCAGCTGAGTGTCTTAACCTCTGAGCCACCACGGCCCACAACATCCCACTGTGTACCATATTCAATTATTGAGAAAATTGCCACACTCTAGTTTCTTATCACAAACACTAATCTACTGTGTACATGTTCCACATGATGTATAGAAAGCAGATGACTGTTGCCCTCTCGTTTATCAACATCCACAAGTTGGATGTCACATTTGCATAAGGACTTAAATGCATACAGCCTAATTCTTTTTATTAATTCTATTAATATCCATTCTTGTCTCTCCAATGGGGACCAAGCATCATTCCCCACTCCCTTTTATTCTCATTACAAGAATCCTGTGATCTAGGTCTAAGCTGAGAGAAAGTGACTGCACCCAGTGAGCTTCCATGGTTGTGACAGGTTTCAGACCTGGGTCTCCCAGATCCTAGTCTGAGATTCTAACCACTATACTACATGGACTCTGTGATGTAGGCTGCAGCCCTAAGAACAATAAGCTCAACTGAATAAAGTGAGATTTGTTTTTGAATAGACTTCCTTACGATTGTTCTCCTACCTACTATATTTTGTGGTGTACCATCTGTAACATCAGATTAGAACTGCTACTTCATCCATATTCATTGAAATTACTGCTGTTTACCCAAAACAAAAGGGCATCTTCCATACCAAATCTTGCTCTTTTTCTTTCAAAAAGATATCTTTTCCTGTTATTTGTGCCTACACAAGAAGCTAACAGTTTCTACAAACAGACTGTCATTGAAAAGTACATCTCTTTTGTGGAATAGTTTCTTTATTCTTGGTGCAAAATTCCTGGAACTTTGCCTTTGTTATGACATGTTTGTCATCACAGAATAATTTAAATTAAAGAATTAAACATCATTGTCCTGATTAGACACACTGTCATGTGTTAAAGATTTCAGAGCAATTGAGATTACTCAATTTGTGCTTTTCTTACAAAGGAACTTTCTATCATCTGTCTTTCCATAACGAGCCTCAAAAGCTTTAGAATCTGTCATTTGTTCCAAAGGCATCTAGTAGGCTGCTTGCCAAAAGCCTCAAGAAACATCTTGAACTTGTATAGAAGAGAAACAAATTGATTGTAGATCTTAAGTGTGCTCTTGAAAACAATGTGAAATCCTCTTAATTATCTTTAACAGCCAGTTGGCCAGTTCATTCATTGCCCCAATCACTGTGACAAACTGGGGCCCTTCAGAGTGTCATTCCAGTTAGGGCTGTCACAAACTTTGCAGTGAACAGGTGAAGATAGTAACTTCAACAGGTACAGTCACTAGGGAGCGTCACCTTGGACCTTCTCACTCACTGCAGACTACTTTGAGTTGCTACAGTACAGCTTTGTTGAGAATGCTTACATGCTTATAACTATTTGCTTGTCTTCTGGAACCTAACCAATATGCCCTTACTATAGCTGAAAGACTTGTATGATAACATTGGAGAGATAAATGTCCACCTCCAGTAAATCAATGGATGCACTACTTTAGAACTCTATCAATATTTGAACACATGACATATAGATGACAGTTGCATATGGACAAATTTTTAGATATTTGGAAATCTTTTATAGATGTTTATCTGTAGATTTGCCACCATTGTTGTTATATTTTTCTATTTCTTTTCTGTTTGAGAGTTCTAGTCATCATATTTTTTAAAAAAATAAAGCTGTGCAAAAATATGCATGCATGAAATACAGCTCAATGATAATATCGACAAGCACAGAATAATAAGATTTTTTTAAAGTGTTTACTTACAATTACTAGCTGACCAATAATTTCTCACTGTTTATTTATACAATTGACTTGTGGAGAGTGGATGGATCTAACTGAGAACAAGCAACAAGATCTGCACGGAAGAACCCCCTTCCCCTTTAACAAGTACTGATAACATGACTGGTCTTTTTAATTAGTTCTGGAAACAGTGGGCCAGCTTGCCAAAGACTGCTAATAGGGTATTGGAGTGTGAGAATTGGAACTACCTGAGAACCAGCAATTAGTTCTGCTCAGGGCAACTGCCTTCCTCTTTAGCAGGTATGTTTCCACCAATGGCCTGCTTTAGCAGGTATGTTACCACCAATGGCCTGTTTAGGGAAATTAGCTATGCGGCAGGAGAAGCTAGAGGGGTACAAGGGACCACAAACTTGTTTATACCAAGTCCAGTGTGGTAGGAAGACTCCAGATTTTAAGAGTAAATTAAATAGGTTTTATTGAAAAATTTCCCTAATTACAAGCACACTAAGCATTCAAAAAGAGCAAGCAATACAGAACTAAGAAAGCAGAGGTGATTGATAGTAAATAGAGGGTTCAGTTACAGGGTAATACAACCTGTCCAGATGTGCAGAATCCATGGAGAAGGGATTGTGACCCAAACATAGTTTTGGGGTGGATTGCCAGTTGGCATCAGGGCAGAGGCACACCTTCTGAGACCATGTGTGTGGATGGATATAGACATTAGGGAACAATGCTGACCAGTCGGAGGTCTTGAGGGGCTAGCCCCAGGTGAAGACAAAAGATTACCTGGACCAATCAGGTATCCCAGTGGGTGTGTTTGTCAGGAGGGACATGGCTTAGGTGTGACCAATGAGGTCCCAGAGGGGCAGAGTCTGGGTTAACAATAGGTATGATGGGATTAGTGGAGATGGCTGAATGAGTCTGAGGATCACTAATGATTCAATCAAGGTAGATTGAATAGGTTCCCAAGTATAGACAAAAGGTGGGAGATGGGTTCCTGATTAGCATCAGAAAGGATTGTTAAACATTTAAATGTTTGATTAGTTTATCTCAATATCCTGTGGGAAGAAGCAGGGAAGTTGTGAAGACAAAGGATTCGCACATAGACATAGGTGCACACAAAAAGGGCTGGGTCAAGTTCTGGAGGCAGAAGGGCTATTCACTAGGTGGTCTTTGAATAGTCTTTAGAAATGCAGATACTTTACCTGGTGGAACTGCTGGGTGAGGGAGAAGACTGAAGGTTTACTATGAGGGCTGCCTTTATGCGACCTGAAAATGGAGAGCCTTTGCCAGAACTATGGCTTTCTCTGTTTTTCAGAACCAGGATACCTTCCTTGGCCTGAGTTTGTGGGTCTCTGGTTCAGGTTAGAAATTGGGGTGCCCCTGCTGTTAGGGCTACCCTAGAATAAGGCAGTGCCTCTGGGCTACAGGAACTGATAAAAATGACTGGTCTGTGTGTGTGTGTGTGGGGGGGGACTTGAAACCCTAGGGTGCTGAATGTATTTTTTTAAATACTCAAGCAGTTAACAAACAGGTTTGAGCTGCTTATTAACAGTCAAGCAGATTGGTGGGGAAAAGGGGGAAAGTGAGCTGGAAAAGTGTGGGGTTGGTCCTAAAGGATGTATTGGCCTGCTGCAATTAAAATAAATAAGACTTTTGTGACATTTTAAAGCCTTATAAAATTAAATCCAGCAGAAGCTTTTGTAGACTAGAGTCCATTTCTTCAGATACTGTTGTGATAGCCATTGGCCACCAACTTGAGATATTTGGATTGTGTATGAGGACACAATGTTCCCTCTAAATTCCACAGTGTTGTGAGCAGAAGTTCTACCTGGTGACTGAAAAAAGCAAGTAGCATTAAAGTTGTGAGCAAGTCTACATTAACTGTTACATAAATTATTTTTAAGAAGATTATATCCATAACCTTGTAAAAATCTCAGAATGAATTACTTTAAACTATATTTAAACTATATTTTAAGAAAAAATTAAACATTGCAAGAGAAAAAAGAATCAAGTCAAATTTCATTACACAAAATGGCCTCTATAGGGGTAGACCAGACCTATGGAGAATAGGTCTACCTCCCCTTTCCATTATGTTGGTAGACCTGACCTCATTAGATAGCAAATCTCTTGCACCATAAAATCCAACCAGTATCGTGAAGAAATACTCCTTTTCTTTGGAGGTTCAAACTGGCAAAACCTTCACTTTCCATTTTAAAAAAAATTCTCTCTGGGCAGAGAACAGGTGGGAGGGAGGGAGACCTTTTTATAAATGCTAATAGTTCTAGAAAGAGACAATAAGATGGTCAAGTTCCCCCCCCCAGGAGGGAACAGAGAATTGGAGGTATTAAGTACTAGGAGGACTCCAGGAAGAAACTTCTGGAGACTTCAGGAAAAGCTTCTTTGTCAGAGCCTGACCTGGTCAGTGGGTGGAGAAGAGAGAGATGATAAAAGTCCTGGGAAAAAACAGAAAGGGCTTTTTGGGTGCTAATTTCATCAAAGCAGACAGAACTATTAACTGAGGTCTGGAGGAGGCAGCCATTCCCATGTGCTGGCCTGCACATCTGAAGGAGGCTTGAAAGTTTTAGAACAAATTATCAAACAGACCATCCTTGAGCATTTAGAAAGGATGGCTATGATTACTAAGAGCCAGCATGGGTTTCTCAAGAACAAGTCATGTCAGACTAACCTTATCTCTTTTTTCGAGAAAGTTACTACCTTGCTGGATCAGGGGAATGTTGTAGACATAGTTTATCTTGATTTCAGTAAGGTTTTGATAAGGTTCCACATAATATTCTTGTTGATAAATTGGTAAAATATGGTTTGGATGCTATGACAGTTAGGTGGATCTGTAACTGGTTGACAGATTGCACCCAAAGAGTGCTTGTGGATGGTTCCTCATCCTCTTGGAGAGGAGTGACAAGTGGAGTGCCTCAAGGATCTTTCCTGGGACCTGTTTTGGTCAACATCTTTATCAGTGTTTGGATAAAGGAATAGAGGGAATGTTTATTAAATCTGCAGATGATACTAAATTGGGAGGGGTAGGAAATATGGTAGAGTCAGGATACAGGATGGTCTTGATAGGCTGGAAAACTGGGCTAAAAGAAATGTAATGAATTTCAATAGGGGTAAATGTAAAGTTTTGCATTTTGGTAGGAAAAATCAAATGCGTAATTATAGGATGGGGGAGACTTGTCTTCGCAGTAGCATGTGCAAAAAGGATCTATGGGTCTTAGTAGACCATACACTGAACAGGAGTCAGCAGTGTGATGTGATAGCTAAAAAAAGGCAAATGTGATTTTGGGCTTTATCAACAGAAGTATAGTGTCCAGATCACTTTACTCTGCTCTGCTTAGACCTCACCTAGAACATTGTGTTCAGTTTTGGGCATCCCAATTTAAGAAGGATATAGATAAGATGGAACGTGTCCAGAGGAGGGCAATGAAGATGGTGAGGGGTCTGGAAACGAAGTGCTATGAGGAAAGGTTGAAGGAGCTGGATATGTTTAGCCTGGAGAGGAGGTGATGGAGAGGTGATAGGATAACCATCTTCAAGTACTTGAAGGGCTGTCATATAGAGGATAGTGTGGAGTTGTTTTCTGTTGCCCCAGCAGGTTGGACCAGAACCAACCGGTTGAAATTAAATCAGAAGAGTTTTTGGCTAAACATTAGGAAGAACTTCCTGACAGAGTGGTTTCTCAGTGGAACAGGCTTCCTCAGGAAGTGGTGAACTCTCCTTCTTTGGAGGTTTTCAAATAGAGGCTAGATGGCCATCTGACAGCAATGCTGATTCTGTGAATTTAGGCAGATAATGAGAGGGATGGTAGAAGGGTTGCATCCTTGCTTAGTTTTTGTGGCCCTTTCTTACACGCCCGGGGAAATACTGATCACCACTTTGGGGTCAGAAAACAATTTTTCTCCAATTCAGTTTGGCTAGAGATCCTGGAGGTTTTTTGTCATCTTCTGGGTATGGAACAGTGGTCACTGTGGGTATGGAGAGGGGGCTGGACTAGATTACCCTGGAGGTACCTTCCAACTCTATGATTCTGTGATTATAAGGTAATTTTACTCCTGTAAAAATCTGCAATTCTCTAAGCCAAGGAGCCTGCCTTATAATTAACTTCTGATAGGGCATATAAAGTGGGAGGGACAGAGGAATTGCATTTTACCCTGTTTTGAACAACTTTCTCCATCTGATGCTGTGCTAAAAGTATGCTTGTGAATATTTTCTTTTTAATAAATACTTCAGAACTTTTGATCCTGGTAGTGGTTCTTCATACCACATAGACCTCCACCGTCTTGGACATGCTATTTTGAAAGGAGTCCCAGGAGGAAGAGCAGGGCAGTCAGTTGGCAAGTGGCTACTCCCCTAGTGATGCACAAGATAGCAAACTGTCCCTATGGTAACCAGGCAGTCAGAGACACAGAGGCAAGGCCTTAGAACTTGGAAGGGAAGCTGGGAGTCCTGATCCTCCCAATGGGCAATTCCTACAAAGGTCAGGTCTTGGTGATTGAACACACAGAGAGAAAAGTTCCTCCTGGTGTTGGGAAAAGCCTGAGAGGACAGGGTGGAATAGGGCCTGCAGGTCAGAGCAGGACTGTTCCACCACACCTGCATACAACTATTCTATACGTAGCATTCCATCATGATGAAGCATAACATATATAAGCATTCTAGCACGATATTAGCATAACTCTCTTTGGCTTATGCCCTTATATAGCTTTCTGCCTTCTGGCATCAGGTGGCCTCTCAGGTCCAATCAAGAATCTTTTTCTCAGGAACTTTCCAGAGGATGTTGGCAAATGCTCCCAATCCTTCCCCCTCCCATCTGGTTATACAACTGAGCACAGCTTCTCACAATTTGTCCAATTACTACATTCTTACATCTGGCCATGAAAGAGATAAGGTTGCAGGAATATTAAAATCACAAACACCTGCAAGCTGAACTAGGCCTTCTAATATTCATGTAAACCCTTGGAGGAAATTTCGGGTGCTTAGTCTCACAGCATCTCTTCAGACTTTAGGTTTCACACATACAAGGGGGTGACTGAAAAGTACCCTAAGTAATGCAGCATATAAATAATAATTTACTGAATAAAGTGGTGGCTTAGCAGACATACATTCTCAATACCCTAAAGCTAAACAAATTTTGTTAAATTTGGTAGGAAGGAACAAATAGAACAAACTAACATCTGAAAAGCTTTTGCAAAAACCCTACTATGAAATGTGGCCATCCTGACATAAAAGTCAAACAGCTTTTCAAACTTTAATACTGAAAAATGAAAAGAAAAGAAAATGAAAATTGATAGTCAGATATCACAACATCAGAGAACTGTTGGCTAGCTAGACATAAATTTCATTTTCTATAATATGCTGAGGAGCTGAGCTTCTGAATTTGGTGTTATTAAAAAAGAAATGATAAAGGTGTGGATTCAAATATTTTTAGTGCAAATTGTCAGTTTATCAAATCATCTTCAATTTCATTTTGTATCATAACTATATGATGCACTATATATTGTTATTCCCTATAATTATTCTTAGCATTAGTCAGGGGCATGGGGGTTCCTGAACATAATGCCCACCAATAATTCAGCAAGAAGTGGTTTTCAGCTTGCACACTTGAATCCAATGACAGAAAAACAAACACTTTTATCAGTGGTAACAATCAATTTGAAAGGCATTTTTTATTTGATATGGGAATTGAATGGGAATTAAAAGAAAAGGATAATGTCAGACAGGCCCATAGCTACAGTGGGGCATTTCGGGGCCTGGCCCCCTGACTTCCTGCCAAGGCCCCCTGACTTCCATCCAGCTCCCAACTCTCTGGCCCCCTGGAGGACTTCCCACCACTGTCCCTTCCCCAAGCATGGCTCGCTTCCCCATGTAGGCAAGCAGAGTGCGAATGCCACAAAAGTGAATTTTTAAGTTTTTATTTTATTTTTTTATTTGCGACATCAGTGCCCCCTGACTTATTGTAAGGCCCCCTGAATTACAAAATCCTGGCTACGGGCCTGATGTCTGAAACCCTGAGATATTGGAGAAAAAATAGGAGGGGCTGCCTAATACAATGCATTGTATACTAACAAATGAATACTAACTTCTAGTATTATATCTCAAGGTACCTATAAAGTTTGATTTAGAAGTTAATCAGAAAAGGTACCAATTACTGTACCTGTTACTTTGTATACTCTCTTGTGATGTGTGGTCCTTGGAGAAAAAAATGCATAAAGTATTGGATTGTATGTATTTATTTAATAAATTTGTATGCTGTCTTTCTAGAGTCCTGCTATACAGGATAAAGAAGAACATATTCTAAAAGAAAATAAAACCGTGGTTGATACCCAACTGATTCCCCCATTGGGGCCCTATGTTTGCCCTCCCCAGAAGCCTCTCTGACATGGCTGCCAGAGACTTGGATGAAACAGTGTTTAATATCAAACTGGGGTTACTGGATCTAGACAGAGGTTGCCCCAGGGCACTCCCAACTGGAAGTATCCCTTCTGCCTAAAAAGCTTCATGGGATCATTAATGAAAGACCCATTCAGACTCTGGAGCTATCTCAGCATTTTTGTCCATAAGAAAACATCCAGGTGTGCAGGCCATAGGCAACCTTCCGGACCTGGCCATACCTTTTCCTCTCCCCAACCCAATTCAGTCAAGAACTTGGGGGAACTGTCTAGTGTCCCCTCAGTCTCTTGTTAACAACCATATCCCAGATCCTATGTGATCCAAACTGCAAATGGTAACCTATTGCCTCATAATCACTGTGACATCAGATCGTGTGTTAATTTGAAGACCTTCCCTAAGGTCACATGTTCAGGTAGCCAGTCCAGGTAGTTCAGAGTGTTTGCATAAACCTGTTGGAATTGCTGCTCTTTAGATTAAAACTGTTTAAACTATTCTTTGTTCTTCTGGTCTCTATATTGGAGCCCAGAAACATTACATCTCAGAGACATGTGTTTGGTCTGACATGCAAAAGGGATGTTCTAAGTGTTGTGGTCCCATGTGCACTGCTGTTTATATACTATTATGTCTGCTGACCGCCACTAGGTGACAGCTACCTTACCTGACCTTGGAGCTCAAGAGACAATGGGGACTAGGATCCTGAAACCTCAAGCAGTCACCAATAGAAACCTTGGCAGGAAGTTTAAACCCACTAAGGGGACCTGGGGGTGGTCCACAGGGACTGTATATAGTTGGCCATCAGCCAGTATTGTGTTCTTCTGTTGTGTACGAGTAAACCATATGTTGATTATCATGCTGTTTCCTGACCCCTTAATGCGTCAAACCCACTACACAACATATACTGTACCTGCTTGGCTACTCTGAAGATATAGATCCCAATTTGTAATGAAGACAATTTATTCGAGCAAGATTCAGACTTTCATGGAAATCAGTGGGACTTAAAAATAAGGCTTTTCCTCTATCCTTATGAAGGACTTATGGACCCCTCAGAGGCCCCTGATTCCAGATCAAGAAAAACTGCACTAGACAAAGAATTAGGGGTAGTGGGAAAACCTGTCTGTTTTACAGTTCAATCTTAAGAAGAATTAAACACTTAGAGGAGGGTATTCTGTTTAGGATTCTGCTGCAAGTGGAGATTCAAGTTCAAGCTGAAGTCAGTGGGTCATATCTCACAGACACATGTTTAGCGTTAATATATTTTCTGACCATATGTGGGAACAAAGATTCAACCAGCTTTATATGAATTTGCACTGTGAACTCAGATTCACACTCCAAGACATAACAGAGATGTCTGATGTAATTATTCATGCTTCTGATAATTTTGCAGTAAACACTGCAAGACTTAATTAGTTGTATTTGAACTTCAAGATTCCACTCTGTTCTTTTTCCCTTGAAGATGTGAGAACCCTTTCCCATATTAAAGAAGGTTTGGACTTGTCAAACATTAATGTTTTTCCCCATAATTC
This sequence comes from Gekko gecko, assembly GCA_029375565.1. Classification (NCBI taxonomy): domain Eukaryota; kingdom Metazoa; phylum Chordata; class Lepidosauria; order Squamata; family Gekkonidae; genus Gekko; species Gekko gecko. The sequence continues at coordinate 60,355,733 of JAPDNY010000004.1, forward strand.
CAGACAATCAGTTCAAATATAATTATAACAATTTTAGATAGAAATAATTTTCTTACCCTAATTTTGCCAAATCAAATGTAGTGATGTAGGGGAATTTCACATTACCCTTTTAAAGCAATTTTTAAGCCGTTATTGTACCATCTTGGAGTAAACCGGTATAGGGATTTCACACAGCCTTTCCCCCACCAGTAAGGAGCTGTCTCTGAAGTGGTTTGGCATTTCAGACTGTGCCACTTTGTTTTCCCACCATTTTTCGCCCGTGTGGGCGTTCTCCACCATCTCATGTATCCCAGTGGAGTCCAGCATTCTAATGGGGTTGCTATTGCACTGTTTTGGTGTTGTCTTATAGTGCTATAGCAGTATAGCACACTAAAGTGAATGTTAAAAAAAAAAAAATATGGAAATCGCCCACGTGGGTGAAAAGGGGCAGGAAAACAAAGCGACACAGGAGGAAGCACTATGGGGCATTTTACACAGCACCCCGTAGTGCTTCAGAAATGGTGTAGAAAAGTGAAGACCACTTGGAAGCAGTTTGCAGGTAAAATGGTTCAGAAATGCTTCCCTAATGGGACAGAAGCATTTCTGTCTGAAAATGAAAATATATTCCGGTAGGGAACCATTACTGAAATGGTTTTGTCTGAAATGTCAGACCAGAACCATTAGGGAACAGTTCCTGAACTGGAATATATCAGCTGTCTGAAATTCTGTTGTGTTTTACCTTCTTGACAAACTACTGTAGCTTACATTTTGACTTTCAGATCTAATCACAGGAAGCCCTTTGGTCACATGTATGTGCTGTCAAATTGCAACTGATTCAAGGTGACCCCAGCAAGGCAAGTAAGAAACAGAGTCTTCCTTGGTAGTCTCCAATTCAAGTACCGACCCAAGATCTTATGAGACCAGACTATACCATGCCATATTCCCCTCCCATCTGGTCATAACCTATGGGGAAAATAAACAATGTAGCATAATTTCTTGTTTATATTTTTGGTCCCTTGATCTTACAAATTTCATCTTCAATCAGAGGCAGCCTCAAACACCATTTGGTGAATACGAAATACTGTTTGCAACTGGATCCTGCTTAACCCAGTAACTTACACTAGGCACAAGCCAGTGGAAATGACATTTTTCAAAAACAGCTTGCAGTATGGTACAGAATGCTTCAGACCTCCCCTCCTTAAAATATAAACTCTTTACCTCGCACTGGATTGGTGACATTTATACCTGTAACAGGCCCTACACATAACAGTGGAACTTCTATTGGAGAAAGAAGTTTTGTCCTCAAAGGGAAATGGATTGGCTGGCCAAAGATATAACAGAGAACTAAACTCCAGTTCTTTCCATTGTTGTACAGAAAGTTCAAATGCCACATTGTTGGTACTGCAAAAACCCTACTTCACAGTGTCATGGTTTCACAATGTGCAAGGAGGCTAAATGTGCATACACTGATGACATATACCTTTACTGGGGCAGCTGGAGTGGAAAATACATGCTTTTTGCCACAGTGCAAGATCCCAGTGATTCAGAAACAGCTGTTGGGCTGCCATCCATGTATTGTATATTCCACTGCTCTGTATCACATTGTGGTTTTGTAAAAAAAAATAGGTAAGTGCAGATGTTCTCACCTTTGAGAAACTCTTTTGTTTCATCTCTGAAAGAAAAGATAAAAATGAAGCTGTGATGTGGTTTTACCCATTATCACCAAATGCAGTTTATTGAAACAGGAATCTTCATGCATAAAAGTGTTCTTTTCAATAGAACACAGTGGGCCAGTTAGTAATAAACAGGCAGCCTTTGCCTGATACAACTCTTTGGAGCATCCACCAGAGAAATAAGAGCCAGGAATTCAAAGCTTTTATTGCATTTTAAATATTTTAACATTCTACTGGATTTGTTTTTAAGTTATGTTTTCCAGCCAAAAGCCACAAACTGAAAACACAGGTATAAAAGGAAAGGGAAGTGATGAGGTAGATCCTACAGAACATTTCTATATTTGCAACAGGCCTTGTCCATGTGGAAGCACTAAAAATACTCTTTTGTCGACCCCAGGTCCTAATGGCCTTCTGGCAAAATTTTACTGTGTTTTCGAAAACCAACAGATAATAATGTAATATGTAATAATGTAATATGTAATAATAAATAATGCCATATGTAATAATAAAATAAAATATGTAATACACAATATAATAATTGAAAGCAAAATACCTGAAACTTGGAATGAAGCCATGATAACATTGATATATAAACAAAGTACTGATGAGAAAGAAATTAAAAATTATAGGCCAATCTCATTATTAAATGTGGACTACAAAATCTATTCTTCTACTTTGGCTGCAAGAGTATTGATACAAACAATTCACCAAGATTGAGCAGACTTTCTTCCAAAAAGACAACTTAGAAACAATGTAAGAACTATACTAAATGTAATAGAATATTTTGAAGGCCACCCAGAGAAACATACGGGTTTAATTTTCTTAGATGCTGAAAAAGCATTTGACAATGTCAGCTGGAACTTCATGTTGGAACATCTATTGAACTCACAATGTGGCAAAGAATTTTATACAATGGTTAGAGCAATATATATTAAACAACAAGCAAGGGTTCTTGTTAATGGAGATCTATCACAAAATATTGAGATACAAAAAGGAACCAGACAAGGATGCCCACTTTCGCCATTACTGTTTATATTTGCCCTGGAAATATTGAATGATATGATTAGAGAAAATGTACAAATTAGAAGACTTAAAGTAAGAGGAGAAAAATATAAACTTGAAGCCTTTGCAGATGACTTTATATTTATTTTAAAGAATCCATTGAACTCTATTAGGCAATTAGTAAGAACTTTCTGGGGGCATGGTCAGGTTCCTGGACTAAAAATCAATTTTAACAAACCAAAACTGTTAGTAAAAATATGACTAAAGACCAAACTCAACAGTTACAAGAACTATCAGGCCTGGAAGTTCAAAAAAAGGTGAAATATTTAGGAATAAATATAACAAACAGATGTAGCTCCTTGGTGAAAGATAATTATATGGAACTTATAGTGGAGATTAAGAAGGAATTGGAAGGATGGGAAAATCTACAAATATCATTGATGGGAAGAATAGCTACAATAAAAATTAATATATTACCAAGATTGATCTTATTTCAAACAATTCCAATTCTTCAAAAACAAAAATACTTTAAAGAACTTGATACACTGATGGCACAATTTATATGGCAAATCAAGAAACCAAGAATCAAACCTAAAGCTTTACAAGATGCAAAAGAAAGACCTGGATTTGCATTATTGGATTGGCTTCTGTACTACAGAGCAGCATCATTGATGTGGTTAAAAGAATGGATCACACTAGAAAATACTAGGCTACTAATGTTAGAGGCCCATGATCTTCTACTATGTTGGCACACATTTATATGGTATGGAAGCGTGGATATTCACAAATACTTTAAGCAACACCCTATTGAAGGTATGGGAAAAAGTTAAAAGATCTTTTTATACCAAGATACCAAAATGGATTTCACCACTTGAAGCCTTCACAAATCCAAATTTATTTCAAAAAAATGCACTAAGAAGATATGAAGATTTGTTGGATAACAAAAATGAATTAAAACCAATAGAAAACATTAAAACAGCAAGAATCCAACCTAACTTGGTGGGAAAAAGTACAATTAGAATCAAGAAACACCAAGGATAAGCAAATAGGTTTCTATACAAAAATAACAGAGATGGATAAGATACTGATAGATAGTGATGAGAAATTAATTAAGAAATTGTATGTATTAATGTTAGAAAATAAGACACAAGATGAAGTAGTCAAAGACTCTATGGTTAAATGGGCACAAAACTTGGGTCATAATATTGATTTGAACCAATAGTCACAGGTTTGGGGGGGAAATGTAGATTACTAAAGCAATTTCATATAAAGAAAATATTTATAAAATGTTTTATAGATGGTATATCACTCCAGATAAATTATCAGAGTTTTACCCAAACTTATCAAATGATTGTTGGAAATGTAAAAAAAAGACTTCCAGTTTCAGCAATCGCCATGGCAGTTGCTTTCTCCCAGGGCTCCGGGAGAAGCCTGCCAGTGCCTACAGCTTGGTGGGGGCATGATTGTCCACACCACCCCAGGAGTCGTTGGGTTGGACTCCCAGCCATGGGGTGCTAGAGAGCCCTCCCCCGGCATGACCAGCCAGGGGGGTGGCTTCTCAAAGCCCCAACGGGCCTGCCATGGAGCGTCCCAAATGGGAACAAGATCAGCACATCAGAGCAAGCAGATGGTGATCAAGCAGTTTTGAATGCAAAAGGACAATTGCTGAAAATGTGAGTCTAAGTATAAGCAAAAATCACCCAAAAATAGCATGCTCCCCTAAAAGAAAACGAGGGGGGAGGGGACTTCCCCCTGCTAAGAACTGTTTACAAGCAATTTCAAAGCCAGAAAAAGGGGGGGCTTACAGCAAAAAGCAATTGAATTGAAATAAAGAGACTGTGAGAACTTACCATGTTGTATAAGAGCTTCCAAAGACTTTGACAAACTTTTAATAAAAGTAAACAATTCTCAAACATGGCATTGCTGAAGGATTCTAAGGATAAACTAGTGAAAGTTAAGCTTCCCTCTGGAAGATCCAGCCCTTCGAGTTCTGTTCCTAGACTGCAGAACTTCAAAGGTTGCTGTCGGAAGCGCTTTGCCTCCTGCTGGAGAAAATTACAGCTATTGACAATAAGCTTGACGCATAATAGGCATAAATGGCTCTGGATACACAGAATTGTATGAGTGGACATGTTCTGGTATGAGGGGACATGTGAGGAAGAAATTGAAAGGAAGAGTGGAGAAGGTCAAAACAATTGGGGAAGCTTGGAGACTATTCAAAAATACAGTCCTAGAAGCTCAGAAAAAATATATACCACAGGTTAGGAAAGGTACAAATAGGTATAGAAAAAAGCCTGCATGGTTAACAAATAAAGTAATGGAAGCTGTAAAAGGTAAGAAGGATTCCTTTAAGCGGTGGAAAGCTAGTCTTAGTGAGGTTGATAAAAGGGAACACAGACTGTGGCAAATAAAATGCAAGTCTGTGATCAGGCAAGCAAAAAGGGAATATGGGGAGCATATCACAAAAAAACATAAAGGCCAACAATAAAACTTTCTTCAAATACATTAGAAGTAGGAAGCCAGCCAGGGAGGCAGTGGGGCCCTTGGATGACCAAGGGGTAAAAGGAGTAGTGAAGGATGATAAGGAAACGGCTGAGAAGCTGAATGCATTTTTTGCCTCTGTCTTCACTGTGGAAGAGGAGAACTGTTTGCCCACTCCAGAAGTACCGATTTCGGGAGGGGGTCTGAAAGACCTGAATCAGATTGAGGTGACAAGAGAGGAAGTCCTCCGACTGATGGACAATTTAAAAACTAATAAATCACCTGGCCCGGATGGCATTCATCTGAGAGTTCTGAAAGAACTCAAATGTGAACTTGTGGATCTCCTGACAAAAATATATAATCTTTCTTTAAAATCTGCCTCCATTCCTGAGGACTGGAAGGTAGCTAATGTCACTCCCGTCTTGAAAAAGGGCTCCAGGGGAGATCCGGGAAATTACAGGCCAGTCAGTCTGACATCGATACCGGGTAAGTTGGTGGAAACTGTTATTAAGGAAAGAATTAGTAGGCACATTGATGAACAAAAACTATTTAGGCAGACTCAGCATGGGTTCTGTAAGGGAAGATCTTGTCTCACTAACCTGTTAGTGTTTTTTGAGGGAGTGAACAAACATGTGGACAAGGGGGACCCAATAGATATTATTTACCTTGACTTCCGGAAAGCTTTTGATACAGTTCCTCATCAAAGGCTCTTAAGTAAGCTCAATAGTCATGGGATAAAAGGACAAGTCCTCTTTTGGATCAAAAACTGGCTTATAAATAGAAAACAGAGAGTGAGTATAAATGGGAAACTTTCTCAGTGGAGGGTGGTAAGCAGTGGGGTACCACAGGGATCAGTACTCGGTCCAATGCTTTTTAACTTGTTTATTAATGATTTGGAATTGGGAGTAAGCAGTGAAGTGGCTAAATTTGCAGATGACACGAAGTTTTTCAGGGTGGTGAAAACCAGGGAGGATTGTGAGGCACTCCAAAGGGATCTGTTGAGGATGGATGAGTGGGCATCAACGTGGCAAATGGGGTTCAATGTGGCCAAGTGCAAAGTGATGCACATTGGAGCCAAAAATCCTAAATATAAATACACGTTGATGGGGTCTGAACTGGCAGAGACGGACCAAGAGAGAGATCTTGGAGTCGTAGTGGATAACTCAATGAAAATGTCTAGACAGTGTGTAGCTGCAATAAAGAAGGCCAACGCTATGCTGGGGATTATTAGGAAGGGAATTGAAAACAAATCAGCCAGTATCATCATGCCCCTGTATAAATCACTGGTGCGACCTCATTTGGAATACTGTGTACAGTTCTGGTCACCACATCTCAAAAAGGATATTATAGCATTGGAAAAAGTGCAGAGATGGGCTACTAGAATGATAAAAGGGTTGGAACACCTTCCCTATGAAGAAAGGTTAAAATGCTTGGGGCTCTTCAGCTTGGAGAAACGATGGCTGAGGGGTGACATGATCGAGGTTTATAAGATTATGAATGGGATTGAGCAGGTTGAGAAAGAAGTACTTTTCTCCCTTTCTCACAATACAAGAACTCGTGGGCACTCCATGAAATTGCTGAACAGTCGGGTTAGAACAGATAAAAGGAAATACTTCTTCACCCAAAGAGTGATTAACATATGGAATTCACTGCCACAGGAGGTGGTGGCAGCTACAAGCATGGACAGTTTCAAGAGGGAATTAGATAAACATATGGAGCAGAAGTCCATCAGTGGCTATTAGCCACAGGGTATAGATGGGAATTCTAAGTCTGGGGCAGGTGATGCACTCTATTCTTGGTGCTGGAGGGGGCAGCAGTGAGAGGGCTTCTAGTGTCCTGGCCCCACTGCTGGACCTCCTGATGGCACCTGGTATATTTTGGCCACTGTGTGACAGAGTGTTGGACTAGATGGGCCATTGGCCTGATTCAACATTGGCTTCTCTTATGTTCTTATGTTCTTATGTTAGAAAATCGAAAAAATGGAGCAGGAGCCTAAAGAGATTGATTCCAATTCAAAAAATATGAATAAAAAACTGCAGGCATTGGAAAAAAGTGTCAAATCGAAGAGTCTCGTGTACTACAGCTGCAAATGGACAGGGCAAGCTATGTCTTGAGACTTCAAGTTATCAAGGAGGAGAAAGGGGAGAATTTGAGACAGATTGTGGGTGATTTGTTGGCTCCCTCAGCAGAGATGACATTGGAGCAACTCCAAAGCAAAATAAATACGGTCTTCAGATCGTATTCGGAATTTATCAGAAAGACTGCCTGGGGAAGTCACAATAAGATTTTCCTGAAGAAAAGTGAGAGACCAGTTACTGAAAGTGACTGATGGAGTTACCTTGAAGATAAAAGACAAGAACATAAAAGTATTGAAAGATGTCCCATTTGAGATAAGAATGAAGAGAAGGAAATATAGAGACTTGGTGTTATTTCACAACATTTCCTACAGATGGTTAATACCCGAGGTATTAGTCTTCAGATATGCAAATGGCAAAGAAAGGATAGACTCTGTTGAAAAGGGCTGCGAGTTTTTGCATCAACATGGTCATCCACCAGGAGAAGGAGTTACTGATGGCTCCAAAGAGAGTGAGGAAGAAGGAGAGGCTGGATCTTATGAGGAAGACACGGACTCTAAATTGGGAGCAGTAGGCCCCAAACCAGGCTATCACTTAAAATATAAAAAAGGGAAAAAGTAGATTGTTAATGTACTCTGGAATATCTAAAATATGTTTATTTTATATTGAAATTCACAGCTCTTTTATGAAGCTGAAATTGTTGGTGAAATATCGAAATGTCTTATAAGATAGATGATCATTTCTGGCAAAAGTTAATTTGCATTTAAGATGGAAAGCAATTTTGTAAAATGTTTGTATGATCACCATCTCTTGGGGGTTTACAGGGTTTTCTTTTCTTTTTCCTGTAGATTGTAGTACCCCTTTCCTACTTTTTCTGTCTGTAGTTTTTAGTTTGTAGTTATTAGAAAATGCAATAAAAAATCCCCTACGGGGGCCCAAAAAAAAAGGAAATGTAAAAAAAAAAAGTTGGTTCTTTTTTTCATATGTAGTGGATGTGTGACAGAGTTAAAACTTATTGGTCTTGGATTCACGAAATATTACAAAAAATATTACAAAAAAGAGTACTGTACCTTATGTATCAGAATTGTTCTTATTGAATATATTACCAGAAAATTGTAAAAAGCAAGATTTGTATCTTATTATACATACAGTGACAACAGCAAGAATATTGTATGTTAAATATTGGAGAAGAGATGAAATACCGTCTAGAGAAGAAACTGTAAATAAATTGCTTGAGACTGCAGAACTGGATAAATTAACTTCATTTTGAGAGGACAAACTGAAACAAGTGTTGAAAATACATGGTCAAGATCTTACAAATCGATTAAAGATTACAACAAATAAAATATATTGACATACAACCAACTCAGAAGAACAAAAACTGCATCTTCATTTTTATGCAAAAGACTTATACAAAAATACAAGGTGGGACATAGAAAATAAATAACTTAATATGGTATGAGCTATTTAAACAGACAACCTAATGCGAGCCCAAACTCACACTGGTGAGAGGGGGCTGAATTGCCTACTTGCGAGGCAGGAAGAGAAGGATGCCATGCCGGCGCTGTGAGAAGTGCAGCGCTAGGCAGGGGATGGAGCCAGTCTATTTAGGCTTGGCTCCCACCCTCTGCCTCAGCAGTTCTCTTGTGTGCTTGGGGAACAGCGAGCACAAGGACTGAGCTGAGCTGCCGGCTTCAGGAGGCACTAGGCCTGAGAAGCTGTGGCAGCATGGCTGAAAGGCTTGGTGAGCATGAGGACTGAGCTAAGCTGCCAGCTTCGTGAGGTGCTAGGCCTGAGAAGCTGCGGCAGGAGGCTCAAGTGTTGTCATTTCAGCCCATGGCAGTGGCACGCACCTTGGACGGTGGCAGCGGCTGCTCCTGGAGGACGGTGTGGCGATCCGTGGTGCATCATGTGTGTGGCGATCCGTGGTGTGATGTAGGCGTGGCAGCAGAGGTGGACAGCGACAGCTGATTGGAGGTGACAGATCAGTGGTGGCTGCAGTTTACAGGCAGCTGCGGTCACTGATGGGGGGCTGCAGCAGTGTGGGGCAGCTGCAGCGAGCCTGGGCTAAGCACTGGTGGTGGGGGAGCAGACAGGCAGCGGCTTACCAGGCTGGTTGGGGGGCGGTGACTCTCCCACCTTTTTTAATGGTCCTCTACTGTCTGGTGGCTATTTTGTCTGGTGTTTACCGATGTGGGATATAAGTCATAGTCGGGGCAGTGTGGTACGGCTGCCTCTCTCTTAGACTTTTGGGCCTTTCGACTCCCTCTCGCTTTCACCAGCTGCCGCATAAGGCTGGATTTTAGGACCCTCATTGTGAAAGTGAGGCCAGCTCACTTCAGGGTGGTAGACGCGGCAGCCATTTTAGCGGATAGACACAGCGGCCATCTTAGGCTTCTCATTTTGGGGTGCCTTTTTGGGTCTATATATATAGGGTCACCTTTTGGTTTGTCAGGCAATATGGCTCCAAAGAAGGGCCAGGGGGTCGCTAAAGGTAAGCAGCCTGCCCCCAAATGGGTTAATAAAGATCCTGCAAAGGGCAAGCAGCCCCCGCCAAAATGGCCTAATGATGGGGCCGCACCTGTGAATCCAGGTGGCCCAGTGCCTCTAGCAATTACACCAGGCTCTATTACCGCACCAGTGCTCCAGGTGCCTTCTGCGCCAGTGGACCATGTGCAGTCATCCTTGGCGTCTGTATCTGTGGTACCTGCTGGTATTGTTTCACCAGCTCTCCTGAATGCATTTTGGGATACGCTGGTGAGCAGGGCCATTTTGGATAGGTTAGCTGGCATTGAACAGTGTTTGGGTGGGCCTTTGCCGACATTGCAGCCGGCTATGTCATCTATGAAGATTTTTCAGAACCAGGTGTTAAGCCGTCTCTCCATTCTTGAAAGTTGGTGTGTAGGCGCTACGAGCTAGGCTGTCATTCCTGAGAATGAGGAAGAGCAACTAGTTGAGATGCATGATGGCCCAGTGGAACGGGGGGGGGGCAAGGAACAACAAGTGGTGCTTTTGGGGGGTCTATCTCAGGCGTCAGGTAGGATAGTTTCTACACAAACACCTGACATCACATGGCCATAGGGCCTGGAAGGCTTGCTGGCTTCTGCTGGATCACCTGTGTCTATGCCAGTAGTGGCATCCTTGTCTAAGGCTGCCAGCACACCTATTCCATCTGGGTCAGTTGGGGCTGCACACACCCAGACTTTGGCTGGGTCAGTTGGGGCTGCACATACCCAGACTCCCAACTAGCACATTAGAGGACCATCAAGGTGGTATGGGATTACAGATGTTGGTTGTGTCATCTGTTCCAGTGCTGGTTGGGGGATCTTCGCCTGTCTCTGTGGGTGTGTCACCTCCATCATGTACTGGACAGTGTCAGCAAGCTGGGGTGTGGACAGGGTGTGTTGCTCTTGATCCAGGTAATAGAGCCTATAAGATAATGCCAGCAAAAGAGTTGCCATCTGGGGAACTAGCTATGCCTTTAGGTGACCACCTCATGGCGGCCACCAGGGAAAAGATATTAAGGGGAAGAACGTAGATATCTTTTCCTTGTTATACAGGGAGCTAGATAAAAAAGATAAAGAAGACCTGGATGAACGGGACAAAGAGCGCTTGAAGTGCCGTAGTGTAGATAGAATCTATGCTGATTGGTACCCCAGCTTTTTAATCTATGCTGGTGTGATACTTAGGGCACAGCCTGGAAGGGCCTCATCTCTGCTCCAGTATATGGACATAATCCACAAAGTTTATTCAGACTTTGCTGGATCGGCTTGGATGGAATATGATAAGGCCTTCCGCTGGGACCTAATCCATCCACATATCTGGATGCAGATGATGGGTCTGGCCAGGCTTGTGTTAGGGGAGCATTCTGACAGCAGACATGTGGTGAAAAGGGCTAATGCAGGAGCTTCACATTCCCAAGGTGGCCAGGTAATCCTAAGGCGGCCTTTGCATTGGGAGTTTTCCTTACAGGGGTATTGCAGCCAGAAAACATGTTCCTTTCGTCATGAATGCCCCCTCTGTGCCTGCCCCCATGCCTTTCCATCCTGCTCCAAGTCAAAAGCCAGACCTAGTGCTAGGGATGGCAAGGGTGGCAGATGTCAGGGGGGCGGTCAGGTCTTACCTGACAAAGGGACCCTATCCAATTAAAGTTCCTGTGTTGGAGTGCTGGTTGCACATGTATCCCAAATTTGCCAATAGGCAGTATTTGTTGGATGGGTTCAAGTTTGGCTTTCACATTTCCTACGTGGATGAGAGGTGTTCATTTTTGGCTCTTAATTTGCACTCAGTTCAGGGCATGGAGCAGGTGGTTAGAGCTAAGATTCAAAAAGAGTGTCTGGAAGGTAGGGTATTGGGTCCCTTTCCCTTACCTCTGGTGCCCAACTTGCAGGTATCACCTTTAGGTGTGGTGCCCAAGAAGGCACTTGGGAAGTATTGCCTCATTCACCATTTGTCTTATCCTCCTGGCGGATCGGTGAATGAAGCTATACTTAGTGAGCTCTGCTCAGTTAGGTACACTTCTTTTGATGAGGCGATCCGTATGGTCTGTAGTTGTGGGCGAGGGGCTGAATTGTCTAAATGTGATATCAAATCGGCTTATCGTCTTCTGCCAGTACATCCAGACGATTTTGTCTTTCTGGGTTTCTCTTTTGATGGGCAGTACTATATGGACAGGGCCCTCTGTATGGGATGCTCTGTGTCCTGCACTGCATTTGAATGGTTCAGTTCCTTTCTGGAATGGGCTTTGTGTGCACGCATGGGTTACAGAATCATAGAATCATAAAATGTTAGAGTTGGAAGGGACCTTGCAGGCCATCTAGTCCAACCCCCTGCACTCTGCAGGAACACAGCCGAAACCCCTACATACCTACAACATACCCAAGAGATGGTTGTCCAGTCTCCTCTTGAAAACGTCCAGTGAAGGAGCATCCACCACCTCCCGAGGCAGTCTGTTCCACTGCTCAACCACTCTTACAGTCAGGAAGTTTCTCCTGATATTAAGCCGGTAACAACTCCCTTGTAATTTCCACCCATTAGATCTAGTCTTGCAATCTGGAGCAAGAGAGAATAGATCCACTCCATCTTCTACATGACAGCCCTTCAAATACTTGAAGACTGCAATCATGTCCCCTCTAAACCTTCTCTTTCCGACTTTCGGTTTCGGCAGAGCGAATGGCGGCCACCTCTCGGGACGCTCCCGGAGATGGTTAGCCCACGCGCGGTTGGGGGGGTCTTCGCATATGCGAAAGACCCTAGTGAGCCTTAGGCAAAGGCTCCGAACCGGGGGCACTTGGGGAGTAGCCTCTTTGCCGGCAAACAGTCAGCCCCGCTGCGTTGTGCCCGTATGGGAAGTAGCAACGCCACTGATTTCCAGGAGTGGAGAAGCAGTGGAATGAATTAAAATAAAAAGAAGAATCAGCAGCGAATCGTGAGTTGGGGATCTGTTTTGAAGCGGTATAAATGTGCTCCCCCCCGTAAACGTATAAGTGTATGGGAGGAGGGAGGAATCCCCACCCCCTTTGAAAAACGGGACTGTTAAAGAAAGAGTGAAGGGGGGCGAAGCAAAAAAGCGGTTTGGTGAAAGTACCTTTGGGGTTTTACTGAAGATTAAGAAGCTAGCTTGTTTCCTGGGTGACGCGGCACGAACTTTGTTAACGTAAACAAACAAAAAATGTTGGGACAGAAAAAGGTCCCTGAGATGCCGGTAAAGAAGGGGGGAGGGACTTCTGGTCCTGGCAGCCTCCCCCTAGAGGCAGCTGTCAATCAACAGAAAAGCGAGCCACTGCGCCCTCTGCTCGATCAAATGCAGAAAATCAGCGAAACCCTCTGTAACATGGAAAGTGTTCTCAACAGTCAACAAAAACAACTAACAGAAACAGCAAAGAAGATGGAGGAGATCGCACAGAAATGTCTGGTCTCAACGGAAGACACCAAGAAAATTAAGAAAAGGGTCAACAAATTAGAAAAACATCAAGATATGCAAGAAAAAAGAATTTTAATGCTTCAGATGGAGAAATCAAATCTGACTCTCCATTTTCAGGGCATAAAGGAAGAAGAGAAAGAGGATCTCAGAGCTATACTGGCGAATGCCTTGGCACCCCTAACTGGCAGAGAAGCGCAAGAATTAAAAGATGAGATGGATATGGCCTATAGAGCCTATTCCAGCTTTACAAAGAAAAATAATCTGCCAGCAGAAGTTGTTGTCAAGTTTATCAAGCAGCGTACTAGAGATCAAATTTTGCGTGCGGTTTCAGCGGTGCCCTTGAAGATTGGAGAGCAGACTATCAGAACTTTAAAAGATGTTCCATATGAAATTCGTATGAAAAGGAAAGCATACAAAGGATTGACCACGTTCCTACAAAGACATCAAACCATTTACAGATGGAGCTTTCCCGAAGGACTAACGTTCAAATTCAAGGATAAAAGAGAGAAGATTGACTCTGTCTTCAAAGCTCAAGAATTTCTGAAGAGACACGCCAGCTCAGAGGAAGATGCAGGACTCAGCAATTGGACAGAGTTAAGCAGTGAAGAGGACGGCGGCCCAGAGGAGGGAGGTGCCGGAGCGGGAGACGAGAAAGCAAAAGAGGGCCCATCATACAATCTGAGAGACTTAAAAAGAAGACACCCCAAGATATAACGACTGTTCGTGAGGTGGCAGAAGGGAGCTGATCAACAACTAACCCCAAAAGACTTTACTAATTTAACTAACAGAGTTATTTTGGACTCTTGGCAGATGAAAAGATCTTCCAACCACGGTGGATGCCAAAAACTGTATCTGTACTAACTAAAACTAATACTTTAACAGAAAATTCACTCCAATCTTTTTTTTAGTTCATCTATATACCCTACCCTTTTCTTATTAAAAAAGCAATAAAATTATCTCCTTTTTAGGAGAGGTTTTTACAAAAAAAAAAAAAAAAAACCTTCTCTTTCCCAGGCTAAACATACCCAACTCCCTCAGCCTTTCCTCATAAGACTTGGACTCCAACCCTCTCACCATCCTGGTCGCCCTCCTCTGGACCCGCTCGAGTTTGTCAACATCCTTCCGAAAATGTGGTGCCCAAAACTGGACACAGTACTCCAGGTGGGGCCTGACCATAGCAGAATACAGTGGAACTACCACCTCCCATGATCTGGACACAATGCTTCTGCTAATGCATCCTAAGATTGCATTAGCTTTCTTCACAGCCGCATCACACTGCAGGCTCATGTTTAGCTTGTGATCAACCATAACACCTAGATCCCTTTCACATGTGCTGCTGTCAAGCCAAGTCCCTCCCATTCTATATCTGTGCCTTTGATTTTTTGTACCTAAGTATAGGACTTTGCACTTATCTCTATTGAAATTCATTTTATTTGTCTCAGCCCACTGTTCCAGCCTATCAAGATCCTTCTGAATCCTGACTCTGTCTTTTTCAGAATTAGCAATCCCACCCAGCTTCGTGTCATCTGCAAATTTGATAAGCATCCCCTCTATGTCTTCATCCAGGTAATTTATAAAAACATTGAATAACACCAGGCCTAGGACCGAGCCCTGTGGTACTCCACTCGAGACTTCCCTCCACGTAGACGCAGAGCCATTTACGAGCACTCGTTGGGTATGATTTTTCAACCAACCATGAATCCACCCAACGGTTGCGCCATCCAGCCCACACTTAACTAGCTTATCCTCAAGGATATCATGAGAAACTTTGTCAAATGCTTTACTGAAATCTAGATACACTATATCCATGGCATTGCCAGAGTCAACCATTTTAGTAACTCTGTCAAAAAAGGAGATAAGGTTAGTCTGGCATGACTTATTCTTCATAAACCCATGCTGGCTATTACCAATTAACTCATTTTGTTCAAGGTGTTCACAGACAGAGTGTTTAATAATCTGCTCCCGAATTTTCCCAGGTATTGATGTCAAACTGACAGGCCTATAATTTCCTGGGTCCGTCTTTTTCCCCTTCTTAAAGATTGGGATAACATTCGTTCTTCTCCAGTCTTCCGGCACAACACCCGTACTCCAGGACCTCTCAAAGATTAGAGCCAGAGGCTCTGAAATAACATCTGCAATTTCTTTTAGCACCCTCGGATGCAAGCCATCCGGCCCTGGAGATTTGAAAGTATTTAAGGCAGCTAGATGTTCTCTAACCATTTCCTTACTTACTCTGAACTGGCAGTTCCTCTTTCCTTCATATGCCCTGCATTCTTCAGTTTGTATACAGCTCACTTTACGGTTAAAGACCGACGCAAAGTGAGAGTTGAGTAATTCTGCTTTGTCTTCATCCCTTGTTAAGGCTTGACCATCTTCCCCTAGCAATGAGCTTACTCCATCCCTGTTCCTCTTTTTGCTCCGAACATAGGCATAGAAATTTTTCTTGTTATTTTTTGCATCCCTTGCAAGCCTCAGCTCCATCTGTGCTTTAGCCTTTCTGACACCATTCCTACAGATTTGTGCTCATGTCTTGTATTCACCCTCAGTAATCTGACCCTCCTTCCATTTCCTGTACATTTCCCTTTTTAGTTTCAGCTCCTCAGAGAGTTCCTTGTTCAGCCACCTTGGCTTCATTACCCGTCTCCCACCTTTCTTTCTTACCGGAACAGTTTGAGATTGTGCCTTAAGCACTTCATTTTTCAGCATCACCCATCCTTCCTGTGCAGATTTTCCCTTCAGCATTTCCAGCCATGGGATCCTATCTATTAGATCTCTGAGTTTATTGAAATCAGCTTTCCTGAAGTCCAGGATATGAGTTCTGCTACGTCCTGGTTTCACAGTCTTCTCTATGTCAAATTCCAAGCTGACATGGTCACTATTCCCCAAGGAACCCACCACCTTCACTTCATCAACCAGTTCTTCCCTATTAGTCAGAATTAAATCTAGGATAGCAGATCCTCTGGTTCCCACCTCCACCTTCTGAGAGATGAAGTTGTCCTCAAGACTATTCAAGAATCTGCGGGATGTCCCATGTCTAGCAGAGTTAGATTCTCAGCAAATATCTGGATAGTTAAAATCTCCCATAACCACTACATCCTGTCTCTGTGAAAGTTTAGCAAGCTGCTGTACAAATGCATTACCCTGTTCCTCCGGTTGATTTGGAGGTCTGTAGTATACTCCCACAACAATATCCCCTTCTTTTCCCACCTCTATCCTTACCCACACATTTTCAACAGGGCAACTCTCAAAATCCTGAATTTCAGTGCAAGCATATTCATTCTTGACATATAGTGCCACCCCACCCCCTTTTTTTATTTATTCTGTTCCGTTTGAATAAGGTATATCCTTCAGTCACTGTGCTCCATATATGAGAGTCATCCCACCAAGTCTCAGTGACACCTATCAGATCATACCTATTTTCCAATATTTGGAGTTCAAGTTCCTCCTGTTTAGGTTTCGGTTTCGGCGTCGCGAATGGCGTCCGCTTCTCGGGACGTTCCCGGAGGCGGTTAGCCCACGCGCCGTTAGGGGGGGTCTTCGCATGTGCGAAAGACCCTAGTGAGCCTTAGGCAAAGGCTCCGAACCGGGGGCGCTTGGGGAGTAGCCTCTTTGCCGGCAGACAGCCGGGAAATTGAGGCTTTCTCCCCGCCCCAATCGGCCCCGCTGCGGCGTGCCCGTAATGGGACTTAGCGGCGCCACCGATTTCCAGGAGTGAAGACAGCGCTATGGTTTAAAATAAAAAGAAGAAGTAGCATCGAATCGTGAGTTGAAGATCTATTTTGAAGCGTAAATCGGAGCCCCCCTGCATGCGTATAAGCGTTGGGAGGAGGGAGGAGTTCCCACCCCCTTTGAGAAGCAAGATCTACACAGGGAACGCGAATGGGGGCTGAGAGAAAAAAAGTGTTGGTGAAAGTACCGTTGGGGTTGCATGGAAGACTGCGATCATCTTAGCTTCCTGGGGGATGCGGCACGAACTTTTTAAAAGTAAACAAAAAAACAAAATGTCGATACTGGAAAAAGTCCTGCAGACACCGGAAGAGAAGAGAGGAGGGACTTCCGGTCCAGACAGCCCCCCCAAGAGCTTGCTGTCAATCAACAGGAAAAGGAGATGCTGTGCCCCCTGCTGGAACAATTGCAGAAAATCAACGAAACTCTGTTTAAAATGGATAGTGTTCTCATCAGTCGACAGAAACAGATATCGGAAACAACTAGAAAGATGATGGAGATCGAACAGAAATCGAATCTGATTCTAGGTTTCCAGGGCGTTAAAGAAGAAGAGAAAGAAGATCTCGGATTTACCTTGACAAATGTCTTGGCACCCCTAACTGGCAGTGAAGCGATAAAATTAAAAGAAGAGGTGGATGAGGCTTCCAAAGCCTATTCCGCTTTTATAAAAGAGAATATTCTGCCAGTAGAAGGGGATGTTGAGCATAGCAAGCGACAAACTGGAGATCTAATTTCATCTGAAGAGTTTATGGAGCCCTGGAAGCTTGAAGGCCAGAAGTTTAAGGAAAAGAGAAAAGAAAGAAGAAGGATTTCATCTTTAAAATACAGAAACTTCTGAAGAGACACGCCAGCAGGGAGGAAGATGCAGTATTCAAAACTGGGACAAGTGAAGAAGACAGCAGCCCAGGGGAAAGTGGTGATGGAACGGAAGACTTCAAAGTTAAAATGGACTCAATCCATAACTGGAAGAGATTTAAAAAGAAGATACTTTGAGGACTGTTCGTGTAACATCTGGAAGGAGCTGTTTAATTACTAACCCCAATGGACTTTACTAACTGCATTAACAGAGTGACTTTGGACTTTGCAATAGTTAAAAAGAAGATCTTCTAACCATGATAGATGCCAAAATTGGTATTGGTTATTAACCTAAACTAACCCTCACTAACAGGAAAAATTTCACTCCATCTTTTTCTTTCTCCATCTGTCTACCCTTCCCGTTTCTTATAAAAAGAATAAAATTCTCTCTTTTTTAAGAGAGTTTTACAAAAAAAAAAAAAAGTTCCTCCTGTTTATTTTCCATACTCTGTGCATTAGTATAAAGACACCTCAGATTACAGACATCCCTTCCTACCCCAGATCTTTCACCTCCTTGCCCAGAGCCTCATAGTCTTTGGAGATCCATTCAAGGTTTCTTTGGGCCGTATCGTTTGTTCCCACATGGATCAGAAGGAGTGGGTAGGGATCAGAGGTCTTGATCAGTCTTGGAATTCTCTCCGTCACATCTCGGATGGATGCTCCAGGAAGGCAACAAACCTATCGAGATTCCTTGTCCGGTCTGCAGACACCTTCTTCCGTCCCTCTCAGTAGGGAGTCACGAACCACCACTACTCGTCTCTTCCTCTGTGGGATGGTTTGGTTCCCTCTCTGCCTATGTGCTTGTGTGCCAGTCACATCCATTCGATCACGAAGTGTGCCGTTCCGGTCTTCCATCAACAGAAGTGGCTGGTATTGATTTTGCTGCTCCACTGGCTGTGATTGTTTTCTGAGTGTCTTACTCCTCAAAGTTACTTTCTTCTACTCACCTATGTGGTCCTTGTTACTTCCTTCCTCTTGCTGTTCTTTCAGGGGCTCTTCTTCTGTCATGTCTGAAAAGCTTTCCACCTCCTTGGTGTTCTTCAGTGCACAGATTTGTGCCTCGAGTTCTCCCACCTTCTCCTCAAGCATTTTTACAAGCTTGCACTTGCAGCATGTATAATTCATTTCTTGGTGTAGCAGAAAAATAATCATGGCACAGCCCAGGCAGGTCACTGGAGTAGATCCCTCGCTATCCATTATCCCAGGAGCTATGCTTTCTTCTACAGCTTCAGGAACTTCCCTCAAACTCTGATGTAAACTCTTCTTTTTGTGATGTACCCTGAAAACTTTGAGACTGACGAAATGTCTATCTCACCAGAACGTCTACCTCCTGAACTCAGAAGCAGCACTTTACTCAAGCACTTACAAGGCCTCCAAGTACGACCCACAGGCTGCGACCCACAGGCTAAGAGCCACAAGGCAAGAGGAGCAGCCCTTTATTCCAAGAGGCCCCTTCTTGCTCAGCACAGCAGAGCCCAGCACAATAGGGGGCGGAGCCTGCAATCCACTCGCAGTAATCCACTTACAGCAACACACTCAGCCACCAACAGCCCCCAAAGCACAAACAGTCCCTCACAGACTTACACAGAACCACTCTCTATCAGGCTACAAACAACCCACTCTCTCTCAGTCCCCACACAGCAGCAAGGAAGGAAAGGGAGAAAGAAAAATCCCTTACCTTCTCTCAGCAACTCCCCAGGTGCTCTCCACTTCCAGCCTCAGCCCAACTGACTCAGCCTCAGTTTTTTCAGTACTGCTCATTATTTAGATGATTTTTTATTTGCTGGACCCAATGGATCAGGGGTCTGCACACAATTGTTGTCCAATTTCAAGCAACTGGCTAGGGAACTTGGAGTTCCATTAGCTGGTGAGAAAACAGAAGGGCCTAGTGTGGTCTTAACTTTTCTTGGCATTGAGTTGGACACTGTGCAGCAGGTTTCATGCTTGCCTCCTGATAAACTGGCTAACCTCCGTTGGTTGCTGGAGAAAGCATGTGCCAAAACTAAACTGAAACTCAAGGAGTTGCAACAGCTGATTGGGTACCTTAACTTTGCCTGTAAAGTGGTGGCTGCAGGGTGGGCATTCCTGTGAAGGCTGTGCAACTCAATGATAGGCCTGAAACATCCACATCATAGGACCAGGGTTAACCAAGGGATTAGGGAAAACTTGTTAGTCTGGCGTGACTTCTTGACTTCATATAATGGGGTGTCTTTCTGGAGAAATGATCTCTGACTGGAGGCTGAACTGCAGGTCAACTCTGATGTGGCAGGTTCTTCAGGTTTCGGTGTCTATTTTAGGGGACACTGGTATGCTGAAGACTGGCCACTTGTGTGGATCCAGGCTAGATGGATGCATGACCTGATGCTTCTGGAGTTTTTCCCCATAGTGGTAGCGGACTGATGACCTTGCTAGCCAGATAGTTCACTTTTGGTGTGATAACTTGGCAACAGTACAGGTTATCAACTCCTTAACGTCTAAGTCTCCCAGAGTGATGGCACTGGTCAGGGCCTTATATAATAAATGTGCCAAGAGTCAATAACGGTGTAACAGGCCAGATTCACCCCCCGGCCAGAGTAACCCCGGGGGTTAATCCAGACTAACCCCTGCCAGACAAACCGCTGCCGGGCTCTGTTGACTAATGAGATTGGATTCATACCCCGTTCTTCACTACCCAGAGGAATCTCAGATTGGCTGACAAGTTTCTCATGGGCCTCAAACCCTCAGAAGCTGACACTGTGCTGGTTAAAATAACATTTAACTTACCATTCTATATTGGGGACTGGGAGACCCAGGTTCAGATAGTTTGTTGTTGTTCAGTCGCACAGTAGAGTCCGACTCTTCGCGACCCCATGGACCAGATTATGCCAGGCCCTCCTGTCTTCCGCTGTCTGCTGAAGTTTGCTCAATTTCATGTTTGTTGCATCGATTACACTGTCTAACCATCTCATCCTTTGCCGTCCCCTTCTTCTTTGACCTTCAATCTTTCCCAGCATCAGGGTCTTCTCCAGTGAATGCTCCCTTCTCATTTGGTGGCCAAAGTATTTGAGCTTCAGCTTCAGGATCTGGCCTTCCAGGGAACAGTCAGGGTTGATTTCTTTTAGGATTGACTGATTTGATCTCCTTGCAGTCCAAGGGACTCTCAAGAGTCATCTCCAGCACCATAGTTCAAAAGAATCTATTCTTCGGCGCTCAGCCTTCCTTATAGTCCAACTCTCACAGCCATACATTACTACGGGGAATACCATTGCTTTGACCATGCGGACTTTTGTTGGCAAGGTGATGTCTCTGCTTTTTATCATGCTGTTTAGGTTTGCCATCACTTTCCTCCCAAGGAGCAGGCGTCTTTTAATTTCATGGCTGC
Organism: Gekko gecko; assembly: GCA_029375565.1. NCBI lineage: Eukaryota > Metazoa > Chordata > Lepidosauria > Squamata > Gekkonidae > Gekko > Gekko gecko. Next base: position 60,376,808 of record JAPDNY010000004.1, read on the forward strand.
AGTCACCATCTGCAGGGATCTGGGATCCTAGGAACGTGAAGTCTGTCACTACTTCTACGACTTCCCCTTCTATTTGCCAAGGAGTGATGGGGCCAGATGCCATGATCTTAGTTTTTTTGATGTTGAGCTTCAAGCCCACTTTTGCGCTCTCCTCTTTCATCCTGAGCAAGAGGCTCTTTAGGTCCTCTTCACTTTCTGCCATCAGAGTGGTATCGTCTGCATATCTGAGGTTATTGATCTTTCCCCCAGCAATCTTAACTCCAGCTTGTGATTCATCCAGGCCAGCATTTCACATGATGTACTCTGCATATAAATTAAATAAGCAAGGTGACAATATACATCCTTGTCGTACTCCTTTTCCTATGCTAAACTAATCAGTTGTTCCATATCCGGCTCTAACTGTTGATTCTTGACCCTTATACAGGTTTCTCAGGAGACACGTGAGGTGGTCTGGTACTCCCATCTCTTTAAGAACCTGCCATAATTTATTGTGATCCACACAATCAAAGGCTTTAGCATAGTCAATGAAGCAGAAGTAGATGTTTTTCTGGTACTCTCTTGCTTTCTTCATAATCCAGCGAATGTTGGCAATTTGATCTCTAGTTCCTCTACCTCTTCGAAACCCAGCTTGTACTTCTGGCAGTTCTCTATCCACGTACTGTTGGAGCCTAGCTTGTAGGATCTTGAGCATGACCTTGCTAGTGTGTGAAATGAGTGCAATTGTGTGATAGTTTGAACATTCCTTGATGTTGCCCTTCTTTGGGATTGGAATGTAAACTGACCTTTTCCAATCCTCTGGCCACTGTTGTGTTTTCCAAATTTGTTGGCAAATTGAGTGCAGCACTTTAACAGCATCTTCTTTTAAGACTTTGAATAACTCAGCTGGGATACCATCACCTCCACTAGCTTTGTTGTTAGTAATGCTTTCTAAGGCCCATTTAACTTTGCTTTCCAGGATGTCTGGCTCGAGGTCAGTGATTATACCATCGTGGTTATCAAGGATATCGAGGTCCTTCTTGTATAGTTCTTCTGTGTATTCTTGCCATCTTTTCCTAATCTCTTCTGCTTCTGTTAGGTCCCTACCGTTTTTGTCCTTTATCATGGCCAGCTTTGCATGGAATGTTCCCTTGATTTCTCCAATTTTCTTGAAGAGATCTCTAGTCCTTCCCAATCTATTGTTTTCCTGTATTACTTTGCATTGTTCATTCAGGAAAGCCTCCTTATCTCTCTTTGCTGTTCTCTGGAAATCTGCATTCAGTTGGGTCAGATAGTTTGGCATAGGCCAAACCCGAGGGATTACTTTGGCCTGGGGTTACAGGTTGTTGTGTTGTGCAGTTGGGGTAACTCTGGCGTGGACCGGCAGAGGTTTGTCTGGCAGGGGTTAGTCTGGACTAACTCCCGGGGTTACTCTGGCCTGGCCCGGCAGGGGTTATTCTAGGCTATGCCCCGGGGGGTGAATACAGCCTGTTACAACGGGGTCACTGACGCTCCATCTCGGAAACAGATGGAGAGGTTTCATCAGTTGGCTCCAGACTCTGACCGATTGCTGGTAAGAATGCCCAAAGACCTGTGGCAAATTGAAGGGCTGAGGCCAACAGGGCAAAGGGCTTAGCTCTTGCTCCCGGCACACGCTGGGCTTATATGCAAGCCGGCCAACAGTTTGTGGCTTTTAGGCAGAGGGAGAGCCTTCAGCAGCTCTGGCCTATCCCAGTGTCACGTCTGATTCACTTCTGCATGTCATTAAAAGGTAAGGGTTTGTCTGTTCATTCCATCCAGGGCAAGCTTTCAGACCTTGCCTCTGCAAGTAAGGCCGGGGGTTTCAGGGATGACACTGGGGATTTTCGTGTTAGGAAAATGCTGGATGGCTGGGCCCGAGAGGATGGTGCTTTTTCCCCTGCTGTCCTTAAGGGTTTGAAATCCCAATGGGTTTCCTTATGTGTGGATACATTCGAGGCTGCATTGTTTCATGCAGCTGCCTTGGTTGCATTCTTTGAGGCCCTGAGAATCAGTGAACTGGTGGCCCAATCCTGACAGGACAGGCTGGGCTATGCTTTGTGCATTGGAGATGTTCGTATTAGTGGGGATAGCCTGCAAATTACAATCAGGCGTTCCAAGACGGACCAATTACGAAACGGGGTCGTAATTTTAGTGGGTCCTTGTTCTGATTTGGACCTTTGTCTAGTCACAGCACTCAGTTCCTATTTGGCCCGGGGGAGGTAGGGGGGGATGCAGGTCTCCTTTTTCTTCATAAGGATGGATCGCCATTGACAAAATTTTAATTTTGGACAATTATCAAGAGGGCTCTGGTAGCTTTGGGCCTTGGTAATTTCCAATTTGGCACTCATTCTTTTAGAATTGGGGTGGCCTTCACTGCTGCAGCTATGGAGTATCATGGGCCTGACATCCAAAGAATTGGCAGGTGGAAGTCAGCACATTACAAGACATATGTCCGGACCTGCAAAGTTTGAGCTTCCCCTTCAGTTTGCACAACGGGGGAGCATGCTGTTCTGAGCTTGAGTGCTCTTTTGTGGTTCTCTGGTTAGCCTAGTTTCTGTTTTAGGTGCTGCTGGTAGCCATGGGAAAAGCCATGTGCTTATCTGTGGCCACAGCATGGTGTTCTGGGCCTCTCACCGGGCCAAGAGGACAAACATCGGTTCCCAGTTGGGCTGCAGTGAGCAGGCAGAAGTCAAGTGGCTTGGCTGAAGAGGCATGCACTGGCCTAAGCTTATGCCACTACTGTTTGAGGAGAGACGTGGTCCACCTCCTGACGTGCTTCTGATACACCTTGGTGGTAATGACTTGGGTCTCGTAAAACGTAAGGCCCTAGTCATTCAGGCCAAGGCAGATTTGGCAAACATTGCAGACCAGTGGCCCGGGGTGCAACTGGTCTTGTCTGCGATGTTACCACACCAGGTGTGGCATAGCCTAGGGGATCCTAGGTGCTTGGACTGGGCAAGGTGGAAAGCTAACTGGCAGCTTTGGAATGCCATGGAGGGTGGCTTGGGCATCTTTTTGTTGCACCCTGATATATGGATCAAGTTAACAGATCTGTATAGGGGGGATGGAATGCAGCTTTCTAACAAGGGCAAGGACATTTTTCTTACAGATCTGAGGTGAGGGGTCTTGGCGGCGCTGGATTGCTTGGTGAGGGCCAAGACCCAAACAGAGTCCTGACCTTTGCTATGGCGGAGTAATGCAATCAGGATGTGAACTGGTAAGCACCTGGGCATTGTTATAAAGGAATTAAAAGGTCCTCCAGGAACAGCTTTCAGGCCTTTGTGGCTCAAGACCAGGAAGGGGTGATCTTCCTGGGAGCAATATGGCCCGGCCTACCTTAGCAGACCTTTGTGGCTTCTGGGGTGGTGGGCCAGGGGTTCTCTTGAATATGCCAAGCCACTGGTCAAAAGCTACCTTCAGTGGCTTGAGATTGGGGCAGGTGCATCGCCCAGAAGGAAATGAAGGTGGTCAGGAGTTTGACACCTGTCATATTCCTGAGTACATTCTAGCAACCCCTCGCCAGTTGTTTGCTTATAAATTAATTAATAAAGTGGCCCTTGTTAAATCCATACTGGTGTCCGTCTCTTCATTCCGACTGAGGGGGCAATGATGTATATATGTTTGTGTTATGTTTGTCATTTATAAAATAATTTTAAAAAATACTCTTGTGTCCTTGCACTAATCCCCACTATTTTTTCTGCATGTGCAAGACAAAGCGCAGGGTATTGCTCCTGACAGAACTTCAGACTCAAACTAAATGAAATCATTGTGTTCATTGTTCTTATTCCATTGCATATTATTGTTTTGTGAAAAAATGTCATATGTTTTGCTGGAGTCCTTAAGCTACTATTTGTGTAATGTGACCTGCAATAAGTACATTCTCCTTTCTTCTCACCCATTATTGGGTCCAACCCAATGTCCACTACCTGGTTACATACTAATACTTTCACTTTGTTATGCTCAAAGGAACTCCTCTAAAGGACTGTCAGGTACAAGATGATGGAAATCTGTACAATGTGGTGGATGTTAAACAAAATTGTCTTAAATATCAAATGAGTAGGGATGGGCACAGACCTGAACCCAAGCCAAAGTCCAGGCCAGACTTTGCCTGGTTCAGGGTTTATGAGCCGAGGTTCAGGGAAAGGTGCTTTCCCCTGAACACTCACCAAGCTTTTCAGCTTGGTTTGGCCTGCATGTTTGGCCAGATCTGTACATGCCACTACTGGGTGGCATCAGGCCCATGCCATCTGGAAGTGACACAAGCATGTCACAATATGCTCAGGTCACATATGAATTTCTTTAATAATCTTTTTCTTCCCTGGCTTTTTCTTTAACTCTTTTTCTTTCTGTTGGATCTTTTCCTGTAAATCATTTTGTTGTTGCAATCTTTGCTTTCTATCTTTAGTGTTTAATGAAATAAGCAGTCCCCTCATGACCGCTTTATATGCGTCCCAGACAATTTGTAATTCCGTACCTTTGCTCAAATTTGTTTCCTACTTTTAAGAAGGATCCACAAATCTTGTTGTTAGGTCTTAAATTGGAAGAGTTAAATGTAACCAAGAGAACATTGTTATGGTACTTGGTCACAACAGCTAGAATGACTTATGCACAATTCTGGAAACAAGAAAAGATACCTGAAATATGGGAATGGATTAAGAAGATGCTTTTTATGGCAGAAATGGACAAATTGACAAGAAAGCTTAATAATGAAGAAGATGAAGCATTTTTTGAAGAATGGAAAGATTTTAAAGACTATCTTGAGAAAAACTGGGATTTGCTTTGATAGTTTTTAAGGAGTAAACAAGAAAAAGAATGATGAGATTGTTAAAATGTTACCGTAATTTGATAATGGAAATGACATATTTGGTTAATGGTAATTAGATAATAGAGTTTATAAAGGGGTAAGAGCATTTCAGGAAGCCTTGTACTGGGGGGAGGGGAGAAAAGAAAAAGGTATGTGATTTTTATAAGATGGAATTTTAAGTATGTGAAACATATCTAATAATAAATAGTTTTTTAAAAAAACCAATATGCTCAGGTCACTTCCTGGTAATGTGCGTGTGCTGAGGGCAGGGCCCGACACCACCCAGAAGTGATGCAAGCACGTCAGGGCTGATGTGCTTGCATCACTTCCGGATGATGTGGGCTCACAAGGGGCAGAGCCCTTATGCCACCCAAACCAGTTCAGTTCAGGTGGCTTGGATCTAGCAGGCAAGAGTTGTGACCTTGTGAACTGATTAATGCAGAAAGGCTGTCTTCTCAGGCCCATGCTCACTAGGCTGGGAGATACTGGGCCCAGTTGCATTGCCTACAGGTGTTAAAATTCCTGCGGTGGCTCTGAACACCAGTCAGGATCCTACAAGAAATCACCTCAAGTGCATTGCTCTAGCTCTACCATGGGGTTGTGTGTGTCTACCTGGCACTTTGCTCCGTGTCTCTTCAACCTAGGCCTTCTGCTGCCAGAGTTCCTGAGGGTCTGGGGGGTCTGGGGGGAGAGGCTACAGGGCTGGGCTTCAGTCCCGCCAGGTGACCATCTCAGGAACTGACAGGTTTCCCTCACAGGCTCTGGCAGGGCAGCCTCTGGCGCTGCCGTGTCCACAGGCAGCTCTGCATTGCTGGGCCTTTCCTGATCCTTCTGGTCTTCCTCAGTCACCAACCTTGGCTCTTCCCCTAGGCATTGTAAGTAAGAGTTACTGAATGGGTTGGAAGGACTCATGACACCAACCTTTTGTGAGATGTCAGATCCATATTCACTTTTGCCTTGAGTAGATAGAGGTCAGATCTTGGTTCAGGCTGAATTTCCAACCCTGAAGCAGCTCAGCTCCTATCCTCTATTTTATCCTCAAAACTACAACCCTGATATGTTAGGCTGAGAGGGTATGACTGGCCCCAGGTCACTCATCAAGATTTTGTGACATGTTGGGGAATCAAAATTGTGTTCACTACTTATTTATTTGATTTATAAGCCACCCTCCCCTGAAGGGCTCTAATCACTACACCACACAAGCTGTGATAGATCAGAGAAGCTGTTGACCTCCCTTTGTTTTGTAATAGATGAGATATTTTCCACCGTCACTGTCTGTGCTACATATATCTTCTTGGTTCTCATAAGTAAACCTTTACGTCCATTGCAAATAGCAAAAGTATATTTGAAGCCAGGACATTCCAATTTCTTTAATTTTTGCACATAGTGAAACTGAGACTCCTGGCTTTATTTTCTGTTGAGTTATGCCTGCCACAAATGAAGAAAGAACCCTAGCTTCCATTGCAAATAGCCTGTGGGTGGGGGCTTCTCAAGATTACATGAGCCAGGATGCTCCAGTTCCATTCACATTTGGCACTGCAACTGCTATGATCATCCTGAAACTGGTGCCCAATTCTGAAGCACTGGTCTCCTCAAGAGCCATGACTTAAGTAGGGGCTTTTCCTACCAAACGTTAATTATTGTACTAAATGGGCGCTTTTCCCACCAAAAATACATTAGTGCTCACTCATGCCACTCCAACCCACCCAAGGACAAATGGAGAAATTTAAATTTTAGGGTTTAAGGCATTATGTCTACTTGATATAAATTCTGGCAGCCAGTGGAGGCAAAAATATATCTCTGGATTTAGTTTCACAGTTTTCATATCATGCTACTGCACTCAGCTTTGAGGTTTAAAACAGTTGTTACCTAAGCAGGAACAAATCCTTATATGAATGGCATGGATGTAGCCAACTGTAGGAGAGTAAACAGGAAGAAGCATATTGAAGTTTTCATTTCCAAATAATCTTAAGGACTGTCCACTCTGGCTGATACAGATATTATTAAGAGAATGGTGCCTACTTTCATCCAAAGATTAGCTTAGACGAGGCTAATCACCAGAGAAGCATGTTCTCTGTATTTTCCATTTATAAAAATGTCTGTTATGCAGAGTAATTTCCCATGAAGACCCCCAAACACACACAGGTTCCAAGTATCACTTTTCGGGGGGGGGGCACCCAAATTCTTCACATGTGAAAGGTTTGTTTAAAATTAAGAGAAAAAGTCTTTCTGAGGCAACAGTTTCATGTATAGCAGCACTTTTCAACTATCCTACCCCAAAGATCTTTCTTTTCTTTGTCCCGCCTACATCCTCCAAGCCCTTTGTGTTTTCTGTCATTTAAGAAGACAATCCCTTTCAGACCAGTTCAGCTGGGTGGCACTTTAGCCCTCCTTCCCTTTTTGTTGCTTTTCTTCATTGTCACAGTTGTGTTTTTTTCTTGGCATCAGTGATGCAAATAGTTTTACATGATTGGCGTCCTGCTATTTCAGACATCCAAACAGTATATGCTGTTTAAAGTATGTCCTTCTTTTAGTCTCTTCTCCTCTCTTTGCCCTTCAGTATGATTGGTCTTCAAGCAAAGGGCTTTCTAGTGCTGTACACTGTTGGAACAGGGTATTTTTAATTTTATTTTTGTATTGATTTTGATCTTCAGCAGATCCAACAGATGTTTTAAAGCAAACAAACCACGCATGGTGGTTGTCAGACATTACTCACAGCCTAATCCCTTTATCCAAATGTAAAAGTTAAACATATGTAATCATATTCTCAAATAGATGGCAAAGTTCAGCGCACACTCAAAATGCCAGTATTGATCCCATCCAGTTTGGCTACTTAGTAGAGAGTTTGCATTTTTTTAAATTATTTGATATATCTAATGTGTTTCATATGTTGTTTACCTTGGATTTTAAAGTGTGTAAAAATATCAGAGTTTTAAACAACTTTGAATTTTATTATTATGTTACTATTTTATTAATTTGTGAGATGCCTTGAGTGCTATAAGGTAGAGAGTGGACAGATGGCATCTAAATTACCCTGATAACTTATACATAGGTTCATAAACCAGAGTGATGTAACTTTTTTATGAATTATCCTTGGCAAATAGTTTTACATTATTATCGAAGTGTTACCATTTTGGATGTGAAACTCCTGATTTGAATGGATTTACCTGATTTTGAAATGAAACAATTCTAACCATCTAGTATACTTTAATTTCACCCTTCCTCCAAGGAGTTCACCATGACAAATATGGTTCTTCCTTCCCCATTTTATCCTTCAACTAGTCCAAGGCCACCCAGCAAATTTCCATGGAAGTATGCAGAATTTGAACCCAGGTCCCCCAAATCTTATTCTACACCACACTGGCTATCGGTCCTTAATCTACAATGACATATATTTGCAAGATGGTGGGTGATGAAGCACCATGGGGCAGTATGATTTAGGGTGGTCCAAGAAGTAGAATTACAGATTTAACATCAGATCCTTCTTATGAACTGCTTAACCAGACACTGGCTACCATTAGAGAAGCTTTGGACATTCTGAGGTTTGTGGAGGCAAAGAACAGGAAATGCAAGTATCTCATTCTTCCTAGTTGTTGCCCTTCTTGGGAACAACTGAAGTGGTACTTTTACTATTCCATACCAGATTCTTAAGTTTCTGTGTAGAGATAGCTCAACAGCTGACAGAATATGTGGGGGAGGTGATCCTGAATGTTTTAGAGACTCACAGAAATAACATGTGAGGCACTTCTATTTCTTGTTCCCTTGCACAGCCAGATACTGGGGCATGTCCAGTCAAACCTAAGTGCTGAAATTGTTAATTCCTGTGCGAGATTTGAGTATGTGTTTATAGCAATCTTTGTATGTTATAATTTATTGAATATGCTAAGAGCCATTCCCATATCTGCAACACCTAATTCACAGTAATGACCAAGCTGATTGTCAATTTTCTATGTGTAAAAGAAGAATGGCAATAAAAATGGTATGTTAACCACAGAGTTATGAATAGGTTATTGTGATTTAGCACTTTCAAACTGTTAAGTAAATATGGAATGACAATCTAAATTAAACTTAGAATGAGATTCCTCTGGGTCATAAACAGATTAAACATATCCATTGTTCATGTTTAGAATATATGTTCCTATGAATATCCATTTTTCATGCTTCTTTCTGCAGGTTCTTCCACTAGGGTTGTATTACCTTAACAATGAAACAAAACAATTATGCTCATGTTTTAAGTTGGAAAGCTATAAGGAATCATTTTCAATTGGAAGGAGTGGAGTTTGAGACTTTTCCTGGACAAGTTCCATATTATTCATCAATTCAGTATTGAGGGATACAATAAATCAACAGATGGCTTGGTAATGAACACATATGTTTAAAAATCTATCACTATTCTTCACTCCATCGCATTTCACTGTGAGGTATGAGTCCAGGAAAGTTTCCATCAGCAAAGAAATACCTTGGAATGCACCAGCTAACTAGGAATGTGTCTAGCAGATGACAAAAAGCAAAACCATTTGAAATGACAAACCTTCATACATAAGAGGAATTACAGTGAAAAAAAGACAATAATGTGAAATTAAAGTGTGGCTAGCACATCTGGACTAAGCACTGGGGGATCTTTCCTGACCACCCATTGTCAGAGGACCACTAGGGATGTTGACTCTGTAGCCCATTTGCAAAATGCATATCCAGAACTCTGGATTTTTATGGGAAATTCCAACCCTTCCCTGTACAGTTTTGGCTGACATAACAGTACAGGACGGGAGTAGGAATTTCCTCTGGAAATATGATTCCCAACCATCACAAATTCTTCTGCAAGCTTGTCAAGATGCAGTCTCTCCTCACTTACAGGTATTAGAGCCACTTTAAATCAGTACATGGAGCTGACTTTTCAGTAGTTTCACACATGGATCTGTAATTAGATGGCTATTCAGTTAGAGGGTTTTTTTCTGTTCTGTAGTCTGCTTTGTATATATTCATTTTCTTCTTGATGAGGAAGCCCATTTGGCTATCTATGTTCATGGGTGAATCATACTGGAACTGGTAAGTTTACTATAGAAAACCTTGGACCAGTGCTGCCTGAGTATATTATTTACCTCTATGCAGTCTTTTTTTTTTTAGATACATTTCATAACCACTCATTCTGACATGGTGCTTAGAAGGAGGAGCATTGAGAAGATGGTGAGGAAACAGAGCACAAGTCTGAGAAAAAAATTGGCAGCCATTTCTACCATGAGCAGAGCCTTGGTAATCAGATGATCGCTTGGCTTACATTTTAGCTCCTGCCAAGATTCAGTGCTCCCTTTGCCTAACACATGTTTAATTTTAAAAGAAGGTGTTGTTGTAACAGCAGAAATCCAGTCTACTTGTTTCTGAATGGTGGGCTAGCTTGATTAACTACACAACCCAGCACATACTGTCCTGGAAAACAAAAGGATTTCTTATAATAATTGTATAGGAAAGAATTTTTGTTGACTTGGCTAGCTTTCTTGTCTGTGCTTTCTTGTGTGTGTGTCCTGCAAGTCTTCTTGCATCTCCAGCTCATCTAGTGGTCCATGGAGCCAGCCTGGAGAATTGAGTTTAGGAGCACTCTGGTCCCTCCTGTCTGCCTTGTTCCCCTTTTCTACCCCTTCAATATGCCTTGTTCCACCCTTCTTACTGAGACCGGCATTCTGTGGTGATCCCTGTGCCTGGGCCTCTATTTGTGATGGCAAAGGTGACTTTTGTTTTAATTTGCTAAGACAGACTCTCATGGGAACCCCATTGCAGTAATCATGTAAGGCACTGAATTTAGCTGCATGGAATGGAACTGACAAAGTGGACTGTGACTCATGAAAGTTTATATTGAAATAAACGTTGTTAGGCTTTAGGATTCCACTTGGCTTATGTTTTACTTATCTTCTCCAGGGACTGCTATATCCTTCCAGTCCTCCATTCTGAATTCCTTACCTGCTCTGTCCTGGACGCATTCCCTGATATTTGATGACAGATCTGTTACTGAGGATGATTACAAAATTTTAACTTTACTTTTTTTTCCTAGGTGATCTATGATAACAAAGGATGTGGTAGCAAAATCATTTTCATAAGGCAAGATACAGATGCTATGCTTTAGATATCTGGGAGGCCTAAATCTTTACCTGGAAATTCCTTTTATTCAGTCAAGTTTATTCCTTTTATTAGAAATAGCATCGTTCCTGAATATATTCATCTCTAGGGTGTAACTACTGGGACTGTTAAGTTGTGCTGAAGCCATTAGACTAAACCAGCTAAATCCAATTAACTTATATTTCATTGATTTGTGCATAATGCTGGTCAGGGGTCTTTTCGTAGAAGAACAGCTGCAGGAGTTCATTAGCATATGGTATGCTAATGAGCTATTAGGGTATTAGCATATGCCACGCCCCCTGACATCACCGGAAGTGATGTCAGAAGGGGAAGCAAAAGGGGGGGGAAGCATCTTCAAAAGCCTCCCCTTCCCTTCCCCAGCTGGTCTGGGTGGGGGAGCTAAGAGAGAAGGGGTTTAAAGTTTAAACTCCTTCTCATGAGAGTTGGGCCACAGGAGGAGGAAAGAGGGAAGGAAAGAGAGAGAGTAGAGAGAAGGAAAGAAGGAAGAGGGAAAGAAAGAGAGGGAAGAAGGAGGGAAACAGGGAAAGGAGGAATCTCCATGAATTTGCTAGCCTAGAGCTGGCAACCCTAAGGGGAACTGATCTCTGTAGCTGGGAGATGCACTGTGATTCCTCGAGATCTCCAAGCTGGCAACCCTAGAAGGAGAGAAGGAAGCATGAAAAGGAGAGAAGCTATGGAGCTTTCATAAAAGGAAAAGAGGGAAGGATGGGTGAGAAGGAAGTGAGATGTCTCCTGCAAGTCCTTGTGGGCTCCCGCTTGTGTGTTTATATTTTTGATGTATTTATATTATGTTATATTTAATTGCACTATCTATCATCTATCTATCATCTGTCTACCTACCACTTTTAATGTCTGAAATGTTTTATTGCTCACTGTATTGGAGACTCAGAACTGGGTGGAAAAGCAGAATAGAAATGTTTTAAACAAAATGAATGAACTAAGTCCATCAGTGATACATGAATGTTTGAATCCTGCCTAACCATCTTTCACATGCCTACATTCCCCTGGAGTCTTGTGATTAATAACTATGTCTTTGAGGTCTTTGCTTCCTGACTTGTAGTGTCCCTTAGTGGCTCATGCCAAGTTATGTACTTGATTGGAGAATGCATAAGTCTGGGAAGTTTGAGGGAGAAAAGTCATAAAATATGATACTCCTAACCAAATATAAAGGTAGTTTAAGAAGAGTCGTATTTTCAAAAGATTTATTGCAGGAAATGAAGTACATGGCAAGTGCCTTTCACATTCTTCCTTCCCATTTTTCAAAAAAGTTCATAGTAGAGCAGGGATTCAAGAAAGTTACATTTCCCCAGAGGGAATTAATTTTTTTTTACAAAAATTACAGAGCTTTTTATGAACCCAGCGTAAAATCCTATTGAGTGCACAGGAATGGTTACGGAGAGAACAAATGTCAAGTAAGATATTAATAGGTTGTGAGGCAAAATTCAAATTGACAGTCCACCTGAATCCCCCCCCCCAAAAAAAAAACAATTTGTCCAGTCCAAGAGAAATGGAAAGAATAAGAGAAAGCCCATAATTCAGTGGTGAAACACATGCTTTCCAGGTAGAATGTTTCAGTTTCAACCTCTACTAGTAACCTCAAATAATAGAAACAGGGAAAATGTGAGCCTTGGAGTACGCTTCCGGTCAGTGCAGACGTGTAGGCCAGATAAGTCAATAATTTCAGTCAGTAGAAGATATCTTCATATACATCTTCTCCATTTGTGCAAAAGCTACTGATAAGTGGTAAACTGTTTCAGGACCAGCATTTGTCATACTGGCTTTTAAATTACTGGCAAAGTTCACAGTATTTCATTAACACTGTTGTCCCTCCTACACATACAGTGATAATGACAGCTCTACTGTACCTGTGATTCTGTGGTCTGGCAACACAATTTACAAAAGGTTCCTCCCCAAAATTTCAAGGTGTTTCCCAACCCAGAACTGCCATTGTCTGTGACCAAACTGCATACTAGACATTTGAATTCTTGTTCATGTGTTATTATAGTTTTTGCTGCCACTTCTTGTAAGTATTCTGCTGTGTGTGCATTTCCTGACATATCAATTGTTTCTATAAGGAAGACAGTCTCTTCTTATGTTTTTATACAAACACATACAACAAGATCATTGTGGACATTACTCCACCCATCAAGACTTAGGTTAACAATTTTACCCTCTAGAGCTGTTGCACATTTCTCCCTTTCTCTGTCTTATACTTTATCCAGCAGTTTCCCTGCAACATCTGCTCTGATGGGTGGATTGTATCCTGGTCTCAGTGACTGAACCAAATTAATGGTGCAGGTTTCCAATCAGACGGAAAGACGAGTTTGTTGCATAAACAAACTGGGCAATTTTTAATCCATTAACACTTTTTCTAATCTGCTGGTTTTTATCACAGACTTATCTATTGTGGTTCCTGGATGGTGGTTGTTGTTGTTTTTTCTTTTAGGTGATATACTGTGGATGTTGATGTATATGGTGTGACTGAAACACTATCCTGGACAGATAATGCTGTGAAGAGGCATGTGATCTCTGCAGACACAAATTCAGTTATGAGAACTATAAAACCAAGCATCTGTGATAATATCATCTAGCTAGAAAAATTGTGCAATAATTTTACAGAAACCTCTGGAAGAGCATGACAATATGAATGGATTAATGGAATTAATTTACCAAAAAAATTAAACATTGCATGAATATACAGCCCATGCTACATAATTAAAAACTAATCCTTATTTCATGATGAATAACCTTTGGACTATAATGTATTTGAAATAGAAAACTGTCTTTAGATAGATTTTTCCTCAAAAAGCATTTTATTTAAAAAAATCTGGTTTAAATTAAAAAGTCCAATTCATGCCAGCAACACAAATTTTCCCAGAATACATTGAGCAATTACAAAGACAATATGTGCTGAGTTGGTAGTATAGTACAGCAGCACTACCATTTACTTAAAAGTACCAATCCATTGCCTGCCCACCCCCTGAATGAAACAGGACACAATTTATGAGTTAAACTGGGAACTTTATTTACAACAAGCTGATCTGCATAAATTAGTTAACACATTAAAGCACAGACTGCCTCAGGTTTGCAAGGCAAGCTTCTTAAGAAGGCAAAACCACCCCGGCTCAGAGCTAGGTACGGAATCCTTCTGAACCTTTCTCATTCATGGCCCATGCACAAGTTTGTAGAGGGGATGGATGGGAATAATCCTGCCCCTGACTGCTAAGCCTTAAGACTTGTCATATGCCCCCCAACCCTGAAGAGGCTCCCATTGAGTTACCCAGACTGCCAAGCCGATAGGCACTCAATTTGAGGACCCCCCTCTATCTCTGATATCTTGGGGTGCTTACCAATTCAAAATCCCCTCAACCTGCATTTTTCCCAATTTCCCAGTTAGGGTCTAACCAGCTTAACCAGGCCTATTTATATCTCACCACCTTGGACCATGAGGAGCAGGCAAAAAAGACACCCCCCCCCTTTATGGCCAATTTGAGTGAGGCCCCCAAAAAAATTCTGCTCAGCCCCAAACTGATGACCAGCTAATCCAACATGGTCTCAAAAGAGGGAGGGAGGGTGGAGAACTTGCACCACATCAAAATGCGGAGGGAGGCCGCTTCCATCCAACCTGGCTGGTGGGCCAGCTTCCCATTGGGCAAGATTTTCCATGCTGATCCTGGATTGGCTCCTTTCCTCCACATGTGTCCTCCCTAGGAGTTGGGGGAGTGGGCAAATGCTGGTGCCCATCCCACTCAGTGGGCGCCGGTCTTCTGTTCATAGCATCAGCATGCCACTTTGTTTCTCTAAACTGGTATCAGAAACATTTCTTGTTCATTCATATCATGCAAGGATTTTTCATTGGAATCACAAAAAACAAACAAAAAACCTACCTGGTTCCAGATCAGTATCAAAGTCCTAAATTGTAAAAGACTTCAATCATAATTTGAGCATTTAGTCTGCACATCACAACTGAACAGACAATCTACAATAAGAAGACCCAAGACTAAAATATCCACACAAACCTTTTCCCTAAAGAAGGTGATCTTTTTTGATCCAGATTACAATCACTTCAGGGTCAACACAGAAAGGCATTTTGGCAAGTCTCCAAACTGACAAAAAAAGAGAGTCCATCAGTTTTTGCTGCTATCACTTGCTTATCCTATGCCAGTACTAAGGAAAATAAAAAGCAGTCCAGATGCTAAAAGGTAACCAGATGTTTCAGTTACTCTAGTCTCTAGATATTAATAGTATGTGCTGTTGTCATGAAACAACAAAAAAAACTATTCTACCTTATTCTTGTTATTGAAATATACCAGTTTTCAACACTGCATCACAGGTGCAAGAAAGGAGATGGAGTTCCCTTGGCTGACAAAAAGATCTGTGTTCCTGACCATCAATCCATAGAGAGCAATGAAAGCTTTCAAAGGCAGTGCATTATTTCCTTACAAGGAACTTGTTCTGCCAATTGCATTCACCCTATAAGTAGAACTGAAAATCTCTTTAACTTCTGGGTGTTTTCTGAAGTACGTTGATGGACCGTGCATAAAACATCCAAAGGGACTTCCATCTACTGATTCAAACACAAATTAAATTCAATATTCATAAGCCTCTTAATTCATTTCCTAGTATTATTCACATGAGGGTTTGTGTGTGTTTTTTGGTCCATAACAAACTCTGTTCAAGGTCAGTCTCTCAAATGGGAAGTTGTCAATGCTCACCATTTAGATTTCTGTCTTCAGGACCATTGTATGTCCCTGCCAGTTTGGTATAGTGGTTAAGAGAGAGCCAGTTTGGTGTAGTGGTTAAGTGTATGGACTCTAATCTGGGAAAACCAGGTTTGATTCCCCACTTCTCCACTTGCAGCTGCTGGATGACCTTGGGCAAGCCATACTTCTGTCAGATCTGTTCTCTCATGAGCAGTTCTTGAAAGAGATTTCTCAGCCCCACCTACCTCACAGAGTGTCTGTAGTGGGGAGGGGAAGGGAAAGGAGTAAACTGTCAGGCACTTCAAAAGGACAGCCAAACAACAGACTTTGTGAGAAGATAGAGTTTATTCAGCTGCAGTTCTAAAAGCGCATTAACGCTGCATTGTCAGGAATGAAGCACACAAAGAAACATCTACGGATATACCCCACTGAGCTAGCCCCCCCCTAAGCATTCTACCAATAGCTACATAGCCCGCACGCGGGAGAAAGGTGCGAAAGTTGGTCGAGCCATAAAGGGGTCCTGCTGTCCGTAACGGAAAACCAAAATCGTATGACAAGGCCATTTGGTCAGATAGGAGATAGCCCAGGCTGAGGAACACTCTGTTGCCTCGGCAACCTCCCCACTTCCCCCCCTCCAAGCACAAAAAGTTACAGATCATCTCATCCTCCTCCCCTCCCTCACATCTTATGGTAGGATCACTTGATATTCTGCCCCTCTGATGATAAACGCCCGCCCTTCGGCTTTAATGGGTACAACTTGTGAAATGCACGGATTAATCGGGGGGCCCGAACATTGTCCGCCCTCACCCATTCCCTCTGTTCAGGCCCAAAATCCACCCACTCAATCAGGTAATACAATCGGTTTCTAGAGATCTTCGAGTCCAGAATTTGCGCTATCTCATAGTGTGGTTCCCCCCTCACCATCGGGGGGGGGGAGCAGGTCACGTCGGTCTCCATTCGTTCTCCCCAGGCGAGCGTCTTAACAATCTGAGGTGGAATACAGGATGCAGAGCTCTCAGTGATTTAGGTAGTATTAGTTCAACAGTCACATTATTCAAAACATGTTTGATTTCAAAAGGACCAATATACTTCCACCCCAGTTTCTTGCTGGGTTGCAGCCTTTTTAAATTCTGCGTGGATAGATACACAAACTCCCCTGCCTTTGGGGTCCACGACTTGTCCCATTTCTTGTCAGCCTGCTCCTTGTAAACCGACTTAGCATCCTCCAGAGTTTGTGCAAGGAGTGGCCACGCCACCTGCAGTTTTTTACACCATTCCCCCGCCTCCCCTTTTGGCAAATTTGGTGAAGCCAAGAACAGGAGCGGCGGGGCTTCATAACCATGCACAGCCATAAAAGGGGACATCCCTGTAGAGGCATGACACGTGTTATTGTAACAGAACTCCGCCAAGGGCAACAAAGATTCCCAATCGTCCTGCTGGAAGTTAGTAAAACATCGCAAGTACTGTTCAAGGGTTTGATTCACCCGTTCCATTTGCCCATCGGTTTCTGGGTGATACGCACTGCTTAATGCCCTTTCCACCCCTAACAGCGTCATCAACTCCCCCCAAAATTGGGAAACGAATTGCGACCCCCTGTCTGAGAGCACCTTCCCAGGGAGAGTATGGAGTCTTACGACGTGCAGCAGAAAAGCCTTCGCTAATTTCTTAGCCGAGGGGATGGACTTGAAAGGAACGAAATGTGCCTGCTTGGAAAACATGTCCACCACCACCCATATTACGGTCTTTCCCCCACTTGGTGGCAAGTCAGTGATTAAATCCATCGATACAACCTCCCAGGGGCGGGGCGGGGTCGGTAATGGTTGAAGGGGTCCCGGTGGCTTCCCCGGGCGATGTATTACTCATGAGGCAAGTCTGGCAGGCTTGCGTGAACAACGACAAGTCTTTTCTCATCCCCGGCCACCAAAATTGTCTCTGAAGTAATTACAGTGATTTAACAAACCCAGTGTACCCTGCAAGTTTAGAACCGTGTGCCCAACCCATGATCTCCCCTCACAGGGAAAGTGGAATGAAGAGCTTCCTGTATTTCCGCCAGCAACCCTGTCCGTCGGTCACTGCCCTCTCCTCCTTGGCCAGGAAGGCGCGGTTGGCCTCAGAAAGTTCCGATGTGAACTTCAGCTCCCATGGGGAAGTGGGGGGGGGCAGAGGTGGGGTCTTGGCTTTGTTCCGAGTCGTCACCACCACCCCCAGTTGCGAGGGTGTGAATCCCGAATCCCAGACCACCTCCCTCTTGTTGTCGTGTTGCGGGAGGCGTGACAGGGCGTCTGCTAGCGAGTTTGCCTTCCCTGAGAAATGGTGCAGTGTGAAGTCAAATTTTGAAAAGAAGTCGGCCCACCGCAGCTGCTTCGCGTTCAAGGACCGAGGCAAGCGCAGCAACTCAAGGTTTTTGTGGTCAGTCCAAACCTCGAACGGCACCCTCGCCCCCTCTAACCAGTGCCGCCAAGTGGAGAGAGCCAATCTTATTGATCCTGCTTCCCTCTCCCATATTGACCAGTTCCGTTCAGTGTCTGTAAACTTTTTGAACACATATGCGAGGGGTGTAATTTCCCATCCTCCCCCTCCTGCAAAATGCCCCCCCCCATAGCGACATCCGAGGCATCAACATGGATTATGAATTTTCTCACCTCGTCGGGGTGCGCCAACACAGGCTCGGATGTGAACAGAGCTTTCAACTGTTCAAACGTTCGCTGGCAGTCAGCAGTCCAGTTCAGTTTGGCCCCCAGCCAGGTACTCTCCAGGCCTTTCCCCTTAGTCTTAAGTAGGTCAGTGAGGGGCAGGACCACCTGCGCGAAATTCGACAGAAACTATCTGTAAAAATTCGCGAATCCGATGAACGCTTGGAGTTGCCGCCGTGTTTTGGGAGGCTCCCACCCCACCACATCTTGGACCTTCGCAGGGTCCATCTCAATGCCCTTCTGTGAGATACAGTAGCCGAGGAACGAAATCTCTGACCAATGGAACTCGCACTTAAATAGTTTGGCAAACAGTTTGTGCTTGTGTAACATTTTGAGAACCTCCCTAACGAGTTGCACATGGGATTTCATATCAGGGGAGTACAGTAAAATGTCATCAAGGTAAACAAGGACCCCTTTGAACAGATATTTGTGCAATATCTTGTTAATCAAATTCATAAATACCCCAGGGGCCCCTTGTAAGCCGAACGGCATCACCAAGTATTCGAACTGACCCAGGGGGTGTTAAAGGTGGTCTTGTATTTGTCTCCCTCTCTGATGCGCACTCGGAAGTACGCATCTTGTAAATCAAGTTTGGAGAACACCTTCCCCCCAGCCACCGCAGCGAGCAGATCCTTAATCAACGGCAGCGGATAAGCATTAGTTGCAGACACAGCATTAAGGCCACGGTAGTCTGTGCACGAACGGAGCCCACCATCTTTCTTCTTCCGGAACAGGATGGGAGTGGCAACTGGTGAAGAGGCCGGCCGTATAAACCTGCGCTCTAAATTCTTATCTATGAACTTTCTGAGCTCCACTTTCTCGGCTGGGCTCATAGAGTATAGCTTCCCCTTTGGGAGTTTCTGGTTGGGTAACAGTTCAATGGCACAGTCAGAGTTGCGGTGGGGGGGCAGTTCATCCGCCTCCTCCTCCCCGAACACGGCAGACTAGTCCCGATACTCTCGGGGAATCGTATTGCAGCCTGTCTCAGCCACCCCCACCACCACAGGGCAGAGCTCAGGTTTCCGTGGACCCCAGTCGCCTTACCAGGTATGGGTCTCACACCGTGGGGAAATGAAGTTAACAATCCC
Organism: Gekko gecko; assembly: GCA_029375565.1. Lineage (NCBI taxonomy): Eukaryota > Metazoa > Chordata > Lepidosauria > Squamata > Gekkonidae > Gekko > Gekko gecko. Next base: position 60,396,222 of record JAPDNY010000004.1, read on the forward strand.
AGCCTCCCATAGTATGTGTGGGTCGTGATCAAAAAACCATGGGCTCCCCAAGACAAGTGAAAACCTTGCGGTGGAGGTCACCATGAATGGTCGCACCTCCCAGTGTTTCCCCACTCCCATCCGTAGAGGAACAGTCTCGTATTTACAGGGCTCTTTCATAGTGGAGCCATCCATTTGGGTAAAAACCAGTGGCTCTGCCAGTTTCACTACTTTGGCTCCTAGCCCAGTCACTAGGGAGGAATTAATAATATCTCTCCCACATCCTGAGTCTACTAACGCTCTCACCCTCACGTGGGTCAGTAGACCCAGGTCCATTAGGGTCACGGTCATGAAAAAAAGGGAAGAGGATTTGCTCACCGGATTAAGCGCCTGAGAGTCCGGGGGACCTGTTGTTCAGCGCTGTTTACAGCAGGTCTGTCTCATTTCCCGCCACCGCGGCGGTCTCCTCCTCCGACGACTCAGTTTCCTCTCTCAAAGGGGCAACCTGCAGGGCCCTTGCGCCCCTCTGCTTTCCCGGGGGTTTCGGTGTAGATGTCTCGAACTTCTTTTTAGGCCCCTTCACGGCACTTGGCAGGGAGGATGACCCTGGGCAACTCGCAGCGAAATGGCCTGCCTCTCCACATTTTAGGCACAGCCCTTGCTTCATCCTGCTCTCGCACATCCCGTCTTTTGGCCGCTGCGCAGGGTTCGTCTGCCGGCTCTTTAGAGGGGTGGTGGTAGGCTGGGTCGTTTCCCCCAAAGCCGCTGCATCATCCAGTTTGATGGCTTTCAGTCGAGTCTCAGTGGCCGCTGCTTCTTTCATCCAGCTCGATAAGGTTTCTGGGTTTTGTCCTCGCATAACTGTGCAACGGATCTCTGGGTTCAGGCCCAGGCAGTACTGTTCCGCTAGTACGCCTTCGGGCCAGCCTTGGATCTTGGCAGCGTGTCTTCGGATCTCCGCCGTATACTCTCGAACGGATTTAGTCCCTTGGCGAAAGGCCCGGAGGAACGCCCGGGCAGCCTTGTTCGCGTTGGCATCTTCAAACTGGTCTTTCATCGCCCACATGAACGCATCCACCTCCCTCAGCTCGTGCCCGTCTTCCTGGTGTAAAGCCACATACCAGTCGGCCGCCACATCTTTCAGGTGGGAGGCGATGCCGTCCACTATCCATTCCTCACTTGGGAACAGGTGGCCCCAGTTCTCGATAAACTTCTCCGCCCTTACCAGGAAAAAGGAGAACTTCTCGGGCGTACCATCGAAAGTGGTGTCCAGCAGCTCTGCTGGGTTTGGCAACATGGGTCCCCAACCCCTTGGCATCCCTGGTGGCCTCGGTGCCAGCGGCCCCATGGGTGGGGGCCCCACGGGTTGGTCCGGGGGTGCCCCGGGCTGCTCCGGCACACCCCTGGGTGGCAGTCCAGCCGGTAGGGACAGGGGTCTCTGTGCTGGGGCCCCCACTGGGTCTGAAGATTGTCTCTTCTCCATTTCTTCTCGTATGCCATCCAAGATCATTTTCGGGATTCGAGACAAGGACTCGTCTATGAGGCACAGGAGTCGATCCTGGCTGGGATCCCCACTCCATCTTCGGCTTCCCATGGTCCTTTCCAAGTCTCGGGTGTCAGGGTAAACTTCTTCTTCATCCTCCACCATGCTCAAGCGGTAGACAGGTCTCTCGACCCGACTCTCCCGTACCGATGCTCGGGGGTGAGGAACCACGTCTCAAGTGTCTCTGTGAGCGGCTTCGTCCAGTCCCACCGCTTCCGCGGCCTGGTCGTCACTCCAGCACATGCTCCCCCGTACGGTTCTCCGTAGAGCCCTCCCAGGTCGTAGTTGTGGCCCCATGGTGCTGGGGCACTGGAAACCGAGACCACCGTCATGGTCACGGCCACGGTAGATGTCAGAACCTTCTCCTCCTCCGAGGTTGGGATCGGGGTGGTATCTCCCTCATCACTCATCTCTGGGAGAGAAGTGCAGTGTAGATCGAATCCCAGTCGAAGATGATTCCTGACAATCTGTCAGGCACTTCAAAAGGACAGCCAAACAACAGACTTCGTGAGAAGATAGAGTTTATTCAGCCGCAGTTCTAAAAGCGCATTAACATTGCATTGTCAGGAATGAAGCACACAAAGAAACATCTATGGATATACCCCACTGAGCTAGCCCCCCCCCAAGCATTCTACCAATAGCTACATAGCCCGTGCACGGGAGAAAGGTGCGAAAGTTGGTTGAGCCATAAAGGGGCCCAGCTGTCCGTAACGGAAAACCGAAATCATATGACAAGGCCATTTGGTCAGATAGGAGATAGCCCAGGCTGAGGAACACTCTTTTGCCCAGGCAACCTCCCCACTTCCCCCCCCTCCAAGCACAAAAAGTTACAGATCATCTCATCCTCCTCCCCTCCCTCACATCTTATGGCAGGATCACCTGACAAAACTGCTCTGATACTCCAAGTGATGGGCGGGGTATAAATCCAGTCTCCTTGTCGTCGTCGTCGTCATCCTCCTCCTCCTCCTCCTCCTCCTCCTTGTGTTCAGCTTTTGGAAACTATGCCATTTATCATTAACATGGAAATACAATGGCAGGAGAAGTGGGAAAGGCATTGCTAGCAGTAGATGAGTCCTAACTAGGCTAAGCTTTGCCATCCTTTCCTTGCAAGCACTTAAAGCCTGCACAAGGCAGAGGTATGAGCCAAAAGGCTCTTTGCCTTGGGTTGGTAGGTGGCATCTTTGACCAAGGTGGACCAAGATCAGCCTGGGACCTTTGTTTATAGAATTGTCTAGGGTAGGGTCAGCAGAGAGGGAGCCATTGGGTCTTGCCATTGGAACAATCAAGCCCATGTCCACAGGTCTGGCCTGTTGTCAGGAGGATAACACGAGCTGGCCCTCAAAATGGGAAATGCTGTATGAAATCGGATTGGGTGACATCAGCGGTTTCAGTTGTTGTGTGAACTTTAAGTGTGAGTGTGTATGATTATTGTTGTAGATCACCGAGAGTACTGCAGTTTAATTTCGTTGTACTATGTACAATGACAATAAAGTAGTGAGATGATGATGATGATGATGATGATGATGATGATGATGATGATGATGATGATGATGATGATGTCTGGGGAAACTGGCAGGATCCCTGTGGCTTGCAGGAGAAGACTCTCAGCAGTGGGCACCTGGAAGCCACAGTGGGAAGAAATCACAGGGCAAACAGCACAGCTACCAGCAGGAGCCCCACAAAGCCTCCTTCTCAGCAGACAGAAGGATGGCTAACTGCCAGCCCCTGGGACCCACTAGCAACTGCAGGAGGCAGAAGGGGCATAGGAGTCACCATTGAGTCCAGGACCATGGCTCTTACAGAACTTGGATGGAGGAAGAGCCCCCTTGGAAAGTAGGGGGAAGAGTTGGCAAAAGCAGTGTCCTTAAGCCCACAGGAGTGTGAAATGGGGGGGGCAGGACAGCAAAAGTCCTAACCTGACCAACCATTGGACCATAGACACACCACTCCCATAGCTGCCACCCAGGGAGTAGAGGCATGTGGGGGAAAGCTGGAGGTGTCCTACCCCAGGAAACATTTTAAAGAGGAAACCCTAGGAAACCTGGGGAGAAAGGGACATGTTTTGCTTAAGAAATTCAAGGAGAGGCAACTGGCTAGAGGGAGAGAGGGACCTGGGTGCAGTGCAATCCCCCCTTCTTGTTCCCTTCTGAGGCCCATCCCAGGGCCACCCTTAGAAAAGGCGACACTGAGGGTGCATTATCTCTGACTCCAGCCAGGTTTTGACAGAATTGGACATATATATTGGGTTTTTGGTGAAATGAATTGGTTCTCTTCAGGGATAAATAATACAGACAAATAAACGTCATAAAGAATATGTTAACTTCACACTTATATGTTAAAGAATATGTTAATTTCACACACTATTTGAAATACCTGTTTTAAAAGTGAATGCAGAACACTCTGCTCCACCAGAGCAATGCTTGTAGAGTTGCTCCAGTCTAAGCACAGTGAACTCATGACTGCCATAGATGGCAATCACTCAGCTGTTTATTTGCATTTTCTAAACACTACAAACTACAACAGAAAAGGGAGAGGGAAACATCTAGATCTAGGGAGAAAGAAAAGATAACCACAACTAACTAAAACCCCAAGAGATGGAGATCTTCAATAATGCTTATATCCGTGATAGTCCATAAAGAGCTTTAAAAAGCATTGAGCATGATCTAATAATCCCAATTCTGCATCAGCTTAACTATTTTCCCAATTCCAGAGCCCTCCCCAAGTCATCTTATAAAATAAGGCTTTATATGGGCTTTCAAGATCTCAGTCCTTATTTTTGCTTCTCCTTGTGGTCTCTCAGTTGGTAGCTTTGTTTGGGAGCAGCTGCCCCCTTTTCTGCATCCGAGTTCCCATCAGAAGATACAGAGTCCAACTCGCCAGTAGATTTGCTGTCTTCTTCTTCTTTCATCTCCTCTTCTGGATCTCCCAGTTGCAGCTGCAAAAACTCTCGAGCTTTGAAAACAGAGTCAATTTTTTCTCTTCTTTCCTTTATTTTGAAAGTGACGCCTTTGGGAATTAACCACCTGTATGCTATTTGTTTGTAAAAAAAAAAAAGGATTAGTTCCTTATACTTCTGTATCTTTTTTCTTATCTCAAATGGAATGTCTTTTAGGATCCTTATGTTGTTGCCTCCGATTTTCAGGGGTGTATTTGTGGTTGCTTTTAAAATTAAATCTCTTAAATGTCTCTTTGAGAATCTCACAACAATTTCCCCAGGCAGATTATTCTTCTTAATATATGTGGAGTAAGCTCTATAGGCCACATCCATTTTGCTGAAGATATCGTCTGATTTCAAATCTGTCATTGGGGCCAATGCATCGCTTAGTATTTGCTTTAGATTCTCATTAGGGGCTTCTGACACCCCTTGGAACCAGAGTACCATATTTGCTCTTTCCATTTGCAGCTGTAACGTGTTTCCGTCAAAGCTTGCTTCTTTTCTAGCACTTGCATCTTTTCCCCTGCTTTTGTAGAGCTGGCATCAAGTTCCTTTACTTTTTCAACCACCTGCTCTGTTTTCTTTGTGGTTTCTGCAAGTTGCAATTGCTGTGCTGCAAAATTCTGGTTCAAAGTTGTCAATTGCTGGTTGATGTTGGTCATCTGGTCCAGCAGAGGGTGTAGAGAATCTGCTAGAAGCTTAGGGAACTCTATGGTCTCTTCCGGCCTCGGGTTCATGCCTCCTGGTGGTTTCAGTTTCTGTCCTTTGTCAAGTCACCTCCCCACCATCTCTCTGTATTGTTTACTTTAACTGAAAGTTGTAAAGTCTCTGAATGCCTCCAATGTGCTTTGACTTCGACTGGTAAGGTTTTTTAAGTTGGTTTTTATGCTTGATCTTCCACTCCCCCCTTGCTAGTCTGCTTTAAAGTCTCTGCATTTGGGAAGGGCCTCTCCCCCACTCACTTCCCACACTTCTGCCAAGGGGGGTGCTTTCCTTTTAAACCGCCGATTCTCTGTTTTTAAATTACTCACTGTTCCTTGCTTGTCTTATGACATTGCTTGTGATCGTCTGGTCGCACGATCTCCTCCATTTGTTCCAGCCAGCATCTCTAGGTCTGTTCAGATGCACAGAAGCTGGACCACTGGAGCGAAGGAGCGCCTCGATTCTCCAGCATCTTTCTGGAGAAGAGGCAGCCCCCTCAGAAGCCCCTTGGCTGGGAGCCTTTTCTCCAAGGCTCCCAGGGAGTAGCAATTACTCGCCCCCCTCCAAACCCTATCGCACAGATCGTGTCCCGGGAGCGTCCTGGAGACATGTCTGCTTTCAAGCCGCCATTAACCAGAAGTCCCAATCACACCGCTGATAACACAGTTCTTATTTTCCTTAGATTTCCTCCTAAGGTTCATAGCAAGCGGAATTTGGATTGAATATTGCAGCTCTTATAAATGCAAATTCTGCTTCAACAGTTTTGGGAGCCACATTGTGCTTTCATTTGGTTGGATCCAAAGTACTGAGAGCTCATCTTTCCCACTTTACCCTGTCTTCTGCAGCTTTTGTGCCAGCCAACTATACTGCTCCTGGGTGACAGGGAACCATTTTCTCTTCATGCCAGGGCTACTTTGGATGTGATCCCATCACAGCAAGAATCATAATCTCAAAATGCATTACTTATGCTGACTTTTCCCCACTGAAACAGATATTCATATATTTTCATTATCTTTGTATTGTTTTTAATTCTCCCATAGTTTGTGTCCTACATGATCTATTGTCGCATTTTTATTGTTTTTGAAGATTCTTTCTGCCAACAGGCACCCTCTGGAGGAAAATATTTTATTCCCATTTGTCAAGAATACAAAAGACAATGGGGAAAAAAATGTACTCAGCCCCTAAATGTTTATAGGATCCTAAAGGAAACAACTTGGGTCAGAGGGAGATTTCCCAATGGTTCATTCCCCTTCAAGATCCAACACTGGGTCCCAGCTTCTTCTTCTTCTCTACTAATAATTTCAATAGTAATTTTTGTTTCTTATATTTATTTTCCTTGATTGACTGAATTACAACATAACCCACACAAGTATAATTTCTGGTCATTTCAGAGGGATTTGTATCTGTGCAACCAATAGAAAAAAATCGCCATTTACATTAAGGCACACACCCACACAACCAGCTTCCTCATTTCTCGTGTATTATGAATATGTGAACAAAATTATAGACTTCCCCTCTCTTGACTGTTCTGGCATATATCCCCAAAAGGGAGGAAAAACCTTATAAAGTTTCCTTTGGCCCAAGCAGCTGAAACATCTGTTGCAATCATGAATGGCTTGTTGGCTAGGTGCACAAGCCAGAGCCTGTGTTTAATTAGCTCTGCTGCTTTCACTGCTGTTCCTTCAGTCAGTGGGAAATAGTTTTAGGGCTGTAAGGAAACAAAAGAAATTAATGCTTGTTACTAATAAGATGGGGAAAGCAATGTGAGCAGACAGGAAGGAGGAACATGTTGGGCCAATGAGTGTATTGTAACTTCGGGCTCCATCTATAACAGTCATGTTCTTCTCAGACTTCTTAGAAGCAAACCTAAAATTCATGAGGTTGGGGAGGCTGATTTTTTTTTTTTTTTGTAAACACAGCTGCTTGGCAAATGAGAGCAATGAAAGTGGCAGGTTATGTTTCCCCTCCCCTAGAAAGGAACTTCAGTTATTTTAAGTGACACTGGGGAGAGAGACTCAATGCTGACCTCTCTGGAGCTGGCCAAATAGCATGTTCCTTCAAAACAGAACTGGCAAAAGGAAGCATACTTCTCTTCTTTCAGAATAACAGGTGCAAGTAAGGCCCTGTTGTGAGACTGTACTAGAAGTGTTTACTTGACTCTGCGATGAAACGATTCAGCCCATCTACTTGCACAGTGAACCAATTGCAGACTTTTGCAAGCTTCCTGAAGAAGAAATTTATTGTTATAACAAAAATTTATCTGCCACAGCTTCATACTATACAAAATGAAGAGGAATTTTTACAGGATTGGTTCAAAGTATTTGGTCAGCCCGACCAGTGTATACTCACTGTGCCTTCACATTTTCCCACCAACAGACATGAGATGCAGAACCTTGGATCCAACCAGCAGGAACAGAGGGAACAAGCCAATTACTTTTGCGTCCTATACTGTTGACAGTGTGTTGGCATTCTCTTCACTGTGCTACCCCCAAACAACTCTTTATTTTGAAGACTCAAAACTTGAAAAGAAACTACTTGCAAGAAAAACAAGGGTGTTTGCTGGAGTAACTGGGAAAGACTTTAGCTAGTGGTATAGCACAAACATTGACCATATAGTCATATGAGCATTTTTTTTCAGATACTGGATACTGTGAAGGAAATAGAAGAATACTATAGGCAGTTGTATAAGGATGGTATGGTTGGTATGGTGGCTCTTGATGGGGCCCAAGAGTTACTTGAGGTGTGGTACAGTCATGGAACGGTGGAAGAACTGACAATGGATTTTATTTATTTAATTATTTACTAGATTTCTAACCTGCCCTCCCGCCAAAGCGGCTCAGGGTGGTTTTCTGATTTGGTTTGGTTTTTTTTCTGAACCTAAACTTGGAAGTAGGAACTGTAAAGTGAAAAGAGGGAAGAGGAGTAAGTGTAACAAGTGGATAAAGAGGAAAGCCCAGAAAATATTTAGCTACAGTAGGCTTCAAACCTTATATAAAAAGGATCAAAAGAAACTAGTGTGTGTGGGGTTTTTTTGGCTGGGAAAGACAATCGTCTACAGAGTTCAAAGGTTTGGGTCAATTTAGATTGTATGGATGGGCAGATAATGACTATTTTCAAGAACTGGTGACGGAGGAAGAAGTATGGAGTAATTTGATGGATATGAATGAGAAGACAGCTGTTGGGCCAAATAAGATTAGCATTAAGGACTTGAAAGTTATGTACTTGGGTAGATGGATATTATGTGATTTTTTCAATATATAGTTGCGAACAGGATTCCAGATGTGGTGAAAAATTGTAGGTCTAAACTGATTCCTAAAGTATAAGATAAAAATGGCTTGAAAGAGATTAGTAACTGGAGACCATTAACAATAGGTTCAACAGCTCTTAGATTACTTTTGACGATTTTGACCCATAGATTGGAAAAAGCTTGCCCGGCCAATCCTCATCAGAGAGTTTTTATTTCATCTCCAGGATGTTCTGAAGTTCTTGAAGTTTTAAGGATGATTATGAAGGATGCCAAACAGGGAGGAAAGCACTTAGGAGTTGCCTTTATCGACATACCCAAAACTTTTGACTCTATCTCATATGAGCGCATCATATGGACTTTAAAAGATAGAGATCTAGATGATCATATTATTGGGCTGATTAATAGTTGCATGATTGGAGCTAGCACATGCTTCCAGGTAGAAGAAGAAGAAGAAGAAGAAGAAGAAGAAGAAGAAGAAGAAGAAGAAGAAGAAGAAGAAGAAGAAGAAGAAGAAGAAGAAGAAGAAGAAGAATTTCGATTTATACCCCGCCCTTCACTGCCCAAAGGCGTCTCAGAGTGGCTTACAAACTCCTTTCCCTTCCCCTCCCCACAACAGACACCCTGTGAGGTAGGTGGGGCTGAGAGAACTCTAACACAAACTGTCCTTGAGAGAATAGCTGTGCCAAAGCTTGTGACTGACCCAAGGTCACATCAGCAGGTGCAAGTGGAGGAGTGGGGGAATCAAACCCAGTTCTCCCAGATAAGAGTCCGCACACTTAATCACTACACCAAACTGGTTTAAAGAGGGAGAGACCCCTCCAATTTGGTTTTTGAATGGTGTTAAGCAAGGTTACCCCTTGTCACCTATTCTTTTCAATATTGCCATGGATCCCTTGATCAACACAGCTGCTAGCATGTGTGATGGTTATAAAATGGGAAATGCCAACATCTCCATACTGGCTTTTGTAGATGATCTTGCCTTAATAAGTGACAGTAGGAAGTCTATGGAGTCTTATTTAGATGTTGTATGAGCCTTTTGCAATCTTACTGGGTTGAAGGTACAAGGGAAGAAGTGTTCTAGGCTTTTGATAAGCCCAGCACAAGGGTCCTACATAAGAAATTACTTTAAAGATTGGTTTATTGGAGGTGAAAATTTTGGAGCCCGGATTGGAACAAAGCTACTTAGGAATTAAGTTGGATCCATGGAGAGGAATCTGTAAGGCTAATTCTATTAAACAGATAAAGACGTGGTTACATAACATCTCAAAAGCTCCTTTAAAACCAGCTTCCGTTTTTTGGTGGCTTGCACCTTGACGTGTCCCATCGACCCTTTGATGGAGACGCACCAAGCCAAGGCTATCAGAAGGGGTCTTGGCTGGTTCCAGACCCCTACAGACTCTCTGTAGGAGACTCTCAGCCTGGGGAGCCAGGATAAGCCTCTCCCAAGGGAACAGCTGAGGGATTGAGGCTTGCCTGTCCCCAAGAGATCCTGGCATCTCTGAGCCATCATGGCGACCAGAGCCGACCTCTGGATAAGCGGACAAGGAAATAAGTGAAAGTAACCCCAACAACAACCTAAACAGTGAGTCAATCAAACCCCTGTAAAAGTGAAGAAGTCTCAGTTTGCTAGATCGATCTGAGAAGGAGTGGTGGGCAGGGAAGGGCTGGAGATCCAACCCCTCTTGAAATGGAGCAGTTCTTAAGCATTACAGAAAAGAGAGAAAGAACAGAACTGACCATACAAGACTCCTTCTGAGTTTGAAAGCTACATTTTAAGCCAAGAAATGTTGAATTCAGATAAACTTTACTTTAAAAATAAAACTTTTCTTCTTCGTAAACAAAATGTCTGGGAGAGGGAGGAGAACAGCGGCAGAAAAGAAACCACTCCAGGAAGTACTGTACCAACGACTCCCTCCCAGACACAAGAAGTGGCTGCAGACTTTTCCAGATGTCAACTATCAATAACAAGCTGGATTCCATACAAAATCAACTTGCCCACATGAAAGAAGGGCCAATAAGATAGATAAAAGGATCGAGAAAGTTGAAACAAGGACTATAGATATTAAGCAAAAACTGGAAGAAGTCAAAAAAGAAAGAAATACAAATAAATACCAGCTATTACAACTTCAAATGGAAAAATCTATGCATGTTCTACACTTCCAAGGAGTTCCTGAACAGAAGGGAGAAGATTTAAAAACAACATTAAGTGGAGCGATAGCTTCCATCTCAGACCTAAAACAAGAGGATCTCCAGAGTGACATGGACTTGGCATACCGTACATACCCTGACTTTATAAGAAAAAACAAACTACCTGGTGAAATTTATGTCAAATTTTCTAAGAGAACCATGAGAGACAACTTTTTAAAAGCTACAACAGGAAAAACATTAAAAGTCAACAAGGAAGCAATTAAAGTCTTAAAAGACATCCCATTTGAGATCTGGAAATGAAGATGTCAATATAAAGACTTAATTATTTTCCTGTGAAATCAACAAATAGTCTACGATGGAGCTTTCCAGAAGGACTTGTGTTCAAATATAATGATAAGAAAATTAAAATTGGCTCTGTCCAAAAGGCCAAAAACTTTATGAAGCAACAGTTGGGCGCAGATAAAGACGATGATCCAAATCTGGAGGAAGGAGAGAAACCCAGCGAGGAAGTGTCAGATAATACTTCAAGTGACTTCAGCAGCTCCACTTCAGAGTCTGAGAAAGGAGCAGCAGCACCCAAAATAACAAAAGTGAAGAAGAAGAAGTGGAAGAAATAAACAATTTATTCTGGATTACAAAATATTTGACTTTAGCGTAACTAAATTTTATTCGACAGGGGCTTGGGCTTTCTGTTTTTATATTCTTCAATATATCATTGTTATTGCAGGAGTGAATTACTTATCTGTAAAGGTAAAGGTTCCCTTGCTCGAAAGCCAGTCGAATCCGACTCTAGGGTTGCGGTGCTCATCTCCGTTTCAAAGCTGAAGAGCCAGCGCTGTCTGAAGACGTTTCCGTGGTCATGTGGCCGGCATGACTAAACACCAAGGTGCACGGAACGCTGTTACCTTCCCACCGAAGTGGTACCTATTTATCTACTTGCAATTTCTTGCTTTCGAACTGCTAGGTTGGCAGGAGCTGGAACTAGAGACAGGAGCTCACCCTGTCATGCGGCACCCGGGTCTCGAACTGCTGAACTACTGACCTTCCAGAGCCTGCAGTTCAGCGTCTTAACCACTTGAGCCACCGCAGCTCCACATTTATACCCTTATCTGTAACCTAACGTAAAATTCTTGTCTTAAGTTAGCGGTAGTGTTCCCCTGTACCCTTACCTTTAGGTTTTAGGATGCAGGGTATAAAACCAATAAAATATTATTTTTAAAAAAGTTCCTTTAAAACCATTCCTGTGGTTAGAGCTTTTGAAGGCTTATATTATTCCAAGATTCCAAGATCACACAGATATTTCTTTAACCAACTTCTGGACCATTGATGATTTAATTTGTTCCAGAGTAAAATAATGGTTGCATTTGTCAGTATGCACCACAAATAGTCTTTTGTATGTTCAAGTAAGAGATGGTGGCGTGTGACTGGGTAAACTGAAAAAACTTATTCTCTTGATTAGGATGAAGAGATTATTTAGTGTGGCTCAATCACAGAACTCAGCTATAAGAGAAATTTGTTATGTGGGTGAGGTGCAAGAGAAATTTAATAAGTTATGGTCTTGTTTAGATGGCTTAGATCTCATAATCTAAGCCATCTAAACAAGACCATAACTTATTAAATGAATATTAATACTTATGAAAGAAGGGAAAATGAGACATTGAATGGTAACTTTAGGAAATGACATTGCCCCTTACCCACTAGTTACAAAGATGCAGAATTTGAGCGTTGGTGCTTATTAATTTGCCAAGGTAGTGGTGCTGCACTTTTTGGAGATAATAAAATTAGTAATGCTTGATCAGCAAAAAAATTGGCTTTTCAGAAAGGCACTGAAATAACAGCATTGAATGTAGGCAAATGTTATTCCCACTCGGGAGCTTTTTAGAAGAGGAAATCAGGAATTTCCTCAGAGTTGTAGAAAATGCAATGCAAAATAAGAGTCATCTTCTCACATTTTGGGACAGTGCCCAGTGGTTCAGAGTTTAAGGATCCAGAGACATAACAAAATTTGTTCTCTTGTTGATGAGGCTTGATCTAAGAGATGGAAGATCTATCATGAACCACATCGTAGGAATGAACAGGGTGTTTTGAGGGAACCTGATCTGATCTTTGTAAAATAAGGTTTAGCTCTTGTGGTGGATGTGACTGTGTGTTTTGAGTATCATTGACATGGATTGGAAGATGCAGCAACTGAAAAAGTAGCCTATTATTGCAATTTAGAGAACCAAGTGAAAGAATTGATGAGTTCAACTCAAGTAGTTATTTGATTTCCCTGTGGGTGTGAGGGGAAAATGAGTTGATGAAAGCTATCAGCTTCTTCGAGTGTTAGGACTTTCCAAATCAAGACAAAAATAGACTGCGAAATTAATTTCTTGATGGGCACTCCTATACTCAGTTGACAGGATCCACACTTTTATGAACACCTAAGCTGAGACAGGGTGCAATGTATGGATGACTATTTTCCATCTCCCATGCTGTGGGGCAATATCATTTGGTTATTGAAAAGGGTTCTGTTTTTATTGACAGCGCTATTTTAGAGTTCAGTTATATTATTATATTAGTTTGCATGCCTATTTTATTTTATAATGATGCATTCACTTTTATCATGACGGTCATTACCTATAAATGGATGAGCCATGGAGGTCTGACCAATCTCATTAATTCAGAATAAAGAGTCTTCAGTTCTAATACCCTGCTAGCCAGTGTCATAGCACAAACATCAACCACATATTCACATGAGCATTTTTTTCAAATACTGGATACTTGAATCTATCACGTTAGCCAAACTGTGATAAGCTTTTTATAATGATAATCAGATCACCATATAAATGAGATATGAGTGGCATATAGATGAGATATGAGGAGAGATGAATGATACTTTCATGGAACACTTTTGATTATTCAATTTGCTGTACAAATACCAAGAGTGAACATAATGTGTTTCTCTGAAATCTCCCACTTTATGAACTCAATTAGGTATCTGGATTATATCAAATAAGTGAATTATCAAGTCAACATAGATGTTCTTGTCAGGCTCACAATGTTAGATGTGAGAAAGAAAATATTCACACGTATTTCAACAAGTGTATGCCGAGTCCCAATGACCTTCCAACTAGGGCATTGTATACATGTGTACCTCCTTGGCCATGAAGTTTCCTGGATGATCCTTGGGCTTGGGTCAGTCACTATATGTCAGCCTGGCCACTGTGTTGTTCTGAAGATAAGATGGATTTCACCCTGAACTCTTCAGAAGGGAGGGCAGGACAAATGCAATGCATAAGATTTACTTCAAAGATTTATACCCTACTTTTCAATTCGAACAAATGTGGCTGACAAAAGATAGATATAAACACCAAGGAGTCAAAACAAATCTGAATTCTAGCCCCTCCCAAGCTCTCTCTCTTTCTGTCTCTCTCTCTAAACAGGAATGTTCTGTTTCAGGTTCAAGGGAAGCAAGGAATTCTAGGTTTTGGGTTCAGTTGTGGATGACATTAAAAAACCTTCTCTGAATTCATTTTTAGACTAGGTTTCAGGTTAGCAGGCTTCCTAATAAATATTAAAATAACAGTTCCATAACAAATAATAACCAAGACAGACCTGTTTCTGTGTGTGTTTGTACGCATGTGTACTCGCTCATACATGCATCATAAGCATGTGTTTGTAGTCCATAACATTTGTGGAAGCCTCATTAGAAACTATTATTAAATCTCTGACAAGATAAATGTAGCTATCAATACTGCACACCTGCTGTCTCCCGCTGAACTCTGATCTGACAGAAGAGAATATGTAATGGCACAACCTCAGCCTCAAACCCACCTGCAGTTTTTTAGGAAAGCTGCCAAAAGCACAGCAATTCTGAGGTAGACTGGCAAAAATGGCCAGTCCTTGTCATTTTTGCAGTGATACCTTCATTATGAGCAAGTGCCTTTCCCTACACAGTCATTGCATTCATCACTAGAACACATACGTAGCTTAGCTGTTCCATCTTTATTCAACCGTTCTATATCCCAAAATACACATACTAAAAAAAGAGAAAAAGCTGAAACAAAATACCAGCATGATTGAGGGCTCCTGCTGTGACAGAGTGCTATAGCACTGTACTACAGTGCATTAAAAAAAGCCATTTAACATGCAGGAGAACAGGTAAAAGGACAGCCTCCTCCTTGAGGAGCCAAACAACCTGGCAGAAAAAATAATCAAATTTCTTTCAGCCTGACAAGAAGAATGCTAATTGAGATTGAGGCAACTAGATTTCATTAACTGGTCTCTGTTCCTAGGCTGCAGGCATTGAACTTCAGGCAAAAATATCACCAGTTTGAATTACCTTAGTTTCCACTGTAGTTCCTTTTGTCGAACTGTGGCTGGTTGGGGGAAGGAAGCATCATACTTGCTTATTGCTGACAGAAATTATAACTACAAAAGCCATGACATTTTTCCAATTTCATCCTAAGGTCAAATCACTCTGCATTACTTTTACAATTTGGAAACTGCCATCCTATATTATACAGAAAGTCAGTATGGGGTAAATGATTAGTGTCAGACCAGAGTAACAGCCACCCTGAGCCACAAAGATCTCTGAATGACCTAAGGCTATTCTCTGTCTATTCTCAGTCTTAGTCTAAACTACCTCACAGGATTGTTATGAGAATAAAAAGGACCTGCTTAGTGCACAGGCAGGATAAAATGGATGGATGGAAGGATGGATGTGGTAGGGGCTTACACGTCCCTTTGTTCATTGCCTGATTCTATGCATGCCTTCCCAATACTAAGTCCCCTGGCATTCAGTGGGGCCTGCTGTCATATAAGTGAGCTTAATATTGTTGCAGTTTTACAATGCACTTTTCTAATTCCACTGGAGTCAGTGGAATTATAAAGGGTGTGCTTTTGCTTAGGTTTGCACTTTTCTGTGACTTTGAGTGCATGAATGCTAAGGAGCTTCTGAAAATACAATTGGACCCACCTATCCATTTCTCCCTGTGACAAACCTCAGTTCCTTCTTTGATTGAGTGATAAGCTCATGGGATTGAGGGAATGCTGTTAATGTTGTTTACCTGGATTTCCTGGTAAAGCTTTTGACAGGGTTCCCCATCATGTTCTGGTGTATCCATCAGTCCTCTAGTTTACCCATCAGAACATCATGGGGAATGCTGTTAAAAGCTTTACCAGGAAATCCAGATAAACAACATCAATGGCATTCCCTCATTTCTAACTATCCTAGTTAGGTGGGTAGGGAACTGGTTGGAGAACCACATTCAAGGAGTAGTAGTTGATGGCATTTCATCATAATGGAGGAAAGTGTCCAATGGGGTGCCACAGGGCTTGGTTCTGGAACTGATACTTTTCACTATTTTTATAAATAGTCTAGATGAGGCTGTGGAGGGGCTACTCATTGAATTTGCAGATGACACCAAATTGGGAGCAGCAAACACACCAGAAGATAGAGATGGAAATCAACAAAATCTGAACACACTGGAAAAGTGGGCAGATGTGAACAAGATGCAATTTAACATGGATAAGTGCCAAGTTCTACATCTAAGCAACAAAAATGAGGAACATGCATACTGGATGGGGAATACACTTCTGGGTAGCAGTGTATGTGAACAAGATCTTGGGGTATGGATGGACCGTAAGTTAAATATGAGCAGCCAGTGTGATGCAGTGACAAAAAAGGCTAAAGAGATCTTGGTGTGTATCAACAAAGGCATAACATCCAAATTGCAAGATGTCATAGTCCTGCTGTACACTGCATTGGTTAGGCTGCACCTGGAGTGCTGTGTGCAGTTCTGGAGGCCTCACTTCAAAAAGGATGTGGACAGAATGGAGAGGGTGGAGAGGAGAGTGACAAGGGTGATCAGGGGCCTGGGGACCAAGCCCTTTGAGGAAAGGCTAAGAGACTTGGGAATGTTCAGTCTGGAGAAGAGGCGGTTGGGGGGGCATGAGTGCTCTCTTGAAGTATTTGAAGGGCTTGTGCCAAGAAGTATGGAAAACAAAACAGTGGTCCACACACTAGAAATGCTCAATTTACAGTCTTATGCCAAAAAGGAGGTCAAAGACTGCAGCAACTATCAAACTGTCACATTAGTCTTACATGCAAGTAAAATGATGCTCAAAATCTTACAGCAAAGACTGTTACCATATAGGAACTGAGAAATGCCAGATGTTCAAGCTGGATTCAGAAACGAAAGAGGCACTAGAAGAGGAAGAACTGGTTTTTTATACCCCCCCTTCACTACCCAAAAGAGTCTCAGAGCGACTTGCAATCACCTTCCCTTCCTCTCCCCACAACAGACACTCTGTAAGGTAGGTGGAGTTGAGATTGCTCTGAGAGAGCTGTGACTGACTCAAGGTCACCCAGCTGGCTTCAGGTGGACAAATGGGGAATCAAGCCCGGTTCTCCAGATTAGAGTTCACTGCTCTTAATCACTACACAAAACTAGAAATCATATGGCAATTTTACACTGGTTACAGGTGCACATGACAGAATTTCAGAAGAAACGCTTGTGTTTCATATATTACAGCAAAGCTTTTGGCCATGTGGATCATGAAAAGCTATGATTGGTTTTAAAGAAATGGGGATGCCATTGGATTATTTTTTATGCATAACCTGTGCTCCGGACAAGAGGCTACTGTTAGGACAGAATATGGAGAAACAGAATGGTTTCCAATTGGCAAAGGTGTCAAACAAAGATGTATTTTATATTCCTAACTTTTCAAAATATATGCAGAACACATCATAGCAAAAGCAGGATTAGAATTAGATGATGGTGGAGTGAAAATTGGTGGACGGAGCTGTATAGGAAAAAACTTTCCTGGTTCATTCATACTAGGCCCAAATGGCTTAGCTGATAACATGTCCCTGTGACTTGTCACCTGCACAAATGGCATGCACAGATGCCAGGCTGAGATATCCATTTCAAAAGCCACTTTGGCACCTCTGAGGGGAAGACCAGACATTGAGACTCTTCCCAAACTTCAAAGCACAGCAGACGTGCCTTCAGCACATACGCAATGGCCACTGGGCACGCCTTTCGACCCTGTCGGGATTAGGTAAATGGCCATACTCAATTGTGACAAGGGTAGGAGGGGATTATCCTCACCCTATGAGAAAAGACACAGAACTCTCTTGGAAGGAGGGCCACTTTCTAAGAGTTAGTCTCTGTTTGGATTACAAACCTGCAACACTGAATTTTGCTAAGGGCAACAAGCTGGCCTTAATTGCCTACTGCAAGCATGTGGTTCCTCTTTAAGATTCCCTGGAGAATGGACTTTGTTCTACCTGGTCAATGGACCCTAAAGGACTGGTAACTATGGAATATCTCTATATGTAGTAAGAGCTGGACAAGCTTAGATTCTTTATTTTCTACCTTTGCAAGTCTCTTGTCATATCTCTGCTTTGCTTAATAAAGATTTAATATAGATTAATCTCATCTGATTTTGAGTTCTGTATTGTAACTGGATCTCTAAGGCTAAATCTCGTGGCCTGGGGCTGCTCAGCTGAGGTCTACTACTGTGTGTTAATTAATTGCTCTAGCCCAGAGCTGATAAGTTGTTAATTCCCAGAAACCTGGCAGGAGGTGGGACCTATCCTCCTGTCTGAGTTGGGAACATCCTTAAATAGGTCCTGGTGGCAGAATACTGATTTCAGTGTTCCTGAAGCATGTGGGTCTTTGGCAACTCTCATTCCTGGAGAGGCTTGGGAGAGGCGTGAGATTCTGCACGTGCTGGCATAGTAACGGACCTTCCTTATCTCCTGGACTGGAGGTGAGAGGGTACAAGAAACCTGTACAGGAGCATTAATAATATGAGATGTGCAGAAGACACCACGTTACTAGCAGATAATAGTGAAAAATTTGAAACAACTACTGCTGAAGGTTAAAGCAGAAGGTGCTAAAGCAAGATTACAGCTGGACATCAAGAAGATAAAAGTAACGAATACTGGGGAATTACACAAACTTAAGAACATAAGAACATAAGAGAAGCCAATGCTGAATCAGGCCAATGGCCCATCTAATCCAACACTCTGTCACACAGCGGCCAAAAATACCATGTGCTATCAGGAGGTCCAGCAGTGGGGCCAGGACACTAGCAGCCCTCCCACTGCTGCCCCCTCCAGCACCAAGAATAGAGTGCCTCACCTGCCCCAGACTGAGAATTCCCATCTATACCCTGTGCTAATAGCCACTGATGGACTTCTGCTCCATATGTTTATCTAATTCCCTCTTGAAACTGTCCAAGCTTGTAGCTGCCACCACCTCCTGTGACAGTGAATTCCATATGTTAATCACTCTTTGGATGAAGAAGTATTTCCTTTTATCTGTTCTTTAAGATTGATGGTGAGGAAATTGAAATTGTTCAATATTTTCTATTCCTTGGCTTTGTCATTAACCAAAAGGGAGAAATCAGAGGGATATTGAGACAGGAAAGGGCAACAATGAAGGAGCTAGAAAAGATTTGTACATGTAAGGACATGTCACTGGTGACTAAGACCAAGTTAATTCATGCTATAGTATTCCCAATTACTTTGTATGGGTGTGAAAGTTGGACAGTGAAGAAAGCTGACAGCAAGAAAATTGATTCCTTTGAAATGTGGTGCTGGAGGAGAGTTTTAAGGATTGCCTCCCCCCAAAAAAAAACAACTGGATTCTAGATCAAATCAAGCCTGAACTCTTCCTAGTAGCTAAAAGACAATAGTGCTAGGAAAAATTGAAGGCAGCAGGAAAAGAGGAAGACTCAACATGAGATGGATTGACTCAATCAAAGAAGCCACTGCCCTCAGTTTGCATGACCTGAGCAAGGCTGTTAATAACAGGATATATTCAGCTTTCCATCTCCTTCCCCCTGCAGCTTCTACTGAGGAAAACTATGGCCTTTCTCCACAGTGGGGACTAAAGCAGTTTACATTATTCTCTCCTCCTTTTTATCCATACAACAACCCTATGAGGTAGGTTAGGCTGAAAGTAGGTGACTGGTCCAAAATCACTCAGTGTGCTTCCACTGCAAGATGGGGATCTAAACCTGGGTCTTGCAAACCCTACTCTGAAGCTCTGACCATTATACTACACTATCTTTCATAGGGTGGCTGCTGTTGATAAGTAGCAAGCAGCCAGGCCTAGTTGAAATGCAAGTCAGGTAGTATTAAGTCACTGCTAGGCCTAGGTTTGCCAGCCTCCAGGTGGAACCTAGAGATCCCCCAGAATTACAACTGAACTCCATACAACAGAGATCTGTCCCTCTGGAGAAAATGGGTGGACTCTGTGGTATTATATCCAGCTGAGGCATCTCCCCTCCCAAAACTCTGCACTCCTCAGATTTCAGCACAGAATCTTCAGAAATTTCCCAACCTGGAGCGGGCAATCCTAGTCCCAGGCCTGGCTCCAAACCTCCTGCTACTTAGCCATTCATACTGCAGAAGGAATCCTCCCCAATCCAAGCTCCAGTTCTGCTTTTTGCTTCCTCCCCCCTCCCCAGCTATCAGCCAGTCTATCTCTCACTGTTGATGCAGCAGGCCCTGGAGTAGATCCCTGTGGCAGCCATTTCAAAAGGCATTGGGTGGGAATTCAACCCTCCCCAAATCTTTTTTAACCTTTTTGGATTTTTCTTCAGACCATGGAGACCCCTGAGCCTGTAGAAAAACCTGTTGGGGAGAGTGTGTCCCTTATCTATGGAAATAAATATTTCCACGCAGAGGGGACTGTTGAGAATTAGATATATAGGCTGTGATCACACACACTAAACAATCCACTTTCGATGCACTTTCCAACTGGATTTTACCAGTCCACACAGTAAAATCCAGTTGAAAAGTGCATTGAAAGTGGATTGAAAGTGGATTATTTTGTGTGTGTGATCTCAGCCATAGATAGTAACTGTAGACTTTGAAGTTTATCCAGATGGTGGATTAGGATGTTTTTGAGAATGTTAATTCATAGGGTCACCATAAATCAGAAGTGACTTGACATCACTTAACACACACAGGGCTGGGGCCAGCATACCTTAAGGACTGTCTACTCCCATAAAAACCACCTGATCACTATGGTCATTTTTAGAATGTGCATAACAGAAATGTTCAGGAGGACATTCTTATAAAGAGATTGCAACTGTACTATGATGGAACAGCTCAGGAGGTTCCTTTTTAAGGGAATGGTACTATTGTATGTTAGCAGCTTTCTTTTACTGCATTGTCTTCTACCTTTGTAACTCTCTTTCTGCATTTTGGTATCTTATGCCTTAGCCAAGTTGTGTTTGTTGTGTTTTCCAATTTGGTTATCCTTGTCGTACTACAGTCTGTTTGAATTGAGTTTGGTTTTTTATATTTTGGAACCTGCGTTAAGTCTTACTGAGAAAGGAAGCTTATATATGAAGTATGTACATTACCAGGTTTTCAGTCAGAGTTCTTCTTTTTCAGCAGTCATTCTAGTCTCCATAGAAAAATCCTTACATCAATCAGGTCAATTTCAGAAAGCATCCTAAACAATATATTCCATCTCAATTTGTTATCATTTAGAAATCTAATGCCCTTTTCAGCCCAGAACCTCAATGTTACTGTAATTAGTGTCTCAATATTATTCAGCAGTCGTGTGTGTGTGTGTGTGTGTGTGTGTGTGTGTCCAGTAAGCTGTTGATCTGGTAACTAGTTTCTCCTTGATGAACGTTAGGTTCCTATATTTATAAATTACACAGAAAAACTAACCTAAAGAAATGATTAATAGTCAAAAGAACCAGAATCTAATATTTCAAGGACACTGTCCCCTTTCCATGGACTACATGTGTTAAATTAAGAACAAGAAATGCCCTTCACTAAAAAGAGGTGACTACTTTCCCTAGAGCAATAAGATGTATGACACCAGTGATGATGAATTCCTGCAGACAGAAGAGACCACAGTGTCCTTGGATTCAGTGGTGACCATATGTCTGGTAAGAATGAGCTCTTTGTATGTATCATTACACCAGCATTCTGGAAAACACCTTTTAAAAAGTTCAATTAAGGCTTCAGCTCCACATTTGTCAGAACAGTAGTTATCCATGTAACTGGAAAGAATTGTCATCAGTTTCTTAATATAAAATACTGGGAGGGCTGTATCTATGTTTAAGTAAACATATAAGTGTGTGTGCATAAATGAATATACCATATGCTACCAAATACTTTTACATTAAAGAAAGTAAAAACTTACATTATCAATTTTGACAGAAACCTGATGATCTGGTCATGACCTTGCCAAAAGTAGCGAAATATCAACTAGACTGGCTGATCTGTACATTTTAAAGCAGTAAAACTTTTCATAAATATGATGGGTTTTTTGGCAAGCCCTGTAAAGGACTTCATATTTATCCTGGTGGTGATGCCATTTACTTAACTGAACTATAATTAAAGCTATGCCAATATGTCCCATATATCTCCAAATTATAAGAGCTAAAAAGTTTGTTTTGTGGAAATTTTTCACTCAGACTGCCAGATTAGATGTAAATTGTTTTGAGCACAAAAGAGTCTATTTAATAAATCTTAGGCTAGGTGGGCAGAAATTACAACAATGTTGTACACAGCAACAGACAGAATGGATATTTTTTTTCCTAATGTAGACAGCAAGGTTTACCACACAGCTCCCTGTTGGACTGGACAGGCACACTGTG
The DNA here is from genome assembly GCA_029375565.1 of Gekko gecko. Classification (NCBI taxonomy): domain Eukaryota; kingdom Metazoa; phylum Chordata; class Lepidosauria; order Squamata; family Gekkonidae; genus Gekko; species Gekko gecko. The sequence continues at coordinate 60,418,398 of JAPDNY010000004.1, forward strand.
GTGAATGAACCTGAGTTCTGATTTTTGATACAAAGGTTGCTGTTCAGAATATGTGAAAGGGTCTGCCCCAAGTGTTATTTTCTAGTATTTCATGCTTTTCCCCCCACTCCCAAGCACTGCTCACTCCCTTAACTTGAAATGACATCATCATCTGACTGCACCAATGATGTTACCACCCCCAAAAAAGCATGACCATGCATTCAGACTGACATGGGGAATTAGCTTGAGTGTTTGTGCAGGAACTGGAAAACCAGGATCTTTTACCTAAAGAGGTGACTGTGAGTAGAGAGTTTCAGCAGGGAAAGGATGACAGAGACCCAATTTAAAGTTTTAAAAAGGAATATGGAGTTTCTTGAGAGATTTAGTATAAGAATGGGGAGGGAAAATCCTAAGCAAATACTAGCAAATACTAAATCAAAGGCTGAGTTCAGATTGGCAGTTTGCCCCACTATAGCCACGTTTCAGCCACATTTTACAAGTGGATTAAAGGGGGCGTTCACACAGGCACATCTGCCTGGCGTTCCCCACCCGTAGTCAACCCGTGCTGTTCCGTTTCGCTCCCGCGTTTAAAAGATACCTGATAAAAGCGGTAGCAAATCCCTGAGAGCCCATTTATCCCGCTTCATTCCACTTCTGGGAAGTGTGAACGCCAACCGTTAAAAGCCGGGAGCAACCCGCGTTGTGCATAAGGCAGCAGCAATATGATTGGGTGTGCTCTGCTCTACCACCCAATGTGGTGCCGGCACAATGGGATCCTCTCCAAATCTGCCAGATGCGCACATAGCCGAATTACCAGGGAAAAGCCATTTACAGCTGCGCCTCTTGGCCAGCAGTCTGAACGCTCCTGCATGCCTCCTCCCGGTAGGTTCCCGCATCACTCGGCGCAGTGTGACCGGGAAAACCCGGAAGTTTGTTCCAGGGCTTTTTTGCCACCACTGGCTCCTGCTTCAAACTGCCAGTCTGAACTCAGCCAAAGCACAGACAAACAGCACATTCCATATCCAAATAATATAACAGCAACAATCAGAAATCCAACCATAGTGATTCCAATTTGGAGTGGGAGTCACTTTTACACAAGAGGTGTAAATGTGGAGAAATGGGGAATAGGACAAAAGAGAAGTGCATCCATTGGAGCAGACATAGGTGTAGACCACAGGGGGACTGGGGAGCTGGCACCATCCCCAAAATTTTCCACAAGGTACTGAGCCCTTCCTTCCTTCCTTCCTTCCTTCCTTCCTTCCTTCCTTCCTTCCTTCCTTCCTTCCTTCCTTCCTTCCTTCCTTCCTTCCTTCCTTCCTTCCTTCCTTCCTTCCTCTCAACTATTTGCTTTCTTTTCATCTTCTTCCTGGAGCCTACCAAGCAGCCGCTCATCTTCATGCCCACCTTCATGTCCCTCAATGCCAGCAGTAGCTGGAACCTCAAGAAGGATGTGGTCCACGTCCTCTGCACCGACTGCAGTGAGAGTGGGCAAGGGGGTGGGGAGCAGGCGGGTGGGTGCCGCTTCAGGACCAGGTCATCAGGGAGAGGAGTATGCAGCCTCTCGGGGCTTGAGGCTTTGGTGCTGGAAGTGTTTTGACCACTGGGGCTTTTCCTGGGGCTCTCCAAATGCAGTCCCCTGCAAAGTTAATCCAGTCCAAGCCTGTAGATTTCAGTGAGTGTAGCGGTGGTTGCATTTGGCCTGGAAGCAGGGTGCCGCTGGGGCACCCATGTGGATGAGCTGCTCACCTTGCACTACAGGCCACCACTGTGGAGGAGCCACAGGTCCAGCACCTTCACCACCAGCAGGCCCGCTAGGTCATGAGCAGGAGGCGAAGGTGGGGGGCACTGAGAAGCCAGGTGTCGTTTCTCTCTCTCTCTCTCTCTCTCTCTCTCTCTCTCTCTCTCTCTCTCTCTCTCTCTCTCTCTCAGTCCATATTTTTTTCCTTTGGTGCATAATATTCCAGGTTTATCTGGTAAGCTTTCAACTGAATGGAGTTTTGTTATTGATTTCAGTAGGTCAAGAATCCCCTCCCCCCTTTGTGCAAACCTTGCACTTATTAATGGCTCAACTGCCAGCGTGTTAGGCAGTTTTAATCAGTGTTAATCAGTTTGGGAAGAGCATCAATCACAAGCCTCTGCCTGCCTTAATACAGCTCTTCCAGGGCCAACATGCCAAGTAGGGTTGCCAACTCTAGGCTGAGAAATGCCTGGAGATCTGGCTCCACTCCCAAATCTCCAGGAGTTTCCCAACCTGGATCTGGCAACAGTACCCCCCATGCCCTGCTGGTGGGCAAGGGAGACCTGGCAACCCTAGGGTACAGTCTGCAGGGGACAGGGTTTGTGGACCTTCATGAGGCATAATTCTATAGAATCCATCCTCCAAACAGCCACTTCCTCCTGGGAAGTTCTCTGGGACCTGTACTCACTTGTAGGATATGAGTGTGAAGTGAGAAGAAGGTGGCTGCTACTCTGAACTCTGTACATTGCTCAGAAATTGAGTGCACAGCAACTGTTCGGTATTCTGGCTCAGAGACTCCAGCCCTGCATTTACCAAATGAAGGCATCTGTGATGCCATAATTTAGTAAATTTTAATACTTACCTGGCAGGGGAGACACCATAATCTCAAAGTCAGCCTTATGAATAAGGCAGAAACAAGACTCCTGTAAATGAATGTCCAGGAAAACTTCTAAAATGTTCCCCTAAAGGCTTTTCTGTGTTGCCCTCCTTACTTTCAAATTTGTGACCATTTGTTTGTCTTATGCACATGGTATGTATATTTGCAGATCTTAAAGTGACTATTCTAAAAGTGACTTTAAATAAAGCACACAGCAGGAGACTGCTGAGATACCACTATAACCATTAGCCAACTCCCAACCTTTCCTGGGTTTAGCCCAGCCCAGGGGCATGGCTAGGGGAGTTCTCAAGGGTTCCCAGGCCCCACTAAATTTCTGTGGAGCCCTTTCCTAAATCTCACATGGCTCTACCTCCACTGATAGTGACAATGGTCTGTGATGTCTCTGGCTCCTCCCTATGATGTCACCCGGTTGCAGTTCTTTTTAAGGACCTAGCATAGCAATGCCTCTTGCCCAGCCCCAGCCCCCCCTCCAGGAAATTGGAAAGTCTATGCCCTTGGGAGCAGAGGTGCCCAGTCTTCCAGATATGAGGCCTAAATAGCAGAGAGGAACAAAATGTCAGCTCTCTGTGTGGTGCAGCATGGTTTGAAAAATAAAAGGAGATAGATCAAGATGGGGAGCCCTAGTCTGAACAGAAACCAGGTGAAGGAAGGAAGAATCCAGTGCATTGGGAGCCCTAGTCACAGTCTAAGGGTCCGGTCACACTGCCGTTTTGATCGGGATTCGCTGCTGTTTCCTTGCGCATGTCAGTTTCACGTTCAAACGGGCCAATCCACCTCCCACCCCGAAGCAGGCTCACTCGCGCAATGCTGCTGGGTTTTCCTGACCCCTGGAAAATCTAGTGTTTTCCTGGCACTTCCGCTTTGAATGCGCGATTTCACCTATCTGGACAGTCCATCTCTCGCAATGATTGTGATTAGGGCCGTCTGAACACTCTTTGTGCTTTTTTTTTTTTTAAAAAAAGCTTCCGGTTTGAGTGCTTGAGCAAACATGCGCTTAATAAATCCATTCAACATTTAATAATGGATTTATTAAGCACATGTTTAGTCAAGCTCTCAAACCAGAAGCTTTTTTTAAAACACACACACACACAAAGATGGCCCTGGAGGCGGGAATGATAGGCGGGGGCTCCGGCAGCCTGAATGGGGCCGGCAAGGAGGATGGCGGACATGGCGGACATGGCAGAGCCTATTTTCATGGGGCAATGGCGGCAGCGGTGGCGGCAGCACCCCCCCCCCAAAGTGTCGGCAGGAGCAGCAGCTGCCCGAGCCTCCCCATGGCCGGCAGGATCGCCTGGAGGGACGGCGCAGCAGCAGGCAAGCGGGTGCTGGGAAAGAGGGGCTGGCTGCATCTAGTCAGCCCAATGCGAAGAAAAATGTTCCTGATTTAAACAAAGCAGGAACAAAGTGCATGTCATTTGCAGTGTGACCAGAGCCTAAGTTGTGGCCAGGGTCAAACCCTGATAACATGCTAGTTATACTATTTTGAGACCTATGGTTTCCTTTCAGAAAACAAAGGATTCCAACAGAGGATAAAGGAATGGCTTGGGAACTGAGTGATTATTGTGAGAAGGCTACAGAACTGGGAATTGTGTTTATCAAATTAGCAGGGAAGGGCAGCAGGTAGGGAAGTTATTGATTGAATTATAATTCAGAATTACAATGTAAAGATTTGAACCAGAGGTTCCAGGCTTTCACAGGAAATTTAACATCCAAATTGCATCAAAGGCCAGTGATTGCATACCATGTAAGGAGCAATATGTGGAGAAGCATCTTTGTCTTCTAGCCCAGTGTGGTTTAATTGCTTTTGTCCTGTTGGCACACTTGCACTCTCTGATTTCCCCCCCCCCCCAAAAAAAAGGCTTCCTTGCAGGTTTTCATTACTTTAAGATCATTGCTGTGTTCGTTGCTGCAAGATCCATCTTGAGACACAAAATAAGGCAACTGCTCTGCATGCTTTGTGCTTGCCTTGTGGGGTCTGGGACTTGCTCATAGTGTTACACACGCAGTGTAAGGCTGGAAATGAGGAGGGTGCAGATGAAAGAGGGGCTGGCAACAGGGGAAGAAAGTATATATCCTGTTTTTCAGACAACTGGACTGACACCCCCTTTCTTGACATACTGTGCTAGCAGTTTTTAAACTTTTGCCTTGATCCCTCTAGTCATGCATAGTTATGCATTACAAACATTACATGACACCAGGTGTAGATGACATATACCCGAGGACTCTAATGCAAAAGTGCTAATCTCTTAACAAGGATATGTGACACGTTGCTAAAATTAGTATCTATTTCAGAAGAATGAGAGGTAATAAATGTAACACCAATTTTTGAAATAGGGTTCTCAGATGATCCAGCATACAGAAATAATTGGAATGAGAAGACCAGGATAGAATCATGTGTTTGGCAGACCAGTGCACAATGCATCTTCAGTTTCACTTTCCCCTCTTTCAAAACTGCTGGGGAAAAGCTTATATAGCTATCACCAATGAAATAAGAAGAAACTGGAGGATTTACTGGAATGGGCAATTTGACAAATCCACTCCTTTCTGTCAGCGTTAATAACTTCCACAACAGATACAGGAGCAAAAAACCAAGAGAATGAGTCAGAGGTGTAGCTATCCAGAAGTGGAATCAAACAAAATGAAGATAACAGCTGGATTTTTTTATTAAAATAAGAAATAGGATGCAAAGAGATGGGGGGGTTACAAAGGGATTGCATGTCGGCTGCTATGGGCATTGTAAACAGCAGTCATGGGGCAGAAAGACTGAGGGGGTTGTGCAAAGGGAAGCATAGAAAAGTAAAAAGGTATTATAAAGAAAGGTGGTCGGGAGAGGTTCAAATATGTTGTGTCTATATGCACTGTTCCCAGATATAGCTGATTTACATCTCCTAAGATCCTGGTGATTCAGGCTCATCACATACTGATGAGTGCAGAACACTTACAAGAAGCACCAGACTTACAGGAGGATGTTTCTAGACTTCTGCATGGGAATTTGTTTCATTTCTTTTGTTTTTGTTATTAATTCTAAAAGAATTGCCAGGCCACAGCTAGTGGTCCCGGGAAGAAACTGGGGGCAGGGCCTGGCACAGCAGTGTTGCACCAATATATTAATCCACCTGTTCTCTACCCACTCCTTTCCTGCATTGGTGGGCAATCAGCTTGAATGCCAGGAGGCTTGCAACTATAGTAGAAGGCCTGGTACCCAAGCTCTCTCTATGTCCTTATTAGGGAAATGCTTCCTGCTTTGTTAAAGTGAAACCATCTGAGGGACTGCAAGAATGAAAGAAACCAGGACCAAATGAAAGAAAATCATGTATTTTTTCCCATTATACATTGTTTTGATATTTTTTAAATTTTCATATTAATTACTATAATTATGAAACACCCCATTTTTGTAATTATTGCAATTAATAACAAAAAGCTGCCTTTCTTGTTGGAATTGATGGTACTTGCCATAGCACCCGCCTCTCACTGAGAATAGGAATGGTACTTTAATGAACAGCTGGCACTTTCCATGGTTAGGAGTGGTTATACAGTTGTCAGTGACCAGACTCTGGAAGAAGCAAGAAGGGCCTGGCATGGCGCAGCCCAACATTTGGGGCATCGAGCAGGGAGAGAGAGGTGGCTGGATGCCGGGTTAGGGGTGGGGTTGGCAAGTGGTGGGAAAATCGGGTCCTTCCTCTCGTCCCACAGCCCAATGACAAAAACCTGGGACAGCTGTGGGCGGGGAGGATTTATAAGAGGGAGTTCACCACTTACCTCCCCCACCCAGCCTTTGTCTAGCCCTCATGAAGCTTGCTCACCCATCCTGCCCTTTTAGGTAGGCTATCCGGAGTTCAATTCAGTTAACTGATTTATTTGAAAGGGGTATAGCACTGCTCTATTTTGTGTAGCTGGACTTCTTAGTTTACACTATGGCTCATTTGTATAGACCTTCTCTTGTCACAACTAGGCAGTAACAGCATGGGGCCGGATCTGTTTACAGAAATAGGCCTGCATGTCATTTACTGGATATAGGGACCACCTTAAGGGGTCTCGGCATGAGGGCTGATGGGAGCAAGCCTGCTCTGGGATTACCAGCACTTGCCCTCATGGCCAGGTGGCAGGGGAGATTACAAAGGGGCAGTCATCCCCACAACCTGCCATTCCGCGATCTTCACCCATGCCAGTTGGCTAGGTGATGGGTGGTCATCGGCTGACAGTGGGGTCAGCTGATGCATCAGATCCAGTGGATCCATGCTGTGCCAGTGCTTCTTACAGCTGTAATCAATAAAGTTGTGGCCAATTTAATCCACTTATTTTCCAAAATCTGTTGTAAGTGTGGTTATTTCATGTGAGATTGTCGGCATCTGATCAAACCTCTCCATCCCACTTAAGAACTGGGGCCACAAGTAAGGCTGGAATGTCACACCTTCACAGAAGAAGAAGCATCATTCTCCATTAATGACAAGGATGCTGTTTCTCAGTCAAATATACTGGCGGAATACAATAAACCACTAAAGAGCTTACTGAGTGAAGGAGAAAAATTACAAAGTGGGTAAAATAAGCAAAAAAAACCCTTAGAAAATTCATATGAGCACAAGGGTTTACTGCAAGCAAATTACAGGACAGTTATGCTACTATATGTTCTGAGTAAATTGGTAAAAAACTTTTATTCAGAATTTCCCTGCTTATGAGGACAGACAGAATGAACTACTCTTCACTCAAAGAGTAACTTGTCAAACTAATTGCCACAGGATGCCGTGAGGGCCAGTAGTTCAGCTGGCTTTTGAAAAAAGGATTATACAAACACATATAGGCTGAGTTCAGACTGGCAATTTGCTCCAGTAGGGATCTGTTTCAGCCATAGAATAGGCTCATCAACAGCTATTCATCACAATAATTATATGGAATCTCCATTTTCCCAGGCAAAATACCATGGGCAACAGTAGACCTTCTGGGGTCATCTGGTTGGACACTGTGTGAGGCTGGACTAGTTGGTCCATTGATCTGATACAACACAACTGTTCTTCTGTTCATCCAAATCACATCCAAACCAATGGGACCTTGTTTGTTTTTTCCTTTGAACAGTAGCAGGTTCTGTCACACCATCATCAGTCTTAGTTTTGTTATAACTGTTATAATGCAGCAGCAGTCTTACAAATCAGAAATCAACAAAATCTTCCTAAACTTCAAAACATGTAGGCATTTCAGTGTTATTAGAATATGCCACAAATACCTATTTTAACAAACCATGTGTATTTAGCATGGTATGTCTGTTCCAATTTGCATGGAATCACCTATGAGGAGAAATCAGATTTTGCTTTAGCCATTTTTCAGAGAAGCGTGTCAAGACATGCAATGTGTGGAGAAAAATAATTACTTCTACAGGTTTCTAATGACCTTGTTAAAGTGTCCTGCTGTGAATACTTGAATTTTGATAAGTGGAAAATGAAATACTGGAAAGTAGAAAATGGATATAATCATAGCACAAGGTAAAGATAATCAGAGGAACAGAAAAGTAATATACTTGCCTATCTGTATTGCTTGACAATATACACCATATATCATATATACAGAGAGATGATTGATAAAAACAATATTCAATGCAATTATACAGAAGCATTTCTAAGATGCATAAGTCACCTTCAGTTTTATATATTTCAGGCCTGTATAGGCCGCATATGGCCTTCCCTTGTACCATACTTGTATCAATGTAATATACTTGAGTTTTTCCTTCCTCAGTAAAAGTAACAGAGCTCACTTTTTGAAAACAAAGATCATATAAAAATGATGTATTTAAAAAATAATAATTCCAGTTTGACTTCTCCTATCCAAATCTCTCTTTTATGTAACTGTGGGTCAAACTTGACAAGACAGATCATGAATATCCCACTGCCTTTTAAAGCAATATTTCAGATATGGTGGGAGGGAAGAGAGGGTTTAATCCTTCTATGTCTGCATGGTTTCACCTAAGGAAGCCATCCTCATCAGGAAGGGGGAAAGGGATAGGCACCAAAGGATCTTAGTGTGAGTTCTGTTTTAAATTCTTGTGTCACATGCTAGCAAATACAGTAGCCCATTGAGTTCAGACTGTAAAATGAGATTTATTTATTTACTTCATTTATACCCTAACTTATTCCCCAATGGGAATCCAAAGCAGCTTACATTTTTCTCATCTCCTCCATTTCATTGGAATAATACCCCTGTGAGGCAAGTTAGGCCAAGAGAGTTTGACTGGCCTAAGGTCACCCAAAGGGTTGCCAGGCTATTCCTGGCAAGTGGCAGGAGGTTCTGGGATGGGGACATAGGGGGCCTCAACATCCATTTGTGCTCCTATGTCACTTCTGGGGAAAACATGGAATTACATAGGGTAGCTCTAGGATTTGCGAGAAATTCTATGGCAATTCCTAGAGCTACTCCATGTTACATCTGGTTTTTTCCTCAGATGCAACATAGTATATATTTTTTAAATTATCTCAACGCCACTTGGAGCAGCAGCAGGCAAGGATAGTTGCTAGTGGGAAGGCTAGTCACCTAGTAAGCTACTATGGCAGAGTGCAGATTCAAACCTGGATCTCCTACTTACTAGTCTGACATTCTAACCATTACACCCTGCTGGCTCTAACCATCTGTTTTCTTACAAAGCCTTACTGAAGATATTTACTGGTTTCATCTGACCATCAGTATGCAAATACTGAATATAATTTTGTCTTATGCCTAGTATAAACAACATGAAGATGGTGATTTTGTAAGTTTCCAGAGAGTTTTCTTTCATTCCTTAGCCACCGGGCATGATTATTTGAACAACACCAAAAGACACAGCATTTGATTTCAATGACTTTGTAGAATTTGCTGCAGCAGTCTCAGTTCAAACCTAAATACAGACAATGTCATGTGTTTAAAATAAAGTTATTTAATTCAATAACACTTTAAAAAAACCAACATTCTATTAAACCTAAGTGCCCCAATTATTTGTCAAAAGCATATTAAATTTCAATATGTTGTTTAATCAATAAGGTAGTTTTGTCTAGCCCCTCCCCAATAATGACCCAGAGAATAGCATGAATTGCACTAGTTTATTTAAATGGCTGACCTATATTATAATTTATTAAAATGTACTAACATTTTTAAGGGTAAGCTGTGCTAGGCTGCCTGCCAATGGCTGCCTTTGTTGGTTATATCCAACCTGGCTCCAAACTCAGCCAGAGATTCCAATGGCCTTCTTTATCCTTGCCTGGATATGCAACATGCTAAGAGGCAGCAAGAATTATCCCTCTCCCCTGGTTTGCCATGAGGCCACTACGAGGTTTGAAATGATGCTGCTTAGCACAAAGGCACTCCTTTCCAACTCACCCAGCTGTACGGTGTGTGATGGGCTGTTCAGGACATGGCCCTCCATCATTCCCAGTACCTCAGGGTGTTTTCCAATTATTCCTACCTACCATGAGCAATTCCAAAAGGCTGGTAAGGCATGATTTTCTTTCAGCAGGCTTTGTTTCTCAATATGCTTAACAAGTCTATCTTTAATAACCATTTCTACTAATTTATCTGAAACACATGTTAACTGGCCTGTAATTTCCTGTGTCCTGTCTGGACTCCTCTTTAAAACATTGATGCGACATTTGCCATTTTCCAGTCCTCAGGCATAGAGGATGATTTTAGTGACAAGTTACATATACTAGTTAGTGGATTAACAGTTTCATAGTTGAGTTCCTTAAGACATCTTGGGTGAATACCATCTGGACTAGGAGACTTATTAGTTTTCAGTTTGTCTAGTACTCTTAGAATTTCATCTGACCCAGTTCTTCAGACACCCTTCCCCAAACCAGCAGCTCTGGGTGGGTATGTGCCCCACATTTCCCACAGTGAAAATAGACACAAAGAATTCATTCAGTTTCTCTGCCATCTCCCCGTCTTCCTTAAAAAATCTTTTCATAGCTTTGTCATCCAAAGGCTCAACTGCCTCCCTAGCCACTTTCCTGCTCTTGATATACTTGAAGAACTGCTTGTTATCTCATTGTTTTTAGCAATTTGCTCCTCAATTTTTTCTCATCACTTTATTGTAAACTTATATATATTTTGACAGAACCTGTGCTCCTTTCTGTGCACCTCCACTTCAACTTTTTGAAGGAAGCCAGTTTGCCTTGTATGGCTTCTTTGACTTGGGTTATTAACCACATAGACACCCTTCTAGGCATCCTTTTAGACTTGGTGGTGCCTTTCCTAACATGAGCAAAAATGTAGTTCAGGGGAATTTGCCACTGCTTTCATCATTTCCACAGTCTAACTCACTACCCTCACCCAGCAAATTAATGTGTTTCATTATGAACTAGATGCAGACATAATTCCCTGGGCAGCTATGATAGTTGCTAGCTACAGTAGCATTGATTGCCTTAAAAGGGTAGTATACAATATCACAAATTATAAGGGTTAACTGATACACTAGCCATTCTATCTTATCAAAAATGCTCATTATGTAGGGTCATTACATCAAAAAATGGAAAGTTCTGAAGAGCAGAGGTGAGTAGAAGAAATGACAAATAGATATAAATATAACTTTGAGAGACAGAAAATGTTGAGTTTCCTCCCATTCATGCAGAAATGTTATTAGGTAAAAAACATAATCTAGAATGGGGAAGGGCAGGTACACAAAAGAATACTCATTAGTTTGTATCCTCCTTAGCAGATAATATAATCTGCTTCCAGTATCTTTACTGACATGACAAAGTAAGAAGCATTGCCAAGGCACATTGTGTATTTGGGCCCTCTAGGGACTGGCACCATGTGTCTATTTTGAATATTGCTCATTTCTAATATGTTGGCAGGTTGCAGTATACACAAAGGCAATTTCTGCCATCTTTTTTTATGTTAATAGGCTATTGTCTCTTTATATGGTGTGAAATGTTTGAGGAATGGTGTGATGGCTGACATGAAACCCTTTTTAAATCCATCTCAGTGTTTTATCTAACAATGAAGGCTGAGTGCCTTTTTCAGTTTTTAATTTGCCATATTTTATCACAATCATCTTGAGGATCTCTCTGATTTTAATTTAAAATATAGTCAGTGATATTATATTTACTCAATTCTGACTTATCTTCTGATTGCATTCTGTTACTTTATGAAAGTGTCTGTGGCACTTTCCCCCATCATATTTCTGTTACCTGCACATGTGAAGAAGAGAGTGCAGAGCACCCTTCAGAGAGTTTCACAACTTTCTTCCCCACCAAGCTGTATCCATGTCTGATATATCACTACTTGTCATATTGTGCTTTTAGAGGGCAACGATGTTGGCCTGCAGCAGAACAGCTAGATTTGAGTCCAGTAGCTCCTTACAGACCAACAAGATTTGGGAGGTATATGCCTTCAGGAATCAATGCTCCCATCTTCAGACTGTGCTGTGACATGTCCTGGCTTGGAGTTTCATCTGGGGACTGCTATGCCCTACTTACCACATCGAGAAGTCTGTTGTTTTTCAAATCACACGTATCTGAACTCATTTCCTACTTCTGCCTCGAGTCCCCAGTGAAGAGGGCTTGTAGGTGGGTGGGTTGACTGTTGAATACCGCAGTCAGGCACAGGATGGCCTTTGGTGAAAGTCAACAGTCAAGTTAACAGTACAATCCTATGGAGAGTTACCTCAGCCTATGTTCACTAAAATTAATTGACTTATACTAGAGCAACTCTGCATATGACTGCACTGTTAAGTCATAAAGCACTTTGAAGCGCAGCACCATGCTGGTACCAGATGTAGGGTGGTGGTTGTGGGGAGACCCTAAGGGAGCCGCTATGATTTCTGCATGCACAGGATACAGGATTGTGGCCCAATACTTACCAATAGGTGGTACATGTAATAATTAATGTAGGTATTTAATAACAATGATTTGAAGTGGCTAACATGGGAAGAGAAGGAATTTCAGCGACATAGAATCATAGAGTTGAAAGGGGCCATACAAACCATCTAGTCCAACCCCTTGCCCAATGCAGGACCAGCTTAAAGCATTGCTGACAATTATTCGTCCAGCCTCTTCTTGAAAGCTGTCAGTGAAGGGGAGCTAACCACCTCTCTAGGCAGCTGATTCCGCCTTTGAACCACTCTGACCATGAAAAAGTTTTTCCTAATATCCAGCCGATACCTTTCTGCATGTAATTTAAACCCATCACTGCACGTAATTTAAATCCATTCCTATCCTCTGCTGCCAACTGGAACAGCTCCTTGCCTTCCTCCAAATGACAGCCTTTCAAATATCAAAAGCAGTCCACCTTTAGTTATTGTTTTTAATATTAAATTAGGAACTAGTACAGTGCAAAATCAATGTATTATAGAAATTCTCTGGAAGGAACAGATTGTTGCACTCAATAGGACTCTTCAGATATTAATTCCTCTAGTGATAGATTTGACAACACAGCTGATATACATAAAGATCTATATTTGTGCATTTCTTCACAACAGTTATTTAGAATCTATACTTGTACATTGGCACTGAAGAACTGAAGAGCCCTGCTGGATCAGAACAATGCTTCATTTAGTCCAGCATAAGAATTTCAGCCCCTACCTGTAGATTTGCAACCCTAGCTAAAGGCGTAGTCCCATGTGGATTCCATGTTATAATTACTTTAAAAATTAAAATATACTGGTTTCAGAAACAGAGTGATAAATCCACTCAAATTCCAGCACTGAATCTGGTTTAACAGAGTTGTGAATACTTTTATGAGCTATATATCACACAGCCAGACAATACATATATTATGCTCACAGATTAATTAGTGCAAATAAAAATGTTTCCTTTGTTTGCTTTCACCCTGCTCTTTTGTGCATCCTTTCACTTCAGGCTTCATTAAGTAATTTGTCCCAGTGAAATGTAAAGAAGAGTGCATAATCTCAGAATTAATAAGGATGCAATCAGACACCTTCAGTGCCAAACAACTGACATCATTAAACATTCTTCTATCAAGCTCATTAGGACACATATGCTGTGATAATGTCATTTACAAAAAAAAAAAAAGATTATCATATTCTTGAACCACTATTACTTTTACCTATAATGAGTCACATCACAAATTGAAACTCATGAATTCAAACCGTGGGCAAAAAATACTGTTAAGAGCAAAATGAACATCTAATTGTTATGTAGATTTTTCCCAGTAGCACAAAAGGACAGAGGTAGCTTTCTTTCAGCATATAAAACAAAAATGGTGCATTGAATACATTGTTCTAAATCAGTCTGTTTTGCCAAACAGTGACTTGTGACGGATATTAGAATAATTCCCTTTGTGGATCTGGGACAACTAACTTTTTGCAGGATGAATGTTTCTGAAAAGCTTTTATGAGATCTACTTGACAGACTCCACAATAATAATTTCAGCTTTGTAACAATGCAGAAAAAGTGAAAATAAAAAGTTTTTATGAGCATCCTTCTTATTTTTTTCAGACAGGGGAATGAATGTTCCTGGTAAATAAGCTATCAGACAAAATGTCTTCAGTTACAGTTATTACTGTATATTACTCTGTATTATTTGAAGAAAACATGGTGAAAAAACAAATGGAAATGTATTTGTCCATTTAAAAAAATCAGAAGTCATTGCTCTTATGAGAAATAGCATTTCAGGTAAAAAGAGATTGCAGAGTCTTTGGCATAATTCATGCTCTGTTGGCAGTGGTATGGCTACCACTGCCACATGAGGGTTTGTATATCATTGATGGTAATTTTTCATTATATCAGGCCATGTGTTTAGCAAGGACCATGTCATTAACTAATATTCTACTGTGCCCCTAGTATGATACGTAAGCATAACTAATATTCTACTGTGCCCCTAGTATGATATATAAGTATGGGATGTTCCTGGTTGGGAAGACTAGTCATAAAAAGGAGCAAGTCAAGGAAATTAGTTTGTGAAGGGAGTTTTAACTGTTATAGAGGATGGACTGATAACTGAGGTCTGGGGGTGGGGCCTACCAGCAATGCACTGACATCACTACTGGTGCAAACTGAAATGATGGCATGACTCTGCCAGTGGAACACTAGCATTTGACTAAATGCTAGAGCATTGCTGGCAACATGATGACTTCACTTCTGGTTGCACCATAAGTGACATCAGCACATTCATGATACTGGGGTTCACTCCCTATTTCCCCCATCCCACCTCCACTTCCCAGTTGAAGTCTCCCAATCCCCAAAGGAACATAGCAGCCCTAGGTGGATCTGATCTTCCATATAAATATTGTATAGTGATACAACAAAAAAGCCAGTTTCTTTAACTCATCAACTGTTTGGGAAATTTCTGGAGATTTGGGGGTGGAGTCCCGGGAGGGTAGGGTTTGGGGGAGGAGAGGGACTTCACCAGACTATTATGCCATAGAGTTCATCCTGCAAAGCAGTCATTTTCTCCAGTGGATCTCTATCAGCTGGGGATCAGTTGTAATCCCAGAAAATTGTCAATCCCATCAGGATGGCAACCCTAAACTTAATAGTTTATTTTGTTAACATTGGCAGACATATTGGGTTGAAAAGAAATAACAGAGTTTCCCTTTCCCATGTCTGTCTAGGTCCATATTGGCCTACCCTGATTTTGAACAGTTTGTGTAGGCTCAATTCTCCTGCTGGTTACCAGCAAACAAGTGAAGCTGTTCCCTGAATGAAAAAATGTCTGAGATTGGTCAGATGTTGGCACTTAGAACCAAACAAAATGTGATAATGGATATGGGTCTATCCTGATGCCATTTTAGAAACAGTTGTAGTTCTTTCAAAATTGCTCTGAGTCCCCAATCTGGATTGGAACATGGTGGCTCCAGGAGCTCCCCACTCCCATGTCTTTACAGGTGCAGAATAACCTCCCATTGCACACAGCACAAACAAATAGCAGTGATATAATTAAAATTTAGTATTATAAATAATAAGGGACAGTGTTCTATTTGTAAGGCTGAAAGTACACAACAACAAAAACCTGGGAAATAATTTTAGATGATACTTTTAGCAAGTCAAAAGGAACCTTATTTGATGTCATGTAGTCCAATCTTTCAGGCACCTTTCATGAAAAGTTGACAGTGACGGGATCCGATTCTGGTACAGCGCAGCAAGCAGGCACTTCATGGAAAGCTCCCGAGGCACCTGGTCCTTTTTTGTTCCTTTGGGGTCCCTTGGACAATCAGGTGGGCCCCGCCTGACTTCCTGGAGGGAGGTTGAGTGGCAGGGAGCTTTTTTTGGCCACTACCGCACTTGGCAAATGTGGGGATGTCACCGTTTTTGCTCTGAAGCAGGAACGATTGATGGAAAAAAAACATGGCTGCCGAGTCTTTTCTAGCTGTGACCAGCTGTTTTAAAGACCAACTTATTATAACACAAGAAACATAAAAGAAAGCAGAGAAGAAAGTGAGTAATTGTATTTGCAATGCTTTGTTTGATGGTTTTATGTTGTTAAAACCTCCTGGTTTTACTGGAGGAGTGGCTAAAAAAAAAAGGAACAGGATGAAGCTGTTTTGAAATTTGATTGGAGGGAGAAGAAAAATGGCTTCAGAAAGGAATGTAGAGGACATAGAGGAATTGTTAAGTGAAGAAGTTACCCACCTTACTTGTGAACAATTTAAAAAACTGTTAGTGGAAGAAATATAACTTGGGGTCAGAGTGGCTTTCGAAGGACTATTGGAGAAACTGCAGAACTTGCCTATTGGAGTGGAAAGAAAGCAGGAGTCTAGACAAGCTGAACAGGGAGAGGATGAAGAAATAGACTCTGAGTACTCTCAAGGAAATAAGCTGTACAACATCTCTACTGTTCCTAGGACAGAACATGAAGGTAAAAATGATCAAATGATTTGTTTAAATGAAGCAACAAGGAATATTATAGACCCAGAAAGCCAAAAAGAAGTTAATTATGATAAAATTGCAAATGAACAGAGTGAACCAGCAAAAGGAAGAAAAAAGAGGCATATGAAGAAACGTGGGAAATACCCCAAAAACTGGGAAAGTACTGGAAAGAGACATTTAGCAAATGAACAGAGTGAGCCAGCAAAAGGAAGAAAAAAGAGGCATACGAAGAAATGTGGGGAATACCCCAAAACCCAGGAAAGTACTGGAAAGAGACATGTAACGAATGAACAGAGTGAGCCAGCAAAAGGAAGAAAAAAGAGGCATATGAAGAAACATGGGAAGTACCCCGAAAACCAGGAAACTACTGGAAAGAGACATTTTTTACATGTTGAGAAATTGAGAAAGAATGATATGAAAAAGAAACCTCATACCTACAAAGAAATAAGGCATCTAGATAGAATTCTGGAAAGAATAATAGAATCATAGAATGTTAGAGCTGGAAGAGACCTTGCAGGCCATCTAGTCCAACCCCCTGCACTCTGCAGGAACACAGCCGAAAGAAGGAAGTTACAGGAATTCAAGAAACGATTGATGAAATATGAGTTATGTTTTTAGTTAATTTTCTATTGTCTATGAAGAATAAATGGTATGTCTGGTGTTTCAAATGTATATACAAGTACACAGTTCAAAAGATAGAAGTATAGGAAGGGGAGGAAGGAAAAGAGATAATTGCTATTAATATGGAAAGTCTATTATTCATACCTGTTTCTAAAGTTTACTTTAAATATTTTTGTTTGCTTGCTTATTTTTACCGGTGTGATATAGGAGCTTAAATAATGAAAATAATTCATTATTGAGCTACTATGGAAGTAAGCAAGAAAAGGCTGGTGTAAGTGGATCTAAGTTTTAGACTGTTTTTCTTATCTCTTATATAATATTTATATGAGTAAAGGAAGAGATTGGTAGGAGAAAGTCTCTTGTAGAAATTCATAGAAAATTAAGAAAAGAATAATATAATAGGAATAGTGTCTTAAAGGCACTAGAAAGTTGCTTGGATATGTTGCTGATTAATTTTGTACTGTTCATGGGATGGAGAAGATTAAAATGGAATAATTAGCATTTTAAATGGATATTCAAATATATAAAGCTAAAAATAGAAAAACTGGGGAGAGGAAAAGGGTGAACATTATTATTTACATGGAAAGCTCCCCCTTTTTGCTTTCCCCAAAATTTAGTGTAATAATTTTGTTTTTCTGAATACTCTGATTTATGTTCCATATGATGCTAAAGAATGGAAGTAATTGTTTATGGAAGTATAGAAGAAAAGAATGATTTAAGATGAAATGAATTAGTAGTAGTCTGATTTGTGATTAAAAGATGTATGTTAAAATAATTATTACTATGCTGGCAAGCTAAATTAATATGGTCATAGTAGAGATAACTATTTAAGGAACTAAGGTTAAATAGGTGATTTGGTTGAGGGAATAGAAAGCAGGAATAGAAATTATGTGAGGTTATGAAAATTTTATGAGACTGCCAAAGAAAATAGGTACTTCTGGGTAAAATAAAGATAAAATTTATACTAGGGATTTGAATTACATTAAAAGTGCTTGTTAAATTTGTTTGGTTGTTATTAATTAGTAGCTTTTGGGTGTGGGAAAGCCAGAATGAAATCCCAAAAATAGCAGTGTAAAAGATATATCTGGAAAATTAATTAAATATTTATTTCTTTATTTCTTTATTTATTACATTTTTACTCCACCCTCCCCGCGAACGGGCTCAGGGCGGCTTACATAGGGGCTACCATGTGCCAGAGACAAAACAACTTAAAACCATATAAAACAATTAAACAGATAGCATTCCTAAAAGGTAACCATCCTAAGGTGCTCAACAGTTATTCACAAACTCGATCCAATGGCGGTGTTAGTCACAACGATGTTGGTCGCAGCGATGTTGATCACAGCGGGTACAGCTAGATCTCCCTCGGCTGTCCCCTCCCTCCACCACATAAGATAGTAACATTGGCAGCAGAATTGGCGGCAGAGGGGAGTGGCGGCTCCTACTCAAAGGCCTGGCGGAAGAGCTCTGTCTTGCAGGCCCTGCGGAACTGTGAGAGGTCCCGCAGGGCCCTGATCTTCTCCGGGAGCTCGTTCCACCAGGTAGGAGCCGCCACTGAAAAGGACCTAGCCCTAGTGGCCACCAACCTGGCCTCCTTAGGGCCAGGGATCACCAGGCGATGTTGGGACTCGGACCGCAGTGCTCTTTGGGGCATATACAGGGAAATAGAAATTAGTTTAATTGTACATCTTTGTTTGTTGTAAATATGGGATGTTATATAGTAATTAGAGTAAGGAAAAATATATACGAAATTAGTTATGTTGTGTCAGAAATGTTTGAGGAGGAAATGCTCTAATGTCTTTGTGTGTGTCTAAAATCCAATAAATATATTATTTTTTTAAAAAAAGTTGACAGTGTCAATAGGAGAGCATCCATTTTACCTAAAGCACAGCTAGATATGGCAGTCAGGTTTCCTGGAGCCATCACTCCATATACAGGCTTTGTTTATTGATTGTTTCATGATAATAATTTGCTGTTTTGAGCTGAGGAAAAAAATATGTATGTATGTGGGCTATGTCTCCTTATTTACATTGATGGCTGGTGCAGAAGATAAGTTTACAAATGTTAGGAAGCTACAGCTTACACAAGTATTCAACAGAGAATGATGACAGCTAACATTCATAGCAACCTCTTCTTTTAAATACAAGCAGGCCACTGACAATACATGCTAATTATCCTAGGTAACTCATAATATTATCATTCCTAACGGAAATCCAAGGCCCATGTTTGGTGGTTGGTTTATACAGCGACATTTGTTAAGATTATCTTATGTCACTTTGCTTCCTTGTCTTTCCCTAAGCTATTATTGTACAACTGGATGTGTATGGTTGCACCTGTGTGGTGTATTCAAATTCACTAGCCGAGCAATTGCCAAAAAGTGACTTGAAGTAACCACATTTATATGAAAATTAGCCCTGCTCTTTCTGTCTGGGAAACATCTGCTTTAAGGGATACAGCAGCAGCTGTGATGATCTAATAGTTAACTAAGCACTTCAGATTTCAATTGTACAAAAGGGGCTTTAAGGGGAATGATAAATTGCCTAAATTAAGCCACATTTTTAAGTACCTAATTTCAACCTTGCTCATAATGAACACATTTTCTTACATTCTCATTGCACCTGTCAGGGCTAGAAAGCAAAGGAACTTTGGTTGTTGATCCCCTTAAAGTTATGTTAAACATTGATTTATCAAGCAGCATTTGACGTATACATATTTCAGTAAATTAGTTCAGAGCCTTTTTGGATTTTTTTAAATAAATGGTTTCTAAATTGATTTTGAAATAAATGAAAGTAAGATATCTTAGGATCAACATTTTCTTTAAAACAAAATTTGAGTCCCATGGCAACTTTAAGACCAACAAAATTTTATTCAAGGTATAAGCTTTTGTGTGCATGCACACTTCTTCATGCATGAAGGATAGTCCAATGAAATTAAGTACGTTAGTAAATATACATAGGACTGTGTCTGGCATTTACTTATACATTTGTTCCATTGCACTCAATACATTGTATTTCCAGTTTATTGTTCAAGCAAAGTACTTCATGCTTAGTATTGCACCTGTTTTTGATAGCTCTCCTTCAGTGGCAGCAAATATATGAACCACCTACTGGAAACCAAGAAGGATGTCTATAAATGTGCAGGTTGGACAGTTGTCTACCTACCCTAGTGAGGACCCAAACCAAATAATACCTGCTTGGCCTAAAAATGCCCTGCCTAAGGTTGTCCAGGTTTGGAAGCACTAATTGGCCTGCAGAAACATATGGAAGAGCCCTATGGGAAGGGAGAAAAGTGAAAAAGCATAACCCGTTTCTCTTTTTCCTCATCTCCATTCCACCTGTGGCCATGTTTTGGTTGCACATTTTTCATTGTCATAAATTAGCTGCAATGGGTTTAAATGCAGTCCTTTATGCTTAACCAGGATAGAGATCAAATTTGGTGTAGTGGTTAAGTGCATGGACTCTAATTTGGGAGAACTGGGTTTGATTCCCCTCTCCTCCACTTGCAGCTGCTGGATGACCTTGGGCAAGCCATATTTCTGACAAGAGCTGTCCTTGAAAGGGCAGTTCTGGAAAGAGCTCTCTCAGCCCCACATACTTCGCAGGGTATAAATCCAATCTCCTCCTCCTCCTCCTCCTCCTCCTGCTGAAAAACAATGAAATCCCTTATCCTAGTCAGACCATAGGTTTAAGTCATTTTGTGTCCCTGATGCATAAACAAAAGCTAATCCCATTGATTTCCATCTGGGTTAGAGTGCTTGAAGTGGGAGGGAAATGGGAGGGAAAAAACAAAGCAGAGTTGCCAGCCTCCAGGGCAGGGGGGGAGGCTGGAGTTCTCTCCAAATTACAACTGATTTTCAGACTACAGAGATTAGTTCTCATGGAGAAAATGGCAGCTTTTGGTAGTGGACTCGATGGCTTCATGTCCCTGCTGAGCTCCCTCCTCCTCCCCCTTCCTTCAGTGATGCCAACAGCCAGCCTAACTGCACCAACATGAGGAGGTGCTCCTGTGTGGGCATGCCAGTGTGGCCCTCGCTACCACCAAGTGTAGCTCCACAACAGCTTCCTGCTGAGCCTTCTGGCACATAGCAGCGGAGGAGGTCTCTGCCCTGGGCCTTGTTGCAGAGAAAGAGTTGTGTGTCCTGAAGCAGCGGAACAACACCTTCAGGTTGGCTCAGAGGTATGTGTGTGCCCTCATGTCTCAGGGCATTCCCTATAACCCAACAATGGTGAAGGATCTCACCGGTGCTGAGGCCATGCTACATAAAGTGATTGCACCCACTTTGGTGAGTGAGATCCTTTTCAGTAGGTATGTAGCCTTACTGTCACAATGCACTCGCAAGGGGCACGTGGAAGTAGCCTCCCATGCCACATGTTCACTTCTGCCTTTCCCCTTGCAGGTCATTTACTCATTGGAGAGGCTGGTGCTGGGTCATTGGGTCTAGGGTTGCCAGCCTCCAAGTGGGACCTGGGGATCCCACAGAATTTCAGCTCATCTTCAGACTACAGAGATCTGTTCCCCTGGACAAAATGGATACTTTGAAAGGTGGACTTTATGGCATTGTACCTAACTGAGGTCCCTGTTCTCCCCAGACTCCATCTCCAGATCTCCAGGAGTTTTCCAAGCTGAATCTGACAACCCGGCCATCCCCCGCCAGTGGCCAGCAAGGACCTAGTAACCCTAACTGAGTGCCAGGGCCAGCATGGAGGCTGATCCCCACACTGGCTCAGTGATTGTGGACACGTTTGTGGATCCAAGAGAGGAGGATGTCAGTGGGTGCCCTCTGACTCCAGTGGGTGATTTCTTTACCTGTAAGGGTGCACAAGAATGGAGGTGAGATTTCTGTGGGAGTGGAGCCTGAAGGTGGTCCCATGCATGGCAGGGGCAGGCTCCTCTGACTGACGTGTTGCTCTTTGTTCCCCTCACCAGATGGGCTGTGGAGGTTGGGTTGGTCACCCTCTGAATGTTGGGCATTAGGGACTCCATAGGGCAACTGGAAGTAGATGAGACAACTAAGTGGGTGGATTTGGATTGGGGTAGGGGCATAGAGGACCAGGGAAGGCCTATGAGGTACTGCTGCCTCCTGGGCTGGCCTTGAATGTTGTGGTCCCTGGTGGAGCTGGGAACTTAGAGCTGATGCCAGTCCCCCAGGTACAGGGACTGCAGCCTATGCAGCACATACCCCCAACCTCTAGTATGTATGAGTGGCCATTGAGAAGGTGGAGACCATGCCTGTGCTGCTGGAAGGTACAATGATGGCTGTGGCTGGCCCCATAGGGTTGCCAGGTCTGGGTTGGAAAATACCTGGAGACTTTGGGAGTGGATCCAGGAGAGGGTGGGGTTTGGGGAGGGGAGGGGTCTTAGCACGGTACAATGCCATAGAATCCACCCTTTAAAGCAGCCATTTTCTCCAGGGGAGCTGATCTTTGTCAGCTGGGGATCAGTTGTAAAAGTGGGAGATCTCCAGGCCCCACCTGGAGGCTGGCAACCCTAGGATGACACACAGAGGGCTTGGCTCAGCTGGGCTGGGGTGCGTGGGCTGCCTCTATTCTGCATTGCTACCTCTGTTCTGTTATGTGGGAAACTGCATTTAACTATGGATTTAAGAGGGTGAGAGGCCGTGTGCATGGCCAAGAGCTTTGTGGGCCCAGCCCTCCTGGCCGCTTCTCCTCTAATGTCCCTGGGTCCACTTCCCCATGCCTGCCCCATGCCCTAAGTATGTGTGGTCCACCCATATGTCATAGATGCACCATTACACTCTTGTGATATCTTGTGGGTGTGATGGTGCCAGTTGCTGGGGATGCAGGATTACGGGGCTGTTTGCCCAGTCCCCAGTATGTGTGGTGCTGTTGTTGTGCCAGCAACTGGCTGCCTCCACCATGGCAACCCTCTGGATTATATTGTAAATCACCTTGAAAACAAGGACTTTGCCATCACTTGCTTGCAGCCTGGACAGCTAGCCTGTAATTTTTTTCATCAGCGTACCTTGCAGTCCTCCTATTAATATCACTTTTCTGCTTTTAATGTCCACATTTATAATATGCATGTAGCCACACAGTGGATTCCATGCTACCCTGGAGTAATTAATATGAAACCTGAAGTATAATTTAGAAAGAAATGAACATGTCCTTTGTTTGCTTTGCACAGCTCCATCATAAGCAACCCATTTTCAGTCAGTTTTACTGAAGCTTAATCTCCTTACTCAAATCTTCATCAGGTGACTTTCCAACCACGTGATTAAAATAAAATTAAACCTTTCCTAACGTCCTGATAATTTTATTTTGGATTCAGGCTTATTAAGGATATATGGTTATCATGATAAAGGTCATTTATTTATTTATTTTTATATTCCTAACTTGCCCCATCCTGAAGCCCCAAAGATCTAAAACTGATTTAACTTGGTATTGTGCTCTGAAGCAATTTTTTTGTAATGAGGGAGGGATTAGATCTCTTAGGGAAATAAAAGACCTCTAGGAAATATGACAGTACCATAGACATAGGAAATGAACAGATTGTTGTTTCTATGTAGAGGTTACATGGCATAATTATCCCATAAATTTCAAAGGTCGCAACAAGGAAATTCAGCTTTCTGTTAATGAGAAAGCAGATGTCAGGAGGTACCAGTATATATGGGGTGATTAATATTAATTTTTGTTATGATCAAAGAGAAGAAATTAAAATGTATAGGAAAGTTGCTTTAACGAGTAAGCGATACACATTTTGTATGCAATTTGCCTTTGAAACTCTGAGAATTAACATTGGAACAGTCTGGAATTCATCCCCACCCCCATCTGATGTCTTCCTGAGTGGTCTGTCATGTTAATAAGCACAAGGTAATTTATTTTACCCTCCTATAGATACTCCTTCTGATATTGGGTTCCATGGATCTACTTTTATTTCCTGACACTTAATGGTGCCATATAACTTGAATTATATTTACAATTGCTGCCTCTCTACACATCTATGTATATGCATATATTTCCATGTAATGTTTTGCATTAATTTGAAGATGGTAATAAAATCATTAATTCTGTCAATATAAATGCTAAATAGAAATGAGAAATTGGATCTCTGCCTTTGTATCATGTGTTCCCTGATAAGAAATTAGAGCAGAGAAATTGAATCTGACAGATCTCAACTTTTATAGCCTTGCATCAAAGGTACATCACATAGGTCACAGTGAATGGCATGCGGGACACCTTTGAATGAAAGGCTTCTTTTGTTTGGCCTAGAATTAATCCAAACTGCAGGCTCCCAAAAGGTTCATAGGAATACAGAATACAATAAAAGGCCATGAAGTTGTGGAAAGGGGAAAAAATCAAGTTGACAAGCTTGCACTAATTATCTTTGGTATTACAAGATCGCTAATAGAGCTGCAGCTTCACAGTTAATAGAAGTGATCTCATTAGCAAAGCATTGAACATCTTAATGTTTGTAAGGAGCATTTATAGCCTGTAGTTGGGTTACTGGGTGCTTATCTCAAAGGCATAATTAGCATCTTGAACAGTTTTGCAAGCTCAATGTCTTGAGGTTGTTTGGGGTTTTGCTTCATCATAGCTGGGAAGGTCAATTTTACAGGAATATCTACTGTTTATCATGAAAAGCAACCACAAAAGGTGTAAGGTACCAAATCAACTTATGTAAATTCCCTAATCTTCCTAATTAAAAAAAAACTCAGGTGGTTTAGAGAAAGCCATGGACAATATAATCCATGTCCCATATTTCAGCATGGTTGTAGCATCACGAAAGAACAGAATCTTATTTGAATGTTTATTTTTGGGTCTGCAATTTCTTTACTGACTTTAGCAGTATAACCACAGATTTTATGGGTAACAACAATTTACAATACAAAAACCACCAAAAGTTCCCTCACGCACCCATCTATGTCTTGGTGCTTCAAAAGAATGGACTACAGGGCTTGCTGGCTGGGCCACTCAGGCAAATTGAAGGAATGGTTCAGCCAATCACAGTCTGCAGAGCTGCATTTGTGAATAATACCAAATTGTACAGGATGGTGAGATTGGAAAGACCTCTCTAAATTGGACGAGTGTGCAACAGTGTGGCAAATGAAGTTAACTGCGGGTCAGTATAAGATGCTTCACATTGAAACAAAAAGTCCTTACTTTAAATATAGATGTCTGAATTCACTAATACTGAGATTTAAAGGATCTTGGGGCCGTAAAGTCTATCTGTGTGGACACGCCATCTATCACCACTACAGGGAAGTGGAGGTGGAGCTAAGCTTCATTTTTAACATAGCATCAGGTAGCTCACCCCTTTTAAAGAGCTTTCCCCCCTCTTCCCTGCTGAGCCATCCTGTAGCATTACAGGGTGGTGCAGTTAGGAAAAAGAAAGTAAGGAGAAGATGTTTTTAAGGGCTGATGGGATCCCGGGTGATTGCCATTATGTCTGCACAAAAGCACAGGCATAATGGAAGAAGGGGAAAGAGTGGGTGGACTGGCAGCACTTGCAAATAGCATAGGCATGGTTAGGTGGGTGCTGTTCCCATGCTTCACTTTCTGATCCTGCTGTGGAAAGGCTTCATTGCTGCACTGCATGAGGATTCAGCCTCCAATTACCAAAAGGAATTTTGTGATTTTTAAGGTGGTCTTTCCATTCAATGTATCTGGTTAAACTTGTTAGGCTATAATCATGTATCACATTCAAGAGCAATATAGGTTCAGGTGGGAAAGCAGGGGAGGTCCACTGTATCCTGAACCATCAGACAGGTGAGGAGTTACCTCAAACAACCTCTTGTTGCTGGAGAGTCACGGGAACTGGAAAGGTGGTCTCCTTGAATGCCCAAGGCCAACCAGCCACTGAGGGTGTTGATTCTCATCGGCTCGTATCAGCACACACCAAGGGTTTGTAGGAAATGAAAACTCAAGTACAGCAATTGCTCCCGTACTGACCTTTGAGACAAGATGAGGTTGCCCGAACATGGAAGGCTGAAGCATGGAAGATGGTTCCAAGTCTCACCAAACACTAAGATAACCTTTGCAGAGGATCTGTAGGGAGGACATTTAGTTGGACTTATATTGAAGATCACTGTTTTTCTATTCTATTTTTATCCCACTATTTGTCCTAAGTTTCTGGTTTGGTATTGTTTCCGTTGAGCTTATTAGTTGTGTTTAAATTTTTGCCTAGTGGTTACTTGTGTGTTTAGCTGTTATCTTATTTGTCCTGGAGGAAGTATGGAATTTTTCTCCATAGGAAACCATGGAGACAAGTAGGTTGGCTGGGAATGCCTTGTCCAGGCAACCATAGAATTGGAGTCCTTGATCCAATTTGCTTAAAACTGTGGAATTTTTAGTGGACAGTGAAGTCTAGGTTCCTTGCAATTTTGGTGTCATTTACTTGGAAAACAGCTAATCCTGTCCCTGAGAAATTTTCCCTCTTAGGAAATGATGGACCTGAAAAAATGTCAGAATTCCAGGGAAGGGGGAACCCAACTCCAAATTACAAAATGGTATTGGAAACTTGAATAATCCATTCCCAAAATCCAAATTAAAAAATACCCCTTTTTCAGAATGCTCATCCCTACTTCTCACTGTAAATCCTGCTTTTTCAGGGGGAGTGCAACCCCATCTGGAACAGGCTGACTCCTTTTTCTCTGGTTATAATTGGCCAACATTAATTCTGATCCCAAATGGTTTCATTAAAAATTCCTTTATTTACAGACTAGCAGGGCTTTTTTTGTAGCAGGAACTCCTTTGCATTTTAGGCGACACACCCCTAATGTAGCCAATCCTCCAAGAGTAGCCCCTTACAGTAGCCCCTGTAAGAAGAGCTCTGTAAGCTCTTGGAGGATTGGCTACATTAGGGGTGTGTTGCCTAATATGCAAAGGAGTTCCTGCTACAAAAAGAGCCCTGCAGACTAGTAATAAGGCCTGTTGCAGAAAGAAATGCAACGAGCTCTAGAAAGAGGGCCTGGGAGAGCGCTCTGGCCTGCAGCAGTCATCTGTCTCTCCCTCCCTCCCTCCCCCCGAGTGCCATGACTCTGGCTGTGTGGCTTTTCAGTCCCCCCCATATTTATGTATTTATTTATTTATTTGATTTATATCCCGCCCTTCCTGCCCAGCTTCCTTCCTGGCATCCCTGCGCCTTCAGGCTGCCTTTTCTTTTGTCGAGAGACTCAGTGGGAGCAGTCATTACCAGGAATGAGCCACAAGTGGTTCCCCATGTTGTTCTCCTGTTTGCTGTTTACCCAGAGAGGAGCCTGGAAAGGTGTCACCAGGGGAGGCAAGAGAAGGAGGCGGCATTTTGAAAGAGCTCCAACCTGGCTGGGGCTGCTGCCCTGCAGCAGCTCTTAGTGAACAGAGAGATGGTTTTTTTCCCGTCCTTCCTGGGACATGAATCACATGGGAGAGGAAAAGTTTTCTGTTCATTCTTCTGTGCTTTTTAATATGTCCGTCCCAGGCAGAAATGCAGCCAGGAAAGCTTTCCTCCCTGTGTCAGGCCATCTAGGGAATTCCCGGCCATCGTGTGAGCCTCTCAGAAGGCACTGGAGCCTTCTTGAACATTGGATATTTGGAGTTTCAGCTCCCCCTGTTATTTTCTGTAGCACTTTTGAAGCACACGAACTGTTTTAATAGTCACCCTCACAATGAAACTGAAAGGTAAGGGCTTCTGTGGGCAGGACTCCACAACGCAGCTAGCCAATGCAGCCAGTGCCTTCTGAATGGCAGTTCAGGCAGCCAACTGATTTTGGTGCACATAGAGCTTTGGCACTTGAAAATACAATTATTAATAAGGAGAGAGCATTATGGGAATAGAGAAGCAAGAAATCACAGGCAGTTTCCATGCCAGGTAGTTCCAAACCTAAACTGAAGTTCTTAGTGAGAGCAATTTATATTTATTTACTATGTTGTACTATTAAACTTCA
Organism: Gekko gecko; assembly: GCA_029375565.1. NCBI lineage: Eukaryota > Metazoa > Chordata > Lepidosauria > Squamata > Gekkonidae > Gekko > Gekko gecko. Next base: position 60,446,297 of record JAPDNY010000004.1, read on the forward strand.
TGGATTTCTTTTTTGGATAAAATATTCCAAATTTACACATCAAATGTAAAAATAATTTGCCTTGGCAGGTAAAGAAATTCAGATCCTATGAACCATTCTGGATTCAGCATTCAATGCAAACAAGCCTTCTGTTCCAGTTTCTTTTTCTGCTTTGGTTAATGAACCTTAAGTGATGTTGCTTTGGTGTTTGGGAGGCTAAATGAAAATAGCTTAACTTTTAAGGCACCATTAGAAATGGTTGTATTTTATAGGTAAACAATTTCTCTGATTTTTCTATTAACCCCAAAGTGGCTGAATCAACACAAATGAACTCTGGGGGAACTATGAAGCTTATTTGAAAATCAGGTACTTTATTGTAACTAGCTTCAGGGCCCATGGGTACATTATGCTAAGTGGATTGAAATACAGAGATGTGCTAATGAACCAACTGTAATTTCCCTTAAGAAATCATTTAAAATAAACACTTCTGTAGGTATTTTATTCTGCTTCATAAAGTATTCTGGCTAGGATTCAGCAGCACTCCTTTAGATGCATACCATGTCTTCAAAATGCACGGCAGCACTTCTGACTTTTTTTTCCTAAATAGCACAACCACATGTGATTTATGACAACCTGTCTGAAATTCCTCCAGTTTCACATTCAGAGCAATCCTAAAACATTCTCCATTTTTACAAACATTTTCAGCACAGCAAAACAACTGCCTCACCCTTTCTGTGATTTTTTGGCAATGCCAAAAAAAAATGCCTTCACTTACTATTACTCTAAATTGTTCTCATTTGCCTTCAATGATGCAGTCATTTAGCCAGACCTGACTGGTTCTGATTTTACTTACTTTTACCAAGTCATATGTCAAGTACAGTATTCAATATGAGATCTCTGATTATGTAACACCACCCATGTTAGTCATTTTGGAGGGAAGGCTAAACACCAGGGGGAGGGGAATAAATCTGAAGATTAGCCACCAGAGGAAGCAAAGGTGTAGAATATGATTAAAAAGTGAATGTGCAATGTATTTCTCTTTTTTAAAAACTTTCTAACTTAATAATTGCAGCCAGAAAAATAAAATAAAATTGATTATTCAACACAGTTCTATTCAAAGACCACTAAAATGAAATCAAGGGAAAAGTTGATGTTTGGAGAAAAGAATCAATGGAGCTAACCTGTAGATTCTCATGACTGCTCCTGAACACTATGAGCCTAACTAGAGTTAAATACTTTTAAATCCATTGGATTTGATGGATTTAGAGAGGTATAATTCTGCATGAGATTGCACAGTAGGTGGATTAACTCAGAAGTTCTGCTGTATTCAGGTAAGGGTATATGGGACTGTACTGCAAACCTCATAAGTATCTACAAATCTAGGGAACAAGATTTTACCCATGGTTATTTTTGTGAAGTTCTAGATTTGTAGTTTAAGATATCTCTAGAGTATACTTGGTATATTTAAGATTAAATCTTTGATTCTTTTTAAATAGAAAGGAGAATGTATGTTTATGTTACACTGTTAAAAGATAGTCTTTATAGAGTTTGCTTGAAGCAGAGCACTCTTGATAATGATCTGATATTGTATAAATGTACAATTTGTGTTGGAATTCTGGATTTAGCTTCAGAAAGATTCACTAGCCCTGAAAGCAATATAAATTTAACAACTTGACAGACAAAACAGTTATAAGGCAAGCAAAATATAAACTGTTTCTCAATTGATCTCAAAACAGGACTATTTCTAGGAGTTTTTTTTTTTTTTTTGAAAAACTCTCCTAAAGAGGAGAGGATTTTATTCTTTTTATATAGAGAAAAAAGGAGGGTATATAGTTGGACAAAGAAAAGTTGAGAGTGAGTTTACTGTTAAATTTGTTAATGTTAATTAATATAAAAGTCGCTTTGGCAGTCACCATGGTTAGAGAGTCTCTTTTAGTCAACTAAAAAGTCCAAAAACAATCTGTTAATCAGGTTAGTAATGTCCTCTGGGGTTAGTCATTAATCATCTCCTTTACTCCGCATCCACGAACAATTACTTCTTGGGATGTCTTCCCTTAGTGTCCCTCAAGTTGTAAGATGGGCCCTTTTTCTCTTCAACGTCTCCCGCTCCGGCTCCTTCCTCCTCCGAGTCGCTGTCTTTTTCGCTACTCAAATCTTGCCACGTTGCGAATGCTGCATCTTCCTCCTTGCTGGCGTGTCTCCTCAGGAATTCTTGTGCTTTGAAGATGGAGTCAATTCTCTCTTTTTTGTCCTTAAACTTAAAGTCCAGTCCTTCAGGAAATCTCCATCTGTAAGTGACCTGATGATTTTGTAGAAAAGTGGTCAAATTTTTATAAGCCTTCCTTTTCATTCGAATTTCATATGGGACATCTTTCAGTATTCTTATAGTCTGTTCCTCAATCTTCAAGGGCATCGCTGAAACCGCTCTCAATATTTGATCTCTCGTACGCTGTTTAGTGAACTTGACAACCACTTCAGCTGGCAGATTATTTTTCTTTGTATAAGTGGAGTAGGCCCTATAGACCACATCCATCTCTTCTTGTAATTCTCGCTTTTCTCTGCCAGTTACTGGTGCCAAGGCCTTCGCTAGTAACAATCTGAGATCTTCTTTCTCCTCTTCTTTAATGCCCTGAAAACGGAGTATCAGACTTGATTTTTCCATTTGCAATTGCAAAATTCTTTTTCTTGCTCATCCTGATGTTTTTCCAACTTGTTGACCCTTTTCTTTACTTTCTTAGTATCTTCCGTTGAGACCAGACATTTCTGTGCTATTTCCTCCATCTTCTTTGACGTTTCATTCATTTGCTTTTGCTGGCTGTTGAGAACACCTTGCATGCTGCTTAATGTTTCATTGATTTTCTGCATTTGCTCCAGCAGAGGGTGCAGTAACTCGCTTTCGGTTGACTGACAGCAGACTCTTGAGGGGGATTCCCCGGACGGGAAGTCCCACCTCCCTTCTTTTCCGGTTTAATCGGGGCTTTTTTCATTGCCGACATTACTTTTGTTTACTTTTCCCAAAGTTCGTGCCGCGTCCCTCCGGAGATACGCTAACACTTTGCTTCGAAAACCCCAGAGGTACTTCACCAGCCCTCTCCGCTCTTTCACCTCCCCCTTTCCTTTTATAAGTCCCGTTCCTTAGTGGGGGGAAACTCCCCTCCTCCCGCTTGTTCTCGTAAGGGGGGGTTAGGTTTTCGCTTTAATTTAGACCTCCAACTCACGGTTCAGTGCCGATTCATCTTTTCATGTTGATTCCTCTCGTTTTTCCTCACTCCTGGAAGTCGGCGGCGTTGCTAAGCCCCATTCGGGGCGCACTACGCAGCGGGGCCGATTGGGGCGGGGAGAAAGCCTCAATTTCCCGGCGGTGTGCCGGCAAAGAGGCTACTCCCCAAAGCACCCCGGTTCGGAGCCTTTAACTAAGGCTCACTAGGGTCTATCGCACATGCGAAGACCCCCCCAACCTCGTGTGGGCTAACCACCTTCGGGAGCGCCCGAAAGGTGGCCGCCATTCGCAACGTCGAAACCGAAACCATTTTCTAGGAGTTTTGATAACCCATCATATTTCTAATTTAAGGTGTCTTCCGGTTTTGGTGAATTGAATGACGGACACATCCCTTTGGAACTCTGAGGGACGAGACTGTGCTGTGGTGGTAGGGAGAGGTCTTGGTTGATCTGGACCTCCCGGAGCCCTTGGAGGGGGCTCCCAGTCATGGAACGCAAGGAGTGCCTCTATCAAGGTTGATTGCCGAGGGACCGAGGCTCCCCTTCGTTCCGAAGGTCTCGCTGCCACAGACAGAAACACACACTGGGACAAGCAGGCAGATGGTCAGGTGTTTTTTTTCCTTACCTGACGGATGACTCCGGATGAACTGTGAGTTCTGATGAGTTGAAAAACAAGATAAATATCCAAGTGTTTAAATAAGTATGTTCCCTTAAACTGAGCCAAGGGGGGGGGGATCCATCCAGCGGAAGAGAAAAACATTTTAAAATAATAGCGAAGCAAGGGGATGGAAAGCAAAGCTTGAACTAAGGCAGAGTGCAACCAAAAAAACTCTGGTTGTTTTTTCAAGTCATAGAGGCTTTAGGCAATTTTCTCTTAAAGTAAACAAAAGCATAATGTGGGGAAGAGAGTGCCACCGAAAGCAAAACTTACTCCAGGGAAAGCTAGCCCAGCCACTACGGTCATGGGACCAGAAGCAGCCACAGACTTCCCACATATGATAGCAGCTGCATTGTGCCCTCTGCTGGATCAGATGACTACATTGAACAACAACTTTGAAACCCTTCAAGGACAGATAAGAGACTAATACTAAGACAGAGCAAATCTACAAATTGTTACAGAAAGTTGATGCCAAGACAATAAAGTTTAATAAAGGACTAGAGACTGTGGCAAAGAAGGCATCCTCTGTTGAGCATCAATTGTTACAATTGCAAATGGAAAAGTCATTGCATGTACTGAGATTTCAAGGGGTCTATGACACGCGCCCCCTTTATACTGACAGCGGTACCATGAGGGTTTGCATGTTTTGCTTGGTCAGAGCTGCTGATAATTTTGCTGATCAGTCCTCTATTCAAATCTACTATAGTCTCTTCGGGGTATTTGTTTTCCCTTCTTGGTCAGGGATATTTGTAAGGACTACTGCTAAGTGTATTTGCTTTACCATTAAATAGATAGGCACCACAGCTTGTTAACTTCAAAGCAGAACAGGCTTTATTTAAAGAAAACACAACAGCGGAATGGAAGTTTTACATGGAGGTTAATTTGTTTCTTTTTCTCAGTTACACAGATGTTAAATAGTTCACCATACTCTCTGATGATCACACCTGTAAAACGTAAGAAAGATTCCTTTAAGTGGTGGAAAGCTAGTCTCAGTGAGGTTGATAAAAAGGAACACAGGCTGTGGCAAATAAAATGCAAGTCTGTGAGCAGGCAAGCAAAAAGAGAATATGAGGAGCATATCACAAAAAAAACATAAATGTCAACAATAAAACTTTCTTCAAATACATTAGAAGTAGGAAACCAGCCAGAGAGGCAGTGGAGCCCTTGGATGACCAAAGGGTAAAAGGACTACTGAAGGATGACAGGGAAATGGCTGAGAAGATGAATGCATTTTTTGCCTCTGGCTTCACTGTGGAAGATGAGAAGTGCTTGCCCACTCCAGAAGCACCAGTTTTGGGAGGGGGTTTGAAAGACCTGAATCAGATTGAGGTGACAAGAGAGGAAGTCCTATGACTGATGGACAATTTAAAAACTAATAAAGCGCCAGACCTGGATGGCATTCATCCGAGAGTTCTGAAAGAACTCAAATGTGAACTAGTGGATCTCCTTACATTAATATGTAATCTTTCTTTAAAATCTGCCTCCATTCCAAAGGACTGGAAGGTAGCTAATGTCACTCCCATCTTTAAAAAGGGCTCCAGGGGAGATCCGGGAAATTACAGGCCAGTCAGTCTGACATCGATACCGGGTAAGTTGGTGGAAACTGTTATTAAGGAAAGAATTAGTAGGCACATTGATGAACAAAAACTATTGAGGCAAACTCAGCATGGGTTCTGTAAGGGAAGATCTTGTCTCGCTAACCTTTTAGTGTTTTTTGAGGGAATGAAGAAACATGTGGACAAGGGGGGCCCAATAGGTGTTGTTTACCTTGACTTTCAGAAAGCTTTTGATACAGTTCCTCATCAAAGGCTCCTAAGCAACCTCAATGGTCATGGAATAAAAGGACAAGTCCTCTTGTGGATCAAAAACTGGCTAATAAATAGGAAACAGAGAGTGAGTATAAATGGGAAACTTTCTCAGTGGAGGGTGGTAAGCAGTGGGGTACCACAGGGATCAGTACTAGGTCTGATGCTTTTTAACTTGTTTATTAACGATTTGGAATTGGGAGTAAGCAGTGAAGTGGCTAAATTTGCAGATGACACAAAGTTGTTGTGTGTTTTTTTTGTAAAAACCTCTCCTAAAAAGGAGAGAATTTTATTGCTTTTTTTATATAGAAAAAGGGTAGGGTATATAGATGGATTAAGAAAAGATTTTGAGTGAATTTTCTGTTAGAATGTTAGTTTTTGTTAGTACAAATAAAGTTTTTGGCTTCCACCGTGGTTGAAAGATCTTCTTTTCATCTTACCGAAAGTCCAGAATAAATCTATTAGTTAAATTAGTAAAGTCCTTTGGGGTTAGTTGTTGATCAGCTCCATTCTGTCGCCTCTCAAACAGCTGCTATATCTTGGGGTGTCTTCTTTTTAAGTCTCTCAGATTATACGATGGGCCCTCTTTTGCCTTCTCGTCTCCCACTCTGGCACCTCCCTCCTCCGGGCCGCTGTCCTCTTCGCTGCTTAACATTGTCCAATTGGCGAGTTCTGCATCTTCCTCTGAACTGGCGTGTCTCTTCAGAAATTCCTGAGCTTTGAAAACGGAGTCAATCTTCTCTCTTTTATCCTTAAACTTGAACACCAGTCCCTCGGGAAAGCACCATTTGTAACTGGTTTGGTATCTTTGTAAAAACAAGGTCAATCCTTTATATGCTTTCCTTTTCATACGAATTTCATATGGAATGTCCTTTAAAGTTCTAATAGTCTGCTCTCCAATCTTCAAGGGCACCGCTGAAACTGCACGCAGAATTTGATCTCTAGTATGCTGCTTGGTAAACTTGACAACCACTTCTGCTGGCAAATTATTTTTCTTTGTAAAGCTGGAATAGGCTCTATAGGCCACATCCATCTCATCCTTTAATTCTTGCGCTTCTTTGCCAGTTAGTGGTGCCAAGGCATTCGCCAGTATAGCTCTAAGATCTTCCTTCTCTTCTTCCTTCATGCCCTGAAAGTGGAGAGTTAAATTGGATTTTTTCCATCTGAAGCATTAAAATTCTTTTTTCTTGCATATCTTGATGCTTTTCTAGTTTATTGACCCTTTTCTTAATTTTCTTGGTGTCTTCCGTCGAGACCAGACACTTCTGTGCGATCTCCTCCATTTTCTTAGCTGTTTCAGTTAGTCATTTTTGTTGACTGTTGAGAACACTTTCCATGTTACAAAGGGTTTCGCTGATTCTCTGCATTTGATCCAGCAGAGGGCGCAGTGGCTCGCTTTTCTGTTGATTGACAGCCGGTTCTAGGGGGAGGCTGCCAGGACTGGAAGTCCCTCCCCCTTCTTTACCAGCTTCTCTGGGACCTTTTTCTGCCCTGACATTTTTATTGTTTATTTTAACAAAGTTCGTGCTGCGACACCCAGGAGACAAGCTAGCTTCTTAATCTTCAGTAAAACCTCAAAGGTACTTTTACCAAGCCGCTTTTTCGCTTCGCCCCCCTTTACTCTTCCTTTAACAATCCCGTTTTTTTAAAGGGGGTGGGGATTCCTCCCTCCTCCCATGCGCTTATACGTTTATGGGAGGGAGCGCATTCATGCCACTTCAAAACAGATCTCCAACTCACGGTTCGTTGCCCATTCTTCTTTTATTAATTCATTCCACTGCTTCTTCACTCCTTGAAGTCGGTGGCGTTGCTACTTCCCATACGGGCACAACACAGCGGGGCCGACTGGGGCAGGGAGAAAGCCTCAATTTCCCGGCTATCAGGCCGGCAAAGAGGCTACTCCCCAAGCGCTCCCAGTTCGGAGCCTTTGCCTAAGGCTCACTAGGGTCTTTTGCATGTGCGAAGACCCCCCAACTGTGCGTGGGCTAACCATCTCCAGGAGCGTCCTGAGAGGTGGCTGCCATTCGCTCTGCCAAAACCGAAACTCTGCAGATGACACAAAGTTGTTCAGGGTGGTGACAACCAGGGATGATTGTGAGGCACTCCAAAGGGATCTGTCGAGGATGGGTGAGTGGGGCAAATGGGGTTCAATGTGGCCAAGTGCAAAGTGATGCACATTGGAGCCAAAAATCCTAAATATAAATAAACATTGATGGGGTCTGAACTGGCAGAGACTGACCAAGAGAGAGATCTTGGAGTCGTAGTAGATAACTTGATGAAAATGTCTAGACAGTGTGTAACTGCAATAAAGAAGGCCAACACTATGCTGGGGATTATTAGGAAGGGAATTGAAAACAAATCAGCCAGTATCATAATGCCCCTGTATAAATCATTGGTGTGACCTCATTTGGAATACTGTGTACAGTTCTGGTTGCTCAAAAAGGATATTATAGCATTGGAAAAACTGCAGAGAAGGGCAACTAGAATGGTTAAAGGGTTGGAACACTTTTCCTATGAAGAAAGGTTAAAATGTTTGGGGCTCTTTAGCTTGGAGAAACGACGGCTGAGGGCTGACATGATCGAGGTTTATAAGATTATGCATGGGATTGAGCAGGTTGCGAAAGAAGTACTTTTCTCCCTTTTTCACAATACAAGAACTCGTGGACACTCAATGAAATTTTTGAGCAGTCGGGTTAGAAGAGATAAAAGGAAGTACTTCTTCACCCAAAGAGTGATTAGCACATGGAATTCACTGCCACAGGAGATGGTGGCAGCTACAAGCATGGACAGTTTCAAGAGGGAATTGGATGAATATATGGAGCAGAGGTCCATGAGTGGCTGTTATCCACAAGGTACAGACAGGAACTCTCAGTGTCTGTACTCTTGGTATCCACAGGGTATAGATGGGAATTCTAAGTCTGGGGCAGGTGATGCACTCTATTCTTGGTGCTGGAGGGGGCAGCAGTGGGAGGGCTTCTAGTGTCCTGGCCCCACTGATGGACCTCCTGATGGCATCTGGTATTTTTGGCCACTGTGTGACAGAGTGTTGGACTAGATGGGCCATTGGCCTGATTCAAATTGGCTTTTCTTATGTTCTTATGTTCACCCTCCTGCACTGATTCATAGTTAACTTTTGGCTTTGGTTCTCTGGCCCCTTTTTGAGTCCAACTGGCCACCACCAATTTTCCTGACTTGGCTCAGAGCTTTTTCTTAGCCCTCACAAAACCACTTTCCTCAGATCCCTTAAGGAGTGATGTCTCATTGGTGTATGACACTATTGTGTTTTGTTTTTTAACCATCTGGTCATTGTCCCCTTCCTTCTGAGGAACTCAGTAAACCAGGTTATTGCACACAGAGCTACAGAGCTCCTTCACTTCACTGACAGACTCCGTAAGCTCTCTGTCCAACAACTAACTGCTGCTTCTCAGCTGCCTATTCCAAACTGACTGTTTGGTCTGTTAAATGCCAACCACTAAGGGTTCTGAGCTAAATGGCCCCCTCCTCACTCCGTCATGTGACTCAGCAGTGTTCTGTGTTTACTTTCTGCTGGTCCCAGATCTTTAAGTCCATCACAGGGTCCCAGAGAAGAAAGGAGAAAACCTCAAAACAACTTTAAGTGAAGCATTAGAACCAGTGACAGATATAAAAGCGGAGTCTCTACAAAGTGAGATGGATATGGTCTACAGAACATATCCAGAATACATCAAGAAGAATAATCTGCCTGGTGAAATCTTTGTGAAATTCTCCAAAAGACATATAAGAGACCAGATACTTAAAGCTACAAATGGGACTACCCTAAAAATCAAAGATAAAGAAATAAAAGTCTTAAAGGACATTCCATTCAAGATAAGGAAAAGAGGAGACCATATAAAAACCTTATTTTGTTTTTACAGAGAAAAGCCACACGCTATAGATGGATTATACCAGAAGGGATCATTTTTAAATACAATGACAAGAACGAAAGAAAGGACTCTGTTACTAAAGCAAAAGCATTCCTGGAGCAGCTTCAAAATCCAGAAAAATCACTGAGACCAGGAAAGGAACAGGAAGCAGTAGAAGATGAGGGTGAGATGGGAAGCAATGGCACCTTCTCAGCAACATCTCCTGGAGAAGAATTTGAATCTGATCTTGGTGCTGCTGCCCCAAAAATTCCCGAAGCCAGATGAGTTTAAAGAAAGAAAAAACTTAGATAAACTTTAACTGTTTCTCTTACACTTGAGCTGAAGCAAATTCATTTCAGATACTTGGACACTTCTCTCTTAGCTAGAAGTAATTCTTATTGTTTTTTTTTCTTTTGAAGAAATTAACTAATTAATCCTTTTCAATGTAACCAAACAATTTTAAGTGAAAAGAATTTCTTATAAGCATTTGTATAAGCTATTGACCATTGCCACTTGGGTTTTTAGTGGTTTTCTTTTCTTTCTCCCTTAAATCTTAGATACCCTCCCTTATGATTTCCATGTCATTTTTAGAATAAAAGCAATAGATTTTTTTAAAAAAATATTCCTAATTTAAGGTGAGACAAAAAATAGATCCAAACTGCGGGATTAGATCCATAGCTACTCTTCCTCTCACTGAAGCAGAAAGAGACTTCTGCATCCAATCTTATGGTAGAGCAAACCCAAATAGTCCATGTATTAGACATTGGCTGATCCCCAAAAACTAGAGAGAAAATAATCTTTCAGTTTACATGAAAAAAAATCCTGACAGTATTATGTCTGATAACACTAAAGACCTCTGTTTCACTCTGTAACTCTTTTTTTAAAGTCTGGGATAATACACAATGAATCCTTTATAAATGAAATTAGTTCCATTTCCAGTTTTTTCTTAACTGTTTGCATTCCCAAGAAGAAATCCATTGGAAGTTCCTTGATGTGAACCTTTTGTAACTTGATTCAGGCAAGGAAATAGTTCATAACAAGATGCAAGGTTTTTAATTCTGTCCATCTTACACCCCTGCTCAACTTTATCTTCCATTTTTCTTTCCTTCCCACTGTTGCTTCCTTTTTTGCTACATATGGGGTCTAGTCTAGCTAGCACCAAACTATGTTCTTCCTAACTGATAAAAACTAAACTCTGATTTCTCACATCTTTTCAGCTCTGATAAAGATAGTTTCATTTTGTTGATGCTCTTAGCACTTGCGAACTTTCACTCTATCATGTGTTTTACAGAGGTGATGAGTTTGCCACCCTTAAATTAATTCCAGATTTTTATATCAAATTAGACAGCGATACAAACATCTCAATTTAATAATAGGTCTGTCCAAGAATACACACACACACACACACACACACACAGAGAGAGAGAGAGAGAGAGAGAGAGAGAGAGAGAGAGAGAGAGAGAGAGAGAGAGATTTCATGAAGTACTATTTTAAGTTAAGTAGGGGGAATCTAACAGACAATGGAATGAAATTTGAAGGTAGTCTCAGGGAGAAAATAAAATGCTTTTAAAATAAATTCATTTGGAAAAGGACAACATATGTGCCGGGCTGCCTCCCTTGCTATGTCCCTCAAAGAGCTCTATGTTCATCAGATCAATAGCCTCTGGCAGTCTCCAGCCCAAATGACATTTGTTTAGCCTCAACCATAGCCAGAGCCCTTTAGACTCTGGCTCCAGCCTAACGGAACACCCTCCCAGGTGAGATCAGGGGCCTGTGGGATCCGCTTCAGTTCTGCAGGGCCTGTAAAATGGATGTTCCACCAAGCCTTTGGTTGAGGTGACAGGTGTCTTGTTATACTGACCTCCTCTGCTTCACCCCCCTGGCCTGGTATGTCCAGGGACTGTTAGGGGTGTTTGCCCACCGTTCATTGGTTAATCCTGGGCACATCTATACAGACCCATAGGAGCACCTATGTTATAGGCCATCTTGGGTTTTAGTTATTTATTGTATAACTGATTGAAGGTTTTATTATTTTTATTGTTTTAGCTGTGTTTTAATTGTTGTGAACAGCCCTGAACCCTGCATGCAGGGAAGGGGTGGAGTAAAACTCCAACTGATAAATCGATTTTAAAAAATTAGATAGGTTTAGTCCAAAGAAGACCTTGGGGAAATATACCATCTATATAAAAAGGTTCTCGGTTAATACAGGACAAGAGGCAATGATCTAAACATTAAAGAAGATATCCTAACTAAAAGATATGAGCTATTGGAAGTTAAACAGTTTGTCTAGGGAAATTTCTTTCTCTAGGGTTAGCCTAACGTCTAAACATTGGGATATCCTAACTCAAGGGGAGGGGGGCAGATAATTCATTGGATTCTTTCTCATTACATGAAGCTAAGTGCAGTGAGTGGGCAAGTACCAATGTGATTATGACTTAAAACAGAACAGTATGAGCCTCTAATCTGCTTCACACAGAGATTATTATATTATGTGTAAACAGTTAGGCAACTTGGCAAATGAGCTGAGGCCAAGTTTCAGTCAGGCAAATTCGGGACAACCCAGCATTCATCATGTCAGTGGGGGAGAAATGAGTTTACACCAAGGGGTTTATTGTGGCCATGCATAATCATGGGTATTCAGTAACATTTTTTTTTAAAAAAAAATCATTATTAAAAAGCATTGGAAAAGTGATCTCGGATGCTTTGGTGTCATTAGAGCCCTTTTTATCCTACACAATTGCTTCTGCTTCAGAAAGGGCCTAGCAAACAATTAAAAAAATTAAATACCAAGAAAATGGCATCTGACAAAAGGAACTTTTACTCTGGAAAGCTCCGAAAATCTTGTTGGTCTCACAGTGCTACTGGATTCGTATCTAGCTGTTCTACTGCAGAACAACATAGGTACCCTCTGAAACTATCTTTATGAAAAATGAATAGCTCTACAAAAGAAAATTACCGTTTTGTTTTTTTTTAAAGAGAAAGGTATTTGCCATTGTTCTCCCTTTAGAAGCTTTTAAAAAATAATCAACAAACAGTTTTGGATTTGCTTGAAGTTTCTGCAGACAACCAATACTTGTTTCATAAAAAGCATGAACAAAATAATTGCATGAACCAGAATATATAAATGTGTAGCACTATTAGGTAGGTGACTATGCTGCCATCTTGATTTTTGTTGGAGTTAACTAAAATTTAAATAGCTACAACTGCCATTATAATTTCATGTGAATTAATATACATTTTATGAAACAGTGGATGATGATTACCTGACTCTGTGCCCTCGTATATTTAAAAACATGCTGCCATTGGCTGCAAATGCAGAAAGAGGAAGTGGGATATTTTTCTGCTAAAAAGAACATACCAGTCAGGCTCAGGGTTGGCAAACTCCTTGTGGGGCCTGAAATTTTCTCCATACTACAGAGATCAGGTCCCTGGAGAAAAGAAAGCTTCAAGGAGAGAACTCTTTAGCATCATATTTTTACTCAGCTCCCTTCACTCTCCAAATTTCACTCTCCAGATTCTATTTCTCTAGGAGTTTCCCAACCTGGAGTTCACAATCCTAGTCAGGTTCTAGATCAGTGTTACATCTCTCATCTCCCCAAACCCTGCTCTTCCCAGGCTCCACCACCAAATTTCCAAGAACTTTCCAACCTAGAACTGGTAATCCTACATAGCTATTGATGGCACAATCCTCTATGAACATGTCTCTTCCTCTATTAACACAACATAAGAACATAAGAGAAGCCAATGCTGGATCAGGCCAATGGACCATCCAGTCCAACACTGTCAAAAAGTGGCCAAAAATGCCAGTTGCCATCAGGAGGTCCACCAGTGGGGTCAGGACACTGTTGCCCCCCCCCCAGCACCAAGAATACAGAACATCACTTGCCCCAAACTGAGAGTTCCTATCTACACTAGTAGTCATCATTACATCCTGTGGAAGCAAGTTTCCCAAGATCATTATGCTGAGTTCTACCTTGGCAGGGGAGGGCGGTTTAAAATCTAAATAAATAAATTGTATGAAGAACTATTTTCTTTTTTGTGTGTTCTGAATGTAACTACATTGTACCCTTGATTTCTAGTTACACAGCTAACCTCAAAGCTAACAAAATTTATGCCAGCAAAAGCTTTCATGAGTCAGAGATCACTCCATTGTATGCATGAAGTGTTCATCCATCGGTCAGGTGTATTTATACTCAAAACTGCAGACCACAGCAAGGCAGAAGTGAGGAGGCACTATATACAAAGGCCAGTTTAAAGCCATCACCAGTCAAAGAAAAATCAACACTTTCAGAGTGGGTGAACCATTCCCAGCTCTTGATTAGTCTTTAAGGTGCCAGTAGACTTCTGTTTCATTTGGCCCCAACAGACTATCACAGTTGTTCCCTGGGATGGTGATGACAATGATGACAATGATTATGATGATGATGACAATTGAAACCCATGTTTTCTAGTACTATGGGAAAGGAAGAAAAGTGTTTATCATACAAAGCAGAATTTTTAAAAAACCTCTACCAAGTTCCTCTTTGTTTTTTCCCATAAACTGTTTATTTTCCAGAGTTTATGCCATAATGACTACTTATTTTCAATTTCTTTGGTAATAATCTCTAGCAATAATCTCTGACAAAGCACTGAGAGGCCAACAGAGACAAAGGGAGGCTGACATGAACCCTTTTGTAATAAAACTTTGAACTAAAAGACAAGACTTAGGTCACACTTTCCTCATGAATCTATATTAAGGAGATCATATTGATTTGCATTGGCTCGGAAACTATTTTCTTCTCAGTGAACTGCAGAGATTAATGTCCCTATCTGGGCACATGCTGATTGCTTCAAGGTCTCTGATTCAGTTTACAGGGCCATCAATTCATGGAACTAATGAGCAGCTTTAGATGTTCAAACATTCAGGTGAATGAGAAGTACAAACTGCAGTTTGCACATCTTATCATGAAATGGTTCCCCTTTAAATATGGCGGGCTCACACAGACTGAGGAAGAATGAATGAATATCAGAGCATGGGTCATACACCTAGAATATGGGTTCTCCGGTCCCATAGTTTCTTCAGTCAAGGGGGCTAGAGCTGAACAAAGGACTCAAGCTAAAGCAAGGGCCTTGCAAGGAAAAAAATGACCAAAGAAGAGCAGAAAACCATGTTCCTCATATATACAACCTATTGATTTTTTTGGAAAATTTCTATGCCACCTCTCCAGGGAAACTTCTTGAGGTGCTCTCTCTCTCTCCTTATATATAACTGTGAAGTGGGGTGGCAATTTCTGAACATTCCACATGCTTCTAAACCAGTTGGTTCCATGACGTGTAACTCAGAAGCTGTCCCTATCTACTGGCTGCATTACCTGAGTCCCGCCCACAGAAGCGGTATCTGCCAAAACTTTCCTCAGAAGACAGTTGCTTCGCTCCGGTGAACACAGGTACTGCCTTTGCTCTTCTCATCAGATAATGATTGATTCCCTCAGGGGACAAAACCCACTGTCTTTAGCCTCCAAGCCAGGTTTGCTGAGGCAACACTTTCCAGAATGGGGAAAAAACCCCACCAAGGAAGCCAGAGTTTGGGGAGGGGAGAGGCCTCAGCTGAATAGAATGCCATAGAGGCCACCCTTGAAATCAGTTATTTTATCTGAGGGGTGGGAAGAGATCTGTTGTCTGTAGTTCAGTTGTGATACCAGGTGATACCAGATGACAGAGATCATTGTTGCCAATCTTCAGGTGAGGGCTGAAGATCACTCAGAATTACAACTGCTCTCCAGATGGCAGCGATCAGTTCCCCTGGCAAAAATGGTGTCCTTATACCTTGCCAAGATGCCCCCCTATGGCAGCCAATGTGATGTAGCAGTCTGGGCTTCAGAGGACGGTAGAGGCTGCAGGTAGTGGTGGGAGATGGAAAGCTGAAATAAAGGTAGGTTGGTGATTGATTGGGAAGGAGATAGGGTTGCCAACTCCAGGTGGGAAATTCCTGGATATCTGAGGGATGGAGTCTGGAGAGGGTGAGGTTTCACTGATTGCTGTGTCACATCTTTTCCAGCAAAAAACTTAAAAGTGACATAGGTACCTCTAGGAATTGCTGGAAAGTATACAGCAAAATCATAGCGCTTCTGGTGATTCTTAGAGATACCCTGGAAGTGACAAAGTGTAGCTCTAGGAACTGCTGAAGACTATACAGTTTTGTCACTTCCTTTTTTTTACTGGAAGTGACTTGTCACCATAGCCTTCATTACAAGGTGTGTTTTTTTTAAAAAAAAAAAAAATCCCCACTGCTGTTCTGAGTGGCAGTGGAAGCTGTGAGCAAGAGTTCCTGACCCTGACCAGGGGGCTGGCAGCCCTGAGCACAGTACAATAATCTTGTTGGCAGAGTATAGAAATGCAGTAAAGAGAAGCACAAGCTGTTTAAAGAATACAGTCAGTTTATTAAGAAGAAAACAAACATTGTAAGAAAGAGGAGAGAGAAAGAGAAGCCTGTTTAACTGGCTAGAACGGAGTCACTGACAATTCTCAGCAGGTATAGAAATAACCCCAATTGAGCCAATCAGGAGACAGGAAGGATACTATTTGAAAATAGTAGAAAGTCCCTAATTTCACTATGCTAACTAGTTGTTCCCTCTGTTGCCCCCTGCAGAATGTTTTTGTCTTCTTCTTTATCTATGCATGATAGGTCTTGCATATTCCAACAAATCTAACCTGGATGTAACCATGTATTGCCATGGCCCAATCATGCTTTTCGAAGAAGGGCTGTAGCCAGTGTATCAGCCAAAGATGGAAGAAGAGAATATTTGTATAACCTGTTTTACTCTACCTTAAGGAGTCTCAAAGCAGTTTACAATCAGCTCCCATTCCTTTCCTCACAAGAGGCACTTTGTGAGGTAGCTGTGGCTGAGAGAGTTCTGAGAGAACTGAGACTGGCCTAAGTATTACCACCAATGGTTTGCCTTGTTGTTTGGGGAAATTAGCTAGGCAGCAGGCAAGGCCAGAGGGGTACAAGGAGCCTGTACACCAGTTTATACCAAGGTCTAGTTCAGTAGGAAGACTCCAAATTTGAAGAGTAAATTAAATAGTTTTTATTAAAGTATTTCCCAATTACAAGCATGCTAAACATTCAAAAAGAGCAAGCAATACAGAGCTAAGAAAGCAGAGGTGATTGAAAGCAAATAAAGGGGTCAGTTATGGGGTGATACAACCTGTCTAGATGTGGAGGGGTCCATTGAGATGAAATTATGGTCCAAACCGAAGTTCAGAGGTCAACTGCCAATTGGCATCAGGGGCAAACACACAAGGCCATGTGCTTGGGCAGATATAGACTTTGGAAAACAATGCAGACCACTGGGAGGCCTTGGGGGCTGGTCTCAGGTGAGAACAATAGATTTTCTAGACCAATAAGGAGTCCATGGAGGTGTAGTACCAGATGGAGCGTAATTCAGGTGTGACCAATGGGGTCCCAGAGGGGCTGAGTCTAGCTGCACAATAACCTTAATGAGTCTAGCCAGGTGCTGGATGGCTAGTTGAATGGGTCTTGATGGCCACTGATGGTTTGGCTAAGGTAGATTAAATGGTTTCCCAGATTTACACAAAAGGTGGGAGATGGGTCCCTGATAGATGTCAGGAAGGATCATTAATAATTTGAATGTTTGATTAGTTATCTTGGTATCCTGAGGAATGGGGCAGGAAGGACAGGTGTTGAGACAAAGGATTTTTCACCTAGGTATCAAAATCACAAAAAGGACTACATGCAGAGTTGGAGACAGAAGGGCTATGTGCCAGGTGGCAACTGAATAGCTTTAGAAATGCAGATACTTGATGGAACTCTCCATTGTTTCTTATGCATACCTTTCTGGGTTGGGAAAAGACAGGAGGTTTGCTCTGAGGTCTGCCTTATGAATCCTGAGAATGGAGACCCATTCCGCAGAGCTTTGGCTTGCTCTGTGGTGCAGGCTGAGAATGCTTTCTTTGGCTTGATTTTTGTGGGTATCTTGTTCAGGTCAGGAATGGGGTGCCCCTGCTGCTGGGGATACCCTATAGTAAGGCAGTGCCTCTGGCTAACACAAGGTCACCCAGCAGATTTCACGTAGAGAAGTGGGAAATCAAACCAGTTCTCCAGATTAGAGTCCACCACTCTTAACCACTACACCATGCTGGGTCTTGTGCTATGTGCTACAGAGGAGACCTGAACCTCCAAGCACAGGCCACCAGCAGCACCCACAGGCTATGAACCCACTTATTCAGAGGAAGGAGCAACCCCATCCAGAATAGGTTGACTCCTAAATCCTTGACTGAAAAAGAACATCCCATTAAGCCTATAAACAGCCAAACAAATTAAGGGGACTCATACTACTTAGACCAGCGTTGCACATTCTGTGCCTGAGTAGGCTAACTAGAGGCTCCTTGTTTAGGCTCCAGACATTTGAATTTCCCATTCTCTCTGCATTTCCAAATGTATTAAGCTGCTTTTGGACTCTGCACAGATGAACTGTGAGAACATTTTGAATTCTGTTTTTGAAGTATGTGTGAGAGCAGAATTCGAGCAATCCTGTGCTGATATATGTCCAACCTTGGTCTGTCTGTTGCTTCCACATCCTCTCTCATGAGGATCAGGGCACCCTCTAAGCAGTTGCCTGAGAAGGGTAACATTTATTGCAGGTACTCAATTGTTGCAGAATGCTTTCTTTCCCAGTGGGAGAAGGAGGACAAAAGAAGAGGAAGCCATCAATAAAGTCTACAGTGGTAGGGCTGCTCAGTTGCCTGTCTCTTTATCACTGCTCTTGCCTCCACCTCCTGCACTCTCTCCCTGTTGCTGAGAATGAAAACAGTCCACAGATGAGTGGCTGAGATGGAAGAGGCCCATGTCAGCAGTTGGCTAGGAGTTGTCTTGCTGCCTAACAGGAGAAAAGTAAGCAGAGAAGAAGGAAGCAACAGAACAGCCAGTGACTGTAGTATTGTATCTGTGCTATAACCTAGGATTGCCAACTAGCCTGCAGACAGAAATGTTGTGTCCCTTTGACAGAGGCTTATTATGTGGAAATGGGCAACTGAAGCTTTTATGAAATTGAAGGCAAGTATCATCTGGTAGGAAACATCTTGTTAATCTATATTAAAAGGACAGGACATTTTTTTTTTTCATTTCCAGGATGTTGTCAATCCTGCTACAATCTCATGTGCAATAAAAACAGCTCAAAGCACATTCTCAGCACTGTGAGCCTTTTTTCCCTCTGTATGCAGACTATGAGAAACCTAATTATATGTGGGAGTTTGCCAACAACCTGGAGAAAAAAATGTCTTGCCCCTTTATCAGAGGCTTTATTTTATGTGTGGAAATTGGAAGCAGAAGTTTTCCATGGCAGGGAGGTAAATAATATCACTTGGTAAATAACATCCCCTTACGATGCCTCTGTTAAAGGAGCAGGACATTTTTTTTCTCCTGGTTGTTGGCAGCCCTACACCTACTGGCCATATACTGTAATGGGCTATAACGTTATGGACAGCTAAGCCTGTCTGTGAATAGTTGAAGTGGAAACAGCAGTGGAGATAGGAAATGGGTTATTTTTATTTGTTTCAACGGAAATTGGAGCTGATGAAACAAATTCACTTCCCTAAATCCTCCTAAAATCCAACTGCAGAGTCATAGCAGTCAGTTCAACTACCAGCTTGTCTGAATGACACAATAAGAAACATGCCTTGAACTTAGCTAAGGTGCAGAACTCCCATTCTATACTTAGCATTGTTTTGCCATTTAAGCAACAAAGATTTTTTAAAAAATGAGTGTTATAACCTTCAACCCAAAATGCACAGTATGGGCTACACAGATGCTACCAATTCATCACCCTCCCCAGTAACAGGTATTTAAAAAGCCATGTGACATTAACAGGCATTGCATTAGTGTTTCCTACTCCCACAAGTGGCATCTAATGAAGCAAGAAGAGTAGCAGAACACACAATGATGTTGTCTTATACTTCCCCCCTCCCCCCAATACATACCAAAAGAAATATCTGGAAAAGATGCAGGTTGATCAGTATGGTAGCCCATATTGTATCGTATGGGCATTACTTAAAGTTGGACTGCATGAGAAATCTTACAATCAAGTACATGATCTGCTTGGGTCACAATGAAATAATGTCTTAAACACTGGTATTTTATATGCATTAGTTTGGCTTTAGGTATTCCCAGTTTAGTGCAATATTTCACCCTGTATGCTGAACTGGGCCTTCACAAAGTAGAAGCTAGAGTGTGGACCACCACAATCCAATACCGGCTTTATCTCTACTTTCACTCTCCACCCAATACTCTGATTTCCCTTTTACCCACAGATCCTTTCATGCCCAAATGGTTCAGATTAGTACTTGGTAAAATCAAGTCACTTGGCATTGACTTAGATTTGCTGACAACTCCAATAAATAATATATATTCCAAATGATTAATAGGAGAATATTAGATATTGATTCTCAATTAATAACTGCTGGAGCAAAGGGCACATGTTCACCTCAATCTCTGGGCCTTTCCCAAAACTGCATGCTTCAGTATTTTTCAAGTTTAATAAACCTGTGCCAATGCCAAGCCTTTATGTTGGCCAGGTTCAATATATTCTCCTCGTTCATGGTTTCTGGCAAGGTACAAGGGTATCACGAACAGATATTGTGCAGGTGTGGCAAAGAACCCAATTCTATATGACACATCTTATTAGATTGCCCATTGCTTACTCCCCACCAATGCTGCCTGATTAAACCACTTCTCCTAACCCCCAATCTTGTGTTAAATTGCTGGACAGAACCTTTGTTAGATGAAAAATGCTCCTCAGTCATCAAGCAGGTGGTGGAGTTTCTGGCCCTAGCAGCAAAAGAGATAGAAACCAAAAGTGATAAAAGCTAGATAGGAGAAGATTACATGCCTACTCTTTTTAGTTAAGTTGTGACTGTACTTAGTTTTTGCTATGCCGCTTGTATTGGAGAATTTTTGTAGACTTTTTATTTCCCCCTCAAATCTCTTTCATGGTGTTTTTCTTTGTACCTTTCCTTGTTATGCCAATAAAGGTTGTCTGTGTGTGTGACATCTTGCCTAGGTCATGATGCCAAGGCAGTGGTATTAATAGTACTATGCCAGGAATAGCACTATGCCATTGCTAGGTTCACAGTGCAATCCTAGGCAGAGTTACATCCTTCTAAGTCCATTCACTTCAGTAGATTTAGAAAAGTATAACTCTGTTTAGGATTGCACTGTAGCATTCTGTTGCTGTAAAGAGCTGTTGTGTTAAAAACAGAAAGAGAGTAATAGAGGTAACTCATTTTCATGCCATCCTAAAGGCTTTTCTGACAGCACTGAGCTAAGCCAACTGGTATTCCTAAAAGCAAGCAACTGGAATTGGTTTGCAGGCTCCACAGGGCAGGCTGCTTACCTCACACTGAATGACACTAAATGGATATAAACTGCTTTGTGCAGTGTCAAAATGCTGTGTGCTTTAAAACCTTTTAAAATGTAGATTGGCCCTTAATAATGCTCATACTGTAGCCCAAGGCTGCATCCTGTGCATACTTCTCTGGGAGTTAATCTAATTGAACACACCAGGTGCCATTTTCCCATACACATAAATATGAACCAGTTTCATTGGAATGAACATCTGAAGCTGCTATAGTAAATCAGCCCATTGGTCTGTTTAGCTGGTTAGTGCCATAGCATCTCTCCCAGCCGTCTTGCAGAAGATCCTTCTAACAGCTGAGGGGATACAGGAGTTAAACTAAAGACTTTCTGGATCCAAAGTGCATGCACTACCAGTGGATCCTAGCCCTGAGTGCAACAGAATGTCAGAGATGCCCAGAGAGCAGTGATATGCTGTCCTCCCATGTGCTTTGTGGGTTTTTTAAAGTCAGGTTCTCTTTAATCTCTTTTTGATTTACTTGAAAGCCTTGTCTCTGCTTTCTTGAGGTATACCTATCAGCAGTCAGGCATTCTCCAAAGGCCAATGTGCATTCCTATTTTATGTTCATTATGTCTCTGCTGGGAGGAAAAGTGAGTGCTGTTTGACACTGCCTAGTACAGGGCTGGTGTGTCTGTTCCTTCTGCATCATATGGCTGAGCCAACTTTTAACTTTAAATCAGAACCAAATGGCTTCAAGGTGCTGGATCTTTAAACAAATGTACTTCAGGGGCCTGTCTTCCTCTTGCAGCAGCTGAAGATGCCAGCATTAACACATACAGCAGAACTTGGAATGGCTATCCTGCTCGTTTTACAGGTGCGTTCAATGACGATGAGTATTAGAGGAGAGGCATGGTACTTTAAAACTTACTCCATGCAGGTGCACAGTAGAGGAAATGACTTCCCCAGACCTCTTTAAATTTGTGTTTATTAGTAGCATTAAATTAGTAGCTTTTCCTTTTGCACAGAGGGAGATAAATTGAGTGTTTTTTCCCAGGGTCCTAAATTGCAAGTAAAGAGTATGCTGGGAAAGATGTATCATTTATGCTGTGATCCTTAAAGTGAACTTGAAAGTAAATTCTATTGAAACCAGAAGGACATATTTCTGAGCAAATATTCTGAGGTCCACAACTCAACTTTTGTCCACAGGATTTTGAAAACATACACAAACAAGAAAATACTCTGAATCTAGGGGTGTTAGTTTTCTCTCATTAGGGGATCTAAGGAACCAATGGACATTAATCTGTTGACAATATAACAAAGAAAAAAGTGTCACCCTGTAACACAAACATCTCCCTTTTTAGTGGATTGGTCATAACTAATTCATATTTGCTGCTGAAAATTGATACAGTAGTCTGCTTACCAAGCATGCTTCAGTTTGTTTCTCCCATAATTCAGCAACTGTGAGAACTGTGGATAGGCTTTAGGAGCAGTGAAAAAATTGACCTATGTAGAAGCTAGTATCTTTTGGTTTCAAGAACAAACACCTTTTCTAGTTAACACATCAATGTTCATTGTTGTTGCTTTGTTCTGTTTTTAGCACAACCACAATAATATGAGGGGTGCAGACATTTGAGGGGGTAGTACATTTAGTGGGGGCCATTGGAGGGGATCTTGATTAAGGCAGCTGAAAACTTGGAACTGACCCTGTCACTGATGCTGATCCTGTTGGTCCATTTGACCTGAAGCATATCTATAGTGATAGGTTTATTCCAGTGATACTCAGTGGCTGTCTACATGTGGCTCCTTGATCCAGTTTGTAGCTCTGCTGAGCATTCCTCTCCAATGTGACACAAATCCCATATTTCTGGAAAGTGGGCAACCTGGTGGGGCTTGTGGTTGGTAGTTGGTTCCCATCTTCAAACAGCTGCTGGCAAGGAATGGAAAAGCTGTGAGCCTCTCTTAAGTGCAGGTCTCCTGCAAGGGATGAAAGTAAATATGCCTCTTTGGGCTGATTGTAACTGCAAATATGGCCCTCCATGAGTGACAGTGAGTATCACTGGTCTATTCTATATGGGTTGCATGGAGCAACAGGCATACAAAGGGTGCCAGTCATCTAAAAACATGATAAAAAATAATCCGTGCTTTTTTAATCTATGTGTTTTCAATTTGTGTGTTGTTTTTATTTTGTTAATGGACTCATATTGTTGTGTACTTGCAACTTGTTACATTCTTACATGGCATCAGGGCTATTTTTGGGCAGGAATGCACAGGAACGGAGTTCCAGCTGGCTCCCGAGTTGGCCACGCCCAGCAGGAACTCATTAGCATAATAGGCCACACCCAACAACAGAAACTCATTAGGATTGGCCACATTGGTGTGTGTGGCCTAACATGCAATGGAGTACCTGCTACAAAAAAGCCCTGGGTTTTGACAACAAACAAGGTAAACAGAATAAGAAGCAAAAGGTGGGTGTGGCTGGATGACCACACTTCTGGTAACATGGGGTTTGGCCTGATATGCTAATGAGCTGTCCTGTCAGGGTGTGGCCTAATATGCTAATGAGTTTCTGCTGTTGGGTGTGGCCCATTATGCTAATGAGTTCCTGCTGGGCTTTTTCTACAAAAAAAGCCCTGCATGGCATGACGACAAAGGATGAGATGGTTAGACAGTGTCACCAATGCAGTGAGCATGAAATTGAGCAAACTTCAGAGGATGGCGGAAGACAGGAGGACCTGGCACAATCTGGTCCATGGGTCGCGAAGAGTCAGATTCGACTGTGAAACTGAACAACAACATCAGTATTTTAAAGACATTTGGAAGCATACTTACTGTAGTTGTTTGTACCTACTGCTATGAAATAGCTTTGTTACTTGAAATAACCATGGGATTCAGTTAGTGGTGAGCACCCATTTCACATTTGAAAGCATATTGATCTTGCAATTGTACTAATAATGCCAGTTCCTTGTGAGAGATCACCATTCTGTTTTTGTCTTCCTGTTGTACTTTGATGTACGCAAGGCAGCCATTTGTTGCCTTTTTTACAGCACTAATGAGACTATCGTGTAATTTAATTCTGTTTTGTCCCTTGACTGAAAAGTTGTGATGCTGATTTATTGATTTTTTCATAATATAATGCTTGCTGTAGTGTGCCTGGGCAGAATAACAAAGACAAGGGCATTTTTTTAATGAAATGCTATTGGATAGAAGGGCAAAGAACTGAGAAAAGAAAGTCATGACATTTTTGTAGGGCTCTTAAATAGAGCCATCAGATTTCTCCTCCACTGTGAGGCATGATTTGTAAAACTGTAGTTCATCTTCTATGTACTTTTAAAGCCAGCATTTAAAATATCTGAGGAAGGCTGTTTCTCTTCAACCTTTACAATCTGAAGAATTCTGACTTGTTGAGGGAGCAGAATACTTGTGTGTGTGTTTCTCATAGTCTGTAGGTAATAACAACAACATTTGGTTCAAGCAAAATGGAACCTTCAAATTTATGCAAAATAATCTTTGCTTCTCAAGAACCTCACTGAATTATTTAAAACTCTGCAGTGGAAACCAGCAACAGCTGTGGAGTAAATGTGGCAGCCATTTGCAAAACATGAACTATATAACATCCACGTTTTCTGAACTGGTGCTACAAATGCAATTCTTTTTTTGAGTGGAAGGAATCATATTCCCATTAGGGAAAGCCTGGATTTGAAGATAATTTTTTTGGCTTGGTGTGGAAAGATATACCTATTTGGGTGGTATTTTCATGGCTGCAAAAAGATTTAGGTGGGATTTTAATGGTCAAGTCTAAGTGAGACCCCAGATTAAGGTATTTTCTACTGCTCTATTTATTTGTAATTTGAGATCTTCCTTGAACATAAAGTTTTAGCAATCACACTTGGTATGTACATTCATGGTGCAATTTTATATTTTTAAGTTTAAATTAGTCCATTCTTCCAATTTAAGATTTAAAATATATCCAGTGTGGTCATGTAAAAGTGTTGGGGAGCAGATGACAAGAGAGTCTATGCCTGTGCAGTTTCATCAGTACTTCAGGGCTTGGTTCTGTTTGATCCCATTCCCAGCTAGTAACAGCCCTTTTGGGCACTGCAACTTTGTAATTTAAAGGACCCATTTGACAGCAGCCTGTCATTTGGTGGGAAATGGGGTTGTAAACTGGCATAGCTTTAATTATTGAGCAAATTACAAACCAATGCAAACCTTTCTACACTATTATGTAGACTTGAGTGTTCCATTCAAAGGAAGGGAAGACCATAGTCCCCTAAACTACCACCATTACCATGCTGAAAGCTGTAACAGAACTTCCCAGCTTGTAAGAAAATAAGTTCATTGGATCCACATGGAACATAGCTATATGGGACTGGAACTGTGGTGAGAAAATTAGCAAGATGAAATATTAAAAGCTGGCATAGTCCTACCCATAGCTATTAAACTGGACATGCACATTTATAATTTACATGAGAACAGAGAAGATAGCCATTTGTCCTTTGTCACAGAAGAGGAATCATGACCTTGTCTGAGTCCCACACTCCAACACAACACTCATAACGTTAGTAATCACTAAGGGAAATAATTATTGGCACAGGTAAGCCAATTGCAGTAATGTACCAGCTCTTAAGATGTCATCAGCACTTATTTTCTTCACTTAGGAAGTTCAGTTGTTGAAATGTCAGAGAATCTCTGAATAATAAGTAGGTGAGAATTGATTATTCTTTACTAAATTATAGCTAAAGGTGAATTCATGCTTGCTTATTCATCATCAGAATTACTTGATGTGTGAAGCTCTGAGCAAATACCACTCTAACTAGA
Organism: Gekko gecko; assembly: GCA_029375565.1. Taxonomy (NCBI): domain Eukaryota; kingdom Metazoa; phylum Chordata; class Lepidosauria; order Squamata; family Gekkonidae; genus Gekko; species Gekko gecko. Next base: position 60,472,008 of record JAPDNY010000004.1, read on the forward strand.
TTAAACACCAGATCAATATGTTTAAATTATTGAACTTTTGATTATACTTTCAATAGTTTCTGTAGTTATCAGTGGGCACTGGGCATTTCAGTTATAAATAACAGGATAGTAAGTGATCAAATTAAGAGGCATTAGGAGAGATTCAGATATACCCACAACAATTATTTGAAATTTGGACATTGCAGTGGGGAAAAAATTAACTATCGTCTTATTTTCACAATGACAATGCTTTCAGCCTGACAGGGACTATTGGATGTATTGAAGAACCATTTTTATTCACCACTATATAACTTTTCTCCTTCTGCTACATCATGTTGAAAATAATTGTTTCCCTGAATAATAATTTTTCTATAACTGTTGCATTTTTCACAAGCACATCAACTTGCAATTACACAGTGTTCCTACAATTCTGCTATTAGTTAATGGGAGTGGATGTTAAATGTTTACATGACAGATGACTATAATTAACTTAATAATACAATTATTGTTCAAATGTACATGGAAATACTACAATCAATCAGGGCTAACAAAAGTGGCCATAAATAGGAATGGAATGGTGTCTGAGGAGAGGATCGAACATTACACCAGCATGTGCTTCCTAACAGACTGTTGTGTCCGCTGACCTGGATCTGGACTGGTACCACCATTCGACCTGACCCGTCTGCAGTAATGGGGAGCTTGGGCCTCTTCTACCAGGTGACAGACAAGACCAGGAAGAAGGGCCTCCTCCTGGGGTCCTGCAGCCCCACCATTGTGGATCTAGCCCAATACCTCCTGTCTCCCAAGACACTGGAGGCCAGCACGTTTGACGCGATTGGGCAGGTGGTCCAGAACCACTACACACTGAAGCCCTAGGAGATGACGTGCCACATGGTGTTTCATCAAAGGAGCCAGCAGAGCCAGGCAACCGCTGCGGAGTTCATCGCCAAGCTCTGCCGCCTTGCCGCCAACTGTACATTCGGGCCACAACTTGACATACTTTCAAATGTTTGTGCCCTAAGGGGGGACCTTGCTTGTGCCCATCTCCCTTGATGCTCATGGACTTCCAAAGGAATCATGTGCCGATAAAGGGGGTCAGGAGTTTCCGGGTACAGTACTGAGGTTTTAAGGGTCTATTGGACTTGATCGTTGTCGAGGGTGACCTAGTCAGCCTCCTGGGGTGTGCCTGGTTCGAGCCCTTAGGAATTTTGATCAAGGGAGTCCAGCTCTATGTGGCCCATGACTTCCAAGAGGTCTGCTTGAATTCTTGTCCGTTTTCAATGGGATACTGGGATGCTACACGGCACCCCCTGGTCTTGCTACAGCTAGACCCCAAGGTGGCCCCCATTAGAATGCGTTCCAGGATGGTCCCATTTGCGTTGAAGCTGAAAAGCGACATGGAACTGGACTGCCTAGTGGCCCAGGGGGTCCTGGAACCAGTCTCGCACGTGGCGTGGGAGACCCCTATAGTGACACCAGTGAAGCCTAATGGGGATGTCTGCATCTGCATGGACTACAAATGTATGCTTAATAAGGTGCTGCAAGACCAGGCCTATCTGGTCCCCGTAGTTAGCCATGTACTGGCCACCTTGGTGAGGGCAAAGATCTTTAGCAAACTGGATCTTGCCCAAGCATACCAACAGTTGCCAGTCGATAAGGCAACCACTGAGGCGCAGACAATTGTTACCCACCGGGGGGCTTTCCAGGTGAAAATACTTCAGTTCGGGGTGAGCGTGGCACCTGGCATATTCCAACAACTAATGGATTCTCTTCTAAAAGGAATACCAGGAGTCACCCCGTTCTTTGATGATGTAATGATCGCCACTGCCACGCCAGCCAAATTTGCTAACCAACTCTGCACAGTCCTCTGCTGCTTCCAAGACACCAGCCTCAAGGTTAAAAGGGAGAAGTGCCTGCTCAGGGTGCCCTCAGTGGACTTTTTGGGCTTTACAATAGACATGGACGGCCTGCACCCAGCCCGGGACAAGATGAAGGCCATCGTGAAGGCCCCACCACCTAAACCCAAAGCTGAGCTTCAGGCTTTCCTAGGACTCCTTAACTTCTACCACGCCTTCCTCCCCCACAAGGTGGCAATAGCTGAACCCCTACACCACTTGCTAGACAAGTAGGCCCCTTGGTCATAGGGCCCCTGCCAGACCGCCGTGTTCCAGGGCATCAAAGAACTGTTGATCTCCAACTCCATTCTGTCCCATTTCGACAAGTCCTTGCCCGTGGTTCTGGCTTGTGATGCTTTGCCTTATGGTGTCGGCACAGTGCTAGCACATTGCCTCTCAGACAGGTGGGAGGTCCCGGTTACATATTACTCGCAGAGTGGATTCCAGGGAGGGTTATCCGCCCCACAGGACTGGTGTTGTACGAGGTTTCAACAGACTGTGGACAGGTCCTGCAACGCCACGTGGACCAGCTACAGCAGCAAATGCTTCCAGAATCGAGAGAGATCCAGAACCCAGTGGACACCTGAGGAACACTGGCTGTCATTGCAGCCCAGGAATAGGAACCAGCTCCCCTCATGGCAGCTTCTCCAGAGGTAATCGCACCAACCCCAGCGCAGACACCAGATGAGGCACTGCTGTCACAGCCAGAGACGCAGGAAGAACAGGCACCTCCCCCAACGCAACCACAGCGAAACAACAGAGACACTCCAGTGCCATCCCCAAAGCATTAGGGAATGCCGAACCCCCTCGTACCTAAAGGACTATGTTATTTAGGCAGGGATCGAACTATGGGGGGAGGGGTGTTGTGTCCACTGACAAATAGGGCGACACAAATAGGGCAACAGCGACAGAGCCTGAGCTTGAGTCCCAGAGAACAATAGGGACTAGGCTCCTGAATCTGACTTTGGGGACCAATAGGAACAATGGCGGGAAGTTTAAACCCACCAATGGGACCTAGGGGTGTCTTCCCCAGTCTGTATATAGTTGGCCACCCGTCCACCCAGCGGTTCGAAAGCATCATAAATGCAAGTAGATAAAGTGGGTACCTTCCCTAGGTGGCAGGGGGCACCCCCCCTCCTCCATGTGATGTGGAGGCTTCGGCAGCAGCGGCGGTGATGGCGGCAAGCAGTTCCTGGCGACCTGTGGAGCAATGTTGGAAGGCGGAGCCCGGAGAAGTGGAGACCTGGAGAGCGTGGTGATATGTGGCGCAGCGCGGCAGAGCCACCTATGGACAATAGCCGGAACTGCAGCCAACACAGAGCCACGCACCAGAAGCTGCCCGGAAGATCGGCTCCAGAAAAAAGGACACCAGGACGCCAATATCTGAAGCCGCGGAAAAAAAAAAAAGGAAAGCCGGACGACAACTAGCCTGGGGTGCTGGTAGGCAGTCACCACCCTGTAGACTATGTGGCCCTAGTTAGGTTAAAACCAGTTGCTTAGAACCGCTTAGAACCACTATGTAAACCGCCCAGAGACCCTCTGCGGTTAGGGCGGTATACAAGTCGAAAGTATAAATAAATAAATAAATAAATAAATAATTATAAATAAATAAATAATCTTGTTGTGTTCAATAAATGACTATGCTTTACATCACTCCATTTCATGATCTTTGATGTGTCGAACCCACTATACAACACAGACCATGTCCAACTCACCATGTCCTATTGGCTTCTAGTCCAAATGACAGCCTCTGCTGAATTACATGCTTCCTATAATGTTTTCTTTCCAAAACCAGACAGCCTATTAAATAAAGCAAGGGTAACTACTATGTTTCCTCTGAGGACCAAAAGAAAACATATAAATACATATCCAGAAATAGCTTGTACAGTCCTGTGCAATTAATGGGTGTCACTTCTCCCTGCTTATGGGGCCTCAGACCAGGGAGTCTATTATGCCAGCCAGTCACTCCCTTCCCAGTTCCTCACAGGCTCCTCCCACAGATTAATTAAGGTCCCACCCTTGAACCCTCAGACTTTTTGTGCCTACCCCAGTCCTCCAGTCCTCAGCCCTGTTGCTTTCTTAGTCCTACAGCCCCCTGACAGAGTCCCCTCAATGATGCTAAGTCATGACCCTTGAAGTCCTCTGCTCCTATTGCAGGTTCTTGCTCCCAGTCATAGGAGGAGTTTCCTTAGTTACCCTCAAGTCCTTACTGCCAGCTCTGGGACTTGCCTCTTTGCTCTGTCCCAGTGGCTTCTCTGACTTCCTCCCACTTGTCATTTTGACACTCAGCCGTGTCTCATGCCTTTCTTCCTTGTTTATTATGCTGACTGCTCTGGTTGCAAGTGCACTTGCTCCTCTCACCACTGCTGCTTCCATCCGTGCTGTTCCTGGGCTCTCTGTTTCCACTATTTCCTCTCAGATTGCTACTGAGCTCTCTCTCCCTGCTTCCACCTTCTGCAGAATCCCACCCTCCTCCTCTCCATGGTTCTCCCCTCTGTCGATACTATTGGCCTTCTTTAAAAGCCCTGACCACCCACACAGACCTCGCTCTCCCACTTGTGACCCGTTGGAAATTGTAACTCTGGATGCAAGAAGATCAGGGAGGGAAAGGGTTAAGAGAATTCTCTCAGGTACACTTGGCAGTTGGCCCCACCCTTTCATGGGTTAGATGTTGAGCCTCTTTGGCCATTGATTGTCTTCTGTTTCATCTTATATAGGACCCCTCTTCTCTCTCTTACCTGAGCTTGGAGCTGTAACAAGTTAACCTTTTTGAAGTTAACCTGTTCACAGTAAGTTAAATGTACCTACAAGATTGATTAGCCGTGAACTCGCTTTCAAGACGGATTTGAGGTCAAGACCAAGGGCTGCCTCATCACCTAGTCCAAGAATGACTGCAAAGGAAAAAAAAGAGTGGCAGGCTGCCATGGAAGAGATGGAGAAACGGATGACTGAAGTGGTGCAGAGTTTGGGAAAGCAAATAGAATCACAGCTGCAACAACAGTTGCAACAACAGCTGCAAATACAACTGGAGCAAATAGAACAAGTACAAGTCCAAGTACAGAAAAAAAATATGGAAGAGTTAAAAGAACTGGTACTAACAGAAGTGGCAGGGATAAAAAAAGATACAGAAGAAGTTAAAAAAGAGGTTAAAAGTCTGGTGACAAAATCAGAAGAAATGGAACAGAAAGTTAAAAGAACCCTGTCAGAAAATACAAGACTGGAGTCCATGATGGAATATAGGGCCACTCAGAACCACTTGAGATTGAGAGGAATCGAAGAGGAGGAAGATCAAGATTTACGGGCCCTAGTAATTAACACATTGACAATTTACATAGGGGAAGATGTTGGAGACTTGGATCCAGACTTTGACCTGATTTACAGAGTAAATTCAGCATATGCCAAGAGAAAGCAATTACCCAGAGATGTGATTGTTCAATTTGTGACTACTAAAATGAAGGAAGACATTTTCAAGAAGCAATTTACACAACCGTTGGAAATTAATGGAAAAAAATAATAATTTTGAGAGAAATTCCGAGATCGATCTTACAAGACAGAAAGAAATTCAAGAAACTAACAGATAGGTTAAAAGAAATGAGTATCAGGTTTAGATGGGAGATTCCATATGGATTATCATTTACATACAATTCGGTGAGATTTACTCTTAAAACGGAAGGAGACATCTACAGATTCAAAGAGAACAACTTTGATGATTTCAAAGATATTTAATTCAAAACAACTATGGATTACAAATTTTTATCTTGGAACGTAAATGGACTAAATTCACCAAGCAAAAGAAGATTAGTGAATCATTGGCTAGAGAAACAAAAATGTAACATAATTTGTTTGCAAGAAACACATATCAGAAAACAAGATAATAAATATTTGGTTAATAAAAAATTGGGAGAAGAATCTCATTCATCAGCAGTTAATAAGAAAAAAGGAACAGTGATATACATTACCAAAGAATTGGAACCTAAACAAATCTTCTCAGACAAAGAAGGAAGATATGTTGCGTGGAATTAATGATGAATAGAAAAAAGACATTGCTTGTAAATATATATGCACCCAATGGGGCAAAAGAGACTTTTTTAATGATTTGACTAAAGAGTTGGACTGTTTAAATTATCATCAAATAGTCCTTGCCGGAGACTTCAATGGCACAGTGAACAATGTATTGGACAGAAAGTCCAAAGCAAGTGGAGAGGCGGTTGGAAAGCTGCCAAAAAAATTTTTCCAGCTAATGAAGCAAGAGAAACTAGAAGACGTTTGGAGGAAGTGGAACCCTAAGACAAAGGATTATACATTTTATTCTAACAGACATAACTCCTTTTCTAGAATCGATATGATTTGGATGTCAGAGGAGATGGCGCAAAAAACCTACAAAATAGAAATTTTACCGAAAACCAACTCAGATCACAACCCTTTACTTTGGATATCTAAAGAAAAACCTAAACAATTATATTGGAGAATTAATGAGGACTTATTGGATCAAAAATTAATCAATGAAACTTTAAAAAAGAAACGAAAAGTTTTTTTGAACTGAATTTAAATAAAGGTACTGATATACAAGTCGTATGGGACACGTACAAAGCAGTAATGAGAGGTTTGCTTATCTCTTTGAATTCTAAAGATAAAAAACAAAGGGTGCAACAACAAAACGACTTTCATGAAAAAATTAGACAAAAAGAAAAGGAATTAAAGAAAAGGCCAGGGAAGAAAAAGATTATTAAAGAGATCCACTTTCTGCAGGATCAATTGAATGTTCTACTAAATAGAGAATTATATTGGAATCTGAAGAAATTACAGCAAAAAGCATTTGAGGGTGCAAATAAACCAGGAAAATTTTTAGCGTGGCAATTGAAAAATAGAAAAGAAAGGAATTTTATAAGTAAAATTACTGAAGACGGAAAGGATGTTATGAATTTGAAAGGTATAAAAAGAGTCTTCTTCAAATACTACGCCAAACTGTTCAAAAAGAAAGGAATTGACCAACAGAAAATTAAGAAATATTTGGAGACTATTGAAGTTCCAGAGCTGGGAAAACAAATTAAAGAGTTATTAAATGGTTTAGTAACAAAGGAAGAGGTGACAATGGCAATAGAAGACGCAAAGTTGGGCAAAGCTCCAGGTCCAGATGGCTTTACAGCAAAGTTTTATAAGAAATTTAAGGAGGAGCTAACCCCTATTTTAGTACTTCTGTCGAATGAGATAAGAAAGACTAAACGGATCCCAGATTCATGGAAAGAAGCAAATATTTCATTGATACCCAAAGAAGGTTTGGATTTAACTGAAGTAAAGAATTATAGACCAATATCGCTATTAAATAATGATTACAAATTATTTGCGAAAATTATTTCGGAAAGACTGAAAAAATATTTGAAAGATACTATAGCGGAAGAACAAGCTGTTTTTTTACCAAATAGACAGATTAGAGACAATTTAAGAGTGGTGATTGATGCAATCGAATACTATGATAAACATCCAGAAAAAGAAGTTGGATTCCTCTTTTTAGATGCGGAAAAAGCTTTTGACAATTTAAATTGGGAGTTTATGCTGCAAGTTATTGAAAAAATGGATATAGGACAGTCTTTTCTAAACATGATTGTGGCAATTTACTCAGAACAGAGAGCAGCTTTGAATATAAATAAAGAAAGAACAGATTTCTTCCAAGTTCAAAAGGGAACACGTCAAGGCTGCCCGTTATCCCCGTTGTTGTTTATTTGGATATTGGAAATATTATTGACAGCGATAAGAAAAGATAACAGCATTGAAGGACTCACAGTGAAAGGTTTTGCATATAAATACAGGGCATTTGCAGACGATGTAATGTTTATGATTCAAGATCCAATCGACAAAATACCACAATTGATGGAAAAAATTGAAGAATTTGGATCAGTTGTGGGATTCTACGTTAATCAAAGTGATGTGCAAAAATATGACGAAACAACGACAAACAGAACTTCAAGAGAAAATTCAATGTGAAGTAGTTACAAAGACTAAATATTTAGGAATTGAATTGACCATGAAAAACATTGATTTGTTCAAAAATAACTATGAAAAGGTTTGGCACAGGATTCAACAAGACATGAAGAAATGGGATACCTTGAATCTATCGTTATTGGGAAGAACTGCAACTGTAAAAATGAATGTTTTGCCGCGTTTGATGTTTTTATTTCAGGCTATTCCAATATTAAAACAAGGGAAAATACTGGATACGTGGCAGAAAGAACTATCGAAATTTGTATGGGCAGGAAGAAAGCCAAGGATTAAAATGAAAATTTTATGTGATGCAAAGGAAAGAGGAGGTCTACAACTACCAAATTTAAGACTGTATTATGATGCCGTCTGTTTAACATGGTTGGAACAGTGGATTAATTTAGAAAATAAAAAGTTATTGGCTCTAGAAGGGCATGATAACAAGTTTGGATGGCATGCATATTTATGGTATGGAAAAGTAAAAATAGATAAATTTTTCAAACACCACTTCATAAGACGATCACTGTTCGAGACTTGGATGAGATATAGAAAATTCTTCTCAGAAGAAAGACCACTTTGGATAGTACCAGCAGAAGTGATTAATCCATATTCAAGAAATCAAGGGTTAGATTGGCTATCTTATAAAAGTCTTTTAAAATTAGAAGGGAAAAACTTTGTGTTAAAAGACAGATTTGATGTGGAATTTGAATATGATTGGTTGAAGTATAGACAGATTTATGACTTATTTAAGACTGATAAAAGAGAATATGGTTTTAGAGAAAATAACACTGAAATTGAAACTGTATGGCTTGAGAAAGGTAAAAAAATGATTTCTAAACTGTACATTGAAATGGTATACTGAGGACGAAATTGTAAAAGAGCAAATGATAAAATGGGCGGTAAATATTAATAATGAGATATTAATGACATCTTGGGAATATTTGTGGAAAAAGTCAATGAAAATTTCAACTTGTGTAAATGTTAAAGAGAATTGTTATAAAATGATGTACAGATGGTATATGACACCTAAAAAAATTGCTATTATAAATGAAAGTATGTCTAACAAATGTTGGAAATGTAAGAAACATGAAGGGTCTTTTTACCATATGTGGTGGACATGTGATAAAGCAGTAAAGTATTGGACTGAGATCCACAATGAGATACAAAAATTTTTGAAATGTACTTTTAAGAAAGACCCACAGATGTTATTGTTAGGTCTTAAAATGGAAGAAATAAATGTAGCCAAGAGAACACTACTATGGTACTTGATTACAGCAGCTAGACTGACTTTTGCTCAATGTTGGAAACAAGATAAAGTACCTGAAACATGGGAATGGATTAAAAAGACGTTGTTTATGGCAGAAATGGACAAATTAACAAGAAAATTAAACAATGAAGAAGACGAAACCTTTTTCGGAGACTGGAAAGACTTTCAAGAATACTTGTTGAAGAATTGGGATGTAAAACGTGGTTTGATTTGTTTTGACAGCTATTGAGGAGAAGTGGAAAGAGACTTAGATCTTTGAATTGTTACCATTAGTAAAAGAAATATGTTTAGTAGTAAATGTAATTGTATAAGAGAAATATCAAGGGGGTTGGAGCAGTGCGGGAAGCCTTGTTTGGGGGGAGAGGGAGAAAGAAAAATGGATATGTATTGGTTTGTTTAAATTGTATGAACATGTGATATATCCAATAATAAATTGTATTTAAAAAAAAATGTACCTACATGAACATGTCAAGTAAGATGAGCTTCTATTTTTCTAAGTAAGATTTCTTTCTCTTGTTAGCCATTGGAGTCAGATAATCTTTGTAATCTGTTTGAACAGCATTTTCCCTTTAACCAGGAAATGTAGCAGTTCAGGGATACTATGTAAAGCTTCTGGGCTTTCAGGGCAAATTGATATTTTTAAAAAATATTTAACCCAATACTCCTCTCCATGGCTCTCCCCTCTGTCAAAACAATCAGCCTTCTCTAAAATCCGTGACCAACCATGCAGACCTCACACTTCCACCTGTGGCTGTTTTCCCCTGGCATGGGTGTTTTTAACCCTGTCCAAGCCATGTGAGAGCCCCAGCTGTCAGGTTAGATCTATGCCTTCCCACAGGCAGTAGAGGATCCCTGCCTGTGGCATTTACCACAGACATCTCCCTTCTACTCTGGGGAAGTGTAGTTTACCCAAATGGCCTAGGTCCAAAGTTATTCCACTCTAATGTGGAGTCTATTCAGGCTTCTTCAACCAACTCCAGCAAAAGTAAGAACATTTTATTACTTGCCAGTGTGGAGGGGTTGCTCTCACCCTTACGAGTCACCCAGATCCTTCCTTGTTGGGAATTCAGAAGTTTCCTGACTACCTCAAGCCCCTGCTTAGTAACTGGCCTATTCCCTACTACTCCCAGATTAACCATTTCTTTGGTAATTGCCATCATCCACTCAATTTTTGGACCCCAGCCCTCTAAGTCCATAGACTTTCACGCTGTCTCTGCCTCCTTACGGCATTCATCACCTTACTGTGTGCCTCCTTACGGCATTCATCACCTTGAATGGCTGAGCTCCAGTGGACACCCTTTTGCTCCCTTTGGGATGAAGGAGTCAACTTGTCCAACCTGCCCCCTTACTATGCCTTTGATAATGTGGTTAAGAGTAGAATGTGGTATTAACAAGGTACAGAAACCAGCAGTCCACCTCTCTCCAGATTCCTGACATGGGGCCAAGTCATGGTTTATTGTATGTGTAGGCTGCAGGCCGGGAGACAGGGGCCCAGAGAGGAACAGGTCACTGGATAACTTTGTGTTAAGCTGGAGACTGAATGGGTTGGGTTTGGAGTTTTTTTTGTAATGATTGGGCACATTATTGAGAATGAGTGCATTTTCCATACCTCTGACATACTGGCTCACCCAACTGAAGGCTAAGAATAGGAAGGGAACCCAGAACAAAATGTATCATACTGGCTGAGTCTGACTCATTCAACATGTGATGTGTCTTCCTGAACCATTAGGTCTCTCCTGTGTGTTGACCCATGCATGTCAGTTCTATGAACAGGAAAGCTATCTTGCCTTTGATTTGGAGACATGTTGCATAGTTTTTGTTACAGTCTTCCTGGAATAGATAATCCAAAATGTGAAACACCTTATGACATTTCTGGGGGGGAAATCATAGTCTGGGTTTATTTATAATCAGATTTGGGCTTCTTTTAAATTCACCTAATAGTTTTATAGTCAAGAGGCACAGGATATCCAATATTATTAGGTGCAACAGAAATAATAAATAATAGGCTTCTGTCAGGAGCCCTTGAGGATGAGAGATCACTTGGACTAAAGGCATGCAGAGCTGTGGGCCATATGTTGCTGACTTCTGCTCAGGGTGTTGTTCACATAGTATGGTTAGGGAAAGCCTGAAAGTGTGAACAGCACGCACACCTGTCCACAGAACTGTTGCCACTTACCAGGGCCCATAAATAATACTAGCATGTGGTGATTTTCCCCTCATCAAATATTGCATGTGAAGTTTCTCTGCAATGACTGAAAGAAAGTTAGTGAGACTTTTACTGTGTCGCTCAGAAGGTTTATTATCTTGAATGTGGAACATTATTTAATGTTGTTGGAGGCAAGGAAGGTGAAAAATAATTCTAAAGATGTAATTTGGTAATTTTTGTTCAGTTGAGATTTGTAAATGTAGAACTCCAGCATGTTTGCCATTCATCATTTTGGTGTACAAGTACAGTCTGGCAAATAGATTACTGGACATAACAGATCAGTGAGTAGGGTTGCCAGGGACCCCCTGGCAAATAGCTGGAGGTGGGGGGGGCTTACTGGGAGCAAAGAGAGGCTTAGACTGGCATTGCTGTTAACATGATGATGTCATATCCAGCATGCACTAGAGGTGATGCCATCATGTCAATGACAACATAGGAACACCTTGGTATTTGGGTGCATGTCAGAAGTGACATCACTGCATTGCTGGCAATGCGGGCCTAGAATGGTATAGTGATTAAGAGCAATGGAGTCTAATCTATAGAACCAAGTTTGATTCCCCATTCCTCCACATGAATCCTGCTGGGTTACCTTGGGTCAGTCACAGTTGTCTCTCAGAACTCTCTCAGCCCCACCTACCTCACAAGGTGCCTGTGGTGGGGAGAGGAAGGGAATGTGATTGTAAGCTGCTCTGAGACTCCTTAAGGTAGAGGAAAGAGGGATATAAAAGCCTACTGTTTTTATTCTTTCACTGCCAGTAAATCCATCACCACCAGCTGATTGGTGCTGGGGTGAAGGGCCCTGGAGTAAGGGATCCCCTGCCACTGGCAGAGGCCTGGCAACTCTAGTGAGGAGCTCACTGGATAGCTTGGAGAAATATTGTACACTTTAAACCAAGTTTAACATGATGTGTTGGATCATACCAGCATTTCTAACAGGAACAAGAGAGAGGAGTGTTCACTCCCTTTTAATCCCACAAAAGACTCTGCTGGGGTTTTTGGACCTCTGTGGACAATAAGTCACTCAGGCCAAGGTTGTAGTAAATTGGCTATCCTCCTCCTTGCACCATTAGAGAGGCTGGTTCAGCCAATGAGTTGGATCCATGCTAACCTGGCAGTTTGCACTGATTCTCCTTTCCCACCACAGAGCTACTCATGTTGTTCCTCCAGTTCCCCAACGCCCCCCCCGCCCCCCAGGAATAGCACTCTGTGGAAATTAGTGAGCTGTGGGAAGGAAAACTCCATTCTGCTGGTAGAAATATTTATCTGGATCCAACCCAAATGTTGTCTGTGCAGTTGCCCAGAAAGTCTGTACCTATGTTAAAGGTAATATTTAAAACATTTATTATAAATTTCCCCTTCTCTCCACTGAAATCGTCATCTGAGCCGTACAGTGGTAGTGTTTTCTTCAGCCCACTTCAGCTTTATAGCTGCTGTATGAAACACTGCAGCAGCTATGTAAGGCAGGGTAGAAGAAGCTATGCTTTCCTATGAGCTATACTTAGAATGCAGTTGGCTATACATGAACATTTTGTTATATAATAACTTTTCAGTAAATGCCTACAATAAATTCTATTGTTATGAATGATTCAGTTGATAGTTTATCATCATCAAAAAAAAATTCAAAAATGCATCTGTATTAATTTAAACAAGTCATGTGAATAAGATGCTATACCTGATAAAATGAGACTAAACATGAATCCATGACAGAAAACAAGCTAACCAATGGTGTGGTATACAGCAAACTTGGTACAGTGATTAGTGCTACAACAGACTAAAACAGTGAGGTCGCTGGAATAGTGATTATTGTGTTATAGTAAGACGAGGAAAACCTGGGTTCAGTTACCCATTTATAAAGTACTGGGTTCAGACACACGATTTCGGTTTATAGTTTATTTTCAGCTCAACTCAAAGACAACTCAGCAGGACCAGAGGCCTGCTTAAATCCCTGTTGCAAACCACACCCCACACACACCCTACACCCATGATAGGTTTATCTACAGTGCTCCAATTCCTCATAGGTTACTGCTAGGATCCTGCCTGATCGATAGGTCCATTCTAGGATCCGTGCTGGCTATTGTCTAACAAAGTGAAGCTTTGCCCATTCACATGACCACATGTGAAAGTGACCGCGTGTGCAGCCCTCATTTGGTACACAACACCCCTCCCCCATAGTTCAGACCCCTCTAGCTCACAAAGTCTTTAAGGTAAGCGGCCCTCCTCCGCTCCCGGGTTGAGCAGCATAACTCAGTGGCCAATTCAGTCCATTCTGGCACAGTCGCTGGGAGTTTGGCTGAGGTCTTGGGGGCTCCGGTCGGGATTGGGGAGTCCATGTGCTCTGGAACACTGGCCGGCTCCATGGTGTCCCCAGCGTCCATGTTGGCATGTGCGCTCAGTAGTGTAGAGGCCTGTATTTCTGCCTCGGGCTCCCTCATGTCGTGGGAATCTGGGTTTGGACCTTCGTCCTTGCCATTCTCTGGCATGTCCTGGTTGATGGGGAGGAGTCTGTGGCATAGTTGATCGATGTGCCACTCAGCAGCTGCCTATCATCCGCTGAAACCTCATATGAGAGGGGACCCATGACCTTGACTGCATGGGCCAGGATCCAAGCTGGACCCTGGGCATAGTTTCTGGCATACACGGGGTCCCCTGGGAAGAACCCACGTGGTGCTTCCTGACTCACTGGGGCCAAGCTGTGTTCTGGGACACGATCAGGATGCAGGCAGTTCAATCGGGTAGTGAGGCGCCATCCTATCAGGAGCTCAGCAGGGCTGCGGCCTGTGGTGGTGTGTGGCATTGTTCTCTGACCAAAAAGGAAGGCAGCCAGCTTGTAGTCCCAGTCCCCCGGGGCCATCTGGCACAAGGACTTCTTCGTAGTCCGGACCGTGTGTTCAGCCTGGCCGTTGGTCACAGGGTGGAACAGGGCTGAGCATATGTGCCTGATCTCGTAATAGCTTACAAACTCCTGAAACTCTGAGGAGGTAAAGGCTGTCCCATTGTCGGTCACTAGGGAGCCCAAAATGCCCTGGGTACTGAAGATCCACCACATCACTCAGATGGCAGATTGAGACGAGGTGGAGGGAACCAGAACCACTTCCAGCCACTTGGTGTAAGCATCCACCAGGATAAAGAATAGTGGTCCCTGGAAGGGACCGCGAAGTCCAGATGCAGCCAGGCCCAGGATTTGTTGGAGGACTCCCACGGCTGCACCAGGGCCCCTCGGGGTTCAGGCCACGATTCCTGGCAGGCCTGGCAATGCTTCACCTTGTCCTCGATTTCCCTGTCCATCCCTGGCCACCATACATAACTCTAGGCCAGTGCCTTCATGTGCACGATTCCTAGGTACATTTCATGCAATGCAGTGAGCACCCTCTGTCGCAGTGGTGTGGGGATGACCACCCAGCTTCCCCACAGCAGGCATCCCTTGTGTGATGACAGCTCGTCCCACCACGACAAGAAGACTGCAAATTCTGGGCCCATCAAACTGCTGGGCCATCCCCTCCCCACCCAGTCCAAAACCCGGGAGAGGATGCGATTCCAGGCAGTGTGATGAGACACATCCATTACCTGGACTGGGTGGTTGGGCAGGTCTTCCAGCAGGGCGATGGAGTGGGCCAGAGCCAGGTCGGGGTCTCAGCTCAGCAGCAGAAGGCAGCTGAGTGCATCAGTGTGTCCCATCACTTTGCCGGGGCACTGCATAAGCGCATACTGGTACCCAGCCAGGAAGATGGATGAGCGAAGCACCTGGGGTGACAACATCTGCAGGGTCTGGCAGTCCGGGGCGAGCAGACCCAGGAGTGGCCTGTGGTCAGTGACCATGGTGAAAGGCCAGCTATAGAGGTAATTGTGGAATTTTTAAACTCCAGCCATAATTGCAAGGGCCTCTTTGTCAATTTGCACATAGTTGTACTTGGCCACAGACAGGGTGCGTGAATAATAAGCAACAGGCACTTCACAGCTGTTGGGTAGCTGGTGCCCCAGGACCACCCCCACCCCGTACAGGGAAGCATCACACACCAGGACCACCAGAAGGGACTCATCAAAATGAATGAGGACCAAGTTGGAGGTCATGTTTGGGACCCCAGACCCACAGGGCATGTTTATCCAGGAGGCATAAGAACATAAGAACATAAGAGAAGCCAATGTTGAATCAGGCCAATGGCCCATCTAGTCCAACACTCTGTCACACAGCGGCCAAAATATACCAGGTGCCATCAGGAGGTCCAGCAGTGGGGCCAGGGCACCAGAAGCCCTCCCACTGCTGCCCCCTCCAGCACCAAGAATAGAGTGCATCACCTGCCCCAGACTGAGAGTTCCCATCTATACCCTGTGGCTAATAGCCACTGATGGACTTCTGCTCCATATGTTTATCTAATTTCCTCTTGAAACTGTCCATGCTTGCAGCTGCCACCACCTCCTGTGGCAGTGAATTCCATATGTTAATCACTCTTTGGGTGAAGAAGTATTTCCTTTTATCTGTTCTAACCCGACTGCTCAGCAATTTCATAGAGTGCCCACAAGTTCTTGTATTGTGAGAAAGGGAGAAAAGTACTTCTTTCTCAACCTGCTCAATCCCATTCATAATCTTATAAACCTCGATCATGTCACCTCTCAGCCGTCGTTTCTCCAAGCTAAAGAGCCCCAAGCATTTTCACCTTTCTTCATAAGGAAGGTGTTCCAACCCTTTTATCATTCTAGTTGCCCTTCTCTGCACTTTTTCCAATGCTATAATATCCTTTTTGAGATGTGGTGATCAGAACTGTACACAGTATTCCAAATGAGGTCGCACCAATGATTTATACAGGGGCATGATGATACTGGCTGATTTGTTATCAATTCCCTTCCTAATAATCCCCAGCATAGCGTTGGCCTTCTTTATTGCAGCTACACATTGTGTAGACATTTTCAGCGAGTTATCCACTACGACTCCAAGATCTCTCTCTTGGTCCGTCTCTGCCAGATCAGACCCCATCAACGTGTATTTATATTTAGGATTTTTGGCTCCAATGTGCATCACTTTGCACTTGGCCACACTGAACCCCATTTGCCACGTTGACGCCCACTCACCCATCCTCAACAGATCCCTTTGGAGTGCCTCACAATCCTCCCTGGTTTTCACCACCCTGAACAACTTCGTGTCATCTGCAAATTTAGCCACATCACTGCTTACTCCCAATTCCAAATCGTTAATAAACAAGTTAAAAAGCATCGGACCGAGTACTGATCCCTGTGGTACCCCACTGCTTACCACCCTCCACTGAGAAAGTTTCCCATTTATACTCACTCTCTGTTTCCTATTTATAAGCCAGTTTTTGATCCACAAGAGGACTTGTCCTTTTATCCCATGACTATTGAGCTTACTTAGGAGCCTTTGATGAGGAACTGTATCAAAAGCTTTCCGGAAGTCAAGGTAAATAATATCTATTGGGTCCCCCTTGTCCACATGTTTGTTCACTCCCTCAAAAAACACTAACAGGTTAGTGAGACAAGATCTTCCCTTACAGAACCCATGCTGAGTCTGCTTCAATAGTTTTTGTTCATCAATGTGCCTACTAATTCTTTCCTTAATAACAGTTTCCACCAACTTACCCGGTATCGATGTCAGACTGACTGGCCTGTAATTTCCTGGATCTCCCCTGGAGCCCTTTTTAAAGATGGGAGTGACATTAGCTACCTTCCAGTCCTCAGGAATGGAGGCAGATTTTAAAGAAAGATTACATATTTTTGTCAGGAGATCCACAAGTTCACATTTGAGTTCTTTCAGAACTCTCGGATGAATGCCATCCGGGCCTGGGGATTTATTAGTTTTTAAATTGTCCATCAGTCGGAGGACTTCCTTACTTGTTACCGCAATCTGATTCAGGTCTTTCAAACCCCCTCCCGAAATCGGTGGTTCTGGAGTGGGCAAACACTTCTCCTCTTCCACAGTGAAGACAGAGGCAAAAAATGCATTCAGCTTCTCAGCCATTTCCCTATCATCCTTCACTACTCCTTTTACCCCTTGGTCATCCAAGGGCCCCACTGCCTCCCTGGCTGGCTTCCTACTTCTAATGTATTTGAAGAAAGTTTTATTGTTGGTCTTTATGTTTTTTGCGATATGCTCCTCATATTCCCTTTTTGCTTGCCTGATCACAGACTTGCATTTTATTTGCCATAGTCTGTGTTCCCTTTTATCAACCTCACTAAGACTAGCTTTCCACCGCTTAAAGGAATCCTTCTTACCTTTTACAGCTTCCATTACTTTATTTGTTAACCATGCAGGCTTTTTTCTATACCTATTTGTACCTTTCCTAACTTGCGGTATATATTTTTTCTGAGCTTCTAGGTTTGTCTTTTTAAATAGTCTCCAAGCTTCCCCAATGGTTTTGACCTTCTCCACTCTTCCTTTCAATTTCTTCCTCACATGTCCCCTCATACCAGAGAAGTTACCCCTTTTAAAGTTAAAAGTGGTTGCGTGGCTTTCGGTTTCGGTGCTGCGAATGGCGGCCGCTTCTCGGGACGCTCCCGGAGGCGGTTAGCCCACACGCGGAATGGGGGGGTCTTCGCGTTTGCGAAAGACCCTAGTGAGCCTTAGTCAAAGGCTCCGAACCGGGGGCGCATAGGGGAGTAGCCTCTTTGCCGGCAAACTGCCGGGAAATTGAGGCTTTCTCCCCGCCCCAATCGGCCCCGCCGCGTAGTGCGTCCCGAATGGGACTTAGCAGCCCTGCCGACTTCCAGGAGTGAGGAAAAGCGGATGAATTACCATGAAAAGAAGATATGGCATCTAATCGTGAGTTGAAGATCTATTTTGAAGCGAAAATTAAACCCCCCGCAAGCGGATAAGCGTATGGGAGGAGGGAGGAGCTTCCACCCTCTTCGAAGAAGCGAATTTTTAAAGGAAACGCGAAGGGGGGTAACAAGAAAAAATGTTGGTGAAAGTACCGTTGGGGTTTTACAGAAGATTGCGGCTTTAGTTGCTTTCTGGGGGATGTGGCACGAACTCTGAAAAAGTAAATAAAAAACAAAATGTCGATGTTGGGGAAAATCCTGCTTAGAACGGAAGAGAAGAGAGGAGGGACTTCCGCTCCAGTCAACCCCCCCAGAACTAGCTGTCAATTAACAAGAGACTGAGATACTGCGCCACCTGCTGGAGTAAATCTAAAATATCAATGAAACGTTTTTAAAATGGAAATTGTTCTCATCAGACTACAAAATTAAATGTTGGAATTAACAAGGTTGATGGCAGAAAATGTATAGAAAATTAATTTGATGCTAAAGTTCCAAGCTATGGATGAAGAAGGGAAAGAAGATCTCAGATTTATTTTGATGAAAGTCTTGACACCTCTATCTGGCAGTGGAGCGAATAAATAAAAAGAAGAGGCGGATAAGGCTCTCAAAGCCTACTCCGCCTTTAAAAAAGGATATACTCTGCCAGTAGAAAGGGGTGTTGAACTTAGCAAGTAATGGAGATCTAATTTCAACTTGAGTGTTAATGGAGCCAGCGAGAAATGACTGCCAGAAACAACAAGAAAAAAGAAGCGAAAGAAGATGGATTAAAAAATTTCTGAAGAGACATGCCAGCACAGAGGAGGAAGCAGTACTCAAAATTTGGATTTTTGAAGAAGACGGCGGCCCGGGGGAAGGAAGTGACGGAACGGGAGGCACTAAAGTTCAAAGGACTTAATGATAATTGGAGAGACTTAAAAAGGAATTTGTTCGTGTAACATCTGAAAAGATTTGATTTAACCCCAGTGGACTTTACTAACTTTACTAACAGAATTGATTTGGACTTTGTAAAGCTGAAAAGAAGATCTTTCAACCGTGATGGATGCCGACAACTGGAAGAAATAAAACTAACCTTTACTAACAGAAAAAAAACTCACTCCGCTCTTTTTTCTTTTCCCATCTGTCTACCTTACCCTTTTCTTATAAAAAATAAAATTCTCTCCTTTTTAGGAGAGTTATTTCAAAAAAAAAAAAAAAGTGGTTGCGTCAGTCTTTTTGGGCAACTCCCTATCTGTACAAATGTTAAACTCAATGACATTATGGTCACTGTTCCCAAGTGGTGCAATCACTTTTACATCTCTCACCAGGTCTTGGATGTTACTTAGGACCAAATCCAGGATCGCCTCTCCCCTGGTAGGATCTGTGACCATCTGTTCCACAGCACAGTCATTGAGAGTGTCTAAGAACGCAATCTCTTTTTCCCGACTAGAACTCATATTGACCCAATCAATGTGTGGGTAGTTAAAGTCGCCTATTACAACACAGTTATTTCGTCTAGCCGCTATCTTTAATTCATTCATCATTTTATCGTCCTCCTCTATCTTTTGATCTGGTGGGCGATAACAAACTCCCACTGTTAAGCCTCCTTTTGGACCCACTATTTCAACCCATAGCATTTCCAGAAGTGAATCCAATTCTCTTACCCTCTCAATCTTACTGGACGGTATACCCTCTCTGACATACAGAGCCACCCCCCCTCCAACCCTTTCCCCCTATCCTTCCGATATAATTTATAACCAGGAATCACCGTATCCCACTGATTTTCCTCATCCCACCAAGTGTCTGAAATACCCACAATGTCTATTTCCCCCCGCCAACACCAAGCATTCCAACTCCCCGATTTTACCTCGGAGACTTCTAGCATTTGTGTATAAACACTTATAGTTTCTCACGTTTGTTAAGCCCACAGCCTTCCTCTTGCTGCCTCGAGACCTTGCCAGGCAGTTCCTATCATTAGCCACAGTCTCAGTGGACAATTGTAATCCATTTCCTTGTACAAAAGTAATAGCTACCCCTTCATCTCTTTGAGATGAGCCATCCCGAACCAGAGACTTTTCATCTCCTGTCGGCTTTCCCCCATTATTCAGTTTAAAAACTGCTCTGCCACCTTTTTGATTTTGAGCGCCAGCAGCCTGGTTCCTTCTCGGGACAAGTGGAGACCGTCCCTTTTGTACAGCTCCCTCTTGTCCCAAAAAGCATCCCAGTGCCTAACAAACTTGAACCCTTCCCCCCTACACCACCGTCTCATCCACGCATTGAGACTCCTGATCTGTGCCTGTCTTTCCGGCCCTGCACGTGGAACAGGTAGCACTTCCGAGAAGGCTACCTTGGAGGTCCTGGCCTTGAGTTTCCTGCCCAGCAGCCTAAATTTCTCCTCCAGGACCTCACGACTGCATTTCCCCACATCGTTGGTGCCGACGTGCACCACGACCACTGGCTCCTCCCCAGCACTATCTACCAGCCTATCTAAAACACGCGTAATGTCCGCTACCTTCGCACCAGGCAGGCAATGCCTGCCATATAAGGCTCCGCAACTGCAGCCTTATATGGCAGGAAGGAGTGATAAAAATTGAGGAGGCCCAAGAAAGCCTGGAGTTCAGCCTTGGAGGAAGGAACTGGTTCTTGAATGATTGCACGGATCTTGTCCTATGTGGGGTGGATGCCTTGCACGTCAACTGTGAACCCAAGGAATTCCACCCGTGGAACCCCCAGCAGGCACTTCTCGCATTTAACCTTCAACCCAGCATTGTTGAAGCATTAGAGAACAGATCACAGCTGCGTGGAGAAGGTCTCTGCGTCGGGAGCCACTATTAAAATGTCATCAAAGAAGTGCTGGACCCCGGGGATACCTTTAAGCAAACAGTCCATGAGGTTTTGAAAAACTGCAGTCGCTGCACCCTGAATGTCCCCTGTGGGTCACTATGATCTGGGCCTCAACGGTGGCATCGTCCACTGGTAGCTGCTGGTAGGCTTGGGCTAGATCTAGTTTACCAAAAATCTTTGCACCTGCTAGGGAGGCGAGCACATGGCTTACAACAGAGACAGGATAGGCATGATCCTGTAGAGCTTTACTGATGGTGCATTTATTGTCTGCACATATCCAGACGTCCCCATTCGGTTTCACCAGTGTAACAGTGGGGATCTCCCAGCGGGCATGAGGGACAGGCTCGAGAACCCCTTGTTCTACCAGGCAGTCTAGCTCGCCATCTATCTTTGGCCATAATGCAAACAGGGCACACCTGGCCTTCATGTGGATGGGCCATACCACTGGGTCCAGATTGAGGGAGACTGGAGGTCCAGTGTAGCATCTGAGTGTCCCATTGAACATGGCTGAGAGCTCATTGCAAATAGCATTAAAGTCCTGTGGCCACACTTGATTAACCCTGGTCACTCCAAACCTCAAGGGCCCATACCATGACAGTCCCAGCAGGCTTGTGAGCCTGCCTTCCACCACCAGCAAATCCAACCATCCCTTGAAGTCTTTATACTGCACCCTGAATTTGCCCCACCCCTTGATGGCCACCAGGTTCTTCTGGAAGTCCCATAAGGTGAGGCCACCTGCTTAAGAGGGGCCTCCCTTGGGGGCAGAGTCTCCTGAGAGTCTCTGCAGAGATGATGGAGAAAGAAGAGCCTTTGTCTATCTCCATCTCACCTGGGGACCCCTCTATTAGCACCGTTACATGTATTTTGTTGGGGGCATCTTGGGGGCAAATTCATTGCCTGGTGCTGGTGGCTGAGGCTCATGGTGTGAATTCCGTTGCCTCCTGGTGTGCCGTCATCCATTATCCATGGTTCCCTCGGGATCGGCAAACTCTTGCTAAAGGTCAGTCTTGCCACAGGACCGGCAGGTCACGTTGCGGAACCTGCAGGAGTGACACTCATGGTCTTCGCCACAACTGGCGCAGCATGCTTGGGTGCTGGACTTGGTGGATGCTTGAGCGATGGTCCTTGCTGGCAGGGAACCCGTGGATGGAGTGTGTGAGTCATGGCAAGTGGGCCATCGGACATGTAGTACCTCGTCTTCATCCGAGGCGTCGGGGCTCAGAGAGATAGTGGCCTGATGGGTTGCTTGAGCCTGGCGATCCTGCTGGGCTTTTTCAAATGCCATGGCTACCCACAGTGCCTAGTCCAAGTTGAGGTCATGGTTTCTTCAGAGCTTCGGGTCCCAGATGCCCCAAACGAATTGGTTTAAGAGGGCATCCTCGATGGTGGGGAAGTTGCAGTTGATTGCCAACCTGCGAACGTCAGCCATGGACATGGAGGCTGCTTCTCCAGATCTTTGGTTGTGCACAAAGAAGTCCATGCACATCACCATCTTGGATGGTTTTGAAGCGAAGTGGTCGGTGAGGGCCTTGACCAGCTCATCGTAGGTGGTGGCTTCCAGGGTCTTAGGAGTGATGAGACTCTGTACCAAATGGATTGTCATGACTCTGCACGTGCTGAGCAGCCACGCTTTCTTCTTCACGGCCGCGGCGGTATCATGAACCTGGAAGAAGTACTTTAGCTGTTCTCTCATGCTTCCCATAACTCAGGGTGAGTGGGGTCAAAGACAGAGATTTGTCCCGGAGCAGCAGCCATGACCAGAGTGGCGATGCAGGGCATGGTGAGCTGGACCTCGATACACGGTGCTTCGCTTTGCGCTGAGTCCGGAGACTCAGATTGCCGTTCTCCGTCAGATGCCAAATTAGGCATGCACGGGACCCCACCTCTGGTGCCAGTATAAAGTACTGGGTTCAGACACATGATTTCAGCTCATAGTTTATTTTCAGCTCAACTCAAAGACAACTCAGCAGGACCAGAGGCCTGCTTAAATCCCTGTTGCAAACCACACACTGCACACACACCACACACCCATGATAGGTTTATCTATAGTGCTCCAATTCCTCATAGGTTATTGCTAGGATCCTGCCTGACCAATAGGTTCATTTTAGGATCTGTGCTGGCTGTTGTTTAACAAAGTGGAGCTTTGCCCATTCCCATGACCACATGTGAAAGTGACCGTGTGTGAAGCCCTCGGTTTGTACCCAACACCATTCAGCCATGAAGCTCATTGTTCTTTTGGCCAATCACACTGTCTCATTGTAACCTACCTCACAGGACTGTAGGGGAAAAATAGGGAGGTGAGAACTCTGGATGATACCCTGAATAACTTGGAGAAAGAGCAGGATAAAAATCTAACATAGCAAGAGTCTTGTTCTCCAAAACCTAAACAGCCTCTGTTCCTTTCCATCAGTGTACTGGCCCTGGGTAAAAAAACACTAGTTACCATGTAGCATTTTTTTAAAAAAAAATATTGTACCCCAAACATAGTGAGATGGCTGTTTCCCTGCTTCCAGCTCATCCTTAACTTAGAGTGTTTATTCCTGAAGTGTAAACAGTAAAAACAGTTTAATGGTGAAGATAAATAACTGAGCTGAAGATTTCATTTTTCACCGCCACTACTCATCATTTTGATGTACTCTTTTAAAAAATGCAAATAGGAGGGATATAAAGCAGCCTTACTGAAAGCCAAGAGTGTGAGTCGTGAATGTTTATTTTTAGTGAATGGTCAGGTTGTGAGGGATTGGATTGCCTGTAATAGATTTTTCCCCACCTTTCCATTCTGCTGTCTGTGAGCCGGAGATTTACACAGACCTTTGGGCTTTTACATCTTGTGGTTTGCCAGGTCTTTGATAGAAAAGCACATTCTCCCTGGCCACTTAATTCCTTTCTGATCAGGGTGATGTGACACCACCAATCAGAGGGACTTTGATTCATTGGGACAAAAGAAAGGATGAAAATGTGCTTTTTCTTCTGACATAGCATTTGCCACAGTCCCTTGAGCTGCCTGTAATCCTGACTCCATTTTTATTTCCTGTTCTTTAGCTATTCTGTAAACCCATGTTTAAAACCTAAAGCCTAATAAGATAAGACAACTTCTTTTACCATTTGAATAACCAGGGAATAAATCTCTTTTTAAACATTTTATTAACAACATGTGTCACAAGCAAAGCACCTTCTGCTCATGAGCACTGAATTAGGCAGAACTTTTCTGTGGAAAAATAACTGAACAGGCTTTTAGTACACAGGTGGGATGCAAACAGAGAGCTGCCCCAAATGCAAGGAGGACCACCCCTGTCATAGGTTCAGTCTCTACTGCTTCCACTTAAAGGTAGAAGGTGCTGAGAGACATTTTTCTGCCTGTAATCCTGTAGCACCACTGCCTGTTATAGGAGATAGCACTGAGCTAGAGATAGACCAGTGGTCTGAATCAGTATAAGGTCCTTACTACACATTAAAAACTAAAGTCCTAAGCAAATGTTAACTCATTGACTTCAATGGACACTGAATGCTTTAAACTCTTTTTAGGATTACACTGAAACGTCTCCATGTTGTTTAGAGGATGACACAAGGCTTTGAATCAGATGTGATCTTTATGTTTTTTAACAACTGTGTGAAACCCAAGAGGAGGGTCATCAGGAAATTTGGGTTGCAACATCGTCAGTTGCAGGTTCTAAGGGATAGATCCAAACCTGGGTAAATGCAGGAAATAGAATGGAAGTAGCTGGCCTGAATTTGGACTGAGATACGGTGTAAGTTAAATGGACATGGTAGTATGCTATGGCTAAAGGTCCATTGTTGAGAACTGGGGGCCCTTGATTAACTATCTGAATCCTGTTTCTGGTGAGAACTTTCCTTCTCAGGCAAGCTCCAAAGGCTATTTACTTCCATTTGACAAGACTGATTAAAGTATGGTTTTGCTTCTCCCCATCAACCTCTTCCTTTTATTCTGTACTGGCCAAAGATTTGTTTATTTGTCTTTAATCCAAAACCTAGAGAACTGTAGCCTCAGGCACTAAAACAGACAAAATAGGGACAAAATGGAGGTCATGTGGTAGCAACCTATAACGTTGCCTTTCTGGTGGTGTTTTACCAAATTTCTAGCTTGTATTAATGATTTTTTAAATTTTATTTATTTGATTTATATACCACCCTCCCTGCGAGTGGGCTCCGAGTGGTTTACATCAATCTTAATACAATTAAAACACTTATAAAATAACAATTTAAAACAGAATAGGATCATAACATACCATGTAGACAGATTAGATCAGATGTCAATCAGATGAATTAAGGTATAACAGTGAGTACCCCAATATCTATTTGAATCCAGACCACTGATGGGAGATTGGCCAGGAGAGAGTAGGGATGGCTGCTGTCTCAACCAAAAGCCCAGTGGAAGAGCTTGTCTTGCAATTCCTGTGGAACTTGGGTTTGTTGGGGAGGGGGTTCATTTGTTTGTGCTGAGAGTTTTTTGACTAGTAACTCATTTTGTTGCTTATACATTTTAAAAAATGTATTTTAAAAATGTTACAAATATATTTGCAGTATTGTAACTAGGCACATGGATAAATCCCATCCCTTATTTTGTCAGTTAAAACATAATGCATATATACTAGATGGGATTTATGCTGAAAGAAGTGGTAAAATATTTTAATAAACTATTATAAATAAAATAATTTTGCATGATAATAGTTCCACAACAAGGCCATAACATATAGAGGTGTCAGGCCTGAACTGCTCCCCCGACAGTCTGCCGCCCGTAGCCGTGGCGTCTGACCCTCTTGCGGGGGTATGGTGCTGGGGGCTCTGGCGGGTTTAAAGGTAGCAGGGGTTTTGAGGCCTCAGAAGTGGCAGGGGGTGGGGTTAATGTCACCCCTCTTGCCTCTCTGCCCCATGCCGTGGAGTCCCCCTTGCTGAACAGCTCTTGGCTTGCCTCTCTCTCTCCCGCAGCCGTCTCGTCCCGACACGTTCTCCCTCCCGGGCCTCTCCACTCCGCCTCCTTTTTATTCCCTTCCTCTTCCCGCCAGCACTGCTCCTGTTCTGTGCTGCCTCCACCCCCCTCCCAGCCCCGCCCCTCTTGATAAGACAGGACGCACGCCTGTTGACTGGGGCGGGGCTGTTCCTGGGCCGGTGGCGTTCCTGTCAGTCTGAGGGCCGCGCCACCAGCGCCGGCATCTGGGGCCTTCAGGGGCATGGCTCCTGCTCCTTCGTCCCCTCCAGCAGCTCCCCGCAGGACATGGCAGCGGGGCCGGGCTTGCCCTGTCCTCTCCCCCGGGTTGCCTGCCCAGCCGACAGGAGCGCCGGCCACCGCCTGCCCACTGGTCTCCCTCCAGGGCTGGTTCTGCTGTACCTCGGTTCCATGTCCCAGCATAAGTAGGGGTGCTGGGGACGCAGCCGCGAGGGGGGGGCAGTCCTCGTCCTGGGCCCATGGGACTGGGACAGAGGTGCTGACTGTGTAGATATCTGGAATTACGTAGAGTCTGTACAGGTCAATGCAGTACAGTATTGCAATGGCTTGCAGTAGTGGGGAGTCTTCATGAGGTTCAAGAAATATACATAGTAAGCATCTGTATATGCTAGAGCGCTTGCATGGAACTGCCAGTTTCTGGAAGCATTTTCAAGCAGCCTCTATGCAGTTGGTGCAATGTGAATGTCAGCTCTCACTCATAAAGGATCTCAAAATCGAATGATGGCCATAATGTAGAAGTAAAATTCAAAAGCAATACAGATTTACTGAAGAATCACTCCAAATTGGGTTAATGGCTAATGGTATACCTAATGAGATTCATTGTTAACTACACAATGAAAGTAATTATTTTGTCAACACATTGCTGCAGTCTGAATTGGTTATTAGCTAAACAAAACTGTTGAATTTGCTTAGGAATTACAGCCAAAGGGCCAAGTAAACATATGTAATATTGGCCTTCAAGCTTACCAACAGCTACCACAGTCTATCTGGATGGGGGAAACACCACTTGTATGTGACATACCTTCCACAACACAATATCACAGTATAAAAAGACCTGCCTTTTTCTGTACTACCAGCCCCAAACTATTTCAGCAGACAGTGACAATGCAAGATAAGAACATAAGAGGAGCCAATGTTGAATCAGGCCAATGGCCCATCTAGTCCAACACTCTGTCATACAGTGGCCAAAAATACCAGGTGCCATCAGGAGGTCCAGCAGTGGGGCCAGGACACTAGAAGCCCTCCCACTGCTGCCCGCCCTAGCACCAAGAATAGAGTGCATCACCTGCTCCAGACTGAGAGTTCCTATCTAGTTTGGTGTAGTAGTTAAGTGCGCGGACTCTTATCTGGAAGAACCGGATTTGATTCCCCACTCCTCCACTTGCACCTGCTGATGTGACCTTGGGTCAGTCACAAGCTCTGGCACAGCTGTTCTCTCAAGGACAGTTTGTGTTAGAGTTCTCTCAGCCCCACCTACCTCACAGGGTGTCTGTTATGGGGAGAGGAAGGGAAAGGAGTTTGTAAGCTGCTCTGAGACATCTTTGGGCAGTGAAGGGCGGGGTATAAATCCAATCTCTTCTCTTCTCTCCTCTTCATCTATACCTTGTGGCTAATAGCCACTGATGGACTTAACTTAAGAACATAAGAGAAGCCAATGCTGAATCAGGCCAATGGCCCATCTAGTCCAACACTCTGTCACACAGTGGCCAAAAAATCCAGGTGCCATCAGGAAGTCCAGCAGTGGGGCCAGGACACTGGAAGCCCTCCCACTGCTGCCCCCTCCAGCACCAAGAATAGAGTGCATCACCTGCCCCAGATTGAGAGTTCCTATCTATACCCTGTGGCTAATAGCCACTGATGGACCTCTGCTCCATATGTTTATCTAATTCCCTCTTGAAACTGTCTATGCTTGTAGCTGCCACCACCTCCTGTGGCAGTGAATTCCATATGTTAATCACTCTTTGGGTGAAGAGGTACTTCCTTTTATCTGTTCTAACCCGACTGCTCAGCAATTTCATGGAGTGCCCACGAGTTCTTGTATTGTGAGAAAGGGAGAAAAGCACTTCTTTCACAACCTGCTCTATCCCATGCATAATCTTATAAACCTCGATCATGTCACCCCTTAGCCGTCGTTTCTCCAAGCTAAAGAGCTCCAAGCGTTTTAACCTTTCTTCATAGGGAAAGTGTTCCAACCCTTTCATCATTCTAGTTGCCCTTCTCTGCATTTTTCCAGTGCTATAATATCCTTTTTGAGGTGTGGTGACCAGAACTGTACACAGTATTCCAAATGAGGTTGCACCAATGATTTATACAGGGGCATGATGATACTGACTGATTTGTTTTCAATTCCCTTCCTAATAATCCCTAGCATAGCGTTGGCCTTCTTTATTGCAATTACACACTTTCTAGACATTTTCATCGAGTTACCTACTATGACTCCAAGATTTCTCTCTTGGTCAGTCTCTGCCAGTTCAGACCCCATCAACGTGTATTTATATTTAGGATTTTTGGCTCCAATGTGCATCACTTTGCACTTGGCCACATTGAACCCCATTTGCCATGTTGCCGCCCACTCACCCATCCTTGGCAGATCCCTTTGGAGTGCCTCACAATCATCCCTGGTTGTCACCACCCTGAACAACTTCATGTCATCTGCAAATTTAGCCACTTCACTGCTTACTCCCAATTCTAAATCGTTAATAAACAAGTTAAAAAGCATTGGACCGAGTACCAATCCCTGTGGTACCCCACTGCTTACCACCCTCCACTGAGAAAGTTTCCCATTTATACTCACTCTCTGTTTCCTGTTTATAAGCCAGTTTTTGATCCACAAGAAGACTTGTCCTTTTATCCCATGACTATTGAGCTTACTTAGGAGCCTTTGATGAGGAACTGTATCAAAAGCTTTCTGGAAGTCAAGGTAAACAACATCTATTGGGTGCCCCTTGTCCACATGTTTTTTCACTCCCTCAAAAAACACTAAAAGGTTAGTGAGACAAGATCTTCCCTTACAGAACCCATGCTGAGTCTGCCTCAATAGTTTTTGTTCATCAATGTGCCTACTAATTCTTTCCTTAATAACAGTTTTCACCATCTTACCCAGTATTGACGTTAGACTGACTGGCCTGTAATTTCCCGGATCTCCCCTGGAGCCCTTTTTAAAGATGGGAGTGACATTAGCTACCTTCCAGTCCTCAGGAATGGAGGCAGATTTTAAAGAAAGATTACATATTAATGTAAGGAGATCCACTAGTTCACATTTGAGTTCTTTCAGAACTCTTGGATGAATGCCATCCGGGCCTGGTGAATAGTTTTTAAATTATCCATCAGTCGGAGGAGTTCTGCTCCATATGTTTATCTAATTCCTTCTTGTCCATGCTTGTAGCTGCCACCACCTCCTGTGGCAGTGAATTCCGTGTGTTAATCACTCTTTGGGTGAAGAAGTACTTCCTTTTATCTGTTCTAACCCAACTGCTCAGCAATTTCATTGATCTTAAGTACTGCTACTGGGAACCTTTAACTAGGAGTACCAGAGACAAAGCATGGAATTTTCTTCATGCAGTACATGTGCTGTGCCACTGAGCTATAGTTCCCTAATGGGATTATTGATTAATCTCTTAAGGATGCTTGACCGGAAAAACCCTATATATTTTTATGGTGCCTCATGAATTAACCATTGCCAGACTAGGCAATGGTAATTATTTAGTTTCTCCATTATGGAGTGTTTTCAAAAGTCTTTCCTTCTGATAGTCGTTCCTTTTCCCTCTTGATGCTCAATGATTTTAGAGAAAACCTTTTATGGAGAAAGGACTAAATTGTGGTTTCCTTTGCTATCATAATGTTTGAAATCCCATAACCTTGCTTGTTTTCGAAACGAATACCTTGACATGCAGGCACTATTTATGGTGAAAACAGTGAATGATGGCCCTTGCATATTGTTTAAATAAAAACAGCTGTGTTGATTCCAGCTGCATTCTAAATTGAGGTATAAAATTAATACTTCCCAAATAAAGAAGAACAAAACAGAGCGGATGAATTTATTTCCAACTGTACACAGGAAATTACAAAATGCTTTTTATAAAAGACAATTTTTAGATTGATATTGCAATATAATACCTTTGGCAAAGACCCCAGTTACGTGGCTATCAGGTGTCAAAGATTAGATGAATCAAGCAAATAATCTACCATAATTCATTCTCAGATACTCCAAGGGCTCATATACATGTCCAAATAGCACCAGTATAGTTGAGTACTACCAGCCTTACAAGGTCATTTTCACAGTTATGGCATTTTGTAATCACAAAACAGGAATGAAAAGGATAGATCAGTTAACTCCTTGTTTGTTCTGAATATACACAGATAATGATAAAAATTATTAAAACAAAGAGGGCACAATCATTCCCATGAGCTTATGGAGTTGTCCTCCCTTAGTTTTCTGCTTTGGTGTGCACTCTCCCTAGTGTCCATTCATAATCTGAACAGGAAGTTAGCGTTCTTCCTGTTTTCCCATCCAGACTTTCCTCTCCAACCCATGGCCCAGTTCAGAATTTATTTTGAGCATTCAAGTATGTTGTAATCTGCTGACTTTCTCCTTATAGGGAGCACACTGTAAACCTGTACTATATATTGTTGGTGCAAATTTTGTGAAAACTCTGACAACTACCTAAAATCTACATTTTTCATTAATCTACTTATGTCATACTGACACAAGCAAGTATTGTGATGACTCTCCATCTTCCAAAGAATGCACATGTAATTGTATATTGTGCTGTTGTTATCTTTCACTTCAGGAAAATCCAGGAGACAATTGATTTCAATACCCCTACACCCAATGACGTGTGAATTCCCCCCAATTTAAATCTTGTGGCTCTAGCATCCAAAAGGCAGGGGAAGGACTGAGGTGAACAAACAACAAACACATTGCTTGATTTAAAATGGTCACAACATTATTGGCTACAGCGGTCTGAGCCTTTCTGCAGCATAGGGCAGCACATCCAGGCATTAGCCTTCCTGTCTGCTGGCTGATGGATGCACCACACCACCACCTGCCTGCTGGGGAATACTATGGAATGGCAGGATGTGAGATTCCATATGGAATCCATAAGTCACTGTGTGGTACTCCCTGCCACTTGAGAGTGAGGATGTCCTAACAGTTCCCTTAAGGGACTCTCTGAAGGTGAAGAAAATGGGCAAAATGGATCTGGCTCAATACTGCCAGAATGCAGTAGTGACATTGCAGGCAACAAAAGGAAATTAATATGACATTGCCATGGAGGAGACACCTGTCACCTAAATGAACCCAAATACACTGAAGACAGAGGGAGGGGTTAGTGGAGAAAAGCCAAAGACCAATTACAGCCTGCAGTTTGGCAGGCCTCCTTTTATGCTGATTGGGCAGGCCACCCTTCCTGTGGTCCACCAGCCAGATCCCCCCCTTCCAACCAGTCCCCCCTCCTCCAGCCAGGTCAGAACAGTGCTTGATTGGGTGGCTGGGGAGGTGAGGCATCGAAGGCCTACATTGTCATGGAGGCCCTTGAGAAGGTCTTCTGCCATGCCACAGGTGTCAAATGGCTGCCCATCTTGCCTTGATTGTCTCCCCATCCCCTGCAGGCTCACTAATGAGACCCCAGATACGTCTGGGGCTCATGTTTTTCATTAAAAATCATTTCATTCACAATATTTCAATAGTTCTGCACCAAACATTTTTGCAAACTAATAAACCTTCCATCCCAAATCATCTTATTCTAAATGTTTTAGATGACTGAAGCAAGTCAAGAGTATCAAATTTCCATGCTGGCCTAAATGTTTGTTGTTTTAATGTGCTGTTTTATGTATTTTTTTAATTTTAGTGGATGTTTTATCGTTTTATACTTAGAATATAAGTTTTAAATAGCCTCAGAAATCACTGGCTAAAAGTCCGTAGGACTTAAATTGATCAAAATCAGTAAGATAATATAGCAGCTAATAATGTAGTGTTCAGCTTTTTTTTTTTTAAAAGGCTTACAAACTCGTAAACTACTGCCACAAAATTGACTCCATTGGTAGCAATGTTTAAGTTAAAAAGAAGATATAAGACTGAGAGAGCAATCTTAAAGCCAATCTTTAAACTGCTTGCAATGGCAACTAAACCACACTCTAGCATAACTCAGAGATATACTGGCATATTTACTTGTCATGAATAAATAAAAGTGTGTGTATGCATTTGTGTGCGCACACACACACATATATACCAGAAAGATTACATCCGCATTTATAAATGTTAGGCATTTTACCTCATATTTCTAACATACACAGATTCCAGAAGGCATAATATAAGCAGTATGTACCCAGGTGAAACTAGGGACCACAGATAAATTAAAAAATCCAGTTTCATGAAAGAATATGGGAATAATCTGCAGATAAAAGAGAATGAGAAATGGCACAACTGTAAGACATGTGTTGTGTTACAATCTTCTTATCAATATTGAATTGTGTACATGGAGGATGGGAAGAATGTCTAATCCAGCAGATCCTCAAAGATTATCTCATGCAGCAGAAAAACAATTTTACTAACATTTCAAGTGCTTACAGCCTCATTGCCTTTGCTACATTGTTTAGGTCACTGCCTTCTGCAGTATGGCTAAGAGGTAGCACAAAAATCTCCCAAAGAAGAAAATAAATAAAATTTCATTTACAGTTTTTCAGAACTCAAACCCAAGGGCCAACTGTTCTCATCCCAGGAACCTTTGGCAAAATCCTATCTCCAACACATAAGAAATTGACCTTCCAATATCATTGTACTCTTGTGATGATGATTATTTATTGAAGGGATGACCATTTTATCAATAAAGTGTTACAATAGGGTGGCTGTGTATTTTGGAATGTGTGAGAAACACCTCTAAGGTGTGGGATTTTGTGAGCAAAAATTCTGCTTTATGAGCTACCGGCATTAAAGTTGTGAGTGAGTGATTTGGCTACTGCATAAATTAGTTTGCTTGGAACTATTATTCCTGAACTAAGACAAAATTGTGTGAGCCAGAGGCTAAAAAACTGTGAGCTAGCCTCACACTGACTCAGTTTAAAGGGAACATTGGTGCAGATATCCCACAATTACTTTTAAAAGCCCTCTTTGTGGTAGTTTTGTGGATATCTGAAGAGTAGCTCCTATGCCACGCTCTTTCATCACAGAACAAACTCAGATAACTGAGCAACCAGAGAATTATTTAGGAACTGGCCTAAAAGTTCTTGATAATTCTCTGAAGACTAGGTCGATGTGAGATAAAGTGCGCTACTGTTTGGAGGTACTCTCCCACCTTCCTCAGGTGTGCTGTGGAGTCACTCTTAACTTCCCTCCTTGGCCTTTAAACTATAATAATTTGTCCATTAATGAGAATCAAGAAGGTGAGCAGAGGTAAACAAAACAAGAAATTTAATTAGAAATAATTATTTTGGGGCAGGAGCTCGAGCAAGGCAAGGTGTGGCGAGTGGGCCAGCTGCATAAGAACATAAGAACATAAGAACATAAGCCAATGTTGAATCAGGCCAATGACCCACCTAGTCCAACACTCTGTCACACAGTGGCCAAAATATACCAGGTGCCATCAGGAGATCCAGCAGTGGGGCCAGGACACTAGAAGCCCTCCCACTGCTGCCCCCTCCAGCACCAAGAATAGAGTGCATCACCTGCCCCAGACTGAGAATTCCCATCTATACCCTGTGGCTAATAGCCACTGATGGACTTCTGCTCCATATGTTTATCTAATTCCCTCTTGAAACTGTCCGTGCCTGTAGCTGCCACCACCTCCTGTGGCAGTGAATTCCATATGTTAATCACTCTTTGGGTGAAGAAGTATTTCCTTTTATCTGTTCTAACCTGACTGCTCAGCAATTTCATGGAGTGCCCACGAGTTCTTGTATTGTGAGAAAGGGAGAAAAGTACTTCTTTCTCAACCTGCTCAATCCCATTCATAATCTTATAAATCTTGATCATGTCACCCCTCAGCCGTCGTTTCTCCAAGCTAAAGAGACCCAAGCATTTTAACCATTCTTCATAGGGAAGGTGTTCCAACCCTTTTATCATTCTAGTTGCCCTTCTCTGCACTTTTTCCAGTGCTATAATATCCTTTTTGAGGTGTGGCGACCAGAACTGTACACAGTATTCCAAATGAGGTCGCACCAATGATTTATACTGGTAGGGGAGTGACAAGCAATGAGCATCGGCCCAAGAGGGAGTTCAGATCGACTGATAGTGGGGCTTTAAAGAGTGCCGCGACCAGCCTTGATCCCCTCCCCCAAGAGGGCACTTTGGGATTTCTCTAAAAGACCCCACCGAGTTGGATTCTCAACATAAGAACGCATGACCCAGACCTCTGAGACATTCTACGGAAACTGATACCAAAAGAAACACTGCTATGGCAAAACACTGACTTTGAAGGTAACTTTTAGAAATTGCTCACCAGAGACACGTTGATTTCGAAGATAAGCAACATCCATTGAAGCGCATGATCGTGCGGCATACTATGTACTAATACTGATTCCAGAAAATGCGATTTAAAGACTAAAAAAAGCCAAAAAGCCGATTTGTTGATCATTCCTGCGGTCGGGATATTGATTTTAAAATAGAAACTAACATTAAATCCCATGAGAAGTAAAGTGGAAAGTTACTCAAGCTGCGACAGAAAACACCAGAACAGGAAATGATCTCAGGTGAGACAAGCTGCACTTCCTAGAGATGACCGAAGAGGCCGGAAGGAGCTTGCTGAGACCTGCAGTCAAAACAGGAAGGAACCAGAAGACAGGGGGATGAATAAGACTGCTGGACAGGAAGTAAGGAACAGGAAGAGCTAAACACCATAGAGAAATAGCGTCCGCCATCTTGGGAAGGTCGAAACTTTTTAATTAAATTACGGCTAAAAACCTGAAGCAAAAAAAGCAAAAACAGAGCGGTTTAACTGGGCATTCAAAGAGCTTTAATTTGATGTGAGTTTTATGACCGCTTTGAACAATGGCTTACGACCTCCGGCAAAGACAGAGGGCAAATTCTTGGTCCTCCCTAAAAATGACTGCTAAAGAGGAGAAAAAACTGCAGGGCATGATGGAAGCTATGGAAAAACGGATGATGGATGTCATGCAAAAAATGGAAAAAAAACTCTAGGTAAAGTGGCTGAAGAAGTAGCTGATTTGAAAAGAGATCTAGCTGGAATTACAACAGAAGTATAGACATTGAACAAAAGAACAACTGATGTGGAAGAGAGAGTATGAGGAGTGGAAACTGGCATAGCAGAAGTTACCAAAGAAGCACTAAAGGCTAATGTAATGATAGAGTATAATGGAATGCTGAACCATCTGAGATTCAGAGGAATCCCTGAAGATAAAAGTGAAAACATCCACTCAGTCACGGTGGATGCTGTTGCAGATTTTTTAAAAATGGAAGAGGAGAAGGTGGCGGCACATATTGATTTGGTGTACAGAGTCAACTCTGTGATTGCTCAAAAGAAGAAATTACCCAGGGATGTGATTGTCCAGTTTATATCCAAAAGAGTCAAGGAAGATTTGTTTAAACAACAATTTCAGGAAGATTTCATGATTGGGCATGATACTGAAGGAATTACCCAGAACAGTTCTTCAGGACAGGCGACTTTTTAAAGACCTGATTGACAAACTGAAAACAGAGGGCGTTAGATACAGATGGGAAATTCCGAAAGGTGTGAGCTTTACATTTAAGCAGAAGAGAGTCACCATCAGATCAGCAGAACAAATGACCAAGTTTATTAGAGACAATTTTAAAGACTCTGATAAGTAAATACAAAATAATATGGAGAGTCAAATTATTTCGTGGAATGTAAATGGACTTAACTCACCCCAAAAAAAGAAAAAAGTCAGACTGTGGTTGGAAAAGCAAAAATGTGACATTGTTTGTTTGCAAGAAACACATATCAAAAAAACAGATGCCAAATTTCTGATTCAAAATAGATTGGGAGAAGAATTTTACTCTCTCTCCTCGCAGAAGAAAAAAGGAGTTGTTACATATGTAAAAAAAGAACTGGAACCAAAAGAAATTTTTAAAGATAAAGAAGGAAGATTTGTGGCGGTGGAAATTATGCTCCAGAATAAAAAGACTTTAATTGTAAATCTCTATGCTCCGAATGGAGCCAAGGAAAATTTTTTTCAAGATTTATGGGAAGAATTACATCAGTTAACCTATGAACAAATGATATTGATGGGCGACTTTAATGGTACTGTTAATAACGCAATTGACAGAAAGTCAAAAAAAGGAAATGAAGAATTAGATAAACTTCCGAAAGTATTTTTTCAATTGGCAAAGCATGAACACTTGGAAGGTGCATGGAGAGTAAAACACTCAAAGATTAAAGATTATACTTTTTATTCATCTAGACATGAATCTTTTTCAAGAATTGATATGATTTGAAAGTCTGAAAACCTAATAACACAAATGCGCAAAGTAGAAATATTACCTAGAACTATTTCCAACCACAGTCCGATAAAATGGTCAACATACGTTAAGAAAAAGAAATATCGATGGAGACTCAATGAGGATCTACTGGACAAACAAAGCATTTTGGATAAGATAAGGACAGAAACCAAAACGTATTTTCAAATAAATTTGAATAAAGAAGTACAAACACAGACGGTATGGGACGCCTACAAGGTTGTGATGAGAGGACATTTTATTGCAATTAATAACAATGAGAGAAAAGAACAACTTAAAATGGATAAGGAAATTTTGGAAAATATCCAAAAGAAAGGCAGAGCTTAAGAAGAGACGTGGCAAAAAGAAAATTGTGAGAGAATTGAGGATTTTAAAGGAACAATATGATGCGAGGTTAAATAAAGAAGTTTATTGGAATTTGAAAAAATTACAACAGAAGTCCTTTGAAGGAGCAAACAAACCGGGGAAGTACTTGGCATGGCAATTGAAGAAAAGAAGAGAAAATAAAATAGTAACCAAACTGAAAGATGGGAACAAGGAAATTACAGACACAGGAGGAATCCAGA
This sequence comes from Gekko gecko, assembly GCA_029375565.1. Lineage (NCBI taxonomy): Eukaryota > Metazoa > Chordata > Lepidosauria > Squamata > Gekkonidae > Gekko > Gekko gecko. Next base: position 60,508,877 of record JAPDNY010000004.1, read on the forward strand.
GAGAATTTTATAAATATTACGCTACTCTTTTTCAGGTAAAACAAGTGGATCCACAGAAAATTCAGGATTATCTACAAAAGGTAAATTTAATGCAACCGAGTGAAAAAATAAAAGAATTTTTGAATGCTGCAATAACCAAAGAAGAAATCAGCAAAGCAATAGGGGAAGCAAAAATCTCCAAAGTCCCAGGACCAGATGGATTTTCAGCCAAATTCTATAAGAAATTTCAAGAAGACCTGGTGCCGGTTCTAGAGATTCTTTTAAATGAAATCAGAGAATATGGGAATATTCCAGATTCATGGAAAGAAGCAGCAATCACCTTGATACCAAAAGAGTCACAAGATTTAACTAACATTAAAAATTATCGACCTATTTCGCTCCTGAATAATGACTATAAAATTTTTGCAAAAGTATTAGCAGAACGCCTTAAAAAGGACTTGAAAGGAGTCATTGCCGAAGACCAGGCTGGTTTTCTACCGGATAGGCAAATAAAAGACAATCTGAGGGTTGTACTGGACACAATACAATATTATGACAAGCACCCTGAAAAGGAAGTCGGCTTTTTATTTTTGGATGCAGAAAGGCATTTGATAACTTGAACTGGGAATTTATGTTTAAAGTGATTGAAAAATTGCAGATGGGCGAAAAATTTTCAAGAATGATTAAATCGATTTATAAAGAGCAAATAGCTACGGTGATTGTTAATGCAGAGTCAACGGAAATATTCCGGGTCAGAAAAGGAACTAGACAGGGCTGTCCTTTATCGCCATTGTTATTTATCTGGATTTTGGAAATATTGCTGCAAGCAATTAGAGATGATAAAAATATAAAAGGTCTTAACATTAGAGGTTTCTCATATAAATTAAGAGCATTTGCTGATGATGTTATGTTTATTGTGGAAGATCCTGTTAACACTATGCCGTTGGTTTTTGAAAAAGTAAAAGAGTTTGGTGAACTCGCAGGGTTTTATGTAAATAAAAACAAATCGAAAATATTATGTAAAAATATGACTACTGCAAGGCAACAATGGTTACAAAAAATGACAGAATGTGAAGTGGTTAAAAAATTTAAATATTTGGGAATTGATATTACAATGAAAAACATTGATTTGTTTAAGAATAATTATGAAAAACTGTGGATATCGATGTCATGACTTGAGAAAATGGGAGAAACTTAGACTATCTCTTCTTGGAAGAATTGCCGTTGTCAAAATGAATGTACTGCCCAGGTTAATGTTTTTGTTTCAAACAATACCAATTGTGAAAGACATGAAAGTGTTAGTAAAATGGCAAAGAGAAATTTTTAAATTTATCTGGGCAGGAAAGAAGCCAAGAATTAAAATGAAAATAATGTATGATGCAAAAGAGAGAGGTGATTTTCAAGTCCCGAATTTGCGTTTGTACCATGAAGCTGTATGTTTGTCTTGGTTGTCTGATTGGGTTAATTTGGAAAATAGAAAGCTACTGGCACTTGAGGGCCACGATTGCAGATTTGGCTGGCATGCCTATCTTTGGTATGGGAAAAATAAGGTGGACTCAATATTTAAGCATCATTATATAAGAAGAACACTGTTTGAAGCATGGACCAGATACAGGAATACAGTTCCCGATGAAAGACCTTTATGGATTGTTCCTGCTGCAGTTGTTCATCCTTTTTCAGAACATAAAGGTAGTGATTGGTTGAAGTACCAAGAGTTGCTTCAAAAAGAAAGGAAGAATTATGTCTTAAAACCAAACAATGCATTAGTATTTGAGTATGGTTGGTTACAATATGGACAAATACGAGATATTTTTTTAAAAGATTGTAAAGAGGTGGGTTTTAGAGCTAAAAATGATGAGTTTGAAGATATTTGGTTGGAAAAAGGGGGAAAGTGATTTCTAAGTTGTATAAAATATTGTTAACTATATACACTTTGGATGAAACTGTTAAAGAGCAAATGATAAAATGGGCCATAAATATGAATAAGGAAATTTCAATGGAATCTTGGGAATTTTTATGGAGGAAAGCTCTAAAAATGTCAACTTGTGTTAACGTAAGAGAAAATTGTTATAAGATGATTTATAGGTGGTATATGACACCAAAAAAGATTGATAATATAAGTATGGATAAGAACTGAGTAACAAATGTTGGAAATGTAAAAAAATAGAGGGTTCTTTTTATCATATGTGGTGGACATCCGAGAAAGCAAAAGTATACTGGTCAAATGTTCATTGTGAGATGCAGAAAATACTGAAAATCCATATTAGAAAAAGTACGGAACTTCTACTCTTAGGTTTGACAATAGAAAAAATCAAGCAAGAAAAGAGAACAGTATTATGGTACATAATCACGTCGGCGAGAATGGCTTTTGCGCAGCAGTGGAAATCGGATAAAGTACCGGATATACAGGACTGGTTAAGAAAACTGCTATTTTTAGCTGAAATGGACAAAATGACTAAAAAATTAAATGGACAAATGGCAGAACAGTATTTAAATGAATGGGAAGACCTGAAAATATATATGGAAACTGAATATAAAATGAAAAGGAAAATGTATAACCTTGATTCTTATTGAAAATGGAAATATGTTAGATTAGTCAGATTTCTGTATACGAAAAATATGTTACCTGGTTTATCGATTGTTATAAGTCTAAACCTGATTACTTTTAAATTTTCTTTGTTATTGGCAATAGCAGTGTTGGAAGCCTATTAGGGGGGGAAGGGATATAGCTTATAGGTTGTTTTGGAAATTGTGTTTAACAATGTTGAATATATTCCAATAAAAATCTTTGTTATAAAAAAAAAGGAATGGAGGCAGATTTTAAAGAAAGATTACGTATTTTTGTCAGGAGATCCACAAGTTCACATTTGAGTTCTTTTAGAACTCCCGGATGAATGCCATCCAGGTCTGGCGCTTTATTAGTTTTTAAATTGTCCATCAGTCGGAGGACTTCCTCTCTTGTCACCGCAATCTGATTCAGGTCTTTCAACCCCCCTCCCGAAATCGGTGCTTCTGGAGTGGGCAAGCACTTCTCCTCTTCCACAGTGAAGCCAGAGGCAAAAAATGCATTCAGCTTCTCAGCCATTTCCCTATCATCCTTCACTACTCCTTTTATCCCTTGGTCATCCAAGGGCCTACAGCAGCAGTGGCAGCAGCATGAGTGCTGGGGTGCAGCAGCACACTGCCCTACAGGGTCTGTGGCTGTGGGGCTTCCGCCTGGTGAGTAGCAAGGACTTCAAGCAGCTGCTCACCGTCTCACGGGTGACCCCGGGTAGCAAAGCTGCAGCAGCCAATCTATGCATCGGCGATGTCATCATGTCAATCAGTGGGGAGAACACGGAGTGCATAACTCACCTGGAAGCACAGAACCGTGGACAGAACTGAATAAAAAAATCTGGTCTCCCTTGGTTACTGAAGAAGGGAAAAACAATCCATACAAGATGAACTTGGCTTCCCAGCAACAGGAAATAAGGCACATAGGAAGCACACATAACTGGAATGCCATGCCTTTCACTGCCGCCACCGCTTCTGGCACTTCGCCCAAAGTCATCACATCTCAGTACAACAGCCTAGCAGGTCTATACTCCTCCAAAAAGATACAAACCTTCAATGATACTGTGGAGTCAAAGTCATCCTTGAGTGCCCAGGAATGTGTGAAATATTTAGACCAACTTCACCAGCCTTCTAGTAAATAAGTAATTGACAAGGATGTTTACAAGATGCTGCAGAAGAATCAAGAGTCCAATGAGCTGACCCACCAATCCACCTCAAGATTTACAAGTTTTACAAGAAATTTTAGAAACTGGAGAAAAAGGAGATCCTGACAAGCCTTCTGAATTTAGAAGCATCAAAGCCCCAACTACCAAAGTAGCAGCATCCATCAGAAATGCCCAGAAGCTGCCCATTTGTGATAAGTGAGGCTCTGGCATCACAGGCATGTTTGTAAAGCTCCAGGACAAAAAACGCCACCCCAAATGCTACATATGCAGCGACTGTGGAAACAACCTCAAGAAAAAAGGGCACTTCTTTGTGGAGGACTGCATCTACAGTGAGAAGCATGCCAGGGAATGGGTCCTGCCACCCGAGGAATATGATGTGGTCACAGAATTTCCACAGTGAAACAGATGGTTCACCACTGACAAATGCCAAAGCACCACTGTCTCCCACCTCTGAATTCCTCAAGGCATAAAAATACTCAGCAAGGCTTCTGCAGTGGACCTTTTTGGTGGCTGCTGTCAGACCACTATGATAGTATAACATATGCATTTTTAAAAGAGAGAAATGTGATAGATCTAACTAAATTGCCTTCTTTCTTATGATGCTGTTGTCCCCACTGTCTCTCAGTGTCAGCTGTTGAATACCATCAGTCTGGAAAGCCAAACCACAACACTTAGCTTCCCTTTCTGGTTCAATAAAGTGTTTGATTTTTTTTTTAAAAAAAGAAATAATTGTTTTGGTGTTTATTTTATTTATTTATTTTTCCTATTTTTACTCCACCCTCCCTGCCTGCACAGCTCAGGGTGGCTTACACAAAGTGAATACATAATTAGCCATAAAACATCATAACAAACATCTAAAAGACATCTAAAAACAGTTTGTTAAAACAATATAATATTAAAGTGCTAGCAGTATTGTTATTTGGTATCATAAAGATGGCGTTACCACATGGGTGCAACCCATAATATACCTAAGTGATCAGCTCACTGGTCTTCTCAATGTATTGGCGAGTACAGGCTGCCAGGAGCAAACCAGGAACCAGGTTCTATAGGTTTCAGTTGTTGTTGATAGTGGTGCCAGCTCCTAGTTAGACAATAAACTATGCGCATTTGCAACCATGTAAGATTTAGCTTAGAGAACCAGTTTCACTATGACAATAGTTTTCAGTGTGTAGCTATGTTGGTATCTGACAAAGGGAACTTTAACTCTTGAAAGCTCAGATCCTGGAAATCATGTTGGTCTTTAAGGTGCTACTGGACTAGTTTCACTAGGGAATATACTCTTTTGGGGGGAAAGAGAGCCAGAAAATACCAGTCTATCATGTAAGAGTTTCTCTCAGGTTTTCAGAACCTAAATATTACTGGATCTTATACTGCACAGACTTCACTCTTCCACTTAGCCTCCGACTGCCTAGGAAGACTAAATTTTAGAGTTTACCCACCAGTGTGTGCCCCTCATGGCAATCTCACTAAACCAGTCTGTTTCTACTTGAAGAGATTATGCGATAGAGCTATTCCTTTTTTGTTGCTGTTCAGTCACACAGTCGAGTCTGACTCTTCATGGTCTCATGGACCACATCATGCCAGGCCCTCCTGTCTTCCACTGTCCTCCAGAGTTAGCTCAATTTCATGTTCATTGCATCGATAACACTGTCTAGCCATCTCATCTTTGCTGTCCCCTTCTTCTTTGACCTTCAATCATTCCCGGCATCAGGGTCTTCTCCAGTGAGTGCTCCCTTCTCATTTGGTGGCCATTCCTAGGGACTTCTAAACCCATTTTGAAAAACTAGCCATTAAACCACTCCTTTTTACTCATCCATTTGCCTTTCCATGTCCCTCTGAGCATGCTAAGTGAAAAAGTACTGAGACTGACGAGTCATTTCAGCTCTCATACTTTTATTAGATGAAGAACAAGACACAGAAGCCAGCTCGCAGGCCAGCTTTTATCCCAAAACCAAACCACCCCCAAACACACCCCAACACTCATGATAGGTCTATTTACAGTTCCCCAATTGGAAGGGGAACTAGGATCTGACTGTCTATTGTTCTGATGGCGCGAAGCTCCTGCTCTTCGCATGACCACGTGTGGACCGGCTGAAGCCAGATCATGCACATGGTTGGGTCAGTACACTAAGATACCTAAGTTACTGTTTTTGGCTTCCCCAATACACCAACAAGATAAACAGAGTAACAGACATAGCCCTGTCTGTCACATTCAGCATCACTTAAAAAAAAATAATGTGAAATGTGGACTCAGGTTGAAATTTCCTATGGAAATCAAGATATATAGGTAAGTGTGTTCCTTTGGGTTCATTGGGATAGACATCCTAGTAAAAATGAACAGAATCCATCTATATGTGTTTTTACATCATTTTGTTTCCATTTTGACTATAGCAAAACATTTTCCTTTTACATGATACAGCATATTTTCATATGCACATTAATACTTTATATCTTTCTGACACAGAAAGAGAAAATAGTCCATATTTTGGCAATTATTAAGACAAAAGGAGCACATTGTGACATTATTAAAGCATTATCGACCTACACATTAGTTACCTTATCCATTCTTTATCTGCATAATCCTCATACTCTAGTCATTATGTTTACAAATCCAAATGAATTCTATGCAGCCCCAATCTAATTAATTTTGGATTAGCCTTCCAGACACATGCTGCTCTGATCAGAACAATCTGTATTCTCCCTTTTCTGATTATGGTAAAGCCAAATCCCTTGTGCATTCTGTTTTGGGGGGAGAGGTACAGGGACATGAATATCAAGGAACCAGTTAATCCTCAGGCTTCTTTACAACATCCTGGGGTTCGTTACTAGAAGCCTTTGGGACCTAGGGAGTGTCAGAGAGGAAAATCAAACCCAGTCCATTCCAAGTAGTGATTGAGATCTAGCCAGAGAGTTAATGAATTCAAATAGTGCGTAATGAAAACAATCCACCAAAACATCTTTAGAAAGATTTGGTAATTGTAGTCTTTCTTGACAGAATCAGCTTGGGAGCAGAAATGCCAGTCAATATTCTCAGCTTAGTTAATGCTCATTTAACATGTTGCCAAAGAAGCAAGGAGATATATAAGCAATAAAGGCATGCAGAATCATTAATGGTTTAGGAGAGACAGACAATATTTGTTTGTAATTTCAGAATTTTATACTTCCCTTCAAATATCGAGTAGTTCACAGTTCTTATCTCATTTATGCACACAATGACCCTGTGGGCATTATGACTCTGAACCAAGTATTTGACCTCTGGTTTGCTACCTTCCAGATAAACCCTGAGCTGAACTACCCATTAGGTGTAGTTCCAGATCATTCAGACTTAAAAACATATAGAACGGCAGCTGCAGGTGCTGGGATTTAAAAAGACTAGTATAGGAGGAGAAAGAAGCTATTTAATTATTTCATGCTATGTCACTGAAAATTATCATCTCAAAGCTGCTTTAAGCCCTATTGGGGAATGTACAGGTACCTCTATTTTCCCCAGAGTGGATTAAAAGCAAGTGGAGGTGATGATTTTTAGCAGGAAAATGACAGGAAAGGGGAAAGGCTAAATAGACCTCCTCCCTCTGTTCTTCCCCACTACTTTAAATTGCAGCCTCCTCCATGGCGATGCTTTGGAAGAGAAAAAAGCCCTCATGGAAATTAATCATGGATTTACACAAAATATATAGTTCTGCTCAGGCTGCACTGTATTAGGGTTTTCACATACTTACAACCAGAGAACTAGCACTGAAAGTAATATACATAAAAGAAAAATAAGCCGAAGGATTCCCTCCCTGCCCCGATAGCACTGCAATGCACAATTATGGCCTGTACTGTAATTATGCTAAATAAATGTTCCTACAGATTCATGGAAGCCCCTTTACTACACAATTTTGTTGCTTATGATAGCTTTAAACTGTTATAAATTAGGGGGAAATTACAGAGACTATAGTATTCTCTTGCACATTGGGTTTTTCTCTATGCAGGATTCAGAATTTACCATTGTTAGATAAGAAAGAAAATTGCCAACTTTGACATGGGAAATTTTTGAGAATTTGAGGGTGGTGCCTGCCAAGGGCAGAGTTCGGGGAAGGGAGGGAGCTCAGTGAGGATGTGGGTCCATAGATTTCACCTTCCAAAACTGTCATTTCCTCCAGGGGAATGGATCTCTGAAGTCTGGAGATCAGTTGTAATTCTGGGAGATTGGTAAACCTGTCAGAGATAGGACTATGGGCCTAGATGGACTCTCATGGACAAATTTGCCTATCTTCTTGTAGCAGGCCCCAGAAGTAGCTGTGTTCTGGGGCTTGCACCTTCCCCATTCCTATGATTGCCGTCCTCTAAGTGGCCCTGCAGAGCAGGGCCCCCCATGAATCATGCACCACCCCACCCTGAGAGGATGCCAGACCCACCCACCCCTGGTGCACCACATTCCTTACTCCTGCCCACTATCACCTCACCAGCTGTTCTTGCTGCTGGCAGGTGAGGAGGAAGGAGCTGAAACAGCACACCACGTGATGTGGGGGAGAGGAGCCTGGGTGTCCAGCTCTTCCTGCTACTCTGTTAAAGCAGCCAAGGAGCACTGGTATGGCAGGGAGGGAGGGAGGAAGGGAAGGAGGAGTCAAAGTGGTGTGCTATGCGAGGCAGGGGAGAGGAGCCTGGGTGGCTGGCTCTTCCTGATGCTCTGCTCAGGCAATGGGGTCTCCCTCTCATCCTGCTCCCCTCCCTGGAAGCAAGAATCAGCATGAAGAACCATGTTCACCTTGCCTGTGTTTGCCAGGATCTCCTTCTCCTCTCAAGTCACCTCCTGCTCCCCCCCACCCCACCACAGAAAAAATTCTGGCTATGGGGCTGCTGCAGAGATTCTATGATTTTACTTTAGTTCTTTGGAAATGATGGTGGATGGGGGCTCCTTCTTTGGGGATAGTGTGTTTATTAACATCCAGTTTGGTGAATGTTGCGATCACTAATTTGTGATGCTTTGGCTAGAGTTAGTAAAAATTAGAACAAAGGCAGTTCTCAAAAATGTCTTGTAGGTGTTTGGGATGGTTAGCTCTTAGGCTTCAAAATGGAGAACAGAAGCCCTCCCAAGTGCCTGCTCAAAACACAGGAAGGCTTCTAGTGTCCTGGCCCCACTGCTGGACCTCCTGATGGCACCTGGTATTTTTGGCTACTGTGTGACAGAGTGTTGGACTGGATGGGCCATTGGCCTGATCCAACATTGGCTTCTTTTATGTTCTTATGTTCTTAACACAAGTAGTGTGATGGGATTATTTTTGTTGTCATCAAATCACAGATGATTTATGACAACCCTGTAGGGTTTTCAAGGCAAGAGAGATTTGGAGGTGGTTTGTCATTGCCTGCCTCCACATTGGCCCTGCATGGTTGTTGAGAACTGATGAGATCAGACTATCTTGGGGTTATCCAGGTCAGAGCTAGGGTGAAAGTAATGTGACTGGCCTAAGCAAACTTTCATGGCATGAATGGGGATTTTATCCCAGATTTCCCAGATCCTAATCCAACACTTTCAGCACTATATCATACTGGCTTTTGAAATGGAATAACATTGTGGTGGAATGTGCCTGCTCTGGCCTGCAGGCCCTATTCCACCCTGCCCTCCTAGGTATTTCTCAACACCTGGAGGGGCTTTTCTTCCACTATCAGGTAGCCTGCCATCACCACCTGAGCTTTACAGAAATTACCCACTGGGAGAGTCAGGGCTCCCAGCTTCTCTTCCATGTTCTGAGGCCTTCCCTTGGTGTCTCCCACTGCCCAGGACCTAGTCACCATGGGGACAGTTTATTGCCTTGTGTGCCCCTGGAGGAATACCCACTGCCTGCCTTCCCTCAGTGTTCCTTTTAAAATAGAGTTCCAAGATGATGGAGGTCTAAGTGGTACTGAGAACCACTGCCAGCATCTTAAGTTATAAAATATTTATTTAAAAGAAAATGTTGACAAGTATCCTTTTAGCACAGTACCAGATTGAGCAAGGGATTTAAGAAACTGGTAAAATGCAAATCCTCTGTCCCTCTCTCTATACATGCCCTATCAGATCTTAAAGTAGGACAGGCTTCTAAAGCTTAGGAAGTTACAAATCTCTACAGAGTCACCATTACCTTAGAGCTTGCTCCAGCTCTTTAGACAAGCATCTGGTCAATGGCTGCCTTCCCAACAGAGGGATCTTTCTGCTCTCATGGACTCAGCACCCAGGGAAAAAGAGCCCTCCTTCCTGCTGCAGGGGTTTTTATCACCTCTCTTTCCCCCACCCCTTTCCCCCACTCCTTGGATATCTCCAGGAATCTCCTTTCTGGAGTCTCTCTAGCATTCTCTTCCTCCAAATCTCTGTTCCCTGCTTGGAGAAGTGGAAAAGCTTGACCCACCCATTATCTCTCCCACTGGATTCATTAGCATTTTTATGAAGGTGAGCTGAGGTACATCTGGGAAGCAAATGAACTGATTTCCTTCACCTCCTGCCTGTTCTCTGCCCAGAGGGGGGAAAAACCTTTTAAAATGCACAGTGGAGGTTTTGCTCATCTTAAACCTCTGGGGGGGGAATGCATTTCTTCACAAGCATGTTGGAATTTGAAAGTTTTTTTACTGGTGTGATTATATACACAAAGTTAAATACAAGAAATACTTCACTGTCTGTGTTTCTTTTTTTAAAATTATTTTCCAAAACTACAAGAAAAAAAGGAAGAGGAATTATAAACTACAGGCGAAAGTAAAGATAACCACTAAAACCCCAAGAGGTGGTGGTCATATAATGATTACAATAAAAGCTTTAAATGATAAAAAGAGTAATTTGTTACATTAAAAATGATCATGAAAACCACTTAAACACTTCAAATCCAGATAATCTGATTTAGTAAAGAACAATCCCAAAGAGCATTTAAGTATAAAAAGAAAAACAGACTTCAGAGAGAGTTGGCAACTCATTTGCCTCTTCTTTCCCTTCTTTCCCTCAAACGATATCCTTCTTTGGGAGCAGCCGCCCCACGTTCTGAGTCTGAGTCTTCTCCAGTAGGTGCTCCATCATCACTTCCCTTGCTGCTCTCCTCGTCGTCTTCTCCTGTTGGTCCAAGCTGTTGCTGCAAGAACTCCTGTGCTTTCGTAACAGAGTCAATCTTTTCCCTCTTTTCATTAAATTTAAAGAGTAAGCCTTCAGGTACAATCCATTTGTAGGTTATATTTTTCTTTTGTAAAAACAAAGCCAAGTCTTTATATTTTTTCCTTTTTTTCCTTATCTCAAAAGGAAAGTCTTTCAAAACTCTTATCTCCTTGCCATTAATTTCAAGAACAGTTCCATTTGTTGCCTTTAAAATCTGGTCCCTCACATGTCTTCTAATCACCACCTCCCTGAGCAGATTATTTTTCTTTATATATTTGGAATATGACCTATAGATCACATCCATCTCGCTTTGAAGAACATCTGCTTTCAAATCTGCAACCGGTCCCAGAACATCACTCATAGTCTGTTTGAGATTCTCTCCTTTATTCTCAGGAACTCCTTGAAATCTCAGAATAAAGCTTGATTTTTCCATTTGAAGCTGATTTTTCATCTCCTGCATTTGCTTTTTTAAGCTTTTTAGTATCGGCATCTACTTCCTTAAGCTTCTCCGCATGTTGTTCTGTTTTTTTTCATAGATTCGTTTAACTGTAGTTGCTGTATAGCAAAATTTTGATTAAGAGTCATCATTTGCTCCAGTAGGGGTTGCAAAGCATCTGTTAGCATCTTAGAGAAGTCTATGGTTATGTCCAATCTCATGACCGCATTCACTGGACTAGCACTTCCTGAAGGAGGTTTAGGTTTCATTTGCTTATCTTTCTCCGTCCTTTTCAGTGACATCTTTGAGGATGTTTATTTTAAAGGAAATTACCAAAAGCCTCTGAAGTCTGCAAATCTCTTGTAAGTCTCTTGGAAAGTCCTTAATTAAGTCTTATTCTGCTTTCAAATCCATCCCCCCTCATGCTTAAAGCCTGTTTACATTATCGTTGGGGGGTTCCCGCCCCCCCCGCTTGCTTTAAGGGGAACTTTTGCCAAAGTCTCTGGTGCTCATTTCATCCAGCACTCACTTTCAATGTAGATCTAGTAGATCTCACCATCAATCATGTAGTACGCTCGACCTCCACATGCTTGTTTCGGTATGCATTTCTGAGTCTCTGGAACACAGCAGCAAGACTGTCGGGGCATAGAACTGCCTCAATCTGCTGACTGCATGCTGGAGGAGAGGCGATCCCTAGCGCCCCATGGTTAGAGACCCATCACACAGGTCCCCGGGGGGTGCATACAACCACACACCCCTCTCCATCTGCCAGCTCACGGATCATGTCCTCGGGAGCTTCCAAGAGACACATCCACCATTAGATCACCAAAACCAGAAGTTCCCCCACTGTCTGTGTTTCTTTTCTGGCCACTGAATACAAAGTTTGGGCCCAGGGGCACCTTCAAGACCAAACTTTGTTCTGTTGCTTCATACCAACATGGCTACCCACCTGAATCTATTTTCTGGCTATCTCCTTCTTCTTCATTGTCATCATCATCATCAACATTGTCATCGTCGAAAATAATTTTGTCATATAGAGGAGTGGCCCTAACCTGGCCTGATCTCATCAGATCTCTGAAGCTAAGCAGGGCCAATGTGGAGGCAGGCCAAATCACCCCCAAACCTCTCTTGCCTTGAAAACCCTACAAGGTTGTCACAAGTCAGCTGTGACTTGATGGCCAAAAAATATAGAGTGGGACGTGTTTAAAAAATTATGCGCCCCAGGCACCAAATAAGCTAGGTATACCACTGTCAAGAATTTCCCAAGCCAGTTCACAGTCCAAACCAACCCATACAAAATGTGTCTCGGAGTATTTGCTCATTTTGGCTCAGTTCAATCAGTATTTTGCCATATATAAACAATCAACCTGAGGGATCTGCACTGGATAGAGTTGGCGACCTGTTGTCAACTAATCTCATGCTTTTTGTATCACATCCAACAAGATGGCTGCATGACTTTAGGAAAAGTAGTAGGAGGGGAGGAATGGCAGCTCAGAAAAGGTGAAGTACACATTCTGACACATAGGCAGTGTAGCTGAGATTACACTGAAGAATGGTAGGATGCAAAAATATGGGCGAGGGAAAGAAAGCATAGAATATCAAGGGCTACTTTAATCCCCATGTGCAAAGGCTGCTGAAATATAGTCTCACAAGGTGCTCCATACACAGGACTGGACCATCATAGACCAAATTTAGGTGGTTGCTTAGAAAGTTGGCCTGCCGTCCACTGCAGAGGGTGCTGGCCTGCTGTCTGCTGCTCATTTCTGGGCTGCTTCTGCCCGCCGAGGACTTTCACTGCACTGCCTACTGTAGAGGTGTGTCTGCCACCCCGGCACCCTCCAGGCTCTTTCCCTGCACCTGCAACGTCTGGTGGAGCCCATCTGGGGCACCCTTTCCAACCCTGTGCTGTGCTCTGCCCTCTCTAACTTCCGCTGTGCCTGCACTCCTTCCTCTGCCACCTCGTGTTCATCTTTGCTGCACTGCGCACATGGCTGTGCACATGGCTGTCTCCCTGCCTGCCCTTCTCATCTCAGTGCTGCCAGACTCACACTGTGGTTGCTGCTGTTTTGTGGCTGCTACCTGCCAGCGACGATTCTGTGATCCTTCCCAACCTTGAGTTAGTGAGTATAAACTTTGGGAACTTCAAAGGAGGGATGGCTCTCCAGGTGGTTCCTCCCTCCTGAGTGCTCAGGGGTGCCTTTTTGCTGCTGCTGCCAGGCTCCGTCTCTCCCTCCTTCCCTCCCCACTGAAAGGATCGCTCTCAGCTCAAACAATGTGCTCATTGAATGTCCCCTTTTTGAGACTGAGGGAAGAGCCAAGCGCAAACCCTGGCCTCAGCAGAGCCTAAAAGATCACCTGCTGTGAAGAGCGAATGATCTCTCAGGGATAGAGATATTAAAATGGGCAGAAGATTTTTGCAAACACCTCCCTCCCCAGGCCAGGGAACAAGAGAAACTTTGCCTTCTTTAAGGGAAATGCAGAGTTGTTCCAAACCGGGCCAAGGATATGAACCGTGTTCTGACACACACGATCCTTTAAAGTTGCCAAAAGCTGAAGGAAAAAAGGGGGAAGGTGAAATCTCCCCCCCAGCCCCCCAGGCCAGCTGTTGCAGCTCCAGCCTGAGATCCTTCAAAAGTGAGTCTCTCTCTGACATCAGTGGGGTTTTTCTCCTGCCCCCCCATTGCATATACTAGGCTAGTATATGCAATTGTGTGTGAGGGGAGAAAGCCCCATTGACTACTAGTGCAGGGGGCATTGACACTAGTGCAGCAGGCATTAATATGCAGCAGGAAGTCAGAGGAAGAGATGGAAGGTCAGAAGAGGACTGCAGGAATTGTGTGCATGCGCGCACACTCGAAGCGTGCAATCTGAGTTGGGGGAATTGGCGGAGTCCGAGAGGTGGGAAGGAGCGGTGATTTGAATGCACAGCTACTTGTTGGTGCAAGCCCTGCTGGCATCACTTCCCAACATGGTGCCCGTTGTATGGCAGCTGGGTGAGGATGGGAGAGGGAGCTTCACTGTTTGTGAAAGGAGTGGGAGCTGGAAACTCGGCAGTTAAGCTAATGTGTCCTGAATGCTGCTAGGCAGGGCAGTTCGTATTTGGGGTTTCCACTTCTGTACCTTCCAAACCAGCACTCAGAATGCCTTACAACTAATAGATGTAATTTGTTATAGGACTTAACATGTTTTACATGCATGCTGTATTTGATATTCATTTATATATTTAATTTATTATTGTGGTTATATGAATTTAGTTTGAGTTAGTTTGACTGTTGTATTAGAGTGCTGACTTTTTGCTGTGAATAAATTTGTTTGTTTACTGCCTTACAACTAAGTGTCAACAGTGGGATGGCTTCTGGAGTTCTGGGCCCGCTTGTGGACCTCCTGAGGGTTCCTGGGTTTTGGCCACTGTGTGACACAGAATGTTGGACCAGATGGGCTATTGGCCTGATCCTACATGGCTTCACTTATTAACATCTTAGTCTTCCTTGGACTGTGGCTGTGGCTGAGGGGCAGAGCATCTTGTACGACATAAGAAGGTCCTGGGTTCAATCCTGGCATCTCCATATAAAACAGCAGCTGCTGGTCTGAATAGCCAGTACTGACCTCAGTGGACTAATAGCTGGATTCAGTATGAGGTAGCTTCATGTGTGTATTCAATTTCCATAGGAAAATTGGGGAGGGTGGGATGCTCTGAAGGTCTTGGGTTTTGCTAACACATGCTCTCCCAACTAGATGCTTTTATTTGCTTTAGGCTGGTTCTGCATTGGGCAGGGGGTTGGACTAGATGGTCATTTTTCTAGGGAGTTATGGCTGATAAAAACCCATTACCTCAGCAGAGGCCTAGTACTACTCTTAAGTGTCAAATCCTGCTGAAACTAAGGAATTCATATCTGAGAGGGATAATGTGTATGGTTACCATACTTGTCCTGAATTCTCAGAGAATTAAGTAAAACTTGCTTTACAAGATATGAGAGATGTGCCGGAGACCATTGTGATGAGCCTATAATATGGTACTCTTCATTAGTTTTTGTCAGCTGATTCACATATGAAATGAGTATGGTCTTATATTACTTTAAACTAATGTTTAACATAAGAGGCACTAGACCCCTCTGGCTTTTGAAGTATTGGTTTAAAAACTTTGTAAAAAAAAACAGGAAGGGAGTGGCAGAAGTGATCTGAGTTTACTTGAACCTTTTTATATGACACTTTATCTAGTTTGTACATTATTTTTGGTGATTGTGTTTTGCATTTAGTAGCCTGTAATATATGTTTATATAATTAATATCAGTTAGAAATCTAGAGACCTCAGTGTCTGTGGTATATTTCCTTTATTACAGTACATAGCATTAGTTGTTACAGTTTTCTTCCATCCAGCAACTTATCCAGGCCAGGAGAATGGTGGGTAGGAGGGAACAAGGCTGGAGGGGCAGCCTGAGAGTCTCCCGAGATCAGCCAGCTCTAGTGAGGCTTTGGGGAAGCTGATTGTGCTCATGTAGTCTGCTGCAGTGGCCTGAAAAAGACTAATAATGAGGTTTGGATTTATACCCTGCCCTTCACTTGGAGTCTCAGAGCAGCTTACAATCTCCTTCCCTTCCTCTCCCTACAACAGGCACCCTGTGGGACTGGGAGGCCTCTGAGAGAACTGCTCTGATAGAGCTGTGACTGGCCCAAGGCCACCCAGCTGGATGCATATAAGAACATAAGAACATAAGAGAAACCAATGTTGAATCAGGCCAATGGCCCATCTAGTCCAACACTCTGTCACACAGCGGCCAAAATATACCAGGTGCCATCAGGAGGTCCAGTAGTGGGGCCAGGGCACCAGAAGCCCTCCCACTGCTGCCCCCTCCAGCACCAAGAATAGAGTGCATCACCTGCCCCAGACTGAGAGTTCCCATCTATACCCTGTGGCTAATAGCCACTGATGGACTTCTGCTCCATATGTTTATCTAATTCCCTCTTGAAACTGTCCATGCTTGCAGCTGCCACGACCTCCTGTGGCAGTGAATTCCATACGTTAATCACTCTTTGGGTGAAGAAGTATTTCCTTTTATCTGTTTTAACCCGACTGCTCAGCAATTTCATGGAGTGCCCACGAGTTCTTCTATTGTGAGAAAGGGAGAAAAGTACTTCTTTCTCAACCTGCTCAATCCCATTCATAATCTTATAAACCTCGATCATGTCACCTCTCAGCCGTCGTTTCTCCAAGCTAAAGAGCCCCAAGCATTTTAACCTTTCTTCATAGGGAAGGTGTTCCAACCCTTTTATCATTCTAGTTGCCCTTCTCTGCACTTTTTCCAATGCTATAATATCCTTTTTGAGATGTGGTGACCAGAACTGTACACAGTATTCCAAATGAGGTCGCACCAATGATTTATACAGGGGCATGATGATACTGGCTGATTTGTTATCAATTCCCTTCCTAATAATCCCCAGCATAGTGTTGGCCTTCTTTATTGCAGCTACACACTGTCTAGACATTTTCATTGAGTTATCCACTACGACTCCAAGATCTCTCTCTTAGTCAGTCTCTGCCAGTTCGAACCCCATCAACGTGTATTTATATTTAGGATTTTTGGCTCCAATGTGCATCACTTTGCACTTGGCCACATTGAACCCCATTTGCCACGTTGACGCCCACTCACCCATCCTCGACAGATCCCTTTGGAGTGCCTCACAATCCTCCCTGGTTTTCACCACCCTGAACAACTTCGTGTCATCTGCAAATTTAGCCACATCACTGCTTACTCCCAATTCCAAATCGTTCATAAACAAGTTAAAAAGCATTGGACCGAGTACTGATCCCTGTGGTACCCCACTGCTTACCACCCTCCACTGAGAAAGTTTCCCATTTATGGAGGAGGAGTGGGGAATCAAACCCAGTCCACCACTCTTAACCACTGCACCAAACTGGCTTAGAAGGACAGGGTTTAGAAGCACACACCAGTGAGAAGGTGGCGTAAACACCAATTTGAAAATTGGTGGTCACATGGGGGGGGGCGCCAGAAGGTAGCCTCGCCCAATGTGCAAAAAAACCTGGCACCGGCCCTGTCCATACAGTGGGTGTACTATTTACGAGCCTCCTTCATTATGTATGAGCTCTAATCTGTACATCTCCATATTAGCAGTGATCACTTAAGATGTAGGACACCACCACAGAGAGTCTGTATGCCCCTTGGAGTACCGACGTGGATGTTGTTGGGAGCACTCATGCAGCAGCTATAGCATTTAGAAGTTCTTCAAGTGAATCAATGGAGTACATAAAAATTAGTTATGGGCAACTGATATGCATACATGGTAATATTTTATGGCCCTGTCCAAGCCAGCAAGCTTTTGCTTCAAGTGCTAAAGATGGTGGTAGCTGCATTTAGGCCCCGTCCACACGGAGCATTTGCCCCGCTGAAGTCATGGGAGCCCTGCGGACTTTCCGTGCACGTTCATATGAGCACATCTGGGAGGCGTAGGGCTCCTGTGGCCAACCCGTGGCTTCCCTCCGAAAACGCGGGGTAAAAAACTAGTAGATCTGAGGTACTAGTTTCTGGAAACCCTGGGGCAAAGGCTGGCGTCTGATCGCGGGAGCGCCGGTATCCCGTGGCTTCCAACGCCCGCCCATGTCCCCAGGGTTTTTGGATGTTGTAAGTTTCCCTGGGATGCGCACCAATGCTGGACAGAGCATGCGCACACACAAGTCACCAACAGTGGCCCGCCCCCCCCAACGGCGCATGCGCACTTCGCACTTGCGTGGTCTGCTGTGCTGCTGTTTTGCGGCGCTGCAGCAGCACGGTGTGATCACGGCGCGGAGCTGGCACGTGGCAACCTGGTGGCCTGTGAGATCGGGCTACCGCACCTTATTTAGCTCCGGGGCAAACTGCCACGCCTCCCCCGCGCATTTTCTGGCCCGTGTGACCGGGGCCTTAGATTAGCTTTAGTAGTTGCATTTCAGTGGTGCATAGTAATGAAACATTTCAATCACTGTATGTAAACAGAATTAGTCATAAAAAATGCCCAATCCCTTTCCTTACATCGCAATGCTTCTTACATGAAGAATAGGGCGGACTGCTGTGTTTTTCTTAAAGGACAAAACACCAGGGAAAGGTGACCCATATTGTAGCATTAGCCAGTAAAGGAGGGTGCAGCTTTGAACTCAAAGAGGATGCTAGTTATGGAGGTTTGAAGTCATAATTTAGGAAGTACAGATACAGTATAGTTTAACAGTGAGGTAATGGGAAGAAGGTTCTGATGTATCAGTCTGGCTTCCTTCTATTAACTGGCATAGTCTTCAAGAGCCTCTTAACACAGCAGCTTGAGAAAAGAGGTATAACAATATGCTGATATGATCAAAGAAAATTGCAAGAAAAAAAACCTGCTTGCTCCTTTTCTTCAGGAAAAAAACTGACCTTAGGGATTTTTCCCCCTCAGAATTTCACTCAATACAACTAGGGTCTCAATAAATCTGTCATATTACAGTTTTCTGCTGACTTCTTTCCCTGCACAAATACAGACACACAAAGATTCAGAATCTTCAGCTTCAGTGGCAAATGATATATGAGAAAAGAACGTTATCACACCCTTAGGGTTGCAGCTGTTTGTCCAATTGCAATCTCACCATTAGCAGCCCTGACTAGAGCCTTCCAGACATGTGGCTAAAATGAATAACTTGCCTATGAATGCAGATTAGATGTTGTTCAATCGTTTTTTTCAAACTGAAATCAAACCAGCTTCATTATCTTTATCGCTGAAGCATATTCTACCATGCTAGAGGCCTTCTGTCCTGAGACAGGAAGGTCATCGGATGGGTCACTGGCACCAGCAGGACCTGGTGAGAACTAGTGACCATTACTGAAAAGCTTATTCTCCTTTATTCATAAAGTCCATTGTACTAGGAGTGTAGATCAAGGAGTGTTTTCTATAGATACTGAGGGGGGGGGTCCCTACATTGAAAAAGATTTTATCTAATTGTAAGAAATATATTGAATTTCTTGCTCTTTTGTCTTACATTCTGATGAAATATTTTCTAAGACTAGTGATTTGCTGTGGTGAGTGTGATATACTGTTAAGCTCTAAGAAACTCTTCAGGGCACAGCTTTTTTATCTCCTGACTCCTAGTTGTTCCCTTAAATATAATATATGTCACAGATGACTGGATCCACCTCAGGTTGCCAGAGTTAGCCTCACATGCAGACCCCACAAAAATAACACCACAAGTTACATCTGGTAACCTCAATAACTTACTCAAGTATAACTCTCATCAACACTTTTCAGACACCAATGTCTTCCGCTAAACATATAAACAACCCACAGTTATGCTTTATTGTATTTTCCAGCAGTGTGCTTTCTGGCACTTTTGCAGTAGTGTGATTCATCAAGAAACATGATTTTTTTAATGCAGGAGCAAATTCCCCCCCCATCTAAAATGACTCAGGAGTGCCTAGAATCAAAAGGACAAGCTAAAACAGAGAAAGTATCTGTATAATTTGTTTGCATAGTTTAGATCTTCAGAAATGTTGTTGTGCTATTCTCAGAGCACTGTGGTTACTACATGTAATATCCAAGAAGTCATGGAGCTTTCTAGAATAGAAAGAGTTCTCAATTAACAGCATACTGTTGATACATTTATTCCACAATTCCCTACTTCCTCAAGCATAAGAAACCAGCAACAGTTTCTTTATGCATATACAAGTAGAGCAGGTAGGAACCAAACAACCTCATAGCGCTAGTACTGAAGCAGCATTAATCTTTATAGACAACGGAGCCAGACTACATTTTCAGAAGGTGTAGAGTAATTTCAGGGTTGCCAGGGCCTGTCTGCCCACCAGTGAAAGACTTTGGGGAGGCATCCCTGGAGGGGGAGGGGACATCCCCGATGTGATGATGTCACACAGAAGTGACATCATCAAGTTAGGGAGGCAGCCTGAATGGCATGTGGTGAATTTGCTACTTTGAGTTCAGGTGCCAGAGGCCCCTGCTTGTAAAAAGCATTTAAAGGGTCCCTTTAAATACTTTTTTACAAGCGGAGGCAGTGGGCTTGTAAACTGCAGTTCAGGCACACAGTTGCTTGCAATTCAGGCACACATGGGCCCCACTTATAAAAAGAATTTAAAGGGACTCTTTAAATGCTTTTTATAAACAGCCCCCCCCCCCTGGCACCTTAACTTCAAGTGGTGAATTAGCCACAGTTCAGGCACATATGGGCCCTACTTATAAAAAGAATTTAAAGGGATCCTTTAGATGCTTTTTACAAACAGCCCCCCCAGCACCTTAACTTCAAGTGGTGAATTAGCCACCTGCAGTTCAGGCATGTGGCCAGCAGCCAACCCTCTTCCTCCTCTCCTGCAAGTTTTAAAGAGCTTTCCATCTGATTGGTGGGCAATGTGTTCCAGCCAATCAGCTGGAGGGCCCTTTAAATCTTGCAGGAGAGAGAGAGGGGTGGCCACTGGTGGTCGCTCTTGGGGGTGAGGCTTGGTGTGGAGTATCCCATTCTGGCTAGCCAGTCGGCAGTGGGCAGGAACCCTCAAAATCAGGGGATCCCCCAGCCCCACTTGGAGAGTGGCATCCCTAAGTAATTTCCACTGATTTCCTCTTGCAACTGCAGACCTGCAGTTTGCCTTTCATGCTGTTCCTGAGGTGACCTGTTCCTCAGGAACAACATTTCAGTGCACTTAACCACTACTCTCTCTCTCTCTCTCTCTCTCTCTCTCTCTCTCTCTCTCTCTCTCTCTCTCTCTCTCTCTCTCTCTCTCTCTCTCTGAAGACTAAACTTTTTATTGGACATAACAACCAGGAGGGGCAATTCCCCCTAACATTTGAGCTATGGTATGCTGGGGGTGAGGTGGGGTGGAACACTAAGTGGAAAAGAAGAGGGGCCATGAGGAAGAGACCAAGCTGAAGTTCTACAGGTGAAACATGATAATTCAATTTCATTTAAGGGGAGACTCAAAACCATTTTTTGGAGATGGGGTGGCATGAAACTTCCTTTTGCAATGACACCTATCCTGTAGGATGCTGGTTCTCTGACTCTCTTTCCCTCTGGACCAAGGGGAAAGCTACAGTGTGGGGGACACTCAGGCAGGTAGCCACCCAAGAGTCCTGGAAGACAGTGTTGCATAGATGATGGAGAGGGGTTGAGGCTGGATCTCAGGTGTCTGGTTTGGGGCTACCCAAAGATTCCAGGATCAAGAAGTCGCAGGCTGTGTTCAAAGGTGTGGAATTGCTCCACCGGCCATGGAGGCAGGGAAGAATCTGTGACCTCAGTTCCTTGAGTCGCACTACTGCTTAGGGGATGGATAAAGGTGGGGTCATGGGGTCTTAATGACAGTTACATTTCTTCCCTCATAAACATTGTACTTCCCTGCCATTTTGTGAAATTCTTCTTCATGCTTTCAATATTTCTGTAGTTTCCTTTGAAGCAAAGGATTGCCAGTTGTTCAGTCATGAGCCAAACAATAGGGATCCGAAGCATAAGTAGTATGCAAAAAAAATTAACCACAAGGGTAGACCATCAAAAGAGTCACAACTTTCACAAGTTACCAGTAGACATCATTCCATTGCAACACAATAACAATAAACTGATAAATACAATAGAATTGGTGGTCACAACCAATGTTCCCTCTAAGCTGAGTTAGTTTGAGCCAGCTCACAGTCTTTTAGCCTCTAGCTCACAGTTTTTTGTCTTAGCTCAGGCAGGATGGCTCCAGAACAAACTAATTCATGCAGCAGCCAAATCGCTCGCTCACAACTTTAATACCGGTAGCTCACAAAATAGAATATTTGCTCACAAGAGTCCACAGCTTAGAGGGAGCATTGGTCACAACTCAAAAAAACATAATTTGCAATTCAAAATACAATTTGATGATAGTGGAAAAAATCCAACAGGAGACTCCTCTATATCCTTTGAATATAATAGTGTCCAAAAGACCTCAAAGTCCACAAAAAAGGCAGAGGATGTCCCAAAGCACAAACAAATGTCTAGCAGCTGAAAATGTCCTTCCCAGGTATGCCAGACATTTCAAAGCATTCTTCCTCAGTTGTATGGCTGAAAATTGGAACCTGATTTCCACAGTAATCTAGGCACAGCTCATATCTCAAATGGAATCTGTGGTTCAATCATGACATTGTTGTATGCTTCCCATTTATAGTTGACAGAGTCATCTGCAGGCTATTTGTAATTTTTAGAAGAACTGCATAGAATCATAGAATGTTAGAGTTGGAAGGGACCTTGCAGGTCATCTAGTCCAACCCCCTGCACTCCGCAGGATCATAGCCGAAAGATAGCTCTACATACCTACATACCTACAACATACCCAAAAGATGTTTGTCCAGTCTCCACTTGAAAATGTCCAGAGAAGAAGCATCCACCATCTGCCAAGGCAGACTGTTCCACTGCTCAACCACTCCTACAGTTAGGAAGTTTCTCCTGATATTAACCGGTAATGACTCCCTTGTAATTTCCACCCATTAGATCTAGTCTTGCAATCCGGAGCAAAAGAGAATAGATTTGCTCCATCTTCTACATGACAGCCCTTCAAATGCTTGAAGACGGCAATCATGTCCCCTCTAAGCCTTCTCTTTCCCAGGCTAAACATACCCAACTCTTTCAGTCTTTCCTCATAAGATTTGGATTCCAGCCCTCTCACCATCCTGGTTGCCTTCTTCTGGACACGCTCGAGCTTGTCAACATCCTTCCTAAAATGTGGTGCCCAAAACTGGACACAGTACTCCAGGTGAGGTCTGACCACAGCAGAATAGAGCAGAACTACCACCTCCCGTGATGCATCCTAAAATGGCATTAGCTTTCTTCACAGCCACATCACACTGCAGGCTCACATGTGCTGCTGTCAAGCCAAGTCCCTCCTATTCTATATCTGTGCCTTTGATTTTTTTTGTACCTGTGTATAGGACTTTGCACTTATCTCTATTGAAATTCATTTTATTTGTCTCAGCCCACTGTTCCAGCCTATCTAGATCATTTTAAATCCTGATTCTGTCTTTTTCAGAATTAGCAATCCCACCCAGCTTAGTGTCATCTGAAGATTTAATAAGCATCCTCTCTATGTCTTCCTCCGGGTCATTTATAAAAACATTAAACGACACTGAGCCCAGGACTGAGCCCTGTGGCACTCCACTCAAGACTTCCCTCCACGAAGATGCAGAGCCATTTATGAGCACTCGTTGGGTATGATCTTTCAACCAACCATGAATCCATCCAACAGTTGCACCATCCAGCCCACACTTAACCAGCTTATCCTCAAGGATATCATGAGAAACTTTGTCAAATGCCTTACTGAAATCTAAATACACTATATCCACAGCATTGCCAGAGTCAATCATTTTAGTAACTCTGTCAAAAAGGAGATAGGGTTGGTCTGGCATGACTTATTCTTGATAAACCCATGCTGGCTACAACCAATTAACTCATTCCATTCAAGGTGCTCACAGACAGAGTGTTTAATAATCTGCTCTAGAATTTTCTCAGGTATTGATGTCAAGCTGACTGGTCTGTAATTTCCCGGATCCATCTTTTTTCCTTTCTTGAAGATTGGGACAACATTCGCTCTTCTCCCGTCTTCCGGCACAACACCAGTACTCCAGGACATCTCAAAGATTAGAGCCAGAGGCTCTGAAATAACATCTGCAATTTCTTTTAGCACCCTGGGATGCAAGCCATCCGGCCCTGGAGACTTGAAAGTATTTAAGGCAGCTAGATGCTCACTAACCATTTCCTTACTTATTCTGGACTGGCAGTTCCCCCTTCCTTCACATGCTCTGCATTCTTCAGTTTGTATACAGCTCGCCTTATGGTTAAAGACTGACAGAAAGTGAGAGTTGAGTAATTCTGCTTTGTCTTCATCCCTCGTTAAGGCTTGACCATTTCCCCCTAGCAATGAGCTTACCCTATCCCTGTTCTTCTTTTTGCTCCAAACATAGGCATAGAAATTTTTCTTGTTATTTTTTGCATCCCTCACAAGCATCAGCTCCATCTGCACTTTAGCCTTTCTGACACCATCCCTACAGATTCGAGCCTGCTTCTTGTACTCACCCTCAGTAATCTGACCCTCCTTCCATTTTCTGTACATTTCCCTCTTCAGAGAGTTCCTTGTTCAGCCATCTCAGCTTCATTACCTGTCTCCCACCTTTCTTTCTTACCAGAACAGTTTGTGATTGTGCCTTAAGCACTTCATTTTTCAGCATCACCCATCCTTCCTGTGCAGATTTCCCCCTCAGCATTTCCAGCCATGGTATCCTACCTATTATTTCTCTGAGTTTTTGAAATCAGCTTTCTTGAAATCCAGGATATGAGTCCTACTATGTCCTGGTTTCACTTCCTTCTCTATGTCAAATTCCAAGCTGACATGGTCACTATTCCCCAAGGATCCCACAACATTAACTTCATCAACCAGTTCTTCCCTGTTAGTTAGGATTAAATCTAGCATAGCAGATCCTCTGGTTCCCACCTCCACCTTCTGAGAGATGAAGTTGTCCGCAAGACTATTCAAGAATCTGCAGGATGCCCCATGTCTAGCAGAATTAGATTTCCAGCAAATATCTGGATAGTGGAAATCTCCCATAACCACAACATCCTGTCTCGGTGAAAATTTAGCAAGCTGTTGTACAAATGCATTATCCTGTTCCTCCGGTTGATTTGGAGGTATGGCTGGTATGGAATGGTATGGTTGATTTGGAGGTATTGCATGGCTGGTATGGAATGGACACCATGACAACGGGCACTGTATTTTTCATTTTATTATCACTGCTCTTATATTCGTATCAGCATGGCTTATATTCATATCAGCACACACACTCAACACACCTCCAACACACGTGATAGGTTCTATTTACATGGCCCCAGAAACTGTAGGTTCCCTGCAGGATCCTGGCACTCCCATTGGTCCACGCCTAGGATCCACGGTGTCTATTGTTCTAGGACCGAAGGTCTGTAGGTCCATTGGACTGTGTGGCCAGGCACATGTGGTCGCAACCCTCTTGCTACCTTACACCAAACCCTCTTGATACATTACATCTCTTCCCCCTTAGTTCCGAAGTACTAACATATATAGTCCCGCAAGTACTCAGGGTGCTGTCGTTCTCTTGTGGAGCAGTGTGACTTCGTCGGGGTGGTGGTAGGCATGCTTGGCCCAGGTTGTGGCTCACGACAGCTGCCAATGAAGTCCTGGTTGCTGAGGCAAACCTGCTGTTGGGCTCTGGTGTGGAACTTGGGGCAGGCCATGCTGGGCTCCACTGGTCGCAATGCTGGTTCCTCCTGGTCCAGCTCCTCATTGCTGTCCTCCACGTCCCATACCTCTGGGTCATCTAGGGGCAGTAGCAATGGCATAGTTGGTCTACGTGCCTCCAGAGGAGCTGGCCATCTTCCATCAAGACCTTGTATGAGAGAGGTCCTGTCATTCTCACCACCTGGGCCAGGATCCAGGGTTTGCCATGTGTGTAGTTACGGGTGTATACTGGGTCCTCAGGAAAGAACCCCCAGGGTGCCTCCTGGGTTACCGTGCCCAGGTTGTGGTCGGGTGCCCTGTCCGTGTGAACCCAGTCCAGTCTGGTCATTAGGTGCTGGCCCATTAAGAGTTCTGTGGGGCAGTGTCCCATGGATTTGTGCAGGGTCATTCATTGGCCGAACAAGAAGGTGGCTAACCTGTAGTTCCAGTCCCCTTGGATGATCCAGTGCAATGCTTCCTTGGTTGTGTGTACCATCCGTTCCGCCTGCCCATTGGTTGCTGGATGGAAGGGAGTGGAGCAGATGTGCCAAATCCCATAGTACTGCACCAAGTCCAGGAATTTTGCTGACATAAATGCAGTCCCGTTGTCCAATACCAGGGTGTCTGGGATGCCATGGGTGCTGAATATCTTCCACATGGCTTTGATCGCCGCTCTCAATGACATGGAGGAGATGGGGACCACCTCTAGCCACTTAGAGTAGGAATCCACGAGAATGAAAATTATCTGTCCCTGGAATGGGCCCGCAAAGCCTAGGTGGAGGTGGGCCCATGGTTTGTGTGCAGATTCCCATTGTCTCACTGGGGCTCCAGGAGGGGCCAGCTGTGTTTCCTGGCATGTCTGGCAGCATTTAACCAGGTCCTCTATCTCTCCATCCATGCTAGGCCACCAGACATAGCTGGGCTAATGCTTTCATGCACGCAATTCCCGTGGGTCTTGTGCAATGCAGTGGAAAGCCACCACCTGTGGTAGCCCCCACTTCCAGTGTGTGTGTTTGTCCAAGAGGCAGTGCAGGGGCTCGGCCACGGCTGCTTTGTGTGGGAGGAATGTGTGATAGAAGTTCAGCAGGCTGAGAAAAGCATGCAGCTCAAGTTTGGAGGAGGGGCTTGGAGTGTTGATGAAGGCTGTGATCTTGTCCGGTGTGGGGTGGATGCCACGGGTGTCAACTCTGAATCCCAGGAACTCGACACTGGGGACACCAAGAAGACTCTTTTCTTTCTTTACTTTAAGCCTGGCTTCATCGAAGCGCTGCAAGACGGGTCACAGACGGTCAGAAAAGGCTTTGGGAGATGCCGCCGCAATCAGAATGTCGTCGAAAAAAGGTTGCACTCCAGGGATCCCTTTAAGTAAACAGTCCATAAGATTCTGGAAGATCCCCGGAGCTACACTGACCCTGAACTGTAGATGCTTGACTTTAAATGCCCTCCTGTGAGTTACAATTGTCTGGGCTTCCGTTGTGGCATCATCTACTGGCAGTTGCTGGTAGGCCTGTGTCAAGTCCAGTTTACTGAAAATTTTGGCCCTGGCCAGGGACGCTAGGACATGGCTCAACATGGGAACGGGATACGCATTGTCTTTGAGGGCCTTGTTGATTGCGCACTTGTAGTCTGCACAAATCCTGATGTCCCCATTGGGCTTGACTGGGGTTACTATCGGGGTCTCCCACTTTGCATGGGGTACTGGCTCTAGTACCCCCTGGCTGACCAGGCGGTCGAGTTCAGCCTCAATTTTGAGCTTTCAGATGGAGTGGCCACACTGCAGGATCGAGGGTCAGGGCCACCAGAGAACCCATGTAGCAGTCAAGTGATCCATCAAAAACTGCCAGGAACTTGTCGCACACT
Source organism: Gekko gecko (assembly GCA_029375565.1). NCBI lineage: Eukaryota > Metazoa > Chordata > Lepidosauria > Squamata > Gekkonidae > Gekko > Gekko gecko. Next base: position 60,536,177 of record JAPDNY010000004.1, read on the forward strand.
TTACTGAAGTTCCCTGACTGCACCATATGTATCCCGGTGACGGCTAGACCCAAAGCATCGAACCAGGCTAGCCCAGTAAGCTGGTGAGACAGCCCTTGACCACGACCAGTTCCAATGGACCTTCAAATTCTTTGTATTTTATGCAGAACTGGCCCACCACTTTAATGGCTACCAGGTTCTTTTGTAAATCCCGTAGAGTGAGGCTGGTGTCTACCAGTGGGGGTCCCCCGTTAGGGCAGAGCATGCGTAAGGTCTCCATGGAGATTATCGAGAGGGAGGACCCTGAATCTACTTCCTTCATGCATGGGGTGCCCTCTATTAACAGTTACTTTAATCTTATTGGTGGATCCCCGGGGCAAAAAATGTACCTGGTTGCGATGTACTGAGATGCTTTGGAGTTTGGCTGTTTCCTGGCAGGTGGTGGCATGGCACGGGTGTCAGGCCTTTGGATCAACAGGCCCTGATGATGTGGCCTTGCTTCCCAAAGGAACAGTAGATGGTGTCTTGGAACCGGCAAGTCCTTCATTCGTGTGCATCCCTGCAGCTGGCACAGGCAGCTGAGGTGACTTGCTTCTCAGGATGCGATGGTGCTGATGCCGTAGATTGTGGATTCTGCTGAGCCGTTTGATGTACATGTAAGACCTCCTCCTCATCCGATGTGTCTGAGGCTGGAGATGTGCTTGTAAGGTTCACGGCACGGCTGCGGTGCTCTTGGTGCGATTTCTCATATGCTGTGGCTTCCTTCAAGGCCTTGCCCAGGGTCAGATCATAGCGGCTCATGAGCTTCCGGTGTAGCTTGGGTTCCCGGAAGCCCACGACGAACTGGTTCATCAGCATGTTGCTTAGGCTAGGGAATTCACATCTGGTGGCCACGTGGCAGAGGCCCACTAGAAAGTCAGTTGCAGTTTCAGTGGAGCCCCAGAGGAGCACAAAGAAACAGATGCGCTCAGCTATTTTTGTAGGTTTTGGTGCGAAGTGGTCTGTGAGCGCCTTCTCAATTGTTCTAGGACTGAAGGTCTATAGGTCCTTTGGACCACATGGCCAGGCACATGCTGTCACAACCCCCTTGCTACCTTACACCAAACCTTCTTGATTACAAAAGCAGAATCGAAAATGAGGTTTACATGAGACAGGAAGAAGTCTGCTTGAAAGACAAGCAACATGATGCTAAATATTACTTTATATTATTGCTTTAAAAAAGCGCCAGTATTAACATAAGCTGTTTAGAGCTGTCCCTGTGGGGAAACTAAGGCTTTAGGAACAGTCTCTTGAGATGTAAAGCTTGTTCTTTCTTCCTAATGAGAAAAAGGATGGAAACATATTAAGGCCAAAGCCACCAAACAATGCCAGATAAATCTTTGAATTCTGATTGTGTCAGGCTAGAATTTATTTTTCTTTTTTTCCAAAACAAAATATACTAAGAATGTTGCAGTAATTTGATAGCTAGGATTTTATAAACAGTTTTCAGCCCACACACAATTTATGTTAATCATCTCTGTTTACAACATTACTGCCAATGTAATAATACATACTTTTTGTGCAAAACTAGAACATCACCTTGAAAACAAGGCCTTTGTTTCTTAAAATATTCATTGGCTTGAAGCATAATCCTCCAGCCCAAAGCTGGAAGCTGTCATCAGGTTAGTAGCTGAAATTAAACTGATGACACTCTTTAAATACTATACTTTGGTAGAGGGTTACCATATTTTGAAAAGCAAAAAGAGGACATATTTTCTGACTGACGATTTCAAACAAGTGATCATTATGACAATTCAAATTTTAAATATGCTACTATTCAAGCTGTGATAATTGCTACTAACTAGGAATAATCCTAAACTTCCAACACCAAAAAAGGACATTTTCATCAGTTTTTTTAAAAGAGTCCAAAAGAGGACAGACACCCAAAAAAGAGGACATGTCCTCTAAAAAGAAGACATCTGATAACCCTATTTTTGTGTAATGTATAGACTAATTTTTGTTTCTGAAGTCAGGGTTTTCTTTTATATATCATTTAAAAATGAACAATACGACGCTCTTTAATTTCAGCAGTTCTCTACTTTTTGCTGTTGGTTTTGTACATTTGTATTTTGTGCACATATTTAGATTTTATAGACAATTTATATGATACCTATTTGCCTAGCATATGAGATGCAGAGAGCAGGACTGTATGCAGTATTCCAAATTAGACCATAGGTCTGTACTGGGGCATTACAGCATTGCCTTTTTTATTTTCAGTCTCTTTGCCCCAATGATGGCATGAGACGACGAAAAATGGATTCAGCTAGTTTTATTTATTTTAAATTATGTAAATTAACTAAATGGTTAATCTATGTTCTTCTCATTTCAACTTTTGAGGGTGGGCTGTGCTAGGCATCCTCCTGGTCTGCCATTTGTACAGATTCACCCTGGCTCCAAACTCAACCAGTGCTTCCACCAGCCTTGCTTATCACCACCTGCACAGTGATAGGTGAAGGTGCCAAGCTTCATCCCTCTCCCCTCATGAGCCGCAAGGCTCCTACCAGGTTCAAAAGATGCCGCTCAGCACCAAGGGTGCTCCTTCACAGAAAGGCATGTGATGACCTGTTTCTAGACACCCCCTTCACACCAGATATCTCATTGTGGTTGCCAGTTAACTCTACCTATCCTGAGCAACCCACCCCATTCCTGCCAATCTAATTGTGGCCTAACCTGTTTTACAACCAGACCTATTTAATGCCCACAGAGACAGCATAGAGCAGGTGAAAAAAGGGACTTGCCCTCAGCTAATTTGGCAGAATCCCCCAAAATTCCTGCTCAGCCTTAAATATCGTGAGCAGCTAATGCTGCACTGCCAATAGAGAAGGGGTTAGGGTCAGCCACAGCAAAATGGTGTAGATGAGAGGGTGCAGCTGAATAAAGTAGCCTGCTAACCATTCTTGATTAGCTGACAGCCAATTGCATATTGAGCCACATTTGAAGTTAACTGGGGCTGAGGCAAACTGGTCCACAGCATAATCTGCTGTGAATGTCTCTTTGTTCCAAAGTGCATGATCTTATATTTATCTACATTGAACTTCATTTGTCATATTGTTGCCCACTCATCCAATTTAGATAGATATTGCTGGAGCTCTTCACAAACCTCCTTAGTGTTTACCACCCTGAACAATTTGGGATGGTTTGCAAACTTGGCCACCACACTGTTCATCCCCAGTTCCAGTTCATTTATGATAAATTAAATATCAATAGTCCACATACTGATCTTTGTGGAACCCCACTGTTCACCTCTACTCCAGTTTGGTGTAGTGGTTAAGTGCACAGACTCTAATTTGGAAGAACTGGGTTTGATTCCCCACTCCTCCACTTGCACCTGCTGGATAACCTTGGACAAGCCATAGTTCTGGCACAGCTGTTCTTGAAAAAAGACCAGTTTCTGTCAGAGCTCTCTTAGACCCACCTACGTCACAGGGTGTCTGTTGTGGGGAGGGGAAGGGAAAGGAGTTTGTAAGCTGTTCTGAGACTCCTTTGTAATGCAATCTCTTCTCTTCTTCTTCATGTGAGAACTGCAAATTGACTTCTGTCATTTAACCAGTTTTTATTCCACAAACCCTCTTATCCCATGACTACTAAGCTTAGGAGTCTTTGATACCTTGTAAAAGACTTCTGGGATTCCAGGGATATAAAGTCTACTGGATTGCCCTTATCCACATGCTTGTTAACTTGCTCAGAGCATTCCAAAAGGTTTTTGAGGGAGGACTTCACTTTGTTGACTTCTCTTAATGTGAACAAACCTCAGTTTAGTCATTTTAGCTTCTAGGGAGAGTTCAGAATCCACTTATTTAGCTGTTTTGGCATTCCAAGGTGTCCATAAAACTTCTTCCAACACATTTCAAAGAAATCAACTTTCTTTATTATCCAACTTTCACACCCATACATAGTAATGGGGAATACCATGGTGTATAGAAAAAATATTTCTCTGATTCATTGATTAAACTCAAATGGTTAAGCTGGAAACAGATCCTTGTGACTTTCACACCTGACCAGATGGCAAACACAAATGGCAAGCCTGGTTCTACATTTCAAAGGACACTTTGACACCTCACAGGGACAGCGTAGACATTCAGTCTCTGTCCCAAACTTCAAAGCCTAGCCTACATGAACCATCACACGTAAGCTATGGAGGATCTTACAGAGTAGACACGCCTTTCTGCTCTGGCGTAACTGGGTACTGGCCATACTCAATTATGACAGAGGTAGGAGGAGAGTTGTCTTTGGCCTATCAAAAGGCACCCAGGACTCTCTTGCAAAGAGGGCCCCTTTCTAAGAGTTAGTCTCTGTTTGGATTACACTCTGGCAAGACTGAATTTTGCAGGAGGGGCAACATGCTGACCCTTATTGCCCATTGCAAGCATGGCTTTCATCTTTAAAATCCCTTGGAGAAGGGACTTCGCTTGAACTGTTATCTGCACCAAAGATTGGTAACTATGATGCTTTTGTATGTTTTAGTCAGAGCTCTATAAAGCTGTAGGACTGTTTATTATTTTGTATCCTAAGTAGTCTCATGTCTTATATCTGCTGTATTTAATAAAGATCTTATATAGAGTAACCTGATCTGGTTTGGATCAATATTGTACCTGAACTCTAGGGCTAATTCCAGAGCCTTACCTGCTCGCCTGAAAGCTACTAGTGTGTGTTAAATCATTTGCAGCTCTACCCCAGAGCTGATAAGTTGCTAAGTTCCAAGAACCAGGAAGGAGGTGGGACCTATTCTCCTGTCTGGTTGGGAACGTCCTTAAATAGGTCCTGGTGGCAGAACATTGATTTCAGTACTCTTAAAAAGCATGAGGGGTTGGCTAGCTCTCTCACTCCTGGAGGGGGGTGTAAGAGGCCAGTGCTTGTTGGCAGGGTCAGGGTCTTATACTTGTTGGCAGTGTACAAAGAAGCCTGTGCATGGTGCCTGCATGTATGGATCCTGGGCATGGAGGCAGTATCTGGATTCTCTGGACCTGTGGGCAGAGTCTAGATCCTGTACACATGGTATGAATTATCTTGATCTTGGTTGTAAGCACCACATCCTTACACTCCAGTAATCAATGTAAATTTGCAATATGATATCTGGTGTCTCTTCCTTTTCTGAATCCAGCTTGAACATCTGGCATTTTTCATTCCATATATACGTGTGTCTTTGTAATATTTTGAGCATCAGTCTACTTGTGTGAGAAATTAATGTAATGGTCCAATAGCTGCTGCAGTCTTTGATGTCACCAGTATGCAGATGACACCCAGCTCTATCTGATGTTGGGCAGCTGGTCCAACTCCAGACCGAAAGATCTGGACCGGGCACTACAAGCCATGAATGGTTGGCGTAGACTGAGCCAGCTGAAGTTGAATCCAATGAAAATGGAGGTCCTGTTCTTGAGTCAGGGCAGTTCGGGGATAGGGATCCCACTCCCAACCTTCGATGGGGTGCCGTTGGTGCCAGCATCAGAGATTAGGAGTTTGGGAGTGCTCTTGGACACCTCCTTAACAGTGGAGGCCCAGGTAGCAGCCACTGCCAGGTTGGCATTTTACCATCTTCAGCTGATTAAGCAGTTGGCTCCCTTCCTCGACCACAACAACCTGGCAACAGTGATCCATGCAATGGTCACCTCGAGACTAGACTACTGTAACACTCTCTACATGGGGCTGCCTTGTTGCAAATTCGGAAGCTACAGCTAGTTCAGAATGCCGTGGCCAGGCTTCTGATGGGCCTCCCCAGGTGGGAGCACATCCAGCCTGCACTGAAGATACTACACTGCCTGCCAATAGCATACTGAATTCACTTCAAGGTGCTGGCTCTTACCTTTAAAGCCCCATATGGCCAGGGTCCAACATACCTGAGGGATCACCTTTCCCCATAGGTAAAGGTAAAGGTTCCCTTGCTCGAAAGCCAGTCGAATCCGACTCTAGAGTTGCGGTGCTCATCTCCGTTTCAAAGCCAAAGAGCCAGCGCTGTCCGAAGACGTTTCCGTGGTCATGTGGCCGGCATGACTAAACACCAAGGTGCACGGAACGCTGTTACCTTCCCACCAAAGTGGTCCCTATTTATCTACTTGCAATTTCTTGCTTTCGAACTGCTAGGTTGGCAGGAGCTGGAACTAGAGACAGGAGCTCACCCTGTCATGCGGCACCCGGGTCTCGAACTGCTGAACTACTGACCTTCCACAGCCTGCAGTTCAGTGTCTTAACCACTTGAGCCACCGCAGCTCCACCTTTCCCCATACATACTCCAAAAAGCACTACGGTCAGGGTCTCAAAATCGACTGACCCTCCCAGGTCCCAGGGAGGCCAGGCTTGCTATTATCAGGGCCAGGGCCTTTTCAGTGGTGGCTCCATACAGTTGGAATGAGCTCCTGGAAGAGAACAGGGTCCTGCGGGATCTTTTACAGTTCTGCAGGGCCTACAAGACGGAGCTCTTCCACCAGGCTTTCAACTAAGGAGTCACCACCATTATTACCACCAACAAAGCCCAAAGATGGCTTTGACATCTAGTCTGTACAGCTGCTTGTATTGGAAGATCAGTGAGCAGAATAACTGTTAATTTTTGTATGCACTTTTATAGCATGCCATCTTAAACAACTAATCAAATATCATCAGCACTTTATGAATTATTAATTATTTATAATGGAATTGTTTTTAGATTATTTTATGTCATTTTTAATTGTTATAATGCATTAACTTGTGTAAGGCACCCTAAGCCTGCTTTGCAAGGAGGGCGGGGTACAAATTAAATAAATAAATAAAATAATGGCACCAGTGTACATTTTTCTCATACTCCCACAGGAGGCTGAGACATAGATATGAGTTCTCTGCACATCGAGGATGTCAAGCAATCCTGTCTGGTTTGTCATGATGTACCCTCATCTGTTTCTTTGTGCAAAGTTCTGCTTTCACCAAAGATCCCTACCATCGAGTTGTGCTCTTAAATATCCTCAGATCTATGCACATGGGAGCAAACTGATGTAGCTACTGGGATATCTGATTAATATAACGGAGTTTTGACCAGTCATAGAAGCGTGATACCAAGTGCTATAAATAAATCTCCCAAGAAGTAAACTTACATTTATTCAAGTAGATCCAGTTCACAATCAGGTTGCAGTCAAATGGAAAGAAGCCTAATATAAGGGGCACTTTCCCTATCACAAATGGTCGGCTTGTTTGGCATCATGTATGTTGGAGTATGAGGGCCCTGAATCTACAGGAGAGACCTGCAGAGACATGTGTCTCCATGGAAGGCCATGTAAATAGTGTGAGAAGACAATGTGTGAGAGAAGAAGGGGTCAGAAGGCAGCTCTCAGATTAGGAGAAAGGGAGGCATCCCATCAAGGAGATGACAACTATACACACTTAAGAGTGATGTAGTGCCCCCTCAGCGTCCAGGCATGCGGAGTCACTCACTCCAACAGTAGCTCCATCTTGATACGGAATTGTTTTCCCCTGATAAGACTTGTATGCTGGTGGAATTAATCAGAATCCTGCCCTCTGGTATGGCTAAAGTGACATGTCTCCAACTGTGTGTGTACTGTATACCATTACATCAGCAGGAGAGGCAGAATCAACCAATGAAGGACCACAGGGACTGTACTAAGTGATCAGTCTTTGAATACTCCACAAGCACTCACATGTTTTACTGTCATAATTGTGATGGGGTAGCACTTTCTCTTAATTAAAATTGTTTCAGGATAATGCCATTAAACCATATAGTATGCCAGGATAACTTGGAGTTATATCATAAGGGATTTATTAGCAAACCTACTCTTGTCCAGCCAGCATTTCTTAAGTATCAGATTGCTCTGAAATTCTTCTGCTTTTACTGCTTCATATCATCAATACACAAATACATATCCCCCCAATGCATAATCAAATCATATTAGAGATTTTTAATGTTTAAATATATATATGCATGCCACATACCAGATTTCAGCCTCATACCAACATAGAAGTTATAATAATATAATCTATAATAGTATATGTAAAATGTACATTTATCTTGAAATAATAAACATCTGTTTTATTGCTTGCACAATCTTACTGAAAAAATATACCACATTACAGCAACAAATCAAGTCATAATAAAACCACAGACAGTTAAAAAATAACCAATAACTAGCTGCATGTTAAATTATACATAACAAAGAAATAAATAGTATTTTAGGAATACAAGAGTTACAGGAAGCCAACTCCCCAAATCAGTCTGTTGATTATAATCTTATAACACACATATTTTTGATATGATTCTCACATCTTAATTTTTTATACTAGACTAAGACTAAACTCCAAAACCATTGAAAAGTATCTTTAATGTTCTCAAACGGCTATTTCCCCCACAACCTTTAAAAATGATATAATGTGGTTCTTGGCAACATCTTAACACACAGCAAAAATCTTGATTTTTTTAAATCTTTTCCTGATATCATTTAAGCTGCACAAGCAAGACATCTGAGGTATTTGCTACATTAAAACCAGATTTTAGCTACAGCTAATGCTGAAGTTGCAATTTTTTACTATGTCAAAATAAGTTATTTATAGGATCTCTAACTATATTTTCCCTGACTTTGACAATACTTGGAGATTCTGAGGAAATGGAGTTGGCTGCAGATGACTCAAGTGCTATAAAGAGATTGCAGAATATAACGTTTGCTAAGGGCTCCAAACTGGGAATCAAAGGTGAGGTTAATGAAGAATGACCCTTTGGAAGAAAATGTTTTGGAGCTGACATTCATGGTACTTGTTAGAAAGGGTTACTAGACTTTAGTTTATTTTCTATGATTTTAAAAAAATGTACACATGATACTACATCTCAGCACGAACAGTTCAGGAAAGTAGCTGATCTCCAACCTGCAACATGAAATCGGTTCAGTTGATAGAGGCAACCTACATGTACCTGTACTGAGTTTCTGCCTGGAGGAGGGGGCAATGGGGGCAACAAGATCATTCAGCCGTCGCCACAGGCAATGTGCGTGGATAAGACAGAGACACTGTTGATGCATAAAATCATCTGGAATATTGACAGAAGAAACTGTCAAGCTGCATATCTCTTTATGGGGACAACTCCCCCCCCCCCCATGTTTGAAATCTCTGGAAGAACTTCCTTGGATTTCCTTAACAAAAGATTAATATAGTTGTTTCCACACCAGCAAAATTACAACAAATATAAATCTTAATTCTGTAATATTACTAATAATTTTGTGGGTGGGTGTCATGTTATAAGAATACTGTTAGGTTTATTTAATAATCGTCAGTAAAAGTTTGTCAGAAAACAGAATTGCATGACACAGAGCACATGAAACAATACAATGCTAAAAGTAGCCAGTTGGGACTAGCAATCACAGCCAGATTGCATCCAAAAACAGGAATGATAGTAATTGATTATTGCTCATGCCATTTGACATTCAATTATTTAATGTGTCTTTTTTTAACAATTCGGGTTTACAGGTTCCTGTTTTTAATGAGAAAGAGGATTGCTGGGCTGATTTAGAGTTCCCTGTGCCACAGTTCGAAGACTACAGACCAATATAGTTTTGCTAAAGACTGCTAAAATTGCAGGTGAAAAGCATTGTCAAGTCACAGTCGAGTTATGGCAACTCCAGAGCATTTTCAAAGTGATAGACAAACAGGTATTTTGCCTCTGTGTAGCAACTGTAGACTTCCTTTGTGGTTTCCCATCCAAGTACCAACCATGACTGGCCCTGGTCAGCTTCCTGAGATCTGATAAGATCAGGCTAGTCTGGGATATACAAGTCACAGCTAAAAAGTGTGCCAGTGTTTTGAAACTGACTCATGGCAGCCCCATCAATGGGATATTCAAGGAAAGAGATGAGCAAAGGTGGCTTGCCAATAGGGATGTGCAAGGGAAAAAAATCTTTGTTTTTCAGATTCATGGTTTTGGACCCTTAAAAATTTGGTATTGCCTTGAAAACCCAAATTCCAATATCAGCATTGTATTGGAATTCGGGTAAAATTTGGGAATCCTGAATTTTTCAGCTCCATTATACCATGTGGGGCCATTATAGTCAATGATTGAGGTTTATAGTCATGATTGAGGTTTATAAGATTATGAATGGGATTGAGCAGGTTGAGAAAGAAGTACTTTTCTCCCTTTCTCACAATACAAGAACTCGTGGGCACTCCATGAAATTGCTGAGCAGTCGGGTTAGAACAGATAAAAGGAAATACTTCTTCACCCAAAGAGTGATTAACATATGGAATTCACTGCCACAGGAGATGGTGGCAGCTACAGACATGGACAGTTTCAAGAGGGAATTAGATAAACATATGGAGCAGAAGTCCATCAGTGGCTATTAGCCACAGGGTATAGATGGGAACTCTCAGTCTGGGGCAGGTGATGCACTCTATTCTTGGTGCTGGAGGGGGCAGCAGTGGGAGGGCTTCTGGTGTCTTGGCCCCACTGCTGGACCTCCTGATGGCACCTGGTATATTTTGGCCACTGTGTGACAGAGTGTTGGACTAGATGGGCCATTTGGCCTGATTCAACATTGGCTTCTCTTATGTTCTCTTATGTTCTTAATGGCAAATCTCCTAACAGATATTCAGTGGGCTGGCAGGGCGCCATGGGCCAATCTGCTTCAACTGAAGAGCACTCAGCTGATGCTGATAACAGCCCTGTCAGCACCTCTGAAACTCAGCCAGCTGATGCTTCTAATGACCCTGAGACAGCAGAGGCAGGTCCTAGTGCCCCAGTTGATGAAGACAGCAGGCACTCCAGCTCCATGAACACTGGGAACATGGAAGAAACAACGCAAGACTGTGAAGAAACTTCACAGGCTGCCTTGCCTCCTCTGTCCGCAGAGCCAGGGGAACGCAGGAGGAGGCGAGTGTGCTTGGAGCTCCTCGAGAGGAGGCGGAGTACACACATTGCTGCCCGGTGACTGCAAGATCAAGAGGAATACCTGGAGTTAATGGACAGCATTCTCACAAGTAATGAGACCCAGCTGTGAGGGCGGGGTTTCAGAGGAAGAAGGCATGAGAGCAACTTGTCACCTCCCTGGAGATGTGCAACCACACCACCCAGACTGGAAACAATGGAGGATAGGGACACTCTCTTTGGGTGCCCAAAGAATTGGACCCCCTGGTCCAATCTTTTTTAAACTATGAGGTTCTTTTGGGGAGAGGCTCCAGCAGCTACACAGCAAATTTGGTGCTTCTACCTCAAACTCCTTTCACCCCAGCCCACTGAATATACCCTAGGAGATTTGCCATTGACCATAATGGCCCCATAGGCTATAATGTAGCCAAAAAAATTGGGATTCCTGAATTAATTCAGGTTCTCTTATTGGCTAGCTGAATTAGATCAGAGAATCTGAATTGGCTTAACTAATGCCTGAATCATGCCAAAAAGGTATGATTCAGATGTTTTTTCGGCTTGGAAATGCCAAATGCAGTTCCCCACTTGCCATAGCCTGCCTCTGCACAGCAACCCTTTTTTTTCTTAGAAGTCTCTCATCCAGGTACTAACTGTAGCTATCTCTGCTTAGCTTTCCATCTCTGATGGGCTCAAGTTATGCATGGCTATTCAAGTTCCTTGCATTCTTTAATTACATATAAAGAACAATTTAAAAAAAGATAATCTGCATGTTTAAGAATCCCTGTTTTTTCCTTATTGTTTACTGGAATGTTGCTCTTTAGAATTACAAGATCTTTCCATGATGTCAGGTTAACATAATCAGAGTGTAGTTTTACCTCATAGCATCTATATTCAGTCCACTAAGCTATTTCTGGATTGACTTCTTTTACAAACCATTCAGGCTTGTTTTACATAAGTAGACATATCATTTCCTTTCAAAATCTATTCCAATTATCCTCAACATTCAAATGTTGCTTTTCCTTCCAGTTTGATAATAATTAACCTTGACTTTCAGTTCCAGTTGAGCTTAGAAGTACAAATGCAGTATAGCAGCTCTCTGCACAGGTATTACTGCAATCTTATATACAGAGCTACTGTAGTAGAAGGAACCTTTTATCAAGTGCATCAGTTAAGTGAGGAAATGTCTTGACCTCCACCATGTTTTGATTACAGTTCAACATCTCCCAGTACTTGGATATAGCAAAATAGCTAAATGAATGGAGGACTTCCCACAATACTTCTGTAGAATGTTGTAACATAAGGCTAATCAATGATTGGCTGCTTGGTACCTCCTTCAAAATTAGCAGAAGTCCAGTCAATCTAGTGGATGGGCTAGCCAACCTTGACAGCAGTCAGGTAAACTTTGATTATGGAAAGTGCATTCATAAGGATGAGTAGAGATTTGACTTTATATTCAGCCATACAATGTAGTTTGGAGGACAACAAGAACCCCATGATGTAGATAGATTCAAGCTTTGTTGGTCTGAAGCAGCAGAACAAAGTTTGAGTCTAGTGGCACCTTCAAGACTAACAAAGTTTAATTCAAGGTATAAGCTTTGGTGTGCACACACGCTTCTTCAGATACAGAGGACACAAACTCTTCAACCATTACATATAGGGGATGGGGGGATTGGTTGTCAGGAAAGATCAGTTAGAGTCAAGATGGCTAGAGTCAAGAGGCTAGATGGCCATCTGAAAGCAATGTTGATTCTCTGAACTTAGGCAGATCATGAGAGGGAGGAAAGGAAGGGTTGCACCAGTGCTTAGTTTTTGTGGTCCTTTCTTACATGCCCAGGAAAATGCTGATCAGCACTTTGGGATCAGGAAGCAATTTTTGTCAGGCCAGTTTGGCTGGAGATCCTGGAAGCTTTTTGTCATCTCTTGGGCATGGAACAGCGGTCATTGAGGGTGTGGGGGAGAGGTATTTGTTAATTTCCTGCATTATGCAGGAGTTTGGACTAGATGACCCTGGAGATCCCTTCCAACTCTATGATTCTATGCATAAGAACTGGGTGATTATAGCTGAGATTGGATTATGGCAAGATTAGCATAGAAATAGAAACATTAACATGTAGATGTGAGAATCACATTTTAGTCCAGTGGCACCTTCAAGACAAACAAAGGTCAATACTGGGTACAAGCGAGAATTCCTTAGATTCATTGAAACAGATATTGTCAAATATAACATATAGGTGTGGGGGGATTAGTTGCCAGGAAGATCTAAAGGGCCAAGATGCCTAAGTAACTGAGCAATAAATACAGCTAAGATTTGAATAACACATTAGAGGAAGAAGAAGAGATTGGATTTATACCCCGCACTTCACTCGGCGTCTCAGAGTGGCTTACAAACTCCTTTCCTTCCCCTTCCCCCAACAGACATCCCCAACAGGGCAGGGCTGAGAGAGCTCTGAGAGAACTGCCCTTTCAAGGACAGCTCTGACAGAACTATGGTCTTCCAGCAGCTGCAAGTGGAGAAGTGGGGAATCAAACCTGGTTCTCCCAGATTAGAGTCCATGCAGTTAACAACTACACCCGGTTCTCCCAGATTAGAGTCCATGCACTTAATCACTGCACCAAACTAGGTAAGACATGTAAATAGCAGCAAATTGGCAAAAATATAATAAAGGAGTTCACAACAGTTGTGAGAACTAAGTTTGAGTCCACTGGGTCCTTTAAGACCAACAAAGTCTGATTTCTGGGTATAAGTGAGAACTGAGTGACTTAGAATGTGTAATGAGATAAGAAGCTGATATTTCTGTTAAGTCCTGGGAGTTCAATTGCCCTGAGTGTTAAAATAAGTTGAAATTCAGCAATCGTAGAATCACAGAGCTGGAAGGGGCCATACAGGCCATCTAGTCCAACCTCCTGCTCAATGCAGGATTAGCCTGGCTGACCCAGCTGAGCTCTGAGAAGGAGCAGGAGACAGAGCTGCTAGAGGAGTGAGTATTTTTTATTTGCTTTCAGCTGAGGGGATTTAGCTGAGGGTATTGTGTGGGAGGACTGTGTTTGGGAGTGTGTGGAAGAGATTAGAGTTGTTGCAGAGTCCTGGCTGCTTGAGAGAGGGTGAGAAAGATTAATTGTTTGAATATAAATTGAGTGCCTGGGTGAATTTGAATAGCTGCTGCCCCGCCCTCTCCTGGGGGAGGCCTCTATTTAAGGAAGCACCTTGCCAGAGGCATGAGCATCTGGCATGAGCCAAAGGGCAAGCTCTTTGCCTGTGGCTCTTAGCTTAGGGACTTTTAGAGTAGGGGCTCTGTAAGAACTCAGGAAGAGCCCTAGTCTCCTTGTGTTCCCAGTAAGGTAAGTAGACTTCTACAAGGAGAACTACATAAATACAAAGGGTTTTAAAAAGGGGATTTTAAAAGCAGTTATGAAGCCAGAATGCCAGCAGGGGGGTTGGGGGCTATCCATTTTTTTTTGTAAAACTCTCTTTAAAAAGAGAGAATTTTATTCTTTTTATAAGAAACAGGAAGGGTAGACAGATGGAGAAAGAAAAAGATGGAGTGAAATTTTTCCTGTTAGTGAGGGTTAGTTTAGGTTAATAACCAATACCAGTTTTGGCATCTATCATGGTTAGAAAATCTTCTTTTTAACTATTGTGAAGTCCAAAATCACTCTGTTAATGCAGTTAGTAAAGTCCATTGGGGTTAGTAATTAAACAGCTCCTTCCAGATGTTACACGAACAGTCCTCAAAATATCTTCTTTTTAAATCTCTTCCAGTTATGGATTGAGTCCATTTTAACTTTGAAGTCTTCCGTTCCATCACCACTTTCCCCTGGGCTGCTGTCTTCTTCGCTTGTCCCAGTTTGGAATACTGCATCTTCCTCCCTGCTGGCGTGTCTCTTCAGAAGTTTCTGTATTTTAAAGATGAAATCCTTCTTCTTTCTTTTCTCTTTTTCCTTAAACTTCCGGCTTTCAAGCTTCCTGGGCTCCATAAACTCTTCGGATGAAATTAGATCTCCAGTTTGTCGCTTGCTATGCTCAACATCCCCTTCTACTGGCAGAGTATTCTCTTTTATAAAAGCGGAATAGGCTTTGGGAGCCTCATCCACCTCTTCTTTTAATTTTATCGCTTCACTGCCAGTTAGGGGTGCCAAGACATTTGTCAAGGTAAATCCGAGATCTTCTTTCTCTTCTTCTTTAACGCCCTGGAAACCTAGAATCAAATTCGATTTCTGTTCAATCTCCATCATCTTTCTAGTTGTTTCCGATATCTGTTTCTGTCGACTGATGAGAACGCTATCCATTTTAGACAGAGTTTCGTTGATTTTCTGCAATTGTTCCAGCAGGGGGCACAGCATCTCCTTTTCCTGTTGATTGACAGCAAGCTCTTGGGGGAGGCTGTCTGGACCGGAAGTCCCTCCTCTCTTCTCTTCCGGTGTCTGCAGGACTTTTTCCAGTATCGACATTTTGTTTTTTTGTTTACTTTTAAAAAGTTCGTGCCGCATCCCCCAGGAAGCTAAGATGATCAAAATCTTCCATGCAACCCCAACGGTACTTTCACCAACACTTTTTCTTCTCTCAGCCCCCCTTCGCGCTCCCTTTGTAGATCTTGCTTCTCAAAGGGGGTGGGAACTCCTCCCTCCTCCCAACGCTTATACGCATGCAGGGGGCTCCGATTTACGCTTCAAAATAGATCTTCAACTCACGATTCGATGCTACTTCTTCTTTTTATTTTAAACCATAGCGCTGTCTTCACTCCTGGAATTCGGTGGCGCCGCTAAGTCCCATTACGGGCACGCCGCAGCGGGGCCGATTGGGGCGGGGAGAAAGCCTCAATTTCCCGGCTGTCTGCCGGCAAAGAGGCTACTCCCCAAGCGCCCCCGGTTCGGAGCCTTTACCTAAGGCTCACTAGGGTCTTTCGCACATGCGAAGACCCCCCCTAACTGCGCGTGGGCTAACCGCCTCTGGGAGCGTCCCGAGAAGCGGCCGCCATTCGCGACGCCAAAACTGAAACCAATCGGGTTGGGGGCTATCCAGTGTTTTGCATGGAGTGTCTCATGTATGACTATCTGACCACTGGACAGAAGTCTTGGGTATGTGCTCAGTGGAATGAGCTCCTGGTTCTCAAGGAATGAGATTGCTCCCTTGAGGCCAAGGTGGCTGACCAGGAGAAGCAGAGACAGACAGTTAGGTGCACAGAGAAGACTCTCAGGAACTTGTTAGATATGTCCCACTCTGGATCTGGCAGCCCCGCTGCTGCCAGGGAGCATGAGGGTCAAGGGGAAACTGGGCACTGTGCTGAGGATAAGGGGAATGTGCCTTCAGAAGAGACCTCTTCTTCAGCTGGTGAACGGGTATCCTTTCGCACCAAGGAACCATCCCTTGGCAGGGAGGGAGGGGGGCTCTTGGTAGATGGTAATTCAATCCTTGGGCAGGTAGACATCTGGGTGGCAAACCCGCATACTGACCGTATGGTGACTTGCCTGGTGCAAAGGTAGTGGACATTACCCGTGTTTTAGATAGGCTAGTAGATAGTGCTAGGGAGGAGTCATTGGTCGTGGTGCATGTCAGCACTAATGATGTTGAGAAATGCAGTCGTGAGGTCCTGAAGGAGAAATTTAGGCTGCCAGGCAGTAAACTCAAGGCCAGGACCTCCAAGGTAGCCTTCTCAGAAGTGCTACCTGTTCCACACGCAGGGCCAGAGAGACAGGCACAGATCAGGAGTCTCAATGCGTGGATGAGATGATGGTGTTGGGGGGAAGGGTTTAAGTTTGTTAGGCACTGGGATGCTTTTTGGAACAAGAGGGAGCTGTACAAAAGAGATGGTCTCCACTTGTTTCGAGAAGGAACCAGGCTGCTGGCACTTAACATCAAAAAGGTGGCAGAGCAGTTTTTAAACTGAATATTGGGGGAAAGCCAACAGGAGATGAAAAGTCTCTGGTTTGGGATGGCTCATCTCAGAAAGATGAGGGGGTAGCTGTTGCTTTTCTACAGGGAGGTGAATTGAAATTGTCCACTAAGACTGTGACTAGTGATATGGACTGCCTGACAAGGTCTCTAGGCAGCAAGAGGAAAGTTGAGGACTTAACATGTCTGGGAAATTATAGGTGTTTCTATACAAATGCTAGAAGTGTCCGAGGTAAAATCGGGGAGTTGGAGTGCTTGGTGTTGGAGGGGGGGGGATAGACATTGTGGGAATTTCAGAAACTTGGTGGGATGAGGAGAATCAGTGAGATACAGTGATTCCCAGTTATATATTATATTGTAAGAATGGGGGGGAAGGGTTGGAGGTGGGGTGGCTCCGTATGTCAGAGAGGGTATACAGTCCAGTAAGACTGAGAGGGTAAGAGAATTGGATTCACTTCTGGAAATGCTATGGGTTGAATAGTGGGCCCAAAAGGAAACTTAATACTGGGAGTTTGTTATCGCCCACCAGATCAAAAGATAGAGGAGGATTATAAAATGATGAATGAATTAAAGATAGCAGCTAGACAAAAAAACTGTGTCATAATAGGTGGTTTGAACTACCCACACATTGACTGGGTCAATATGTGTTCTAGTCAGGAGAAAGATATTGAGTTTCTAGACACTCTGCTATGGAGCAGAAGGTCACGGAACCTACCAAGGGAGAGGCGATCTGGATTTGGTCCTAAGTAACGCCCAAGACCTGGTGAGAGATGTAAAAGTGATTGCACCACTTGGGAACAGTGACCATAATGTTATTGAGTTCAACATTTGTATAAATAGGGAACTGGCCAAAAAGTCTGACACAACCACTTTTAACTTTAAACGGGGTAACTTCACTGATATGAGGGGACATGTGAGGAGGAAACTGAAAGGAAAAGTAGAAAGGGTCAAAACCAGGGGTCTTTTTTGGGGGGAGCGTACCAGAGCACAGTTCTGGCAGCATAGGAGCCAAGCCCCGCCCCCAGCCGGTGTCCCGGGGAGTCTTTCAGGCAGCCGAATATCAATTTCAGCTCCATTATATCCTATGGGCCATTGAAGTCAATGGTGAAAACATAGGGTATATTCTGGGGGCTGGAGGGGAGGGTGTTTGAGGGAGAGGCTCCAAATTCACAGGGTAGCTGATGGAGCCTCTCCCCAAGATACCCACCATGTTTCAAGAACATTGGACCAGGGGGTCCAATTCTATGGGTCCCCAAACAGGTTGCCCCCATTCCCTCCATTCTTCTCTATGGTGGGGAAAAGCTTACTTTTTCCCCACAGTGCTGTTAGTAGCTTTGGGGGGGAGGGGGTTTGAGGGAGAGGCTCCAAACTTTCGGGGTAGCTTCGGGATCCTCTCCCCACATACACCCCCACGTCTCACAGCAATTAGACCAATGGGCCTAATTCTATGGGCACCCAAATGGGTTATCCCCATCACCTCCATTGTTTCCAATGGGGAAACCCAGCCAGCAGCACTTAAGGCAGGCAAGCAGGCAGCACCAGCAGTCAGACTCTCCCAGAGAATCTCAGGGAAAGTGAACTGTCTTGGGAGGTGCTTGTTTGCCATGAGAACAAGAGGCACACTCCAGAACAAGTGGCACTGTGGCATTGCAACCTATTTGGGTGCAAGTCTGTGATCAGGCAGGCAAAAAGGGAATATGAGGAGCATATAGCAAAAAACAAAGACCAACAATAAAACCTTCGTCAAATACATTAGAAGCAGGAAACCAGCCAGGGAGGCAGTGGGGCCCTTAGATGACCAAGGGGTAAAAGGAGTAGTGAAGGATGATAAGGAAATGGCTGAGAAGCTGAATGCATTTTTTGCCTCTGGCTTCACTGTGGAAGATGAGAAGTGCTTGCCCACTCCAGAACCACTGACTTTGGGAGGAGTGTTAAAAGACCTGAGTCAGAGTGAGGTGACGAGAGAGAAAGTCCTACTACCAATAGACAACTTAAAAACAGGCCCATCAGTCTGATGTTGATACTGGGTAAGTTGGTGGAAACTGTTATTAAGGAAAGAATTAGTAGGCACATTGATGAACAAAAACTATATTTTTTGGCCCCCGAAGGGGATTTTTTTTATTGCTTTTTCTAAATCTACATACAGAAAAGAAAAAAAGAGTCTACAATACACAGAAAAATAGGG
Organism: Gekko gecko; assembly: GCA_029375565.1. Classification (NCBI taxonomy): domain Eukaryota; kingdom Metazoa; phylum Chordata; class Lepidosauria; order Squamata; family Gekkonidae; genus Gekko; species Gekko gecko. Next base: position 60,555,092 of record JAPDNY010000004.1, read on the forward strand.
ATGGGGAAACTACATTCTATGGGTAAAAGAAAAGGAAACCTTCTAAAAACCCAAGAATCTGTGATCATACATAGCTTTTAAATATAAACTCTGCTTCTTGAATACAAATTGACTTTCGCCAAAAATGATCATCTAGCTAATAAAATATTCCGATATTTCACCAGCAATTACAGTTTCATAAAGAGCTGTGCCCTAGAATGAAATAATTTTAAGTACTCCAGAAAACATTGACATTCTACTTTTTCTCTCTTTTCCCTCTCAAGTGATAGCCTGTTTTGGGGGCTGCTGCCCCTAACTTAGAGTCCGAGTCCTCATCAGAAGATCCAGTCTCTCCTTCTTCTTCTCTCTCCTTGGTGCCATCGGGGGTTCCTTCTCCCTCTCCTGGTGGTCGACCCTGCTGACGCAAAAATTCAGAAGCCTTTTCAACAGAGTCTATCCTTTCTTTGCCATTCGCATATCTAAAGATCAGTCCCTCAGGTACCAACCATCTGTAGGCCACTTTGTGACTTTGTAAAAATAACACCAAGTCTCTGTATTTCTTTCTCTTCCTTCTTATCTCAAATGGAACATCCTTCAATACTTTAATCTCCTTGTCTTTCAACTTCGAGGCAGCTCCGTTGGTCGCTTTCAATAGTTGATCTCTCACTTTTCTTTGGGAGAATCTTACTGTAATTTCCCCTGGCAGATTATTATTTCTGATAAATTCAGAATATGATCTGAAGACCATATCTATTTCACTTTGAAGTTGATCTGACGTCATCTCTACCAAGGGAGCCAACAAATCACTCACAATCTGTCTCAGATTCTCCCCTTTCTCCTCTTTGATCCCTTGAAGTCTCAATACATAACTCGCCCTTTCCATTTGCAGCTGTAAAACACGAGACTCTTTGATTTCACACTTCTTTTCAAGTGCCTGCAGTTTTTTATTCATCTTTTTCCAGTTGGAACCAATCTCTTTAAGCTCCTGCTCCGCTTTTTCAATTTTCTGTGTGTTTAACACTGTTTGCACTTGTGCATCTAGCTTATTATCAATAGCTGTAATTTTCTCCAGCAGATGACGAAGCGCCTCTGACAGCAACCTTTGGAGCTCCGCAGTTGAGTCCTGCCTAGGTACAGAACTTGAAGGGCTGGAACTTCCTGAAGGAGGCTTAACTTTGGTTAGTTTGTCCTTAAAGTCTTTCAGCAGTGCCATGTTTGAGGATTGTTTACTTTTCATAAAAGTTTGTCAAAGCCTCTGGAAATTCTTAATCAAAACAGTAAGCTTTTACAGTCTTTGTATTTCCATTCAATCACTTTTTACTACTGGGCCTCCCTTTTTCTGACTTTAAAATTGCTTGCAAGCAGTCCTTAGTGGGAGGAGGTTCCCCCCCTCTCCTCGTTTCCTTTTAGGGGGGGCACAATGTTTGTGGGTGATTCTTTCTTATACTCCAACTCACATTTTTAGTGTTTGTCTCTCTGCATTCATAATCGCTTGATCACCATATGCTTACTCTGATGTGCTGATCTTGTTCCCACTCAGGATGCTCTGCAGCGGGCCCGTCAGGGCTTGCAGGAGCCCCCCTTCTCCGGCTTGTCACACCCGGGGGGGTTCTCTAGTGCCCTATGGCTAGAAGTCCAACCCAAGGACTCATAGGGTGGCACGGACAATTGTGCCCCCACCCAGCCGCAGGATTACGAAACTGCGGGGGAAATCGGGCGAAGCCGCGGGTCAAAATGCAGCCCCGCGGCTTCGGGTGTGAAATTGACTAAAAATCTCGGGGCAAACGGTGGCGCAACCCCGCGGCAGCTTTAGTGGGAAATCACCCCTTGTGATTTGGAGGTGATGCCTCTGTTGATACACCCCAAGATTGCATTAGCCGTAAGGTTCATAGTGTAAGAAGCAAATCAGATGGTCTGTTTAAATTGCTGAAATCAGGTTCCACTTACACAGTCAGCAAACTGAAGAAGTCAAAGGGAACGCATCTTCCAAGTATCTAGAATAGGTGTCTTTGCAAAGGCTGTTTGGAAAATGTTATGGCTATATGGACTCCTCCTATCATGGACTTTATGCCTTATTTTCAAAGGAGGAAATACTGCCTCTTATGCCTTATTATAGTTACAGTATGCATTAATGTTGTTGTTGTGACACCACCAACTTTATAATCGTTTAATATAATTTTGGCAATCTTTGATGGTGTTTTTTAGTAGTGGAATTTATATATTTGGGACTTCTGTGATACTAGTCTTTTTCCCTTGTTGTTTGGATTTAACGCAGGTGCCCATGACTGTTCCATTGATCTGTAGGAACAAGTTGTCACCAGATTTAAAGTGGTTATGGATGATAACAAAATGGCATAGTTTGGTGCCAAAGTCAGCTGTGTTGTCAGAAATCATATTCCTTATGGTTTGTAATCCATCTTTGTATGGGGGTGTTTGTATACAGAGATTAAATATCCATGGTGGCTAAAACAGTATTCTCCAGAAGGTTGTTCAAAGGTTGTATTTTCCTCAGAAAGTCTGTGGTGTAATGCACATAGCTAGGAATGTTGGTAGCATAGGGTCTTAGAACAGAGGCCATATATCCCAATACCCCCACAGTGATACTGCTTATGGCTGAAAAAATGGGGCATCCTGGGTTGATGGGTTTGTGTATTTTGGGTAGAAGATAAAAGATACTTGGTCAAGGTTCCTGTGGTGTGTCTGAAAGGATTTGTTCCTGAATGTGCAGAGGTAATTCCTTTATAATCTTGTTTAGTTCTTTTTGTATTCCTGTGTGAGTCTAGCTGTTTGTAAAAAGCAGTGTTTGAGAGTTGTCTTTGAGCCTCCTGGATGTAGTCTGATCTATTCATGATGACAACAGATCCATCTTTGTCTGCTTCTTTAATTATGATATCTAGATTGTTCCTGAGACTGTCTATGGCCTTCCTTTCAGCTTGGTTGAGATTCTGCTGTATGTAATGCTGTTTGTTGATCACATCAGTTTGGACCCTACAGCAAAAGCATTCTATCCAGTGTCACATTGCAACCATCAGGAGGGGCCCATGTGGAGTCTCTTTTCTTGTAGGATTGTTTTGATGGTATGTGGTGGTAAGTATCCTGTTCGTTGGTGGGTTGGAAGGATGGTGGCTGTTCTCCCATAGATTCTGTGCTGGTATGTTATAAAGATGCAGCCAGTTCTTTGTTGTTTTGTTCTGGTGTATGTTGAAAGTACTCCTTCAGGCGTAAACAGCAGAAAAAGAATTCCAGGTCCCCATAGAACTGAATCATCTGTGTGGCTCATCTTACCCCTTGACGTAGGTAAGAGAGAGTGTGACCACCCCAAGGTCACTCAGCAACCTTGCATGGCAGAATGAAGATTTAAACCTAGTTACCCCAGATCTTTGATGCTCTAACCACTACACTGTCTGTACTGGATCAGAAGCTCATATTGTGATATCCAGAAATTATCACAGGGCATTGCTTTCATTCTGTGGGGCCTGTGCTACTGCATGATGATGAGAGAGAGAGAGAGAGAGAGAGAGAGAGAGAGAGAGAGAGAGAGAGAGAGAGAGAGAGAGAGAGACCATAGATTTGAGAGCCAGATTGTGGCATTGTCTTTGTGCCCTGTATTAACATACATATTGTGGGCAGAAAAAGTTAATGTGCCCCTGGAGCTAGAATTTAAATGGCTTCTGTTAACATGGCCTGTTAACTTTCAGGCAAGGAAGGGTTTTCCATAATACTGCAGTTGTCTGCTCTGCAGGACACCTCCCTTTTTCCTTTACAGGAAACTCTAAACAGCTGTTATTAGTGGGAGGAACAGAACACTGCAATGTAGAATTAATCGCTTCAACCTACATTGTTCTCTTCAAATCCACAGCTCATTTTATGCTGGGCCAGGCACCACCTGCTCCCCAAGCCTCCCAATTTTTCCTCCTACACAACCAGGGACATAGCACGCCAATAGTTTTTGGACCTTGTTTGAGAAGTATTTTTTTTGTCTCTAACAGGTCTAGGAAGAGCAGGAACATATTACTGCTGAGACCTTCACAAAGAAAACAGGGGAAAATGTCCCATAAAGTGAATGTACTTCAATTCAGAACTTCACCTTAAATCAAACTATTAAAATCCTTTCTTCTAAATCACTTTCAGCTCATTCAGCTGGGGGAGGGGAGCGCAAAGAGAAAAATAGAATCCAAGCAGTAAAAGTGTCTTGAAAACTTGCTTTGTCTAACAAGTATTTAAATAAGGTTTTTTAAAAATTAATTCCCATATTCATTGCTTCAATACCATGGGGGGGGGAATTTGTCCTGAATCTCACATTTATTTAACTAAGTGTCACAGAATCGGATGAAATTCAACATGAGACATCCATGTATTTGACTTAAAGGGTGTACAGGGTTACAAAATCTCAGGAGGAGGAGATTGGATTTATACCCCTCCCTTCATTTGGTGTCTCAGAGCGGCTTACAAACTCCTTTCCCTTCCCCTCTCCACAACAGACACCCTGTCAGGTAGGTGGGGCTGAGAGAGATCTTGACAGAAACTGCTCTTTCAAGAACTACTATGACAGTACATAGTATGACAGTACTATGGCTTGCCCATGGTCATCCAACAGCTATAAGTGGAGGAGTGGGGAATCAAACCCAGTTGTCCCAGATTAGAGTCCACACACTTAACCACTACACCAAACTGATACAAATATGGGGTTTTCATGCCTGCAAGGAATCTCTTAGTAGTTCCTGTGCTGGATAGCAATGCTTTGATTTGAGAAAGGATGCATTAGTACATCCAGCTTATCCTGTTTACAGTCCCCATGTCTCATGCACAACCAACAGGGCTGGCTTGCTCACTAGGTGCCCCTGAGAAGCCCCCCACTGCCGCCACCACTGCCAAGAGTGCCCAGCCAGGGCGCAGGAGGCGGCGGCGCAGTTCACCTGCCTGCACACCTGCCCTGGGGTGGGGTGGGGAAGGCATGTTCTGAGCGTGCGGTCAGGGTGCAGGAGGCACTCTCGGGGGGGGAGGCAGGGGTGGCATGGCAGTGGCCAGCGGGAAGGGACTCTCCCCACCACTGCCACTGCCAGTCCTGAGTGCCCAGCTGGTGCACAGGAGGCACCCTGGGGGGGGGAGAGGCAGGAGCAGCATGGCAGCGGCCAGTGGGGACTCTCCCCACTGCTGCCGCCACCAGTCCTGAGTGTCTGGCCGGGGCAAAGGAGGAGGCCTCGGGGCCATGGCCTCCCCTGCAGGTTCAGAGGGTGGGAACTAAAAAAAAGAGAGAGAGAGACCCTTGTGGGCCAGCCCCCCTCTCCTCCAGCACCTGCAGTAAATAGTCTCTCCCTCCCCAGACCTCTGCTGAAAAGCCAGCGTGTTGTGTCTGCAGACAACATCGTGCCATCAACGAAGAGCCAGAGCTTGAGTACCTGAGAACAATGGGACTGAGGTTCCTGGCTCCCGCGTAGGGGGACCAATGGGAACGGCGGCGGGAATTCAAACCCGCCAATGGTACCAGCGGGCGGCCCCTCCCTAATGTATATAGTTGGCCTCCGGGCCAGTTATCAGTGTCTCGTGTTGTATAATAGCGAACCATGCTGATCACTACATCGCTGTCTGTGGTTTATTTATGCGTCTAACCCACTACACAACAATGGCGACGAAGGTGGGATCCTGTTGAGCGCTCCAGCCGGGCTGTCGGACAACACTACCGAAGACTCGCTCCACCGCTCCACGGGCATCCTCCATGAGCGCCTCCGAGGGTGAATCCAGAGCCGTGTCGCTGCCGCCGACTAGCACAATGGCCATCGCTCCAGGATCCGGGCTGCTACCGCCGTTCGACGCTTCCCAGCCCCAACGATGGGGAGCCTGGGTCACGGGTTTGCGGCAAGCCTTCGTGTTCTATCAGATCACGGACGAAGACCGAAAGAGAGGACTGCTGCTCTGCTCTTGCGGCCCCGTGATCGTGGATCTGGCCCAATACCTTCTCTCTCCCAAGAAGGTGGAGGAGTGCACAGTCGACGAGATTGTAAAGGCCGTGCAGAACTACTACTCCCCAAAGCCGTCGGAGATGACCTGCCACGTGGTTTTCCAGCATCGGAACCAGCAGGACAAAGAAACCGCCACGGAGTTCCTCGGAGAGCTCCGCCGCCTGGCGGCCGACTGCACCTTCGGAGAGCACTTGGAGATGGCTCTCCGCGACCGTTTCGTCGCAGGCCTCAGGGAGGAGAAACTCCGGCGCCGAATAATGGAGGGCGAGAAGGTGACCATCACCTCAGCGTTAGCCACCGCCACTGCATGGGAGAGGTCACACCCGACCACCACCACCGCAACACATCGTGTTGCCTCCCCCGGGAACAGCGACATCGACGACCCCGAGGTACACCGCACACTAGCCCAGCATCGCCCGCCAGCACCGTCCGCTAGCTCCGCACGCAAGCAACCCGGCTCGGCGGCGCAGGAGTGTGCCAGCTGCGGAGGGCAGCATGAGAGGAGATCGTGCCGGTTCCGGGACGCCACATGTCGGGACTGCGGCCGCACGGGCCACATCGCAAGGGTTTGCCGGTCCAAGCCATCACGCGCAGCGCAAAAACGCCCCGCCGCAGGTCTGAGGCGCACTTCGAGGACTGCGCGGCCCCGGAGGAGGACCTATACCAACTGACCAACGCCCCGGCCGCCCGAACACAGGTACTGAAACTCCCCAGTCAGGCCTCTACCCCAAAAATATACGTCCGGATCAAAGTAGAGGGGGCCCCCTTACAAATGGAACTCGATTCGGGCTCCGCCTGTTCCATCATTTCAGAGGCCACATTAAGACAGATTTGCCCAAAGGGGGCCCCCGCTTGCGGCCATCACCCGTGACGCTCATGGACTTTCAGAGAAACCGAGTGCCAGTGAAGGGGGTCGGGAGTTTCAGGGTGCAGTACCGGGGCTTCAAGGGTCACTTGGACTTGCTCGTAGTCGAGGGCGACCTAGTTAGCCTCCTGGGGAGGGCCTGGTTTGGACCCCTAGGAATCGCGATCGAGGGGGTCCAGCATTGCGCAACCCGCGACTTCCAGGAAGTGTGCCGCGAGTTCCCATCCGTTTTCGACGGGTCCCTGGGCCGTTACACGGGCCCCCCGGTTTCGCTACAACTCAACCCCACAGTGGCCCCTATCCGCATGCGTGCCAGGTCCGTTCCGTTTGCCTTAAAACCCAAAATAGACGCGGAACTGGACCGACTGGTGGCGCAAGGGGTTTTGGAGCCAGTCTCTCACGCAGTGTGGGAAACCCCGATCGTGACCCCCATTAAACCTAACGGGGATGTCCGCATCTGCGCGGATTATAAATGCACGATAAATCGGGCATTGCAGGACCATGCCTACCCGGTCCCGGTGGTGAGCCATGTTCTGGCCACCTTGGCAGGGGCCAAGATCTTCGGCAAACTAGATCTGGCCCAAGCTTACCAGCAGCTGCCTGTTGATGGGCCGACAGCAGAGGCCCAAACAATTGTAACGCACCGGGGGGCCTTCAGGGTCAATCGCCTGCAATTCGGGGTGAGCGTGGCACCCGGAATTTTCCAGCAACTGATGGACTCTCTCCTCAAAGGGATCCCCGGCGTCACACCATTCTTCGATGATGTGATGATCGCCGCCGCCACGCCTGATGAATTCGCCTCCCGCCTCCGCATGGTCCTCAGCCGTTTCCGGGACGCCGGCCTAAAGGTCAAGCGCGAGAAGTGCCAGCTTGGGGTATCATCCGTCGACTTCTTGGGCTTCACGGTGAATGCAGAGGGACTCCACCCGGCCCGGGACAAGGTGAAGGCCATCGTGGAAGCACCGCCCCCGACCTCCAAAGCCGAGCTCCAGGCTTTTCTCGGACTCTTGAACTTTTACCACGCCTTTCTCCCCCACAAGGCGGCGGTAGCCGAGCCCCTCCACAGGTTGCTCGACAAAAAGGCACCCTGGGTCTGGGGCCCACATCAGGCTGCTGCGTTCCGGGCCGTCAAGGCCCTGCTCATCTCGAACACGGTCCTGGCACATTTCGACGAGACCCTGCCCGTGGTCTTGGCTTGCGATGCGTCTCCATATGGGGTGGGAGCCGTGCTGGCGCACCGTCTCCCGGACGACCGGGAGGTCCCGGTCGCGTACTACTCGCGGACCCTGTCTGCGGCCGAGCGGAACTACGCCCAGATAGACCGCGAGGGACTGGCAGTCGTGGCCGGGGTGAAGAAGTTCCACGACTTCGTCTATGGCCGTCCCTTCACAGTCGTCACAGACCACCGGCCGCTGCTGGGCCTCTTCGCGGCGGACCGCAGGACGCCACAGGTACTCTCCCCTCGGGTCTTGCGGTGGTCCATCTTCTTGGCGGGCTACAACTACATGCTCCAGCACCAGCCAGGCAAGGCAATGGGACATGCAGACGCGCTGAGCCGCCTCCCCCTGCCAGACGAAGGGGTGGACCCGGCCCCAGCTCATCATGTCCTCCAGTTGGAGGGTCTTCCAGACGCCCCTCTCCAGGCCACGGACATCGCCCGCCGCTCAGCCCGTGACCCCATCATATCCCGGGTTCTCGGCTGGGTGGTGAGGGGGTGGCCTACAGCCTCGGCGGGCCCTGAGTTCAGCGCATTTACAACGCGGCGCGAGGAACTATCGGCACACAAGGGCTGCCTGCTGTGGGGGGACCGGGTCATAGTCCCCAGCGCACTCCAGCAACAGGTCCTGCAGGCTCTGCACGAGGCACACCCCGGCATCGTGCGGATGAAAGCCCTCGCCCGGAGCTACGTCTGGTGGCCAGGCATCGATGGGGAAATAGAGGCCTGGGTGAAGCGTTGCCAGATCTGTCAAGAAGTCCGGCCAAGCCCACCATGTGCACCCACCCAGGCATGGGAATCAACAAGGACCCCGTGGTCCCGGCTCCACATCGACTTCGCCGGGCCCTTCCACGGGTTAACATTCCTGGTCACCGTGGACGCGTACTCCAAGTGGCTGGAGGTGAGTCCAGTCTCCTCCACCTCCGCAAGCGCCACCATCCGAGCCCTCCGGAAGATATTTGCCACGCATGGCTTGCCGGACACCATCGTCTCCGACAACGGCCCGGCGTTCACATCCGAGGAATTCCAGCGGTTCCTGCGGGACAACTTGATCCGGCATATCAGGTCAGCGCCCTTCCACCCTGCCACGAACGGCCAAGCGGAACGCATGGTCCGCACGGCTAAGGAAGCTTTAAGCCGCCTGACCGAGGGGGACTGGGAGTCACGCATAGCCCGGTTCTTGCTGGCGAACCGGACAACACCCAACCCGGTCAGTGGCCACTGCCCCGCGGAGCTTCTCATGGGCCGGCGACCCGCCATCCTCCTGGACCGCCTGCACCCCGACAGGGCTCCAACAGGACGGAACTGGGTCGAGGACCGGGAGGCACCACGGGGCTTCTTCCCAGAGGACCCGGTGTTCGCAAGGAACTATGGCCGAGGCCCGGAGTGGATAGCAGGAAAGGTAATCCGCCCCACCGGCCCTGTCTCCTATGAGGTGTCGACAGATGACGGGCAGGTTCTGCGGCGCCACGTGGACCAGCTGAGGCGGCGCCTACTTCCAACGGTAGGAGACCAGGGAAACCAAGGGGAGGTGGAGCAGGCCCCACGAGAAGCTGAGGGAGAGCCCGAGGCGGAACGAGACCGCAGAGAGGCGGACCCCAGCGACGGGCAGCTCAGTATGCCCGAGGCCTCATCAGCCGAGGGCCAGACGGCGCACCCTTCCCCAGCGGAAGGAGGTGAGGGGGCAGGCCCCGCCACACCACCAAGACTTGGCTGCGGAGAAACCCCAACGCCTACACCACAACGGTCCACCAGGGAACGCAGAGCCCCCGCATACCTGAAGGACTATGTCACCTAGACAGGATCGGGACTATGGGGGGAGGGGTGTTGTGTCTGCAGACAACATCGTGCCATCAACGAAGAGCCAGAGCTTGAGTACCTGAGAACAATGGGACTGAGGTTCCTGGCTCCCGCGTAGGGGGACCAATGGGAACGGCGGCGGGAATTCAAACCCGCCAATGGTACCAGGGGGCGGCCCCTCCCTAATGTATATAGTTGGCCTCCGGGCCAGTTATCAGTGTCTCGTGTTGTATAATAGTGAACCATGCTGATCACTACATCGCTGTCTGTGGTTTCTTTATGCGTCTAACCCACTATACAACACAGCGCGGCGGCCTCGTTCAGCAGAAGGTGCTGCTGTGCATGTGGCCCAGGGCTGGCGGGAGCCACGAACAAGAGGGCGGCCAGGGAAGGCTGCAGCTGGGCCACTGAGTGATGGCCTGCTGTTCGCCAAGGGCGGCGCAGGCCCTTCTACTGGCTCCTCAGACCATTTCAAAACAGCAACAACAGACTGCTCTGAAGAAGACCTTCATAGTCAGGTTGTTCCCAACCCACCAATTTCACTTCCCTCCGCCTCTTCCCAGCACGGGTGAGGCCTTTTCTCCCAGGCGCACCCTCCCGTGATCAGGTAGCAGGGAAGAAACCGCAGCCACTTGCCCAGGGCCCCCAAAGAAGGCCTTTCACTTGTCGGGTGCCAAGGGGACAAGGGCTCGCGCTTCCTGATGCGTCTGAGGCTTTCTTGCAAGTTCAACAGAGACATCCTCACTGAGGTGCCCTTGGGGGGGGAGGCAGGAGTGGCATGGCAGTGGCCAGTGGGGACTCTCCCTGCCACCGCCACCAGTCCTGAGTGCTGAGCGAGGCTGCGCTGCTGGCCTGGCCCTGCCACCAATGACCTCGGGAGGGACGCCCTGCCTCTTCCCCCCCAAGGCGGGTGGGTGTGCGGGCAGGCGAGTGAGCTGCACCGCCACCTCCTGTGACCCAGCCAGGCATTTTTGGCGGCAGCGGCAGGGAGGCGGCAGTGGCAGGGACCCTCGGGGGGGGAGAGGCAGGGGCAGCATGGTGGGGTCTCCAGGCCCCACTGAGAGGTTGGCATCTGCGTCTGCCTAGGGCACAGAGCCACCTCGAGCCGGCCCTGACAGCCAATCACTCTCAGCCCTGATCTGGATAGCTCAGGCAAGCCCAATCTTGTCAGATCTCAGAAGCTAAGCAGGGTAGACTCTGGCAAGTTCTTGGATGGGAGACCTCCTTGAAATACCAGAGGCAGGAGGTGGGGGCAGGCTTCATTCAGCCACCTCTGTGAATATCCTCCAGGCCCCCAGTACAGGTCAGTCACCAGAGGTTGCTGTGACTTCCAGGTGCATACACACTCACACGCACACATGCACACACATGCACACACTCATGCAAATATGAAAAATATAGACACACACACAAACCAATCACTCTCACAGCTGCGTTGTTGTCCAAGCCACAACTGAAAATGCCTTGGTGCTGATTTTGCATCTATCTCATTGGCAGCATTCAGCATTATGCAAAGCTGTTGCTTGGGTCATCACTTTGGGGCATTCTCACAATTTACTGGATTGCTGGAAGTCAGAGGCAGGTCAGGCATCACTTAAAATCAGCTACATTTTGAATGTTTGCTTTTGTGCCTGTGCTGAGTTGGCAAAATAATTGACAAAATATCTGTGATCCTCTTTAAAATGCTTGATGACTACAGTTGACTTTGGCAGTCAGACAGGCCAAATGGACAAGTTTGAAAGATGGGCATGATCAGGATAATGTGGTTCAGTTTGATTCATGGTTTGCCTGGTTCACGCACCATGAACCATCATGAACTTTTAGGGGCCAAACGAACCAGTTAGGTTTGTGAGGTTTTTGATCCAGTAGAATACCCCCCTGGCTTTCTAGAGACATCAAACTCACAGAGGATCTCTGGCAGACTCTCCCGTACCTGCCCCCCAAGTTTGGTGAGGATTGGGTTTATGGGGTCCAAATTACAGTGCCCCAAAGAAGGTGCCCTCAGGAGAGTGCTTTGTGGGGAAATAGCCACCATCACTTCCCCAGAAAGCACTTTCCTGGGAGCACCTTCTTTGGGGGAACTGTAACTCTAACCTAGTACATCCAATCATCACCAAACTTGGAGGGCAGGTACAGGAGAGTCAGCCAGAGATCCCCTGTGAGTTTGGTGGCTCTAGCTTGTATAGGATCCATTGTATACACTCCTGAACCTCCTAAATCTGCACCTGTCAAAATGTTGACAGGCACAAGTTCAGAAGTGGATAGAACAGATCCTGTGCAAGCTGGAGACCTCAGAGTCACAGGGGACCTCCCCCAGATGCTCCTCTACATGCCCTCCAAGTGCCATCCATGTTGCTTTGAAGTTTCATAAACATTTAGATTGAACAGAGACAGTCTGACTATAAATTTATCCATTCACAAACCAGCAGGAACCTCCACAAACAGTTTGAAAGTTAGTGGAAAGTTCAGGCCAGTTGACCTACCATGAACTTCACTTTGTGAACCACGAACTGGCCAAAATTCATCATGAACTTTAGTATGTGAGCCGGTTCATACCAGGCTTCCAGCTTTCCCCCACATAGACACATAGTACTATGACACAGGGTTGAGACAGCCAAGAAAATACAGACAGCTGTGGGAAGAGCTCAATAAAAAGACAGTATTAACATTTATTGTTTGTGGGTGCTGCACAATTTGTAATCAGTGTGACTCAAGCAGAAGAGTTACATAGAGCTAATGCAGGAATTCAATTGCTGATCCATTTATTCCCTGTATGAATTAAGAATGTGCCTGTATTACAGTGGCTATCTTCTGTAAAGGGTAATTGAGATGAATTAGGGGGTTGGAGCACCTTTCCTAAGTAGAAAGGCTGAAGAGTCTGGGACTATTCAATTTAGAAAAGAGACTAAGGGGGGACAAGATAGACTCTATAGTGGTTTATGAAATTATGCATAGAGTGGAGAGAGTTGACAAAGAGAATTTTTTTCTCCCTTTCCTAAAATACTAGAACTTGAGGGCTTCCAATGAAGCTGATGGCCAGTAGATTCAGGACCGATAAAAGGAAATACTCTATACATAGATAGTGATTAAAATGTGGAATTCGCTGCCAGAGGATGTAGTGACGGCTACAGGAATAAACAGCTTTAAAAGGGGAGTAGACAGATTCATGGAGAATAGGTCTGTCAGTGGCTACTAGCCATAGTGACTGTTCCAGCCATGACTTTTCAAGTTCATACCATGTGATACAGTATCAACAGGGTTACTTATTCCTTAGCAACTGCTAGTGACATAGGCTGTGAATATTGGCAGTGATGGCACTATATCATATGATAAGACTATTTGTATGTTATGGCTCATATGTATTCACAAATCACGTTTTCATAGCTTTTCTACTCCCCTTCACCTATTTGGTATGACATATTTTTTACAGTATCACTAGACATTACCATGACTTCCACAATTTTTATAGAATATGCTCCAAAATTGATCCACATTCAGACTTAACCAAGTGCATGATTGATCACACAAATTTAGAAGTTCTGAATCACTGGCTTTTGCTTCCCATTCTTCTATTTGTATCACCATATAACCTCATGGTGTTTGACTTCATCTTTTTAATACTTACAGTTATGTTTCATTACACTATTGATACTTAAAAAGCCATTTTAATTCTCAGATTAAACAGTGTTCCATGAACCTTACACACATTGCCTCAAATCAGACTAGTGTGGCACTTGAAAGGATCTGCAAAGTGGAAACAGGTGTAGTCAACGGCTTAAATGCTTTGAAAATTGTTTGACACATGCTGCAGTAGCTTAATTCACCGTCAAAATTTGAACATTTGCATAACCAAAGTGAGTTCATAAATCATTTCAGACAGCAGAATTGTTGTCTTACCTCTTTTCAGACTGATGGAAATGAATAATGGCAAAGTATTAACTACATGACAAAGCACAGTAGAAATATACTGAGTTTATAACTACATCTGATCATTATAGCAATTTAAACATATAATAACTCAACATAAACATATTTAAACATATAATAACTAAAATAACTACTTCTTGCTACTTTGGGGTATTCTGAGGGTTTTTTTGACCAAATTGTCAGAATCATCAAGCAGTCTTGTAACAGATATTTCCTGAATGTAGAAAGGGCAACAAAGGATAGGGCATAATCTAAACATAGTGCATAAGAACAAAAGGAGAGCCCTGCTGGATCAGACTAATGATCCATTTGGTCCATCTAGTCCAGCATTCTGTCTTACCTAGTGGCCGACCAGTTCCTCTGGAGGTTCAACAACAAGACATGGAGGCTGAGGCCTTTACCTGATATTGCCTCCTGGCTCTGGGATTCAGAAGTTAACTGCCTCTGAATGTGGAGGTTTCCTTTAGTCGCCATGGCTAGTAGCCACTGATAGACCTATCCTCCATAAATGATAAATCTAATCCCTTTTTAAAGCTGTCTATGCTTGCAGGCATCCATTGACAGATGCTTGCAGGCATCACTACATCCTCTAATACTGAAATGACCCAAGATTTTTTTTTAAAAAAACTATAGGCATATTAAATGATGTCTGAAGTCACTTGTGTAACCTAATCCTATGCTAGAGCTGCCAGGTCCCTGCGGAGGTGGGGGTTTGCCAGCTCAAAGGGCCCCCAACTCACTGGCCGGGATCTGGCTGGCGGGGAGAACCCCACAACCAAAGTGCCTGGATCGGACCGACATGCCCGGTGTGATGACATCACCTGGAGGTGACATCATCACGCTGGGCACATCGCTGGGGAGATGCTGTAGCATTCAGCCTGAAATCTCTATAGTATCATAGAATTTTCAAGCCGAATGCTAGAGCATCCACTGGCGGTGTGCACACACACGAATGTCCTGGACTTCTCCCCCCACTGCAACAGGTAAGAGACCTGGCAACCCTATCCTATGAACATATAGTCAAAAGCAAGTCCAACTATGTTCAATGGGATTATTCCCAAGAACAGTCATTTAGCCTTATCATGCATATTTATTTAAAGGCCATACTGATTTCCAAATCTTCCTTTGGAGGTAGATTCCTTCCATTGGAAAGGAAAGTGACCTATTGGATCCAACCTAATCAGACTTCCTTCAAAATAAACGTGAATAGGATTACAGCCTTAGTCTATAATGTAAGCACATATAGTAAAACACCAAACTGACCACAATAGGGTTTGCTTCTGAGTAAATGTGTTTACGATTATGTAGTAAAGCAGACCCAAAGAAAATGTAAACTATAAGTTCATTCCGCTGTTATAAAAACCCAAATACTAAACAAGCAACTTATTAATTAGAACATAAGAGAAACCATGTTGGATCAGTCCAGTGGAACATCCAGTCCAACACTGCATTACAGTGGCCAAAACCCAGATGCCAGCGGGGCCAGAACTCCAGAAGCTCTCCCACTATTGCTCCCCAAGCACCAAGAATACAGACCATCACTGCCCCAGACATAGTGTTCCATCTATACCTTGAGCCTAATAGCCACTGAAGGACCTCTGCTCCACATGTTTATCCAATTCCCTCTTGAAGATTCTAACTGTTACCACTTCCTGTGGCATTGCCTTTCATCTGCTACAATGCATATTTAAGAAGCAACATTTTACCTCTTGACTAAAATAAGAAAACTTTTTCTGGCCATTATTTGCTACACTTCAGAAATGTGGCCTTTATTCTATAGCAGGAATGGTATTATTGGAAATACAAAGACTGCTTTTGCCATACTTCAAAGCTTATATAAATGCAAGTAGAGGCCTGAAGCACTTTCCACCGATATCCTATTGTCAGTTCGAGGCCCAAGTGATTTTGTAAAACTGAACAGATATGCAATTTAGTAACTATGGATATTCTCCCATTTCATGACCTTTCTAGAATCATGTATAAATCAAACATACTATATGCAATACAAATGCCTACAATTTATTGTCAAGGAAAAAACAATGAGTCACCCAGTCTGTGCCTAGCTTATATATCGTTCTACACCCAGCACAATGAGGTTTCTATTATTCTCATCTCCATGGACTCTTCTTTTGGAGAAATTATGAAAAAAAACCCATCTGTCATACAGGCTGACCTCCCATGGCATTTTTTGCCCTGGAGATCTGATACTGTTCTGTTTGGGACAGGTATTAACTGTGTTTTATTCCTTGTTTATCAATATATTCTGGACTATGGACTACAAACCTCTTCTTGAACAGTACTGAGTACTGACAATGACGGCTCCAAATCCTTTATTGTATGAACCATTTTGATTGCTTGTTTGCTTGGGATAAAGAACAGAATATGCTTTGCTGATCCATTAGAGAAGGGATATTTAACTGCACCTCCCTCTGGTTTCTGAAGTTTTAAAAGTGGTCCTATTCAGGAATCCTTGCTTTCTCTCTGCACTGACTTCATTTGCCTGCAGTAATATGAATTCTATAAATTCTATGAAGCCATGTCACCAGGCCTGTAGCCAGGATTTGTTAATTTGGGGGGCCTTTTAAAAGTCAGGAGGCACTGGAATAAAAATAAAACTTAAAAACTCACATAAACTTGCTGGCCCCTGCCCCAGCTGGTCTTCCCATGTGGTGAGAGTCAGAAGGAAACTGTGGTGGATGGGGAATTCTTGGGAGAAAGTTGGGGGAGCTGGACCCCAGGAGGCCCCACTGTAGCTATGGGCTTGCATGTTGCTTTGCAATATTATGTCAGTAGTTATGAGAACCCCAGTTGGTTTGAATTTTTTATATCTCTAATCCAGTAAAACAATGGAAAAGGAGCAGTAATTAAAAAAAAGAAAGCATCATCAGCTAGAGTAAAGAATGTCTGCAAACAGAATCTGAAACAAGTGAATATTCTCCCAATTAATCATTTTAGGAGATATTTCTGCCTGTCTTCCTTCCTCTCTTGCTTTCCAAGAAGCCTTTTATTTTAATCTGAACATCTGGCAAAGTCTTAATGATAAATGTTGAAAGCAGAAACAAATTAATTTTTGTTTTCTATTCCAATTACTGAGAAAAAACACTATGCACTTTTCTTATTGGAGGGTTAGGCAGTGTCTAGAAAATATGGTTGGGAGTGGGGGCTTTAAGAATATTTAAATAAAACACTGTAGCAAACCATTTTCACCATTTGAAAAAAAAGTAACTGTAAAGAAATTTTGTGTCTTTCGGGAGCCCTCGGAACCCCACTGGTGTGGCTTTGCTCTGTGTCCTATAGACAATATCGGGTTATAAACATAACAATTAAAATATTAAATTAACAATTAAAATAGTAAATTAACATAAAATATGTGATAGCATACAAGTTGCTTAGAAGAACGGCAAGATAAAACGTACTAAGCAGATAGCTGCAGTCCTAAAGACTCCTTGCCTACCAATATGACTTACATGTTAACTGGATGGTATATTTGTTTCTCCCTTCCCCATTTTTTCCTTACACCAGCCCTATGAGGAGGTAAATTAGGTTGAGAGAATTTGACAGGCTCAAGATTGCCCAACAAGTTTAGCATAAGGATTTGAACCCAGTACTGCAATCCTGGAGCCCCTGGAGCTCAGAAGTAGACCCCTGGATCTCAGTAGAACTTAACCCCAAGCAAATGTGTTTAGGAGTACAGTCTTAGATTTGGATCTACCAGAGTGCTTCTGCAGGCAGAAGAATTTCTGTTTACGGAGTGTGATTTCCTTTCCTTCTCTCTCCCAAAGCATCCCCAAATGCCCCATGAAACACTGCTCACAGGAACAGCATTGTTGGGGGAGAGTGGATTTTGGGTGCAATAAGGTAGGGAGAAACTTGTGTTCCATGGGCAAAAATCCTTTCATGTGCTGGCAGAGCATTATTCTACAGGATCATGTGCAACATACAGTGGTCATGATACAGCCAAAAATAAATGCTTCTAAACATCATTGATTTCAGTGGAAGAATTATACATATTTTCTTTTGAAATCAATGGGAAGTTGCCTTTTAATCACTCCTCCATTAATTCAGTACAATACACTTCTCTTTGCAGCCTGGCTGGGATGATAATTAAATAAATATATCTGTCTCAAAGAAAAACACGGTAAGTAAATTTGGCCTTATTAGAATGATGGATCACAAGTAGCTTTGTTATTTCTTTCTCAAGCCCAAAGTCAACTGTGTTTTTATGCTAAAGACATAAAGCAATACAATGATGTATTGCTTCAGGCTAAATTTAACTTGCCCATTGATGTAAGTGTCTTTAGCTATAACCAAACAATTGATATCTCTACATCTACTTAATCTCTTGTTTTGACATTTTAAAAAATGATTCTGTAAAAGGAAGCAGGAAGGGTTGCATATGACTGACTTATTATACATGCAACCTGTTTGATCTTTTCATTCTCTTTATGAAATGTATAATCTGCTTGTGTAAAATACAGATGTGAAAAAGCATGTGCGTGCACAGCTAAATAAACCCCGCTGAGAAATAAATATTTCTGCAGCTTTAATGGGATTCCTCACCATAGCTTAATTTTAGCCAGCAGCAGCAGACTATTGGGAAACAGAAACTGATAAAGTTAGAACCAAAGCTGCATATACAGAAGATGCACTTTTTCTTGGAAAGCAAGGGAATCCGAGAGAGAATATAAAGGGGGGGGGGAGAGATGCTCACATTCAGTCATAGATATGTTGTCTACGATTGTTTCAGTTTACATGCAATTAAAAGAATGTAAAGAATTTTTTATTCCCAAGGAAAGAAAAAGCAGCTTTGGACGGAATTAAGTTTAAATGGATCTGACATTCAGTTATAACAGAAGCTTGGAAAAGGAATGCAAAGACTTGTGTTCTGATTCCTCTCTTTTGCAAATAATCCCATGTGAAACAGGGGCACAGGGATTTCATCTGTGCTTTCTTCTGAATTGTGACTTTCTGTGCATGCACCTGAGCTTCTCATACCTCCACTCCACCAGAAGCTTCTTGGTGTACACTGAAAGCACAATTTTGGTTAGATCCTCTTAGCTTTTCTGCTGCAGCGGGGGGGGGGGGCAGCCTTGCCCAGTGTCCCCCCTCACTGCAGGCATATCCTGCCTGACTTTTTGTCCACCCACAATCACCAGCATATCCTCTGGGTGTTGTAACATGCATTTTTTTTTCAAAATCTTACATCAGCAGAAAAGTAGGTAGGATCCAACTAAGAATATACAGCTTAATCAATTGAAAATAGCAAACTGGAAATGTTTAACAAATTGACTGTCCTAATATTATAGTCTGATAACTGCCACTCAATATGTTTAATCAGGGCAGAAATTCCTCTGCCACAGTTATTTATATTTCACTTTTCTGTTCAAAAAATGATACCTACAGTGGAGTATAATGGATATAAAACATACAAATAACATACACATATCAAGACTGTCAATCAGTTAACTAACAGAACTATACCAGGTTTCCACTCCTTTTACAGATGAATGACTCAGTAGTGGGGCTGAGATCCTGAAGCTGCAAACTGGTGCTGTCTTCCCATCCAGGGCCAGACTTTTTTACCTGTTCGGCCCTGGATGGCAATGTTTGCTCAGGTGGAAAGCAGAACCAGGCTGCCATTCCTTCTTAAATGCTTGAGTAGCTGGGGGGAGGGGGGCTGAGTGGCGGAAGATCTCAACTCAGTCCTGGATGTCAAGTTTCCCCCATAAAGCCCTCAAAGGAGGACAGGCTAAATAGTCAGGCCTGTGGATCCAGGATCAGCCCAGAATATAGACTGGTATTGAAACTGTTTGCATTCTTTAATTCTGTTTTGCTCTTTTACTGCAGTTTATTATATTTATCTCTCTTTTTGTTTGTTTAAATAGCATTTTTATTTTTATAAGACATTTTGGTTTACAAGCCAAGAAATGCCTAAATAAATAGAGATGCTCATCTTTTTTCCCTCCTGTGCTAATAGTAGAACTTCAAAGCTGTGCAGGGATGGTAGGTTTCAAATCCCCCATGCATTCCTTTTGTGGGCCTGATCAGGACTGGGGCTGTATACCCTGGAGCTCTGTCCCATATAGTTTCATCAAAAAATGACATATTTCATCCATTCAGATAATATGTGCCATACTCTAAGCAAAAAAAAAAAAAAACCCTCCAAATTTCTGGATAATACAGCATGATTTTAGTCCCTACTTTATGACTGCAGCCAAATGCAAATGTTCTGTAGCAGCTACAGGAATCCAGTGCATACAATAGTACCGTATTCTTTTCAGACTTCAAAATGCACTTAATATACAACAGGAATATGGCTCCTTATGATTGTGGAGCCTAGCAACAATCGCGGGCAGGGGCCACTTTGCCTCCCCCAGAAAGAGGGAGGGGCATGTGACCAGCGATGCCAGCATCACAGCATCACTGTGAAGAGGTGGAGCCAGTGGGGATTTAAGCCCTTCCTTTTTTGTTGCATGCTCAGCAGAAGGCTAGAACAGGCCTTGGTGTTGTATGTCAACCTGTAATCAGTGACAACGAGGATTCCTCAGACCTGGCTGTAGCTGGTCCTGAGCCAGTGGATGAGCAACAAGAGACTGAGTTACTGACTGATCATAACTCACAGCCCACAGCTGCAGCCAAGCCAACACCCTGCAGCTCTGAATTGGGAAACAAGCCTGCAGAGGTAACTGCCAGCCCACCTGGGTCCCCCGCACCCATGCAGCGCCAGCGCTATCAGCAGGCAAGGAGAAGTAGTGCATGTCTCCTGATCCATCGTCAGCTGTCAACTGTGGAGATAGATAAGTAGTTTATAGATGACTGCCAAGTAATTGGCTGTGAGTATGGTTCATTAAGGCTTAGCTACAAAATCAGCAAAGAAAAGCAACAGTTTGTGGATGCAACAAGTACACTTTGTTACTGAGCAACTGAACTTGCTGTTACTGGATCTCTGAAACCTTGAACCCTGAGCTGGGCGTGGATGACTGGCTTTTTTGGAGTCCCTGACCCTGGACTGGACTTAAACATGCTGCCTGGACCCCTTGACCCTAGACTGGACTTTGTTAACCTGCTCTCTGGAACCACTGATTTTGGACTGGACTTTGGTTACTCTCTCTGTGTAATCTCTGCCTTTGGACTGCCCTGCTGAATACCAGCACTTGCCCCACTGGAGGACTGGGCCAGTACACTTGGACACAGGAAAATAGGAACAGGCCTTGGCCTACCAGTGGCAATTGTGGTGGCTTCCATTGGGCTGCAGTTGGGATGGGCCCACAGCCTCCATGGTGGTGGCCCGCTCAGAGCAATTATTTCTATAGGGCTGTAGCAGCCTTCCTGGGGCAGCGGTTGACATGGGGCCATGACCTATGCAGTGGCAGTGGCCTCCCTGGGGTGGCGGTTTCACACACAGCAGTGGTGCAGCTGCATTCTCGGGTGCCCAGCAGCCAAAGGTTTGAGCCAGAGCACAAGCCAGGCCTGTGAGCCCTGGATTGGGGACCTATACAAGAGGCCAGGGCTCAGCAGTAGGTATGAGTGGGGAATAAAGGCCAGTAACCTTGGGAGCAGCATTGGGTGGACATTGTTGTGTCCGCAGACTGCCACCAGGAGTCTGCGGCCTCAGTCCTTAGCTTGGTTCCAAGCACAATAGGAGATAAGGATCCTAGGCCACCCTTAGTCCTCCAGTAGGACCTTTGGCAGGAGATTCAACCCCCCCAATGGAACTGTGGGTGTGTCTGGGAGAGGTGTATATAGTTGGCCCTTGCCAGGCCATGTGTGTTTTTTGTGTGAAGTACAATAAATGTGTGTTGTTTAGCATGTCATAGTCCAAGACTCCATGCTGCGAATCCAGTACTTTACAATGATGACAAAGGTGAGATCCTGTGAGCGATCCTACTCTTCACCCCGCACAGCACCGGGCATTGATCCAGTGGAAGCTGTCGTGCCCCGCACCACTCCCGAGCAGCACTGCACTGCTCCCCACTCCCCTGGACACCGCTCCCTGCTCCGTGCAAGAGTCATGTCTGTCACTCCAGGACACCTCGAGGTCTTCAACCCCACACACCCCAAGTTCTGGGAGTCATGGGTAGACCAGCTAACGTGTTTCTTCACCTACAACGCGGTTACCAATGCAGGCAAAAAATGGCATATGTGGAGTGGCCACTCATTAGCACATGTGGAGTGGCCACCACTCGGCTACCAAAAAGCCTCCTGGCACCCAAGGCGCTCATGGACAATATATTGTCAAGGCCTTAACGAAGCTCTGTGTGCCCAAGCCCACAACAGTGGCCAAATGAATGAACTTCCAAGCGTGCCTCCAGAAGCCCAGTGAAATGGCCACCGCCTTCATGGCTGACTTCCACCAAAACGTGATGGATTGTGGGTTCACGAAGGTAGAGGAGAACATCTTGACACAGTTCATCTGGGGCCTGCAAGATGCCAAACTCCATTGCAAATTGGTTGGCACCACCGCCCTCAAAATTGAGGATGCCCTACAGACAGATGAGGCATCCCATCATGACCATCCACCATCAGCTGCACACTTCATGTTACCCAAAGTGGCGCCTGACAACTCAGATGAAGAAGAAGTCCAGCTCATCCACCCCTCCAACTGCAGGAAGCCACCCTTACCCACCAGAGCGACCGGACACCCAGACAAGACTGTCAGCCGAGCATCGTGTGCCAGCTGCAGAGACATACAGGAATGCAATATGCCACACATGTGGGAAGCAAAGACACCTAGCACACGCTTCCAGGTTCAAAGGTGCCTGGGCTCCGAACACACAGCTGCCTCAACGCCTCTGGGTCGCGATGCACTATGAGGCCACCACAGACACAGAGGAACTGTACCTTCTCATGAGCCAACCTGGAGTACTACATCTCCCCAGCCAGACGGCAGCCCCAAAAATACAGGTCCAGGTTCTAATTGAGGGGTTCCCCTGCTCCATGGAGTTAGACTCTGGGTCTGCAGCATCCATCATCTTGGTGGAAACGCTTAAAAGACTTTGTCCAAATGGGGGGCCCCTCCTGTGTCCCTTGCCCTTGAACTTGGTGGACTTTCAAAGGAATCCAGTCCCTATATGGGGTGTGAGGGCCTTCCGGGTACAGTATCGGGGGTTCAAAGGCTATCTGGACTTAATGGTAGTGGAAGGAAACCTGGTCAGCCTCCTGGAATGGGCTTGGTTCACTCCACTGGGCATCACGATCGGGGGGAGGGGGTGAAGCACTGCACCCCAAGAGACTTTAGTGATGTTTGCAGGGAATTCCCTGCAGTGTTTGATGAGATGTTACACGGGGGCCCCGGTTTCCTTACAACTTGACCCTAAGGTGGTTCCGCATGTGGTTCCAAAACACCCCGTTTGCCCTACGGCCAAAAATTGACACGGAGCTGGACTGCTTGGTGGCACAAGGGGTCCTAGAACCAGTCTCCCATGCGGCGTAGGAAACCACCATAGTCACCCCCATGAAGCCCAACAGCTATGTCCACATCTGCATGGACTATAAATGCACCTTGAACAAGGCTTTGCAGGACCATGCATAGTAAGTCACATGTTAACCACTTTAGCAGAGGCCAAAATCTTTGGCAAGTTGGACCTTGCCCAGGCATACCAACAGCTTCCAGTCGATGATGCCACAGCTGCCCCACAGACCATAGTCACCCACCGGGGGGTGTTCAAAGTGAAACGGCTGCAGTTCGGGGTGTGTGTGGCTCCAGGGATCTTCCAGCATTTAATGGACTCTCTTTTAAAAGGGATCCCTGGAGTGACACCATTTTTTGATGACGTCCTCATTGCCGCAGCGACCCTGGATGACTTCACCACCTGTCTCTGTGCTATCCTCCGCCGCTTCAACAAGGCCGGCCTGAAGGTCAAGCGGGAAAAGTGCCAGGTATGGGTCCCCAAAGTGGATTTCTTGGGGTTCCAGGTCGATGTGTCCAGACTCCACCTGGTGAGGGACAAGGTCAAGGCCATCATGGAGGCCCCATCGCCCAAGTCCAAGGCAGAACTTCAGGCATTCCTCAGGCTACTGATTTTTTATCACACCTTCCTTCCTCACAAAGCAGCAGTGATGGAGCTGCTGCACAGATTATTGGACAAAATGGCGCCGTGGTCCTGGGGTCCCTGGAAGTCCACAGCATTCCAGGGAGTCAAGGCGCTCTTGATCTCCAATGAGGTGCTGGCACATGTTGATGAATCCCTGCCAGTGATTCTTGCCTGCGATGCCTCCCCTTATGGTGTGGTCGGCGTTTTGGGCCACCAGCTCCCTGATGGCCGTGAGCTGCCAGTGGCCTACTACTCCCGGACCACCGAGAAAAATTATGCCCAGATTGACCAGGAGGGCCTGGTGATTATTGCTGGGGTCAAAAAGTTTCATGACTTTTTGTATGGGTGGCCCTTCACTATTGCGACGGACCACTGGTTGCTCCTCGGACTCTTTGCGGCTGACAAACAGACTCCCTAGGTGCTTCACCCTGGGTCCTCCAGTGGTCCCTCATCTTGGCAGGTTACAACTACCACCTGGAACACTGCCCAGGAAAGGCAAAGGGGCATGCCAATGCCCTCAGCAGGCTGCCGCTCCCTTCCATTGATGCCAACCCGACTCCTGCTCATAGGGTCCTCCTACTTGAGGACCTTCCTGAGCCACACCTGCAGGCCACAGATGTCGCTGGACACTCAGCCCATGACCCTGTCATCTCCTGGGGTTTGGGCTGGGTGTTGAGGGGGTGGCCCATGGCCTCCGTGGGTCCAGAATTCACAGCCTTCGCCACTCGCAAGAACAAACTGTCAGCCTACAAGGGGGCCCTACTGTGGGGGGATAGGGTGATCATCCCCAATGCCCTGTGACAACGTGTCCTCATTGCACTCAATGAGGCCCACCCGGGAATAGTCTGAATGAAGGCCCTGGCCTGGAGCTATGTCTGGTGGCCAGGGATCGCTGTAGAGATCGAATCCTGGGTGCAAAGGTGTCAGATGTGCCAGGAGGTCCTGCCAAATCCGCCGAGCACACCCACTCAGTCCTGGGAGTCCACCCACAAGCTGTGGTCCCGGCTTCACATAGATTTCACCCGGCCATTTCAAGGACTGGTCTTCTTAGTCACCGTGGACTCGTACTCCAAATGGTTGGAGATTAGCCCCGTCACCAACACGTCCTCAAAGGCAGTCATCCATGCCCTGCTCCAGATCTTCGTGACCCATGGGCTGCTGGACATGATAGTCTCTGACAGCAGAGCACCGTTTACTTCAGAGAAGTTCCAGGAGTTCCTCCAGAGGAACTTAATCCAGCATGTGAGGTCCGCACCCTTCCACACCACTACGAACAGACAAGTGGAGCAGATGGTGTGAATGGTAAAGGAAGCCCTCAGCAGGATCGCAGGTGGGGACTGGGAGTTCCGACTAGCCCGTTTCCTTCTAACCCAGCAGACCATGCCTAACCCCATCAACAGCCGTTGCCCTGCTGAGCTCCTGATGGGTCGCCGCCCCACCATTCTGCTGGACCGGCTGCATGCCGGAGTCATGAAGGTTGGTCGAACAAAGGGAGGCTCCTTGAGGGTTATTCCCAGAAGACCCCATCTTCATCTAGAACTTTGGGAAGGGACCCCCGTGGTTGGTGGGCCGGGTAGTTAGGCCAACTGGCCCAGTCTCCTATGAAGTATCCACTGACGACGGCCAGCTCCTCAAGAAGCATGTGGACCAGCTACGGTGGCAACAGCTCCTGGCAGAGAAAGAGGCCCCACCATGGCCCGTGGGACCGGGGAGCTACACCCCAGAGGCAAGAGTAAGCGAAAGTCCACCTGCCCCAATCGAGGCCCCAATGGCCGTGGCGCCACCTGAGCTGCCAGCCCCAGAAGAGGTGTTGCTCCCACTGCCGCAGAGTATCCAGCCTGGAGCTGGTCGCAAGTGACCCCATCCCAGCACCCCAGCATTCCCTACGAGAGCGCCGGTCGCCAGCCTACCTACAGGATTATGTGACTTAGGTTGGTTCTGAACTATAGGGGGAGGGGTGTTGTGTCTGTGGACCGCTACCAGGGGTCCATGGCCTCAGTCCTTAGCTTGGTTCCAAACACAATAGGGGACAAGGATCCTGAGCCACCCTTAGTCCTCCAATAGGACCTTTGGCGAGAGATTCAAACCCTCAGTGGAACTGTGGGTGTGTCTGGGTACAGTGTATATAGTCAGCCCTTGCCAGGCCGTGTGTGTCTTTTGTGTGAAGTACAATAAACGTGTGTTGTTTAGCATATCATAGTCCAAGTGTCCACGCTGTGAACCCAGTACTTTACAGACATCACAGCCTTTTCAGCCTTGGGAGAAGCGGAGGACTGGGTGACATTGTGTGGGGCCCAACAGGGCTGCAGATGACTGAGATGGGCCTGACACTCCATGGGCAAGCCAGTGGGGGGGCTTTGCTCATGGGGCATAGTTATTTTGGTAGGGGGCTTAGTGTAGCCTCAGGCCCACTTGGCATGGGGATGAAGAAGGGGCAGGGACACTCCAACGGCAAGCAGCCCATTCTGAAAGTGGCTCTGAAGGAGGTAGTACCTGCCCTTTCCTCAGATGATAAGGAGGAGGTCCATGACAAGCAGGCCATCTAGACAGGTTGAAGGTGCAGGACAGAGTATGGGTAGGCCTCTCGCCCCCACCGAGGTGGTGGGAGGGCAGCAAACCAGACTGGCTATCAATAGGAGGTTTCAAGCAGAGGTATTAGTGCACTTGTCTTCTTTGGAGAGCAGGTGTGGTGAGTCATCAGGGACCGAAGGAATGGCTGCAGTCACGACACACTGAGAGGAAGGACTGGGCAGGGAAGAGATCGATGCAGAGGCAGTGGCTGGATGGGATTCATGTGGTGTAAAGGAAAGTTCCTGCAGCTGAGGAGGGTAAGCAAGACTGAATGCATTTTGATGGGCCTGCATGGCCTTGAGGACCTGGGGTCAGCCTGCCGCCTCTGGATCCCCAGCCACCTCACAAGCACAAGACACACCATAGATGGGCATTAGGAACAGGGCAGCTAGCACCCCAGCCAGGGTGGGGGAGTGTTTCATTGCCACCCCCCAGGACCTGGGACCCCCTGGGGGGATTAGGGGTACTCCAGCCTATGGATGATATCCTATGAAGTGATCCCCATGAAAGCTTTGCCATTCAGCTTTCAGGCCATGCCTTTGGGGTATCATCTTTCATCTGCAACATGGGATAGCATATGCAGTGGAGAGTATATGGATGTGTTCACCCTTCTCTTTAGGGAGCTAGAGAAGAAAGATAAGGAGGATCTTGAAGAGAGTGACAAGGGGAAGCTGAAAAGGCATAGAGTGGATAGGACCAATGTTCACTTTACACCGTGGAATCTTGTGAGCAAAAATTCTACTTTGTGAGCTACTGGCATTAAAGTTGTGAGCAAGTGATTTGGCTCCTGCACAAATTAGTTTGCTCTGGAGCCTTCCTTCCTGAGCTAAGACAAAAATGTGTGAACTGGAGGCTAAAAACTGTGAGCTAGCTCAGACTAACTCAGCTTAGAGGGAACACTGGATAGGACATGGGCTAATTGGTTGCCAGGGTTCTTAATTTACACTAGTATAGTAGTCGAAGCCCAGCCCTGGAAGGCGCTACCCTTGTTCCAGTATATGGACATACTTTACCGGGGGTATTCAGATTTTGTGGGCCCAGTGTGGCTCCAATATGATCAGGAGTTTCATATGCAGGCAGCCATGAATCCCACTTGGCACTGGGATCAGATTCATCTGCAATTGTGGATGCAGGTTATATCTCCAGTAAGGCCTATTGGCAGTGACAGGTCCAACAGTGGGCACATTGTGCACAGGCTCCCAAGTACCCAAGCAGGGCAGGCTGTTCAACAACACCTGCTTTGCTGGGAGTTTAGCTCCCAAGGGGAGTGTGTCCATGGGCCCTGCAGGTTCCAGCATAAGAAGAAGAAGAGGAGTTTGGATTTATACCCCACCCTTCACTGCCCAAAGGCGTCTCAGAGTGGCTTACAAACTCCTTTCCCTTCCCCTCCCCACAACAGACACCCTGTGAGGTAGGTGGGGCTGAGAGAACTCTAACACAAACTGTCCTTGAGAGAACAGCTGTGCCAGAGCTTGTGACTGACCCAAGGTCATATCAGCAGGTGCAAGTGGAGGAGTGGGGAATCAAACCCGGTTCTCCCAGATAAGAGTCCGCGCACTTAACCACTACACCAAACTGGCTCTCTGGACATAAGTGTCCCCTGGCCGTCTCCTGGCCCCCACACATTCACAGTGTGTCCTAGGGCAAAACTGTGGGCAGGGTTCAGGGAACAACAGGGGTAAGCGACCAAGCATGGGGATGCCAACCCACCTCCTGAAAAGGGGGCCCAACACAATTAAGCTGAAGGAGCTGGAGCACTGGTTGTGGTGTTATCCTAGATAGGATGAATGATTGTACTTGTTGGAAGGCTTTACCTATGGTCAGGGCTTTTTTTGTAGAAAAAGCCCAGCAGGAACTCATTAGCATAACAGGCCACACCCCCATGTTACCAGAAGTGTGGTCATCCAGCCACACCCAGTGTGGTCATCCAGCTTCTTATTCTGTTTACCTTCTTTGTTGTCAAAACCCGGGGGGGGGTGTTGTAGCAGGAACTTCTTTGCATGTTAGGCTACACAGCCCTAATGTAGCCAATTCTAATGAGTTTCTGCTGTTGGGTGTGGCCTGTTATGCTAATGAGTTCCTGCTGGGCATGGCCAACTTGGGAGCTAGCCGGAACTCTGTTCCTGTGCGTTCCTGCCCAAAAATAGCCCTGCCTATGGTTTTCAAATCCCATGTCAGGACCTGAGGAGGCCCTGTTGGACCAATAATCTGCACTTGGTTAGGGGAATGGAGCAGATTGAAAAGGAATGTAAGGAGGAGAAGGTACTGGGGCTCTTCCCTTCACCACCAGTGCCTAATCTGCACGTATCCCCACCAGGGGAGTTTTGCCTCATACATTATTTATCTTATACTAGGGGTGAGTCAGTGAATGACACAATACCTGAGCACTTGTGCTCAATCCGCTACATGTCATCTGATTGGGCTGTGCATATTGTGCAGCTCTGTGGTGTGGGCACTGAGCTGGCTAAGTGGGATATTAAATCTGCCTTCCACCTACTGCCGGTTCACCCCTCTGATTTCATGTTCTTGAGTTTTGCATTTGAAGGGCAGTTTTATATGGATCAGGCCCTGCCTATGGAATGATCTTTTTTGTGGGGGGGGGGCATTTGAGCATTTTACTTCCTTCTTGGAATGGGCCCTGCACTGGTCAATATGGCGCACCATCTGGATGATTTATTGTTTGTGAGTCCACAGGGCACCAGGCAGTGTAAAAAGTTGTTAGTTTTGTTAGTTTAGCAGGGTATCTGGAGGCCCCATTGGCCCATGACTTTTTTGGGTGTGGAACTGGATACATGGAGGCAGTCTTCTAACTTACCTAAGGAAAAGGTTGAGGACCTGAGGGTCAGCACTTCAAGTCCTTTAGGAAGCAGGTAGGGCTTTGACAGGTCTGGCCAATACCGGTAACACATTTGATGCAGTACCTCATTGACCTTAGGGGTAAAGGGATGGTGATTCAGTCCATCATGGGGAAACTAGAGGCCTTGGCATTTCTGAGCAAAGCTAGGGGGTTTAATGAAGTCACAGAGGACTTCCACATTTGGAATATGATGCAGGGATGGTCACATGAGTGGGGATTGCAGGCTGATAGGAAGGAGCCCATTTTCCCCACAGTTCTGAGGGGCCTGCAGGGGGCCACGGTGGCTATGAGGTCTGTCTTTTTCACACTGCGGCATTGGTGGCCTTTTGGGGATACTGCGTGTGAGTGAGTTGGTAGTGGGTTCATATAGTGACAGGTCAGGTAGGGCTCTGTGGCTACAGAACATTTGCTTTGTGGAGAGCAATGTCCACATCAGGGTCAGGCAGCCGAAAACTAATCAATGTAAAAAAAAGGAGTGGAGATTAAGGTAGACTCCTGTCTGGAGGTTGACTTTTGCCTGGTAGTGGCATTCCAGCAATACTTGCTGGTGACGGGTTTGGATGGGGGCATGGTGTTCTGGCACAGTGATGCTAGCCCACTGACCAAGTTTCAATTTTGGGCAGTTACCAGAAGGGCATTGGACACACTGGGGCTGGGTCAGTTTCAGTTTGGAACCCACTCCTTTAGAATTGGGACAGCCTCCATGGCAGCTGCTATGGGCTATTTAGCCCCAGACATTCAACTGCTGAGGTGTTGGAGGTCATGGCGCTACAAGTCTTTTATATTCATCTGCTTAATACTCTGAAGGATTAATGTTCTGCTGTTAATTGTGTTTTCTTTCTAGGTCTGGCTGGCTGCAAAAGTCACCATATGTGGCCACAGTATGGTCTTCTGGGTGGCCCACTGGGCCAGGAGGAGGCCCATTGGTTTGCAACTGGGGCTCAGCAAGTATGCTTCAGTGAGTGGTTGGGGCAATGGGTCTTGGGGTGGCCTGGCCTCCTCCTGTTGCTATTCAAAGGGAGGCAAGGCCTCTGCCTCATATATTGTTGATCCATTTGGGTGGAAATTATCTTGGCCTTGTAAAAGGGAAGGTCCTGGTAATTCAGGCAAAGGCTGACCTGGAGTTCATCAGGAGCAGGTGGCCTGCTATTTTGCCAAGCCGTGTGTGGCATGGCATGGGGGATCCTAGATGCTTGGACAGGGCTTGCTAGAAGATGAACAGGGAATTGGGAAATGTGATGGCAGGTGGATTGGGGCAATTCTTGCCTCACCCTGGGATACAGGCTGAATTGACTGTCCCTTACAGGGGTGATGGGGTACACTTATCTGGAAAGGACAATGATATATTTCTGGAGGATTTGCAACAAGGGCTGTGGGCAGCTTTAGGCTATCCAGTGAGTGCAAGGTCCTAAGCAGAAGCTTGCCCTTGGCAGTGGCAGTGGCGGTGGCAGGTTAGTGCAGGAAAAGGAAAAATCTTCCTTGTAGGGGGTCAAGGGGTCCATCAGGCTCAGCCTTCAGGTTTTGTGGCCCAGGGTGGGGGATGAGGACTGCTTTTGGGATTGCCCTGGCTAGGTCCTTCCCCTCTAAGTTTTGTGTCTTGAGGGGAGCTCCAGGGCAGCA
The DNA here is from genome assembly GCA_029375565.1 of Gekko gecko. Lineage (NCBI taxonomy): Eukaryota > Metazoa > Chordata > Lepidosauria > Squamata > Gekkonidae > Gekko > Gekko gecko. The sequence continues at coordinate 60,585,921 of JAPDNY010000004.1, forward strand.
CCCCACTTACTATGCCAGCTGGTGGTGAGCCAGAGGGATGTCTTACACCTGGGGCAAAGGTTGCTTGCCCATCATATGGCAGGGAAGTGGTCTAGAGTGACCCCTGGCCTTGACCTATTTCCACACTTGGGATTTGCTCTTGCAGCAAAAGTTGTAAATATTCAATAAAGTGGCCCAATCTGGTGTCTGTCTCTTTCTTCCAATGGGGGGGAGCATTTGCACATAGCCCATTCAGCTGAATAAAACAGCCTCCCCTGCTTGTGCTAAGCTAGGTTTGTACAGACATTAGAGCCCAAGCTCAATATATATTACTCGGGAGTAAATGTACACCAGTTGCCACACTGTAGTATATTCCTGTGGATGTTCCCCTCTGCAAACTGCAGAAATAAGTACAGAATGCATGAAACAGTCATCTGTAAAACCTAACGTGAAATATATTATTTTGAATCCAGGGTAATATGGCATATCAAGAACCATTCCCCCTTTTCTTGTTAAAGCTGGAAAGAATATTACAATTTAGACACATATTTTATTTCATACTCATTCCAGCTTTAATTGTAACAGACATGAAAAGAATATATAATCCTCAACATTCCCATGAGAACTTGCTTGTTTTGAAGATGTGGGAAAATTTATGTCAATGCTTTAATGAAAATAGGTTTTCATGAGTTGCTTTCATGAAAAAGTACTATACCCAAGTCACACAGAAAAGACATCCATCCACTCATAATTCTGAGCTGGATGGCCCCTGTAACAGAACAAGTAACTATCTCAGATAGAATCATATAGCTTTTTAAGAAATATTTTTCCCCACATTGATTTATTGAGCTACTGTATTTCAGTGATGTGCTGTAGGAAAAAAAAGAGCATTTGTAATCATAAACAAGAATATTCTGATATTCTTCTGTGCACATAATGCCAGCTATGTCTGCTTTTTGTTCAATTTCAGGCCCATATTGTTGGTGTGTAAGGGATGAGCAATTAACAGGAGAAGACTGAATGAAATTGGAGAGGAAGAGGTCAAAGAGAAGAATAAAAATTCTCCTCTTTCCAATGTTATTCTTGCTCTAGCTGAACCATGAACCAGTTTAGACAATTGATCTATCTAACTCACCTAAGTAATGGTGGTTTTTCAGAGTCTACAAGTGGAGACCCGCAAGAAACTTGCGGGATGGTCATCCCATTCCTCACACCTTTGCTTCCTCCCCTCTACCCTTACCTATCTCACACTCCTTCTCCCTTCTGGGGGTGGAGCCATAGACTCAACCCTCCAAAGCAGCCATTTTATCCAGGGGAACTGATCTCTGTCACCCGGACAACAGTTGTAATTCTGGGTGATCTCCAGCCCTCACCCAGAGGCTGGCAATGGTAGTTCTCATGGAGGAAATGGTTGGTTTGGAGGGTGGAGTCTATGGCATTATACCGGTCTGAAGTTCCTCCCCTCCTCAAACCCCACCATCCCCAGGATCCATCCCTTAAATGTCCAGGAATTTCCCAATCCAGAGTTGGCAACCCTATTTCCTTCCCACCCAACAGCCAACTTAACCTTTATCTGCCTTTATCTGTCTTCAGCTTTTCGTCTCCACCCCCTCCCCCACAGCTTCTACCAATGAAAATTATAGTCTTTCTCCACAGTGGGGACCAAAGCAGTTTACATTATTCTCACCTCCTTTTTATCTGCACAACAACCCTGTGAGGCCCCTGTTGGAGGGAATAGGTATCCGCACAGAAAAAAAAAGTCTGGGAATTAGAATAAGGATATCAGGGAAAGGATTTTCTCTGCATTGGCTACCTGAGATGGAGAGGTAAGGGGGAGATGGCAAGAATCAAGCCTTAACCTTTCTGCATGCAAAGTATGTTCTCTATGTAGGGTTGCCAGGTCTGGGTTGGAAAAACCTGGAGACTTTAGGAATGGATCCAGGAGAGGGTGGGGTTTGGGAAGGGGAGGGGCCTCTGCATGGTACAATGCCATAGAGTCCACCTTTCAAAGCAGCCATTTTCTCCAAGGGAGGTGATCTCTATCAGCTGGAGATCAGTTGTAAACATCAGAGATCTCCAGGCCCCACCTGGAGGCTGGCAACCCTATCTCTACTGGTGAGCATGGTGCCTCCTTTATGTGTTCATACACATATTTAAATCGTTCCTTCCTTGGCTTCCATGCATGTCCCTGCCTAGGGCTGCCAATATCCAGGAGGGCCTGGATATATCCCAGATTTACAACTGATCTGTAGATTAAGACCAGTTCCCTTGGAGAAAATGTCTACTTTGGAGAATGGACTTTATATCATTATACCCCTCCCCCAACCCCACACTTCCCAGAGTCCACCCCCAAATCTCCAGGAATTTTCCATCCTGGAAACCCTATACCTGCTTCCCTGCATCACTTACTCAGTTCCAGTGCCTGCTCCCTTTCTTCCCTATTGCTCAATCTTTTCCTCTGGTTACTTTCTTTCTACACTTCCAAGCTCTTGTCTTCCAGCCATATAAGGAATAAACTTATTAGTTATTGATTTTAGAAAACCCTAGTATGTATGGGAGACATGCTAGACAATGGTAGTATAACTGAAATTGATCACTGTTATTTACTGTAGTATGTCCTTTTTCAAAATGGTGGGCCACTCAGCTACACTCAAATATCTGGATTTATGCCAGCAATGAGCATGGCCTGATGTTCCAAATAAAATCATCTACTCCACAGATGATGAATATTACAATTTTCAATATAAGCATTAGGTTCTCCAGATTCAAAGATGGATTCTGAGGCTTACAAACATCTGGGAACATTTTATAAACTGGATTAGAACCTGATGAGAATTCAAACCTTGTCTTATGTTTTGTCCAAAACTTCATCTTAATTAGGTTCATATTCCTCGCAAGCAGACATATTTTATGTTTGTTTTGACATTGGAGGCATCTGGTTAATTAAATGTCAGGAAAAGCAAAGGTGGTGGAGAAAACGACTGGCATAAATAAAATATGTGCATGTAAGTGTGTGTCTGTGTGGAGCTAAATATCTTCCTTAGCCTTTGAAATCATCCCTTTCCCATCATAAAATTCTATATTTTCATAGGACTGAAGGAGGTTACCTTGGGAGTTTAACAGAATATATTAAATGAGCTGAAAAGCAAAATCTTTTTTCCTTGAATCTCTACCTTTGAATATAGTTTGCTGTTTCCATTCTGGAGGTTAAACCCTCCCTTTTTATATCAAGCTTATCCGGAATATCTTTAAAAATAATATTAGTTTCAGTTGTTTCTAAAACACAGTTGTGGGGGAGGGGGGAGTATGATGTATGTGCAAAACATAACAGAGGAGGGCAACTGTTAATTCCATGTCAAGATAGCTGTTTGCCTGACCTTAACAGGTGTGAATACTTAGTTCATCTGCTACATTTAAACTGAGTTAAAGCAAGAGGTGTCATTAACCCCTTTTAACCTCGTATTATTAAACATACCTTCTAATAATAACAAAATGTGAGGAGTGCCCATGAACAAGATTTTGTTTTGTCGCAGTTGGGCTAAAACAACATCAAATTAATTCTGCTTAAAATGGAATAAATTTATCACTTCTGTAGGTAAGGTACAGCAAAGGTACAACTGTGAAGTCTACGGGGAACCAAACTTGCTTTTTCAGAAGGGCAGGTCTTAGAAGTTAATATTTATATGCTATAATTTTCTATTTCTTCCACTGAGCTTTGTTTTAATTAAAATTGCAATATCAAGGTTGGTCTATTTTTAACATTACTGTAAATCTCAAAGGACAACAAGACATCTGGAACTGATAAAGACAGATACTTTCCAAATTTCTAGAATCTACATATCTTCGGCCACAATGTATATGACCTTACTACCAAGCAGCCTCTCTTTCGTCCCTGTTGCCATCTGATATCTCAATGGAAGAAGCAGAAAGACCAAGCATCCTCAGGATCCATTTGGCACAGACATACAAATCCTTTCATCTATAAAAGACTTTTCCATGTCCCTGGCAGTTTTCAGACTACATACAGAAAATCCCAAGTCCTGGAAGTGAAAAACACCTTTTTTATCTACATAATCAATCAATCTTATCTCAATATTTTTGTAGTATCTGAAACCGGTTTAATTACATTCATTAGTAAGTTCTATTTTTTCAGTCTACAGTTGCATGGAAAAAATACCATGCTTGCTTTGTCTTTTTCTCTACTATCAGAGGGAATTTCTAAACTAGATTAGTACACAGTAGCCTATGCTTTTTAAAACAGAGCTATTAGGAAATGGTGAAATGTCCTTACACTGATAAATCCTCATTTGTTTTCATTTCAAATGGAGATGAAAAAGCAGGAAGTATAAAATCAGGTTACAGAAGTAATGTTCCAAGACATTTTGTTCAATCACTGAGAGACCCTCATGGATAAAATACTATAAAATATAAGGAACTGCTGTGAAAAGAGGGAATTGGGCAAAATTGCTCTGACTTCCTTTCCTCTGCTGCTGAAGGAACTGCAGTGGAGCAAACGTTTTATTGGCACAAGAGGGAGGAAGGACAATTTTGCTCAATTTCCCCTCTTCATTATAACTAGTCAGGTCCAAATTGCATCTGTTCTGTTTTGAGGTTCCTTCCTCTCTAGCTGCACTGCCTTACCTCCACCACCTTTCTGGGTGTCTCAGGCAGGTCTCCCCAGGCCTCAGAGCAGGGAGGGGAAAGGGTTGTGCCGTCAGAGCTGTGTCCTCTTTTCCTCCTTGGCCTTTTCCCAGGAACCTGCCTTTCAAGGTCCAAAGAGCCCTTTTCTTTTCCAGGGGATACCTGGTCTCTCGGTGAGGGAGGGTGATGATTTGCTCCTCCCCTGTCCTGGGCTGCTGGAATGCTCCTCCTCCCTCCGGCTGCCCTCCCTCCTGCCATATTGGTTATGCTAGGGCTTGAGTGGGATAGGCTGCCAGCCCTTGGGCCCCACTTCTGCTTTTCCCTGGCTTAGACTTCTATTGGGTTTACTTGCCCTAGGGGCAGGCTTCTCTGGCCCTGCCTTAGCTTCTATCTTGGATGGCCTTCTTGCAGGGTGCTTCAGCCCGTCCCTGGCTTCTACTGAGGCTTGCCTTTGTGCAGGCCTCTCTGGCAGCAACCTGGCTTCTGCTGAGGCTTTGGAGGCTACAGTCTTCTCTGGGCCATGCCAGTGTCCACCTGCAGTAGAACTATTCATTGTTATGTATTTGCTTATGTGTTATGCTATGGTGTTATGTATTTGATTATATGTTATGCAATGGGTGCGTTTAGACAGCGTGCTGGAGCGGTTTAAACTGCTCCGGCACGATGCGTTTTTTTTTTTAAACTGGAGAATCGCGATCAGACTCACCTCCTCCTTCCGAGCTCCCCGCCGTCCTCCTGCAGGTGGGGGAGGGGTTTCCCCTCTCCTTTGAGCATGCGCACAGGCAGCCCTCTCCCGAACAGGAAGTTTGGCGGGTGCGCAGAAGAGCGAGCTCAACAGGTCCCTTTAAAGTTTAAATGAAGACTCCTTTTTAAAATGGCCTCCCCGAGATCCCGGACTCCTCTAAATGCCTAAACTAGGCACCAGTGAACCTTTTCTTTTTTTAACTTAAGTGCGGAGCTCCGCTCAAGCGCACACCGGTAAGGAAAAAAAAATGGAGGACTAAAACCGGAAGCTGGAGGCAGCTTCCCAGAGGGGAGGGGGGGTTGAAGCACCTGGAAGTGGCTGGATGGAGCGATCAGACAGCGGAAAGTGCGGCTTGAAACGGAGAATCATGGAAAACACCACTTGGGTAAGTGGTGTCAAAATACTCCGTTTCAAAGGGGGTTTGCTCCAGAAAGCGACGGCTGGGGACGGTAGGCAGATGTTGGGTGTGTGAACGCGCAGGTAAAAGCCGTTTCTGAGCCATGCCGAAAACGGCTCAAACAGCGCGTCTGAACGCACCCACTGTAACCTAAACCGGAGCTTCAGGCACAAGCTCTATTGACTCTCAGGTATTCTAAACCCTGCAGTCAGATTGGTCGCTGTTGCGTAACAAACCAATCTGAAAGGACTCTGACTTTCAGTGGGAACAAATCCCATTGGTCCTAATCTCTCGATTGTAATTGGTGATTACTGTGCTAGGGGGTGTGGCCTAGCTAGTCCAAAATGTATATATTGCATTGTTCTATGAAGGTTCTTTGTGTTGTTGTGCTGTGTGTTCTGAGCTGAATAAATGAATCACTTGTTTTGGAAATACTGCCTCAATTTCAGTTTATAACACTCATCAAACGGTATAGCTACTAATCTAACATCATAGAACATTCAGATTTGACTGTTGTCTGAATCCTTTGCTTTCTAGTTCCAGTTCCTTGAGTGATGCGGGGGTAGGGTTGCCAGGTCTGGGTTGGAAAATACCTGGAGACTTTGGGGCTGGATCCAGGAGAGGGCGGGGTTTGGGGAGTGGAGGGGCCTCAGCATGATACAATGTCATAGAATCCACCCTTCAAAGCAGCCGTTTTCTCCAGGGGAGCTGATCTCTGTCAGCTGGAGATCAGTTGTAAAAGCGGGATATCTCCAGGCACCACCTGAAAGCTGGCAACCCTATGCGGGGGTGGTTGCAGCTCAGTACTTGTGTGCTTGACAGGGACGTTGTACAAAAACAGAGTGTTTAGCCAATATTAGTGCCTATAGGATTGTCCAAATTGGCATTACTGTATACAGTGGTCAGCCACAGATTTTACCATCTTAATCTTGGGAACGGCTTTCAGATTCCATACATGCATGAGTGCTGTTTGATCTTTGGGGCTGTGCACGTCAGGCAAGAGTTCTGTTTTGTTGTAATCTCTGGCAGGTAGACAGGGCTGTGAAGTTTGGAAGCAACAGAAGCAAAGGTCTCCTCCTTAATTAGGGGGAGGACAAAGACAACAACTTTGTTTGTCCTATCTGGTAGCAGATAGGGCTTTGCAGACTGATAGAAGAATGTGGCTAAAGGCCCTGGCTTTGCTCTTCCATGGGAAGGGGCCGTGGCTCATTGGTAGAGTATCTGCTTGCCATGTAGAAGGTCCTAGGGTCAATCTCCAGCATCTCTAGTTAAATTACCAGGAAGTAGGTGATGTGAAAGCTCTCTGCCTGAAAGCCTGTATAGCCTCTGCCCATCTGAGTAGACAATACTGACCTTGTTGGATCAATGGTCCAATTCAGTATAAGGCAGCTTCATGTGCTCGTGTGACCCAATAATTGGCAGCAAGCCTGCTTTGCAACTAAGAGGCTGAAGCTAAGGCCTAGTATTTGATATCCTGTCCTATTATATAAATGTGTAGTGGTTTGGCAACCTTCTATGTGTGGCAAAATCCATTGGCTGCCTGACCTGCCCATCAGAAGGTGTGCCTGGGTCCCACCCACAGAGCAAGCTTCCGCCAAAACTCCCCTCACAACATAGCTTCACCCAGGGGTCTTTGTGTAGAAAAAGAGCTGCAGGAGCTCATTAGCATAACTCAATAGCATACGTCACACCCCCTGACATCACCGGAAGTGTGTCAGAAGTCCACACCCCCTGACATCACCAGAAAGTGTGTCAGAAGGCCATGCCCACCACTCAGGCTCCACCCCCAAAATCTCCAAAGTATTCCCAACTCAGAGCTGGTGAGCCTATCTGATGGCATACAAAAATGTATGAGCCAGAGGCTAAAAAACTGTTAGCTAGCTTGCACTTAGAGGGAACACTGCAAAAAACCCTGGGGCCCTCAGGAGGTCCATCAGCAGGGCCAGAACTCCAGGAGCCCTCCAACTCTTACCCCCCAAGCACCAAGAATGCAGAGCATCACTGCCCCAGACATAAGAACATCATGTTGGATCACGCCAGTGGCCCATCCAGTCCAACACCCGGTGTCACACATCAGCCAAAAATACCAGGGGCCCTCAGGAGGTCCACCAGTGGGGCCTGAACCCCAGGAGCCCTCCAACTCTTATCCCCCAAGCACCAAGAATGCAGAGCATCACTGCCCCAGACATAAGAACATCATGTCGGATCAGGCCAATGGCCCATCCAGTCCAACACCCTGTGTCACACATCAGCCAAAAATACCAGGGGCCCTCAGGAGGTCCACCACTGGGGCCTAAACCCAGAAGCCCTCCCACTCTTACCCCCCAAGGATCAAGAATGCAGAGCATCACTGCCCCAGACATAAGAATATCATGTTGGAGCAGGCCAGTGGCCCATCCAATCCAACGCCCTGTGTCACACATTAGCTCTGGGAAGGTGGAGGATTGGGGGGGGAGGCTCCCGGAGCACTGTGCTCCAGGAAGGTGGAGAGCGGGGGGGGGTTCTTCCACCGCAAATGGCAGCCTAAGGGAAGGACTGGGGGAGGAGGAGGCTCACGGAGCGCTGTGCCAGTGCTGGCAGGAGGAGGGGAGTGCTGTGTCAGTGCTGCCAGGACCAGGGGGAGCACTGTGCCAGTGCTGCCAAGACCGGGGGAGGGGGAGGCTCCCAGAGCGCTGTGCCAATGCTGCCAGGACCGGGGGTGGAGGACAAGGGGGTCCTTCAGCCACAAATGGCGGCCTAAGAGAAGGACTGGGGAGGAGGCCTCCCAGAGCACGTGGATCCGTGCTCTCCGGGTGCATGGAGGGCGGGGGGGAGGTTGCCTAGGCCTCTCTGAGGCCTAGAGCAAGGACCGGGGGGAGGCCTCCTGGAGCGTGCGGATCCGCGCTCTCCGGGTGCATGGGGGGGAGGTTGCCTAGGCCTCTATGAGGCCTAGAGCAAGGACCGGGGGCAGGGGAGATGGATGGCGGGGACCAGCCAGGAGGAGGTAGCCTACTTACCTCCGTCTTCTGCCTCCTCCTGGGCCCGAATGAGGGCTGGAGGAGGAAAACAGCAGGAAGTAGGGGGTGGGGCTTCGCCAAGTGCCCGCCCCCCTGGCGCCTCACTCCCGGAGTGCCGCTCCGGTGAGCTCTGCCCCCATCCGAGGCCTGGCTTAACCCGAGGAGAGATGACGCCATTTGTCTGTGGAGGAGAGATGACGCCATTTGCCTCAGGAAAGCCGTTTGAAGCCTTTTTACAGTGGGGGATCCTGCTGCTGCAGAGCCTTACAGCAGCAGAGACCCTGCTCCACCAGCCATGACCATCCCTGGCCACGAGAGGAGGACAACAAGGGCCATGCAAGATGCCACTTGCTGAGCTGTTCACTGAGGTGAGCGATCCCCCCCTCCCTACTACTTGCCCATGCAGGCCCTGGCCCAAGTGCTCTCGCTGGGTGCAGAGGAGCTTTCTGGGGTGGCACTCCAAGCCTCGCTGAGTTGTCGGGGCCTTGCCTGGCCACACCGCAGTACCTTGCTGGCCCGGTGAGCCCTTCCTGGGATGGGTGGGAAGGCCATCCTAGGCCTCGTGGGGGAGGGGGAGAGGGAAGTCCATGCTGGGCCTCCCAGGGCTGGCAGAGCCTGGCTCCAGGGTCCCACAGGACATGTTCCAGGGGGGGTGGGAGGGCCACCCTAGGCCTTTCTGGCCACTGTGATCCATGTGATGGTCACCTCGAGGCTAGACTACTGTAACACTCTCTACTTAGTGCTGCCTTTGTCACAAATCTGGAAGCTGCAGCTAGTGCAGAATGCTGCAACCAGGCTGTTGATGGGTCTCTCTAGGAAGGATCACATTCAGCCTATGCTGAAAGCGCTGCACTGGCTGCCAATAGCATACTGGATCCAGTTCAAAGTGCTGTTTCTTACCTTTAAAGCCCTGTATGGCCAGGGTCCGGCTTACTTAAGGGACCACCTTTCCCCATATGTTCCCCCAAGGGCACTTCGGTTGGAGAGCCAACATCTGGAAATTCCAGGCCCCAGGGATGTTAAATTTGCTGCCGCCAGAGCCAAGGCTTTTTCAGTGACGGCTTCTACCTGGTGGAATGAGCTCCCGGAGGAAATCCGAGCCCTGCAGGACCTTGCTCAGTTCCTCAGGGCCTGCAAGATGGAGCTCTTCCACCAGGCTTTTGAGCAGGAGCCGTCACCACCACTATTCCACCATCGCTATCTATGCATCGTCGCACCACTGCCACTATTATGTGGTTCCATCAGGGTGTGGGGTGACCCTGGAAGGAGAAGAGATGACAGGCTACTGGTATGTTGCCGTGGATTAAGATCTACCCCATCTTTTGTTAAACGCTTTGTTGTTTTATTATATGGTTTTATTTTGTTTTATGCTGTTTTAATCTGTTTTAATTCTGGCATTCGTGCCTCTTTGTTAGCCACCCTGAACCTCCAGGGAGGGCGGGATACAAATCTAAATAAATAAAAATAAAATAAAAATTGCAGGGCCTGTGGGTGGGTGGGCCTGGCTTGGGGGGAGGGCCACAACAGGCCTTCTGGGGCCAGTGGAGCCTGGCCCCAGGGTCCCGTGGAATGTGTTCTGGGGGTGGGCCACCCTAGGCCTCCCGGGGCCTGTGGGCAGCTGGGCCTGGCTTGTGGGGAGGGCCGCAATGGGCCTCCCAGGGCCAGCAGAACCTAGCCCCGGGGTCCCATAGAACATGTTCCGGGGGTGGGGGGTGCCCTAGGCCTCATGGGTGCCTGGGCCTGCCTCGGGGGGAGGAGGAGGGCTGTGCCAGCCCTCCATGGGTTGCTGGGGCCTGGCCCGGGGAGGCAGCAGGACATTCTTCGGGGGGCCTGGCAGGCCAGGGGGTATCCTTCGGGGGGGGAGGAATGCCCAGAGAGGAAAACATGAGAGCCTCCCTCCCCACAGTGTGAGCCTACTGCCAAGGAAGACCACATGCAAAAACAGAACAACTCCCCAGGCCTCCTGCATGATGCGGCAAGCTCAAGCTATTACTGTAAGTGTGTCAGTGGATCTGGGTGAAAGGCAAAATGGGAAAGGGGGCACTCTACTATCCTTGCAGGTAGTGACAGTGGGGGGGGGGGTCGGACGGGTTCCTCACATCTATATCCTTGCACTGCTTCCTTTGGCTACTCACACTGCACTCTCAGCCAAGGCTCCCTCTAACCTGTGGAGTCATATGAGTAAACATTCTATGTTGTGAGGTAGTGCCATTACAGTTGTGAGTGCATGATTCAGCTACTGCTTCAATTAGGTTGCTCTGGAGCCATCCTTCCTGAGTTAAGACAAGATTGTGTGAACCAGAGGCTACAACCTGTGCACCACATCACGCTGAGTCATGTGGAGGGAACACTATTCTCAAGCCACCTCATTATTATTTGTCCCATCAGTCCAATTGAAAAAATTGCCCAGGCCTCCCCCCTTCTGACTTAAGAACATAAGAACATAAGAGAAGCCAATGTTGAATCAGGCCAATGGCCCATCTAGTCCAACACTCTATCACACAGCGTCCAAAATATACCAGGTGCCATCAGAAGGTCCAGCAGTGGGGCCAGGGCACCAGAAGCCCTCCCACTGCTGCCCCCTCCAGCACCAAGAATAGAGTGCATCACCTGCCCTAGACTGAGAGTTCTCATTCTATACCCTGTGGCTAATAGCCACTGGTGGACTTCTGCTCCATATGTTTATCTAATTTCCGCTTGAAACTATCCATGCTTGCAGCTGCCATGACCTCCTGTGGCAGTGAATTCCATATGTTAATCACTCTTTGGGTGAAGAAGTATTTCCTTTTATCTGTTCTAACCCGACTGCTCAGCAATTTCATAGAGTGCCCATGAGTTCTTGTATTGTGAGAAAGGGAGAAAAGTACTTCTTTCTCAACCTGCTCAATCCCATTCATAATCTTATAAACCTCGATCATGTCACCCCTCAGCTGTCGTTTCTCCAAGCTAAAGATCCCCAAGCATTTTAACCTTTCTTCATAGGGAAGGTGTTCCAACCCTTTTATCATTCTAGTTGCCCTTTTTCCAATGCTATAATATCCTTTTTGAGATGTGGTGACCAGAACTGTACACAGTATTCCAAATGAGGTCGCACCAATGATTTATACAGGGGCATGATGATACTGGCTGATTTGTTATCAATTCCCTTCCTAATAATCCCCAGCATAGCGTTGGCCTTCTTTATTGCAGCTACACATTGTGTAGACATTTTCAGCGAGTTATCCACGACGACTCCAAGATCTCTCTCTTGGTCAGTCTCTGCCAGATCAGACCCCATCAACGTGTATTTATATTTAGGATTTTTTAGGATTTTTGGCTCCAATGTGCATCACTTTGCACTTGGCCACATTGAACCCCATTTGCCACGTTGACGCCCACTCACCCATCCTCAACAGATCCCTTTGGAGTGCCTCACAATCCTCCCTGGTTTTCACCACCCTGAACAACTTCGTGTCATCTGCAAATTTAGCCACATCACTGCTTACTCCCAATTCCAAATCGTTAATAAACAAGTTAAAAAGCATCGGACCGAGTACTGATCCCTGTGGTACCCCACTGCTTACCACCCTCCACTGAGAAAGTTTCCCATTTATACTCACTCTCTGTTTCCTATTTATAAGCCAGGTTTTGATCCACAAGAGGACTTGTCCTTTTATCCCATGATTATTGAGCTTACTTAGGAGCCTTTGATGAGGAACTGTATCAAAAGCTTTCCGGAAGTCAAGGTAAATAATATCTATTGGGTCCCCCTTGTCCACATGTTTGTTCACTCCCTCAAAAAACACTAACAGGTTAGTGAGACAAGATCTTCCCTTACAGAACCCATGCTGAGTCTGCCTCAATAGTTTTTGTTCATCAATGTGCCTACTAATTCTTTCCTTAATAACAGTTTCCACCAACTTACCCGGTATCGATGTCAGACTGACTGGCCTGTAATTTCCTGGATCTCCCCTGGAGCCCTTTTTAAAGATGGGAGTGACATTAGCTACCTTCCAGTCCTCAGGAATGGAGGCAGATTTTAAAGAAAGATTACATATTTTTGTCAGGAGATCCACAAGTTCACATTTGAGTTCTTTCAGAACTCTCGGATGAATGCCATCCGGGCCTGATGATTTATTAGTTTTTAAATTGTCCATCAGTCGGAGGACTTCCTCTCTTGTCACCGCAATCTGATTCAGGTCTTTCAAACCCCCTCCCGAAATCGGTGCTTCTGGAGTGGGCAAACACTTCTCCTCTTCCACAGTGAAGACAGAGGCAAAAAATGCATTCAGCTTCTCAGCCATTTCCCTATCATCCTTCACTACTCCTTTTACCCCTTGATCATCCAAGGGCCCCACTGCCTCCCTGGCTGGCTTCCTACTTCTAATGTATTTGAAGAAAGTTTTATTGTTGGTCTTTATGTTTTTTGCGATATGCTCCTCATATTCCCTTTTTGCTTGCCTGATCACAGACTTGCAGTTTATTTGCCATAGTCTGTGTTCCCTTTTATCAACCTCACTAAGACTAGCTTTCCACCGCTTAAAGGAATCCTTCTTACCTTTTACAGCTTCCATTACTTTATTTGTTAACCATGCAGGCTTTTTTCTATACCTATTTGTACCTTTCCTAACCTGCGGTATATATTTTTTCTGAGCTTCTAGGATTGTCTTTTTAAATAGTCTCCAAGCTTCCCCAATGGTTTTGACCTTCTCCACTCTTCCTTTCAATTTCTTCCTCACATGTCCCCTCATACCAGAGAAGTTACCCCTTTTAAAGTTAAAAGTGGTTGCGTCAGTCTTTTTGGGCAACTCCCTATCTGTACAAATGTTAAACTCAATGACATTATGGTCACTGTTCCCAAGTGGTGCAATCACTTTTACATCTCTCACCAGGTCTTGGGTGTTACTTAGGACCAAATCCAGGATCGCCTCTCCCTGGTAGGATCTGTGACCATCTGTTCCACAGCACAGTCATTGAGAGTGTCTAAAAACGCAATCTCTTTTTCCCGACTAGAACTCATATTGACCCAATCAATGTGTGGGTAGTTAAAGTCGCCTATTACAACACAGTTATTTCGTCTAGCCGCTATCTTTAATTCATTCATCATTTTATAATCCTCCTCTATCTTTTGATCTGGTGGGCGATAACAAACTCCCACTCTTAAGCCTCCTTTTGGACCCACTATTTCAACCCATAGCATTTCCAGAAGTGAATCCAATTCTCTTACCCTCTCAATCTTACTGGACGGTGTACCCTCTCTGACATACAGAGCCACCCCACCTCCAACCCTTTCCCCCTATCCTTCCGATATAATTTATAACCAGGAATCACCGTATCCCACTGATTTTCCTCATCCCACCAAGTTTCTGAAATACCCACAATGTCTATTTCCCCCCCCAACACCAAGCATTCCAACTCCCCGATTTTACCTCGGAGACTTCTAGCATTTGTGTATAAACACTTATAGCTTCCCATGTTTGTTAAGCCCACAGCCTTCCTCTTGCTGCCTCGAGACCTTGCCAGGCAGTTCCTATCATTAGCCACAGTCTCAGTGGACAATTGTAATCCATTTCCTTGTACAAAAGTAATAGCTACCCCTTCATCTCTTTGAGATGAGCCATCCCGAACCAGAGACTTTTCATCTCCTGTCGGCTTTCCCCCATTATTCAGTTTAAAAACTGCTCTGCCACCTTTTTGATTTTGAGCGCCAGCAGCCTGGTTCCTTCTGGGGACAAGTGGAGACCGTCCCTTTTGTACAGCTCCCTCTTGTCCCAAAAAGCATCCCAGTGCCTAACAAACTTGAACCCTTCCCCCTACACCACCGTCTCATCCACGCATTGAGACTCCTGATCTGTGCCTGTCTCTCTGGCCCTGCGCGTGGAACAGGTAGCACTTCCGAGAAGGCTACCTTGGAGGTCCTGGCCTTGAGTTTCCTGCCCAGCAGCCTAAATTTCTCCTCCAGGACCTCACGACTGCATTTCCCCACATCGTTGGTGCCGACGTGCACCACGACCACTGGCTCCTCCCCAGCACTATCTACCAGCCTATCTAAAACACGCGTAATGTCCGCTACCTTCGCACCAGGCAGGCAAGTCACCATACGGTCAGTACGCGGGTTCGCCACCCAGCTGTCTACCTGCCTAAGGATCGAATCACCAACTACCAAGAGCCCCCTCCCACCCTTCCCAGGGACAGTTCCTTGGTACGAAAGGATACCCGTTCACCAGCTGAAGAAGAGGTCCCTTCTGAGGGCACATTCCCCTTATCCTCTGCATGGTGCCCCTTTTCCCATTGACCCTCATGCTCCCTGGCAGCAGCCGGGCTGCCAGATCCAGAGTGGGACATATCTAACAAGTCCCCGAGAGTCTTCCCCGTGCACCTAACTGACTGTCCCTGCTTCTACAGGTCAGCCACCTTGGCTTCATAATTGTTTTTAAACAAATACTTTTCTATAACCCCCCTTTTAAAACCCTTTGTATTTATATGGCTCCTGTTGTAGGAGTCTACTTACCTTACCAAGGAGCCAAGGTCCTGGCTTTCTGGCTTTTCCTGGGCTTCTTACAGAGCCCCTAGGCCAAGAGCCACAGGCAAAGAGCCTCGCCCTTTGCTCTCACCCTTCGGCTCGTGCCAGAGGCTCGTGCCTCTTGCAAACTTCCTGCCTTAAATGGAATTGTCTCCCAGGAGAGGGCGTGGCCAGCAGCTACTCAAAATCACCCAAGGCACTTAATGACGGTCAAACAAAGCCCCTTTCACACCCCAACTCCAGCAGCCAGGAGTCTGCTATTCAATTTCACCCAAGCACTTAATTACAGGCAAACAATGACCCTTTCACACCCTAACTCCAGCAGTCAGGAGTCTGTTACAACTCACCCACACACTCCCAAATACAGTCCCTGACACAGTACCTTTTCAGCTAAAGCACCTCAGCTGAAAGTAAATAAATAAAAATACCACTCACCCCTCTGGCAGCTCAAACACCTTGCTCCTTTTCAGAGCTCAGCTTCATCTCTGCTTTTCGGGCACAGCAGACAACATCTTTAGACCAAGAATACAACTGTCTCATTCATCCAGCATCTGTCCTTGGAAGCTGCCATCACTTACTGCTTTAATTTCCCAGACAACGGTTCAGATTCTGAGACCCACAAACATCACAGGAGCCCACTGTGAACAGACACACTCTACACATTACAGGACCAGGTCAGTGGACACAACATGGCAAAAGTGTTCCAGTACAAGAATGCCCTTCTGCACATTTCTGTGCATGGCTTGCAGACCGATGGAACTCTAGGAGCCTTCCTGGCCTTCTCAGGCATGCTGCTCCACAAGATGGAAACCATCCTCCTCTGCAAGGGAGTATCTGCACGTCCCCCACTCCCATAGCTAGCAATCCAAAACAGTCCAATGGCACCTTTAAGACCCAGTTTTATTCAGGCCATAGCACGCAAGATCTTTAGACAAAAAAAACTAATGCCTCATGGCTGTGGCTTCCATCCTTGCTGACTGACCTCACTTGCTGCTTTTCTTTCTACAGACAACATTTCAGATTCTGAGAACCTCAACAATTACAGGAGACTCAGATGTCTGTCAGAAGACACGCTGTACACATCAGAGGACCAGGTAAGTGCACAAGATGTGAACACTGCTCCTATATAAGAATGCCTTCCTGCACATTTCTGTGCATCGGTTACAGGACAATGGTACTATGGGAGCCTTCCTGGACTTCTCAGGTATCCTGCTCCATGAGACAGGAACCATCAAAGACTAAGTACATGAGTGGAACATTGCAGATTTTCCCACTTTGCTTGGAGAAACCTTTTCTTTAAACTTCCAAAGGGTCCTGATCAGTTGACAGGTAATGGGAGACGGGTAATGAAGGGAAATGTACAGGAAATGGAAGGAGAGCCAAATTACAGAGGATGAGTACAAGAAGCAGGCTTGAATCTGTAGGGATGGTATCAGAAAAGCTAAAGCACAGATGGAGCTGAGGCTTGTGAGGGATGCTAAAATTAACAAGAAAAATGTCTATGCCTATGTTCGGAGCAAAAAGAAGAACAGGGATGGGGTAAGCTCATTGTTAGGGGAAGACGGTCAAGCCTTAACAAGGGATGAAGACAAAGCAGACTTACTCAACTCTCACTTTGCATCAATCTTTAACCATAAGGCGAGCTGTATACAAACTGAAGAATGCAGGGCATATGAAGGAAGGGGGAACTGCCAGTCCAGAATAAGTAAGGAAATGGTTAGAGAGCATCTAGCTGCCTTAAATACTTTCAGATCTCCAGGGCTGGATGGCTGGCATCCCAGGGTGCTAAAAGAAATTGCAGATGTTATTTCAGAGCCTCTGGCTCTAATCTTTAGGTTGTCCTGGAGTACTGGTGTTGTGCCGGAAGACTGGAGAAGAGCGAATGTTGTCCTGATCTTCAAGAAGAGAAAAAAGATAGACTCGGGAAATTACAGGCCTGTCAGTTTGACATCAATACCTGGAAAAATTCTAGAGCAGATTATTAAATGCTCTGTCTGTGAGCACCTTGAACGGAATGAGTTAATTGGTTGTAGCCAGCATGGGTTTATCAAGAATAAATCATGCCAGACCAACCTTATCTCCTTTTTTGACAGTTATTAAAATGGTTGACTCTGGCAATGCTGTGGATATAGTGTATCTAGATTTCAGTAAAGCATTTGACAAAGTTTCTCATGATAAGCTGGTTAAGTGTGGGCTGGATGGTGCAACTGTTGGATGGATTCATGGTTGGTTGAAAAATCGAACCCAACGAGTGCTGGTAAATGGCTCTGCGTCTACGTGGACGGAAGTCTCAAGTGGGCCTGGTGTTGTTTAATGTTTTTATAAATGACCTGGAGAAAGACATAGAGGGGATGCTTATCAAATTCGCAGATGACACAAAGCTGGGTGGGATTGCTAATTCTGAAGAAGACATGTTACCCAAATTGCTCTATTTTAAATATAGCAATTGGTATTATTATTATTATGGGTTCTCGCCTGTATATACAGAGAATGCTGCTGCTTTGTAATGGTTCCCAGTAAAAGACACAGAGACCAGGTATAATTAATAAAATATTATTTTACTGAATATAATCCTTATTTATCCATTCACAGACACACAAACAGTATTCAAACATTCACACACATAAAATAGAACTAAGAAAGCAGAGGGGATTGATGGCTTATGGAGAGGTGATACTACCTGTCAGATGTGCAGAAGTCCATGAAGAAGGATTGTGGCCTAAACCCAGAGGGTTCAGGAGTGGACTGCCATTTTGGCTCATGGCAGAGACACACACTCTAAGGCCATGCATCTGCTGGGATATACCCTCTGTAAGACAATGCAAACCAATGGGTGGCCCAGGGGGCTGTACAGAGGAAGCTGGCTGGCAGGGAGACGATCTCTTCAGGTAGCTGATGGCTCTTCTATTGTTCATGTGTATGGCTCGGGTGGGGAAGGCACTTAATCTCATCATGCAAACGACTGGCAGAGGAAAAGTCCTTTGTCTGCTGTATGGCCCTTAATCTATGTATGTGACATGCGGCAGGTATGCAATGGAGTCCCTCAGAGTAAAAAGACAGCTTTTTCCCTTTTCTATGGGTTTCTCCTTTGGCATCCATTTTACAGTCTAGCAAGTTCACAGACCGTGTGGCAACAGCAAACAGTCCATAGCAAAGCCCCATAATGGCGTCGGGGCTAACAGACAGACTCAGGATTCAAAATGATCTAGATAGACTGGAACAGTGGGCTGAGACAAATAAAATGAAATTCAATAGAGATAAGTGCAAAGTCCTACACTTAGGTACAAAAAATCAAAGGCACAGGTATAGAATGGGAGGGACTTGGCTTGACAGCAGCACATGTGAAAGGGATCTAGGTGTTCTGGTTGATCACAAGCTATGATACCACCAGCGTATAGCCACTAGAGGCACTCTGGCCCTGACATTGGGCTCTTAGTTGTATATGGGCACCACTGGAGTAACGCCAACTGGGTGTTTTAGTGTGATTGTGTGGTGCCTACTCTGTAATGGCTTTTTCCTGTGTTATTGTTGTTTTACCGTTAGCTGACATGGAGTTTTATGGTTATTTATTCATGGTTGTTTTATGTTTTATCTGGTCATATGGCATTGTCGCCCTTGTTCGCCGCCCTGAGCCCTTGTGGAAGGGCGGCATATAAATCGAATTAATAATAATAATAATAATAATAATAATAATAATAATAATAATAATAATAATAATAATAATAATAATAATAATAATAATAATAATAATAATAAAAAACATGAGCCTGCAGTGCGATGTGATTGTGAAGAAAGCTAATGCAATCTTAGGATGCATTAACAGAAACATTATGTCCAGATCACGGGTGGTGGTAGTTCCGCTCTATTCTGCTATGGTGAGGCCTCACCTGGAGTACTGTGTCCATTTTAGGAAGGATATTGACAAGCTCGAGCGTGTCCAGAAGAGGGCGACCAGGATGGTGAGAGGGTTGGAATTCAAGTCTTATGAGGAAAGGCTGAAAGAGTTGGGTATGTTTAGCCTGGGAAAGAGAAGGCTTAGAAGGGACATGATTGCAGTCTTCAAGTATTTGAAGGGCTGTCATGTAGAAGACGGAGCAAATCTATTCTCTCTTGCTCTGGACTGCAAGACTAGATCTAATGGGTGGAAATTACAAGGGAGTTGTTACTGACTAAATATCAGGAGAAACTTCCTAACTGTAAGAGTGTCTGAGCAGTGGAACAGACTGCCTCGGGAGGTGGTGGATGCCCCTTTGCTGGACATTTCCAAGCGGAGACTGGACTATCATCTTTCAGGTATGTTGTAGGTATGTAGGGCTATCTTTCGGCTATGCTCCTGCATAGTGCAGGGGGTTGGACTAGATGACCTGCAAGTTCCCGTCCAGCTCTAATATTCTATGATTCTATGACTGCAGCTCTGATGATGCAGAATACAATGGGAGGTGCAGTCCTGCAGGACTGTGGATCAAACCAGTTAGCTCTGCAAAATGGGAAAAATTTATTCACACTTTGATCACAGCACATGAGATGTTTAGATAAAAAGAAACCAGTCACTCATGGCTACAACATCCATCCTTGGTGGCTAACATCACTTAATGCTTTGCTTTCTACAGAGAAACCTAATGTGTCTAGCCATGCATTTAGAACCTAAACTTCAATGTACAACTCTGCTTACAAAGAACCAAAAAAAATGCCTTTTCACAATGAAAACTATAGACATTTCACAACACTCATTTCTCAAGACTCCTCCTTCTCATTCCCACGTGACCTACTTAGACTTTCATCATGACCACTCACTTTCAAACCTACTTCTCTTGAGACCTCTGCTCTAACAGGGTGGACAGTGCAACCACAACCACATTGAGTGACATGGACATCCAACATCAAATGACTTCGCAGACTGCCCAATTGTTGACGCTACTCCATGGACCCCTCTCTGTAACTTTTTGTAGCCCACCTTCTGTGACCTTGGATACTGGCTGTTGTATGTCATAAGGTATGTTAGACTTTACTTCCACATTTGTATCTTTCGATTACTGACTGCTATTATTTACTTTACCTCTTTCCAGCCTATGCATTCATTAGAAACTTCTCCCCTTTTCCCCATAGCTTCTCCCCTTTTCCTGCTTCCGTCTCCCCTTCCCACTCAACAGCCAACCTACATTTATGTACTTCTTTGTCTTCAGGTTTCTGTCTCCCCCCACTCACCAGCAACCTCTACCTAGGAAAACTATGGCTGAGTTGTGTGGTGCTGGTCACTGGGCCAGGCCTACTTTCATGGTAGGGAACCCTCACGGTCGGCGGGGGGACACCTCATTTTCCCACATATCTCTCTCCCCACATTATTTCCTCTTTCCCTCCTCCTGGCAACTCCCATATCCTCTCCCCTTTCCCTGCCTCATTGTCTCCTTCTCAGCCATTCACCAACCTACCTTTTATCTGCCTCCCATACTCAGCTATATTTATTATTTATTTACTTCATTCAAGCCCCGCTGTTCTCCACACTGGGGACCAAAGACATCATTCTTATCTTCTCCCTTTTATTCTTACAACAATTCTTTGAGGTAGATTAGGCTAAAAGAATTTAACTGCCCCCAAATCATCCAGTGAGTTTCCACAACAAGATGAGGATTCGAACCTGGGTCTCCTAGACCCTACACTGAAGCTCTCACACCACTATAACACACTGACTTTCATAGGGTGGCTGCTTTTGAAGAGTAGCAAGGAGCCAGGCCTGTCAGTCATGCAAGTCAGGTGGTATCAAGTCACCCACTGGTTGCTGTCAGGCCTGGGTCTGCTAAGTTTTCCCTCAAAGGCCAAAACAGCCCTGGAAAGGACTTTGGCTCCTCCCTCAGCCTTTTACATATAGAAACAAAGCCTTTTAATGCTGTGGTTGCTTACCAATGTCCACTGAAGGAATATGTTTGTTAAAACCACAGGTGCTCCTTTTATCATTCTGGGTTTTTTCCAACTCCTCATTTAAAAAAAAAATATCAGATTTTTCTGCAAACCTAGGTCTTTTTTCAGGTTTGTAGAAAGATCTGTCTTGCTTGTTCACAGCTCCAGTCACTGGATTTGTATCCTCAGATCTGGCTGACTTTGCTATTAGTGTATAGATGACTTTAAGGTAGTACGTTCAGTACCAAATAGCATGCCTGTTTGTGTGTTGCTACACTGCAGTTTTCATTGTTGCCATTCATATTCATACCTCCTACAACTCTCCAGCAATCTCACTTCTTCAGGGAGTCCATTGCATTGAGGAAGGGCCGTGATGTGATGGGAAACCTTGTATTTCCAGGTCATTGCAAGGCAGTGAGCGGAACAACCAGTGGGTGGCAGCTGGAAGATTGTAGTTGGCACAATTTTGTGAACCATTCCCATATTCTGCAAATTTTTTATATAGAAAAAGGGAAAGGAACAACCATATCCATGCTGAAGAAACTCATCTCAGTTTAATAGGACATACAGATAATAATGCCATGTAAAGAAATAGAATTTTAAAGGTTCCTCTGTCTTTCTATAAAAAAGGGATTTTAAGGTAGAGAGAGTTGACAAAGTAAAAAAAAAATTGTCCCTTGACTAGACAATTTTTTTTTTACTTTGACTACTCTACCTTATGCATAATTTTATGAACCTTTCTTATAGGTTGTCTCTTTTCTGAACTGAAAAGTCCCAGATGCTTCAGCCTTTCCTCATTGGGAAGGTGCTTGAAAAGTACAGAGATGGACGCATCGTAGAGTGATTATCAGCTCGTGTTTTATTTAGTGATTCAGAAAAAAGGAGATGCTCTTGCCAGCTCGCAGGCTGCTTTTATGTACATTTCCAACCACATCCTTTACCCACACTCGTGATAGGCTATATACAAGGTTTCTAATCCTATAGGTTCTCTACAGAATCCTAGCTTGCCGGTTGGCTGGTTTTAGGATCCTAGGGTTCTATTGTTCCAGATATCGAAGCTTTGCTATTTTGTCGGGCCACATGTTGCCCCGACCGCATGTGTGACTTGGCCAGTATACAACAGTGCTCCAGCCCATTAATCATCTTGGTCACCTTCCTCTATACTTTGTCCAGCTCTGTGATGTCTTTTTTGAGATACAGTGAGCAGAACTGTACACAATATTCCAAAAGAGGCTGCACCATCGATCTGTACATGGGCATTATAATAGCAGCCATTTTATTTCCAATCTCTTTCTTAATAATCCCTAACACAGAGTTTGGCTTTTTCATTGCTGCAGCACACTAGGTTGACACTTTCATTGAGGTATCCACTACAACCTCGAGATCTTTTTCATTCTCAGGTCCTTTCCGCATTTGCCTGCCACTCTGGATTTTCTCAGTGTTCAAGTTGAGGCAGTTTAAGCCCACGGCCAAACAGCATCCAAATAACCTGGAGCAACAGCAGGCTGAAACCAGACCGACCACTGAAGGGTGGTAACGTAATGCAGAATAGAAGGGGGGGGGAAACAGAATTTAAAAAAAAGTTGAATTCGATTTTGGTGTAAAATTGCTTGGCGGACACTGTGGTGAACATGCAGTGAAAAGGGCCTCAGTCTCAGCAAATGGACCTAGCACAGCTGTGCTTGTGTTTGTGTAAGATCTTGTGCAACACCCAGCACTTCCTTCCTTATATATTCTAGAGCCCAGAGTTGGTTGCACAATATCTTATGCAAGGAGAAACACAACTTGTGTTTTTGCTTGCATAAGAGTTCTAGCACAAGGGGAAATTTTGCACAGGATCCAACCAAATAGGCTGAAGCAACGTCTTCCATTTTGAATGATTTAATATGCACACAGGTCTGTAAATATCAATGGTTTTTATTTCAATGCCTATTTATTATAACAACCCATGCATATAATATATAACTAGCTTTTATATACCTATAGTGAAAAGAAACAGTCTCAGATTTACCCTGTTCATTGATGGGAGAGAAGAAAAGGGGAGCAAGAAGATGTGGGATGGGGAAGATGTTTCAGGTGCCTCTGGGAGACAGAAAGAGGAAAAGCAAGAAGGGGGCTAAAGGAAATCCCCAAGTCCTTGCAGGTCCCCCACTTGTATATAGTAGTTTTTTTCCACACACAGGCTAGCTTTGATAGGGTTTATTTTTGGTTCTGTGCATCAGAGTATAAAAGTACTCTTGCAACAGTGACACAAAAGAAATAATTGCAAACCCTTTCAAAATTAACTTTGTGCATTTTTTAATTTTTATTTTTAATTCAAAGCACTAGTCTTAGGAATTTCTGTTATTTGTGGTTTGTATTTGTGATGCAACACATGGATATGCTTCTCCTGAGATTCCACAGACAGTGTTTTATCTTTATTCTTGGGTTCTGTGCCTCAAGTTCTGTGAAAGTTGATCCTTGGCACAAAACCATGGGTCTAGAGATAGGACGGATCCTAAATGTGGCACTGCTGTGGCTCCGACTCATCCATACTACAGATATATGGGACATGTCTTGACGTAAATTCTTTTATTAGGAGATGGCTTTCCTATCTCATGGTGGCACTTTGTTGTAAATGCACTCTACTTAACTGATAAACTATTAATGCAATTATCTTTTTATTGTTTTAAACTTTTTATCTTTTTTATAATTTAAAACTTTTAACCTGAATATATAATTGTATTCCTTGGAATTTATAAATTGTTGTTAACTGCCCAGAGCCCCATACAGGGGGAGGACAGTATATAAATCAAATAAATAATAATAATCTTTGCTAAAAGCTGCTGTAAATTCTTACACCTGAAGATGACTCCCTGTAACCTGAAAATTCTTTTCAAGATTTTAAATTATTGGTTGGTGCCCAATCATGTAAAATGAGCCTTTGGCTGCTGCAAATTAAGAGAGACATTGGCACTGTGATGGCTATTAACATCTTGATAACAAGCAATTCAGAACACATTGGTCTCAGCATCGAGTGTAATTAATGCAATATACCAGATGTTCCAATGGTAACTATGCAGATGAAACAGAATTATGATCCAAACAAAATAATCTTGAATACATTCATCTAGAATTTATTGGAAATTTTAAAAAGATTAAAAAGAGGCATAGCCTCATGAATCAAAACAAAAAACAAAACAAAACAAAAAAGGTACCAAAGGTTGATTAAATCTGTTCATGATGACTTAGTTGTTTATTTATTATTTATGTAAGATATGTATTACATATGTAAGATTTGTAATGTAAGATTTCCACCTAAATAATTTCAAAACGACTTACAAAATGGAAAAACTACTGGTGGAATGTCTCTGGGACATAGTCAAGTAGACTCTCCTGGTTGGTCTGAAAGATGATAGAATCTGAAAGAGCCACCTGCAGTCTTTTACTCCACCTCAGGTTTATTTAATTATTTAAGACGCATTTCTGCCCCACCTGACTCATGCAGTTTGCAAGGCAGCTAACAATCAAACCTATAAAGAACTGAAAGATTGCTTATTAAAACAACAAATGTGACAAAACTGAAGCAAACTGCATTTAACACAGCAGCATAAAACTGAATTCCTATCATACCTGGTTGACCTATTTATGCATTTTGAAGATATTAGCATATCTGTTTTATTTTTAAAGCACTAAAACACTTCAAATAGCTGCAAGTAGCCAGAGCTCCTAGAGATGTGTTCACATGTGTGGCATGTCCACTTTAGAAATGGACATAGATCCAGAGGAGTTAGCCATGTTAGTCTGTTGCTGCAAAACAGTAAAAAGCCCAGTAGCATTTTCAGACTAACAAACTTTATTGTAGCATAAGCTTTCGAGAAACACAGCTCTCTTCCTCAGATGTATGGAGAGTATGAAGAAACTGGCCAGAGATATATAGGTGCTAAGGGGAGGGGGGAGAGGATGCAGAAAGTGCCATGTAAATGCAAAGCAGTTGCAAAAGGCATGAAAAAGGTAGAATGCCCAATCCAGGCTGGGTGTGACCCCTTCCTTCTGTTGATGAATATGAATGGAATACCTGAAAGGCAGTTACTTCTGGTAATGTGATAACCATCCAAAGTCTCTATTCAAACCAAGTCTGTCTGAGTCAAATTTACATGTAAATTCCAGTTCAGCAGCTTCCCATTGGATTTTGGTTTTGAAGTGTTTCTGTTGAACTATGGTGACCTTTACGTCCTTGATGGAATGTCCTGGTAGATTGTCATGTTTTCCCACTGGTTTCTGGAAATTTTCATTTTTTATATCAGATTTATTCCCATTTATTCTTTTATATAGAGGTTGGCTGGTTTGTCCTATGTACAGAGCAGAGGGGCACTGTTGGCACATGAGTACATATATCACATTGGAGGATGAGCAGCTGTAAGAGCCAGAGATTATTGTGTAGTTGATGCCATTGGGTCCTGTAATCATATTCTCTGGGTAGATATGTGGGGAGAGTTGGCATCTGGATCTGTTGCAGGGACTGGATCCTGTTTTGGTGACTCCATTAGATGGTTCATGCTTGTTAGTGCGAACTTGTTTGAGGTTGGGGATCTGTCTGTAGTCAAGGAGAGGTCTTCTACCTGGGGTTTATGAGAGAGAGGCATCATTTTCTAGGATGGGCTGTAGATCACCGATGATACATTGGACTGGTTTAAGCTGGGAACTATAGGTGATAACCAATGGTGTTCTGTAATCTTCATGCCTTTTGCAACTGCTTTGCATTTACATGGCACTTTCTGCATCTTCTCCCCCCTCCCCTTATCACCTATATATCTCTGGCCAGTTTCTTCATACCCTCCATGCATCTGATGAAGAGAACTGTGTTTCTCGAAAGCTTATGCTACAATAAAGTTTGTTAGTCTTAAAGGTGCTACTGGGCTTTTTACTGTTTTAGAAATGGAAGATACTTTCATGTGAAGTGCTCCAAATTACCTTGCAGATCCCCATACATACCCCATACACATGGGTGCCTATCCAAAATAAAAGATCACCTGATTGATTTTATATAACCCAATAATATATTTGTCGCTAAGGCAAAAAGATTTATTACTCAGTTTCTTTTTCTTCTACAGCAAAACTGGATTCCTTGAAAATATATCTTTTTTTTGTAATGCAACAAGTCTTTTCATGTCAAAACAAGTACTTTTTCTTTTTTAAAAAAACCCATTGTTAAGGAATTCCAGTCCTTCCTTTTCATCAGTCTGGTGTGTGCTAGCAGGTGCAACTTGACATTCTTCAAACAAACTTCTCCGTCTGTGGCTGGAGAAAAGTACTGGCAAATTCTTATCCTTTGATACAATGTGTACTTGTCAAAATTTACAGAGAAAGTAAAATTGCCACTTGGAAAGAAATGCTTGTTAGAACAGAGAAGCTCTGTAGTGTGCTTGACTTAGATGTATTGCTACTAACGCATCAAGCAAAAAGAAAATGTTCCCATTATGTCAATTGAACATTGAGGCTGTGCACAAAAAATTCACAGATATCACTAAGTAAATGTGCTTCCATCATGCTGTTTTATTGTCATCTGCATGTCATTTTTATGTCTTCTGTGTTCTGAACTAAAAACCTTTCATGTTCTACAACCACCACCACCCAAAAAAACCCCTAGGTTTCTGTTTCCAGAGTTTCCTATGGCTACTATTTTTCCACATAGTTTGCAATTATGGCGCATTTGGCTCTGTACTGAACTGAAACATCATATTGTCTCTGTTTGCCTTCTAAGGGGATGTTTCAAAGGCAACTCTATTCAGTGCTTTATATGGAAAATACTTTCCCCCTAGAGAGATCTCCACATTGACAATGGGAGGCTGGCTGAGTGAGTCTACTGTACAGCCCGTGCTGGTCTTAGAACTGGCCTCATCAGCCTCCTTCGGAACAGTCCAGCATGAAGTATCTGGTGTGTAGAAACTGGAAATTTAATGCACTGAATGTTCACATCTGAGACCTAAAATAGCATACTGCACCATTTAGATATTCCCTATGGAATATGAGCATACCACATGCATCCATTGTCCTTGCTTAAAGGTAACATGGTTAGAAGTTCAACCATGATGCACATTCTAAATATGAATCAGATTTTCCTGATTTGCCCTTGGACATGAAAGTAAGAAGAGAATTAAGAAACACTTGCACATCTACCTTCTTTGCTTTGCTCTAGGGTCCTAAAATCCAAAATTGGCTTCAGAGATGTGAGTACCCTGACAGAGTGCACTTCTTGTATGTGTGGCTCATCCCACTTTTAATACATTTGATAGAATAATTTCCTTTCATTTTAGGTAACACAGTATATTTATTCAGAAGCAATACTACAGATTCAGTATAATTCACTCCTTAGTAAGTATATATGAGATTGCAGATTTGTGAATATTTTGCCAATGAAAATGGCCATGTCTGGTAACCGAATGATACCATTTTAAAAATTGTGTCATTTAAAAGTATCAGACTAGAATAATAGAAATATGTGCTCAAAACTTAGCTCATCACAAAGTTCACTAGGTTATCCTGGGCCATTTGCTGTTTTTAAGTACTGAGGCAGGAGACAATGGTCAAATGAAGAAGGCTTTATTCAGAACATTGCTCAGCTCAGGACTGCTCTACAAAGAGTGGCACTCAAACTTATACGATTTCAACAGTTAACTATATACAATGTAACTATATGCACAAGGTCTGATTGGACCTAAGCAGAGCCCTGTAATTGGTTACTGTAGGTGACTTCAGGACCAATGAGTGGTCTTTATTTGACAGCCAGTAGAATGAGAGAACTAGTATACTAGAGGGCAATTCAAAACAACATAGAATAAACCCCAGTACACAACAGCTGTCTCCCAACATAATCTACAGCACAGTATTTTTAATGGGAAGGGCATGAACCTACCCTATGGTCCTTGGAGAAAGGGCAGAATAAAAATATATAATTTATGTTTTACAGAGAGCAAGTCCCATATTTGTAATAAGGTATTGAAAGGCATTCTTCTAGATTGATTTTTCAATCAGATGTCTTACTTTTATCCTAAACCAAGTCAGCAAATGACAAAGGTCACAGTAATAATGAGTCACATTTCTCTGATTTGACAACATGACATTATCTATTTATCATCTGTTATTAAGATATTTATTTAGTTAGCTACCCCATGTTTATTTTAAAAAAAAATGAATTAGGGGAGGGGCGGAGCGACGTCGTTGATGGCAGTCGCATAGCCGAGGAGCTCCCGCAACCAACCCCCTTACCAGCTACAAAACACATCATTCTGAGGCGATTTAACAACAAAACATAATGGGAAAAACTGGTGGAACAAAAAACAACTCTTCAAAGAGAGATTCAGAATCCATGACCAGTTATTTTAACGCTGAAAGAGCAACGAGAGCTGCAGGCCTAAGAGAAGAAACTACAACTAAAATGGCGGCCGCAGCAGAACTCGACCATGACGCAGACGCACCAATCTGCAAAAAAGATTTAAATGAACTGAAAGCGGACATTCAACAATTCTTCAAAGAATCAATGACTGACCTACTCCGTCCAGTTCACTCTAAACTGGAGGAACTAGAAGAAGGACTACAAGAAGTTTCAACCACAGCAGAAGAAGCATATCTAAACGGAACAACTATGCAAATGGAATTAAAAAAATTGCAAGACTCTGAGAAGGCTATGAGAGAAAAAATGCTATTACTGGAAAACAGATGGAGACTACAGAATTTGAAATTTCGTGGGATAGCAGAAAACGCTGAAGGTACGTCTGATCTGGCAATATTCCTATCCACTTGGCTAGTGAAATGTTTAAATACAGAAAATGGCGTCGCCCCGGCGATAGCTAAAGCACACAGATTAGGACCTCTAGCCTCGGCTCGACCAAATCGTCCTCGGGACATATTAGTTCAATTTATTTACGTACGTACCAGAGATAGAATCTTAAAAGAATCACGTCAATCTCAAGCCTTAACTATGAACGGAAAACCAATACAAGTGTTACTGGACTTACCTCAGGAAGCCCTAGAGAAAAGAAGGCAATTGACGTTTGTTTCAACCAAACTCGTTTCGGCCCAGATCCGATTTCGTTGGAGCCCAACATCCAGCATTATGGTCTATAAAGAGGGCTTGTCGTATCAAGCTTCTGATGTAACAACGGGAATAGCTCTACTTTCGGCCTTAAATTTACAACTTTCCCCAGAAGAAGAAAAGGCCTTAGGTCGTTAAGCAATTCTTGAAAAACTTATAAGGGAAAATAGAATTTTTACTAATGAAGATAGACTGAAATACTCAAGCATATATATTCTTAATGTTGGACTAAATGTGTTAAAATTGTTAATTAAATTTCTTAGGCATATAAGTTTGAAATATTGAACCAAAAGTGTTATAACAGTTAATTATAAACTTTTTCGATTTACATCTATTGGTAGTATTGAAGTCCTACTGATGTTTTGAAAGTTATACTTGATTGAAATAATGGTGGCTTTTTGACTTATGTGGTATAAACATTGATTTAGATATACAAACCTCAGAGTTAGAAATCTAAGATTTTTCTTTGTGGCTGGGGGGGAGGGGACAGTGTTTATACTGATTTTAATCAAGTGGTTTTGTTTTTCAGGTTAAACGTTAGGGTGGAAGGAATTTAACTCACCCTTATCCCTGCTTGGAAAGCAGGGAGGAACGAACCTAATCCTCTCAGTAGAGTGGAAGTGTTAAGTTAAACTGTAGTTGTGTTACACAAGTTAAGAATAGCAGTTGTTTGGATTTTTTTTTCCTTGTTTTTATATATAAACAGTTAAAGTTAAAGGTATTTGATTTTTGTTATTAGTTATTATAATTCATTAGAGTAGATAAGAGTTAAAGGAAAGAGGGTAAGGACCATATTCGTAGCTTGTAAAGATTTATAAATAATATACTTTCATCAATGGCACATCAATTTTCTTTTTATACCTGGAATTGTAAAGGATTAAACAACCCTATTAAACTTAGAAGAATCACAAACAAACTAACAAAAGAAAGACCAAATTTTGTATGCCTCCAAGAAACTCACTACAAAAAATCTGTTAAGCAAGTTTTAAAGTCAAATTGGTTCACCCAAACTTATCAATCATCAGGCTCCTCTAAGGCACGAGGAGTCGCCATACTTGTATCCAAAAATGTTCCTTTTCACTGGGAGGCTATCAAAAGTGATCCAAAAGGGAGATATCTATTTATTAGAGGAAAACTAAATGGGGAGCCATTGACAATTGCCTCCATTTACGCCCCAAATACAGGGCAACTGATCTTTTTCCAAGAGGTATTAGAACTACTACAAACATTCCAACAAGGTGAAGTAATAATTGGGGGGATTTAAATTATATTATAGATCCTAAAATAGATAAAACATACAAACCACATCAAATATCAAGGAAAGCTTCCCAAGTAACAGAATTGAAGGAAATATTAAACAAATATAATTTAGATGATGTCTGGTGATCCCTTAACCCTGGTACAAGGGAATATACTTTTTTTCAGAAGTACATAAAACATACTCAAGAATAGACTATTTATTAGTTTCCAAACCTTTATTAAATCAAATCACAGAATCAAACATAGGAAATCGTTGTATTTCAGATCATGCATGGGTTACATGCCAAATTTTAGACAAAACTCAAGATGGTAAAGGTTACAATTGGACTTTAAATAAATTATTGCTTCAGGACGAATTAACATGTGATAAAATTTCAAAGGAAATTAAGGAATATTTTGATTTCAACACAAATTGCGAGGCTTCCCAAGATAATATTTGGGATGCATTCAAAGTAGTTCTAAGAGGTAAGCTTCTTTCTCTCGCTTCGACCTATAAAAAAGAAAAGAATAAAATTATTATGGAATTAAAAAACAAAATAGAAATTCTGGAAAAAAACATATGAGATTCGGAGGCAACAAAACTTTAAGAAAACTAAATTTAGAACGCAAAAAACTAGAAGTATTAGAAATATCTAAAGTACAAAAAAACATTTTATATTTAAAACAAAAATACCTTACTAAAACTCAAAAATCTTTAAAATGGTTATGTTCTAGAGTAAAACATAAGAGGTCTTCTACATTAATCCATTCAATTAAAAATTCACAAGGCAATATAGTAAATACCTCTAAAGATATAACAGAAACATTTTTGTATTATTATAGTAAACTATACAAATCAGACAATATTGATAAAAAGGATATACAGAACTATTTAGAATCTTCTAAATTCAATATCAAAATTACTGAAGAACACTTGAAATATTTAGATCAATCCATTTCGGAAAAAGAATTAACTAAAGCCATCGCTAAAATTCAAAATAATAAAGCACCAGGTAGGGACGGAATACCTATTGAATTTTATAAAAGATTTCAACCCCTTATCATCCCACCCTTACTAAAAACCTGTAATTTTTTATTCTCAGAAGGCAAATTACCTAAATCATGGACAGAAGCAAGAATGGTAGTTCTCCCTAAAGAAGGCAAGGACAAACAAAAACCTGAATCATACAGACCCATTTCAATATTGAACCACGACTTCAAAATATTTTCCACTATTTTAGCTTCCCGTCTAAATGCAATAATAGCAGATTATATTCACAGTGACCAATCTGGATTTATACTAGGTAGGTCGTTACAGGATAACATACGTAAAACAATAAACATTATACATTATAGTAAGCTAAATAAAATTAATTCTTTGATTTTAGCGCTTGACGCGGAAAAAGCCTTCGATAAGGTTGAAATACCATATCTTTTAACAGTTATGACTAGAATGGGATTTGGTCCTAATATAATGAGAGCAATAGGAACTTTATACCAAAAACCATCAATTCAAATTTCTATAAATAATTTTAGATCGGATGAATTATATCTTTATAGGGGTACCCGCCAGGGATGCCCCCTGTCCCCACTTTTGTTTGCTTTGTCCCTAGAGCCATTAGCCTGTGCAATAAGACAAGATCCATTAATCTGTGGGATAAAGATAGATTCACAGATTCATAAACTCAGTCTTTTTGCAGACGATGCAGTGTTGTATTTAAGCAACCCATTAACTTCTTTGCCCAGATTAATGAATATTATCAAAGACTTTAGTAAAGTCTCAGGATTTACATTAAATCATAATAAAACCGAAATATTTCCCATAAATCTATCAAAAGAAGATAGAAAAAAAATAACTACTCAGTTCCCATTTAAATGGGTAACAACATCATGGAGGCATCTAGGAATACAAATTCCTTTAGATTTAAAAGATCTGTATGAAATTAACTTTAAACCTTTAATTAAAACAATGAATAACACACTGTCAGATTGGCTGAAATTGGGACTTTCTTTACTAGAAAAAATAGAACTTATAAAATCTATTTTATTTCCAAAATTCTTATTTCTTTTTCAACATATTCCACTTCAAATAAAACCCCAAGACTTACAACAATGGCAATCAAACATTTCTAAATTCCTTTGGGAAAAGAAAAAAGCTAGAATAAATTATAAACTGCTAACTAGACCGATAAAATTAGGAGGACTTGGTCTTCCAAACCTAAAACTTTATTATGAAGCATCTCAGTTGAAAAACATTTTATACCTTACTTCATTAAATCAACCTAAGGCTTGGGTCCAAATAGAGAAGTCTTATTTACTTCCCGCATTAATACAAGAAAGCATATGGAATCTAAAGACAGAAAGACCAATAAGAATACAACATAATCCTTACTTAAAACTTACTTTAGAAATATGGGATAAATATAGGAGAATATTAGCTCCAGATATCTCACCTGTTGCATCTTTTTTGGGTCAACAATGGTTTCCTCCGGGAAAAGAAAGCACTTCCTATTCCAATTGGAGAAACTTAAAGAAATTTAGAATTAATGATATTTGTCAGAATGGTAAACTTTGGTCACCAACCCACCTAGAACGAAAATACAACTTTAAAATCCCATGGTTCCAATCACAACAAATCTCCCATGTAATTTCAACTAATGACCTTTCAAATCAGACAAATAGACCCCTCACAAAATTTGAAAAACTTATACAACAGGAAGAAACAGGGAGAAAGGGAACAATATCTATAATATATAAAGAATTAAATCAAACTTTTTGGGCGGCAACCTCTTCACAACAGCAGGCCTGGCAGAGGGATTGTAATTTAAAGTTGACTGAGAAACAATGGACTAAAATGTGGTCTTCATTTCTTTATACCTCAAAATCTTTAAATTTTAGACTTCAGAATTACAAGCTTTTTGCCAGATGGTATATGACACCTTTGAGGTTATTTCATTCAAGGGTGCTTAAAGATCCTAAATGTTGGAAAGGATGTGCGCAAATAGGTTCGTTTATGCATTGTTGGTGGGCTTGTCCTAAGATTACGCAATTTTGGAACAATATTCTTTCAACAATTGAAACCATTATAGACAAGAAGATCCCAAAAACTCCAGAATCCATCCTGTTGAACGTCTGGGAAGATGACTATTTTACGAAATCCACGGCAGAACTTACCTCAATAATGATATTGGCAGCAAAAACTTTAATAGCGAAACTATGGAAAACGGAGAAAATTCCGACGGTGAGACAATGGTTCTTAAAACTTTGGGACATGATAGTGATGGACAAAATAACATCACAGTTAACGGCAGCAGAGAATCCTCTTGCTTCATCAAAATTTGATGAAAGATGGTTTATTTTTTTTTCTTATATTTCTACAACAAATACAAAAGACAATGCCTTACCTGCTAAATACAAAGATTTTATGTTTTTTTGACTTAATTATATGTGAATATCAAGTATTGTTAAGTAGTTTTAGAACGTTATATAAGGTTTCATGTTTATGTATTTGTTATATGGAAAAATAAAATATATAATTATAAAAAAAAAAATGAATTAGGAACTGGCACAACTCAGCACATCCACTACATTGATGCAGAGTTATAAACAATCACTGGAAAGATGGCTAATTCTTAGCTATACATAAAACAAAAGGTGCCAAATAGAATCATTTATGAGCAGTGACATTTGTAATTCATTCTGCATAACTGAGAGTCAAGCCACATTTCCATTCTGTAGAAGGACAGTTTCAGAAAGATAATTTTTCAGTGCCCCAGAGATCTGTCCACAAGGCACATGGAACATGTGGGTCTGATCTCTGACAGTTCAACTGGCAAAAGTCTGTCAGGGAACTGAGATAGACATGAATGGTACATGCCAGCTGGCAAATTGCTGTGGCATTCTTCCATGTATATGAGCTGTTCCCCGATTAAAGAAATCTTACTTAAGTAATTGTGTATGGTTTAATCTATAAATTAATTCAATGTGACTAACTTCAAAACGATGGTTTTGAAGAGGGGGGAAAAACTTTTTTTAATGATGTCTTTGTGCTTCATAGAAGACAGTTGCTGGTACAGAAGGCTACTGGGTGTCACCAGCAGAGGGAGAGGCTATGAAAGCCAGCCCCACATTTCCCACTGCTGTCATTGAAAGACTTTTGACAGACTTTGGTCAAAATGGGGGAGGGGGAGAAATTCAGCTATCCAAGTTGCCATCAAGAATTGTCTTCAAAATGATAGTCTGTAGGATTGCTATGATTTTAATTGAATTATACATTTATTGTTTTAATTGTTTGTTTGTTTTTAGCTCTATTGTATATTTTTAAATGATTGTTAAGATCCTTAAACCTCTTTGAGCAGTTTCCGCCCCTGCAGAATTGGACAGAAGGGCCTTAATAAATCTGTGCAGGGGGCAATGGAGGGTGCTGCTGCATGGCCACAGCATGGTTAAATTTTGTAAATCCAAATATATCAGCTGAATGTAAGATTACCAGCTAATGCTTAATCATATTTTAGGTGTTGAGCCTCTGGGTTTGGAAATTGTTTCATATCTCAAACTAGCTGGTCCTTGTGGGACCACACACAGACACAGTAGGGGCCTCCCCAACTATGTGGGAAGATATGATATTGTTAACTGACCAAAATAAAAAGCCTTTAAACATAGGCTGATGAGGCGGATGAGGATTAAACATGGGTGGTTGGGCAGGGGAGTTTCTGTGATGGTGCTGGTTGCTCTTTCTGGTCCATTGGAGGAATTGGTAACCTAGAGATGGTGTCTCCACCTCTGCATCAGGTGTCTCAGTTTGAGAGCTCTTCTCTTATGATGACTCATTTGCAAGAATTTGTGGGGCATTCTCTTTGGTGTCCACATACACCCTCCAGTAACATGTACATCTGTGCTATGCTGGAACATCTTGTGAGACGATGCACTAAAAGGGCAAACAGCAGAACTTGATGCCATTCAGGGTGAGCAGCATTCAAGGTCAGGTAGTGTCGTGGAGAAAGATTAAGATGGTCTGGATGCTGTCTTGTGGCTATGCTGTAGTATTTTTCCACGGGCAAACATGATTGATTGTTGCAATGAAGAAAGATCAGAATGCCAGCAAAGGATTCTCTGCAGGGAATATGTAAATAAAAACTGAACCAGTGTTAGTTTAACTCCATGGCTGGGTCTTTCAGGTACTAGGAAGATAAAGAATAGGGCCTGGGCCAAGAAAAACTCATCGCAGACATGCACAGATATAAAAAGGAAACAGCAGGAAAAGTTGGAGACACTATCTACCTGAGTGAGAAAAGCAAGGACTTAGTCAGTTGCTGGGCTGACTTTGCCATCACACACAAATACCTGCACAAGAAAAGAAGAAGAAGAAGAAGAAGAAGAATGAAGAAGGTAAAGATCAGGGCAGACTCTCAGAATAAATCCAACAACATCAAATCAAAGAAGCATACCCCTCCCTCTTATCCTTGCATCCACAGCAAAGCTGGAAACACATTTTAAACTTGATCCAAAAGCCAGCCCTCCTATACTTGATACAAAAACAGACCAAATGACACTTATCCAGAGACTAACTTCCCCTCCCACTCCAAACATCCAAAGCAAGGCTTGAAACACATTTTAAACTTGAGCCACAAACCACACCCACACACTGACAACACACCGAAGTATCACCCAAAGGAGCTTTGATTGTTCTTTGAATCAAAGAAACAAAACCCCACCCATCTTCATTTGTGGAAATGCTGGGTCCTCTTTTCCTCAGTTCTTTGGTCATCAGTAGTCACCTGTTTGCTGAGTTCTGGTTGGACCCATTGCCATCCTGACAGTTAAGTCCTCTTCCTCTGGTTGTGGGTGCCAGATCTTCAGTCTTGGGTTCTCCAGTCCACAGAAAGCAATGTGGTTACTCCAATCATATTTCTTCCAAAACTCTCACCACCATATTAATAATTGCCATTGATGAATGTACAGTTTTAAAGCCCTTGGCTTGTTTTCTTTCAAATTGATAAGTTTGTTGCTCAGATCCTTTCCTTGTGCCAAAGCTTATAAAGCCTAGGAGATAACATAAGATAGATACCGGCAGTTATACAATCACCAATAGCAGGCAATGCATCCAATGTAGGTTAATTAAATGATGACTCTTATTGTGCAGGTGTGAATAGAAGACAAAGTACATTTTAATGTTCTGACTCAACCAATCCCTGGGTGTAGATTGACTCCACCTTTGTAGCACAGGCTACAAAGAAATAAAGAATGGAAATTATCTACCAAAGCTCATGATACACTTGGCTCAGTGCTCAACTTGGGAAACAAACAGGTTTGTCGGGGGGGGGCAGACCCCTCCCCCAACTCAGAGCCTTACTCACCCTGTGAAAGAAGATGGTCTGAAGGCAGGAGAGGGGAGGCAACTCAGAGTGAGAAGCCCACATAGAATGCCACCAGCATCTGTGCCATGGACAGGCCCACCACAGCCACCAATGGAATCCTTGGAAGGTGACCAGAGCCAGGGAGCCTTAAAGGTCCTGAACCCAGTGCCTGCATCACCAACTGAACAGAATACAGTGCTGGTGACCAGAGGAGCTTGGCAAGAGGGACTGAAGAGCTGAAGCCAGATCTGCAGGGGTGCAGGTAGAGGTTTGGTGAGATGCTGGGTGAATTGTGGACAAGCAGGGAGAAGGAAATCAGCCAGGCAGAAGTGGGAGCACTGGGCAGGCATCAAGCTTTATGCCTTCAGGAGGCATGGAGCAGATGGTGACATCCTATAAAAAGGGCATTCCTACAAGTGGCTGGAAACAGTGTGCAGGCTTGGCTTGAGGAAAAGCCCAGAAAGAAAGCTGACCTGGGGGGAAGAGGCTACAGAGGTAGTGGGGGCATTGGTGGGAAGGTGTTGGAAAGTGGTCCCAGGCAAAGGGGGCACAGGGACTTCATAAGGTTGTACTAGTCAAGTTAGAAGACCTTCCAGTTGCTATATAGTTGTGGTAGTCGAGCTCACAGTTGTTGTATAAGATTTATTATTCCTAAAGCATCATGAAGTAACCTGAGCCTAGATAGCCCAGACTAGCCCTATCTCATCAGATCTTGGAAGCTAAGCAGGGTTGGCCCTGGTTAGTATTTGGATGGGAGACCATCAAAGAATACTAGCATTGCTATGCAGAGGCAGGCAATGGCAAACCACCTCTGAAGATCTCTTGAGTTGAAAACCCTGTGAGGTCCCATAAGCTGGCTTCAAGTTGATGGCAAAAAAGAAGAAGAAGCATGAGATGGCACGCTTGGCTACATGTTCAGGATGAGTGTTGGTTTGCGTCACATCTCAGCACAGCCCTGACTTCACTAGGTGGACATAGGCAATCAACTGCCTCTTCCTACAGAAGAATAATAGAACTAATTAAATGTATAGGTCTTGGTAAGAAATACTTAGATAATTTATGTGAACTGCTTCAAGCAGTCAGAGATCCTATATAATTGTTAAGTATCATTGTTACAGGTCTGACAAGATACACTTGTAATCTCTCTATAAACTATCCCATAAAGTTGCATTGTTAGACCCACTTTAGTGAGATGAAAGCTGTCAGTCCTGTCTGCAGGAATGTGCTGTCTTTCTCCTTTCCACATCTCTCTCATTTTTTACCTTTTGTCAGCCAGTCCCTTTTCTTGCACATGCATGTGAAATTAGACAAAGCTTCAGAACTGACATCAGACAGAGACATGGCAGAGCAACTAGGGAAAAGGAAAGTGTGCGAGGCCAAGTCCAGAATCCTTTGGAGAGATTCACTGTCAGACCGTAGTGAGGAAATACAAAGCAGCACAGTTACATTTTTTTCCTTGAATGTTTCCAAAGGGCCCCTTCATCCTCCAGACCAAATGTGCAATAAGGAAAAATATATGCTAGACTGGACGCTCATTAGTAATATAAAGCAAATTCATATTAGCAGTAATATAAAGCAAATTCATATAGGAGTGTAACTCCTCTTCTCCATTCACATAGAGTGCCTACCACCCTCTTAAACCTCTCTCTTAGGTTATGGGTTATACAACGGTCACAACATCCCAAGTTATCCTTCTTGTCTCTTTTAAAATATACAGAGAGCTATGACCATTTCATACCTCAGGTCCTCTCCCATTGACACCCACAGGCAGGGTAGCCCAGCCTCTTTTAACAATAAGCCCTCACTCACACAGAATGATTGGGGTTGGAGCTCAAACAATGTTCCAATCACTGGCTGCCAGCATGTATTCCTATCCTATAGCATATGTATATAGACCAAGATATTAAATCATGTATGTGTGTTTCTTTCCCTTGGACACACAGTCCATAGGGCTAATCAAAACAACAAAACTTTTATTTATATGAACAAAACACTGAGGAATGTAAGGTATAAGTAACAACGGCCCCAGTCATAGGGGCCAGGAAACGCGGGGGGGGGGAAGCCTGGCAGTTTGCCCCAGAGCAAAATAAGGCACAGTAGCCCAATCACACGGGCCACCGGGTTGCCACACTCCGGCGCCGAGCGCCGATCACACAGCGCTGCTGCAGCACAGCAAAAAAACAGCACAGCAGAGCACGCAAGCCGCACTGTTGCAAAGGGCACATGTGCCGTTGGTGGGGGTGGCCGCTGTCAGTGTCTTGCATGTGTGCATGCGTCATTCAGCGTTGGTGCGCATCTCATGGAAACTTACAATGTCTGGAAACCTGGGGACATGGGTGGGCATCAGAAGCCGCAGGATACTGGCGCTCCCGCGATCAGATGCCGGCCTTTGCCCCGAGGTTTCTAGAAACTAGTGCTTTGACCCTAGTAGTTTTTTACTCCACGTTTTCCACGGGAAGCCACGGGTTGGTCATAGGAGTGCTACGCCTCTCAGATGTGCTGGTATGATCATGCACAGAAAGTCTGCAGGGCTACCGTGCCTTCAGGGGGGCAAATGCTCCGTGTGAACGGGGCCAACATTTCAGTTTCATTGAAGTTTTGATCTGATATCATAATCCTACAACTGGGATCCTTTAGTTACAACTTTACTATTTTCAACCTGCTCTAAACAGATTTTCTGCTCTGTCAGACATCCTCGGTTTTTTCCTCGCCTCCTAAGCTGCCAACTCCTCTGCTACTAACTCCTGTTGTTTTCAACTGCTCTTTTTTCCAACACCCCCTTTAACATTCTCTCTGCTCTCATTGGTTGCTGTTAGGGAGAGGCTGAACCTAGCCTGTCTTTCGGATGATCTAGGTTATATCTGCTCCCCAAATCTTGAGATATTGGACCCTGTGAACTCTCCTAATCCTGCCCAGCAGCCATGTCTCAGTCAGGTCAGGTGTCCTAGTTGTTAGCATCATGCTCATATACCCATCTATCAGGGTCATTCTACATATTGTGATTATCATAGGGAGTCCACTTGAAGCAAACACTCCACCAAAGCTTCTCCTTCTCCCCTTTTGTCCCAGTGTAAAAATAGCTTGCTTCAGAATAAACGTCAAGTGGAAAATAAGGGTAAGGAAAGTTGTGACAATTTGTAACAAGGAGAGAGGAGATACTGCATAAGATGTATGTGATGTAACAACCATTTTGGCTTCTTTGGAACAATCACATAGCACTTTGTTGTTCTGTGGTAACAAAGGCATTTCCTTACCTTTCTTTGACTCTTAACCTTGACATGTAGCTTTCTGTTTGTTATGGATTTTCCCATATGATGTACTAGGAATAAGGCCCGTTGTGGAAATACATACAACAAGCTAGAAAGAGGCTCTGGGCAGGTGCCCTAGTCTTGAGCACACAGTGTCAATTTGCTGTGGTGACCTCAGCAGGGTATAATGACAGAGCTCATCCTTTTCTTCAGGGGAACTGATCTCTGCCATCTGAACAGCAGTTGTAATTCTGAGTGATCTCCAGCCCTCCTCTGGAGATTGGCAACAATGGTTCCCCCAGGAGGAAATGTCTGGTTTGGAGGGTGCCGTCTATGGCATTGTAACTGTCTCAGGTCCAACCCCTCCTCAAACCCCACCCTCTCCAGGCTCCACCCCTCAAATCTCCAGGAATTTCCCAGCCTGGAGTTGGCAACCCTATCTCCTTCCCAGCCAATGATCATCCTACCTTTATGTGCCCTGCTGACTTCAGCTTTCCATCTCCTCCACCCTCCCTCCTGAAGAGCAGTTGTAATTCTGAGTGATCTCCAGCCCCCACCTGGAGATTGGGAACAATGGTTCCTTGGGAGGGACTGGCTGGTTTGGAGGGTGGAGTCTATGGCACTGTACCTGTCTGAGGTTCCACTCCTCCTCAAACCTCACCCCTCAAATCTCCAGGAATTTCCATACATAAAGTTGGCAACTTTATCTCCTCCCCTCTCAGCAGCCTCCTCCTAGGCAAAGTTCTGTCTTTCTCATTAGTGGGGAGAAAATCAGCTTACTTCATTCTCTTCTTCCACTTTGTGATCTGTACAGCAACCCTGCAAGGTAGGTTAGGTAGAAAGACTGTGGCTGGCAGGCCCAGGCAGCTTCCATAGGGAGGCTCCTGCTGAACAGGAGGAAGCAGCCAGGTGTAGTGAAGTAATGCCAGTCAGGTGGCATGAAGTCACCCTGAGAGTGCTGGCAGGCTTAGAGTTGCCAACAAAGACAGATTGATGCAAAGGAGGATGGAAAAGTTTCCATATCTCTATTTTGCCTTAAATTGGTTTTGCTGCCAGCAGAGTGAGAAAATGCCAGAGGCTCTGGATGGGTGCCCCCTGGTAAATGGACCAAACAATGCCTAAAGATTTTCCAAAACACTACTCTGTTAATAATTCATTCTCTACACTCACAGCATCCCCTGCCAGAACGCAACACATCCCCAGCACTTTAAATTAGCACCAGAGCTTTAAGAGCTCTCTAGCTGTCACCTGGAGATTGGCAACAGCTTGTTTGGAGGGTGGGGTCTATGGCACTGTATCTGTCTGAGGTCCCCTTCTTCCTCCTCCTCAGACCCCACCCTCAGCAGGCTTCATCCCTAAAATATCCTGGAAGTTTCCAACCTGGAGCTGGCAACTCTATGTCCTTTCCATGCAACCATCAGCCTACCTTTATCTGCCTGTCTGTCTTCAGGTTTACATCTCCCCCTCTCCCCCCACAGCCTCTGCCTAGGGAAAGGGCTGTCTTTCCCTGCAGTAGGAACCAAAGCAGCTGACATCATTCTCCTCTCCCCTGTATGATCCACACAACAACCCTGTGAGGTATGTTAAGGTAGAAAGTCTGTGAATGGTCCATAATCCCCCAGGCAGCTTTTTTAACATGAACGTGAGACCTATACACCATCCTCTGAAGCGCTCTCAGGTACATATCTGTGGCAGTAATGGGGTGACTGCTGGCACCTTTTCCTATCATTTCTTGCCTTGTAGTATTCTGCTTGTGGTGTGATCTGTCTTTTTTGTGGTGTGGCATGGTTGTGTTATTGGGTTTGTTTCTTTTGAAGGGGAAGTGATGTGCTGTGGGTAAGGACATATTTTTACCTCAGAATACACCAGGTTGCATATGCAAATGGGGGGGAGTTTGAGGTGCAGAATGGAGTGAAGTCCAATCAGCTTCCAGATGCAAATGACCTTGAAACACTGGCCCAATCAGAGAAGAGTGGCCTAGGCTGCAGTGGGTGGGAAAGGACTCAGGTAATGCATTACATTACATTACATTTGCAATTTATATACCGCTCTCTCCATACGGCTCAAAACGGTTTACAGAACACATCGTTTGATCTATACTAGGGGCACAGTGATAAGGGGAGGTGTATGCCTAACACGACACCCGACAGCAGGATCTATTGGCTTCAGTGGTAGATTCTCTCTCTCTTTGGGTGAAGACATCTCAATGTCGAGGCACAGATCTTCTTGCGATAGCGACTTCTTCCGGAAACAGCCCCCTCAGCGCGTGATTGCAGAACTCGGCTTCTCGTCCAATTGGCTCCAGCCTCGCTGTGCCGCCATGCTTCTCCGGGACCAGTCATGCTCGCCGCTCATCGTTCGCTGCTGTTGCTGCCGCCATCTTCGCCAGCCTGTTGCCACTGCTTCAGCCACTACTAACACCGATCCCAAGAGAGGGAGAGAAGGGTGCCCCCCACTCGTAAGGAGCAGGTACCCATTTATCAACTTGCCCGTACGGGCTTCCGAACCGCTGGGAGGGTGGGAGCTGGGACAACGGGCCAGGAGCTCACCCCAGCCGTGGTGGGATTCGAACAGCCGTTGGCTTGTTCAGTTAGATAACCTTGTAGGCTTTAACACCTTGCCCCACTGCTCCCACTGCAGCCAGTGGACAGAGACACCTTGTGATTGACACATCATGGAGCCAACTCATTTTGGCGGGCATAGAATGTTGCCAGACTAAAATCCAATTATAATATAGGAGAGATGTTTTAGCATATGAAGTGTGCTGTAGTTCTTATTATTACCAGTTGGTAGAGTGATACATCCCAGACTAGTTTAGTCATCTCTGTGTAATCTCAATATTTTCCTGTTCTACTAAGTCTTGTGGGGAAAGGTATTCAAGGATTTCCATGATTCGTGTGATGTACTTTAAGGAGTAATATGGATTACAGTAACAGATTGTGATGTACAATCCAGCATCTCTCTCTTAGTTTCTCTCACACATTCAAATGTATTGTGAGAAAAACAAACATGCAGAGATATCTTCTGTTTTGTACTATCTTAATCCTGATATTCACATTAATCTCCATATCCCCAAATCCCATCCTCCACCCCCAAATTTTTAGGAATTTCCCAACCTAGATTTGGCAACTCCCTAGACATGGACTAGGGAAACCTGGGTTCAGATCTCTGCTTAGTAATGAAGCTCAGTGGGTGACTTAATTCCAGTCATTATCTCTCAATCTAGCCTACTTCAGAAGATTGTTCTTAGGGTAAAATGGAGTGCTGGGTAAGAGAGAAACAAACATCATCATGGCCTCCTTGGATGAATTGGCAGGATAAAAATATTGGCAGGATAAAAAATATAAAGAAATATGTTCTCAGCAGGGCTTTTTTTTTAAAGAGGTGCTGGAACTCTCAAGAGGGGAATGAAGTTTTTAATCTTTATACTGAAAACTCATGAACTTTTAAACGTTTTTAAAGGAATTTCGTCAGGTTCCATAATTCTGTTCCAGCACATTCCCCTAGGAAAAAAGCCCTGGTTCTCAATGTTTTCACTATGT
Organism: Gekko gecko; assembly: GCA_029375565.1. Lineage (NCBI taxonomy): Eukaryota > Metazoa > Chordata > Lepidosauria > Squamata > Gekkonidae > Gekko > Gekko gecko. Next base: position 60,629,535 of record JAPDNY010000004.1, read on the forward strand.
AAGATGTCTTCTTGAGTTGGCTACTCCTAACTTCTGCTTTAGAATTCACTTCGGGGTATAGAAACACAATGGAAGTTTAATGTTAGCCTCTTAATTTTGTTTGGAAGCTGTCTGATAAGCGTATACTTTTATCTTGCTTATTTTAGTACAACTCAGCCACTAGAGTTCATGTATGGCTTGCTAGTACAGCCACTGTTCACAAATAAATACAGCAGTGCAATACTTTGCAGAAGTATGTTTTTTTTCAAATGGGAAACTTATTAGTGAACTCATTCCTGAACAGCAGTCCCTGTTGTCCAAACCTTTTCTACAACAGTCATGACCTCTGACTGAAAAAGAGAGAACAAGATCAAAGTAATGAGAAAAATAACAAACACCCAAGTATATCTGACTAATCAGAATAATAAACGAGTCATTTGACAGAGTTCAGAGGGTATCATGGACTTCCTGTCCTATATTAGCACATTAAGGCTGTGTTAGTTTAAGCAGACATATGCTAGGCAATGAAAAGAGTGACAGTGAAACTCAGATGGTTCAGAGTTGAAAGGCTGTTTAGGAAAACACCCACAATTCACTGGGGAGATCACTGGCTGATGCTAGTTGAGGGATCACTACCCGCTGTTCTCTAGCTTCCATGTTTAACAAAGCTTGGAAGAGTCTGACATCTTGTTCTTCCAGCTGCATGCAGAGATGTTACTGAATTTTGTGACAACTCCATTTTGGTCCAGATGTTCAAAGTTCTTCTATGCTTTCTCTTCACACTTGGAACAAAATTATAGTTGTCCTTTTATCCTGATAATATTAATGAAATATAATATAAATATTGCTGTTAAAAATGAAGCCTGGTTTCACATCAATTGTATATAAGTGGTGCATAACGAATAAATGGCATAAAATGCTGTAAAACAAACAAACAATTGGAAATGTGTCAAATAAATCAGGCAGGATGGAAATGGTCTTCTTGGCTGCACACAAAAATTAAAAGAAATGAAAAAAATAGATCTTTGTACATCCCCAGCTCAATGCAACAGAGAACTGTCCTTGAAAAATGAAGATCATCATATCAGTCAGTAATACCTTTGTTGGCATAGATGAAAAAATATCAGGAAGAAAAAAGAACAATGCAATTAAGACATTACAGAGGAGCTAATTCCTCTTCACATCGCTTTGCCTTAAATTGCTGGATTCTCATAGCACTTAGCAAATACCTTGCTACTGGGCCAGTAATATGAGGGCTTTGGTCTAATAGAAGATAGGAGACAAGCGTCTCCTCAGGGTACCCTTTCATTTTTCACAAAAGGGGACTGATCAGACAGTGGCATATTTCAGCATAGAGGTCACAGTAGAGTAGTACCTGGGCAAGATTTGGGGCTTCCAACTTTACATTTACAGAGTCTTTGAGAATACAGAACATTTTGGAGTCTTCCAAAAAGGACCACTGTAGAGAGGACACTGAACCTAGCAAGCATAAAAGCTTGTCGTATTTGAGAAGTTAAATGAGAAATAGGAAGCTAAAACTCCCTGTTCAGGCATGATACCAAACAACATCAGAGAACATATCCTATTTGCTAAAGAATACTGAGATTGTTTTTCAGTGTCCAAAAACTTCTGTCTCAATAGGCTAAAGGCTTGAGAGTCCCCAAACATGAGGCGAGAATCAAATGGAATACCAGTCAACTGAATTTTCCTCTTTATTTGGCAAATCCAGGTATTTATGAAGAAGTCAGCCAACATGTACTGAATACAGTTAGGGGAGTTCACTCTGAAGTGGAGATGAAGCCAGAACTTCAGGGTAGAGAGCCAGGCTCTGTTGTCTAGGAGATTCTGCCCTGTCTCCAGACACATGTTCACATACTCTATACAATTTGGGGGCCCTAAAATATGGCACAAAAACAATGCCCGAACTTGTTCCACAGAATGATTGAAGGCACTAATCCAGATAGGGATTCCATATAATAAGTGGGATATTGATTTGGTGTTGGTGACTCAAATGGCTGTTGCAACATATTGGGCACCATTCACATAGAAAAAGTGAGCAACTATGGACATACTATATTTAGCTAAATTAATTGCATAGTTCCTCTGTTTAAGCCGACTGTTATTATAATGGAAGTTCACTCCTAAATATTTTAAGGGTTTAACTTGTTCCACATAGTTTCCATGACATGACACACCAATTAAGGCATCTCCAAGACCTCAAAAACACCATTATTTTTGATTTCTCAAAAGAGATGACACTACTACATCATACGCATAGAGTAATAGATGAACAGGATATGGCCTGAGCTTAGGGAAATAACCATCCATTGTTCTCAAAGTGTGAGTTAGATCATTCATAAATAAGTTTAATAGATATGGGGCCAAAATGCATCCCTGTTTTACCCCCCGATTTGAAGGAATTGAGTGTGTTACATTACCAAGAAAGCTGTAGCAAACTTGGCAACTGGATGAGGAATACAGGCTGCGGATAAAAAAAAGTAAATGCTTATCTATTCCCAAAAAATCCAATTTATTCCATAACAGTTTATTTATTTATTTTATTCAATTTGTATCCTGCCCTACCCAGCATATAGATAGAATAGATAGAATCCTAGAGATACAATCAAGGCCCCTTTGAGATCAAGAAATGTGGAGAATAACTTCTTTCCACATGGACTACTGTACTTTTCAGCCAAATAGGTGAGAGTAGCACAGTGGCCCAAGGTAGATTCGTCAGAACAAAATCCAATCTGTTCTGTGCCTGAGAGACTCTGGTCAGACATCCAGATGGTGAGTTTGTCTAGGAAGTGTCTTGCATAGAGTTTGTCCACGATGGAAAGTAGACTAATTGTGTGATAGTTTTCTGGGACCTTAAGGTCACTTTAAATAATAAAAAAACAGCACTACTGTGGCATTAGTCTATGATTCAGGCATGATTCTGAATTTATCTATTAATGTGAAGAGGGTGGCAAGGGGGGAGCCCACCATTCCAGATGCGTTTGGAATCATTCAGGCAGAAGCCGATTGGGGCTAGGCACCTTTTCTGCTTTCAGTTGTTTAATTAGGCTTTCAATTTTGTTTGGACTAACAGGTTGCCAGTTTGACCAATCAAACTGGTTTATCTTTTGTTTGTCAAGAGGGCCAATTGATGCATTGTAAAAGATATTTTTAAAATAGTCTGGCACAGTTGTGCAGACACATGGCTATCAAGAGATTGACTCTTGTCAATAAAAGAGCCCAGAACAATGGTCTAAAATTGCTTCCTGTTGTTGTTTAAGGAAGCATTTATCAGTAGATCCCAGTTTTTGTTTCATTGAGAATTTTTAAACATGCAACTAAACTTTGAAATTGTTTTTATTTCAGGTTATGATAATAAGATGGCAGGATGGATACATTACTGCTGTGATATAGGCACATAATTGAGATTTTATAATTTGACATTCCTCATCAAATCATGAAGTATTGTAATTTCTAGATGGGTTGTGCTGAGCAATAAATTGCTTCTGTAAAGCATAATTAATGGAGGTGACAAGGTAGGCATAGGATCAAAGAGCTTCAGGCAAATTATTAGTGTTTGCTATTTGATGATTTAACATGCTTAACCTTTGATTTCTTTATCAGCTGATTTAAACCTGCTTCCACTCTTTTGGACCATCCAACCCTTCTAAGTAAAGGTTAATTTTCACAAGAGGTATTAGCAGTAGGAGGCAAGTGAGAAGGAAATTTAAGATTAGTGATCAAGCTATCAACCCACTTACCTCCATAAAAATCTAAAATACAGCTTTTCAAATTTGAGAAAACAATAACATAATCAACTACACTACTTTCCTGAGCTGAACTAAATGTATATTCACACAGAGAATTGTGGGGTAGAGACCATTTAAAATGAATTTGCTAAAGGATATGCAAAGGTTGGCCGGGAAACCTCCCACAGCATTAACTTCTGGGTCTTTTGAGTGTCTTTATGAGGATTGTTTGACTGCCATTAAGTGCCTTGGGTGAATTTAAGTAGCTGCTGGCCACACCCTCTCCTGGGGGACAATTCTATTTAAGGCAGGAAGCTTGCAAGAGGCACGAGCCTCTGGCACGAGCCTCTGGCACGAGCAAAAGGGTGAGAGCAAAAGGGTTAGGCTCTTTGCCTGTGGCTCTTAGCCTAGGGGCTCTGTAAGAAGCCCAGGAAGAGCCAGAAAGCCAGGACCTTGGCTCCTTGGGTTCCCAGTAAGGTAAGTAGACTTCTATAACAGGAGCCATATAAATACAAAGTGTTTTAAAAGGGGGGTTATAGAAAAGTATTTGTTTAAAAACAATTATGAAGCCAGAATGCCAGCAGGGGGTTGGGGGCTATCCAGTGTTTTGCATGGAGTGTCACATGTATGACTATCTGCCCACTGGTCAGAAGTCTTGGGTGTGTGCTCGGTGCAAAGAGCTCCTGGTTCTCAGGGAGCGAGTTTGCTCCCTTGAGGCCAAGGTGGCTGACCTGGAGAAGCAGGGACAGTCAGTTAGGTGCACGGAGAAGACTCTCGGGGACTTGTTAGATATGTCCCACTCTGGATCTGGCAGCCCGGCTGCTGCCAGGGAGCATGAGGGTCAAGGGGAAATGGGGCACCATGCTGAGGATAAGGGGAATGTGCCCTCAGAAGGGACCTCTTCTTCAGCTGGTGAACGCGTATCCTTTCGTACCAAGGAACCGTCCCTGGGAAGGGTGGGAGGGGGGCTCTTGGTAGTTGGTGATTCGATCCTTAGGCAGGTAGACAGCTGGGTGGCGAACCCGCGTACTGACCGTATGGTGACTTGCCTGCCTGGTGCGAAGGTAGCGGACATTACACGTGTTTTAGATAGGCTGGTAGATAGTGCTGGGGAGGAGCCAGTGGTCGTGGTGCACGTCGGCACCAACGATGTGGGGAAATGCAGTCGTGAGGTCCTGGAGGAGAAATTTAGGCTGCTGGGTAGGAAACTCAAGGCCAGGACCTCCAAGGTAGCCTTCTCGGAAGTGCTACCTGTTCCACGCACAGGGCCGGAGAGACAGGCACAGATCAGGAGTCTCAATGCGTGGATGAGACGGTGGTGTAGGGGGGAAGGGTTCAAGTTTGTTAGGCACTGGGATGCTTTTTGGGACAAGAGGGAGCTGTACAAAAGGGACGGTCTCCACTTGTCCCCAGAAGGAACCAGGCTGCTGGCGCTCAAAATCAAAAAGGTGGCAGAGCAGTTTTTAAACTGAATAATGGGGGAAAGCCGACAGGAGATGAAAAGTCTCTGGTTCGGGATGGCTCATCTCAAAGAGATGAAGGGGTAGCTATTACTTTTGTACAAGGAAATGGATTACAATTGTCCACTGAGACTGTGGCTAATGATAGGAACTGCCTGGCAAGGTCTCGAGGCAGCAAGAGGAAGGCTGTGGGCTTAACAAACATGGGAAACTATAAGTGTTTATACACAAATGCTAGAAGTCTCCGAGGTAAAATCGGGGAGTTGGAATGCTTGGTGTTGGGGGGGAAATAGACATTGTGGGTATTTCAGACACTTGGTGGGATGATGAAAATCAGTGGGATACGGTGATTCCTGATTATAAATTATATCGGAAGGATAGGGGGGAAGGGTTGGAGGTGGGGTGGCTCTGTATGTCAGAGAGGGTATACCATCCAGTAAGATTGAGAGGGTAAGAGAATTGGATTTGTTTCTGGAAATGCTATGGGTTGAAATAGTGGGTCCAAAAGGAGGCTTAACAGTGGGAGTTTGTTATCGCCCACCAGATCAAAAGATAGAGGAGGATTATAAAATGATGAATGAATTAAAGATAGCGGCTAGACGAAATAACTGTGTTGTAATAGGCGACTTTAACTACCCACACATTGATTGGGTCAATATGAGTTCTAGTCGGGAAAAAGAGATTGCGTTTTTAGACACTCTCAATGACTGTGCTGTGGAACAGATGGTCACAGATCCTACCAGGGGAGAGGCGATCCTGGATTTGGTCCTAAGTAACACCCAAGACCTGGTGAGAGATGTAAAAGTGATTGCACCACTTGGGAACAGTGACCATAATGTCATTGAGTTTAACATTTGTACAGATACGGAGCTGCCCAAAAAGACTGACACGTCCACTTTTAACTTTAAAAGGGGTAACTTCTCTGGTATGAGGGGACATGTGAGGAAGAAATTGAAAGGAAGAGTGGAGAAGGTCAAAACCATTGGGGAAGCTTGGAGACTATTCAAAAAGAAAATCCTAGAAGCTCAGAAAAAATATATACCGCAGGTTAGGAAAGGTACAAATAGGTATAGAAAAAAGCCTGCATGGTTAACAAATAAAGTAATGGAAGTTGTAAAAGGTAAGAAGGATTCCTTTAAGTGGTGGAAAGCTAGTCTTAGTGAGGTTGATAAAAGGGAACACAGACTATGGCAAATAAAATGCAAATCTGTGATCAGGCAAGCAAAAAGGGACTATGAGGAGCATATCGCAAAAAACATAAAGACCAACAATAAAACTTTCTTCAAATACATTAGAAGTAGGAAGCCAGCCAAGGAGGCAGTGGGGCCCTTGGATGACCAAGGGGTAAAAGGAATAGTGAAGGATGATAGGGAAATGGCTGAGAAGCTGAATGCATTTTTTGCCTCTGTCTTCACTGTGGAAGAGAAGTGTTTGCCCACTCCAGAAGCACCGATTTCGGGAGGGGGTTTGAAAGACCTGAATCAGATTATGGTGACAAGAGAGGAAGTCCTCCGACTGATGGACAATTTAAAAACTAATAAATCACCAGGCCCGGATGGCATTCATCCGAGAGTTCTGAAAGAACTCAAATGTGAACTTGTGGATCTCCTGACAAAAATATGTAATCTTTCTTTAAAATCTGCCTCCATTCCTGAGGACTGGAAGGTAGCTAATGTCACTCCCATCTTTAAAAAGGGCTCCAGGGGAGATCCAGGAAATTACAGGCCAGTCATTCTGACGTCAATACCGGGTAAGTTGGTGGAAACTGTTATTAAGGAAAGAATTAGTAGGCACATTGATGAACAAAAACTATTGAGGCAGACTCAGCATGGGTTCTGTAAGGGAAGATCTTGTCTCACTAACGTGTTAGTGTTTTTTGAGGGAGTGAACAAACATGTGGACAAGGGGGACCCAATAGATATTATTTACCTTGACTTCCGGAAAGCTTTTGATACAGTTCCTCATCAAAGGCTCCTAAGTAAGCTCAATAGTCATGGGATAAAAGGACAAGTCCTCTTGTGGATCAAAAACTGGCTTATAAATAGGAAACAGAGAGTGAGTATAAATGGGAAACTTTCTCAGTGGAGGGTGGTAAGCAGTGGGGTACCACAGGGATCAGTACTTGGTCCGATGGTTTTTAACTTGTTTATTAATGATTTGGAATTGGGAGTAAGCAGTGATGTGGCTAAATTTGCAGATGACATGAAGTTGTTCAGGGTGGTGAAAACCAGAGAGGAGTGTGAGGCACTCCAAAGGGATCTGTTGAGGATGGGTGAGTGGGCGTCAACATGGCAAATGGGGTTCAATGTGGCCAAGTGCAAAGTGATGCACATTGGAGCCAAAAATCCTAAATATAAATACGCGTTGATGGGGTCTGAACTGGCAGAGACGGACCAAGAGAGAGATCTTGGAGTCATAGTGGATAACTCGCTGAAAATATCTAGACAGTGTGTAGCTGCAATAAAGAAGGCCAATGCTATGCTGGGGATTATTAGGAAGGGAATTGATAACAAATCAGCCAGTATCATCATGCCCCTGTATAAATCATTGGTGTGACCTCATTTGGAATACTGTGTACAGTTCTGGTCACCACATCTCAAAAAGGATATTATAGCATTGGAAAAAGTGCAGAGAAGGGCAACTAGAATGATAAAAGGGTTGGAACACCTTCCCTATGAAGAAAGGTTAAAATGCTTGGGGCTCTTTAGCTTGGAGAAACGACGGCTGAGAGGTGACATGATCGAGGTTTATAAGATTATGAATGGGATTGAGCAGGTTGAGAAAGAAGTACTTTTCTCCCTTTCTCACAATACAAGAACTCGTGGGCACTCTATGAAATTGCTGAGCAGTCGGGTTAGAACAGATAAAAGGAAATACTTCTTCACCCAAAGAGTGATTAACATATGGAATTCACTGCCACAGGAGGTGGTGGCAGCTGCAAGCATGGACAGTTTCAAGAGTGAATTAGATAAACATCTGGAGCAGAAGTCCATCAGTGGCTATTAGCCACAGGGTATAGATGGGAACTCTCAGTCTGGGGCAGGTGATGCACTCTATTCTTGGTGCTGGAGGGGGCAGCAGTGGGAGGGCTTCTGGTGCCCTGGCCCCACTGCTGGACCTCCTGATGGCAACTGGTATAGTTTGGCCGCTGTGTTGAACTAGATGGGCCATTGGCCTGATTCAACATAGGCTTCTCTTATGTTCTTATGTTCTTATGTCTTGAGGAGAAATAAAAATTTGGGAGAGAACCATGGCATTACATAAAAGCAAGTCATGCTATCCAATCCATGCCTTAAAGTCCCCTGCTATTAATAATTCCAGTCATGAATATTTTAACTCATGTTCCACCACATATACATTGAAATGATCCCATTAGGCTGAATGATCAATTCTATTAATACATGGGAGTAAATACACATTTATAATAAGCAAGTTTAAATATGGGGACTTGAGAAGACTTGCTGGGGTCAGAGGAAGGCAAGAAGGTACACAAATAGGTTTGACCTTGAGGCGTGTTGATATTAAATAGCTTATCTACAGTGACCCCTCTGCCCCACTCCAAGGGCCCATATTGAAAAGGAGGTATATTCTTCTAATTGGATTTCTTTATAGGCCCAAATTTCTTGAAGTAGTATGATGTCAAAATCTTGAATGAAAATCAGAAAGTCAGGGTTAACTACCTTTCCTCCCCATCCACAATTATTCAAGAGTCTTCATGATCAAAAAACGCAACCATTTGTGGTGTTTTTAAGTGCATCCAGCAGAGAAAGATAATGTGGAATTGAGATGGACTGCTCGACTAGTTTTGTGTAGGGTGGAACTTTGGTGTTAAAAATATCAGTTGACCCGGTGCTGAGTTTGGGCCATCGGTGAACTCTGATGAATGGATCCTTGTTCACTTACGGCTTACAGACTCCATTGTGAGGTCCGTTGTTTGTAAACCATATGTTCTGAATTAGACTGAATCAGTTATTCAGCAGGTGCACAACTGTTGGACTTCTCATGCTCTATTGAGCAAGCTGAACTATTATGCTTAATTAAATTGGTTAAACTGGTTTCATGATCCAAAGTGTGGTTGATACTATTATTATTATTATTATTATTATTATTATTATTATTATTATTATTATTATTATTATTATTATTATTATTATTATTATTATTATTATTATTATTATTATTTCCATTTTTACCCCACCCTCCCCGCAAACGGGCTCAGGGTGGCTTACAATAGGGCAACCATGTGCCAAAGGATAAGACAACATAAAAACAAGATAAAAGATTCTACATTAAAGTGCTCAATAGTTACAACAGACTTCAACCAGATGGGATCAATTTCACAATCAGACTCTCCAGTAGCTTATATAGCAAAAGGCTGCCACTCGATGTTACTCGGCCCCATCCAGCGGTATTGATCACAGCGAGGCATGGTTGATCTTCATAAGGCCCTCCCTTAAGTCTACCATGGATGGTAGTGGTAGCAGTAGTGGTGGTGGCGGCTCCTACTCAAAAGCCTGGCAGAAGAGCACCGTCTGCAGGCCCTGTGGAAAAGGTTGCTTAAAATTCCCCATTTTGCTGCAGATGCATCTTTTCCAATCATCTTCTTTAAAAGGGGGATGTTTAAAATAATCTGCAGTAATATACAGGCTGAGTTCAGACTGGCAATTTGCCCCGATAGGGACCCAGGCCAGCGACAACTCAATCCCGGAGTAAATGGGGCATTCACACAGGCACATCTGCCTGGTGTCCCCCACCCGTAGCCAACCCGTGCTGTTGCACTTCACCGCCGGATTAAAAAGATACCTGATAAAACTCATAGCAAATCCTAAAGCCCGCATGTGTCACACGTTTCTCCGCTTCCGGGGAGTCTGAACGCGCAGCCGAAAAGCCGGGAGCAACCCATGTTGGGCAGAAGGCAGCAGCAGTGTGATTGGCTGTGCTCCGCTCCACTGCCCAATGCGGTGCTGGTGCTGCAGGGTCCTCCCCCAATCAGCAAAATGCGCTTACGCGCATGAGCATATGAGTGCATGGGTGCTCATGCGCACATACACCCATACACCCACAGCCGAATTAATAGGGAAACAATGAATATAGCACGCCTCTGGCGTGGCAGTCTGAATGCTCCCGCGCGCCTCCGTCCCGTATCTTCCGGTAGCGGCCCCCACTGTGTGAATGGGAAAACCCGGTATAGTTTATTCCAGGGCTTTTTTGCTACGACTGGCTACCGGAGCAAACTGCCAGTCTGTACTCAGCCACAGTTTATGTAAAGAAGACTTAAGCTGTCCCAGGGTAGAAGAGAGATGTCTCTGCTCATCCTGAAGTGAGCCAAGCTGGGATAGATGCTCAGAAGAATTTGTAAATGAATCATAAAGCATTTCAGCAGTAGCTTATTTATCTGGTCTTCTGAGAGTGGGTTGTAGGTCTGCCAAAGCATCTTCAGTCACATTTTATTTATTTATTTATTTATTTATTTATTTATTTATTTATTTATTTTGAGATTTATACCCCGCCCTATCCGGTAGCTCAGGGCGGCTAACAAGCGGCCAAGCCGAAATTCAGAACTAAAAACAATAAACAATATTACATACAATAAAAAAATCAGTACAACAGTAAAATTCAGTACAACAGTAAAATTCATATAAAGCCAAGATGCACGATATCCCAAATTGGCAGCGAATTTCTTAATTGCATGGGCACCAGGAGTAGTATATCCCAGCTCACAGGCGGCATCTATCTCTCCAGATAATGGGGCAGATGAATGATAGGCTCTCAATGACAGAATGATAGCGGCAGCGGCTCCTCCTCAAAGGCCTGATGGAAGAGCTCTGTCTTGCAGGCCCTGCAGAACTGCACTAGGTCCCGCAGGGCCCGGATCTGCTCTGGGAGCTCATTCCACCAGGTGGGAGCCACCGCTGAGAACGCCCTAGCCTTGGTTTGGGCAAGCTTCACACTTCGAGGGCCTGGTACTTCCAGGCAATGGATATTCCCTGATCGCAGTGCTCTTGGGGGTACATATGGGAAGAGGTGGTCCCTTAGATAAGTTGGACCCTGGCCATTCAGGGCTTTAAAGGTAAGCACCAGCACTTTGAAGCGAATCCGGTATGCTATTGGCAGCCAGTGCAGTGCTTGCAGCACAGGCCAGATGTGGTCTCGCCTGGAGAGGCCCATCAATAGCTTGGCTGCAGCATTCTGCACTAGCTGCAGCTTCCGGATTTGCGACAGAGGCATAAGGAACTGAATCAAGATTTGTTGGATAGCTTAATTCAACTGGAGTCAGATAATGTGAGGCAGAGAGACTTTTGGGACCAGAGTCAGAAAACAAGGATTTAAGGGGACTTTTGCAAAAAAAACATCTAACAGGAAAGATTTCAAAAGAGGCCAAAAACAATCTCATTTTAAACAGCATCAGTGGAATTGTTGAGTTTTCAAAAATTAACCTTATTCTCAGTCCAGATTTAACATAGGGAAGAAATTCAGTGCTGGAAAGGTCAATAAAACGGGCTTCATCTCTGAGCAGCTGGCACAATTAGTCTCGAATTTTGGTCTTATTTGACCATTAACTCCTATTCTAGTGATTTAGTACAACATGAAGGGCAATTGGATTAGTAAATAAGCAACAAGGTGAATTAAGCACTTGAGACAACTTGCCCCTAATCCTGTGGGACTCTTGCTTTAACATCTTTCTCTGGGTCAAGGAAGTAAAGGGCTCGGTCATAGGCACGGGCTCGTTTAAGTTAGGGCTGGATATACTCTTTAATAGATTGAGCTGGCTAAAAGATGGCTTCTGGAGGAGAGTTCTCAAATATAGCTTGAAGGAGTCCAACTTACTGAGAATACAATTAAATTGTTGGAATAGAGCAACTGTTTCTCCAGCACGCAGGCAATGATGACAGAGAACTATAAGGACAAGGTGGAACAATAATTATGGTTTGCCTTAATACATTCCTTGCATGATGGATAAAAAATTAATTCAAACCAAAATTAAAGTGGCCTTGAAGGAAAGAAGAATAACTGACTACATATCTGGCCTTTTATGCCTTGTCTAAGATCTAACGGATGTGTTTGTTCCCAGTCAGATATGTGAGTTGGTCTTAATGGGCAATATTTTCATTCAAAAGAGCTGCTGCCACAATTTTGCTCCCACCACTGAATCATATTATGACATTTTAAAAGAGTTTATTCATCATAGATTGAAGAACATTGAAGTTTGGAAACCATCCATGAGGATAATATATTTAGTATGATTATTTTTGTTTTCTATATTTGTAATCCACCTTGAGTCTCAATGAGAAAGGTGAGCTAGAGATGAAGTAAAAAAAAAATTAAAAAGTCACCACAGATGTGAGATCCCTCTATAGATGCAGAAGCCACAATTTTTGTGTGTGTTTACTTCATTTAAACTTTGCCTTTCTCCCAAAGGGGACCCTATCGTGTGCTCTGCAGGCTGGCCAGTCAGGCCTCCACTGGAGCAGTGCCCTCAGGTCTAGATAGCAAGGCTTTATAGTGTCAATAGGTGCTGGAAGTTAAGACCTGGAACCAAAGGCAAAGAACAGGAGCTCACACACCAGGGCTGAGTTCAGATTGGCAGTTTGCAGCAGGAGCCAGTCATGGCAAAAAAGCCCTAGAATAAAATGTTCTGGGTTTCCCGGTCACATGGGGCCGACGGATGCGGGAGCATACTGGGAGGAGGTACGCGGGAGCATTCAGACAGCTGGCCTGGAGGTGCGGCTGTAAACAGCTTTGTCCTCTATGTGTGTATGGGTGCATGGGCGCATATGCACTCATGCGCATAAGCGTATCTGCCCAATTTGGGGTGGACCCCGTTGTGCCAGCACCACATTGGGTGGTAGAGCAGAGCACAGCCAATCCAATAGCTGCTACCTTATGCACAGAAACACCTGGCTCGTGCTATAGAAGCGGTTTGCTCCCAGCTTTTCAGCTTCACATTCACACTTCCGGGAAGCGGGATAATGTGGGATAAAGGCGCTCTCTGAGATTTGCTACCACTTTTGTCAGATATCTTTTTAATGTGGGAGCAAAGTGGAACAGCACGGGTTGCCTATGGGTGGGGAACGCCAGGCAGATGTGCCTGTGTGAACGCCCCCTTTAATCTGCATGGGAAACATGGCTGAAACATGGCTATAGCAGGGCAAATTGCCAGTCTGAACTCAGCCCAGGTTTGTGCCTAGTGGACCAGTTGATCATTTAGGCAACCTTCTCAAGCCCAGCCTAAATAGACTGGGAGGTAATCAGGCTCAGCTGCACTGCTGCACTGCTGGCAGGAGTTGAGCTTCTGTAGCTGTGCTGTGAATAATTATCATCCTCACAGCGTGGTTCTGAGACAGTGTTGTGTGCTGCCAGTCTGGCATGGCACCTTCTTTGGCCCACTTCAGCCTGAACCTTCTGTTGCTGCCTTTCCTATTGAGAGGGGACAGGTCCCAGGGGGCTATGGGCCCAAGTTCAAGATCTGTACAGTGGAGGCTATCTCCAGGGCTGGAAGCAAGGTTTCACTTGAAGGTTCTGACAGGGTGGCCTCTAGCACATCGTCCACTGGTACCTTTATGGCCCTCCCTGGTCCTGTTCTCAGCCAGTGGCCTTGGTTCCTCACGCTCTTCCACTGTGGAGTCCAAGTCTTTGAGCTGACTGGAGGGGATTATGACACACCCAAAGCAGCTTACTGTCCTCACAACATCCTTGGAGGTCTGTTAGCTGAGGGTGTGTAACTGGCCCAATATCACCCAGCAAACTTCCATGGTAGGTGGAAATCCAAATCAGAGTCTCTCAGCTCCTATACCACATGGGCTTGTCACCAGCATTCTCTTTTGCAGAGGGCTAGTTAAGGGAAGCACAATGGTGATTACTGTTAAAGGCAAACCATCCTTATGACCCAGGAAGCACAATCCTGTCACAATGTCTTGAAATGTATTTCTTTATTTGAAACATTTGTATAAACAACAAAAACAAACTGTAATTATAAAAAGGTATTAAAACAATAAAATTAAACACAGGCAATTTTGTTATTGTAAGCCATTTGTTACACACCTTGTGCCTTGGCTTCAGGCATGAGCAGCCTCAGGAACAGGAATGGAAACTGGCACATCAGGTTCCCATTGTTTTCTCTCTAAGGTGAGTCAAGTACAGTTTCCCTGATTATCACTGACATCCATCCTTCCTTCCTTTATTGGTACAACGTTATTGGCCATAATCTTAAGCTTAACCTAAATATCTTTTAATATACTGTCCAATTTGGGAGGCAAATTGCCCTTACATGCCTCATCTTTCCTGCCAACATGCTCACTTGGCTTCAGAAGGGAGAAGGGAGAAGGGCCCTATATTAGCCAAGTCCTCCTATCCAGCCTCTCACCTCAGGCTTTAGCAAACAGCCAGCAGCATCTCCTCATAGGCCTCTTCCCATCCTCTTTTATAGGCAGTCCTGCAGGCTGCACATGTTCCATAGGGACTTTATTATTTCCTGTGGAAATGAAATCCATCCAGAGGCAAGTGTGATTGGGTGTTCCTCTCCATCCAGTGACTGGCTGAGGGGACCCTGTTGCATATGGCCCCTTCCTGGTCTTGCCCACCCACTACCCAGCTGAAAGGAGGGTAGAGCCCTGCTGAATGCAAGAGTAGCTGACTTTGCACGCCCCCTACAACACAAAGGGGTAGGGAGGTGACCCAATGTGTCTGACGTGTGTTCATTCTGCGAGCCCCAACTCCCGCCGAGCCTGCGCTGGCGGGAGGGGGCTGATTTGCCTCCTCGTGAGGCAGGAAGATGAAAGGACGCCTGGCAAGGGGCGGAGCCAGCCTATTCAGGCTCGGCTCCTGCCCTCTGCCCCACACAGTTCCTTGGCGTGCTCAGAGCCAGCAGGAGCTCTGAGCACGATTTGTTGCTGGGGAGCTGGGGCCTTTTAGACTTCTGGCCGCGTTTGCAGCGGCCAGAAGGGTCGGGCTGCGGCAGCGGCCGGGAGGCACGGGCTGCGGCGGCTGCCGAGACAGGCGGGCCGAGTCGCCTGCGGCCTAGGAAGGCGGGCCGAGCCGCCGGCAGCCTGGAGAGGTGCGCCGAGCCGTCGCCGGCATGAAGGCGCGGGCCGCGGCGGCGGCGTGAAGGCGCGGGCGGCGGTGGCGGCGTGAAGGCGCAGGCCGCGGGCGGCGGCTTGGAAGCGCGGGCCGTGGGCGGCGGTGTGGAAGCGCGGGCCGCGGGCCGCGGCGTGGAAGCGCGGGCCGCGGGCGGCGGCGTGGATGCGCGGGCCGCGGGCGGCGGCGGTTTGGAGGCGCAGGCCGCGGAGGCGGCCACAGGAAGATCTGGTGGGGAGTATATTCAGGCGGTACTAGGAGCACGGCGGCGGCTTCTTGATGGAGGCGCTGCTCTGCTCGGCCTGAATGAGCACTTCTGTTAAGGGGGAGCTTAATCCTAGCTTAGGGGCCTAGTTCTCTGGGGGAAGCCTCAGGTTCTCCCCCCCCCTGCTTTGGGTAGTGTGTGATAGCATGGTTAGGCTGCCTCACCCCTGCAGTTTTTATCACCCGCCCTATTTTCTGGCCTTTTCTCTCTTAGGTGCCTATGTTAAGCAGTGGAGGCCGGGGGTACAGTAGCCATTTTAGATTGAGAAGCTGCAGCCATAGTAGGGTGTTAACATTGGTGGCCATTTTAAGGCACAGTACGCAGGGGCCATTTTAGGCTTCTCCTCTTGTAGCCTTTTTGGGGCAGTGAGGAGCGGCGGCCATCTTAAGCTACATAAAAGCATGGGAGGGGCCAGAGTTGGATCAGGCCTGGGGCTCATCTAGTTCAGCACTCCATCACATGTGGTCAAGGAGGCCGGGTGCCATCAGGAGGTTCACCAGTGGTGCTGGGATAATAGAAGCCCTTCTACTTTTGCCCTACCAAGCACTAAGAATATAGCGCATCACTTGCCCAGACTGAGAGTTCCTTGCTGTGCCTTGTGGCTGGTAGCCACTGATGGACTTCTGCTCCATATGCTTATCTAATTCCCTCTTGAAGTTCTCCATGCTTGGGGCTGCACCACCTCCAGTGCCAGTGAATTCCATGTGTTAATCATTCTTTGGGTGAAGAAGTACTTCCTTTTATATGTTCTAATACGATTGCTCAGCAAGTCAGGGTGTGGGAGAAATTACTTCTTTTTCAACTTGCTGTCCCATTCGTGATCTTATAAACTTTAATTAAGAAAGGGGATGCAAGCATTTTAGGCATCTGCCTCTGGAGACCAGTTCCATTAAGAACAGCTGGCTTCAAATAAAAGCTTGGGTGCCTTAAATGGTAAGTGGTCTGCTCCTAAGCGGCTGGCCAGGTTTTTGCAGCAGGTCAGCAGCCCCTACCAAAGGGTAGTGGGTGGTATGAAAGAGCTCCGCCTGGGACCTGCTGAGCTTTTTGCCATTCTGAGTAGGCTATACTCCTTTTAGCAAGCTCGAATAGATACAGTGCTATCGAAGGGGTTATTCCTTCCAAAATATCAAAATGGTTTAACTACTTATTGCAGATGGGCTTATTTATTTTTGAGACTGTAGATCAGGATCTTTATTCAAAATAGCATTTTGCATCGTGTTATTCAGCGAAAGACAGTATTAATTGCCATCTTCCAATCACAATATTGGGCCCTAAGGCAATATAGAGGTATTTCTGGTGCAGCAGTTTTAGAGTGAGACACGTACAATCTGGACGGAAAACGGCGGAACCTTAAAGGTTTCCTTCTGCGAAGGAATCTTTGTCAGCAGCACGTGCGTGCATTCTGAGTTTGTGGATTAGCTTAGTTTTTGTCATGTGTTAGGATTTGACATGACCATTGCAATATGTCATTTGTGTTTCTGTTTTTTGTTCTGGCAGGAATACAGTGTAACTTACAATTTGATGCTGTGATTTGGGATTTGACAGCCAGCACGTCGTTGCATGTCATCGGTCGGTCCTCATGAACTTACTTCACATTTTTTAATAGCGCATTTGTCTGTAAGGGGAGGTCCAGTGAGTAGCCACAGCCTGCCAGAGTGGTTTTGGTCTTGGTGGGTTGTGGATGGTGCTGGCTGGGATACAGTGGCGCTGCCACAGCAACAGTAATGAGGCATGTGGCTTCCGGTGGTTCTGTGGGGGCTGTTCTGCCCAAGCACTTGGCCAGGATTGAACTATTTTCTGGCCTGGCAATCCAGTTTACTCATGTATATATGGTAGCAGGGTTCCCTGAACATAGGTTCCCATTACGGTGAATGAACATATAGCCTGCAGGTAGGTATACACCTGTTTGTACAGGGGCCAGTGCACTTTATTGTGCGCTCGTCCTTGGTTTTTAGGATAGGAACACAGTTTTTATAGGAAATTATAGGCACTGTGCAATCATCAGGATAGGTTGTTTTTTCAAAACAGACACACAAACAAATTAATTAATATAACAATTTTACAGTGACAATACTGATGATTGGCACTTATGTTTCAAAAGCCACTAACTTCTTGTTATGATGGATCTCAGTGGTTAGTAGAACCAGGAAAGATTATATACCAAGAAGTGTTCCAGAATGCCTTATAGGGGCAGTCTTTTGAGTTATAAATATTGTATGCCTGCATAAAGTCCTTCAGGGA
This sequence comes from Gekko gecko, assembly GCA_029375565.1. Taxonomy (NCBI): domain Eukaryota; kingdom Metazoa; phylum Chordata; class Lepidosauria; order Squamata; family Gekkonidae; genus Gekko; species Gekko gecko. Next base: position 60,647,300 of record JAPDNY010000004.1, read on the forward strand.
ACTCCATGGCTGAGAGAATGTTTCCACTGTCTGCCAATCCAGTGGATTTGGAATTGAATCTGAGACGCTCTCTCCTGGTATAGACCTTGGACATGATAATTCTTGGCCTCAAGTTTCTATCCTTCAGGGTGCAGGATTGCCAAACAATCCACAGACTTAAGTCTTGTCTGTCTTTTAGAGACTGAATATGTGGAGTTGCATTGCTGTGGTTTTTTCATGGCATGGAGGTAAACAATGGCACTGGACAATTAACCCCCTTTAAAAGGGGTGGGCTTCATGTGCACCCAGGAATATCATAAGTCAATTCAATTGATCAGTGTTGACAACAGCCCTTTGATGTTGGGCAGTGCCTTGCAAATCGCAATGACTGAGCAAAATTAAGCATTGCTATGTAAATGCCTTTGCTACCCAGGAATATCATTATGTAATTCCTTGATTAGGGTGAACATGAGCCTTATGATTATTGGGCAGTGCCTTGCAAAGCAATGACTGTGCAATGCAAACATAGTCTACTGCATTCTATGTTGGCTTGCGAAACGGAAGCCCTAAAGGTCTGGAGGCAACCCATTTCCCTGGCTGTGGGAAACGGGTCATTTGGCAAACTGGGTGTTACTGCACTTCCCGTTATGAAGATGGTTACTGCTTTGGCATGCAGATGGATGTCTGATGACCAGGCACCAGGTTGCGGCAGTAGGCCTGGGCTTTGGGCAAGTTTGACATTTCTTGGGCGTGAAGTTTGGAACTCATTCTCTTGGCTCAGTGCTGCTTCCACTACAGTTGCCCGGGGCTACGTATTCCCTTGCCCGAGTGGTAGTGTCAGTGGGCCCTTGTTAGGTCAGGACATTTTCCAGTCACTGCACTCCTTTTGTGGGGAGGTGCTGTGGATTATGAGCTATGGTGGGTTTTTGCCTAGCATTCTGAGACTGGAATTGCAATGTTTTAAGTTATTAATGAAGTTTGTCCTTCAGGTGCTGCTGGCTGCAGGGCAAGATGAGGAATCAACGTCTATGGCCACAGCATGGTCCTTTGGGCATCCCACTGGGCCAAGAGGACTCCCTGGCCAGGAAGGCCCTTATGTTACAGGCTGCAGCAGACCTTTGGAAGATAAGAGCACGATGGCCCAGAGTGCGGATAGTCTGGCCAGCTATTTTGCTTCGCCGTGAAGGACAAGGCCCTTGTGATTAAGCGGAAGCTGGCCTTGTGATGATAGGAGCAAGGTGGCCTGGCGTGCACGTGGTCTGGTGGCCATGCTGCATCATCATGAAGGGCGAGGCCCTTGTGATAAAGTGGAGACTGGCCTTGCGATGATAAGAGCAAGGTGGCCTGGCATGCACATGGTCTGGTGGCCATGCTGCATCATCATGAAGGGCGAGGCCTTGGTACCACAATTGGACCAGTTGCCTGGGGTGCAACCTCATCGGAGGGGCCTGTGGCCTGGCGTGCACGTGGTCTGGCGGCCATGCTGCATCAACATGAAGGGCAAGGCCCTTGTATAATTGGAGGCTTGCCTTGTGATGATAGGAGCAAGGTGGCCTGGCGTGCACGTGGTCTGGTGGCCATGCTGCATCAACATGAAGGGCAAGGCCCTTGTATAATTGGAGGCTTGCCTTGTGATGATAGGAGCAAGGTGGCCTGGCGTGCACGTGGTCTGGTGGCCATGCTGCATCGACATGAAGGGCAAGGCCCTTGTGTTAAGTGGAGGCTTGCCTTGTGATGATAGGAGCAAGGTGGCCTGGAAGGCACATGGTCTGGTGGCTATGGTGCATCATCATGAAGGGCGAGGCCCTTGGATAAAGTGGAAGCTTGCCTTGTGATGATAGGAGCAAGGTGGCCAGGAGTGCACATGGTCTGGTGGCTATGCTGCATTGCCATGCAGGGCGAGGCCCTGGTTTCACAAGTGAACTGGTTGCCTGGGGTGCAGCCTCATCGTGATGGGCTGGTGGCCCAGAGTGCACATGGTCTGGTGGCTATGCTGCATCGTTATGAAGGGCGAGGCCCTGGTGCTACAAGCGGACCGGCTGCCTGGGGGGCAACCTCACCATGGCATTGATGGCCTGGAGTGCACATGGTCTGGTGGCTGTGCTGCATCATCAGTAAGGGTATTGGCCCTGGCTTACAGGCAGAGGCTGACCTTGCAATGATAAGAGTAAGGTGGCCCAGAGTGTGGATAGTCTTGTGGCTATTCTGCACTGCCAATTGGCACAATTTTGGGGTCTCTGCTAGATGTTAAGGCAGCCAGTTGCCTAGGGTGCAGCTGGTCTTGTCTGCATTAGCGCTGTGCCAGGTGTGGCATAGCCTGGGGGTTTCTAGGTCCTTGTGCTGGATGAGATTAGGCGCCACTTGGCAGCGTTAAATTGCCATGGAAGGAGGTTTGGACCTCTTCTTGTTGCACCCTGATATACGGGTCGGGTTAATGGACCTGTATAGGGAAGACAAGGTGCACCTCCTTAACAAGGGCAACGCTATATTTCTGGCAGATTTGAGGCGAGGGGTGCTGTTGGCACTGGATCGCTTGGTGGGGGCGAAGGCCTAAGCAGAGGCTTGGCCTTTGCTATGGCGGGGTAGCGCGATCAGGAAGTTGAAATCGGTGAGCACCTGGGCATTGTTATAAAGGAATTAAAGGGTCCTCCATGAACGGCTTTCGGGCCTTTGCGGCTCAAGGCCGGGAAGGGGTGATCTTCCTTAGAACAATCTGGCCCAGCCTATCTTAGCAGGCCTTTGCGGCTTCTGGGGTGGTGGGCCAGGGGGTTCTCTGAAACATGCCAAACCGCTGGTCGAGAGCCACATTGGGTGGCTCAAGATTGGGGAAGGTGCATCGCCCAGAAGGTGATGAAGGTGGTCAGGAGTTTGACACCTGTCATATTCCTCAGTACATTTTAGCAGCCCCTCGCCAGTTGTTTGATTATAAATAATTAATAAAGTGGCCCTTGTTAAATCCATATTGGTGTCCGTCTCTTCATTCCGATTGTGGGGGCAATGCCACCCCATGGTGGACTGGGTGTGGCTATGTTATGCCTCCTTGGCATAAGCATCCTGCCTGGCCCACTTCCTTCATGTTTGAGTGATGGAAGTTTGTTTTGCTATCTTATCTATATTGAAGTTTACAGCATGCTTAATGAAGATGGGATGGCTAGAATTGGTCAGGGTTTCTGGAGTGGGGTTAGGGGAACTTTAATTCAAAGAGTGTCTGATCATTCTAGGAGCCTGCAAAACTGAGAAAGTCATATGATTTATTTCCATATGATGGCCCTGGATGGCATTGGTGGCCTGAGAAAGAATACTGACTTGGGAGCCTGCAGTGGCTCTTGACAGCCCTGGTATTGCCATGACTCAGTGTTTTGGGGTATAAGGGCTCATAATGGGGAAAACAGTTCTTTAGGTAATGTTTCTACTTAGTCTGTAGCCCCTTTTTAAAAAGTAAGAAGAATAGTTGTCACTTCAAGTAATTTTGGTATGCACAAATTCAAAAAAGACTCGAAAGTGAAAGTGTGAAAGTGTGGCTGAATGCGGATAAAATGGATTTTGTTTATAATACCCGAGAGCAGTGTTCCCTCTAAGCTGAGTTGGTGTGAGCTAGCTCACAGTTTTTTAGCCTCTGGCTAACACAGTTTGTCTTAGCTCAGGAAGAATAGCTCCAGTGCTAACTAATTTAAGCAGTAGCCAAATTGCTCACTCACAACTTTAATGCCAGTAGCTCACAAAGTAGAATTTTTGCTCACAAGGCTCCACAGCTTAGAGGGAGCATTGCCTGTGAGTCTCTGATTTAATGTTGCTGTTAATTGTGCTTATTTTAAGGCATGTTAATGCCTTCTGATAGATTCCTGATTTTAAATACTTTGTGCTACTTTTCCTTCTTGTCTATTTCCTGTTGTTTCTAATGTAGTCTTCTGGAATATTTTTGCTCATCTTTTAAGTGTGCGAGGTTTTCCTGTGATTATTATATAATCATATATATCTTAAGTTGTTCTAATCTATCTTTATATTAAGCGCTATTGTGAGAGATAAACACAAATAAAGTGCTACATAGAATTTAATTCTTTTTTTAACTGTGACAATTTTATCCAGGGGAGGGGGAGTGAAGGAAGAAATGTATATAATGTAGCCAAGCTCAGAGATGAACTGAATCAACATCTGTATGCCTTGTCTCATCCAAAAATCCTGATGTGTTCATTAGAACTAGAATAATCTGGGAGACGGCATTTTAAAGGTCTTTTGTTTGTTTGAAGTCCTTCTCAGTGTGAGATGCCACATCCTGCTCACAAGTGTGCTCAAGGGGCAGATGATGGATAGAACTGCTTTGCTTCAGGGATCCCTGGTGGAGTTCCAGACAGACAGAAACTCCCCTTTCGTTCCCTCTATCCTACTCTCCAAAGGCAAAGAGACCTAAAATAATAGCAAAAAGGTTAAAAGGAAGTATGCAACGCCACATTTTACTCCAATAAAGCTGTCCAGATGGGAGGAAACCATGAAAACATGACAGCAACCCTGCCATAGAAAAGGAATTCAAATGGATGATAATCAAAACTATAATACTAGTGCCTAAAATTATATAAATATACAAGCAAGTCAAAATTATTGATCCAAACAGAACTGGGGATATTCCAAAAATCTGCATAGCACATAGAATGAATGGCAGGAATCCAGACAGCTGTTTATATAGGATTGCATTGCCCTGGGGAAGTAAGAAGCTGAATCTGGACAAGCAGAATATTTGTTGAATTTAGTGATGGATAATGGGTGTTCTGCTATTGTTTCTATGGCAAAGGACCGGAATAGGATTAGCAGGAATATTGCATTGCTTACAGGAATGGCCACTTGACCACAGATGAAATTCTTTCCACCCACTTTCTTCTTAAAATGCCAAGTCTTCTGTATGCCACATACTCTACTCTACTGTATTAAACTGGCTATTTGAAAAACAGTGAGATACATGGCCTTGGATGCACACAAGCATTTCCATGTACCCAAGGACTTCCGCTCATGGAACATGGTTCTCTTGTGTTCCCTGTCATAAAGGACTCCTAGGAACAGGAGTCTGAAGGGGCATTTCAGACTGCTGCAGGAAGGGGAAGGCTAGAAAATCATGATTTTAGTCACATACAGAGTTATGTTTCAGCTTGTATTTCCAGCATTTCCTTTACCTTGCTACTTATTTATTATTTTCATGCCTCTTGCATAAGAGGTGTGCCTAATGAGGATCCACTCATGGAATCCCAAGAAGCAGGCTCCAGTCCACAAAAATATGTGTTGGAATGAAATACTGTGCATATGTAAAATGCCACAACTCCTGTTTGCGCAACAGACTAACATGGCTACCCCCTTGGTTGACCTTACAGCAACAATAGAGAGTAAGATCAATTAAAATTAAAATCAGTGGTACTTACTTCTGAACAAACATACTTAGGCAAAGGTTGTATTCCATGCATAAGATTAAGAAAAAGGTGCTATCCCACTGCTTTCTTCAGTGTACTGTTGTGTCAACTCTTAGGCTTAACAGTCCAGTGGCAACATAATATTAATGCTCCAACAATTTACAGACTGTGATTTCACCCTTGACATAATAAAGGCTGCCCCGTGTTGCTTCATTTCAGGACACTGATTTAAGACACCTCAACCCTCTTAATCTTTGCCTTTCAATTTTAGGAGAACAAATTGATTAAAAAGGTAAATAAATGGCGCAGGAGGAGCCAAAGGGTTAGCCTGTTACTTTCCAAGTCAGCATTTACGTGACTTGGGTTCATTTTGATGAGAATAATTTATAGCAACATGAATAAATAATAGCAGAGAGTTCTCACTGTCTAAACATGATACATAATACCCTGGGAATTTTTTTTTACTGTGTTCTAATGACTGATTGTCAGCTTTTATGTTGAGAGCAACTGTGACAAGTAAATCATCTGAAAATAATGAACAAACTCAGGTTTGTTTAAGCCACACTTGTCAAACTGCACCCCAAGTCAATTTTGAGATACATCGTACTGCTCCAAAGCATCATGGTTGCATTCCTTTCTTTTATCTAGAGCTACACAGATGGTTTGGTAAGCTTAAAAAGACAGTGATTTACTGTGAACAACTACACTGTTATATCAGTCTCCAAATGATCACTATATATGCACAAGCTTCAGGTTCAATACAATATAGAAAGTACATTGCTCAGCTATTTTGGAGGGGACACATAATGCACTGTGCTTCTTAGCAAGACACAAATGATGGGGATGGATGATCCTCAAGGGAGTATCCCTGTATTCTTATCCTGCTTTGAATTGACCACAAATAATTTTTAATTGATTCCTAAATTTTTGGAACACCTATACATACATTCTCAACCACACACAGAGGTAGACTGTTTATTTAACTTAACAGAAAAATTCCTAGTGGGCTTCTGCCTTGGATGGAATGCTTGTAACAGAGGTTTCAGCAGCAGTGATAAATGTGAGTTCACCCACTGCTGCCTTCTACATGACTGTCAACTGGTGGCCATTGCTGGCACTGCTGGCCAGATCAGAGTCCCCGCAGTACTGGCTTAGCTGTGAAGCAAGAATCATTTGTTTGTCATGGCTTATGCCTGGGCCATATTAACTTTTGAATCCACTCCTGATTGGGCATTTCTTTTGTCTTATAACAGAGTTCCGGCTACTAGTTTCTTGCAGGCCATCAAAAGGAATAGAGTTTGATGCCTGATTACTTCAGATTACTCATGTAAGGAACCCAGAATCTAGCACTCTGGCTTCTCCTCAGTTTCTTAGAGTTTTTCTATGCATGTTTACAACATAGAAGAAAGAGGACATTCCAGGAGACGATCTACAATATTGTAGCAGATGAGACTAAGTCCAGTGTGAAGATTTTGCCTCCTCAGATTCATGCAGTCTCAGATAAGCAATGGTGCTTGGACACTGAACAAGCCTGTTTTGCTATTTAGGTGTTCAGCTGAACTCAGAGACTGTTACTGCCCTCTGAAAGGTGCTGATAGTGCCTGCTTCTTGTTTCAGAGGGTAGATGTGTTGGTCAGTGGTAGAAAAGCTAGATTCAAGCCCAGTAGCACCATAGAGACCAACAAGATTTTCAGGATTTTCAAGAGTCAAAAGTCCCTTCATCAAATATCTGAAAATCTTGTTGGTCTCTAAGGTGCTGCTGGGCTTGAATCTAGTGGATCTTGGATGACTCCCATTCAAGATTACTCCAGGCTTTCTTGGATATGAATACATAACTTGGTTAGAATAGAACATTGTAAAATGCTTCTGCTTTATCTGGGGTGAGCTCCCCCAGTTCTTGATCTGGAATAAATCTTTCTGTGAAAGTTTTGGTATGAATTCCAGGACTAAAAGAACTTATTTCAGCATAATTTTTATGTCAGTGCCCATTTCTTCAGATACATGTACATCCACTAGTCAGATGAAGTGAGTTCTGATTCACAAAAGCTAATTCCAGAATAAGTTTTACTAGATTTTAGGGAGCCACTACACTTCTGTTTAATTTGGTTGTACCGTAATAACAAGACTACCCATCTGGACCTACCTTAGTAAAGAAAAGTCTTGCCAGTTTCCTGACCTGTAATAACTGGATGTATTTTGTAACTGTGGATAAAGACAGAGAAAGACTGTAGCTTTCTCTATAAATAAATATGTTATTTGGGCTTTTTCAGTGGCTACTTCTATCCTTTGGAAGTCTCCCTGTGGATGTGAGAAAGACCCAAACTTGTAAAGATTTTGAAAGCTCTGTAAAGCAGACCTTTTCTAATGCCATTTTAGTGACCCCTGATTAGATCTGCTGGTATGATGAGCACTGAGTACATTGGCTCCCCCATCTTCATATTGTATTTCTTTTGTTTTTAGATTAAGGTTCTTTTTTAATATGTAAGCAGCATACAGTACTGTAGACTGAAATACAAAACAGGGTATAAATATTTAAAATAAATTAAATTATGCAAATATAATTTAATTATGTATATATCTTTCTTTAACAGTCAGTTAATTGTTTACATTTCTTTAGCCAAGGATCAGGGCATGTTGGCATAGGTCCCTACCTCATTTTATCCTCACATTGACTCAGTGAGGCAGTTTAGGGAGAGAGAAAACAATTTGTCCAGTAATGCCAAGGTAACTACCCTACTGAAAACCAGGAGAAGTAGTTCTGAGCCAGTGATTACAAGAGCTACTGGTAGCATTTCTTCATGGTGCAAATGAGCCAAGTTATTTAACACCCCTTGATGAAAAGCTATTTTCCCACTGGGATCTACATATATGAATAAAGTATTTTCTTATATCTGTTGAATTTCTGTAACAATGAGAGGCACCAAGAGAAAAAAAAAACATTGCCTTTGACTAAGGCAAACACAGCACACACACACCCCAATATGCTAAGTATGCAGAGTTGCTCCATTTCCAAAACTGATCTTCTTGTTGTGGTAATCTGCCATTTGGTAAATAGTCATTGCTGTAAAGACATTCCCTGTCTTTATTTTTATAGTATCAATATTGTCATCTTAATCCTTTAAAATAAAACTATGTTCTTGTAACACTCCACCTCATCTTCCAGCTATTTCTGCTGAGCTTTTCACCTTCCTCTTCCCACTGAGCCCAACATGGGGTGCCTGTAAACAGATCTGAACTTTCATTTTTGCCTGCATTTTCTTTGGATCCTGAAAAAAGTTCATTAACTTGCACATAATGTGCAGCCTGTGAGGATTGACTTTTAAAATAGTGATGCCTAGAAAAGTCCTTGAGAACATAACCTTTAATTCATAGATGTGCTGTAGATAAAAATTCTTTGCAAAGCTTTTCTGTCCCCCTTAGAGTTGTACACCTAAAATAAACAAAAGAACCATATCAAACTTTCAAAACAATATTTTGGGCCAAGATTTTCAAAGGAACTCAGCATGTCTCTGGATTTTCAAATGAACTCAGCTCTTCTGAAGAGCTGACTGCAGATTTGTATCTCTTTAGTAGCCAAGACCATCCTGATTTTGCCACCACATGCACAAACCAGAGGACTTGCTGAATTTGTAACTAATAATGGTGCTTTTCTGCCAGGCAGACAAGTCACCATGCAATCAAAGGTGGCAGTCACACACGTGAGATAACGCGGGGGGGAGGGGGGAGGCTATTTCCTTCAGAGGAATTTGACTCGCAGTTGTGCAATCACACAGTCCTTTGCAGCTGCAGGGGCAGCCCACCACTGCATGATCAGACACAACAGCGGGTGAGTCTGGTTTTAGGGGGTTTTGCTGTTTGTTCCTAAGGCGCTTAAAGGGGAATCAATTAATCGTATCTCAGCACTGAGGGCTCCCTATGGAGGGTGAGATGATGCACGTACTGAGAAGGGGGGGGGGACAATGGCACGGAGTCGGAATGGCCTGATCAGACCATCCCAATGCCATGAGAGAGCGCTGGAGCGATCAGACGGGAAAGTCCATTCGTGGCCTGTAGCAACCCATTTGCTACTGGACTTTCCCCACTGACTTTTTTACTCTGCTTCTATGGCAGAGCAAAACGGTTTGCCAATGGGTGTGGGGCACTTACGAGATGTTGGTGTCTGATCACACCCTTTAAATCCACCTGGCATTCATGCCTATGGCTAATTGTGTGTGTGATCACACTCAAAGTGCCTTTCACAGAGTCATCTCTCTGTACATTCCAGATATTTTCCACTACCAAGAGCCCCTTCCCCCGTAACTCCAGAGGAGCAGAACAGACCATCAGAATAATGCCCCAACAGATCATTTCCCTACACCAAGACTTCCATTCTCCATGAGAGTGGAGGAGCCGTCACCATGAAAATGGGATGCCACTAGCACATCACTGAGAGTCTCGTCTACATATATTTTTGGCTTGTTCTTCATCTGGCACTCGCTCCCCTTTTTCTCAACACTGAGGAAAAGGTGCAGCTCAAAACCACATTCAAATACTCTGGGCCAACACCATACTGACTGCAAAGTCACCTCTGAAACAGCCATAAATCTATGCAGACGGTACCATAAAGACCCGATGATCAAAGGAAGTAAAAGTGACATGCAATGCAGAGGGTACCATAAAATCCAATGATCAAAGAAAGTGAAAGTAGCATGCAATGTAGAGGGGAATTTCTGTTCCAGCATGGGTTTTCTAAAACAATTGAGGGAAAAGCCAATGCAGAATCACCCTTTGCCTCCCACAACCTTTCTAGCTTGAGAGATATAAGCAGATAGAACAGGGGTGGCCAAACTTGCTTAACAGAAAAGCCACATAGTATAAATATTATTGGAAAATATGCAAATTTATTTTTATTAACATTAAATGAGACTGCCAAAAATAAAAACAAAAGGGTAAGAACGGATATTGATAATTATATTTATTTGTCCAATGACATTTATTTGTTTACTAATGATATTTATTTGTCTAAGAGAGAGAGAGATACAGAGAGAGAGAGGTGGAAAGAAAGCCAATAGATGGGGAGGGAGGGAGGAAGAGGTGGAAAGAAAGCAACTTTAACTTTAAATGTGTACTCTAAAACTGCCCCCAAGCCAGCCAGCTTGGCTTTGGAGAAAGGATTTAAGAAGACGCTTTCTCCAAGCCAGTGGGCAGGGCCATGGGGGCAGAGGCTTGAAGAATGCCTTTAACTTTAATTTTTTTCTCCAGGCCTCCTACCCCCACTGCCACACCAGCTTGGCTTGGAGAAGGGATTTAAAGAAACAAATGCCTTCTCTGAGCCAAGCCAGCCAGCCAGTGTGGTGATGTGGCAGGACTTGGAAAACACATTTAACTTTAGATGGGGAGGGAGGAGAGAGAGAGATATGGGGGAATAAATAATTCCTGCCTCAGGGACCTCCACATTCTACTTGTGCACCACTAAAATTTACCTCACAGCAGCAAACCCAAAGCCTAGACACTCCCTACCTTTAGAACACCTGGTAACTGAGAGGAAGGTTTATAGTTTAAGATAAATCTGGTTCCCCAAAAATCATAGAAGGCTCTATGGGCACCCTTAGTTGATAGAAATGGCCTGTCACAGTCCTCTCCTGGATAAAAATTGATGAAATAAATAAGATAAAATACAAATAAATTGTGAAGTCCTATGGCTGAGAAAGTCTGGGTCATTGGGAGATTGAGAGGTTTGCAGCTCCCTGCTCTGGATGGCCTCCAATTTACATCACTGGATTCCATAAGAAGCTTGGGGACTGGATGGACATTTTGCTTGCCTTGGACAAACAAGTGTCCTCAGTGACTAAACTGGCATTTTTCTATCTCCACCAGGCTTGTCAGCTGTCCTCCTACTTGTCCCAGTTAGACCTGACCATGGCGACTCATGTGACAATCACCTCCAGATTGGACTATCGCAATTTGCTGTACGAAGGGCTGCCCCTGAAGACGCTTTGGAAGTTTCATGTTCTCCAAAATGCAGCTGCCAGGCTGTTGACTGATATATTATGTGGTCTATACATATTCAGCCTATTTTGAAGCAGTTGCCTCCACTGGCTTCCAGGTGCTGGTTTTAACTTTTAAAACCCTAAACAGTCTGGGACCATAGTACCTTAAGGACTGACTCTCCCATGATGACCCACAGTAATGCTTGCATTCTGCTACACAATGATTTCTGGTGCCTGGCCTTCAAGTAGCTTATTTAACTTTGGCCAGAACAAGAGCTTTTTCAGTTGTGGCCCCAACCTGATGGAGTGCTTTAGGTTGCACAGGGCCTGAAAAATTGAATTATTTCTCCAGGCATTCTACTGACTCAATATTACTGGGCCTATTATCAGCTTTTATTATTGTCATACCAGAGTGCTAGTGTATGAAATCGTTTTTATTCTTGTTTTGTATTTATATTGTTAACTGCCCCAAGCCCCAATTGCTGGGGAAGGGATGGTGTTATGTACTCAGTTTACTGTGTTATTAGATGTGAGCTTAGGTCACAGCTCTATAGAAGCCCAGGATTCTAAAATACCCAATCGGATTGGTCAGTGCTGCAAACAGACCAATCCGGAGAGACCTTGACTTTCGGCGGGAACAGTTCTCATTGGTCCCAAGCACTGCCTTGATCTCAATACATAATAGATGGGATAAAAATTGAAATAAAAAAATTATTGCCATCAGAAGGCGAGTGGTTTGGCAGGTTCATAAGGGATTTGGTGGTCCTTCAGGTATGTTGGTTCCAAGCGCGTGCTTGGATTTCATTTGCTTAGCTAGAGGAAGCATCAGAGTATATGTACTGAGTCCCTTACACTAATCACTATCCTGACAATGTACCTGCACTACTTGGCAACAGAACAGTACTCCAATAAAGCATAACTATCCCTAGAGAGTGTGTTTGGACCTGCTTGCTGTTGACCCTGACAGCCATATAGGGCTTTCAAGGTCAAGACCAGCACCTTGAATTGTGCTTGGAAACAAATTGGGAGCCAGTGTAGATGGGTCAAGACTCGAGTGATATGGTCCCTATAACCCACTCCAGTCAATATCATGGCTGCAGCGGTCTGTACAAGTTGATGCTTCTGAACACTACTCAAGAGAAGCCCCAAATTGAGTGCATTGCAGTAATCAAATCTAGATGTAGCTAGGGCATGCACCACAGTGACCAGATCTTTTCTATCCAGGAAAGGCCACATCTGGCTAACCAGTTGAAGTTGGTAAATGGCACTTTTGGATAGAGCTGCCACCTACTAATCCATCAGTAGGCCTGGGTCCAGGAGCACCCCCAGACTACAGACCTGTTTCTTCAGGGGGAGTGCAACTCCATCCAGAATGGGTGACACCTTAAATCCTGGGTCAGACCTTCTGCCCACCAATAGCACTTTCATCTTGTCAGGATTCAGCTTTGGTTTATTAACCTGCATCCACTCCAAAACTGCATCCAGTGACCAGTTTAGGGTTTCTACAGGCTCCTTAGTATCAGCAGGAAGCTCAAGATAGATCCTGAGTGTCATTTGCTCATTGGTGACAGTCCAGTCCAAATCACCAGATAGCCTCATCCAGCTGTTTCATGTAGATGTTAAAATAGCATATGAGAGGAGATGGAACCTTGCAAGACCCCATAGGTCAAAGACCAAGAGGCTGAGCAGTAGTACCAGAGCACAGCCTTCTGAAACCTACCCTCATGTAGGACTGGAACCACCACTGAATGGTGTCTCCCAATCCTAGCCCATATAGGTGGTCCAGAAGGATACCATGATTGATGGTATCAAAAACCACTGAGAGGTCAGGAGAATCAACAGTCTCAGTCCCTCTGTCCACCTCCTGGCACATGCCATCCATCAGGGCAACCATGGCTGTTTCAGTCCCATAACCAGGCCAAAACCCAGACTGGAAGGGATCTAAACAATTTGCCTCATCCAGGAAAGTTTGGAGTTGTCCAGTCACCACCTGTTCAATCACTTTGGTCAACCAGGAAGGATAAGGCCAAGGTTCATATAAGCAGCTGGTAGCCTTCAAACTTCTAAGGATCCTGTTCACATCCTCAAGCCAAATAAACTTGCTATATTCTCACTGCAACTTTCAAGCGCTACTTTAACATCTATTTCTTTTCAAGTCATTTTCCCCTGCCACCCCATGTCATAATGTAGTAGAGATGCTGGATTTCATGTGCCACAAAAGGAGCTTCACTGAGGATTCCACTTGCAGAAAGGTTTTTTTGTATATGCCAGGCTGGTTCCTAGGAAAAACAATTTAGAATGAAATAGAGCATGCTCGTTTAATAGAGAAATATCCATTTCATCTATAATTCATCATGAGTCCCACCTACTGATGTATGTTTGGGAAACAAATTAACAGTACAAGTGCTGCCAAAGCTAAATTAACCTAATCCTGAAAGTAGATTGATTCATGGTTTATGTGAAGCTAACTGCTGAATGCTAATCCTGTGTCTATATTCCCAGTAACATGCTTTGCCGACTAGTTTAAGTGCTTCCTGTTTTTTAAATATAGGTGGATTTCATGGCTATCTATAAGAGCTAGTAGACCAAGTCTGCTCCTGAACCTCAAAATACCAATGCTTGCACATGGTTGGTTGTTAATGCTTCTTTTCTGCATACCTCAGTGCATTTCTTAACACACAAACCCCTCCAAATCCTTCAGAACTGTTTTCTACCAATGTTTTTGCATATTCTCTACAAAGAAAAAAAGAAGAGGGAAAAACTGTTTAGCATATCTTGGTGAGTTGAGATGGGCTGATAGAATTTTGGATGTAAATTGTGAGCCCACTTAAAAAATAGTGCCCATTAATAAATCCATTTGAAATACAAAATCTTAATCTGACGCAGACAGGTGCTCTGTTGATTTGCCCCCACAATCGGAATGAAGAGACGGACACCAATATGGATTTAACAAGGGCCACTTTATTAATTATTTATAATCAAACAACTGGCGAGGGGCTGCTAAAATGTACTGAGGAATATGACAGGTGTCAAACTCCTGACCACCTTCATCACCTTCTGGGCGATGCACCTTCCCCAATCTTGAGCCACCCAATGTGGCTCTCGACCAGCGGTTTGGCATGTTTCAGAGAACCCCCTGGCCCACCACCCCAGAAGCCGCAAAGGCCTGCTAAGATAGGCTGGGCCAGATTGTTCTAAGGAAGATCACCCCTTCCCGGCCTTGAGCCGCAAAGGCCCGAAAGCCGTTCATGGAGGACCCTTTAATTCCTTTATAACAATGCCCAGGTGCTCACCGATTTCAACTTCCTGATCGCGCTACCCCGCCTAACCACAAAGTGACCATTCTATTTAGCAAAAAGCCAGCCCCCCAAAGCCAATTTCCAAACACCACCATCTTCAGTGCAAGGTAGGCAAAAACACCCTTACTTCTGAAGCCAAATTGAAAAGGGTGAAAAATTCCTACCTGGCCCCATTAAAAAGGCAACCGGTTGAAACCTGCACTAAAACAGGGTGGGAGGGTGGGCTGAGCACGCCAAGGAACTGTGTGGGGCAGAGGGCAGGAGCCGAGCCTGAATAGGCTGGCTCCGCCCCCTGCCAGGTGTCCTTTCATCTTCCTGCCTCACGAGGAGGCAAATCAGCCCCCTCCCGCCAGCGCAGGCTCGGCGGGAGTTGGGGCTCGCATTGCCCCCACAATCGGAATGAAGAGACGGACACCAATATGGATTTAACAAGGGCCACTTTATTAATTATTTATAATCAAACAACTGGCGAGGGGCTGCTAAAATGTACTGAGGAATATGACAGGTGTCAAACTCCTGACCACCTTCATCACCTTCTGGGCGATGCACCTTCCCCAATCTTGAGCCACCCAATGTGGCTCTCGACCAGCGGTTTGGCATGTTTCAGAGAACCCCCTGGCCCACCACCCCAGAAGCCGCAAAGGCCTGCTAAGATAGGCTGGGCCAGATTGTTCTAAGGAAGATCACCCCTTCCCGGCCTTGAGCCGCAAAGGCCCGAAAGCCGTTCATGGAGGACCCTTTAATTCCTTTATAACAATGCCCAGGTGCTCACCGATTTCAACTTCCTGATCGCGCTACCCCGCCATAGCAAAGGCCAAGCCTCTGCTTAGGCCTTCGCCCCCACCAAGCGATCCAGTGCCAACAGCACCCCTCGCCTCAAATCTGCCCGAAATATAGCGTTGCCCTTGTTAAAGAGGTGCACCCTGTCTTCCCTATACAGGTCCATTAACCCGACCCGTATATCAGGGTGCAACAAGAAGAGGTCCAAACCTCCTTCCATGGCAATTGAAAGCTGCCAAGTGGCGCCTAATCTCAACCAGCACAAGGACCTAGAAACCCCCAGGCCATGCCACACCTGGCACAGCGCTATTGCAGACAAGACCAGCTGCACCCTAGGCAACTGGCTGCCTTAACATCTAGCGGAGTCCCCAAAATTGTGCCAATTGGCAGTGCAGAATAGCCACAAGACTATCCACACTCCAGGCCACCTTACTCTTATCACTGCAAGGTCAGCCTCTGCCTGTAAGCCAGGGCCAATACCCTTACTGATGATGCAGCACAGCCACCAGACCATGTGCACTCCAGGCCATCTATGCCATGGTGAGGTTGCCCCCAGGCAGCCGGTCCGCTTGTAGCACCAGGGCCTCCCCTTCATGACGATGCAGCATAGCCACCAGACCATGTGCACTCTGGGCCACCAGCCCATCACGATGAGGCTGCACCCCAGGCAACCAGTTCACTTGTGAAACCAGGGACTCGCCCTACATGGCAATGCAGCATAGCCACCAGACCATGTGCACTCCTGGCCACCTTGCTCCTATCATCACAAGGCCAGCTTCCACTTTATCCAAGGGCCTCGCCCTTCATGATGATGCACCATAGCCACCAGACCATGTGCCTTCCAGGCCACCTTGCTCCTATCATCACAAGGCAAGCCTCCACTTAACACAAGGGCCTCGCCCTTCATGTCGATGCAGCATGGCCACCAGACCACGTGCACGCCAGGCCACCTTGCTCCTGTCATCGCAAGGCAAGCCTCCACTTTGTCACAAGGGTCTCACCCTTCATGACGATGCAGCATGGCCACCAGACCACGTGCACTCCAGACTACCTTGCTCCTATCATCACAAGGTCAGTCTCCACATTATCACAAGGGCCTCGCCCTTCATGACGATGCAGCATGGCCACCAGACCACGTGCACTCCATGCCACAGGCCCCTCCGATGAGGTTGCACCCCAGGCAACTGGTCCAATTGTGGTACCAAGGCCTCGCCCTTCATGATGATGCAGCATGGCCACCAGACCATGTGCATGCCAGGCCACCTTGCTCTTATCATCGCAAGGCCAGTCTCCACTTTATCATAAGGGCCTCGCCCTTCATGATGATGCAGCATGGCCACCAGACCACGTGCACGCCAGGCCACCTTGCTCCTATCATCACAAGGCCAGCTTCCGCTTAATCACAAGGGCCTTGTCCTTCATGGCGAAGCAGAATAGCTGGCCAGACTATCCGCACTCTGGGCCATCGTGCTCTTATCTTCCAAAGGTCTGTTGCAGCCTGTAATATAAGGGCCTTCCTGGCCACGGAGTCCTCTTGGCCCAGTGGGAGGCCCAAAGGACCATGCTGTGGCCACAGACGTTGATTCCTCATCTTGCCCTGCAGCCAGCAGCACCTGAAGGACAAACTTCATTAATAACTTAAAACATTGCAATTCCATTCTCTGAATGCTAGGCAAAAACCCACCATAGCTCATGATCCACAGCACCTCCCCACAAAAAGGAGTGCAGTGACTGGAAAATGTCCTGACCTGAACAAGGTCCCACTGACACTACCACTCGGGCAAGGGAATATGTAGCCCCGGGCAACTGTAGTGGAAGCAGCACTGAGCCGAGAGAATGAGTTCCAAACTTCACGCCCAGGAAATGTCTAACTTGCCCAAAGCCCAGGCCTACTGCCGCAAACTGGTGCCTGGTCATCAGACATCCATCCGCATGCCAAAGCAGTAACCATCTTCATAACGGGAAGTGCAGTAACACCCAGTTTGCCAAATGACCCGTTTCCCACAGCCAGGGAAATGGGTTGCCTCCAGACCTTTAGAGCTTCCGTTTCGCAAGCCAACATAGAATGCAGTAGAAATTCCACTACATGAACACAGCATGTGTGCATTGCACAGTCATTGCTTTGCAAGGCACTGCCCAATAATCATAAGGCTCATGTTTGCCCTGATCAAGGAATTACATAATGATATTCCTGGGTAGCAAAGGCATTTACACAGCAATGCTTAATTTTGCTCAGTCATTGCGATTTGCAAGGCACTGCCCAACATCAAAGGGCTGTTGTCAACACTGATCAATTGAATTGACTTATGATATTCCTGGGTGCACATGAAGCCCACCCCTTTTAAAGGGGGTTAATTGTCCAGTGCCGTTGTTTACCTCCATGCCATGAAAAAACCACAGCTATGCAACTCCACATATTCAGTCTCTAAAAGACAGACAAGACTTAAGTCTGTGGATTGTTTGGCAATCCTGCACCCTGAAGGATAGGAACTTGAGGCCAAGAATTATCATGTCCAAGGTCTATACCAGAAGAGAACATCTCAGATTCAATTCCAAATCCACTGGATTGGCAGACAGTGGAAACTTTCTCTCAGCCATGGAGTTCCCTGAAGGACTTTATGCAGGCATTCAATATTTATAACTCAAGAGACTGCCCCTATAAGGCATTCTGGAACACTTCTTGGTATATAATCTTTCCTGGTTCTACTAACCACTGAGATCCATCATAACAAGAAGTTAGTGGCTTTCGAAACATAAGTGCCAATCATCAGTACTGTCACTGTAACACTGTTATATTAATTAATTTGTTTGTGTGTCTGTTTTGAAAAAACAACCTATCCTGATGATTGCACAGTACCTATAATTTCCTATAAAAACTGGGTTCCTATCCTAAAAACCAAGGACAAGCGTGCAATAAAGTACACTGGCCCCTGTACAAACAGGTATATACCTACCTGCAGGCTATATGTTCATTCACCGTAATGGGAACCTATGTTCAGTGAACCCTACTACCATATATACATGAGTAAGCTGGATTGCCAGGCCAGAAAATAGTTCAATCCTGGCCAAGTGCTTGGGCAGAACAGCCCCCACAGAACCACCGTGGAAGCCACATGCCTCATTACTGTTGCTGTGGCAGCGCCACTGTATCCCAGCCGGCACCATCCACAGCCCACCATGACCAACGCCACTCTGGCAGGCTGTGGCTACTCACTGGACCTCCCCTTACAGACAAATGCGCTATTAAAAATGTGAAGTAAGTTCATGAGGACCGACCGATGACATGCAACGACGTGCTGGCTGTCAAATCCCAAATCACAGCATCAAATTGGAAGTTACACTGTATTCCTGCCAGAACAAAAAACAGAAAACACAAATGACATATTGCAATGGTCATGTCAAATCCTAACACATGACAAAAACTAAGCTAATTCACAAACTCAGAATGCACGCACGTGCTGCTGACAAAGATTCCTTCGCAGAAGGAAACCTTTAAGGTTCCGCCGTTTTCCGTCCAGATTGTACTTGTCTCACTCTGAAACTGCTGCACCAGAAATACCTCTATATTGCCTTAGGGCCCAATATTGTGATTGGAAGATGGCAATTAATACTGTCTTTCACTGAATAACACGATGCAAAATTGCTATTTTGAATAAAGAACCTGATCTACAGTCTCAAAAATAAATAAGCCCATCTGCAATAAGTAGTTAAGCCATTTTGATATTTTGGAAGGAATAACCCCTTCAATAGCACTGTATCTATTCGAGCTTGCTAAAAGGAGTATAGCCTACTCAGAATGGCAAAAAGCTCAGCAGGTCCCAGGCGGAGCTCTTTCATACCACCCACTACCCTTTGGTAGGGGCTGCTGACCTGCTGCAAAAACCTGGCCAGCCGCTTAGGAGCAGACCACTTACCATTTAAGGCACCCAAGCGTTTATTTGAAGCCAGCTGTTCTTAATGGAACTGGTCTCCAGAGGCAGATGCCTAAAATGCTTGCATCCCCTTTCTTAATTAAAGTTTATAAGATCATGAATGGGACAGCAAGTTGAAAAAGAAGTAATTTCTCCCTTTCTATCAATACTAAAACTCATGGACACACCCTGACTTGCTGAGCAATCGTATTAGAACATATAAAAGGAAGTACTTCTTCACCCAAAGAATGATTAACACATGGAATTCACTGGCACTAGAGGTGGTGCAGCCCCAAGCATGGAGAACTTCAAGAGGGAATTAGATAAGCATATGGAGCAGAAGTCCATCAGTGGCTACCAGCCACAAGGCACAGCTAGGAACTCTCAGTCTGGGCAAGTGATGCACTATATTCTTGGTGCTTGGGAGGGCAAAAGTAGAAGGGCTTCTATTATCCCAGCCCCACTGGTGAACCTCCTGATGGCACCCGGCCTCCTTGACCACATGTGATGGAGTGCTGAACTAGATGAGCCCCAGGCCTGATCCAACTCTGGCCCCTCCCATGCTTTTATGTAGCTTAAGATGGCCGCCGCTCCTCACTGCCCCAAAAAGGCTACAAGAGGAGAAGCCTAAAATGGCCCCTGTGTACTTTGCCCTAAAATGGCCACCAATGTTAACACCCTACTATGGCTGCAGCTTCTCAATCTAAAATGGCTACTGTACCCCCGGCCTCCACTGCATAACATAGGCACCTAAGAGAGAAAAGGCCAGAAAATAGGGCGGGTGATAAAAACTGCAGGGGTGAGGCAGCCTAACCCTGCTACCACACACTACCCAAAGCAGGGGGGGAGAACCTGAGGCTTCCCCCAGAGAACTAGGCCCCTATGCTAGGATTAAGCTCCCCCTTAACAGAAGTGCTCATCCAGGCCGAGCAGAGCAGCGCCTCCATCAAGAAGCCGCCGCCGTGCTCCTAGTACCGCCTGAATACACTCCCCACCAGATCTTCCTGTGGCCGCCTCCGCGGCCCGCGCCTCCAAACCGCCGCGGCCCGCGGCCCGCGCTTCCACGCCGCCGCCCGCGGCCCGCGCTTCCACGCCGCCGCCCGCGGCCCGCGCTTCCACGCCGCCGCCCGCGGCCCGCGCTTCCACGACGCCGCCCGCGGCCCGCGCCTTCATGCCGCCGCCGCCGCCCGCGCCTTCACGCCGCCGCCGCCCGCGCCTTCATGCCGGCGACGGCTCAGCGCACCTCTCCAGGCCGCCGTTGCTGCGGTCCACCTCCCCAGGCTGCCGGCGGCTCGGCCCGCCTTTCCAGGCCGCAGGCGACTCGGCCCGCCTGTCTCGGCAGCCGCCGCAGCCCGTGCTTCCCGGCCGCTGCCGCAGCCCGACCCTTCTGGCCGCTGCAAACGCGGCCAGAAGCCTAAAAGGCCCCAGCTCCCCAGCAACAGATCGTGCTCAGAGCTCCTGCTGGCTCTGAGCACGCCAAGGAACTGTGTGGGGCAGAGGGCAGGAGCCGAGCCTGAATAGGCTGGCTCCGCCCCCTGCCAGGTGTCCTTTCATCTTCCTGCCTCACGAGGAGGCAAATCAGCCCCTCCCGCCAGCGCAGGCTCGGCGGGATTTGGGGCTCGCATTGCAGAAGCAACCAGATGGAAATAGGTTTCCTCTGTATCTAAGAAGAACTCCCAGTGCTTAGCAAGTTTAGCTCATGATACAAATGTCCATAGTTCCTGCATGTGGCAAATGGCTGTGGAGATGAATCCACATGTCCCACTTAACATAAATATAAAAAGAGAAGAAATTCTACCTAGCTTGAAATAACTTCAAAAATGTGACTGAGCCAAAGAGATCAGAAAACTGACTGCAGTTTAGTCTACCATGGGCTAATGTGGAATCCAATTGAATATCACATATATTTAGCAGCTAAACAGCAATCCATACATCATGACTAGTTATAGACAGATTGTTTCAGATTTTTACATACTTTCCCATGGGGGGGGGATGTTCCAGCAACATGAGTGAATTCCAGTTCCCATTTTAACCTATGTATATTTCATAAGCATGAATTCACTATGTTATGATCACCTGATGATTGCAGTCTTAACTTCAGATGGTAATGTATATGTTAAAAATGCACGGAAGTTCATTCATCAAAACCAGAAACCCTTGCCAAGTCACCAGGGCTAAAACCCTATGCCCTACTGAGAATCCAACCAGATTTATTCAATTCCTGGTTTACTTCCTGGAAAATTTTATTAGGATTGCACTGTTAATTCTGCTTCCAATAGCAGCTATAGTGACTTAAAGGAAGTTAAGGACCAGAGTTAAATAAGAACTTTTCCTGAGGACTGTTGGAGCCCTGTGCAGAATACATCAATATATCGAGTTCTCTATGTGGCCCAATGTGTGGGTAGTTAAACTGGAGAAATTGGTGGCAAGAACAGAGAAAACAGATCTTTCTAGAAACTCAAGAAAAACCCAAGATCTCAATGGACAAACTCAAAACATCCATGTCCTCAGAAACTTATGAAGCACAAACTAAGAATTTAGAGGAAGAGCTCAGAGCTTATGAGAAAAAAAACAAATGAAAGCAAGATTTAAAAATATGAAAGGGACTTTTCACAAAATAGGGTTTACAAATGGTGTTTGCCTAACACCACCACAACCAGACACTTAACTTGGGCTGACTCTCGTCAGATACTGTCTGATTATGAAACGACTGAAGCGGAGGATCCTGCTACCACTTCAGGGGATGAGGGACCATCTCTAAGACCATTTCTAGATAAGAAAACAAAAAAACAAGCCAGGGATAGTAATTTTTATATACCCTCCCCAACAGATGAGGGAGGAGGAAAACCTAATTATTAATTTATCTTCAAAGATCTTAACAAGGGAGAAAAAATGTCTATTAAACTTAGGTTTGGGCTTCATTCCCACCCCATGATATAACCCTTTCCAGACCTGTATAGACCTCTTTAAATTGTATAGACTGCTGAAATTATGATTCCTGTCTGGAGATTCTACTATTACAATTTACAACTCATTCAACTCATGCCGCATGTTTCTGTACCATCTATAGCTGTTTTTGAGAGATTAGTGTTGGAAGATATAATTAAATTAGAATATACCAAGCTTCGTATTAACTATAACCTCTTCTTAAGAGACAAGTCTAAACTTGAAAAATTGATTAATGATGACTCAATCGTCATCAAAGAGGCAGACAAGGGAAGTCATGAGACAACTTGAGAATACCAAGTTCTACAGACCTATCATGATGGACCCTACTGACGACATACTTAGAGTCAGGGCCGGCTCACCTGCCAGGCAAGCTAGGCGCTCGCCTAGGGTGCGCCAGTCTGCAGGGGCACCAAACTGCACCCTGCCCCCCTGCGAAAAGCCCCCCACCACTGCTGCCAGTTAGCTTTGGAGTAGAGAGATCCACCGTTTCCCCCAACATATTTCCTTTTTAGATTTGGTAGACATAGATTTTGAATATAATTTTTTCGATTCTCAGATAAGTTTTATTTACAAACAAAAGGAGTAGCGATGGGTAGCCCATTCGCCCCTGATGTCACAAATCTTTTTATGGCTAATTTTGAATTGAAATAGATTTTTAATGCACAGATTAATCCTTTTTTCTCCAATATACTCTTTTACAAGAGATATATTGATGATTTGTTCTTACTTTATGATGATTTTTCAAAATTATATGATTTTGTGAATTGGCTAAATTATTTACATTCATCTATAAAATTTACTCTTCAGCATGATGAGATACAAATTCCCTTCTTAGATACTATAGTTTTTGTTCAAGACCAACACCTGGCAGTATGTCCTTACAGTAAACATATTGATAAGAACTCATACCTGTATTATAGACAGGGCCGGCTCCAGGAATTTCTGCGCCCTAGGCGGGCACAGATGCCAACCTCCCGGTTGGGCCTGGAGACCCAGCCATGCCGCCCCCCCTCCTTCCCCCCCCCCAGGGAGGAGGGGGAGGGTGAGCAAGCTGTGCCCCGGCTGGGCGTTCGGCGGTGGTGGGGAGTCCCCGCTGGCTGCTGCCGCCTCCCCCCCTCCAGGGAAGAGGGGGAGGGTGACTTGCGCCTTATTCGGGCACTTTTCGGTGGCAGCGGCTGCGGCGGCAGCGGGGAGATCCCGCTGGCTGCCACTGGCCACCCACCTCCTCCTCCTCCCCCCCGAGGGAGGAGGGGGAGGGCGACTTGCGCCCTACCTGGGCGCTTGGTGGCAGCGGGGAGATCCCGCTGGCTGCCACTGGCCGCCTCCTCCTCCTCCTCCCCCCCCGAGGGAGGAGGGGGAGGGCGACTTGCGCCCTACCTGGGCACTTGGCGGCGGCAGTGGGGAGATCCCTCTGGCCACCACCGGCCGCCTCCTCCTCCTCCCCAGGGAGGAGGGGGAGGGCGACTTGCACCCTACCCCGGTGCTTGGCGGCAGAGGCGGCGGCGGGGAAATCCCTCTGGCCGCCACTGGCCGCCTCCTCCTCCCCCCCAGGTAGGAGAGGGAGGGCAACTTGCGCCCTAGTAGGGCGCTTTTCGGCAGCGTTGGCGGTGGGCGCCAGGTTAGGGCGGCGGGGGGGGTTGGGGGGAGCGGGGCGCCATTTGGCGCCCCTGAGGCCGGCGCACCCTAGGCGAGTGCCTAGATTGCCCAATGGGCGATCCGGCCATGATTATAGATCCTTTCATATGAGACATATGAGACAGAACCTTCCATATAGCCAATTTTAAGGACTAAAAATTGAGACTGTTTTTAGACCTTCATTGTATTTTTAGATTGTATTTTGTAAATTCCATTCTTTATTAAACACGAGGTTTGTTTGAATGTTAATAGACACATTTGTGAAGATGCTTTAATGTTATGATAGTGCTCTGTTTTTCCATTCTCTCCCTGTGCGCTTCATCAGCCATTGGCCAGTCAACTGCCACTCAAGAGTACTTGTGTGCCATTGGCTGGGGGCTGGGTCCAATCCTCTCCTCCACCCACTGCCAGCCTGGACACTCTTCCCTGACAGAATAAACTACCAAAACAGCTGTCTCTCCTGAGAAAGACGCCTCTAGTTCTGCTTGGCTCCTCCACTGCAGGCTGGCCACTGAGGTGGACCATCAACTGTCAAACCATTCTCTTCTCCTGCTGTGGGATTAACATTTCCCTCAGTGGTTGCTGCTAGGCAACCAAGCTTGGTTCTGACAGTAAAAAGGCAAAGGCAGGAGGTCCTTTCCAGGCCTCCTTTGGCCTTTGTAGGGAACTTATTGGGGCCAGTCCTGACTAGGGTTGTCAGCTCCAGGTTGGGAAATTCCTAGAGATTTTGTGGTGGTGTCTATGGAAGCCACAGTTTGGGGAGGGGAGAGGCCTCAGCTGAATAGAATGCCATAGAGTCCACCCTCCAAAGCAGTTATTTTCTCCAGGGGAAGTGATATCTGTTGTCTGGAGTTCAGTTGTGATACCTGGTGATCTTCAGGCTCCACCTGGAGGCTGGCAACCATAGGTGTAGCCATTAGCACTTCAGAGCAGGGTCTGCCAAGCCCAGGTTTTTCCTGTGGAAGCTGCATGGGTGATTTTCAGCCTAACCTACCTCACAGGGTTGTTGTGTAAATCAAAAGGGGGAGAGGAGAATAATGTGAGCTGCTTTGGTCACCACTGTGGATAAAGACTGTACTTTTTCTAGGTAGAGGATGCAGAGAGAGGGGAGGAGATGGAAACCTGAAGTCAGAGGGGCAGATAACGGTACATTGATGGTTGGCTGGGAAGGAGATAGGGTTGCCACCTCTGGGTTGGGAAATTCCTAGAGATTTGAGGGGTGGAACCTGGAGAGGGTGGGGTTTGAGGAGGGGTGGGTCCTCAAAAAGGTACAATGCCATAGACTCTACCCTCCAAGCCAGCCATTTCCTCCAGGGGAAGTATTGTTGCCAATCTCCAGGGGAGGGCTGGAGATAACTCAGAATTACAGCTGCTTTTCAGATGGAAGAGATCAGTACCCCTGGAGAAAACAGTAAGCTCTGTGTCATTATGTCCTGCTGAGGTCACCACAGTAAATTGACGCTGAGTGCCCAAGGCCAGGGCACCCACCCAGAGCCTCTTTCTAGAGCTCATTGTATTTATTTCCACAATGGGCCTTATTCCTAGTCATTATTACGTTGGGAGAGTGCACAAGGCTGATCATGCAGTGAAGCTTCTGTCCAGTCTGTGTGTGCTGATAAGAACAAAGTTACACTGAGACTTTTTTACTATTATAAGCTAATATGAGTTCCTTTATTTATAGAACTCCATTCTAGATAGGAAAGAGTACAGACAGGATGGTATCATGCCCTGCATCGATGATGCCAATCAGGAGAGAGCTGGCAATGTGTGTGAGAGAAGGTGTCAGAATGTAAGTGGAGAAAGTCATTCTCTAAGAATACCATTCTACTTCAAAGGGATAGTATCAGATAGCAGAAGGAAAGGATGCTCTGTGTGTCCTGACCTCTCTATCTTTCCAGCTGTATTGTAGCCCCCTCTGAACACTGAGGCAAAGAGACAGTGTACAGTCCTTGACTCCTGCAGAGTATACACTGCAGGAGTCAAACCCTACCCTCCAATAATACAAGCAGTGCCAATACTGTTACCCCTAACAGATTCATTAAATAATTTATTGTCCTTGGATTGGTTGGGAAAATTAGCTACAAGGGCAGAACTAGCAAGAGGCTGGGGTAAAGTGAAGATCTGCTATCAATGGTTACAGAGACAGTCAGAACCCCTGCTTCAGTCAATAACCAGTCCAGATTGTAAAGAGAAATGTGTTTTATTAAGAAAAATAATAATGTAGGTATTTACACTCAAATCAAGGATTACAAGCATACAAGAAGAAGCAAAAAGAAGTTAGCAGATAGATAGAGGGGTGGGGAGGTTGGGGTAATCCTATACCTATCCAGACTTGCAGGGGTCCATTACTGGAAAAGGAGGGGATCCAAACTGTGGGGTTTGGGGGTGCATCTCTACTGTAGGCTGCCTCAGAATGACACACAGTCAAGGTCATGTACTTTAGTAGATACAGACATAGGAAAACAATGCAGACCAACGGGAGGCCTTGAGGGGTTTATCTCAGGTGAAGACAAAAGATTTCTTAGACCAATAAGGGGTCCAAGGGGGTGTGACACCAGGAGGAGTAAAACCTAGGTGTGACTGATGAAGTCCCAGAGGGGCAGAGTCTGGATTCACAATAGCATTGATGAGATTAGCCAGGTGCTGGATGGCTGGCCTGGGAGTGTCCAGGGGTTCCCAGGTAAAGGACAAAAGACTGATGGGATTTATTAGTGGTAAACATTATCCTCCCTCATGGATCACTGCCTTGTCGTGGCGAGGGTGCTTGCGTGGTTCGATGAGGTTGTGGGCTATGCCGTCGAGGGCCACCCAGGACGGACAGGCCACAGCAGAGAACTCAGACCAAGCGTGATCCCCTGGAGAAGGAAATGGCAACCCACTCCAGTATCTTTGCCAAGAAAACCCCATGGACAGTGACAAAAGGCTAAAAGATATGACGCCAGAAGATGAGCCCCTCAGGTCAGAAGGTGTCCAATATGCTACTGGGGAAGAGCAGAGGGCAAGTACAAGTAACCCCAGAAAGAGTGAAGCGGCTGGGCCAAAGCCGAAAGGACGCTCAGTTGTGGATGTGTCTGACGGTGAAAGGAAAGTTCGATGCTGCAAAGAACAATACTGCATAGGAACCTGGAATGTAAGGTCTATGAATCAAGGTAAGCTTGACGTGGTCAAAAATGAGATGGCAAGAATGAACATTGACATCTTGGGAGTCAGTGAACTAAAGTGGACAGGAATGGGCGAATTTAACTCAGAAGACCATTATATCTACTACTGTGGCCAGGAATCCCATAGAAAAAATGGTGTGGCTTTTATAGTCAACAAGAGAGTGAGAAAGGCAGTATTGGGATACAATCTCAAAAATGACAGAATGATCTCGGTCCGAATCCAAGGCAAACCATTCAATATCACAGTAATCCAAGTCTATGCCCCAACCACTGCTGCAGAAGAGGCTGAAGTGGACCAGTTCTATGAAGACCTACAACAGCTCATAGAACTAACGCCAAAAAATGATGTCCTCATCATCATAGGGGACTGGAATGCTAAAGTAGGAAATCAAAAGGTAACCAGAATAACAGACAAGTTTGGCCTTGGAGAACAAAATGAAGCAGGGCAAAGGCTAACAGAGTTTTGTCAAGAGAACACGCTGGTCATAGCGAACACCCTTTTCCAACAACCTAAGAGGCGTCTCTACACATGGACATCACCAGATGGGCAACACCGAAATCAGATTGACTATATAATTTGCAGTCAAAGATGGAGAAGCTCTATCCAGTCAGTAAAAACAAGACCTGGAGCTGACTGTGGCTCAGATCATGAGCTACTCATTGCAAAATTCAGACTTAAATTGAAGAAAGTTGGGAAAACCACAAGGCCATTCAGATTTGACCTAGATCACATCCCCAATGAATATACAGTAGAGGTGAAGAATAGGTTTAAGGGACTAGATTTGATAGACAGAGTGCCTGAAGAACTATGGACAGAGGTCCGTGACATTGTAAAGGAGGCAGCAATCACCGCCATCCCAAAGAAAAAGAAATGCAAAAATGCAAAGTGGCTGTCTGATGAGGCTTTACACATAGCAGAGGAAAGAAGGAAAGCTAAAGGCAACGGTGAAAAGGAAAGATTTGCCCAACTGAATGCAGATTTCCAGAGAAAAGCAAGGAGAGATAAGGAAGCTTTCCTGAATGAACAATGCAAAGTAATAGAGGAAAACAATAGATTGGGAAGGACTAGAGATCTCTTCAAGAAAATTGGAGAAATCAAGGGAACATTCCATGCAAAGATGGCCATGATAAAGGACAAAAACGGTAGGGACCTAACAGAAGCAGAAGAGATTAGGAAAAGATGGCAAGAATACACAGAAGAACTATACAAGAAGGACCTCAATGTCCTTGACAACCACGATGGTATAATCACTGACCTCGAGCCAGACATCCTGGAAAGCGAAGTTAAATGGGCCTTAGAAAGCATTACTAACAACAAAGCTAGTGGAGGTGATGGTATCCCAGCTGAGTTATTCAAAGTCTTAAAAGAAGATGCTGTTAAAGTGCTGCACTCAATTTGCTAACAAATTTGGAAAACACAACAGTGGCCACAGGATTGGAAAAGGTCAGTGTATATTCCAATCCCAAAGAAGGGCAATGTCAAGGAATGTTCAAACTATCGCACAATTGCACTCATTTCACACGCTAGCAAGGTCATGCTCAAAATCCTACAAGCTAGGCTCCAACAGTACGTGGATAGAGAACTGCCAGAAGTACAAGCTGGGTTTCAAAGAGGTAGAGGAACTAGAGATCAAATTGCCAACATTCGCTGGATTATGGAGAAAGCAAGAGAGTACCAGAAAAACATCTACTGCTTCGTTGACTATGCTAAAGCCTTTGATTGTGTGGATCACAATAAATTATGGCAGGTTCTTAAAGAGATGGGAGTACCAGACCACCTCACATGTCTCCTGAGAAACCTGTATAAGGGTCAAGAAGCAACAGTTAGAACCGGATATGGAACAACTGATTGGTTTAGCATAGGAAAAGGAGTACGACAAGGATGTATATTGTCACCTTGCTTATTTAACTTATATGCAGAGTACATCATGCGAAATGCTGGCCTGGATGAATCACAAGCGGGAGTTAAGATTGCTGGGGAAAAGATCAATAACCTCAGATATGCAGACGATACCACTCTGATGGCAGAAAGTGAAGAGGACCTCAAGAGCCTCTTGCTCAGGGTGAAAGAGGAGAGCGCAAAAGTGGGCTTGAAGCTCAACATCAAAAAAACTAAGATCATGGCATCTGGCCCCATCACTCCTTGGCAAATAGAAGGGGAAGTCGTAGAAGTAGTGACAGACTTCACGTTCCTAGGATCCCAGATCACTGCAGATGGTGACTGCAGCCATGAAATTAAAAGACGCCTGCTCTTTGGGAGGAAAGCGATGGCAAACCTAAACAGCATGATAAAAAGCAGAGACATCACCCTGCCAACAAAAGTCCGCATGGTCAAAGCAATGGTATTCCCCGTAGTAATATATGGCTGCGAGAGTTGGACTATAAGGAAGGCCGAGCGCCGAAGAATAGATTCTTTTGAACTATGGTGCTGGAGAAGACTCTTGAGAGTCCCTTGGACTGCCAGGAGATCAAATCAGTCAATCCTAAAAGAAATCAACCCTGACTGTTCCCTGGAAGGCCAGATCCTGAAGATGAAGCTCAAATACTTTGGCCACCAAATGAGAAGGGAGCATTCACTGGAGAAGACCCTGATGCTAGGAAAGATTGAAGGTCAAAGAAGAAGGGGATGGCAAAGGATGAGATAGTTAGACAGTGTCATCGATGCAACGAACATGAAATTGAGCAAACTTCAGCGGACAGCGGAAGACAGGAGGGCCTGGCGTGATCTGGTCCATGGGGTCGCGAAGAGTCGGACTCGACTGTGCGACTGAACAACAACAAACATTATCACTTTGGAAATGTGGTGATGAGTTCCAAGGTCTGGACAAAAGGAACTGGAGGTTTCGTCTACATGCAAAGTAGAAATTCAGGTTTGGTTCCTGATTGCATCTCTGGTGGTAAAAGGTTATCTGATTGTCTATTTGAACTAATCAAAAGGAAACAATATTGCTTGATGAACCACCTGGTCTAGGGGCGTGGGAAAGCAGTAAGAGGCAAGACCTGTCATTGTCAAGGAAATGTGAGAAGGGAAGATCAGATTGATAGGATTAGCAGTGGACACTGAAAGGGGGCAGGCAGGTCCATTTTCTGGAGTATGCAGATGTCAGCAGAAGTGGGGGAGTAGTCGCAGCTGTCAGAGCAAGATCTCATGTGCCTTTTCCAGGGTCATATCCTAGGCATAATATTAGCCTGCCAGTCCTGGCCTCTATCTTTATGTTCACTTATGTCGAGTTGCCTGGTGTATGGATTCCTGGGGCACCCCTGTGGGGTTTACTGATGGCTGAAAAGACCCCTCCCATTGGACAGGAGGTAAGCATACTTATAATACCTTTAAGAAATGGATTCCATCTGAGGTTTCAGTGACCATTATGTATATTGTAGGCAATCACAACAGTATTTCTAGGCTTCAAACATTGATTTCTGTCAGTAAAAGGCAGGGAGAAGAAGGCCCTTTCCAGGCCTGTTTTGTGCTCCCAGCTCACCCGGGGTCCCATCCCTCCTGCCCTAGAGGGAGGACTCATTGGGCTAGGGCCAAGAGCAACTGCCAAGCAACTTGGCCTGGCCCAGAAGTGGCCACCACACATCTCACCTGAGCTACTTGCTACCATACAACTTTTGTAGTTTGGCCAGATTTTTCTCAGGGAAAGGCTGCCAGGGGGAAAGGAAAAAAAGTAGAGAGCTAGACTATTGTAGTGTTTAGAGTTCTGAACTAGGATCTGGGAGACCCAGGTTCAGATCATGACTCTGCCATGGAAGATTGCTGGGTGGCCTTGGGCCACTCTCTCTCTTTGCCTAATCTACTTTACAGGCTTCTTGTGAAGATAAAAATGGAGCAGAGGACAATGATGTAAACCGCTTTGGGTCTCTATTGGGAGAAAGATAGGGATGCAGTCAAAGTTAATAAATAATGCTGGACTGGGGGATGCAGATAAAAGAAAGGTTGGTTGATGATTGGGAAGGAGAGAAGGAAGCAAGGAAATGGGAGAAGATATGGGGACTGCCAGGAAGACAGAAAGTGAAAATAGTGTGTGGAAGGGGGTACAGGAGGAAATGAAATGACCCCTGAAAGTCTTTGTGGTTTCCCACTTATATTACTATATTAACCAAACTATTGGGCACTGCTACTCAGACATACGTTTGATTTTAGCTTTTTTTTATTTAAAGAACATGGGATATAGATTTGAGAACCTTTTTTGACTGTGTTTTTTCCCCTTTAACTTCACCAGAATAGAGGAATACCCTGTTCATCCAACTGACAGAGGAAACAATTTTGTGGTGTTCCCTCTCCTGGGCAATAATTACAATTTGCTTGGTATGCAGTTTATTGTAATTCATCAAGCACACTTCCCAACGGCATAATTGTGTAGCACCTACATAAATATCTGGTCTTGTTAAGCTTTGGGAAACAATCAGACTGAAAATAATGGAGGATGGAACAAAAACCTAAGAAGATTAACAGAATGTCACCATTTTCATTGCACCACATCCGGATCCAGTTCTTATTAATATCCATGTCAAGATTTATATTGACTCCGAGGGAATTGAATTGATGCTTTTAAAATGTTTGCAAAGAATACTGGGAAAGGCAGAGTGGCTAATATTTGATAGTAGATATTAAGAACACAGGCAGTAACAGTGAAAAGTCAGCAAGTGTGCATGTTCATCTAACGTAAACAAGAAATATGCATCCCAAACACTGTACAACAGCGCTGGCAATCTGCAGCTTCTAAACTTCATGAGAAAAACCCTGAACACCATATGCATTATAATGAGGAAAAGCTGAAAAAAAGCAGGTTATAGTACTGGGGTTCAAGACCACATGAGATTATGACATCTGCTTTGAGTGGAGAGCATTTAACTTGAAAATCAAAATTGTAACATCTAATAGTTAAACAGGCCTTTTGAGCCTAGTTAGTAGTGATCCTTATAAACCCAATTGGGACAGGACGGTGGAGAGTAAATTGTTATATTTAAATATAACAAATGAAATGATGGTTGTCCTGGGAAAAGAGAAACTGAGCAATTTCATAAAATGTCGTTTGAAGGATTTTGATTATAGAAGTGCAACCACCAGAGCCTATAGAGTATCTTCTACTTTTACTATTGGCATTTCCCCTCTGATTAAAATGCCAAGGTATTTTTTCTGCTGATAGTACCTAGGTATGCAATGGCATTTATGTTTGCATGGTTAATGCTCTGCCACCTGCAGTTTTAATGGGAAGATACCATTCACTGACAGATTATGTACCTGTGGTTCAGATAGAATAGATTCTATTGTCCATGTGGTTTTAGAGTGTCCTGGATTTTCAGGTTTAAGATCAAAGCTAATTCTCTCATTACTTTGAGCTGGCTCTGGTTCCCCAGA
The DNA here is from genome assembly GCA_029375565.1 of Gekko gecko. Classification (NCBI taxonomy): domain Eukaryota; kingdom Metazoa; phylum Chordata; class Lepidosauria; order Squamata; family Gekkonidae; genus Gekko; species Gekko gecko. The sequence continues at coordinate 60,679,741 of JAPDNY010000004.1, forward strand.
TGAGAAAGTCTCTTGGTTAGACTTCACTTGGAATATTGTGTTCAGTTTGGAGCACCACAGTTTAAGAAGGATTTTGACAAGCTGGAATGGGTCCAGAGAAGGGCAACAAAGACAGTGACAGGTCGTATCAAGGAATCGATAGGTGGATCACATGGGTTCCCATGGTAAAGTAAAGGTAAAGGTTCCCTTGCTTGAAAGCCAGTCGAATCCGACTCTAGGGTTGCGGTGCTCATCTCCATTTCAAAGCCGAAGAGCCAGCGCTGTCCGAAGACATTTCCGTGGTCATGTGACTGGCATGACTAAACACCAAGGTGCATGGAATGCTGTTACCTTCCCACTAAAGTGGTACCTATTTATCTACTTGCAATTTCTTGCTTTCAAACTGCTAGGTCGGCAGGAGACAGGAGCTCACTCCATCATGCAGCACTCTTGGGTCTTGAACTGCTGAACTACTGACCTTCCACAGCCTGCAGTTCAGTGTCTTAACCACTTGAGCCACCACAGCTCAACCACCACCCAGGGTAGTTGCACACAAATAACAGTGCAATGTTATTTTAAAAATATATTTATGAAGTTTATTATAAAGATAGGCAATTTAATGAACATATAGCCAACAGATCACCAAAGGTCGAATAGCAAAAAATCAATAAAGCTAGCCTTATCTGCCTAACATTGTTTAAGAGCTCTGTTAGGTGGTACAAATTTACATCCAGAGGAAGGCCTCTATTCAAAGTGGTCTATGGCCTCAGCAATTGCGAAGAATAGGATCAGGCCTGCAGTCCAAGAAAATCTCAGCTAGCTAGCTAACCTCTGGAGTCATATCGCAATTATAGTTTTTGACCCCTCAGGTCAGGTGCAGATGACATCCAATCACAACACATCTTTGAGAAAAAGCTCTGGAAAATTACATCACTGATCTTAATCTTCGCCCCTCCAATCACTGAAAACATGCTCTCATGGGAAGCTAATTGTCTGCTTCCACTCTGACAGGCTGAAAAACTAATTGGCAACACCTGCCAGTCCCATTATTATACACATTAACCCTTGAGGGAAAGCAAGAATGGCACTTTGCCTTACAGGTCTGGAGAGCAAATCTTATGAAGAAAAGTTTTTTTGTTTTTTAAAAAATGTTTTTATTGAGTTTTTAACATCTTTACAGTCATCAACATAAACATTAGTTCCAACTTTCTCTGACAATGACTTGACCGTAAATCATGGTTTAGCTTACTAATAACTTTACAACATAAAGCACTTCTTTATTAGCACTCTGGTTTGTCAAAAGGGATTGTTCCCTTGGGTTGATATGTGAGGTCAGTTTGTTTGTTTTACTATTCTCTGTAGTGTGGGTAGCTATAAGTGTAACCATTTGTGATATATTAGTTTTTTTGGTAGTATGCCTTTTGAAGTCATATACTCCAGAACTGGAGCCCATATCCAAACAAATTTAGAGTAGGTTGGCACATCCCTATCATTTGCTCTATTTAGTGAGTCTGTAATTTGGGCCATTATGAACTGATCCCAGATCTTCTCTTGCCATGTTGATATTGTTGGCGGTGCAGGTGACTTCCAAGCCACTGCTATGGTCAGCCTAGCTGTCGCAAGCAATATCGAGGTGAGATCTCTGGTGTCATTACTCCTGTTTCCATTCCAGCGATCCAGGAGAACCACCTCTTGCCTGTGTGGTATCATCTGTCATGTGATTGCTGGGTTTTTACTTCTTTCCAGAATTTTTGTATTTCTTGGCATTCCCACCAGTATTCCCACCCTATCTGGCCACAGTGTTTTCAACAGGCTGAATGTACCACTGGGTTCATTCTGCGTATCTGTTGTGGTGTAAGATACCATCTTGTTGTTATTTTAAAGAATTGTAGTCTGATGGGGATTTATTCGCAGGGGACGCCCATATGTTCTCCCAATTCGGCCTCTGTATGTTCAAGTTAAGTTCCTCTTCCCATCTATTCTGGTATTTGAGTTTGTCTGTGTTATCCTCCTCCAATATTGTTTTGTGTATCTTTGAGAGTACTCCTTTTGGTGTTTTTTGATAGTTTATAATTATTTTTTCTAAGTTTGTTAGATTCCACTGAAATATCCCTGAATCGCCTAGCTGTTCTGTTAAGTGTCGTAGCTGTAGATATTGAAACCAGGGGCTGTTTTCTCCTAATTTTCGGTCAAAGTAGATTTTGTCTTGTATTTTCCCCTTCTGCACCAGGTCCCAGAGATGTCCCAATCCTGCCTTTTTCCAGTTTTCAAATGCTTTGGGTAGCATACCCTGTGGGAACCAGTCCTGGTTTTGTAGATTGTTAGTAGTGAGATCCCCAGGGGGAGGAGCTTCTTTCTCTGATCCCAAATCTTGAGTGACGTCTGTAGTAAGATATTGTTTTTGCTATCTCTCGGTCTGCAATGCAATGGGATCCAGAATAGTTCTTGTAGTCTGCATGGTTCTGTGTATGTGTTTTCTATCTGCATCCAGAGGTTTTGTCGATCATTATACAGCATTCAAGTTACCTGAGACAATACAGTAGCTTGATAGTATGAGAATATGTGGCGGAAGTCTAATCCCCCTAATGTCGATGGTTGGTGCAGAATGTTGTAATTTATTCTCGATTTCTTGCCATTCCACAGGAACCTTGTTAAGGTGTTTTGCCAATTGTTAAAGTCTTTATTGTTTATACTGATTGGGAGAGCTCTGAATAGGAACAGAAATATGGATATGATGAAGCTTTTAATTATATGAAATCTATCAGACATAGAGGGTTGTAGGGTTTCCCACTTAATTAATTCACTCTTAATGTTTTGAAAAATCCTTTGGTAGTTACTTTTGAAGAGGACTTTTATGTTTATGGGAATTTGCACTCCAAGATGTCTCCAGTGTTCCGTGACCCAGGAGTACATCTCCTTCAGAGTTGAGATTGTTGTCTGCTCTATGTGAATTTCTGATTTTGAGAAGTTAATTCATAGGCCCAATACGTCCCCGAATATTGACAGGGTGTTTTGTTTTGCCTGCAAAGATTCTGTTGTATTTGAGATGTATAGTGTCATGTCATTGGTGTATGGATTCACTTTGTGGCTCTTTCCTTATATTTCTATTACTTTGAAATGCTGGTTGGTCCTCAGGTCTTTCACCAATGGCTCTATTGCAATCGCAAAGATTAACGGCGATAAGGGGCATCCTTGTCTTGTTCCCCTAGTTAGTTGGAAAAATGGGGAATTGATGCCATTAACCCTTATCTTTGCTTTATTGTTTGTGTATAGAGCATTTATCAGTCTTAGAAAGTTAACTCCAAACCCTAGCTTTTTAAGAAGTTCTTTCATGTACATTGTTTCTACCAAGTTGAATGCTTTCTCAAAGTCTGTAGCCAATATTAATAACTCCTTTTTTTTTTGCTTCTCATGAGTGATTATGTCAATTGTTCTCCTTATATTATCTGTTATTTGCCAGTTGGGTCTGAAACCCATCTGATCTGTTTTGATGTAATCTGTGATAAATGTTATTAATCTATTGGTGATAATTGATGTAAAAATATTGTTGTCGTGATAAAGCAGCGATATTGGCCTATACGATGAGGGTGCAGTTGGCTCTTTTTCATTTTTGTGTATCACTGTAATTGTGGAGTCAGACCAGGTAAATGGCATATTGCCGTTTTGTAGTATCTTGTTACATGTAGTCACCAGATGTTCTGCCAACACAGTGCTGAAAACCTTATAAAATTCTGCCGGTATGCCATCTAGTCCAGTGGCTTTATTATTGTTCAAATGTTTGATTGCATCCTTCACCTCCATTAAGGAGATTCCCTTTTCCATTAAGTCTGAGTGGTCCTTTTGTAAAGAGTTGAGAAATTCCCTAATTGCATCTTGATGTGGGTTCCTAGTTCTGTATAGAGCCTCATAATATTTTGCAAATGTGTTAGCAATGTCCTTCACTGTGTGTTTTAGTTGGCCTTCTTAGTGTTTTAGTGAGCTTACTCCTGTAAATCTCCTTCTATCCTTCATCCTCCAGGACAGGATACTTATGTTTTTTGGGGATTTCTGCCAAAATTTCTGCTTGAGATATATAAGATTCTTTTGTATCTGTGTGACTTTCTGATACCTTACGTTCTGCTATCAGTTCTTGGTAAACTCTCCTGTTACCTGTTAATTTGTGCTGTTCTTCTAGGGCTTTTATGCAATCATTTGAGTCTTTAATTATTTTTTCTCTTTCCCTACGTATTTTAGCTGTTTCAGATATCAACGATCCTCTTATTACTGCCTTCATAGTGTCCAAGTCCAGTGAGGCTGAGACTTCCAGAGTTGTATTTTCTTGGAAGAAGTTCTTTAGATCCTTCTCAATTCTTTCCCTCACCATTGTATTTAGTAAAATTCTTCTTTCCAAAGTCCATTTTTGTTCCCTGTCCATTTTTTTTTGTGAGACCTAGCCATGTGTGGTCTGTCAGGTATTTGGTTCCTATGTCCATAAAAGTAATTGACTGAGCCAGTGTTTGTGAGACCAGGATGTAATCAGTTCTGGTGAAGATTGTGTGTCTAGCTGAGAAATAGGTGTAGTTCCTTTCATTGGGATGAAGTTCCCTCCACGCATCACATAAGTGAAATTTTGGGAATAGCTCTTTAAGTTTAGTGTTTGGTGGTTTCTTTGATGCTTTGCCAGGGGAGGGCCATGTTCTATCCAGGCTATTATTTGCTATATAGTTTAGATCACTTCCTATAATCAACTCTCCTTCCTAGAATTGTACTAGCTCTGCCAGTACCACATCTAGAAATGGTATTTGGGTTTTATTTGGGGCATAAATTGAGGCCAGTGTTATCATTTTGCCTTCTAGATTGCCCTTCACAAATATGTACCTCCCTAGAGGGTCTTTTATCAAGCCCTTAGTTCATATTTTTTGCTACCAAAATTGCTACCCCCCTTGATTTTGAGGAGCCAGGTGCCTGTAGTTGACTAGGGTATAGTTTGCTTTTTAATATGGGTTCCTTTGTGTTCAGATATAGGATTCTTGAATGAATAATATATCTGGTCTTGATTTTTTGATATATTATAACATTTGCTTTCGTTTGATCATATTGTTCAATCCCCTAATGTTCACTAAGCTCATTTTCATGTCTAAAAAGAAGTTTGTTAATGGCTATGATTTGTTTTTCAACTTGACTGTTTTTTTCATTCTATAGGAATGTTACTTTCTGGGTTCTAGAGAGTATCCTCGTTCCCTGTCTATACTCTCTTTTGTGTTTAGCATTGGGTGCATTCCAATAAGCTTGCTTTACCCTCACTTTCTTTTCAGGATTGTGTGTCTTGTCCTCCCCTCCTGTTTCTATAAAGTGCTCCATGTGTATTTTGTGCAAATGAATGAAATTATGCTTTTAGAAGTGCTTTAGATCAAGTGACAAAATGTATAAAGCCAACAGTCGTGAGAGTCTGACCCACAATTCAAACAGTCAACAAGACTTGCAAAAAATACTGTGTATTCTAATCTGAAGCACTACAGCACTATAACATCATATGCAAAAGAAAATCCTTGAATAAAGGTATATAATCCATATCATATGCAAAAGAAAATCTTTGAACAAAGGTACATAATCCAATGCCGCCTCCGGATTACATAATGTTTCAATAATACATCTTCTTCAAGGAGATATTATACTTAGTGCAATTTTGCTTACATATAGGTGCAAATGCTCTCTGTTTCATGTATACTAGACAGCAAGTCTTAAAGAATACTATATTAAAATAGGTCACTGATCTCAAACATTCAGGCTCAAAATTATGCTGCTATGTTTATAATGGATCTCAGGCATCCAGATTTATCTTGTTAGATCAAGTGACCACAGTTGAGAAATGCAATTAATCAATTTCCCCTTTAAAATTAATTAATTACAATAAAACAGTACGAATCAATTCTTGGATTAAATAATTTAACTCCAATACTCAGTTAAGTCTCTTAATAATCAAGTATGTGCTTTTACTTTAAATCTCTTAACACAAGTGTTCTGTGAAATGAAACAATGCAAACAGAACAGGCTGGAAAATAAATCAGCTAACCTGTCTCCTCTGTCCTTCTGGTTAGCCTCCAGCTAAGTCTTCTTGAACCAGGAGCAAGCGAACCCGCTTTCCCCCACTTCTATAACTTTTATAATCTCTCCTTATAATATTTATCTTTTGGTTTCATAAGATTCCATGCGCTCCCATTGGCTGTAAAATGCCCTCCCTCAGCCATTGGCCCATCAGCCGCCACTCAAGAGTACTCACGTGCCATTGGCTGGGTGCTGGGTCTGCTCCTCTTCCCCATCCACTCCCCCTTTTGCATGTCAGATTTACTGGCAGACCAGCTCTTTCTCCTGAGGAAGACAGTTCTCTTGACTCCTGTGAGGGACTGTCTCGTCAGTGGCAGTTGGTAGGCAGCCAAGCTTGGTTCTGTGAGTAAAAAAAACAAAGGACTTTCAGCATAACCCCCTCCCCCGCCCATAACCCCCTCCTCAATGGCCACTTTCCTGTCAGAATAAATGGAAAAAAGCTCTTTCTCCTGCTTAGCTTCAGCATGGCTGGCTGGCTAACGAGGTGGGCCAGCGACCATCAGTCCATTTTCTTCAACTTCCCACTGTGCAGCTGACTTTCCCCTAGGGTTGCCAATCTCCAGGTAGGACCTGGAGATCTCCCACTATTACAATTGACCTCCAGATGACAGAGAACAGTTACCTGGGAGAAAATGGTTGCTTTGGAGGGTAGACTCTATGGCATTATACCCTGCTGAGTCCTTCTACACACACCCCAAATGCTGCCCTCCACAGGATCCACCCCCCCAAATCTCCAGGTATTTCCCTAATCAGAGTTGGCACCTGTACTTTCTCCTCTGTCAGTAAAAGGCCCTTTCCACACCTATGTTAGCCTTTGGGAGAAAACTCATTGGGCCCAGTCCTGATCAGGTTGCCAACTCCAGGTGGGCAATTCCTGGAGATTTGAGGGATGGAGCCTGGAGAGGGTGAGGTTTGAAGAGGGGTGGCACCTCAGACAGGTACGATGCCATAGACTCCACCCGCCAATCCAGCCATTCCCTGATGTGGAACCATTGTTGCCAATCTCCAGGTGGGGGTTGGAGATCACTCAAAATTACAACTGCTCTCTAGGAGGGATGGGGGAGGAGATGGAAAACTAAAGGTAGGTTGATGGTTGGCTGGGAGGGAGATAGGGTTATCAATTCCAGGTTGGGAAATTCCTGGAGATTTGAGGGGCGAACCTGGAGAGGGTGAGTATTGAGCAGGGGTGGGATCTCAGACCCTCCAAACCAGCCACTCCCTTCTGGGTAACCACTGTTACCAATCTTGGGGGTGGGCTGGAGATCACTCAAAATTACTACTGCTCTTCAGGTAGCAAAGATCAGTTCCTCTGGAGAAAATGGTGGACTCTGTCATTATACCCTGCTGAGATTGCCACAGCAAATTGTCACTGAGTGCCCAAAGCCGGGGCACTCTCCCAGAGCCTCTTTCTAGAGCCCGTTGTATTTATTTCCACAACGGGCCTTATTCCTAGTTAGATATAAACAACAACTGTACACATATTGAGCTATATATTTCAAGACCCGGTGGGCAATATTGTTTAGTTATTTAATTCTGGTGCGTCAGCAATGTCTTCCAGTTCCGATGAAGCAACTGGGCATATCAGGAGCTTGGTGTTTTTTTCCCAGGGTCTCTGACAACTGTAGTTTCCTTTTGTGGGACCTGCGTTCTGACTCATCCAAAATCCTCAGAGCTTGCAGCATACTTAGGCCAGATTCTTCGTCTGCAGCTTGGTAAGTCTTCCCGTTCTGCATCACCTGTAATTTTCCTGTCTGCATCCATTTGTAGTTTATGTTTGCTGTCTGAAGTTTGGCACTAAGAGGTTTTAGTTGTCACTGGATCTCCATGGCTCTCTGCAAGGTGTCCGGGAAGACCAAAATTTGCAACTCGTTATACAAGAGGTGGCCCCTATTTCTTGCCAATGTCAGCAACTTCGTGCAAGTTTCCCAGTCTCCAAATTGTATCAGAATATCTCTGGGAATTCTCCAGTGTGGGTTTGTAGGTAAACCTAATCTGAAGGCTCTCATTATGTTTGGAGTCTCAGTAGTATTGTTATAGAGCAGTATAGATTATAGCTCCTTCTCTGTACATGAATATTTTGTATGCCTACCTCTCTTTTTAATTTATTTAACCATTTCTGTTCTTCCAACAGTTCTCTCTGATATGTAAGTTGTTTTTTTGCCCACAGACTACTTGGGTTTGTCCTTTTGCATTAAACATTTTTGCAGTGACCTCGGGTGATTCTGCTTGCATGTGAAAGTTTAATTGCATGAAGACCTGATTGTCAAGCTGTTGGGTTCGATTCTTAAAGAAAGTTTGTATTAAGCAGAGTAAAAATCATTATAGTCAGCAGAGCAAGTATTGAGAGACTGAGTCCATGTGAATGTAAAAAAGTATAAAAGTTTACTTTAACACTAGCATGGGAAAAGGGTACTTGGGAAGTAAAATAACAAAGAGCTACATTGCTACATCCCTATAGCTAGATAGACAAAACAGGAATGGCTTCTCCTTCTCAACAAGAACAAAGACAGGAAGGAGAATCCCAATATGCTAAATACCTGATACATTGATTTCCAATCAGATATCTAGGGTTCTTACAAAGTTCCCAGGCATTCCACAGAGTAAATACATTGGTTACAAACAAACATGTGACTTCCTGTTTACCAATACTAACAACATTAACCCTGTAAATGTTGAAGTGTTTTAAACTTGTTACATCCAACACAAGCTACTTTTAATCAATGCTTTAACCAGGACTCAAAAGCTGGATTCCAAAGATGAAAGTCTGTTGTCTGACCAATTTAACTAAATCACACTAACGTAGAGCCGTAGCTAAAAGAGCAAGACCCTTTTCAGCTGTTTGCAGACACTTTGAGAATGGTTTTCTTTCTTTTGGTGTGAAATGAGTTCCATGGTGGGCTTTTATGTTAAAAGATTTTAAAACTCTATTTTACTTTTTCAGATCTGATTTGAAATGCTCCAAATTTGCAAGTAGACATCTTGCAGATTGGAGGGAGAAGAAAATGACATACTATAAAATCTTTCTGTCTTCTGGGATTTCCCTGCACCTTTCATGTCTTCTGGGATCCCCCTACATCATATTCTTTAATGCTTTATGATATCCTCCTGTCTACATGCAGAGAGAAAAACAGACAAACAGATGTGTTTTGCATTTGTTTGCAGACAAACAGATGTGTTTTGCATTTGTTTGCAATGTTACACTTGATCTTCATACTCCAAAAGGGGATGAAACACACATTACATGGGTAACATTAAAGCTGAAAATTAACACCTGAACTGTATGAAATATTAACTCTTTTAATCGCTTCAGTATGGATTTCCTAAAAAGCTGCCTTATGGGCTTTAATATCACTTTGGGGCAGTCCTACCCTGGCTCCAAGATGCAAACGGTACTGCTTTTCAGTGCCTGAACACTAAACTGCTCCAAGACCAACTGATTATTGTGACCATGCCCCTCTACATGAGGGTTAAAATATGATGCCCTGCATCAAAGTTCTTTCCCCAGGCACCCGAGTCTGGTCAGCCCTGTCTGGTTTCTCCCTGCTGCTGAAAAGTTCCACTGCATGAAACAACTAGCCAGCATCCTTTCCTTGTGTTCACCTTTTTAAAATGGGTTGAAGGCAAAAGTGACTCCTCCATTCAGACTGAGAATAAAATATGCTGTTGTTGAAGGCTTTCATGGCCAGAGTTAAAATATGCTGCTTCTACTGCAATCTTTCTCAAAATAATTCTGTACTACAGAACAGAGACACTGCTTACTATTAGGGATGGGCATGAACTAAAAGTCTTGACAAATTTTAGCTTGTTTGTGCTCTGTGAAGTCAAGTTCATTGGCAGGTAAACCAGCAGAAATTTCCATGAATTTTCAAGCTGTTCTTGGAGGTTTCTGCTGGTTCATGAGCAGATGCATTTCCAGACAGACTGTCTCCATTAAATCAAACTGTTTAGAAAACTTTAAAGCAACAATTTGGAGGGCATGCACAGGAGCATCTGGGGAGTCCCTGTGACTTTGATATCTCTAGCTTGCACAGGAAATATTCTATACATTCCTGAACCACCTGAACTTTCACCTGTCCAAATGGCCATTTTGAATGAAGCAGGTTCAAGAGATTCAGGAGTATATAGAACAGATTCTGTGCAAGCTAAAGATACCAGATCTGCAGGGGACATCCCCTGGATGCTCCTCTACCTTCCCTCCAAGTTTGGTGAGGATTTGATTTATGGGGTCTGAGTTACAATCCCCCCCCCAAGAAGGTGCCCCTAGGAAAGTGCTTTCTGGGGAAATGACAGGCAGAAAGCGCATTCTGGGGAAATGACAGGTTGACACAAGGTGAACAGTTCATGGACCAGAAACCTTCAATAAATGCCGAAATGAAGATCAGAGAAGATGGGCAGGATCATGCCGGGAGAGGTGGTCCCAAAGGTATGAAGGTCCCAGGCTGTTTAGGGCTTTAAAGAGAAGTACCAACACTTTGAATTGGCACCAAAAACTAATTGGGAGCTGGTGCAGCTGCTGTAGGATAAGTGTTATATATGCTGACCAGCATGCTCCTTTCAGAAATCTGGCAGCTGTATTCTGAAGAACTTGCAGTTTCCAAATTGTTTTCAAAGGTGTACATTAAAGTGGATTACAGTAGTCCAGTCTTGAGGTGACCATTGTGTGTATTAGTGAAGCATGGTCCATCCCAGACAAATAGGGAGCCAGTTGAAGGGCCCAGCGTAGATAGTAACTCAGTCTATGTCACCAAGGACATGTTTATCAATGGTGAGCAATGAATTAAGTCAAACCCCAGACTCCTGAGAGAGTTGACCATAGAAAGTTGGATCCCATCAAGGGTTGGTAGAAGTGGCTACCCCAGCAGTCTGGGCTTCCCCAGTTGTCTTAGATGGATTTAGCTTCAATCAACTCTCACTGTGCCATTCTACCACTGCATCCAGGCAAGAGGCCAAGAACTGATCAGATACTGATCTCAGATACTGATCAGTCCTCAAATACGAGGCAGAGCTGAGTGTCATCTGCATATTGATAGCACCCCACTTCAAAGCGCCTGACGATATCCACCAGAGGGTGCATATGTTAAATAACACTGGGGAGAGAATCGACCCCTGCAGAACTCCACAAGTTAGGGCCTGCGGTGATGACCTCTCTCTGCCCATGATTACCCTCTGGGACTGATCCTGCAGGAATGAGGAGAACCAGAACCACTTATTATCCTGGGAACCCAAAGTGACTTACAAAAAAACCCATTACAATTTAAATCTTAGATTGTACAAAATACAATGTAAATAAACCCTAAAAGGTACTTTAAACATCCTAAGCAGGGCTGGGATCCCTTGGAATGGTCCATCAAAGGCACAGGCTGCAAGCCATAGGCTAAAAGTGAAGGGCCAAGACCCCTTTGGATTTTGCCCTTCAACTCATTCTAAAAGGCTTGTACCTCTGGCCATGCCCAGGCTTTAAATACATGGAGAGGAGGGAAACAAAAAGCCAGCCTTGATCTGAAATAGCTGGCAGCCATCTTTCCACGATTCCCCTTCCTCGCTGTGAGGATCACTGAGTGACCAGTCAATCTTTTTAACCCTAACCTATCTCAAAGGACTGTTGTGGGGATAAACTGAAGGAGGAGAGAACCAAATATACTACCTTGAGCTCTTTAGAGGAAGAGAGGAATAAACTGTAATCGATAAATAAAAGTCCAGTACACTCTCTGTAGACCCATCACAGAGAACAGTGATAAGACTATTTCACAACTGTCTATTTTAAAAGAGTTTTTATTAATGGAAAGAAAGGTGAAAGAAATAGCAATATCAAAAATCAGTGTAAGGCTTTCTTTTCTTACGTGAATATTTAAATACTAGTTCCTAGATTATGAACCCAGGAAATTAATTATATATATGAAATTTGTAGCCAGTGATTCCAGAATTATTGACCTCCATTTCTTAAATCAGGGAGATTTTATAGTCAATATATTATAGAATTTCAGATGCAACTGTATACTTTCACTATTTCCCTTTATCTCTGCTAGTGCTACCAACAACAATATTTGAGCTGAGATTTCAGAACATGATAAATTTCAGATATATAATGTAGGCTTCCATCACAAAACAAATGGAGGCTGCATGCCCATTTGCAAGGAAAACAAGCCTTTTATTGTATTTATGAGAGAAAATACTATAGGCTATAAAATTGCAAACAAAGATGACTTCATGACATCCACAGGGAGTTTTAATGGCAGTACATATGCTTCATTTCTTGTACCCTATTTAGAGCCAGATTCCAGGTTAATGAGGATCTAAATCCCAAAGGTAAACTGCATAGGATAATAGAAGATACTGGGATTGTCCTGCCACTATAGTTTTTAATTTGTATTTTGATAAAGCTTTCTGATTACTAATCACTTCCAGTGCTGCTCAGAGAAGCGGGCAAAGTTCACAGGAATCCAGTCTCTTTGGGGGCTCATGGAGCTGAACAAGTAACATGATTTGCTTTCATATGATTTTTAGGCTAGATTTAGTAGTGTGAGGAGCACTCAGAGGGAATCTGTCTGGGAACCCCAGTGGTTCTCAGCAGACTTGATCACTTTTAATTTTTTTACTTTGTGTGATTAGAACAAAGAAAAAAAATGTATCAAAAGCATATGGGTGGGGGTTCTACTGATTTTGTAAGACAACAGAAGTTTACTAGTGACCTATTTTAAAGAGTTTGAATTGTTTTGGTTCACATTTAGCTGTAGATACTACTGTCTAATTTTTTGAACTAAAGCAATGGACCCCTTAATTAACTTGCTTATTAGATTTTGTGAAGCCCTTTATCTACTCACAACAGAGTACCTACCACCCCTTACAACCCCCGTTATTCAGGTTAGGTCAGGTCAGGACTTCACACTCACCACCCTTCTTGTCTCTTTTAAAATCTACAGAGAGTGATGATTATCTCACCCCTCAAGTCCTCTCTTTCACTCCCAGTCTTTAAGGTGCTACTGGAGTCCTGCTCTTTTCTACTGCTACAGACAGACTAACAAGGCTACCCATCTCGTTGTTTCTTAGACTTTACTTTCCTCAGTATTTTGCTCTTATAAATAAAAGATTCTTATTTTGATTAACCCTGTGGGCTGTGTATCTAAGGGAAGGAAACGCACACACACACACTATCTCTGGCTATACACAGATATCATAGGATGCATATGAATGAATGGTGGCAGTGAGTGATTGGAACAATGTTTGAGCCCCAACCCCAATAACTCTGTATGAGTGAGAGCTGATTATTAAAGGGGGCTGGGCTACCCAGTCTGTGGATGTCTCCATTAACTATTTTATTTAAATGTTTATAGACTACAGTGCATACTGTCTAGCAACAGCATTCAGAAATCATCAACAGAATAACGTCAGAGATAGAGAAGCCAGAGGAATGAGGAATATTAGGAATCAGGGAGTGGAGAAGAAATTTATATTCTACTTTTGTAAATAAGCTGCTTTAAGGATCATCTGGTTGAAAACTGGAGTACAAATCTGTGATGGACAGGCTAAGTTCAGCCTCTCCCTAAGAGCAATGTTCCTCTCATGCTATATATTCTGGGCAGGGCAAGACTGATGTTTCCAAATGCAGCCAATACACAACAGATACAATAGAGTGTTGTGTGTTGTTTTTTCCCCTTCAAAACCTGCCAGTATCTCTCAGGATGTGGTGGAAAAACCTGCTACAGGAGTTTACCTGCTGCCAGAACATCTGCCATTGGGACCTACCTACATAACTCTGACATGCTGGCAGTCCTGACTGAAGTACCATTGCTGTGTAAAAAGGGAAAGATGTAAGGGCCCAGCCAGCTCATCAGTTCAATAATGGACAGGTCAGATCCTCCCTGTGTGCATGCAGGCAAGAGAAAGAGACAGACAGAATGTTAATTTAAATGCTTACTTCTGCATAGATAGTTCTGGAATGACTGGACTATATGATCTTTCAAACATTTTTAAAAACATTTATTTCTTTCCAAAAACAAAAAAGAGGAAAAAACTTAAAATCCAGCAGTTAAGTAATATTTTTTTAAAAGAAAAGAAAAAATAAAAATAAAAGAAACATAAAGACAAGACAAAATATATAACAACAGTGGTGGCAGATCTACACATACTTTTCTATAAATGATGTCCAAATATTGTTAGAGTAAGTCCATACTCAATTGCTCTCTATATGTCATGTATTCAAATGCTGATATGGTTCTAAGGTCCTCAATCCATTGATTTACCAGAGATGAATTTTTATCTTTTCAGTGCTGTGATATGAATCTTTTAGCTGTAGTAAGGGCATGGAGGCCCCATTCTTGTTGACAATCATTAGCCTCCAAGAGATGGGCAGATAGTTTAAAAGTACATAAGAATCCTCAAAAATCAATTAGCATTCTAATACAAAATCAATATGAGTAATAACTTCGTCCCAGAAAAACCAAATGACTGGACATTCCCAAAGCATATGTTTAAGGAAAGTATCCTGTAAGTTACAACACCAACAATTAGACATTTTAGTCAGCCCATTGCTAAAAACTCGCTATGGTGTTCAATATATCCTAAACATATTTTTGCTGAATAAGTCTCGATTTAAGATCCCTAGGGTGAGCAGATATAGACTTTAAGGCCATATCCCATTGCTTTGGCAAAATAGGGTAATCTAATTCCTGATTCCATTTGTTTCTGAGACTCTGCATATCATATTTATTAATTGACATCAAATATGTATAAACAAATTGTTAAGTATGAGACTCAACAACAGGATTCAGCAAAAAGTGATTTCAGCTTTATTTAACAGCAAGACTTCAACTCAGGAACACACAACAAACAAGTGGAGCACAGCTCCCTTTTTAAACTCTCCCGGGCTGTCAAAGCCACACCCACAGTTAGCTAAAGGCCAATCACAACACAGAGATAAAGGCCAATCACAACATAGAGATAAAGGCCAATCATAACACAGGGATAAAGGCCAATCAGGACTGTTCCGTCTTTGCAACATATTTACAAGATGATTGGTTCTGTACAGAGGTTTCTTAGAAACCAGCCAATAGTAATGCCACAGCTGAAGAGCCACATTTGAAATCAAGCTTAACATAGGAATGTATAGCCCAGATTCACATTCCAATACATAACACAAATATTGTAGGTTTCACTTTCTGCCTTGGTTCAATTCAAATTCCCTGGAGCAAAGGGTACCCTGAGTCACTGCAGGGACATATTTAGATACCAACAAATGTTGCAATTGCAAGTATTGCCATTCTACGGAAGGTGACAAATCATAGCTAGACCTCAGCTGAGCAAATGACAAAAATTCATCCTCATAATCTATCAATTGATACAATGTAAAAATCCCATAGCAGGCCAAGCCTCCCACAGAAGAGATTTCCTCCTAATGTTTAGACCTGAATTGGCCCATAATGTTAAAATTTAGCATAGTGATATGCATAATATTTCTATTAATCAGTATTCCAAGATAAGTAATATGTGGGCACTACCGAAAATGTATATAGTCAAATACACTATGTGATATATTGTCTCCCAGTGCTGTATTGTCTCCTTGCTATATTGTCTCCCTGTGGCATCAACTCAGATTTTGCCCAATTAATCAAATATCCAAGCAAGTCTCCAAAGGTATTAATCACAAAAACTTAATGCCTCATCATACTAATGATATTTCTTTATGGGAATGAAGACCCAATATTTTTATTTATGCTAACAAGCTACCCTCAAGCTTTCCCACTGCTTTGCAAATTACGATTCTTTATTCCATAAAAGTCGTTACCCTCTCCAGCCTGTTTAGTAGCCAACACAGAGAGGGGGAGGCAGAGCTGGAGAGAGGAGGGGATGAACTGAAGAATGACAAAGATAAGGAAAGGCAGGAAGAAAGATTCACATTAAGAATAGGACAGATCTGGGCTGGTTTGAAGGAGTCGGTTGGCTTCAGTAAGAGAATGGGGGGGTAGGTAAGGGAAAATAAGAAGCAACAGGATCAGGCCATGCAGGCACAGGAGGAGAGAGCATGGAGAGAGACAGCCAGGAAAGAATGACTGGCTTCAGGGAGTAGATTTGCCAACTTCCAAGTGGGACCTGGAGATCTCCTGGAAATACGACTGATCTCCAGATGACAGATATTACTTCCTCTGGGGAGAAATTGGTTCTTTGGGGGTGGACTGTATGACATTATGCCATGCTGAGATCCCTTTCTCCCTCCCAAGCCCCATCCTCCCCAGGCTCCACCCCCAAATTACCAGGAATTTATGAACCTGAAGCCGGTAACCCTAAAAGGGAGTCTTCAGAATGCAACTCTGTTCAAGGAAAGAAGAGGCTAATGTGTGTGTGTGTGTGTGTGTGTGAGAGAGAGAGAGAGAGAGAGAGAGAGAGAGCATGCAAAGGCAAAAAAGCATGAGAGAGAAGTTAAAGTATACAGTATCTGAATTTTACAACCTGAGTGATGTCCAAGTGTTGCAGTGGTGTATGGCAGTTCAGGGTACAGCTGAAGCTAGTTTCCCAGTTTCAAAGTTATTTTTTTTTTTAAGTTCCTACTGTGCATGCTTTCCTGGTCATGTGATGTCAGTAGAGTTGCTGTATATCTCTCCATGTTAAATCATTTCACCTCTGTAGGCCCAGTCCAGCAGCAGATCCAACCGCAACACAAACATGGCCTAGATCAGTGCAGATGTTAGATGATCATTACCATGGTAGGCCAGTATATTATTGTTTAATATTTGCTATTTTATTAGGAAAGTGTGAATCCACCTTAAGCAGCACCAATATTAGCTGCTAGTTAATGTCTCTGGCTTTTGTCAAATGTCAGTATAATATCTAATTACAATATCAAGTAGAAAATTGCCCTGAGCCAAAGGTCAGTCTCACACGAGCGACTGAGTTAAATTTTGTGACTATTACATCTGCATAGTGAGGTCACAATTGACCTATGTTATATCTGTTCTAAAGTTAAGAATTTTGCACTCAAAGGAATATCAGAGGAATATCATTCCCCAATTGTTTTAGTGAGCACAGGACAGCTCAGATGCTATGCTTCAATACTGCAAAAAAAAAAAAACCCACCAAAAAACAGCAAAGCTATGTACTAACAGAAAAAAACAACTTCCATCAAATATCCCTAATATTTTTGTTGCAGTACTTCCTTTCCAATTGCTGATTCACATCTCAAATTTCTGTCCACAGAGTAGTTTCTCATGAATCTATTTTCATTTATTTTATTTATTTACAAAATTTGTACACCTCTTTGTGCCACCTGAGGGACCCCCCCCAAGACAGCTAAAATAAGCATTATAAAAAGTACATAAGAAGAATTAAAACTAGAGCTAAAATACATATATAAAAGCACAGAAAAATAGTAATTAAAACGTGGTAGGAAGGAGGGATCGTTGAGAGAGCACCATGTGAAACAAAAAAGTCTTTACCGACTGGAGGAAGACAATGACAGAAGAGAACAGACATCCCATGGAAGAGTGTTCCATAATTTTGGTGCCATGACCCAGAAGGCCCTCTCTTGGTTTGTCACCTGCCTCATCTCCAAAGGCATGGGCGCCTGTAGCAGTGCTGTGACAGATGACTTTAGTAGTTGGGTAGGTTTATATGGGATTAGGTGGTTCTTCAGGTATGCTGGTCCCAAGCCATATAGGGCTTTACAAGTCAGCACTGGCACCATTAATGGGACTGGAAACAAATTGGAAGCCAGTGTAGATGGGTCAAGACTGGAGTGATATGGTCCCTATGAATGAGAGAGCTGATGACCACAGAGCAGCTCTGCACATTTGTTTAAGAGCAACACCTTGAAGAAAAGCTGACGTAATAGTTACTAGAAAGAAGGTTTTCATGGACAGAAAATCCAATAGAAATATGATGATAGGATCGGATAGTTTATACCTTAACTGGAGTAACGTCAGTGAAAGGCTCTACTGAAGAACTGGGGGAGATAACTGATGGGAAAAGGCCTTTCAAAAATACCTTAGACAACTGATGGGAGAAAACTGACCTTCTAGGAATGGATGCATGTGGTAGAAGATTGCTCACAAATGGATCCTGAGGGAAACAAAAGACAGGTCAAGGTCCCTTATATCTTGTAGAGATTAAAAATTAGGAAGAGTGGGAAAAACAGAAGATGGAAACTTTTTAGTACTGGCCTACATAGAAAACTTAAGCCTTTTGGTTCCATAAGACTTTCTTTATGAAAAACTGTTTAACACTCTTCTGATCAGAAAGGAAAAACCCACATAATTCTAGTGCATAAGCCTCACTTTGTCCTGATCGTGATGGCTCAGGCTGGGCTGATCTCATCAGGGTTGGACCTGGTTAGTGTTTGGATGAGAGACCACCAAGGAATTCCAGGGTCACTATGCAGAGGAAGGCAACCCACCTCTGTTAGTCTCTTGCCTGGAAAATGCTATGGGGTCTCCATAAGTTGGCTGTGATTTGATGGCACGTTTCACACACACACACACACACACACACACACCTCACTTTGAGATGAAGGTAGACTATGTAGTAATGTTGTAAAGAGCTCATAAGTCCCAGGAGATAAAGTGAATAACAGACTGAGGAATGGAAAGGCACTACCTCTGTGAGTGAGATGAGGGGCTGAGAACCCTGAGGAACCCACTCTTTAAGGGTTGCATGCTAACTGCAATTAGGACTGCACAGGTAGAAGAGGCCCTCATGCCTAGTTTTTTTTGGATATTCAGTGCAATCTGAAAATGACAGCAAGTTAACTTTGCAATCAGAGAACAAAGAGCTCAGGGCCTTCATTGCAAAGTTTTGGGAAAGATCACAGCAAAGCCTGGATGGTTAGCGTGTGGGTGAGAAAGTTCAGATTTTCCCAGTCCCACCCGCATGGCAGACATTTTCCCAGCCCTCTCCTTTCAGTAGCCACCCCTCACTCCTAGCACCTCCAGGGCCTTTTCAGTTTTTTAAATCAATAATTGAATATTATTATATTATTTTTGCTGTTATATTATTTTATCATTATAATAATCTTGATGATAAATCTGTGTATTGATTTATTTGCATTCCTAGCTTTCATTTTTAGTGATGGGCACGAACTGCATTTTTGCAGTTCAGTTCATTGTTTGTGGCCAAACCATGAACTGATACTAACTGGGAAGTTCTTGAACCAAACCAGTTTATATTGGTTCGTGATCACTGCTTTCTTCTCCCTACCACTTTTTGCAGGGAAAAGAAAACAGGAGATTCTCCAAGAAAAACAGCTGATTGGCAGGGAGCAGAATGCAGAGGCTTTGGTCATTTAAACCCCTACCTTCTGCTCCTCACCACTCTGCTGTTTTTGGAGAAGAGCAGAAAATAGGGGTTTAAATGGCTTAGGGAAAGGGAAGAGCGAGGGCAGAACAGCAGCTTGTGGAAAATTGGTCCTGATCTCTGCCTAGACTGCATAGCCTCCATTTTCAATGAACATGGAAGTAAGGTCTGTAAATGGTAAGCAACAATCTTCTTAACAAAGTCAATTAAAGTTTCAAGTATATTTGGTCAAACTAATAACTATGACAAAACATTAGCCCACAACCATAATATTCCAAGTTTGGAAATGAAACAACTAGTATGTGAACGTTAAATGGTTCCTGCAGAGTATAGCAGGCATTTATTTTGTGAGATAGTAAGACACTAAAATGTAATTGCTAGCTTTGAAAATACAAACTCTGTTCTCTTTTACATGCATAGTCAACAAAGATATTTTCAGTTTAAATAAGACCCTGTATTCTACAACTTAGATTAGTAAAAAGCACAAAAACGAAGTGAACGTCTAATCTTATTAGCTTCATTTGTGCTGAATTATTGCAGTCATTCAGCTCCATCTTCTGGTTTCCAAACACACCACACCATTTTTAAAATATGCATGGATAAAATGTATGGTGGTTTTCAGAAACTGAATGGTTTGATTATGTACTGTAACAACATTTTAGCATAAAAATGTCTGCATAATCCAACTTCACCACAGATGAGTGAGAGTGCCCTAACAAATGAGAGCAGAAAAATGACCATGAGTCAGTAGAGAAGAGTTAGGATGGTTCTTGGACATGGGAATTGCGGCTGAGTTCAGACTGGCAGTTTGAAGCAGGAGGGAGTCATGGCAAAAAAGCCCTGGAACAAACTGTTCCGGGTTTTCCTGGTCACACTGTGCCGACTGATGTGGGAGCATACCAGGAGGAGGCGCGAGGGAGCATTTACACTGTTGGGCCGAAGGCGCGGCTGTAAGGCATGGCTTTCTTTTTTGCTAATCTAGAGATATGCACTTATGCACGTAAGCATTTATGAGCATGAGCGCATAAGTACACAAGCACACAAAATCGCGGATTTTAGCATTCACACTGAGTTGGTGCAGGATATATGCAGGATAGACACATTTTCCAGGATTTGCTACCACTTTTACCAGGTATCTTTTAAACTCCGGAAGGAAGTGTTACAAGATGGGTTGAGTACGGCTGGGAAACAATGGACAGATGTGCCTGTGTGAACGGCCCCTTTAATCTGGTTGTGAAACACTGCTGAAATGTGCCTATCTCGGGGCAAACTGCCAGTCTGAACTCAGCCTGCAGGACTCTGTTGTTAAAGAAAATGTAAGAGTTTGAAAGGGATCTAAAAATCAGTGGCTGCCATTCATGAACGATGAATTATTAGCCTTGTATGCCGTGGATAAGAAACTCATGAGCAAAGCTATTATGAAAATTTAATGCTTATTGGATAGTATTGGTAAAGTTTCCCATTCTGGTATCTGCCAAGTTACTCTCTCTCTCTCAGCTTGTGCAAGCAGCCAGTAAATAGGCATTGAAGTACAACCCCACACAGAAGTTGGAGGGAATTTGTTTTGTCCATGGGAAACCCAATGTTCCCTGTAGGTGATATGAAAAACCTCTACCTGAGAGCCTGGAAAGGTGCTGCCAGTCTCAGTAGGTAATAGTGAGTTTGTTGGGCCAATGGTTTGCTTTAGTATAAAGCAGCTTCATGTGTACATGTGATTGATTCATCTTCAAAGATGAACAAATTAGCTCCCCACAGCTGTTTCAGCTCAGGAAAACACCACAGGGGGAGGTAGGATCTCCTCCTGTCCCCTATGCTCTTGTCCAAAGCCCAGTCTGGCTCCTGGGGACTTTAAGAAATACACCAAAAAAGTATTATGTAGATTGGCGAGAAAGAAAATTATGGGATGGGCAAATAAGGCTGTAGAAGATTACTTACTTACTTACTTATTTTGGCTTTATATCCCATCTGCTCTTTAACAGGCTCAGGGAGGGTTCTAACAGTCTAAAATATAATAGAATTAAAACCACAACAAAACACAAAATAACTAACATAACTCATATGTGCCATACAACTCTAATAAAAACCAGGTACCTCAGTGGTCGATGGTATTACGATTTAAAGTTATTTAAACATCTTTAAGATTTAAGATCTCAGGACCCAGGCTACAGATGGGGGCTGACCCAAGGAAGGGGACACCCACTGCCTCAACCAAAAGCCCATCTTGCAGGCCCTGTGGAATTGTAATAAATCCCTCAGGGCCCTGATCTTACACAGGAGCTCATTCCATCAGGCAGGGGCCAGGGCCAAGAAAGCCCTGGCCCTGGTTGAGGTAAGTTAGACGTCCCTCCTCCAGCTCTCCAGGGGCCATATCTGGGCAGCTGTCCATCAGCAGATAGAGCTGGATGTCATCTGCGTACTGGTGACACATACCTCCAGATAATCTGGGCAAGGGGGCACATATAGATATTGAATAACATAGGAGAGAGAATTGCTCCCTGCAGCACACCACATTTCAGTGGGTGTCACTGGGATAGCTCCCCCCAAGTGCCACCCTCTGTCCCCGACCTTGGAGAAAGGAGGTCAGCCACTGCAAGGCAAACCCCCATATCCCAGCATTGGTGAGGCATTGTATTAACACATCATGGTCAACCATTTTGAATGCTGCCAACAGATCAAGAAGCGCCTATCCGCCTCGATCCACGTGTCTCCAGAGGTCATCTACCAGGGTGACCAACACCATCTCCATCCCATGGGTGGGACAAAAGCCAGGCTGGAAGGGGTCCAGGATCTTAGCATTCTCCAAGAAAGTCTGGAGCTGTGTTGCCACTGCCCTCTCTATTACCTTACCCAGAAATGGTAGATCAGACACTGGGCAGTAATTGTTGAAGACCATAGTGTCCAAAGAAGATCTTTTTAGGAGAGGATGAACCACCTCCTCCTTCAGTCCCCCTGGGAAGGTCCCTGTTGAAAGGGACAAGTTGATAATCTCCCTCAGGGAGATCTGCACCTCATCACCTCAAGCTTTAACTAGCCATGATGGGCAGGGGACTAGGAGGCATGTGGTAGGCTTCACAGATACCAGCATCTTGTCAGCTTTATCCTGGGAAAGCAAACTGAAGTAGTCCCGAATTGGACCCAAAGATGGCCAATGGGTTTCCAGTTCTTTTATTGTATCAAATGTGGTCAGGAGGTCACAGCAGAGTGACAAGACTTTGTCTGCAAAATAGCTCGCAAATGCCTCACAGCCAATTCCTGTAGCAAATTAGTCAATGACTGCATAATTTTAAATAATTAGGCTGGGTGAGAGCTAGCAGACACAATGGAGGTTGCATAGAAATCCTTCTTTGCCGCTTCACTGCATTCTCATAAATGACCTATAGAATGCTCTTGTGGCTTCATCACAAGCACGTCACCACCCTCTCTCTAGCTGTCTTAGCTCCCGTTTCATCCATCATAGCTCTGGGGTATACCATAGAGCTAGTTTGGTATGTGGGTGAAGAGGATGCTGGGGAGCAACTTCGTTGATGGCTTCAGAGAGATGGGATTGCCAGTCTTCTACCAGCACATCCAATGGGTTGCCAGAGGGAATCGGATCCTTCAGAGCTTCCTGGAACCTATTAAGGCCCATTTAACTATTTACCCAGTTTTATGCTAGTTGGCCACAGTACCACTAAAGGCAATGTGAAGGGGAAGTGGGGAATTAATAGACAAATTAAGAAGAGGAGGAATTTAAATTTTGCTACATTTTATGAATAAAATAGAAGTCACATGTAAGCAGAAATGTGTCAAACTAATAGAGAAACCAGAAAAGGCAGCAAATGTAGCTCCTACTAGAAAGAAGATAAAATAAAAAGGCTTCTGATAGTAATAGTAGTAGTAGCAGTAAAGTAGTCTGTGAATGTTTCAGATCAGTAATATTGATCTGCACATGGGAGAAGGAAATGTCAAGGGTAAATCATTTTTTTCAGGGAAGGGACAAAGATATTAGGCAGGAAATTGACAATGTTTGTTTGAAGCAGGTGAGGTTTAGCATGCGTTTGGAATCTGATGAGTATGAGCCCATGAGCAAGCTCATCGAGATCATAATTCAGAATCAATACACAATATCAAAGACCAAGGATTAAAGGACTGGTGGGCTAGCATGGAATAATTATACTAACCCTAGTATAATTCCCATTTTTCTGAAACATGTACAGTAGGGATGGGTGCAAACTGAGAAATGAACCATGGTTTGAGCGTGAACTAAGTCAGTTCGTGGTTCATTTTTTGGTTGCATTGTTCCTGAATCCTAAAACAAATTGCCTTTTTTCCATGGAGGTTCATTTGATTCTTTAGAGTGGTTCATTCTCCAAACAGCCTGGTGCCAATTCATTCAATTCCTAGGCAATGCAGGGGGTGGACTTGTGCAGAACCTTAGAGACACCTATAGCAGTTGTCCATAGCTTGATGGGCAGCTCTGGGAGCCAACCATGGAACTCCCATTCTGCCCTATGGGAGCAGATTGTATATATACCCCACCCTGACTTTGCAGCAGGAAGAGAGAGGAGTTAGTCCTCATGTGAGAGTGAGTTAGGAAGAATTGCTTGCTGTAGGGCTAATTTAAGGGGAGGCTAGAGCTGGGAGCACCTGCTTTGGGGGGCTATAACTCAGACATCCCAAATCCAATCTTTGCCAAATTTGAGGGTGTGTAGAGGAGAGCCTGCTAAAGACTCCTTGTGAATTTGGCATCTCTAACTTATGAGGGGGCTGTTCTACCACCTCACAAACTGAACAAACCATGAACTGGTTCTGGAAATGGGGAAAGTTCATGTAAGTTCATGGTTCGTGGTTTGTGCCCATGAACCACTATTTTCCCATTTTGTGCACATCCCTTATGTACAGTCTTGAGGACTGGAGCAATCTTCAAATAGGGAGATGTTAATGACTGAAAGGATAGATAGGTTTTGGTAGCAGATTATGTTTCTAAAACTGGGAGGGGGGGGGGAATAGTCCAAGGCTTGCAAAAATTTTCTCACCGGATCTGTTAAAGATCAGATTCCTGTCTTGGAATAACGCTCATTGGAGAATGAAGTTGTATGGCCAATTTCAAGGAATTCCTGTCTAAGTTTTATATATTCTGTCTGCAGGGTTTTAAACTCTGGAATATTCCAGCTATACCATCATTTAATAAGGAACACAAGTCTGGAGGTCTGGTGATACTAGTTGTCACTGAACTTCATACTGACTGCTGGATCCAGACATTTTCTTCTAAATTTTTTTTGGGGGGAGAGGGGATGCTTAGAATGGTATGTGGAAAGCTGGATCTGAATTTGTTACTAATAAATGTGTATATTCCAATTACAAATTCAATTTTCTTTTCATATGGTTTGTGACAGCTTGTTGAGTGGAGCCACTTACAAAATGGAGGCTTGTACAAAAATTACAGTGTGCTTGGATGTGGACACCTTTCCTCTTCTGTTTTCTGAAAGATAACAGCCGCTGCTATCCCAAACTGTAATTTGCCTTGTAGGAAAAATATGGTTGATGCAGAGGGAAAGAGTCAATAGCACATTCCTTTCCTATCCAAAGCAAGGTACATATGTACACACCGCCGACGTGGGGATTCAGGGGCTTGCCCTTCAGTGGTTTGCCTCTTTCCTCCAAGGTCGGGGACAGAGGGTGGTTTTAGGGGGGCAGCAGTCCCGGAGGCACTCGCTGGAATGCGGGGTGCCTCAGGGGCCGGTGCTCTCCCCGATGCTGTTTAACATCTACATGCGCCCCCTCGCCCAGATTGCCCGGAGGTATGGGCTGGGTTGTCACCAATATGCGGATGACACCCAGCTCTATCTGATGTTGGGCGGCCGGTCTGAATCTGACCCCGAAGATCTCCACCGGGCCTTGCAGGCTGTGGCCGGGTGGCTCAGGTTGAGCCGGTTGAAGCTAAACCCTGCGAAGACGGAAGTCCTGTGCCTGGGTCGGACCGGTCTGGGGCTGGGGCTCCCACTTCCGACCTTCGATGGGGCGCCGTTGGTGCCAGCGTCGGAGGTTAGGAGTTTGGGAGTGCTCCTGGACCCTGCGCTAACTATGGGGGCCCAGGTGGCAGCCACTGCCAAATCGGCTTTTTACCATC
The DNA here is from genome assembly GCA_029375565.1 of Gekko gecko. Classification (NCBI taxonomy): domain Eukaryota; kingdom Metazoa; phylum Chordata; class Lepidosauria; order Squamata; family Gekkonidae; genus Gekko; species Gekko gecko. Next base: position 60,705,191 of record JAPDNY010000004.1, read on the forward strand.
TTCGCCTGATTTGGCAGCTGGTCCCGTTCCTCGACCGCGAGGACCTGGCCACGGTGATCCACGCAATGGTCACCTCAAGGCTAGACCACTGTAATGCCCTCTACATGGGGCTGCCTTTGGGGCAAATCTGGAGGCTGCAGCTAGTGCAGAATGCTGCAGCCAGGCTGTTGGTGGGCATCCCCAGGCGGGAGCACATCCGGCTTGTGCTGAAAGCGCTGCACTGGCTGCCTATAGCATACCGGATTCACTTCAAAGTGCTGGTGCTTACCTTTAAAGCCCTATATGGCCTGGGTCCGGCATACCTGAGGGACCGCCTTTCCCTGTATATGCCCCAAAGAGCACTGTGGTCTGAGTCCCAACATCGCCTGGCGGTCCCTGGCCCTAAGGAGGCCAGGTTGGTGGCCACGAGGGCTAGGTCCTTTTCAGTGGCGGCTCCTACCTGGTGGAATGAGCTCCCAGAGGAGATCAGGGCCCTGCGGGACCTCTCACAGTTCCGCAAGGCCTGCAAGATGGAGCTCTTCCACCAGGCCTTTGAGTAGGAGCCGCCACTCCATTCCCCTCTGCCAATGTGACTATCTTATGTGGTGGAGGGAGGGGACAGCCGAGGGAGATCTAGCTGTACCCGCTGTGATCAACATCGCTGCGACCAACATCGTTGGGACTAACACCACCATTGGATTGAGGTTGTGAAGAACTGTCGAGCACCTTAGGATGGTTACCTTTTTAGTATGCTATCTGTTAATTGTTTTTATGGTTTTAAGTTGTTTTGTCTTGGCACATGGTTGCCCCTATGTAAGCCGCCCTGAGCCATTCGCGGGGAGGGCGGGGTAAAAATGTAATAAATAAATAAATAAATAAAGAAGGAGGAGAGGTGGCTAAGTCATCCAGAACAAAGGCATGTGACTGTGTTTGCCTCTTTGCACAAAAGAAAATGTAACAGTAGCTTTAAAGAGAGGAATAAATAAATGATTAAAGTAGTACAGGAGGAGGGGCATGTTATTAAAAAAGGAACAGAGGATACCTTGATTAACACTCAGGGAGATCTTTATCTCAGAGAAAATGTTATTTCATGGGAAGGAAGCAATAGACTCTTCAGATTTTAGGCTTAGAGGCTATGTATTTTCTTTATGGAGACAAATAGGCAGGATGCAGACAACCTTTTGCCCACCTGCCAGGAAAGGGCAAGATAGAGAACTATTTGGATATTCTGAGTTGGGCCATAAAGATTTTGGGGCATGCATCTTGATGCTATTGGAGAAAAGGTGCAAAGCAATACACACGGGGCCTCAAAACCCAGTTTAATGACAGGTCAAAGTAAAATGTTCCCAGATGGTGCAGAAAGGTTTAAAAAGCCTGGACACCCTGTCAAAGGGATGTAAGCCAAGGTCCAGGGTACAAGATTCAATGAAGTTAAGCCTGTTTTGACCAGCCTTTATTTCTGTTAACATAGCAAGCTTGTGTCAGTCCTGTGGAAAGATTGCCAAGGTAGCACTAGTGTCTGTACAACTTCATTTCATCTTTTTATTTCTTTTCTAAGTTCCGTAACAGCCTGAAATGTTTCCATAGAGTTTCCCAATGCCCTTGTGTTATGGTGATTTGAGATTCTATTTTAGTAAATAAAGAACTTTTCTTTTTAAAGATCTCAGACTATGGTCAAAGATTTTATCAAGAGAGTTTGATTGCTCATTCTATGCATAAACCAGAAATTCCTGACTGTTCTACAGACAGTTCAATGGCGGGGGGGGGTTGAAGCTGTTCAAATATTCACACATTTAGCCTCTATCTGTGCCTCAAGTTGCAGATAGAAAAAGAAAGGGCAGAGCTTGAGTGGTGGCAGCCATACCAAAGAAAGGAGAGAAGCATCAGGGGGAAGCCAAAGCCATCTCTCATACACAGATTCCCCAATACTTCTCAGGCAAAAGCAGTAAGAATGAAAGGGGGAGGAATAATTTATAGAGGCAGAGCTACTTCTCATTGCTTCTCATTGAGAGTGACCAGAGCTCAACATTGCTTTTGAAAATACAGTTTAAGTGCTAGAGCTATATATATTAATATCGAAATTTTGATTGGTCATACTGAATGGCAATTTTAAGAGTGATGCAAGTGGGATTTATACCCAATATACAAAATTAGAAAGCAGTGTAATTGATTATATACTGATTTAATAATCATACATACTTTTAGTAGCATGCTTTGTGGTTGAACCCAGAATGGAGTTCACATCCCTGTTTTGCTTATGCTTCCGACTTAGAGCTGGATAGTCTATGTAGCTGGCTAAGATATGAATAGCTATATGAAAATCAGGTAACTGAAGATGAATAAATGGCATTGGAATGCAGAAAACAAGGAATTGCCAAATCTACCCTACTCTAACAAATGCCTTAATTTGCTATCTCAGTTTGTTTTAGCCTGCACTTCTGGTAAAGTTTAGGAGATGCTTCTGCTGCTAGTAGACTGCCAGAAATGATGCCTCAAATCTTTGGGTCCCTTTAATATTTATTATTTAGCTTATTTATAGCCCACATTTCTCACTGAGGTAGAGTATGGAAAATGAAAAAAAGTATACAGTATATGTCATCAAATTAACAATGCAATAGTGAGTACAATGTGAGTACAAAATTGAATGACAATTGAAGCAACAATGTAATCATACAGTAGGATGTATACAATGAACAATGCAAATGAAAAATGAAATAGGACCAGGAACATAAAATTAAATGACAATGTGGACAGCAAATTGCCCAAGTCAATATAGGATGTCAGTCTGCCATATCAATAGCTGCTGATGAATCTAGTAGGAGCAGCAAAGGCACAGATTTTGTCTGCTTTCAAAGGTACAAAGTCTGCTTTCAGAGATACAACCTATGCTAAAAAATTAGCCACTGAATTCTGTGCAGGGTAGAAAAAAAGTTAGAGTTTCTTAGCTGCCAATGAAGCTTGATATTATAAACAACAATAGAGGGACCCACAAAGGTTTGCACAGAAAGTGAAATTGCATTCCCTGCACTATCCCAACTTTCTCCTCTCTTGCTCTATCCTGAAACCTATTGTTATGTCCTGAGCTTGGATTGCATCCTCATTAACATGCTGGTATCCTAAAGGGCAATACCTGATTGACTACTCTGTGTAGCAGGCCAATCAGGGAACAAGGATTGTGCTGGAGGGAAGCAAAGTAATTGGTTGTTATCTCTGAATTATGATTGGTTGTTAACCTGACTATGGGCATGGCTATGCTAGCCCGCACAGTTTAAATAAGAGCCTGTTGCTCTCTATGTTCGTTGTCTGTTCTAAGCTGTTCTGAGTTGCTGAATCACTATTAAAGCTGAATCACTTTTGCTGAGAACTGCCTACGTGTCATATTTATCAGTGGCGACGAGGATGGGATATAGCGGGTAGGCAGACAAAGCAGGACCAAGCGAGGTTCCAATACCAGCAGAACAGCACCCTGCCAACCCACCAGCGGAACCAGTGAAGGGGATGGCAGCCAGCACCAAGTTTGAGGCATTTGAACCAGGCCTGAAAGACCGGGAATCGTATATAACACAGTTCAAGTGTCACATATGGGCACACCAAATCACAGAAGAAGCCATGAAGTCAGTGGTCCTACTGAGCTCCTGTGGCCATGCAGTGTTTGATGTGGCACAGTCCCTGTTCATGCCGACCGATATCCTGATGGTGTCATTGGCAAACTTAAAAACTAAGTTGAAAAATCACTATGCGCCTAGTCCCTCTGAAATTGCATGCCGTCACGTGTTCTATAAACAGGACCAGAAGGTTGGAGAATCAATTGTGGAGTTTGTCACCGAGCTGCAGAAAGCTGCCCGCACTTGTGGATTCTCTGACCTAGAGACTGCTTTGAGGGACCAGTTGGTGTGTGGCCAGCGAGATGAGTGTCTACAACAGTGGCTATTTGCCAAAGCTGAACTCACCTATGCTACCACCTACGCAGAGGCTATAGCTGCAGAAGCTGCCAAGCGGTCCACCCAAGAGGTCAGGCAAGCCACCGGACTGTCACAACCCAGGGTTGAGAAGGCCGTTCACCATGAATCGACATCTGATTCCAAGGCCGAGGGCGAGGACGTCCATCAGATGTGGAGAAAGCAACCAAGAGGCTGACATGCGTGGGTTGTGGCGGCAATCACAAGCAAGACCAGTGCTGGGCACGTGACCTGAGGTCCCAAAACTGTCAAAAGTGGGGTCATCTGGCCAGAGTCTGCAAGGCTACAGGACTGAAGAAGTCCTCTCAGTCATCACTAGGAATTCTGAGGGGGGAGCGAGATGCCAGAGCACGGAGGCATGCGGAGTGCAATGAAAATGTCTAGACAGTGTGTAGCTGCAATAAAGAAGGCCAATGCTATGCTGGGGATTATTAAGAAGGGAATTGAAAACAAATCAGCCAGTATCATCATGCCCCTGTATAAATCATTGGTGCAACCTCATTTGGAATACTGTGTACAGTTCTGGTCACCACATCTCAAAAAGGATATTATAGCATTGGAAAAAGTGCAGAGAAGGGCTACTAGAATGATAAAAGGGTTGGAACACCTTCCCTATGAAGAAAGGTTAAAATGCTTGGGGCTCTTTAACTTGGAGAAACGACGGCTGAGGGGTGACATGATCGAGGTTTATAAGATTATGAATGGGATTGAGCAGGTTGAGAAAGAAGTACTTTTCTCCCTTTCTCACAATACAAGAACTCGTGGGCACTCCATGAAATTGCTGAGCAGTCGGGTTAGAACAGATAAAAGGAAATACTTCTTCACCCAAAGAGTGATTAACATATGGAATTCACTGCCACAGGAGGTGGTTGCAGCTACAAGTATGGACAGTTTCAAGAGGGAATTAGATAAACATATGGAGCAGAAGTCCATCAGTGGCTATTAGCCACAGGGTATAGATGGGAACTCTCAGTCTGGGGCAGGTGATGCACTCTATTCTTGGTGCTGGAGGGGGCAGCAGTGGGAGGGCTTCTGGTGTCCTGGCCCCACTGCTGGACCTCCTGATGGCACCTGGTATATTTTGGCCGCTGTGTGACAGAGTGTTGGACTAGATGGGCCATTGGCCTGATTCAACATTGGCTTCTCTTATTTTCTTATGTTCTTATGTGACCACCAGCCATTCCAGCACAACGACCATCCTGAGCACCCAAAATAGTGCAAAAAAGAAGATCCACGTCACCGTGCAGTTAAATGGAGTGCTGTGTGAGATGGAGATCTACTCAGGATCAGTATTGACCGTCATCTCCACGGAGACATTCCATCGCCTGTTTCCTCGCTGGAGCCGCTGCCGGTTGGCACCCAGTGGGGTGCACCTCTCAGATTTCCAGGGGCAGTGCATACCAGTGGCTGGGGAAGCCACTTTTGAGGTACAATTTAAAGGGTTTAAGGGGACCCTAAGTCTCCAAGTGGCTGAGGGAACGAGGGCCAGTCTGCTTGGGTTAGACTGATTTGAAACTTTGGGAATCTCTATGTCTGGGATCAAGCACATTGGGGGGAACTAAATTGAGTTCGTTGTAAGCTGAGTTCCCAGAAGTGTTTGACAGGACCCTTGGGAAGTATATGGGTCCGCCAGTCACATTCAAGTTAGACCCCTCAGTAGCGCCGATTCAGTTGCGGTACAGAACTGTGCCACTTGTCCTCAAACCAAAAATTGAGGCAGAACTCGACAAGTTGGTGGCTCAGGGGTTTTTGGAGCCTGTGCCTTATGCTAAATGGGAAACACCCATTGTAACACCCATCAAGCCTAATGGTTCAGTTAGGATTTGTGCTGGCTATAAATGTACTTTGAACAAAGCTTTGCAACAGCACTCTTACCCGGTTCCTACTATAAGCCACGTATTGGCTTCACTGAAGGGGGGACTGTTTGCAAAGTTAGACCTGGCACAAGCATATCAGCAGTTGCCTGTGGACCCCAGGGCGGCAGAGGCACAGACGATTGTGACCCATCGTGGAGCATTCAGGGTCAATCGCTTACAATTTGGAGTCAATGTGGCTCCTGGTAGTTTCCAGAGTTTAATGGAGGGGCTACTCAGGGATCTACCAGGGGTGGTGCCGTATTTTGACTACATGTTGGTTGCTGGCAGCAATGAGGAAGAACTGGCTGAGTGTCTGAGGGGTGTGCTGGGCCGATTCCAAGCAGCCAGATTAAAGGTCAAAAAACAAAAATGCCAGTTCAGGGTTACATAGGTTGAATTTCTGGGGCTTCTGACTGATGAAGAGGGTGTACACTGCACAAAAAGCAAGGTTGCTGCCAGCAAACAAGCGCCAAAACCCAAAACAAAAAAAAAGCTGCAGTCATTCTTGGGCATCATGAATTTTTACCATGCCTTGTTACCCCACAAGGTGTCGGTGGCAGAACCATTACACTAACTGCTGGAAAAAGGGGCATGGTGGACTTGGGGGCCGCAGCATGATAAGGCATTTAAGGTAATAAAAGACTTGCTGGTGTCGAATTCAGTGTTGATGCACTATGACGAGGGAAAGCCGCTCATACTTGCTGCAGATGCCTCCCCATTAGGAATTGGCACCGTCCTTAGCCACAAGATGGCGGAGGGGCAGGAAGCACCAATAGCTTATTATTCAAGAACACTGACTGGGGCTGAGAGGAATTATGCACAGATTGATAAGGAGGGACTTGCGCTGGTTGCTGGTGTCAAAAAATGCCGAGCTGGAGGCATGTCAACTAAATCCCACCGGGTGCCGTTAGGTAGTCCCACCCCTAATACGTTGTGCCCATAGATAGGGATGATACAAAAAGCTGTGTAAGCCACTCAGAGACCCATGGGAGGAGTTCGAGTGGGGTAGAAATTGAAAGATAAATAAATAAATAAATTTCATCATTTTTTTATGGTCAGAAGTTTGTGTTGGTCACCGACCATAAACCGTTCCTGGGTCTCTTTGCACTGGGATGCCAAACACCTCCAGTCCTCTCATCCCATATGCTGCGCTGGATAGTTTTTCTTGCCGCATATAATTTTGAACTTGAACATCACTCTGGCAAGGCAATGGGACACGCTGATGCCTTGAGCCGGTTTCCCATTCCGGGACCAGCCATGGACCCTGCTCCCGCTTATGAGGTTATGGCACTGGAAGAACTGCCTCAACCACCAGTCCATGCCTCAGACATTGCCGCCAAATCATCAAAAGACTCCACCATCGCCCGAGTGCTGAATTGGGTGTGGAGGGGGTGGCCAATGGGTCGTTTGCCACCAGAATTTCAGGCGTATTGTTCGCGCCAAAAAGAACTTTCTGTGCACAAAGGTTGTCTTTTGTGGGGGAACAGGGTGGTAGTGCCACCTCCCTTACAGGAAAGGGTCTTGGAGGCGCTGCACAAGGGTCATCCAGGCATGGTGAAAATGAAAGCTCTGGCCCGGAGCGATGTCTGGTGGCCCGGAATTGATCATGACATTGAGGAGTGGGTAAAGGTTTGCAATGAGTGTCAGTTGTCCAGACCTGACCCCCTTCATGCTCCTCTGCACCCTTGGGAAACCCCACATAGACCTTGGTCCAGGATACATGTGGACTTTGCTAGACCCTTTCACGGGCAGGTTTTCCAATTATAGTGATGCTTATTCTAAGTGGCTCGAGGTGCTACCAATGAGCAAAATGACCACAGGTGCAGTTGTAAAAGCACTGCAGAAGCTTTTTTCAACACATGGGCTGCCAGACACATTAGTTTCTGATAACGGGCCTCAATTTGTGTTTGCAGAATTTGAGAAGTTCATGCAGGACAATGTAATTAGGCACATTATATCTGCACCATTCCATCCTGCAATGAACGGGCAGACAGAGAGAATGGTTTGAACAACAAAGGAGGCATTGGGGAGAATGACTCAGGGGGACTGGAGTCAAAAGGTGGCCTCATTTCTCCTTTATCAACATATCACTCCTCACTCTGCAACAGGGAGGAGCCCTGCAGAGCTATTAATGGGTTGCCCCCTCACCATCCCCCTTGACAGACTCCACCCCGATCTAACAACAGATCAACTGCCCCAGAGGGAGGACAGGGGAACTCCTAGGTCCTTCAACACCAGGGACTTGGTTTATGCCTGGAACTATGGGGAGGGACACCTCTGGCTTCCGGGGGTTATCATTGAAGTGGCTGGAATGCTATTGTATGTGGTGCAGACAGAAGATGGCCAACACCTTAGGTGCCACATTGACCAGCTTCACCAGCAATGGTCCACCCCAGACTGAGACGCAGAGAGCCCAACTGCCAGACCAGTGCTTCCAGAGGTAGAGGTAGAGTGGGTGAAACTCCTCAGGTCGCTGAAGCTAGGGAGGTAGCTCCAACCAGACATGGGACAGAATCCCAGGTGCCTGAACAGGCAAGTAGTAGTCCGCCAACTGCTAGTGAGGAGCAAACCCCACTGACAGAGACCCTGCGTTGGTCTCAACAGTCTAGGCAGAGGTCGGCTTATCTGAAGGACTACATCTGCTCAGAGGTAGTCCATTCATAGGGTGGAGGGATGTTATGTCCTGAGGTTGGATTGCATCCTCATTAACATGCTGGTATCTTAAAGGGCAATACCTGATTGGCTACTCTGTGTAGCAGACCAATCAGGGGACAAGGATTGTGCTGGAGGGAAGCAAAGTAATTGGTGGTTATCTCTGAATTATGATTGGTTGTTAACCTGGCTATGGGCGTGGCTATGCTAGCCCGCACTGAACTGTTCTGAGTTGCTGAATCACTATTAAAGCTGAATCACTTTTGTTGAGAACTGCCTACGTGTCATACTTATCACCTATAATCTCGCAATGTCTTTCCTTCAAACCTACTTTCCACTTTCAAATGCTTTCATTCCCTTGAAACCTCCCATTGTGTTATTTCCCTCCCCCCAAAAAATAAAGTCTTGGAGATGTTTCCTGGGTTTGCTAGGCAACCCCATAACATTGCCCAATTTTCTGCCATAGTCTCATAAGATCTCAGGTGGCATTTTTTAAATCTGGGGGGCATTTAAATTCTGTAAATTAAAAAAAAAACCTTATGGGATTTTTCTGCAAACATGGGATTTTCCTAGATTAGTATCTCATCTACTTCTATGGCACCATTGTGTGTATTGTTTTTAATTCACACAATGGAATAAAGTTTGGAATTAAACAGAGTACAACACCTTTAGTAGCACAGGGATAGAATCCTGTATATGGAATTAAATATACAAGATCCTATCCCTATTAGTCCCTCATATCCTCACTTAACATAGAGATGTTCTGTGATTTCATTCATGCTGAAATATATATGACATTTGGTGGTCTGCAGTTCTGGGTAGATTGCTCACATGTATAGATGCCTCTGGAGAGCTCTCTAAAGGATGGGAAAACAGCCATAGATACATAAAAATGTAAGTAAAATGAATCCCCGCACTCCAGATTTAGTGACAATCTGTCAAGAAGACACTTTTACAATTCAAAGAAATTTATTGAAGCATTTGGGAAGTATCTAAATTAAGTACAGATGTCCAGAAAAGCTGCTAGATTAAACAATTTTAGATATTAAAAATATTAAAATCTGAATTAATTATTATAATTGTATCCCCATGCAGTTCTTGCACCAAATAAACCACTCATAAAAGATCTTAACTGGCACGTAGAGGAAACATGTTAAAATATCTCTTTCAAGCATTTTGGTTGTCATTTTTTGATGAGAGGAAATGAGAAAAAAATAGTACTAACTGGTCAAGAGGTATGTGGCAGTGTTCCTCAGCAAACCTTAGATTTTAAAAGTATAAGGGACCAAATCAATTTTGCCAGGTTTGAAAGTGTTTGAAGTCAAAGCTCAGGCACAAGTCTGCTATGATGTACAAATATGGTGTTCTAATATCATCAATGGAATCTGTGTGACATCGATTTGTGATGGCCCTGCTAAGCAGTGTATCCATCAATACCTGCAGTCATGGTTCATATGGAAGCTTGCTTAACTTCAGCTAAATGTAGAATAATACAGTCTTTCCTCAATTGTTGGCTGAGACTCAAATACTTTACAGCATTCAATTTAGCAAAGGTTTGTTTTAAGTGAGTGGATAATTGCATAAAAGGACTTATTCATGCGGTTTATTTAAAAATGCTTTTTTAGGTGATCTGCAAATTAAAGTACAGGATGAACCAGAGAATTTTGGGGGTGGAAAAAAGATGATCATGTAGCTGCAGTTAATCTAAAAGTGACAAAATGGTTTGCAAATGTTACTGAATGGTAGGGGAGGTCGTGTTATCTGATATCTTTCCTGGATCACAGACTGAGAATGGCATTTACTAATTAAGACGTCAGGCTATGAACATGGTAGTCCTCTAGGGGACATTAAATGAAATTAATGATGAAGATCATCTGTGTTTGCACAATTAATGGGTGATGGAAGATCTACCTAAAGGAAGGTGGAAGACCTATCTCATTATCTGTTGTTTTGTAGGTTGTGGGAAATGCAGTGGGGAATGTTGTTTAAACAACTGCAGCTGTCTCAGGATAAAGCCAGTGGAGTATTACTTTCTTTTAAAATTACAAGATGAACAAAAATGCATTTCTAGACATTGCTAAGTTTGCCTATCAGGCTACAAGAATAAGAGCCTACTAATTTGTGCATAATGCAGTCATTTTTTGGTAAGTAAAATAAAACAGAAATCAAGTGGCGCCTTTAAGAGTGAGCTCTGATTCACAGAGCCTTATGATGGAATAACAATGGTTAGTTTTAAAGGTGCCACATGATTTCTGTTTTATTTTGCTACAACAGACTAATAAGGTAGCTGTTAGAAATATTCTTTTTATGTGTAACTGATGCTGGACAGAATTTGTGGTTTTACATTAAAATTTTGGAAATTGCAGTGACTTTGGGGGCTATTTAATAAATGCTTTATTTATCTTTCTTAGCAGACCCCAATGAAATATATCATGATGATTATTGCTATTTCCTGGAGAGATATATATGTAGCTGTTGCATGTGTTTAATGTATGCTATCCTTGCAATTTTATGTATTAACTTGTGATCTGGTTTTAGCCTTTTTGAAGCCCTACGGGGAGAAAGGCAGGACAAAAGTATTAGAATTATATGTCCATGTGTGTAAAAGCAAGTGTTGGGCAGGCTTGATATATAGACTGGGTAAAGGGACAAGGGCCCAAGAATATGACTCTAAATCTGTGTTTAATTCAGTGCTAAATGGATAAAACTGTTCGGTCATAAACAGCATTAGATTGTTCTTCCCAGTTCCTGAGACATTTAAAGGTTCACTCCCAGGTAATGTGCATAAGATTCAAGCTTTAGAAGGTTAATTTCTGGTGTTTTAATATGTGTTCACTCAAAAAGATACCATACAGAAATATTCAATTGGACTAGCATTCAATCTAATCTAGGGCTAGGAAGCCCATTGGTTCTAATTAGGTACTGAGTTTGGTAGCTATGAAATCTATTTCCTCCCAATGAAGGGAAGTTAGACAAGGGAAAAAATGCTTAATTTGTCCTCATACAGCGTGCTACAAAACCAGGCATAATAGAACTCAGTTACATTCACACCTCAGACTTATACCCCAAGTAGTATCTTCCACCATTCCAGTAAGATGTTAAAGTTTAGATATTTAGCAGCTGCTATCTTCTCTTATAAATTGCATAGTTTTCACTTTATATTCTACAGCAGTGTATTGTAAAGAGTTTACAGTGGAACATAAAGAAGACCCCCTGGTGATACTGAAGCTAGAATTAAAAAATGCAAATGAGACAACACATTCTTTTTATATCTGTGTCAATCTGACATCTCTATTTCACACTGGAGACAAAGAATAGAATTACCCATTTCTTAGTCTTCCTTGCTTGCATGCTCAGTGGCACCCGTTTTAGAGAAATAAAATGCAGAGAGGGACTTGATAACTTGGTTATGTATATGGAATCTCTACCTTAGAAAGTTATAGAATATTTTAAAGAAATGTCTGATTGCTTGTAATATTTACCTGTTGCTACATTATATTAGAGGGAACATCTGAATATTTCCAGAAATGGTGATTTGAGTCCATTAATCTGAAAAGGAAGCTTTCTGCAAAAGATGCCATGTTTGTCTAATAATGATGTGATTGTTTATAAAATATTTAGAAAATAGGATCTGGTGAACAGGATGGAAAGAAGCAGGGAAAGCACTGCTTACACAAGGTAATACTCACTCAGACTTTAATTTGATATTGTTGTTGTTGTTATTATTATTATTATTATTCCACCCCTAATCAGAGCTCTCTGGGCAGTTTACAAATATAAAAATAATAAAATGCAATAGATAAAACATTAAGAATCAAAAATTAATTTGAGATAACATTAGGATCTTAGCAAATCAACACAGAATCACTAAAAATGAATGAAATCCTGTAAAATATACCTTGTGAACCATTGCAAATTTACCTCAGACATTGCTAAAATGGAGATCAGCATAAAAGAAGAGCCATGTTAGATCAGACCTGTCTATCTAGTCCAGCATCTTGTCTCACACAGTAGCCAACCTGTTACTCTGAAGGGCCAGCAACAGGGCACAGTGGCCAAGGCCTTCCCGTGATATTGCCTCCTGGCACTGGTATTCAGAAGTTTACTGCCTCTGAATATGAAGGCTCCCTTTAGACACCATTGCCACTGATAAACCCATCTTCCATGAATCTAATCCCCCTTTAAAGCTGTTTACATCTTTGACCATTACTACACCCTCTGACAGTGAATTCCACATTTTAATCATTGTCTGTGTAAAGAAGTGTTTCCTATTGTCCATCCTGAATCTACTGTATATCATCATCATTAGATGCTATCAAGTTCTTGTATTTGGGGAGAGGGAGAGAAATTCTCCCTCTCCATTCTGTCTACCCTGTGCATAATTTGATATACCTCTGTCATGTCCCACCTTAATTGTTTCTTCTCTAAACCAAAATGATTCTTCAATCTTTTCTTATAGAAAAAGTGCTCAAACCCGCAATCATCTCAGCAGTCCTCTTCTATACTTTTCCAGCTCTGCAAATGTCCTTTTTATTACAGTGACCAGAACTGCACACAGTATTCCAAATGAGGGTGCAACATAGATCTCTATAGGGGTATTGTAGTACTCGCTGTTTTATTTTCAATTTCTTTCCTAATAATCCCCATCATAGAGTTTGCCCTTTTCACTGCTACTGCACATGGAGCTGACATTTTCATTGAGCTATCCGCTATGACCACAAGGTCTCTTTCCCTCTCAATTTCAGCAAGTTTTAGCATACACTTGAAGTTGGTTTTTCTGTTCCAAAGTTTAGCACACTTACCAACATTAAACTTCATTTGCAACATTGTTGCACACTCACCCAATTTGTGGAGATCCTCTTAGACCTCTTCATAGTTGTCCTTGGTTTTCATCGTAAATGATTTTCTGTCATCTGCAAACCTTCCACAGTGAACACAGATACAAATAATTCATTTACTTCCATCTGTGCTCAGCCTACAAAGAGACCTGTACCTCTCAAATGGATTCTTGACTGACATTTGGATCTTGTAGGACTTGTAGGACAGAATGCCTGAAGAACTATGGACAGAGGTCCGTGACATTGTAAAGGAGACAGCAATCACCGCCATCCCAAAGAAAAAGAAATGCAAGAAAGCAAAGTGGCTGTCTGATGAGGCTTTACACATAGCAGAGGAAAGAAGGAAAGCTAAAGGCAACGGTGAAAAGGAAAGATTTGCCCAACTGAATGCAGATTTCCAGAGACCAGCAAGGAGAGATAAGGAGGCTTTCCTGAATGAACAATGCAAAGTAATAGAGGAAAACAATAGATTGGGAAGGACTAGAGATCTCTTCAAGAAAATTGGAGAAATCAAGGGAACGTTCCATGCAAAGCTGGCCATAATAAAGGACAAAAACTGTAGGGACCTAACAGAAGCAGAAGAGATTAGGAAAAGATGGCAAGAATACACAGAACTATACAAGAAGGACCTCATTGTCCTTAACAACCACGATGGTATAATCACTGACCTCGAGCCAGATATCCTGGAAAGCGATATCATCCTGGAAAGCATGTCAGGCTGGGGTCTTTCACATCACTTACCACATGATCCTTTCAGCTGGAGATGATTGGGATTGAACCTGGGGCTTTTTGGATGCCAAGCAGGTGCTATATCACTGTGCCATGAGCTTCACTCCATTTGTGATTTGGTTCCCATCCTGTGTCATTACCTACCATATTCGTTTTGGCTCACTGTGGGTTTTTTTCCACATGGGGACAGGCATGTATGTAGTATTGGTGCCTGCAGCAGCAACCAGGCTTCCAGGTAGCAGGTTTCCCTGCCCCATCCCCCAGAAGCAGCTATCCTTCCCTCGCACTGCTAGGGCTTTTCCAAGGTTTTTTTTTTAATCGGCAATTGAATATTGTTATATCAACATAATAACAATAAGCATAACAAATTCTCTGACTCCCCAGCATTCATTTCTTTTTCAAAGTGTGGTGTCAATAAGCTTTCCCTCTTATATTTCTGCAACAAAAAGTGCTAAGCGCTTACTTTCAAAAAACAAAAGCTGGGAATTCAGAGGACATATTGTTATAATATTTATTTATTTATTTTTCATATTTATAACCCATCCATCCCACAAGCAGGCTCAGGGCAGGTAGCATCGTATCAACAATACAATAAATACAGTTAAAAGTTTAACACACATATATCAGTGTAACGACATTCAGTTGCTGATTAGATAGTAAGAAAAAAAATTCCTCTGCATAGTGGTGGGAGGAAATAGTCACTGTGAGAAAAATGGCTGCCACATAGACAGGACTGGAAAAATCTGAGCTTTGTCAGTCACACAACAGCCATCCAGGTTTTGCTGCAGTCTCTCCCAAAAGTTTATCCCTAGTGGAGTCTGAAAGCAGCTTACATTGTTATCCTCTTCTGCATTTTCTCCTCACAACAAGCCTGTAAGGTAGGTTATGCTGAGAGTGACTAACCCAAGGGGAATCCAAAAGGTTTCCATGGAAGCATGAAGATTCAAACCTGCGTCTAGGCAAATTGAGCAATAACTGACCATGGGTTGTTCATTCTCTCTCTCCACTTCAAAATGCTGTTGTGAGGATTACATAGAGCAAGACAGAACCATTATGTTAACCTTAGCTCCTTGGCAGGATTGGCAGGATATAAATTTGATAGATGGATACATGGCAAAACAACAAAAACAAATTATGTGAACAAAACATCTATAAGGATAAGCAATCATAATAGGACAAATATCGGAGGAATCTTTGAATAACTTGAATCCAAATAGATGATCTATTACAAGATTATAATAGACAATACTGGCTTATGTTTGTACAGAAAACAAACCGCGATTTCATTTTAATGACACCACAGTCTCTTAAATAAGGCTTTGATAATTAGAACACGAACACAATGTATTTCTGAAACAGAAAGATACTTGTAGATTCTCCTTTATTTTTTTTGTTAGAGTGCATTACAATATCAATACAGGAAACAAAATAGAAATCAATTAAAAATATGGGAAACAACTTATTTTTTCATGCATTTTTATATATAACAATTCCTTATCCTCCTTGGCTTTAGAAAAACAAAACAAAAAAGAGCAGCATTTAGCCTCTGTTCCTGGCATAGGTCTGCAATATGTACTCTTACTGCATCTATATCTAGAAACAGTGGCGACAATCCAGAAGATATGAACAGGTGCATGCCAGTGATCTACATTTCCAATCATCTCTTTCTGCTTGGTTTTCTCCCAGGAGATCACAGTGTTCATCTGCCAAATCACTTCAAACTTAAAAAAAAAGTTTGGCACTGCAAAATTGTAGAAGGAAGGCTACACAGCGGAAAATGAGTGTTTGTACATGCAAGTTTACTGTTTTACTTTTATAAGGATGGAGAGCCATAATTTCAAAAACTTCTGGGAGTTAATTCTATACATTTTAGGATCACGGTCTTTATGGCTAGAGACTCATCTCTGAGGTTAAACTAGATCTGAGAGAAATCATGGCTCTCCATCAGTCTTTTAAAGGAAAATTACACCCACAAAGGGCCGTAGCTTGGATTGGACCCACATACACACACTTGGGGGGTGGCTTAATCCTTCTACTAATTTGTGATTTTGTTAATCAAGTATGTGTTGCTGGCCAGTGAAAAAAAGAGTGTCCATCTTTTTATTTAAAAGACTATAGACGTGTGAAGAGCCTTGTTTCAATTTGTGAAACTATGTAGGGAGTAAAAAGATTCAATTATGCTTTACTTCCTGGCAGAGTCCTAATCCAAACTGGCTCCCTGTGCATCTATACTTTTGGTAAAAAGCCACTGGGAAGATCCAGTAGTGAATTTCCCAGCACCTTGTATGTTTAGGTCCTGTATTAAGTGAGCTCACTTTCCACTGACTAAGGGAGCAGTCCTAAACAGGTTTACTCAGAAGTACATCCCACTTTATTCACAGGACTAACTCCCAGGGAAGTGTTCTTAGGACTGCAACCTAAAACTAAGATTTATGTCTAAATATGCACAAAAATAAAATTTGTGTTGCTAATTAAGGCTGAGGTCATAAGCACAGTTTCAGGCCACAAAGTTCTGTTCTAGACATCTTTTCAAGTAACTGGAGCCTTGGGATTAAGGTGCCAGATCATTAAATTCTGATACACTATCATGAATGCATTTACTTGAAAATTGATTTCAATAGAGCTACGTAAATGTGCTCAGGATAAACCTCATTGATGTTCACAGTTCATTAAGCACTAGAAATAATAATCTTACACTTGTTATGCTGTCCTTAAATTATGGTTCATTATCATCTGGCTACAGTGTGCTGTTTCAAGCAATATTTATCTTTACCACACAGAAATGAGCACAGAATTCTATGCTGCGAGAAAACATAAATGGGCTGATAATGACAGGATGCTATACTAATTCAGGTGCAGGTCATTCTTACTAGAACTATAGTACTCTGGAACCTCTCACCTGGAAAGCAGAACAGGTCTTAGTGAGAATCTAGGCTTTCATTCTTTCTGATATACATCTCTGTCATCACATTTTACTGTATGTGTATCATCAGAAATGCACCATACAATGCATTCTTTTGGCTCAGAAAGTTATTAAACAAAATATCAGCTTCCTTTTTTTTACTGTAAGTTTTTGAGAGAAGGTTGATCTTGACTCTTGCTATCAGTATGTCTACTATAAGAAAGAGTTTGGACCCATTTAATAATTTTTAAATAAATATATATAATGTGTTAGAATTATCTCATCGGTACTTTAATCTCAGGGTTTGTGTTCCCATTATTTCCTCGTGACCCTTTTAATGTGTCACCATCAGGGCTGTAACTGGCTGCTAGCAGAGGTGTTGGTACACTCTCCCCATAAGGGCCTGTAAGCTCTTTTCTACAAATACAGAATAATTTGGGATCTAGAAGTTAAATGAAAGTACAACATACCAAAATCAAGGTACCATATTGAAACCAGGCTGTTCTCTGGTTCCATTTTACTGGCTAAGTAAAATACAAAATATGAACTGTATACATATTGACAGGTAGACTATTCCACTAAAAAGGTATGACACGGATTATTTTGATGGAATATTAATCTTGGTGCTGTCCCTTTATACTGGAAAAAGATGGAATTTATTTGTTCTCAAAATACACCATTAAAAAGAAGAATTTTCCAGTTCATTTTCTACGTTTATCCATTTTGTACAAAACTATCTGGATTCTCTTATAAGGTATCATCAACTTCAGAATTCTCCATTTCATTCATAATCAGTGGGCATGAATGTGATCTAATGTCATTCTTTTTGAAGATGGCATTATCCAGATCCAGATACATATCGTTGATCTTCACCTCCATGCAACCATTATAAAAAAGTGTCACTGGGGTTGCATCAATTGGAACATCTGCAAAAAACATCACAAAAAATTAGTATCAATTTTTTGCAACATCAATTTTTAATTAAAAAAAACGTAAATGATGCCAGAAAAACTCATGATTGTTAGTGCCTACATTTATTTGGAAATATGTATCAACAAAGCACGAGGTAGGAGGACCACATATCTGGACTGAGCAAAAATGTTATAAAATGGAAAGTTTCCCGAATACTATTTCAGCTACTGAAAAAGATGTTTTTATTGCTCATTTTGCCACAAATAAACAAACAAACAAAACAAAACAACACAAACCTTTGTGGGATTCTAGTTGGACTGCTTCTTTTTATCAGTTTTCCATTTATTTTAAGAGCAAACATGAACAACATTAATATAATCACAGGCGGAGAAGATGGGGGCTGAGGCAAAAGGGTTTAATTGGGGGATAATAGTGTATAGGTTGCAAATTAATATTTGGAAGGAAAGAGAAGAGGAATGGGATCAGGAATAAAGGAGGTATGGAAAAGCAAGAAAAATCTTAGGAAAAGGAAAACATAAAAAGAAGAGTGGAGATTGAATATAAATAAAGATCTATTTTATATAAGAGAAACACAAAACAATAGCTCTCTCTCTCTCTGTGTAAAGTGCCATCAAGCTGCAGCCAGCTTATATTGATCCCAGCAAGGGGCTTTCAAGGCAAGTAAGAAGCAGAGGTGGTTTGCCATTGCCTTCTTCTGTAGGGTCTTCCTTGGTGGTCTCCCTTCCAAGTACTGACCTTGCTTAGCTTCCAAGATCTGACAGGATCAGGCTATACCATGCCACCTTCCACCCAAAAAGAAACCTTGGAAATGGTATTATAGAGTTAGACATTTAGTCCTTTATGGATTCTTAAAATTTAGATAGATTATCAGGACAGAACATTAGATGGGTAGTTTCTGGATTCAGTATGTGTGTCACTTTAGGTGCATCAGATGCTAAAAGCTACTGTTCATATATGGACCATGGAAGAAGATTCTCTTTCCTTTCTGTCATTCCTAGGGTACTGGGACATCTACAATTCTGAAATTTAAGGAATTTGGCAAGTTGGATCTCGTTAGAATACTTTAGAAGAGGAAGATGAGCACCAAAAACAAAGTTATTTATCACTGAACAGCTACACTTTTCAGCGTCTCTTTTTGATTCCCAAATACATCTAACAGTTAAACTAAAACCATTGCTCTCAAGGTAAGAATACATTTTCCCTAAGGTAGCACATGCTCTTTTGAAAAAGAACAATATCTGCCCCCAGCTTTTGGTATGTGTCAATTGGTGAAAGTTGCATGAATAATATGCTCTTCCACTTTTCTGTTATGCTGGCTGATGGACCTGTAAATCAACAGTTTTTAATTTTTGTATGCTAAGTTGTTTTCTTGGGCTTCTTTTCCTTGAGAAATTTGATGCAAATAGTGATTAGGTATGATCCTGATTCCATGTCATCCATTTACCTCATATTCTCAAACTATCAGGTCAATAGCAGTGTCCTTTTTACTTTGTTAATACCATATGCAAAAATATATAATTATTTCTGTAAAGATACATAAAAATTCCAAAAAAGTTGAAGCCACAGGGAATTTTTTTTAAACTCCCCCCCCAAAAATGTTTGGAGAATTAATTATATGCCATATGTACTTGATGATCAAACCTAAACCTTAACAACATAAAATGCATAATCTACAATTTAGTGTGGCATACTGTATTAATTGATGGAGTTTTAGAATTTAGAAAAATAAATGCTTTAGTTTTCTACAAAACAGTTGCAAATATACTTGATACTAAAGCAGGAGAAAGCTGCAAACTGATGTACCATGTTACCTTAGCACTTTCACTCATTCCAAAAGAGAAAAAAAATTGGTGTCATAGGAGTTGTTTTCTGTATTTCCCTGAATTTCCCAACAGAAAAAAATGGTGGGAAAGGTTTCATTTTTCGTTATACTTTTTGAGTGAACAAATCCTTACCTTAAAAGCATGTTACTCATTTCAAAGGATTTTTTTCCAGTGCTCCCTAAAAGTTCCCATATTTTCCCCATTGGAAAAATTGAGAAAAAAAAACAAACCCTTGGAAAAAACTCATTGCATCTTCTTCTACCTAGAACTTTAGAGAAGGGGGTTGGTTTAGGTTTAGCCTTATTTTGCTCAAGGCAGTATGCCTGATTCTTTCTCCTTTTATACTCACAATAACTTTGAGAGGAAGTTAGGTGACTGGTGCCAGGTCACCCAAGCAAGTTTCATGACAAATAAGGATCTGTACCTGGGTTTCCTTAACACACTTTACTGGTACAGCATTTTGGCTCTATGTGATTAATATTTCTCTACTATCATCACTAGAGCTGTATTTATCTCAGTACATATCAAATGTGTTAATACACCTATCTGCCAAATGTATTTTTAACGTTTTTCCTTTGAAAATGATGAAATATCTCCTGAGCAACAGGGATGCCTGTATTTCTGGTTCAGAGGAATGGAGCGTTGAGTGCATAACACTGAGGACTGAGCAGCAAAGGATGGCACATCTCCACCCTATACAGATGACCTCTCCACGTGTTAACTGACTGTACAGACAGGAAGAACAGACATGAGTTCACTGACCCCACTCCCTGATACTGCATGATCACCAAATCATCTTCAGAGAATGTGTGGAGGAAGGGTCCCTGCATACACTCCCTCTTTATTATCAGCATTTAGAAAGTAGTGCTCCTGATCAAGGGGAGGGAGCCTATATGTGGGGCACTTTGCACATTCCCTCTATGCATAGGATCTGGTGATCTCATGGAGGCAAGGAGGGCAGGGACAGCACGTTTATTCCTGTTCTCCCTCCCTGCATGGTCAGTTAATGCATCGATACATGTTTTCTTTGCTGAGTCAACAGTCTTTGATAGTGCAGTATCACTCATTTTACTCTCCTCTGCCCCAATCTGTAGACATTGCTAAAGCTCAGCTGTACTCACTAGAAAATGAAAAAAAAGAAATCCAGCAGCTATGAATTTCAGATGTGATTTCAGTAAAGCTTTTGACAGGGTTCCCCACAATGTTATGATGGGTAAGCTAAGGAACTGTGGACTAGACTGTAGGATAGTTATGTGGATAGGGAACTGGTTGGAGAATCGCACCCAGAGAGTAGTTGTCAATGGCATTTCATCTGAATGGAGGGAGGTGTCCAGTGGGTGCCACAGGGTTTGGTTCTGGGCCCAGCACTTTTCAATATTTTTATAAATGATCTCAGTGAGGATGTGGAGGGGCTACTCAGTTTGGTGTAGTGGTTAAGTGTGTGGACTCTAATCTGGGAGAACTGGGTTTGATTCCCCACTCCTCCACTTGCACCTGGCTGACCTTGGGCAAGCCATAGTTCTGATAAGAGCTGTTCTTGAAAAAAGAGCAATTTCTGTCAAGAGCTCTCTCAGCCCCACCTACCTCACAGGGTGTCTGTTGTGGGGAAGGGAAGGGAAAGGGGTTTGTAACACGTTCTGAGACACCTTTGGGTAGTGAAAGGTGGGGTATAAATCCAATCTCTTCTTCTTCTTCTTCTAAATCTGTAGATTACACTAAATTGGGAAGAGCAGCGAACACACCAGAAGATAGAGATAGAATTCAATGAGATCTGAACATGCTGGAAAAGTGGGCGGATGTGAACAAGATGCAGTTTAAAAGGATAAGTGCCAAGTTCTACATCTGGGTAACAACAATGAGGAACATGCATATTGGATGGGGGATGCACTTCTGAGTAGCTGTGAGTGTGTGAACAAGATCTTGGGGTAAGGGTGGACTGAAAGTTAAATATGAGCAGCCACTGTGATATGGCAACAAAAAAGGCTAATGCAATTTTGAGGTATATCAACAGAGGCATAGCATCCAAATCGCAAGATGTCATAGTCCTGCTGTACACTGCATTGATCAGGCCGCACCTGGAGTATTGTGTGCAGTTCTGGAGGCCTTACTTCAAAAAGGATGTGGACAGAATAGAGTGCATGCAGAGAAGAGCAACAAGGATGATCAGGGGCCTGGAGATCAAGCCCTGTGAGGAAAGGCTGAGGGACTTGGGACTGTTCAGCCTGGAGAAGAGGAGGTTGAGGGGGGACATGATTGCTCTCTTTAAGTATTTCAAAGGCTGTCACTTAGAGGAGGGCAGGGAGCAGTTCCTGTTGGCAGCAGAGGACTTGCAATAATAGGTTTAAATTAAGGGCGGAAAGGTACCAGCTGGATATTAGAAAAAACTTTTTTACAGTAAGAATTATGCAACAGTGGAATCAGCTGTCGAGGGAGGTGGTGAGCTCCCCTTTGCTGACAGTCTTTAAGCAGCAGCTGGACAAACACTTGTCAGGGATACTGTAGGCTGATTCTGCATTGAACAGGGGGTTGGACTACATAGGCTGTATGGCCCCTTCCAGCTCTGTGATTCTATGATTTTCACATGCTGCACAAACTCTGGAGGAAAGATATGACATACAAAGAGATCACATTCCATTTTATTCTTGGCTTTATCAAACTTATGGGATTTTTGTAAGTCACTTGTGCCCCCAAAGCAGCTTATTAGAGCAAAAAAAAGGAAAGGGGGTTCCCATAAACACATCTCCCTCACTTATTTTTATGTAAATACTTTATATGCCAACACTATTCTCAGACTTGTCAGTAGAGGGCGCTTGAGGTATATGATAAAAGAGAAGAAAAGAGGCTGCACATGTAATGGGAATGAGAAAACAGAGGTTCCTAGGGTCATATCCCAGAATAGATTCTGCTTCTATTTGTGTTAAGCTAGTGCATTATTACTACTACTGCAATATTAGGCTTTAACAGCAACTGCAGAGAATTACTTTTTTATTTTTTATTTATTTATTAGTTAAACTTCTATCCCGCCCTCCCGCCGAAGTGGCTCAGGGCAGCTTACAAACAGTTACTTCAGGAAACGATACTTTGTCTTTTAAAACAAACAAATAAATAATGCTAGGGTGACAAGAGTTAGGATTAATAGTTAAATTATAATGGAAGAAAACAACATTTACCAGGAATGCCACCTAGGTAGGTATCAATGGGTCTCCTCATTGCTTGGTCCAAGGTAGCAAACTGTTGATCTAAGTAGGTGATATCTGAATGTGAATCAGCCGTAAGTTCAAGCAGCTGCCTGCTGACTCTGAGTCCCACTAGCACTCTTCTCCTGGTACACAACCTCTTTGACTCCAAACGGGCAACAATGACATTCTCAATAGATGCAATGAGTTCCTAGGAGCCAGAAGCAAACAATAATCATGTACACCACCAAGAACGGTTACATTTTGCTTTTAACGGGGTCTGAGCTGCAGGCATTCTCTTGGGGAGGCTGTGTGGGGGTGGTGGTAATGGTGCTTTATTGCATTTTCTGTGATATTAATCTTGGAATTATAAGCCACAAAGGAAAGGTATGCATATTTTAATAAATAAACCCCCTCAACAGATACATAAATTTCAAAGGACTTCAAGTTCTTAGGAGCCAGGAAAAACATGCAGTTTCTGATGTGGTACAGTCATCTCACAGGACTCCATGCACCAAGGGGGATAGGCCGCTTCAAAATACCCCTCATCTAAACCTGTTCACAGAAAGCTTGCATGCTGGGAATAAGTTTCTTCAGAGAGATTTCAATAGGAGGCTTCTCAACAGGTAGCCTGACCCCCATGCATTCTGAAGTGGTATCATCCAGTAAGAAAATCCTATGTTACAGCTGACCCTTTGAATCAGCTGAGTCTACTGCTGCCAATGGAAATGACAAAGCAATTTACGCCTTTCAGAATTAAAGCAGTAATTCACAAGACCCAATACCTTTAACAATGACTCTCAGGTTGTTATTTTGACTTAGGTCTCTGGTGTTGTTTTTTTTTAAAAAGACTTTCAGTCAGATCAGATATTCATGTCAGGTTTCTCCCCGATGGGGACCTGTGCTGCCTTACATCATTCTCCTCTCCTCCATTTTATCCTCTTAACAACTCTGTGAAGGAGGACAGACTGAGAGTGCATGTGGCCCAAGATCACCCAGCAAGCTTCAGTGGCAGAGTGGAGGATTTGAACCGGTTTCCCAGAGCCTTGTCTGACACTGTATGCCACACTGGCTCTCATACTACAAACATGAAGAAAATTTGACACATATACATGCCTGCAATGAGAGCAAAGGACTACCTGGGAGTTTGATGAGTTGGACTCCACTACTGATAAAGCAAGAGGCACCGTCTCCCCAGAAACCAACGCAAGCATCACACCAGTGCTTGTGGATGGACGGATGGTCAGGGTGATATTTATCAACCAATCCTCTGTATCAGTGAGGCTGTTATCTGAGTTTTGTTTTTAACAAAGGGAAAAAGTATCCATTAGTAAGTCAAAAAAGTTGGTTTTCTCTCATTTATTTCCAATTACTTTTTATCCCTGCTTTGGCAAAATAGATACAAACTAAGAATTACCGGGGCAAAGTCTGAGGTGAAACCAAGAACTTTATATTGGGAATTATAAGCGTCCCAGTCAGCCCTTGAAGGTTCCAGGCAAAAGGATACAGAAGATACATGCCAATGCCCTGAAATATTTTTATTTGGTTGCAGCATTCAAGAAAAGCAGGCAACCACCCCACATCACAAATAGCTTTCAGTCAATAGTCTGGGCAAAGTCACATCATGACTACATTTATGTACTCTGCCTTTCCCCCAAAGAGGATCCAAAGCAGCTAACAGAATTCACCTCTCCTCCACTTTATCTTCACCACAACCCTCTGAGGTAAGAGGCTGAGCGCATGTGACTGGCCTAATGTCACCCAGAAAACATCCATAGCAGATTAGAACTTGAGTCTTCCAGATCATAGTCTGACACTCTGGCCAGTACATAGCATTTCATTTGGTCCCAAGTGATTACTTGCAAATAGAAGATTTAATAGCACCCCATGGCTAATATGGCATGCTTCACAACCCACACAGAGAAGCGATGTTAGGACCTAGAAAAAAACCCCTCAGATTGTGTAAGTAGTACTCATGGACACAGGCAGCCACCTTATACGGAGTCAGACCATTCATCTATTGAGGTCAGTATTATCTACTTTGACAAGTAATGACTCTCCAGCATCTCAGGCATAGACCTTTCAAATATACATTCTCATTTCTATTCATTTTGTGACCACCAAAGTATAGCCTCAGGAGGTGGGGAACATACTTACTGTAGCTAACTTGAAACTTTGCCACTCCAGTACCAGGGTAATAAGACCCCTTTCTAACAGCTACCAAACAGTGTTTACTTTGTTTCTCTTGGATGACTTCTTTCACACCAGAATTCCCTTGATTCATCAGGTTCCAGGCTCGAATGCATCCATCTAGACGGGGATTAATCTGTAGAAGAGTTGCAGAAATATTATTCGGGCTGCTACTAGGAAGGCTTCCATGCTGGCAAGATTTTATGAAGGACTGTGAAACCGTGCTGTTAAGGAGGGCTTTCGATGTAGGCTAATCTGTGCAGCCTTGTGGTTATTCTTTCAGGTGCCTGACAATTGCAGTCTGTGGATTTTTAGCAGATGTTTTATTGTCCTGGTTTTAGTTGGTTTTATGCTGTCTTTTTTTAATGCAAACTCTTCATAAGCCAACCTGAGTCATCGGAGGAAAGGGGAATATCTAAATAAATAAAACTTCACATTATAGTTCATTCCTGCACACCAAACATGGCAATACAGGTGTTAGTTTGTGCTATAAACACATACACAAAATGAATGCTACTAAATCCTGCAGCCCTACTATTTAAATTCAAAAATCCCTGTTTTTACTTTATGTGAGTATAACCTGAGTCTTCATTTTCGTGCCATCTTCTGTATATTTCATGCTGAATGTTTCCCTTCATTTTACATTTTTAAAAACTTTTGTTTTGCTTCAGCTGCATATTAATTGTAACATACAAATAACTCCAAAAGGCTCCAAATACATTAGGGACATTTGCAACAAAAATGCTTACAACAACAACTAAATGAGTCCCCACAAAGAACAAGGAAGGATAAATGTTTTCTAAATAAATAAATATGAAAATGAAAACAAAAATGGCACATGTACCCTGTATCTAATACTATACATGCGCCCCACCAGGCAGATCAACAGACCCAGAGAATGGGGCAAGGCTCAGCTAGGGGGTATTCTTCTGCAGATCTGGGGGACCCATCCCCCCAGGTTTGCACAAAAATGTGGAAGATAAATCCCCCCAAAATCATAGGGACACTGGCTGCACAAACATAAACGTACTGTAAATGTGATGCCGAAGACTTTCACGGCTGGAGTTCATTAGCTGCTGTAGATTTTCCGGGTTGTCTGGCCGTGGTCTTGGCATTGTAGGACCTGACGTTTCTCCAGTAGCTGTGACTGACATCCTCAGAGGTATAACACAAAAGATGGAGTACTCTCTGTGTCAAGGTGAGAAGAAAAATGGTAGGCAGGTAATTTATATCTGCTCAGGAAGGTGGAGTAGGGCTGAGTCATTATCTTGTAGGAGTTCCCCAGGCTACGAACATGCTAATGGAGGAGCTTTCCTGAGGAGGTTCTTTTGTCTATGGATTGTTTCCTGAGGAGGTTTCCTGTTTCCTGAGGAGGTTCTTTTGTATGTGGATTGGCTGTTGAAATTCCAATCTTATCGGTAGTGCAATTGTTTTTCAGGACAGGAAACCATGCCCTATTTATTTTTAAACTCTCTTGTTTTCTGTTGAAATGTGTTTATGTTTATGAATTTCAATGGCTTCCCTGTGTAATCTGACATGGTAACTGGAAGTGTTGTCCAGCCTAACTCAATTATTTTGTTCCAAGACACTGAAAGGCTGGACAACACTTCCAATTACCATGTCAGATTACACAGGGAAGCCACTGAAATTCATAAACATAAACACAGTTTCCTGTCCTGAAAAACAATAGGACTACAGATAAGATTAGAATTTCAACAGCCAATCCACAAACAAAAGAACCTCTGCAGGAAACAGGAAACCTCCTCAGGAAACAATCCATAGACAAAAGAACTTCTTCAAGAAAGCTGCTCCATTAGAATGTTCATAGCCTGGGGAACTCCTACAAGATAATGACTCAGCCCTACCCCACCTTTCTGAGTAGATATAAATTACCTGCCTACCATTTTTCTTCTTGTCTTGAAACAGAGAGTACTCCATCTTTCTGTGTCATACCTCTGAGGATGCCAGTCACAGCTACTGGAGAAACGTCAGGTCCTACAATGCCAAAACCATGGCCAGACAACCCGGAAAATCTACAGCAGCTAATACTGTAAATGGTTAGGGAAAGAGGGGGAGGAATAAGATGAACAGAGCTGCTGGAGAGCCCAGAACTGACCCCATCCCACCCATCCCACCCCTCTCTTCTGTAGGCAGCCAGGTAGTTGGGCAGGCATGGGGCAAGGGAGGAAGAGTGGGAGCTACCAGTGTCACCCATCTGACATCAGCCCTACCACTGCTACTTCTCCTCTTCATGTGGAGGAGGAGCAGCAGGAACATTGCAGCAAGCATGGGTGGAGGAGAAGGAGCCACTGCCGCTCACCCTTTATTGCCAACGCCAGCCCTGCCACCACTGACTCTCCTCTACAGGAGGGCAGACAGGGGAAGAAGAGCAAAAGCTGCCAACACCCTCCCGTGTAAGCTAGGTGGGGGGTGGGAGCCACCACCATATGAGCCACACATCTAGAGGTAATGGCACTGCAAGCAGTCATGCTGGCCAGCCAGGCAAGGGGGGGAGAGGACAAGATTCATCACTGTAAGTCTTGTGTGTCCTTCATTTGTTGTACGTATCTAAAATATGCCTATACCACTTATCTGCTATAAACTCTTCCCGGCTCCTGTAGATACTTTCTATATTAAAGAATAGCATTGTGGCTCATTTTTTTCTTCACTGTGTAGCATGTACCTGACACTGAGATCATGTAACATTTATATAGCACTTGAGCATTCAAAATACTTCATATGCATTATTTTAATAATCCTTACACCATGACTTTGACAAATATCTCCATATTACTGATGAGATGTTGATGCTGTGAGATTGTGGTTTGGCGAAAGCCAGTAGACGAAATCATGGATGCAACAAGCTTTAAGCGAGGCAGTTCTCAGTTACACTAGTTCTCCACTTACATTGACAGTTCTCTAAGAAATCATTATGCAGATTGCACAAAACCCACATCAATTTAGTTTTTGCAATGTTAGCATTTGATATAAGAGATAAATTTTTCAGACTACAGAAGGAATATAGGAGTTTTTGTGTACCAGAAAAGCCCATGCATAGATTATTTAGATTCTGCTTTCTACTTGCTGGTGTCAGTGTCATGGACTGGGATTCTGACTCACATCAGGGGAAGGGAGTGATGTCTGATACAGAGGAAGCTGGGTTCCAGAATCTGTGCAGGAACCTTCAGATACCCTTTTCTGAGACCACAAGGAGCCTCAAGAAGCAAAAATATGGCAATTGCTAGCTTTAGGTCAAGTAGCTCCCTTCCAAATTTGGATCTCTGAGCAAGCCTCTAAGCCAGGGCTTTTTTTCTGGGGGAATGGGCCAGAATGGAGTTCTGGGCCCTCTTCAACAAAATTCTTTTAAAAATGTTTAAAAGTTTGCGAGTTTTCAGTACACAGATTGAAAACTTCATTTCCCTCTTGAGAGTTCTGGCACTTCTTTTTCCAGAAAAAAAGCCCTGCAGTGGATTTCCATTACCTCAGACTAAGATCTGTCCTTTCTGCAGAGCAATTTAAACAAGATGCTTGACTTTCAGTTGGCCCAATTCCTGCACTCTCAAACCTCAATGTGTAACAAATCTACCCGAATGAGTGGTAAATAACCTATATACACTACTAAATCTTGTTATGACCACTACATTGGCCATGTGGCTTGGGAAAACACTTGCAGTGACATCCTAAGCAGAGCTGAAATCAATGGTCTTAGAATGGATGCTTGGGATGATACTGTTGGAGATTTAGGCTATGGACATTTGATCACAGGCAGATTGGCACTTTCAGTTTAGCAGATCTAGTTCCCTTTCAGGTGGCATGGCAATACCTCTATGTCAGAGGTTCCCAAATTTATTTGGCCTACCGCCTCCTTTTCAGAAAAAAAATTACTCAGCGTCCCCCGGAAATCTATGTTCAAGTAGTGGACAAAAAGATGCAGTTTGTGGATCTGCACCTGGATCGTTCCAGCCCACCTGGATTGTTCCAGCACTCCCCAGGGGGCGGAATTGCATACTTAGGGAACCAATGCAGGAAACATACATTCCCTGTGTCTATGTGGTGCAGGAAACATACATTCCTTTTTAGGGCTCTTTTCTGTGCTTCCATGTGCCAAACATTTGTATAAATAAACATATAAGTTCTCCTCCTCTCTTATCCTCACAATCTGTAATGCAGATTAGACTGAAAGCTGGTGACTGCCTCAAGGTCTTTCAGGGAATATCAATGGCAGAGGCATTTGAACCCAGGTAACCCTAGTCCAAGTCCACCACTTGAAATACTGCAGGAATCAACTGCTTTTCACAGCAGAGTTTTCATGTAGAAGCAGCAGCTCTTATCAGCCATTGCTATTTACTCTTTATAACAAATTCCTCTGGGATTCTTGAAACTATAGCTAGTTATTTCCACTGTAATTTATTTCCCAATTTTTGCTCATCAAATGCACTTTTTACAACAGCACAGACAAATCCAGCAGCAGTTCCAACATTAAACTGCTACTGCAAATGCACCTGTTCTGAAGAACTGCGCATGCACACAAAAACTTAGACCCAGAATTAAACTTTGTTGGTCCTGAAGGTGCCACTGTTATAAATTTGTTCTTCACAAATTTAGCTGCCTTTCTTAACCCGCTCCTCTACCCTGTAATCACCAATCAGTTAACACTTTTTAGCTCCTATGCTTTTACCAAAGTGACTAACTGTTTTCAGATGTAAATAAAATATGTATATCACAATGGATTTAGCAGTTTTTCCATTCTATGCAATTTGTAAAGGCCCATTTTTCTGGCCTGTATCTAATATCATCTGGTAACATTTATAGAAAGATATTCAAAAGAAGTGTTGTAAGTTTGTCTTCTAAGAATAAAACTAGTAAAGCCTTACAACTCACTTCACATATTGTGACATTTTTAAAGGAATATAAAAAATCACATGAATTTTTGTCTCAGACTGTAGTGACAAATGAACAGATACAGGTATGTATGAGAGAAGAGATACCATAATCAACACTGAAAAAGATTACCGGTTTAATGAGAGTATTGTCGACTTTACGAGGCAGACCTGCAATGTACACCTTCGTCTCCAGAAAGCCACTGGATGGCTTAAAAAGGTTTCTTGGGCTGTTAATATTCATCACTGCTTCTTTGGCTATTTTGACAGTGATACTGTGCTCTAGCTCCTCCACTGAGATCTAAATGTAAAAAGAAAGATATATTTGTAAATGTTGAAGAGGGTAACCTCAATACTACAAGGATTCTGTTATGCTTAAAGTGAAAGCAAACTGGGAAAAGATTACAAACCACATGGTAAAACTGGGCTTTAATTGAATCCATACCTTGTGCAGCACCTGAAATTTATTTTAAAACATCTCTCCTTATATATAATTCTATTTTCAAGTGGCAACATTCCATGCACTCCCAAATCAGTTGGCTCCATGATGTGTCAAGCACAAGGTGTCTCTATCCACTGGCTGCGTTGCCTGAGTTCTCTCCCACCCACTGCAACCTAGGCCACTCTTCTCTGATTGGACCAGCGTTTCAAGATCATTTGCATATGGAAGTTGATTGGACTTCACTCAGTTCCGCACCTCAAACTCCCCCCTCACAAGACAGTTGGAACGGTCAGCTGCATATGCGACCTAGTGTATTCTGAGGCAAAATATATCCTCACCCACAACACATCACTTCCCCTTCAAAAGAAACAAACCCAATAACATAACCAGGCCACACCACAAAAAAGACAGATCACATCACAAGCAGAATACCACAAGGCAAAAAATGATAGGAAAAGGTGCCAGCAGTCACCCCGTTACTGCCACAGATATGTACCTGAGAGCGCTTCAGAGGATGGTGTGCAGGTCCCAGGATCATGCTATAAAAGCTGCCTGGGGGATTATGGACCATTCACAGACTTTCTACCTTAATATACCTCACAGGGTTGTTGTGCGGATCATATGGGGGAGAGGAGAATGATGTCAGCTGTTTTGGTTCCCACTGCAGGGAAAGACTGCCCTTTCCCTAGGTAGAGGCTGCGGGCCGGGGGGGGGGGGATGTATACCTGAAGACAGACAGGCAGATAAAGGTACGCTGATGGTTGCATGGAAAGGACATAGGGTTGCCAGCTCCAGGTTGGAAACTTCCAAGATATTTTAGGGATGAAGCAAGTTGAGGGTGGAGTCTGAGGAGGAGGAAGAGGGGGACCTCAGAAAGATACAATGCCATAGGCCCCACCCTCCAAACAAGGTGTTGCCAATTTCTATGTGACAGTTGGAGAGCTCTTAAAGCTCTGGTGCTAATTCAAAGTGCTGGGGATGTGTTGCATTCTGGCAGGGGACATTGTGAGTGTAGAAAATGAATTACTGACAGAATAGTATTTTGGAAAATCTTTAGGAATTGTTTGGTCCATTTACCATGGGGCACCCAGTGTTCCCTCTAAGCTGAGTTAGTGTGAGCTAGCTCACAGTTTTTTAGCCTCCGACTCACACATATTTGTCCTAGCTCAGGAAGGATGGCTCCAGAGCAAACTAATCCATGCAGTAGCTAAATCACTTGCTAGGAGCTCATGAAGTAGAATTTTTGTTCACAAGACTCCACAGCTTAGAGGGAGCATTGGTACCCATCCAGAGCCTCCAGCATTTTCTCACTCTGCTGGCATCAAAAACAATTTAAGCCAAATAGAGATATGGAGACTTTCCCATCCTCCTCAATCTGTCTTGTTGGCAACCTTAGGCCTGCCAGCACTCTCAGGGTGACTTAATGCCTCCTGACTGGCATTACTTCACTAGCCCTGGCTGCTTGCTCCTGTTCAGCAGGAGCCTCCCTATGGAAGCTGCCTGGGTGATTTCGGACCAGCCAGACTTTCTACCTAACCTACCTTGCAGGGTTGCTTCCCACTAATGAGAAAGACAGAACTTTGCCTAGGAAGAGGCTGCTGAGAGGGGAGGAGATAAAAGTTGCCAACTTTAGGTATGGAAATTCCTGGAGATTTAAGGGGTGGAGCCTGGAGACGGTGAGGTTTGAGGAGGGGTGGGACCTCAGACAGGTACAGTGCCATAGAGTCCACCCTCCAAACCAGCCATTTCCTCCTGGGGAACCATTGTTGCCAATCTCCAGGGGAGGGCTGGAGATCACTCAGAATTACAACTGCTATCTAGAAGGGAGGGGGGAGGAGATGGAAAGCTGAAGTCAGAAAGGGAGCTAAAAGTAAGCTGATGGTTGGCTGGGAAGGAGATAGGGTTGCCAACTCCAGGCTGAGAAATTTCTGGAGATTTGAGGGGTGGAGCCTGGAGAGGGTGGGACCTCAGACAGGTACAATGCCATGGACTCCACCCTCCAAACCAGCCATTTCCTCCCAGGGAACCATTGTTGCCAATCTCCAGGGGAGGGCTGGAGATCACTCAGAATTACAACTGCTCTTCAGATGGCAGAGATCAGTTCCTCTGAAGAAAACGGTGTCATTATACCCTGCTGAGGTCACCATAGCAAACTGACGCTAAGTGCCCAAGACCAGAGCACCTGCCCAGAGCCTCTTTCTGGAGCTTGTTGTATGTATTTCCACAATGGGCCTTATTCCTAGTTGTTTATATAAAGGCCACCAGGTGCTTCCTTTTGATCATAGGAACTATGTAAATTGTTTGGCATTTGAGAGAAATGTGGTTGGACTACTGCTGGCTTTTGCATTTTCAGTGAGTGGATAAAGAACAGAGTGGAAGTTACAGTTACAGAAGGGGAGTGGAGAAGGGAGGAGCTGGGGATGGAGAGAGGCTTGGCATGAATCTTGACATAAAACTTTCAGGTGTGATTCTTATTATGCCTCGCTTGACCATCATTGATCCAAGTTTGTATTATGTGAAATATATCATTACACACATTAGTGACCCTTATACAAACTGCTGCTCAAACTATCTGGGATCACATCTGATTTATGTATCTATTAAGTGCTGTCAAGTTGTTATGGCAACCCCAGTGAGAGGCTTTCAAGGCAAGTGAGAAGCAGAGATGGTTTGTCACTGCTTTTCTCTGCAGAGTCTTTCTTGATGGTCTCCTATCCAAGTACCGACGCTGCTTAGCTTCCGAGATCTGATGAGATTGGGCTGTGCCATGTTGTTTTCCCTCCTCATATCTAGTTTAAACGGATAGATTTCCAGCATTTTTTCTCTCACTAAACTCTCAAATAAAGTATTTATGTCTGACTGAAGATAAAGTATTCCCCTGGATCTTGGGCACAGAGCTATAATTGAAGCATTTAAACTGTAAACTATTATAAGGTCATCAAGTATTTTGTAAAAATGACGCCAGTTACTACTGCATATTTATACAGTTGTTTGAAAAGGGGACTGCTCCCTTACAAGCAATTTTATTTTAAATTCCTGGCACTGAAAAAAGACTTACTATGTGCCATGAGCCATCATTAATGGCTTTGCCACCAGTTGTTACTTTGGTTACCACTTCATTCTTGAACTGAATTTCAATCTTCCCATCACGAAGTGCAAGCAAAATCCATGCTGTGTAGTCAGGAGATTCAGCATACAATATAACACCTTCATTATCATAGGTCCGAAAATCAAATTCAGCCGAAAATCTGGGATGGGAGAGGAAAGCACAATAAAGGAGAAAGGATGAAGAATGAAACAGACTGGATCTGTACACTGTGAAAATTATTTCAGAATAAAATAGAATGCTAAAAATGATGTAACAGCTACATAATGCAACTCACAAGCAACAGACAATGAACACAGCTAATATAGGGGCTGAATGTGTATTCCTGATATAAAGAGCCCCAAGCATCATTATTCAGGGTTCAATACAAACTGGAAACCTTGGTCTCCCACCACAAAAGCTCATAAATCATGAAAGGAAAAAAATCCATTTAATTTTGAAATATCTTACATGGTAATGAGCTTTTAGCATGCCCTGGTGCCCTTAGAAGGACTGGCTCCGGTAAAGTATACCTGTTTCCCTGCTCTCCTATACTTGAGGCCTTCTGACATCTACTTACCTTGTAACTTCTGGCAGTCTAAACCTTAAATACAAAACAGGAATCCCTATAAATTTCTCTGCCAGGTAAAGCAATTCATAATTTGTTTCAAGATTCAGCGTGAGACACTCTTGTACAGGCTAGGAATAAAAGAAAGAAACACCTGTTAGAATTTGACCAAGTAAGGCCAAATCCTTAGTCAGTTTTAGCAAGGTAATAGGACAGATTCAAATACCTACTTTCCTCCTAATGTATGCTGCCATTTGTGCTCATTATGCAGTGGGAATCAGGTAAGATTAGGTTGTCAGAGTCTATATAATATTTGCTACCAACTTTAGTTTGATAGTCGACCAGCAAAATCAATTGTGCAGAAGATTCCTTAAAACACATAGTTCTTCTAGGCTGTGTTCAGACAGGCAGTTCAATCCACTGTTGCCCCGCCTCTATTTGAGCCAGGTTATTTTGTCCTGATCGGACTCACCTCTTGTAGCACTCTTCAAAGCGCTTTTATGTGATCAGATGGCAGCAGGGAGGGAATCAGTCCATTATTCATTTTTTTAAGAAGTTTGTCCTCGGAGCATGCCCATAAGCACTGATCAGCCTGCTGGGATATGTAGTTAATGGGGCTGTCAGCCATTTTTTTTTTACAAAGTTTGCCCTCCGAGCGAGCGCAAAAGCACTTGATGAGACTGCTGGGATATGGAGTCCACTAAACTTTTCAATTCACCCCTCCCCCAAAGGACAGAAAAAAGCTGTCTTTGAGAGTTTTAAAAAAGAAAACAAAATTCTGAGCAGCCCCTGTAAGGGTGGGGGGGAGAGGTGCATATATGCAGTTATGAGCTTGCTAACTAGTAAAAACAAATGGCGGCTGGAAAACAAGAGACCAGTCAGACCTGCCTGATAGCTTGTGTGCGCAACAGAACAATCAGACAAAAAGAAATCCATTTGGGAACCAGCTCAGACCAACAGGACTGGACTTTCTCAGGTATCAAAGAAACATGCAGCAAAGGAGGGGGAGAACGGGACTCAGAGAACTGGGGCATGACAGACAGATATTGCTGTCTGATTGTGCACTTTAAATCCGTAAGGGAACAGCAATGGATGAAACTACCCGTCTGAATGCAGCCCTAGATTTACTATATGACAGTTGTTTGCTGTTAATGATTCCGGTTGCAAAAACAGTAAAGACAATCAATCAATCAATAAATGGCAATTGCAGAAAGTAAACTAGTGAAAACACTGGTCATTTGAATCCACCTTTTGTGATAAATTAGCTTTACAGTCTTTCGTCTAGAAATGACCTGTGTTTCCAGACTACTACATGTGTGATCTTCACGGGGCAAGGAACTGGTTGCACATTAGAACCACAGCCAACCAATGCAATCTGCACACTAGGTAAGTGTATAATTGGAGATGTGGTCGATGTCAGGACTGCATTATGACTAAAGATTCTGCTGGGTTATGCCAGACTTCCTTTTGGAACAACAGCGCTAATACTATAGCTGTAGGTGAAGGTCTAACCTTAGTGTAAAGTAATCTCACACAGATTTTATATAAGCAGTTCTGACAACTTTTTTTTTAAAAATTAGTTCTGTTATCTCCTTTCTATATATGAGGTGATTTACCAAAACCATACAGCCAGCTTGCTGATATCATTATCAGCAGGGAATGGAATTACACCTCATGTTGCCTAATCATTAAATCAAAGTTAACTACCACTCACCAAGTTCTCATAAGTATGTTAAAGCACAATAGCTGCCTTTAATCTGTGAACCATTTAAGCCCCATTGCATTGAACTCTGTCAAAGCTTGTTTTTAGTGGTAGCTGTTTGAATACACTCGAACATGCTCAGTCTTGCCAAAGAAGTATAAAGGAAGCCATTCATAGAGAAACGTTTTTAGTGAAACCCTGCATACCTCACTCTTTCTCCATCTAAGAAATGGGAATGCTTTGATCGTTTAATATACCTCTTAGGAAGGTTTTAGCTGGTAGTGAGAGAATTATTAAAGCAAAGGGACTTAGAGCTATGCAAATATTTCATTAGTACCAACTCAGGTTTTGAACCTTTCAAAAACAAGCAAACAATTAACTGATTTCTAAGAAGTTTGGACTACAGGACTTAAGATAGTTTGCAAAAAGGTGATTAAAATAGGTATTATTTCACATGGTATACACATATTTCTTTTCTCTGGTCAAACAAGATGTTCAGGTATTTCAAGCAATACATTGACCTGCAAAAACTCTGAACAATGGATGGGAATGGGACAAGTGTGCACACCATAGCTAATGTTAGTACTGCCTTGCCACCTTCAACTCTGAGAAGGGGGGAACTATTGTCTAGGTTAAGTAATCAACAAAGTGTGAGTGAAGATCATCTTCAGCTAGCCCTAAAGATAATACAAATTCATCTGACTCATGGAAGGTGGGGAGATAGAGATTTAGAAATATAAGGCATTAAGAAGATAGGAAAGATTTGGCAGATTTACTCCTATAAGGCCCAGTCAAAGGCCGGAAATGGGCTTTTGTTCTCCTTCTCTGTTCTGCACAGTGAGTTAGTATAATGTACAGTGTTGCCCTAAAACTGGGGAAAGACTGGTTCAAATCTCCATTCATCCATGCAATAGCAAAACAAACAAAACTTAAAAATTACTTCTGTTTCTCTTGCCTTGAGATTATCATGAAAGAAAAATACAGAACAGGTATATGTGGCAGGATACTTGCAAACACTTCCCCTGAAACTGAACCTATGGAGAAGACATCTGGTTTAGATTGGAACCATAGCCTAAAGCTATGGTTATGAATTCCAAGACACTTGCTGTAATGGAGCTCCATAGTGGTGGCCTTAGTGATTCTACAGCCCTGGGCAAAAATCCAGGTCTGCAGAATCATTGTTACTCCCCTGCCATGGCCCCTGCCGAGCCTACCTCCTGTAGGCTCCTACCTCACCAGGGTCCAAGTAAGGGATGGCCCTCGCCCTGTGTGAGATGGGCAGGAGCCACTGTCTGAGCTTTGGACAGGGCAGGCACAAGTGGCTTCCGCTTCTGAGCTGGCTGCCCAACCCCCAGATGCAGGAGGTGCAAGCAGCTACTGCTGCAGAGTCCGTTGCTGCCTTCCATTGGGGAATGATGGGAGTCAGTCTCCCCCACAGCATGGGGCCTGGGGTAGCTGCCCTGTTGCCCATTGGTTAAGACAATGAAACCTAGAGCCCACAAACTTGTTCTACTCTGCTTGTTTTACTGCAAATTCCCTTGAACATTCAGATGAGGCAGGACAGATGTATATACACAAACAAAATGAAGTAATTGGGGTGGGTCTTGGTAGTTCTCAGAAATCACTGGAGAAGAACATTTAACTTCTCTGGTATTACTGAGAAAAGCAAGGAAAGGAGGGGTAACCATGGTGCCTTACCTCACAAGTTTTCATGTCTTCAGCAAGCTTGAAGCCTTTCTTGCCATCACAATAACACGTGTAGCTTCCTGGAGAATTGATACACATTTGAGAACAAATGTTTTCGGCACATTCATCCACATCTGCAGAAAAAGGGGAAACATACAGTTTGACATGTAAACCTGCTTTTTGTTTTCAAAAGATACAATATTGCATCCTTGGGAGTAAAAAGGGTATCTTAGAAGACACGTAGCTGTAGTTTTGCTAACACAGAGCACGCACATATTTTTAAAGTTCAGATGAGTATTAGGCAGGTTTCTGGCAGCTGGCTTTGCAGATCTCACACTTTCTTAAAAGTGGATGCAGAAATTCTCCTACAATGACCTGTCCAGTCTGGAAGCCTATCAGCTACATATTCTGGATTTCACTTTTATATGAGCTGAAACAAGAGGTTTACTGTGTGCTTGGGTTGGTGGACCACCATACATAGATGGTGTGGTACCTTCATTTGATTTCATGGGCTGAAAATTACATAGGCCTGCTTTACAGACAATGTATGCTCCTGAGAATAATTAATTTTATCTCCAACAGTTACACTAAATAATAGTGTAAGAAATAAGAAAATAGATAAGACTAATTACCTAGGGGCTGGCTACAAACCTCACCCATGATTTTATTTATTTTTTTGCTATCAAGTCGCAGCTAATTGCCGTAGAGTTTTCATGGCAAGAGATGTTCAGAGGTGGTTTGCCACTGCATGTCTCTGCATAGCAATCTTGGTATTCCTTGGTGTTCCTCCATCCAAATACTAACCAGGGATGAGTCTGCCTAGCTTCTGATTATCTGATAAGATCAGGTTAGCCTGGGTTATCCAGGTCAGTGATTGCATATCTGAATAAAATAATTTACAATATTTTCCCCTCAACTTTGTATGTTCCACTCGTATAAATATGTAAGCTTTTGCTCTCCCCAGTGGATGTTTATGGGAGCTGGAAGCCAGATGACTCTGTGGGAAAGATGATCTGAATGAGCAAAAAATTCATAGAACTGAGCTGTGAAGCTTTAAGTCAGAGAACTGACTGTGTGAGAAAGCACAGAACTATCTGTCTGGGTCCTGAAACTATAATTGGCTATTACTATCCCTTACAGTTAAAAAAGGTACCATCTAGAATATGTTCTATACATTCAACCATGGTGCATATATCCACACTGTCTTGAATAAAGAAAACAAAATAAGATCAATACAATTGTATAGAAAAGTGTGTGTGTGCATGTGTGCACTGCCCACACCAAATTCTGAAACCCAGGGGGCTTGGAAAGCAATCACTCAGAGAGAAAATGTGGGCTGACCAGAGCAAAACACATTTTATCCCAACTGAGCAAAGCTGACTACATTCTCTGCTTTGTTGGCTAAGCACAATAAATAATTTAGAAGACCAAGGCTGTGTGAAAGACAGTATTAGTAACCTGCCGTCTATGTGAATAAACAGACTCTAGCTGTGCAAAAAGATCATACAGGCATCAACATAAAGCACAAATTTTACAATGCCTGTATCTAAAACACCAGTGTTGCAACAGAAAAAAAATATACTGAGCAGCGATTTCATGTCTGTATCTATGTCTGCCCTAACCTGAACAGCCCAGACTAGTCCAGTCTTGTCAGATCTTGGAAGTTAAGCAGGGTCAGTATTTGGATGGGAGACCATCAAGGAACACCAGGGTCACTATGCAGAGGCAGGTAATGGCAAACCATCTCTGAACATCTCTTGCCTTGAAAATACTATGGGGTCACTGCAAGTTGGCTGCAACTTGACAGCAAAAAAATGAATAATGAATATCTACAATGCCAAGACCACGGCCACACAACTTGGAAAATCTACAGCAACTAATGAACTCCGGCTGTGAAAGCCTTTGACAACATAATGAATATCTACATAGTCAGCATTGTGCAGTGCTTAGATTGTCAGACTAGGATCTGTGAGACCTAGGTATGCCATGGAAGTTTGCCGCATACTCTTGGGCCAGTCACACACTCTTACAGAGTTGTTGTGAGAATAAAAAGGAAAAGAGCAGAAAGATGTAAATCACTTTGTGTCCCCATTGGGGAGACAGGTGGGGAAGTAAATTATCTATATAACGATGTTGTAGAGATTGCGTACTAACCTAGGCATTTATTTTTCTTCTATAACTATGAAGACCGGTGTTTTCCCCAACAAATTGAGTATCTATCCAGAGGTATAAGTAACACTTTCGCAATAACATCAAAAGATTTGTTTCCTAACTCACTACGTCTCCATAGGAGGATAAACTGCTGAAGAAAACAATTTAATAAAATGGTGCAAGGTACCCAGAATTTAACTATATTGGTAATGGGTTGCTCCACTTTACACTTAGGCATCAATTCTGCAAAAATAAAAATAAAAATACAGAAAACATGTAAGATATGGATAATGTCCTCCCAACACTAAATATTCATATGTGTGCATCTGGAAACACATGAGTATATGAATGCATTTTAGACTGATCAGACCATTGGTTTACTAGGCTCAGTACTGCCCACTCTGCCTGGTGGCAGCTCTTCAACATTTTAGGCAGAAGTCCCCTATGTCAACTCCCTCAGTCTTGCAACTATAGGTGCTAAGGACTGAATCCAGGACCATCTTCACACACAACCATTCTCAAGAAATTAGGCATCTACCCTGGACTTGGTACTTGAACTTTATGCTACTTCATCCACATTGTCTGTGTTTGCTGTAGGAAACACTAGTGTAACACACTCGTGTGCCAGCCACACATGGTATGGTGTTGCCCTGACAATACCAGACTAGCAAAACATGACAACAAATTTAGATGTAAGTTTGTATGGCAACCACTCTGGTGTAATGGTTACAATCTTGCTTCTAGATACAGAAAAGCCAACTCTGCTCAGTTATAACTCTAAGGCCAACTGAGGCAAGTCAATCATACCAAACATCAGAAGCTGTTGCAAAGACAGCATGCTGTAAAGAGAAGGCGGGGAGACAATGTTTAAAAAATGGTAGTGGCTGCTTGTTTGTGAAGCCAGGGTGGAAAAAAGAAATTACTAACCACATGGCAAACATACTACATGATCACTCTAAACATGATCAAAAAAATTACATTCCCCTCCCCACAACAGACACCCTGTGAGGTAGGTGGGGCTGACAAAGTTCTTTCGATAACTGCTTGTGAGAGAACAGCTCTGAAATAACTTGTAACTGACCCAAGGTCACACCAGTAGCAGCATGTGAAGGAGTGGGGAATCAAACCTGGTTCTCTCAGATAAAGTCTGCACTCCTAACCACTACACCAAACTGTATTGAGGTACAATAATGACAGTGAGCACTCCAAGACACTCAAAATTCTGCTTTAAAAAATCAAATAAAATTAGGAACTACCTTCACATTTCTTTGTAGTTGAATTGTAGGCATAGCCTTCTGCACATTCACATTCGTACTTCCCAGGAGTATTCTTGCATTGTGCTGTCCCACAAATGTTCTGATTTAACATGCATTCATTCCTGTCTGTACAAACAGAACATGCATTCATTTCCAACATAAAGGAATGGATACTTTTTCATGTCTGAGGCACTTGCTTCCTGCGACATACCTCAAAGGTGGAATTGAGCTGAAGAAACAATCAGAAATTTGGGAGGCATCAGCTACTGCCCAATGAAATGTGCTCATATGAACATTAAACTCTAGGTTCACATGAAAATAAAAAAACAAAGAAGTACTGTGCCACTTTTTGAAAACAAAAAGAAACAATACATTAGTGGCTCCTTAAAGACAAACAATTTAATTCTAGCATAGACATCCATGGACCCCACTATCCATTTCATAAGTTTAGTCCTCACTCTGCAGATATATAACAGCAAAAATAACACTGAAGATGCTACTTAAAAAAAAAGTTATAGTCATGTGAACAAAGAGTTTGCAAAGGGGCAATGATCTCATTCTGGTTGTCAGAGTTTGAAGTGATATATTCCCATTGGTACCACAAAATATCTATTTCCTTTGAGTTAAGCATTATCATCATAGTGTACAGCACAATCCTAAACAGAGTTATAACCTTCCTATTGGCTTCAATCTACTTAGAAGGGCATAACTTTGCTTAAGACTGCATTGGCAGAGCTTTTGAATTCAATGAAATGCTCCCAACCCCAGTAGATACCATCTGACAAAAGAATGGGCTACAAGGCTAACAGATTCTTTGGCTAAGTAGCTAAGTATGTATGTGCTAGATTACTAGTTCTCCCTTTCAGTGTTGTTGATGTCAGAAACGCAGTTCCACGGAAGATTTCGATCAGGCATATCGAAACTTGCCTGTTACTGGTCTTGGTACTTGTGACCACAAACAAATGTTGTGATTGACCTTGTTTACCAGAGATGATCCATATGCCAAATCCATGTGACCCATGCCTGGTAAACTGCAGTCCCTCTTTTGTCCATTTGGAGATATTTTATGTTGAAATGTGTGAGTTGCTAGAGTTGTCATGGTTCTATGCAACTCCCTTTCCAAGGTCTCTAGAAGTTAAATTGCCCAGTGGGTAGATAGCAGCCTAAGCATATAAACAAACACATTAAGATTCCATGTATAATACAGCCTGCCATTTCACATATAGGTAAGGTTAACTGTGAACTGTTTATTGGACAGTTATTTTTTTTTCTGGAGTATTTTAAATAGCTATGAGACTACCTATTCCAGAACACGTATGAACAGAACATTCAGCGATGTGTGAATAGGGATCATGGGAGAATAGGGATCGTCAATAAGAGTGTCCTTACCCCTGCAGTTCAGTTTATTTGGAAGCATAAAGTAACCATCTTCACAGGAACAGCGATAGCTCCCAGGAAAATTAATACAAATTTGACTGCACCCTCCATTTCTATTTACTGGATCCTCACATTCATTTATATCTAAAAACAAAACAAAACAAAAGCATTACCTTGGACAGGTCCTTTGCTGACTACCCTACTGTTTAGTATGGAGTGATATTTAAAACCCATTCATTTGTGCTTTCTGTCATATGTATTTTAAAATGTCCCGGTAGCCGCCACTGGTTCCATTCCAAACTATACCTTCTTCACACTTCTGCCCATGCCATCCTGGCTTACAGAGGCAGGTAAACGTGGCTTGGCCATCTCTGCATTCTTTATAACCATCTTCATTGCATGGTAGAGGAATACATTGATCTGAAATTGCTGCAGAGGAAGAAAAAAGACACCAGTCTTTTGATTAGTCTTCTTCTAATCTTGTTTGTCCCTTCTGTTCCTAAAGCAATATTCAGAACAACAGAAAAGGCTTGCTATATAAGAACAATATTTTAAAAGTCAATGCAGCCCTCCCAATTCACTTTTAATGCTTGTGGGGACTTTTAGTGAGGATCATGCCTACAGAGGACATAGGCATTGGTGTTACTAATGGCAACTTCCCCATTGCTGATAAATAAATGCACCATTCTTCATTTGCAAGCACTATAGGTAAGAAAAAA
Source organism: Gekko gecko (assembly GCA_029375565.1). NCBI lineage: Eukaryota > Metazoa > Chordata > Lepidosauria > Squamata > Gekkonidae > Gekko > Gekko gecko. The sequence goes on from JAPDNY010000004.1 coordinate 60,748,094, forward strand.
TAGAATAAAAACTAAGATGCATTTAGATTTTATTTAACAGATAACTTTATTTAAATATTTCTATCCCACCTTTCCCTGCAAGGAGACTCGAGGTAGCTTACAAGAACAGGACTTCACAAACCTTTCTTTCTATTGTCCTTGCTCTTTGAAAAGAAAAACCTGACAATTGATAGAACAGAGTGTGACTGGCCTCTAGATCCACCAATTCATGAGCATGTAAGGCTGCTTTGTACAGAGTCAGACGACTACCATAGTATTTTCTGCTCTAGTTGCCCCAGTTCTCAGGGAGAGAGAGACATTTACCAAACCTGGGTCCCAGTCACACATGCCGGAAAATGCGGGGGGGGGGGGAGGTGTGGCTATTTGCGCTGTCACATTTTGACCCGCTATTATGCGGTCAGATGCAACAGCAGCACACCGGAGTTTTGTCCATCGGCGTGTGCTTCCAGCACGCTTCAACGAGGACAGCCGGAGGGAATAGGTGCATGCCAGCGCGATCACACGGACTGAGTCCGTCTGCGGCCCGTGGCAAACCATTTGCTAGTGGAGTTTGGCAGGTACTTTTTAACTGCACATCTGTGGCCGGATGCCATGGGTTGGCCATGGGGGCGCTACGCTTGCCAGATGTGTCTGTGTGATCGCACCCCCAAACTCCACCCGGCATTCGCGGCTCTCCCGCCACAAAATCTGCGTGTAATCGGAGCCCTGGTATCTTTTCTCAAACCAGGGATTGAATCTGAGATCTTGCATATGCTAAACATACTCTTGGCCACTGAACAAAGTTTGAGTCCAGTGGCACCTTTAAGACTAACAAAGTTTAATTCTGGGTATTAGCATTTGTATGCTGAAGAACTGCATGCACACAAAAGCTTATACTCAGAACTAAACTTCGTTGGTCTTATAAGTGCCACTGGTCTCAAACATTGTTCTGTTGCTTCAGACCAACATGGCTACCCACCCGAATCTATCTTTGCCACTGATTTATGGCCAGGTGGTATCAGATGGTTCAGTTCCTCTCGCCACTTAATGAGCCCTTATGAGAGAATGTTAACTTGCTGTAGTGTTGCTTAGGCATGAACTACTTACAGCAGGGCAGGAGACTGTGATTTTCCAGGTAATCTGCTGTTGCTACAAGCCAATTCTCATCTGCTTAGCATGAGCCACTGCAGAATTCTAAAGACTGGATTGCCAAGATATTCAGTCACGACTACAACACTTTTTTCTGCTTGTAATATCATCAGTGTTTCTCCAGTGGGTAATCTATGACAACTACTTTATGACATCTACTTGTATGAGGAATAAAATTAACATCAAGTACAGCAGCATTCCTCACTGGAGACCATTCAGCGAGATAATATGCTCACACACAGCCCTGCTACCCCCCAAGAGGCTCTAATGAGAGTAAGAAAGAGAGGGAAGGGATGAATAAAAACACACTTTAATTTGTGACTGCAGGCATGCTAGCGCAGCAGTCTGGAAACCGTGTTCCATCTCTGATTGCATGAGGGAGAATTATCAATGGTTCCTTTTTGCCCTCCTGTGTTCTCAAGGACAAAAACAGGAACAGATGCTTAAGGATAAGCATGTATCTTCCACCTGGGATTGGTTTCCGAACACCTGACAATTTTGTTACAGGAGCAACATGAAGAGGTACTTCCAGTTAAGGAAGAGGGAATGCTTTGCATACCTTATTTCTTACTAATGTCTTACACCACACATTTTGGATGTAAGCTGATCAGACAGACTGAATGAAGGACAAACTAGCTATTCTGCAGCTTTTAGGACTTAATGAATTAAGATTTTTTTAAAAAAAACCAGAAATCTCTACGATTGGGCAGGATGGAAAATGGTGGAGCCTAACATACTACTTCATTTCACTGCAGACCTTCTTGGGGCTACAACCCCTACAACAGCAAAGAAGTATTACACAGGTTCATAACGTTGATTGTAGAAAGAACCATTAGTCAAGATAATCAGCCATGTGCCATGCCAAAACAGGTAATTTACATGGCTGACAGAAAGGAGATATAGCTATCGTTCAGATATGACAGTGGACTGATGAATTGTGCTTTTTTTCCAAAACATATAAGGATATTCCAGTGTTCTTGCAAGACTTTTTTTTCTTTATGATTGAAAGTGGATACGAAATGCAAACAAGAGATAAAGGGGTTAGATGATAACTTCTGTATTTGGGATTGCATTGATGAGAGAAGAAATGCACAAACAAATATAAAATTTTATTGATGGACTCTCTTAATTAAAAAAGGACCAGGAATCAATATCGTCTCTGTTTAAGATAAAGCAAACTGCAGTGAAATTGAAACAGCTGGAGGGCTGGAGAATTGTCTCCACCGTGAAAGCTATTTGAAGTGCCAGTGAACACAGCGGATCCAGTTAGAAGCACAGTCTACTGCTTTGCTCTGCTTAAATAAGTGGAATAAATATGCTGTGTCAAATGTCTCTTTGGAGAAGTGGCTAATAAACAATATAAATACTAGATGGGGGGCTGTTGAACATTCAGTTTCAACCAAACAATTTACTTCACAAGCCTACAATCGTCTTTTTAAAACAACAAAATATGACAACTGAGTACAATATACAGACAACAAAATGATGCATATATATATTAATATCCAAATAGTATCCTAAATTCAACTAGTTAATAATAGTAACAAATAGGTACATGTACAGTAGAGACAATAATTCAGAAATTAACTAAAAATCTAAACCAAATCCCTTCTTACTTGAGTTAATTTAAGATGACTAAACCTATTCCTAAAAGTGGGGGGAGGGGGGAGAGACTGGGATAATTTCCAGTCTTCTTTAATGATACTGTAGTTCCAGATGAACAATCTGCTCTTCTCAGCTACACAAAATGAAGGAAAGGAAATAGGGGGGAAAGGTATGGCACAGTAGTGCATATCTAGCTATACAAGTGACTTCATAGACAGGGTCTTCCTGCAGTTTGGGTCCTGGGGGCCAGAGGATTCTTTGGAACGGCACTGGGGCAAAGTCTGGGGTCTGCAGTCCAATAGGAACAATGGCATAAATTCCTGTCTGCTCTTCCAAAGACTTAAGTGTCATTAAGTCTTTGGAGCTGTGTGGATGGATCCATACCTGTGATTCAGTATGTAATCAAAATTTTCCAAGCAGGAGAGTTAGAAGATGTTCCTGCTGAAGTGGTTCACTTTCAAAAGCATTTTTGTGCAGAGTTTCTTCTCAAGTAGCTTGGGGAGTTGCTTTGTTGATTACATAAGTAGTCATTTTTATTTGTTTTTGATATTTCCTTCCCTCTTCTCGGACTGTACTTACTTGCACAGGGACTAATGTTTGCTTGACACATTGGAACAGAAGCAAAGCCTATGTTCCTCTCCTTTCTCTGATGGGCACCGAGCCTGCAGGAGCAAAATGCTGCTGTAGGAAAGCAATAGATGGAAACGGGGGGGGGGGAGCTCTGTTCCATCCCCCTCCTCCGCCCATGATAAGCAGAATATCTGGAGAGGAGCTGAACCAAAGTTTTTGCCTGCATATTCTGAAAGGAAGTCAGCTGTTGTAGAGCAGACTGTGGGAAAAATACATCAAATGGTTTTGTCTTCTTAGTGGAAGATCAGGCCAAACCAGTTACAACTGAAGAAAACTATGGCTGAGAATCTGAGACCTCCCTCTACATGGGAGATCAGTAAGGATCAAATATTGAAGATATCTCAACATTTTTACCTTCCTGTAAAAGTGGCTTCTGCCATTCCCCAGACAAAAATTGTGCCCCCTCTAGCAGCTATCAGCTCCAGCAAGGAAAGAACATGAAAGCTCCCATTCATATGTAAAACAAAACAGTAACAGAACAGGCTGGGGGAATCTCTTTTTAAGCAAAACTAGAAACTGTAAGCTATGAAAGTTAAACTATGCCACCTCCTTGAGTAATTCTATCAATCTATTACTTTCAGAATTTTTCTCTCAGTCCATTTAACTGAGAGAGACTTCAAACTCCAGGATACAGGGTATCTCCCTATATTATAAAAGCCAAATGGTGGTGGCACTCTCCAGAACATTCCACACGCTCCAGAATTGGTTGGCGCTCTGGTGTGCCACTCACAGGACATCTGTCTCCACTGGCTGCGTTGCTGCCTCCCTTGGCATGGTCCCGCCCCCAGAGGCAGCACCCGGCATCTTGGCCTCATTCTCCTTAGAGAAGTTGGATGGGATACATAGTCCAGCAGCCGGGGACCTGAGCCTGATCGTGCTGCCGCCCTCGCCCCAGCACAGGTAGCGAGCCAGTCGACGTATGACCGGCTGAAGAACAGAACAGCCGCTCCAGCCGTGGGGGGGGGGGTGCCACCAGATCCTGCCGCCATCCTCGCCCGAGCCCAGCCAGAGGTGGACAGCCAGCCTACACCCGGCCAATGGACGCACTGGCCACTCCAGCGCGTGAGAGCAGCCCTCGGGCTGAGCCTGGTTCTGCGGCCACCACCGCAGCCATCCGAGTATGGCTACTGCCAGCTGGCAGCGTGCACTGTCTTCCACTCACTGTGCTTGGGACGATGCAAGGCGTGGACAGGCCCGCCTCACCTCAGCCTGCTGCCTCCAGCCCTGCCTCAAACTGCCCTGGCCTCCGCCCCCACCTTCTTCCTTGCAAGACTCCGGACGCCAGCTCTCCCACAGCTGCCCGATCCAGTGAGGAACCCAAAGCACCATGCTCTCCCTTCCTCTGACCTCCTCTCTGCCGCCGCCACCACACAGCCAACAAGCCACATCGCTGGCTGCCCTCTGAGGGTGCTCGACGGGCTCTGGGGAGCCCGGCCCAGCTGCCTCACAAGTCGCGCCAGAGGCCTGTGTGAGAGGCTGGAAGATGGCACCAGTGGCGCCTCACCTCACCCCCTCACCACTACAGATGCGCTGTTGCACCAACCCCCTCCTGCTCAGGAACCGGGACGCAGGCAGTGCCTGGACACTCCTCTACCCAGCGGGGGGCCAGGACGTCGCTGCCCCTTCTTTGGGGGAGGTAGGCATGCAGAAGGGCTGCACGAGCTACCGCCTGCCCCCAGCTTCCAAGAGGAATGGCCCTGCGTCCAGCACTGGCCTGCCCAGGGCACTCAGACAGTGCTTTGTCGGGGGGGGGGCCTGATGCAGCTTGCCACACTTTCCCATGCCCTCTTACTAGAGCCCGTTGCCTTTCATTGTGCAATGGGACTGATTCCTAGTAAAGCATAAGAGGCGGCAGGATCCCACTCCCTTTACCCCACCTGCACTATTTTTGTTTTAAAACAGGCACACACATGCATGCACGTGTGCACACACAAACACACACACACACAGATCCTAGTAAAAGGAAGAAAAACTCACTTCCTCAGAGCACCCACTCTATAAGTGGGAACTGGATATCTTCTGTGACAGCATGCAGTGGCAGATTAACCATTAAGCAGACTAAGCATGTGCTTAGGGCACCAGGGCAAAGGGGGCACCACAAAGTTGGGAAAAGGGTGAAAAAATGTAGAAAAATGCCTTTCAGGTCATGACTATTGGAACTTTGATACATTTAACTTGTGAAATATTAAAATAGATGTTGTATTGCATTTTTGTAGAACTTTATGTAGCGAAAGCTTGGCTTAGTTTGTACAGTATATTTGTGTTATATGAATACATTTTTGTATTGCTGCAACCTGCATTGTATATCTGGTCAGACAGGTCAACAACTAAAATGGACTGGGTCAGTGTGGAAAGGAGGGGGCACCAAGATTGGTCAGTGCTTAGGGCACCAGTGAGCCTTAATCCGCCCCTGACAGCATGATATCCTTCCTGTGCTGCCTCAGCAGAGAAGACAACTACCAAGACCGACCCAGGTTAAGGAGGTTTGAGATTGAAGCAACTGTACTGGAGTCCACAGAGACACTGTCCAGACTTACTAATCACTCAGTAGCATGCCAATAAAAGTGCCTCTACACATACCAGATGTCCCTGCGTCCTCCCCACATACAAAATAGAATAGAATCCATGAAGGAAGGAGCCCCTAGATCTAGAAAAGCTAACTCTGTAGAAAACAAGAACATGGGGTTAACCTCCACACCCCAATCTTAGCATCCAGAACAAGAAGGCAACAGTGAGCAGGAATGGAAAGAAGCAGTGAGTAGTAGTGGGGGGCGGGGGGGGGAGGCACAAATGAGATTCTTCCTCCCAGTCCTTGCACTTCTTCATGGGTATATGATTAAAAAGCTTACCCTTCACACAAGACCTTAGGTCCACTGGAACATCTGAAGAAGTCACTGGAATTGTCCTGAAAAGTCCTGCTCGGTGAGAGGCCAGGCAGTCTGTCAAAGTATAAAGAAGCTTACAAACATTGACAGTGCAAACTGTTAAAATGCAAAGAGCTTAATTACTCCCTGGATTATAACTTTAGACTGCAGGCAGAGAAGTTTTTGAAGGCAAATAGGATGAAAGTGAGAAGGCTTCTCCCTATCATGTCAGCTTTCTGTGAACAGGGAAATTTTGTTCATGTGGGAGCAATGGAAAGTGCAATTCCTCGTGCAGTTTAAATTAGAAGGAGCTGAATCCCAGAAGTACGAGTCAAATGATTCCACCCCCCCCTCCCGTTATACAGATCACTCCTAAAGCAGGTTCTGAAGGGACAGAATATTTTAAAGCTTATAACTAGTTGTGGGACTAAAAGAAACTAAAAGTCATACCACCTTCAGAGCAAATTCCCTTGAATTCTACATGTCTATAGTAGCTGGTGATAAAAGGAGTTCATGTATGTTATTAGAGTTCATTTAATTTTATACTCTAAGCTTCATGATAAATGCATTTTTGTACTGTCTTTATCGTTCTTGAGAGCTCAACCCTGTGAAAAAATATGCCAACGCCAAAAATAATTAGCCCATACATTTTTCTTTGATGACATACTTGACCATGAAATTGAGATTTGGTCTCCTCTGGATAGGTTGCACTCCCCCTAAGAATTCTAGTCTCCAGTTGCAGATTCTATTAGAGCTGATGGATGCCAAGTATTATCTATGGTGTTATCTATGGTATGAAGCACCTTCAAGTAATCTGGGCTATGGATGCCAACGAGCCTCGAGAATAGAGGTTTAATGTATGGAATCTTCTCATGGCATGGAGGTTATGGCATCACCTAGTAAATAATATCCTCTTTAAGCCTTATTAAAGAGAAAGGACATTTTTTACTCCAGGCTATTGGCTACAGTCCTTCCTAGAAAAACCATGATATTTGACCATAACATCCATGTTCTGGTAATAGCCAGATTGCTAGATGTGGGGGATAAATATGAAAATTTCAACTTGTGAAGACTGAAGCTATGCATGTAGCAGATCCCATGAAATTTAGTAGGACTTAATTCCAGTCATTCCTGGAATTGTTGTGAGAGATGATAACAGATAGCCTCCCAGTATGTCTTTAAATTAGGCACAAAACTGCTATGCCCACTGGGAAAACTTGATGCAGCCCCCCCCACGCGCTCTCTCTCTCACACACACATAAACTGTGAAAGCTGCTTCTTTGTGGAGCTATCCCAAATGGGACAGCAGCCAGGACAGCCAAGCCAGGAACACTTGGAGGACACTTTAAGAACTCTAGGCTGGAGGAGAAAACAAACACCTGCAGCAATTTCTATCATCTGTTGCTGAGGTTGCTTAACAACGTCATGGAGAGAGCGGTACCAACTCAGTTTGTTAGGACCCCTAGAAAGGAAGTAGCCCAGGCAGCTGAAGGATTATCTGAGTGCTGGATGGTGGACTTTTGTCAGTTTTGTATCTGTTCAGTGAGACAATATTTAACTCTTCCTCCATACATTTTGCACCAATAATCACCACTCCCAAAATGCTTTTACCTGCGCTGGCAAAATTTATGGTTAGCCTTATATTTTCTCCACTAGGATAAAAACAGCTGGGGAGTATTAATTTTCAGCAGTGAAATGGCATAAAGAGAAGTCATTCAGTATCAAGAATTAAACAGCCCAGCTTCCCTGCAAACAGTATCCACGTTTACACTGCAGCACCCACAACTGTGTTGTTAAAAAAGCAGTAAAATGATCAAGAAACAGCATATACTGGTTCTGTCCTTAGGAAACATGATGCGGACAGAAGGAGTTTAAATGCTCTCCCAAGGGGTCTGCAATGGGCAAAATTAACAACTGCCCGTACATGTCTATTCTCCGTTGCAGCCCCCACCTTATGGAATGGCCTGCTTGATGAGGTCAGAAAGCCTCAAGAGGGCTTTTTCTACATAGGAAATAGGGTTGAACTGTAAAAAAACAGCTCAGTAAGATATCTGAGTAAAGAGTTAGGGACTGTTGTCTATACTATGGTACATAGTTTGTATTGTCTGTTATTATAAGTAGGATCCTATCATCTAATTTTTGCATCATTTAACACGTCATATTAATATCCGTGTTTTGCTTCAATTCTGTTTATATTTCTGGCTGGTTCCATATTCCTACAATCTAAATCCTATTGTCTATCCATGTCCCACACTGCTGATTGTATTAACTTATTCTGTGTAACATGTCTTGAGTCCCAGTGAGAAACATGGACTATATATAATGTATATAAAATAAAATAAAAAATAACTGAGAATCTTTTCCCCTGCTTCAATTTCCTTCTAAAAATCATTTAGTGATTAAATTAACAAAACTGATAATATGGAAATAGAGAAAAAAATAAACGTGATTTTATGTTTTTGTTTTTTTACTAAACTTACCTAAGTATCTGGGATAGAAATATTCCTGTTGTTTTTTTTTAAAAAAGAGGGAAAAATCCAGTTAGAATGTTAAAATAACAAGAGACATTGTTTAATTGTTTGCATTGCTTTGAAAGATAATTTGCATTTACTAGTGCTATAACTTTAATACATCATTGAAAATAATTTTATTTATTTTTACTGTTTGCTGCTTATTTGATAATAACTAGATGTTTAACAGAATGCTATTTTCTGATGTAACGCACAAAGCATATACTGTATGAAATGCAGGGGACCTAACAGCCTCAGTTTGCAAATATTTCTCTGGAAAGGAAAACAAAAAGGAAGCAAAGATGATGTTTTCCAGTTATGGTGCTAACTGCCTATAATTAAACTTTCAGATGCTTATGTTCAGATGACACCATTCAAAGTAAATGCTGCTCAAAATTATCCATCATAATGGTATTCCATGATCATATTCCACTATGGATTTGATGCTGAGCAAAATTACTACTGACTGAAAAGGGTTTCCAACAGCAGAGTGGGAGTTCTCCACTTCCTCTGTTCTGCTGTAGCCCCAAATGCACCCCCTCCACCCAGTGCTGCTTCTGAGGAACAGGAGACCCCAGAACAGCATAAAGGTGAAATTGGAGAAAGGGAATGAATGAGTCAGTGAAAATCACTATCCCCTCTGTCAACAGAAACTTCCCCTGGATGTAACTCTTGTGGCAACATCACATTTATAGTTGCCACCCTGCGTCAGCTTTGGAGGGAGGAGTGTTCTCAGTTTACATGGAACAACCAAAAGGTGAGGGGCTGTGTACAAGAACCCTCATGTTGCATACTGTGCCTCTTCCACATTCAGGGAGCTCCTTTTGTTTCCTGAGGGCTCCCAAATTCTAGAGCCACCACTGTTGCCAATGCTGCTGTCACTGCCAGAGATATGATGATAGGCCACAGACAATTCAGTGACACACAAGGAAAGCATCACAAAAATGCTGACCTCTTCTGTTTGAATTACCACTACCAAGAGGAAATTTCAGGCAACACTCACAAAGGAATTGTAATATCTAAACTAGAATATCTAAACTATGGCTAACAAACCTGGAATTTAAACCCTTTATGTGGAAAGACCTATTGATTTCAATATGTATTTGCATATAATGAAACTGAAATGCCAGTTTGCATGTATTAATGGAAAGCAATTGTACATTGCATGTTTTAGTTTTACTTAAAGTTATCCAATGGAGACCAGTATAGTATTAGACTAGGAGATATAGTATTAGACTAACAGGTGAGAGACCCAGGTTCAGTCCCCACAGTTCCATGTGAGTTTGCTAGAGGACCTTGCATCTGTCACTTTCTATCACCCTAACCTATGTCACGGAGTCACTGTGGGGATAAAGGAGATGGGAAGAATTATGTTGCTCTGGATTTCCATGGGGACATACTTAAGGCATACACTGATTTTTCAGTGCTCCGTGCACATCACACATTTTCTCTCTCCAATTCTGACAACACCCTTGTTAAGCAGAACATCATTATTACACCTCTATTAAAGCCTTGCAAAGTGTGACTAAAAGGTATGTGATCAGTAGCCCTGCTGAAGCTAAGCAGGTGTGAGTCTGCAGTGCCCAGAAAGACCCTGGGAACCCCACATAAACTACCTTACATTTCAGGAAGCAAGAATGGCAGGATATAAACATAAATAAGGAAATGACAGCTTCCCTGAAGACTTTCAATTGATTTCAAGGCTGAGATGCTATTTGAACTAGGGACTTATTTAGATTACATCTTGTGCTCTTTACTATTACCTTATTTTATTACACCAATAACCTTTTACTGAAAATGGTCTGAAGGTACACCACAAAGTTCTGCCTCTGAAAGCTATGCACGCTGAACCTTAGAGACCACTGCCTAAGGAACCATACACAAGGAATATAAAGCTCCCATGGACTTCACTGCCAGCCACCCTATCTCTGTGCCCTCCTAGTAATTTGCAGTATTTTCCCAGCCTTGAAATAACCTTCTGGTATTTGTTGTCAAAGGCTTTCACAGCCAGAGTTCATTAGTTGCTGTAGATTTTCTGGGTTGTGTGGCCATGGTCTTGCCACTGTAGGACCTGATGAAACATTGTAGCTCCTGATGAAACATCAGGTCCTATGATGCCAAGACCACGGCCACACAACCCTGAAAATCTACAGCAACTTCTGGTATTTGTTTGGGAAATTACGATTATATAAATATACATGCATATTGATGTATCTTGAACACTCCAAGTGGATATACAAACATCTGTTCTGCCAACATTAGGTCCCTCCTTAGTAACCGGTCAATATATATTAGTTTATTAACACAAGAGCTCTTACAGTTTCAGGGTTATTTTCAAAAACTTCTCTGGCTTCTTCCTTATTGCACAATTCTTCAATGCACTCCCGCTCCAGATTTCCCTTCTTACTTTCTTCCATAAAGGAATTTGACCGACGTTTTCGGACCAGGAACTCTGAGGCATGATGCTGTGATAAAACTTGATAAAAGCAAACATCTGGCATTGAACCCACTGTTTTACAATCAAGCAATTATGTAGAGTCAAGATTTACAGTCAAGATTCTGAGAAACATGAGAGATTGATTTGTATAAAGACTAGGAATCAACAGCCAGGATTTTTTAAATTAAATACCCCCCCAAAAAAAACCACCACCACCACCACAGCTGGAATCCTTAAGAATGATCCTATGAAGACTGGAACTCTTCCTTACAAAGCAGTTCTTCACAAACAGCCACTTTCTGGCCCAGTCAGTTTCACAAAAAACAGAGTAAACTGGCCATCTGTCCCACTTGGAAGTGAAATCAACCAGATCACGATGCTTGCCAGGAGGTGCTACAGGAGAAAGACTCCATCCTTGGAAGTTATTTGTGCTCTTTTGATAAGACCTGCTGGTAGCAAGCAACCAGCTGATTCAGACACTAGGCTAGCACACTTAAGCTGTGATACAGAGACAGATGAAATAAATTAAATAATACAAGTAAACACCCCAGACAGCAATTGAATGTAGCTTGCTGATGGCATTGTGCATTTGTGAGGGAAGGTCCACCTGGGAAAATAAGCCCCTGCCCCCCAGAAAATAAACCCTGCAGAAAAGCCCCATTATTATTCAAGGTGGTGAACAGCAGCAATGCTATCTTTCTGCTGCAAGTTTATCTCAGTACAGGAATGCCATACCATTGCCACTGAGAAGTCACTTGCAGAATTATACTGCAAAATAAGGAAAGACTCCAAGATTGATTGCACCATCCTACTGCTTCTGCAAGTTCTGGCAAGCAACTAAAGATAACCCAAGACAGCAGAAACAGACTAATTAAGTTCTTAGCCTCATTTGACTTTCTAAGGTTTTTTTTAACTAGTCATGCTACTTTAAGATTATATTTTAGGTGCTTACTCTTAGAGTTTGCTGTCGACTGCTGCTTGAGGTTAAATTTAACTTTAAATGTATTACTGCAGTGTTACTTTTCATCCTGCTGTGCTCCTTTTGCTTTATTTTTTTTTTGCTACATTGACAATTTTATTGGTTTATTGATTTACACAGCTAGCCACCTTGAGGGCAAATTCTATTCTCTGGAAAAGGAGAATATCATCATCCTTAAATAAATAAATGATACACACAGCTTATCAACATTTTAGGTCAATTTTTTAAATTCAAGCAACAGAACATCCCCCCACTTAAAATAACTCCTCAGTACCACACTGAAGGTTGCAAATCAAATGAGTTTTTGACCCTTTCCAATCAAACACAGAAAAGATAACAGCCTTCACCACCTTTCTCAAGTCAACAGGGGACTTTCTATTGACTGCAACACAGCTCAAGAAAAATAGAGCAAGTAAAGAGTAGCCTTTTATCAACCCAAAGTTCAAAGTACTAGTACAGATGTTTCAGGGTCGCGCGAAGGTCACTATACATCAAGCTACTCTTTTCCTGTGCTACAGACATGGGACTGAGTTGTACATCTTAACTTTAGGTTAACATGTTATGATTTACAGTAATTAATTTAAACCCTACTCTTCCCAAAATTACATGGAATTTTAATACTCCATGGTAATCACAATTTGTACAGCTTATAAATCAATTAACTTTTTGCCATATGACATCATAATTCTTTTTTTAATTATTTTTAGCTGTGAACACCTTCGTCTCAAGAATCCTGTATAAGTGGATCGCTCATGCAGCATTTTGAATATCAACTGCTGTATTTTACAACATTTTTAATGCCATTCAGCACGTATTGAGATTATCACTCTATTTGTTGAAATATTTTGGCCAACAAAGATCATAAGAATCTGATTTTTTCTTTAAGACTAGAAGTAACTTTAAGTGACAAATAAACAAGAATGGAAGACATAGCTCATCAATGTACTCAAAACTTCTTTGTGAAGCAGAACAGACCTCTTTTTTACTGCTGAAACTGGCCCCCACAGAAGAAGTCAAAATAGACTGAGTGGGTTTGTTTTTGGGCAACCACAAAGAGCAACAACAGAATAATGCTTTTAGAGGTTCAATATCAGAACAAAATATACTAATTTAAGTGCTTATGTAATGCATCCACAGAGTGGGCCTTAGAGCTGTCAAATTCAGATCCTGAGAGTACTCCTTTGTCTTCAAAAACTGCAAGAAATGACTTGCTGGAATTTTTCCATCACACTGCTTGCAGTGATAGGAAAATCTGCATGAGGTACTAGCATCTTTTCTTCCAGGCTGAATCCACCCATTGTTGGATAGTGTATTATTGATGCACTACAGCATAATTCACAACTGAATTGTCTTTCTACATGTGAGTTGTGCACTGTGGAAGTAGTTTCTAACTTACAGTGAACCTGTAAATTAATGAGCTCCAAAAAGTCCTATTATCAACAGCCTTGCTTAGATCTTGCAAACTGAAGGTTGTGGCTTTCTTTGCGGAGTCAGTCCATCTCATGCTGGTTCTTCCTCTTTTCTTCCTGCCTCCAATTTTTCCTAGCATTATTGTTTTTTTTTCCAGCAAGTCTTGTCTTTTCATGATGTGATCAAAGTACAATAGTCTCAATTTGGTCATTTTAGCTTCAGACTTGATTTGATATAGAACCCACTTAGTCTTTTTGACCAGCCATGGCATATGTAAAATTCTCCTTTAACACATTTCAAATGCATAAATTTGCTTCTTTTCAGCATTCTTCATTATCCAGCTTCCACATCAATACACAGTCATGGGAAATACAATAGTATCTTGGTCTTCAGTGACACATCCTCACATTTAAGGATCTTTTCTAGTTCCTTTATGGTTGCCCTTCCAAGTCTCAATCACCTTCTGATTTCTTGGTTGCAGTCTCCCTTTTGGTTGATTATTGAGCCAAGGAATAGAAAATCTAACTTTTGCAATTTCTTCATTATTAACTGTAAACTTGTGTAATTCCTCAGTAGTCATCACTTTTATTTTCATGATTCTCAGCTGTAATCCTGTTCAGAAGTTTTCTCCTTTAACCTTCACCAGAAGTTGTTCCAAGACTTTACTATTTTCTGCCAGTAATGTGGTGTTATCTTCATATCTCAAATTGTTCATGTTCTTTCCATCAATTTTTACTCCTTCAACTAAATCTAATTCAGCTTTCCTTATTATGTGTTCTGCATACCTTATGATAAGTTCTGAATATAGACTGACATGTCCACACAGGAAAATCCAATTGCATGTAATAGTCACAGCACAAAATAATGCAATATTAGTGGAATATAGAAGAATGTTGATGCAGTCTTATCTAACAGCAGCCCTTTCTGAGATATATGAGTGGGAAGGTGATGCGTGAAAGCAGTACAAAAGTATTCATGGGAGATTCAATAACCTGCATCCTATGTAACCATTTTTATCCAACCAGTACCCCACCACACACAGGTGGCCAGGAAGCCCAACAATTCATGAGACCAGAGTGTCACATTAACTGATAAGAAATGAAAACAAGGTCTAGTCAACAGAATGAGTTATCCAAACACAGTGGGAATATTCCAGTGTCAGTGGATATAAACCTTTTAATAAGGATGATCACTTTCCATAGTGAGCTAAATATTCCCCAATGTGTCATAAACATTATGAAATTAGGCAATAATAATCTACAATATCTCAACAGTTAGCAACTCTGCGGGTTCACCTACTGGTTATTCTAGCACTCCACCTACCCCTCAAATGGATCTTTACCTAAATAGTTTATTTTCTTTTTTAAAGAGAAGTATTTGGTTCCATATGGAGCCCCATCAGTTTCTAGACCAATAGACTGCAGGTCCCTGATACCTGGGCCTAGTTCACCTTAGCATCTTCTGTTCCCTACTCTGTAGCAAGTTGGAATCTGAATAGTCATAGGCTGGATTCACATTTATGTGTTGATCTGTTTGGAGTATACGGGCAAGAAGTATCTTATCCTCATGATTACCAGTAAGATAGTCACAGGAAAAGCCTGGCCAAGCTATGGCATATGTACGATTCAGCTTCAAGCATGCTTTTGCAAATACTCATAAACCAGTGCTGAGTGCTCATGTTTACTTCATCAAATGCTGGGAACCACATTTTTTCCTGCATCTAAGAAGAGCCCAGAACATTAATAGATACCTTAAGTGCCTCACTTTCTTGACTCCATGCACCTCCGCCCTCTGGTCCCCTGAAGATCCTTAAAGAGCCAGAGCAGGGTTCTCAACTTTTTATCATTGAGAGCCAAATGGGGTTTCCAATGCCAGGCTGGGAAATTTCTGGAGTTTGGGCAGGGAGTTCAGCAGGGAAAAATGTCATACGGTCCACCCTCTAAAGTTTCCATTTCCTCCGGGGAATTAATCTCTGTAGTCTGGAGATCAATTGTAATTCTAAGAAACCTGAAGGTTGGCAACATTGTGAAAATTTAGAGCAAAAGATCATCAAAAAGTTGAAAATATGCAACTTAACGATACTGATAACTGACATGCAGTCCAAACACTAGTTGTCATGTGTCTTTTATTGGGAACTGGTACATACAAAGTCTCGCAATAATAAACAAACCCAGGAGGATCCTGCACACTGAGAGACTGTATCTGAGAGATGCAGGTTTGAATCCCCTCACTGCCACAGTAAGTTGTTGGGTGACCTTGGGCCAATCATACTCTCAGATTAATCTACCTCACAGGGTTGTTGTGAAGAGAAAATGGCGAGAATGAGGAAGGCAGAGAATAAAAGAATACATAAATTACTTTAGTGAGCTGGCATAAATGCGCACATGGTTCACACTTGGTTTACTGGAAAATGTTAACCTCTATTGTTCCCATTCTTTAAAGCATCTCTAAGAAGCCCTTCAACCCCACAAAAATCATTGTCTGCCATTCACTTCACATATTGTTTTTTTCTCATACCACCTACCCCTCAAATATATCTTCATTCTCTTTTTGAAAGAAAATGTATTTATGTCTGTAATGACACCACTTGGCTCTAGAGCCAGTTTGCAGACACCTACCATTTGACCTCTGCCTCCACTGCTATCCATCATGTTTCTGGAACTTGTTCAACATGGGAGCTGGGTTTTGCTACCTGAAAGGTCTGGACAGCTGGGTGATGATTGTGGCACAAAGGGGCAAGGTTGATAATATATTGGAGACTGTCCCATGGGGCACATTCAGGATCAGTGTATGTCCTGAACTCTATGGCTTCCTCTTGTAAACTCTTGTCCTCCTCTTTATCCCTTTGCCACTTATGATTTCCCTCGGAAATATGTTGCAAAATGTGCATTTAATCAGAATTCAGTATAGAGAATTAGATGGACCACAGTGG
Source organism: Gekko gecko (assembly GCA_029375565.1). Taxonomy (NCBI): domain Eukaryota; kingdom Metazoa; phylum Chordata; class Lepidosauria; order Squamata; family Gekkonidae; genus Gekko; species Gekko gecko. Next base: position 60,764,589 of record JAPDNY010000004.1, read on the forward strand.
TTACCGCAGGCGTGCCTAGGTGAGAGAAAGGAGTGAATGCTGAAAAAGGAACTGAGAAATGAAAAAGGTCACCAGGACAACAACTTGGGGAGAAGGAGAGAGCTGGTGCAAAAACGTGACGAGTTTTCAAGTTTCCAAGCTCTTCCAAATATTGCATGAAAACTCTTCAGCACTACGTCGACCAAGCTGTTCTCAGTGCCCTGGTTGCTTCACCCCAGTCAGAAGAAGAAGAAGAAGAAAAAGCTCCCCTTTGCTAGTGTTACTAATTACTTCCTCGTCAGCGCATTGATTGCCCCCAGTCCGGGGCTCATCTTCGCACAAACAAACCTGATTGCTTCGGCGGAAGGGAGGGAAGGAGGGGGCCTCGCCGGAGCCCAAATCAAAGCCGCGTTTGCAAAACAGGCAGAGCTTCGCCTCTCTTCCGAGGGAAATCAGCAGAGCACACCTGACCTGAGACGTGACCGCCAAAGCTGACTGCAGTCGTTTCCCAGAGCTTAAAGCCCATCGAGCAGAATCGGATTTACTTCTGAGTCAAATGCTCAGAACCAGGCTGCAGCGTGCCGAAGGCCTGCAGGAATGCATTCCCTAAAGAAAGTATACGTTTAGCAAGGGTGGGAATAACGGTTTTGCTCGTTGCGAAGTATGAGCAGCCAGCTGGAGGACGAGGGAATGACACAAATCCGAATCAATCAGAAGACCGGGGGAGGGGGGTTAAAAAAAAAACCAAAAACAACTTTCCCCGAAAGTTGGCGTGCCGACTGACTTTACTTACATGTCCTAGCCTCAGCGAGAACCGTGGGTGCAACGAAGAGGCAGGCGATGAGCAGGCACTGAAGCCTCATCCTTCAGGGGAGTCGCTGCGGTGGGCTCCGCGGGGAGGGAGGATCCGTCTGGGCTCGGAAGGGGAGGGGGCGCTGGCGGGCGCTACCGAGCTGCCGCTTCCCTGTTTACCCGGTGCCTGGGAGCGAGGCAGGCAGCGGGGAAATGTTCTGCCAGGTTCCAGTCCTCCTCCTGCCGGGGAGGGGTGGTGGTGGAGGGAAAGCTGGCTGGCTGGCTGGGGGATGGGGTCAGAGCAAGGCAGGACATTTCCAGGAAACTGTCCTCTGTGCTTCGCGTGGCAGATAAACAGGATGCACGGGTGGGGGACCCGGGGTCCACGACCCAGAGGCTGCTGCAACTCCCTTGGGGCTGTCTTCCAGCAGCTGACTGGAAAAGGGGAAACCGATTGGGAGATTTCCCGCTTGTTTCACCCCTTTAATCCAAGGCTCCTACTTGCCAAGCACAGTTCAAGATGAGAGAGTTGAACTGGATCAGGTTATTTTAAGGTACGCTGAGTTCAACAGAAAGTTAGTTGCTGTAGATTTTCCGGGTTGTGTGGCCGTGGTTGCTGTAGATTGTGTCTACAGCAACTAATGAACTCCGGCCCTGAAAGCCTTCGACAACATATTCAACAGAAAGCTTTAAAATGGGGCACGTTTCAAATCAATCACAATCCAGAGACGGATTTTTTTTTAAAAAAAAAAAAGCGGAATCGTTTAGGTGCAGGGAACGGTCTGTGCAGACTCAGCGGTTTTCCTAAGAAGCCCATCTTGAATTGCTGAGAAAATTTTCCAGGTCAACTGCTCCCAGGACCCTTGTCTTTTCCCTGCCGTTGAACAGGCCCAGGCCAGTTGATGAATGGAGGGAGCGATGGAAGGGCATTGAAAGGCCAAAAAGGGATACCTACAATGGTAGTATGAGAGGAGGGCCACATGGTAATGGGTATGGTTCCCTCCACCCCTCAGTTCTGTTGATTTGGGGCTATGCAGTGGCAGCTAAGGTAGAAAAGCACCTCTTCTGATGCCATGTTTCCTGGGTTTCCGGGGTCTGGAAAGTGCAGGGTTGCCAACTCTGGGTTGGGAAATACCTGTAGATTTGAGAGGTAGAGCCTGGGGAGGGATCTCAGCAGGGTATAATGCCACAGAGTCCACTGCCAAAAGCAGCCATTTTTCCAGAACTGATCTTGGTCATCTGGAGATCACTTGTAATAGCTAGAGGTTTCCAGGTGCCGCTTGGAGGTTGGCTTATGTGGGGAGGGACCTCAGCACTATATAATGCCATAGAGTCCACTACCCAAAGCAGCTGCTTTCTCCAGGAGAACTGATCTTGGTCATCTGGAGGAAAGTTGTAATAGCTGGAGATCTCCAGGTGCTGCCTGGAGGTTGGCAATACCTAGGGGAGGGCCAGGATTGTTGAAGGATTTCAGTGAGGTATACTGCCCTAGAGCTCACCGTCTAAAGCAACCATTTTCTCCATGGAAAGACATAATTCAGGAAATTGTCCAGGCCTTCCCCCCCCAACAGTTTAACTGAGTAACAATTAAACTGACTGTGCTAATGCCCCACAGCCTCTTGGGACTCCCAACTTGGGAGCTGTAGTTCTAATTCCCTTTACTATGGTTGCAGTAAGACCAGCTGGGAACTACAACTCCCAAGGTGCAATGCATCAAAGTGGGGATGTAAGAATGGAGGAGCTGGTGGCATGGGCCAATAGGACACCAAGGCAGCTTCTCCAGTGGCCATAGGAGAGTAGGTGAGTTGTCACCAGCAGGGTTTGGATTCTAAAGCAGTAAGGGCCATAACCTGGTGAAGGAGCTATTTGAGCTCCCATTGATGCAAAAGACAGGGAGCTATTAATTGACCAAGAAGTTTGTTGAAAGCTCATGGTGATATTTCAGAAGTTGTTCAATTAATGAGGAAATGCGAATGGGATCTAATTTAACTACTCCTTTGGAGTAACAGGTAGAGGGAAGTGTTTGGCGTGGCAGAATTCACAACTTTGGTCCAGAGTGCCACATGAGTGTGTAGGAACAACATTCTTATCATCTGTCTTTAGGTTTAAGTAGTGGTTTGTGTAGCTTGGTGAGCTGCAACATCTCTATTATTGTGGTTTTGACATCTTTGACCAGTTATCGCTGTCATTTCTTGTGGTCGGTTAATGAGCTGGCTGTGTGCCTTTCATTTGGTGACATGTGCCTTTTTTTCAGGAGTCATGTTTTGTGCCTGTGCAGTATGGACAGTATTCAGCGTCAGCATGTGCTTGTGGTGGGTTCTGTCTTTTTTTGCGGGGCATGCTTGTGTTATGGGCTACCATACAGTATGTTTGTCAAGGCATCTGTTTTCTATAGGGGAAATGATGTGCTGTGGCTGGGGAACATGGTGATTTTTGGGAGATCTTCAGGCCCCACAGGGAGATTGGCAACCCCAGTGAATGTTTAGGGGAAGATTGGGAGATTTTTTCCCCCTCAGGACACATTCAGTGACTCCCAACAGGGCCCATCAGGCCACACTGAAGGCCCCATCAGGCCACATATACAAACAAACTCTGTGTTCCGACTTGGGGGGGGGGTGACATGGTGGAATGGAGCAAGGCCCAATCAGCCTGCATATGCAAATGACCTTGAAAGGCAAGACCAATCAACTAAAAGGTGAGTTATCAGGAACATGGCTAGCTTTTATAAATAGATAGATATTTAATACAGAATGTTGCACATTCGAAAGAAACTCGCTTAGACAGAGTCTTTGAGTTCCGTATACACATAGCAACTTATAATAAAAGCACAACAAAATGGTCCCACAGCCTCTTCAACATGCTCTCCAGGAGTTAGCAGACAGGACATTTTGTGTACTTTCCTGAATCACACTCAAGTGTGAACTACAGTCCTGAGGACAACACCATGTCTACTTAAGAAACTGACTGAAAGAAATTATTAGTAGCTCTGTTCACAAGTTACACTGAACATACATACAATCCATGTACAGTGTACGCTTAATTTTTCTTAATGCATGTTCTCATGTTACACTCGACACATGTAGTTGAATGTGTGATTGAAACCACATGCGTATCCAGGCATTGGTCCCTGGCTTCCTTTTAAAATGAACACACATTGGCACGTTCTTACAAACAGATGTACACAGGTTGGGACCCACAAGAAACTTGCACTAAGGGTGCATCCCTTCCTCACCTTTGCTTTCCCTTACTCTAACAATCTTTCACCTCTTTCTCACACCCTTCCCATATCTGTCAGCCTATCCCCTCATCTTTTGCTCCCCTTCTCCATCAATCTACCCCTCCCTGGATCTATCAGTCTGTTCCCTGATCCCTTTTGCCCCCCAGTTCATCAGTCTACCCCCACCCAATCTGTCAACCTACCTCATCTGTTTTGCCCCCCCCCTTTCTCCATCAACCTACCCCTTGCCTGAGCTGTTATACTACCTCAATTTCTTTTTCCCCCTTCTCCATCAATTGACCCCTCCCCTGATCTGTCACTCTACCCCATCTCTTTCTCCCCCTTCTCCATCAATCTACACCTCCCCCTGATCTATCAACCTACCCCCTGTCCCCCTATAATCTTATATTTCAACCTATTAATCTCTCCTTCTCCCCTCTCCCTTGTCACCACAGCTGCAGAGTGGGAAGGTGCTCTATGCCTGGACTGGCTCTCCTGTTGCTGAGCTCCCAACATCCAGCCCCCACCCCATCACTGCCCCCCTCTGCACACATACAGTGGCCCTGGTGGTTGGGAGCTGCATGGCTCTTGATCTCTGTGGCTTCTCTGATATACACACACACACAGGACTTGGAGGTCAAGAGTTGCATAGCTCTTGCTCAGGGAGGAATCCCTCCCCCCAGTTGCTTCTGATTCCTCACATCCTAACAGTTCAGGGGCGGGGAACTCCTGAGGGGGAATCTCAAATCCCTCCCCCAACATCAAGCCTGGCATGGCTCCAAACCCCACACATTTTAAGCAGCTGGGCTGCATATTGGGCGAAGATGCAAGCATATGTCCCAAATGGGTGGCTAGGAGGCTGAAAATAAGGTTTGTTCCAGTTGTGCTTAGGGACCTGGAAGAACCAGCAGCTGGGTCAGAGGAACTATTCTCACATGACCTGGTGACCACTGATCCTGGGCACATTGTCTGTTCCATGCTTGTAGATTTGGCAAGTAAGTGGGTTGGGAGGGGGGAATGGTTTTTAGACATTACATGCTTGATTGGTTGGTTAATATAAACTTACATTACATGCCAGATGTTGCATCTATGGTGTGTTGTTGGTGCATGTGCACTTGGAAATGTGCACACTTTATCCATTTTTCTATTATGCCTCCCCCAACACCTGTTTGTTGCACACACTAATTTGGTAACGCTATTAATTTCATTTGATTTGCACCTATCCATTTTTAAAATCCATTTCTCATTTTGGACATAGGTGAGAACAGCCCAAGCAGTGGTGTGGATAACCAGGAGTGAGTGCAGGACCTTGATGAGACATGAATCCTCATACAAGTGGATGCAGCCATTGTTCTGCACACAATAATAGAACAATCCAAAGAAGATAGAAGTCCCCCAAAAGTGTCTTGTTTCAAGGGATCCCAACAACAGGTGCCTGTTGGTGGATTTAGGATATTATATAAGTTTTAAAACAACTGTGGCGAAATTTGTGAGTGTACATTCCATTTCTGTTGCTTGATGTGAAAAACATTGTGAGGTGAGCTCTATTAAAGTTATTTTTTTGTTTTCCCTAAAGCAGAGGCACTACAAGGAACATGGCTTGAAGATGGTTCCAAGGATGACCCTGATTTTGCGCCAGCCACTCCAACAGCAGACCAGCCAGTTAACCTTTGCTTTGTCTTCAAAATGTATAATTGTTGACAGTTGTGTCCCTGGTATGGCTTTTGCCAAGTTAAGCCACTGATGGAGTAAAAGTGATTGTATTGTCATTAGTGAAAGCATGCTATGCTACTTTTGTCGCAGCTTCCAAATGTGCAAAGGATCACTATTGCCAAGCATTTTATGGTGGGCTATACCACTCACATTAGCCAATTAGAAGGTGGCGGTCACCCTTGCCTTGTGCAGGTAATTTTGCATTGGTGTCTTAAATATCTTTTATCTTAGGCAGCAGCTTGCAACATAGTAGATAATTATAAATTTAATTATGTTTGTTCATGACAACAGGAGCCATTAAGGCTGTTTTATGGCTCGGAAGATCTGAGATCCCCTTTCTTTAGGATTACCCCCCCAAAACATCATTTCAACAGATAAAAATGAACACCATTGGGCAGTTCACAATCACACTTTTGTTCACCGATACCAGTGGTAGGTGACACTTAACCCACCTCACCAAACAGGGGCAGCATTAAATGTAATGTGCATCAGGTATGGGTTCAGACATCATTTTTTAATGTATCAGATGAAATTAAGGGTTAACCAAATGCTTCTCTTCTATGTTCCTAGGGGATGATGTGGAAGAGGGTGGAGCACTGCCACTGACAAGAGTTCTCTCCAGCAACCTGGCTTGCAAATTCTTGAAACAGGAAGCGCTGGGTTGCAATTTTAAATGAGGTGGCAGAGAAAATGCTGGAGCAGGGAAAGTGTGACCAGGGCAAAGCTGCATGCCAGAATGCTTGATGGATGCAAATGGAGGAGCAAAGAGACAAAGAAATGCTTGAGGTGGGAGAGTGTGACAGGATGGCTTTGCGGGAGATGATGCAGCAGAACATGAGTGTCCTGATGGCTGCTGTGGATGCCCTGAAGAAGTTTGGTGATCTGCTTCAGGTTATGCAAAACACACGTGTCCCAAGATTTATGCCTCTCCCCAATTCTTCCTCATAGGCTCAAGCATCTCATTTGCAGTCTGCATCATCCAATGAAATAGCAACTGGCAGCACTGCTGCTCTGTGTTATGCTGACAACTCCCAAGCTGCATCAAAAGCCAACACTCAAAATTAACATCTCACCATCATCCAAGCAACCTCTGGTATGTTTGACATGAGGAGGAGAGGTGGAGGCGGAAGCTTTCCTGTGGGCCGGAAAAGGGCATATTTTGAACACTAGCCTATTTTTATTTATTTATTGTACTAAAAATAAATTGATTTGAAGAAACAGGTTAAAAAAATTAAATTGTTTTATTCTTTTCAGCAACAAAGCAAAGAGGCACCCTCCCTGATTTTTTAACAATTTCCTACCCACACCCCAATCTAGGAACTTTTTACAGAATAAGAAAATAAATACCCAGCCTCCCCCACAAACTGACAACAACTACAACACACCAACGACCAAATAACCCCCCCCCCCAGTCAACTGTGAGGCTGGAGCTCCACTGTGGATTATTTGCCAGTCATTTTCCTCTATATTCTGTCTCCTCTCAGTTTTGTTTAGGAGAGCATTCACACTTTGGACTGAAGAAGAGACAACACACTATTACTATTTATTAATAATATGGTAATTGAAATGTGTGGTTGGATTTCTTTCAGTTATTAGTAGTACACCTACATGTATCCATGCAGCGCCTTTGTAGAGAGGTGACAGTGGTGAGGAGAGCCTCCAAAGACCTTCCTTGTGGATCTTCCATCTCTACATCCTGGACAGAAAGTTCTGGGGGGGCGGGGGTCAGCATCACTGAATAGCCCTGGACAGTATAAAAAAAATTTCAAGTAAAACCCAAGATTCTGGAAGGTATTAAGATGTACTTTCCCTGACTTTTAGTGACACTGCATATACTTCTATTTAATACCTGAAGCAGGGGACCCTGAAGCAGGTGGTACTCTCTCCTCACCCTCTTCAGGAGGTTCCTCCACTTGTTCTGGAGTCTCTTGTGGTGACGGATATCTGGCAGCTGTTTTGGTTTGCAAAATGAAAAGAGAGAAACATCATTATGGATATTGCATACCACCAACATTCAAGTAACCAAGGAACAATGGTTGCAAGGGCAGTGGGTTGGGATGGGTTATGCCAGCATTTTAACCACAGACACTTTTGGAAACCAGTGTGGGAATGAAGGCCACTTTTGCATTCCAGCACTGTGGTTGTGGGCACTGATGGTGACGTTTGACAGCACTATTGCAATACCACCAGGGCAAACCACTTCTTGTGATGTTGATCTGGACGGCTCTTTGAAAAATGAACCATTGCCAATCAATGCTCCCTCTAAGCTGTGAAGTCTTGTGAGCAAAAATTCTACTTTGTAAGCTACTGGCATTAAAGTAGTGAGTGAGTGATTTGGCTGCTGCATAAATTAGTTTTGCTCTGGAGCCATCCTTCCTGAGCTAAGACAAAAATGTGTGAGCTGGGGGCTAAAAAACTGAGCAAGCTCACACTAACTCAGCTTAGAGGGAACACTGCTGCCAATCTGTATTTGCAACACTCATTTGTGATAGCAATTTTTTTTTTTGCAAAGCACAATATTTGCTGTGGGCGATCGAGGGGTGGAGCAGTCGACACTGCACCACTTTCATACCATGGTGGCAAACCACTGTTTTGTGGTTTGGAAAATACATGAACAATATTTATTTATTTGTATGTGTTTGCAACACTCATTGATAGCTAAGTCGGTTTGCAAAGGAAAGAAAATTGGTTGTGGGGAGTTGGGGTGATAAACTTAAAACACAAACATGCTTAAAACAGTAACACTCTTTCTGTATTTTGTTTATTTAACAGTCTTTGATTGCTGACACCTCCCAAACCTCCCCCCCCGCCCTTAAAAAATGCCTACCTAAAATGGAAAGGTGGGGGTGGGGTAGTGGGATTTGGCAATGCAATTTTAAAAATAAAAATTCCATCAGCATGGAATTCTATTAGTTGGAAATAAGAAGTATGCCCGCTATGCAGAAAAGATATGTATTGTATTTTAACTTGTTTTTAATTGTTTGAGTTATGGGGTTTTGTTTGGTTTTAATGCTATTTAAGACATATTTTAATTATGTATATGTTTAATCTGTTACCCATATTAGTGGCTCTGATCAGGGTAGAAAGGCAGGGTATAAATTCTGTAAACTAATAAATATTATATTGGGCTGGGGGCTGGATTAAGGAATGGCACACTATGTTCATATTGTGAACTTTTAAGCCTACTAATAAAAACAACCATTGGACTTACCGTGAGGGGTCCTTCTCCTCTGAGGTCAGGAGGACATCTCCAATGGGTTATTCCCACTGTGCTTTTAGGGAGGCAGGAAATAGTTTTTTCCCCTTCCTGTTGGCGCCTTCGGAATAGCCCATCTCCAGTTCTGGGACTCCGAAAGCAGTGCTTGCAGCCTAAATTTACTGGTCTTGCCCTAGAGAAAACATAACTGTAAACAGTAACCTTAACATTTCAATACAAGAGACCCTGCAGACCTAGAAAAGGGCAGAGTATAACGAGGAAACGAGAGAAGAGTCAGCACAGAATAAGGAAAAGAGGAAGATAAAAGTGGGAGGGCCGAGATGTCCTCCTGACCTCAGAGGAGAAGGACCCCTCACGGTAAGTCCAATGGTCATTCTCCCTCTGAGGTGGAGGACATCTCCAATGGGACCTTCCCGAGCAGTGTCCCTCAATTGGGTGGGTTGCCATCTTCCTCCAGGTTAAGGATGTGCTGAAGAATTCTTCTCCCGAACGCCGCATCAGCTGATGCTAGGGTGTTGATCTGATAGTGTCTCGCGAAGGTGGAGATGGATGACCAAGTCGCCGCCTTACACACTTCCTCCACCGAAGCTCTGTTGGTGAACACTGCATTGGTTGCTGCGCTTCTCAGGGAGTGAGCCGTTCTTTGTGCGCACCTGGTTCTTCTACCTACAATATATGGCAGAGAACGAGTTACTTCCAAACAACTCGGCTTATGATTCCTGGTTACATTTATGAATACAAAACAGTATAATGTACCCTCTCACTACAACTATTGCACAGTAGTTAATTGATACATAGTAATATAGTCTCCATTAGTATCTTCTTAACACCAGCCTTCAGCCGATATATGTTTATTCCGAACAAACTCAGTAATGTTTTTATTTAAAAGTGCTCTTAGGCTTAAGCCTTAATGCAGTAACAGTCTTTTAAAGCAAATTGCTTAAATTTATTCCCCAGTTTTTTATATTGCTTGTTACTATACTCTGCTTAGTACTGTGTATTTTTGATGTAGCATGTCGTTATTTTAATAAATTTGTAAAAAAAAAAAAAAAAAGGGAGTGAGCCGTGATGCCACTGGGTACTTCCTGACCAGAGGCTCGGTAAGTTTCAGTGATGCATGCCTTTAGAACCGAACTGATTGCAGACTTAGACATCATCTTTCCTTCCCTTGGTGGAGAGATGCCGACGAATAAGGACTCAGTTCTCCTGCAGGCCTCTGTCCTTGCAATGTATATACTGAGGGCTCGTTTGACATCTAGGGTGTGCCATATCTGCTCCTTGGGGTGCTTAGGACGCGGGCAAAATGTGGGCAAACAGATCTCCCGAGAGCAGTGGAACTTGGAGCCAACCTTCGGTTGGAATGTAGGGTCAGTACGAAGCACAACCTTGTCCTTGTGAAACGTGCAGAGGGAAGATTTCACAGATAATGCTCCGAGTTCCGAAACTCTTCTGGCCGATGTGATGGCCACCAGGAACAAGGTCTTCATCCTCAACCATTTTAGTCCCACTTCCCGGAGAGGTTCGAAGGGTGACTTAGTGAGAGCATTAAGTACTACGTTCAACCGCCAGGTTGGAAAGCGGTGAATCTGGGGCGGAGATTTCGCCATGGCTTCCTGCAAGTAAAGTTGGATATGAGGATGTTTGGTGAGCTTGTATCCCTCGAGAAAGGGAAGAACAGTGGATAAGGCCGCCAATTGTCTACGAAGAGTAGCAGATTTCAAACCTGTGCTCAGGCCGTCTTGTAGAAAGGCCAAAATTGAGGCCACGGAAGGTGATAAGGGATCGACCTTCTTTCGTCTACACCAGCGTATGAAAGCCTTCCAGGTGGTGTTGTAAACGCGAACTGTAGACTGCCGTCTGGATGCCAGAATAGTGTCCAGGACCTGGGGAGAATATCCTAACTCTGTCAGTTTGCGCTGCTCAATCGCCAGGCGGTCAGACACAGCCACGCTGGATCCGGGTGCCATACTGGGCCCTGTGATAACATGTCGGGAGACACTGGAAGTGCTAGAGGTGGAAGGATTGCCAACTCCTGTAATGCCGAGAACCAAGGGCAGCGTGCCCATCTCGGAGCCACCAGAATGACCTCCGCCTTGAGGTCCCTGGCTCTGTGGATTGTCCTGGAGACTAGGACAAATGGTGGGAAGGCGTATAATAGGCCCTGGGGCCAAGGAGTCATGAGCGCGTCTGTCGCCTCCACTTCCGGATGGAAGAACCTGGTGTAGAACCTCGGCAGGATGTGGTTCGTCGGGGAGGCAAACAGGTCCACCTTGGGACGTCCGCAGCGTGCCGTTATCAGGTCGAATAGGCGTGGATGGAGGGTCCATTCCCCCTCCTGTATTGTGACTCTGCTGAGCCAATCTGCCTGCACGTTTTCTGTCCCTTTTATGTGTTCCACTGTCAGGGAAACTACATGATGTTCTGCCCAAGAGAGAATCTTCAGCGCCTCTCTGTGAAGCTGCAATGATCGGGATCCGCCCTGCTTGTTGATATGTGCTTTGGCGGATATGTTGTCCGTCCTTATGAGCACCTGATGGTCGCGTAGCTGAGAAGCAAAGTGAAGTAGGGACAATCGGATCGCTCTGAGTTCCAGGAGATTGATGGGCAGTTTCTTCTCGGTGTCCCGCCACGTTCCCTGGACAGGGGCACCGTTTAGCATCGCCCCCCATCCCAGCAAGCTGGCATCGGTGAATAGCTCCCTGGTGTGGCAGACATAATAATTCTTGCCCGACAACAGGTTGTTCAAATTGGTCCACCACTGTAGGCTCTTCTTGACCCCCAGGGGTACCTGAAGGTTGAAAACCTTCTTTTCCATGATGGAGAGTTGGTACGGATGTAGGAAGACTTGTAATGGTCTGGCGTGAAGACGAGCCCATTGAATCATGTCGATGCTGGCGATCATCAAACCCAGCAGACTGGCTAGTTCCATGAGGGGAGTAGACCTGCTGTTGTAGATCTGCATGGCGGATTCCTTGATCTTCTGGGGTTTGGTTATCGGAAGGAACAGTGCATTGTGAGTGCTGTCGATCACTGCTCCCAGATGTTTGATGCGTTGAGACAGTGTAATCGAGCTCTTTTTGAAGTTGACCAGGAACCCATGTTCCTGTAGACACTGGAGTGTCCTTTCCGTGTTCTTGATGGAGTCTGTCTGTGTGCCAGCTCTGATCAAGAGGTCGTCGAGATAGGGATGGACATGAATCCCTTGACATCTGAGATGTACTACCGGATTGATGATCAACTTGGAGAAGAGTCGAGGTGCTGTGGATAGGCCAAAGGGAAGCGCTCTGTACTGAAAATGCTGGTTGTAAATGCAGAACCAAAGGAATCGTTTGTGTGCCAGATGAATGGGTACATAGAGATACGCCTCTGTCAAATCTATGGATGTGAGGAACTCGCTGGGAGATAGAGAGTCCGCCACAGCCTTCAGAGTTTCCATTCGAAAATGACGTACTTTTATGAATTTGTTCAGGAACTTGAGATCCAGAATTGCCCTCCAGTCTCCATTCTTCTTGGGGACCATGAACAATATGGAGTAAACACCCCAGTTCCTCTCGTTGACTGGAACCGGTTCGATGGCTTGGATTTCCAACAGATGTTGTATCGCCTTGCAGATTATGGATCTCTTGCTCTCTGACTTGCTTGCTGGTGACTGTAGGAATTGTTCTGGAGGCTGGCGCAGAAATTCTATCGAATATCCCTGAGAGACCACCTCCACAGCCCAGGCGTCCACCTGTGCGTCGATCCAGGTTTTTGAGAATTGTAGGAGGTGGACCCCCACCAGTATAGAAGGACAGTCACGCCTGCTTGGGTTTGGCCTCTCTGTCCCCTCGTCGTTCCTGTTGAACGGCTTGTTGAATCTGGGATTGAAAGGACCACGTTTGCCAGCCTGTTTAGATGGCTCCCAAGATGTCTTCTTCGTGTCATGGCGATATCTGGGGAGAGAGTGCTGTGTACGAAAGGACTGAGGGTTTCGCCTATCAGTCCGTCGGAGAGATCTGGGCATGGCTTTTTTCTTATCCCTGGTTTCCACCAGGATGTTATCTAGGGCTTCTCCAAAGAGACGGTCCCCTTGGAACGGATAAGCAGTGACAATAGATTTGGACATAGCATCTGCCTGCCAAGTGCGTAGCCAAAGTAATCTTCTAGCCACTGCCGTGGATGCCATGGCTCTAGAAGCGAAGGAAATAATGTCTAATGTGGCATCAGCCAAAAAGGAACTAGCCTTAAGGACACGAGAAATACCTTCCAACATGGCCCGGTTATTCTCTGGAACCATTTGTATTAATTTCCGCAACCACACGATGGCTGCTCTAGCGGCAATGGAAGTAGTGGACGCAGCTCTTACCATCATGGCGATAGCCTCATGAATTCTTCTGAGCGTTGCCTCCACATTTTTATCGGTCTGATCCTTGATGGTGCCTGAACCATCCTCAGAAACCAGGCCCGGTGACTGGAGTGCTGCCACAGGACCGTCCACCGGAGACACCTGCAACAACTCATTGGCATAGTTAGGCATAGCATATAACTTTTTGGCAAAAGCAGGAAACTGTTTATTCACCATGGGCTTGTCCCACTCAGCCCTGAGCTGACGCTCAAAATACTCAGGAAAAGGGAACACCTTCTCGGAGTGTTCCTCAGGGGGAAAGAATTCACAATTACCCTCTGATTTGGACTTGAATTTAGCTTTGGCCGCCTTCTGATACTCAGAAGGTGGTAAGATGCAACTCTAGGGCCTTGAGGGCTTTAGATAGGAGAAATTGATAGTCCTCAGGTTTGAAGAACCGGCTGGACTGTTCCAGAAGCTTCAATTCCTCCTCTTCCTCCTCTGATAAAAATTCTCCCTCCTCCCTTTCTTCAATGGAAGAAGTATTAGATTCCACATCCTCTCTCCAGCGCTCATCGCTGGTTCTCCCAGGAAGTGGGAGGGGGGTTTTCTTAGCTGCCTTAGTTGGCCACCCTAAGGGAGAGGGAATAAGGGGACCCTGAAGAGCATTCCCTTGCAGCAATGGAACCTCGGGTCTGGAATGGAGCTGAGCCATCTCCTGCTGGATGGTCTTCCTAATAATGGCCATAATATCAGAGGAATGCAACAAAACTCCCTGTTCAGGGAGCTTACCCCGGCTGGATCTGGTACCAGGAACTTCCTCCTCCTCTGAAGATCCAGGGGGAACGCATAGCAGTTCTCCCTCTGCTCCCCGGACTCCCGAAATGGCCGGCAGAGAAGTTCCAAAGCCCGAGGCTGGACCCTCAAGATGGCCGCCGCCCGCATGTAGGCGCGCGGGAGAAATGGCGGGGTCTTCTTCATGCAGCCGGCGGCGCTTCGAAGCGCGAGGTGCTGCCGCCGAGTCTGCCGAGAGCATCAGGTAAGCGCGATCATGCCGTGAAGGCAGATCGGCCCCGGGATCTTCACGCGCTGCCGCAGCCGCAGCACGCACGTCTCCCTCGTCGCCTGAGGAGAAAACCTCAGGAAGCTCCGTTGCTGCCATAGCGGCAGAAGTGGAAGCTCTTCTTCGGGTCTTGAGACCCCATGGATTTCACTCCAAGAAAGGAGCAGAGTAGAAGAGAAGAGAGGTAAGGAGAGAGAAATAAAAAGGGCAAGACAACAGGCTGATAGAAGGAATTTAGTAAGAATTAATTAAGAGGAACAGCTAAGCTAATAAAGATTGCTGCTTCTCCCTACTGAGGCAGGAATAGAACTGGAGATGGGCTATTCCGAAGGCGCCAAGAGGAAGGGGAGAAAACTATTTCCTGCCTCCCTAAAAGCATGGTGGGAATAACCCATTGGAGATGTCCTCCACCTCAGAGGGAGAATATGGAATGTAGCAACATTTGCCAGACAAGTTTCTCTTCTTTTCCAATGCATACACTTCTGCAAAGAGGAAAAAAGGGCTCTTCCCTTTCCTGGAAGTGTGCTACAGTACTAAGGCTTATGGCATAGATCAATGGCAAATCAAATGCCAAAAGACAGCTTATCAACAGTGAACATAGTCATGTCTGAAGGGAAGCTTCATGTCGGCAGCTATGCTGTAGACATGTGTTAGGAACTGCAGCAAATAGTGTTGCTCCCTGTTTACAGCTGTACTTCACTCTTCCAGCATTAACTATCTAAGTCTTTATTGCATCAGCAAATAAAATTATATCAACAATACAATGATTCCATTGGGATCCACCATACTTTTGTGATGATGTGGCAACAGATCGGTG
The DNA here is from genome assembly GCA_029375565.1 of Gekko gecko. Lineage (NCBI taxonomy): Eukaryota > Metazoa > Chordata > Lepidosauria > Squamata > Gekkonidae > Gekko > Gekko gecko. Next base: position 60,779,711 of record JAPDNY010000004.1, read on the forward strand.
AGCTGTGGGTTTTGAGACAATTATTATTTGTACTGTGCTAGGAGATAAGATTGTTTAGAAGTGGTATTAAGAATCAAGATTGTCATCTTGCATCTATCATACTGTTTCCGAGAGCAGTTCAAAACAGATGCTGAGCTAAAAAAACACTTGGGGAAAGAGTAGAATCACTGCTCAGAAAAGCTGGTTTGACCAGTTCTAGATATATTGAAAGAGCAACATGGTGCATGTGTGTGAAGTGCCATCAAATTACAGCTGATTTATGGCGATCCCACAGGGTTTTCAAGGCAAGTGATTAAGCAGAGGTGGTTTGCTATTGCCTTCCTCTGCAGAGGCTTCCTTGGATGTCTCCCTTCCAAGTACTGATCCTATTTAAGCTTCCAAGATCTGATGAGATCATTCTGTACTATACTGCCTTCCCTCCCCAAGAGCAGCATTATGCTATGTTAATCTGCTGCAACCAAAGTAAATATTGTGGCATAAAAACTTACATCACAATAAATATGCTATTTCATACAATGCTGCAAAACTATTTGCTATTTTGATTATATTTTAAGCTGCAATGCATATTGGCCTTTTTTCCCCTCCCCTAGGTCTGGATAGGACTTCCCTTGTTAAGGCTTTCTTTACTATCCCAATATTCCTGTTATGTAAAAGACAGCCAGCATATCTCACAGTGTTCATTCTGTTACAGATATAGCAGGGTTGGCTGTTTAGTAGATCTACAGTGCAACTTTAAATTGAGTTACATCATTCTAAACACACTGACTTCAAAGTTTAGGACAGCACTGAAAGTCAATTCTGTGCTTTCAGATAAAGCTGTAAATACCCTCACACAGTTTCTAAATACCAGAGGTAGTAAAGTGTGAGTTAATGATGGAAAGAATAAGAATTCCTTTTTCTCAGGGGAAGTTACAAGAACAGGGCTATTAAGTATGAGACATCAGTCAGCTCTTAACAAGTGATTCAGCTTTATTTGAACAGGACAGTAAACCAACAGGAAACAGGAGAGCAACAGGCTCTCTTTTAAACTTTCCGGGCTACGATAACCACGCCCTTAATTAAGTTAACAACCAATAAAATAGCTTAGATAACAACCAATGATTTCAGTTCCCTCCAGAACCATTGTATATGCTCTGATTGGTCTACTGCACAGAGTAACCAATCAGAATGTTCATTTCAGGATACCAGCATAAAGTGGAAACTCAGGCATGTTTAACACAATATATAACAAGGACATTCTCCTTGTAACTACTCCCCCCACCTTTTCTGTTGTCTGAACACTTAAGCATAAATTTAGCTGCTTGGGTGGGGTGACTCACAAAAATTCAATCTGGAGAAGAGTTTATTGGCCTTTAAGGTACTGCTAGACATCTCCTTAATTTTGCTGCAACAGACAATATTAAACTTATACCAGACTTGGTATACCCAAGTACCATAATTCTGATAGTATCTAGGTATACCAGTATTATTTACTGTTACTTCTTGCTGTATACCCAATATTCTCATCTAACTACTGTTACTTCTTCCTGTATATTAACTCTGTTGTTATTCAATATTAATGGTTATCATTGGTATAAAAATTGCTCAAGTTTATAGTATCCCCCCAAGTATATTTATACATAGACAATTTATATAGGTTAACATCACAGAGCAGACTTTCCTAAACCATTCTTGGACATCTGGTAATTTAGTTGACTTCTAAGATTGCACAATCAACATCTTAGCCTTGAAGCTGAGCTGTGGCTCAGCTTCAGAGCATCTGCTTTAAATGCAGAAGGTCCCACGTTCAATCGGCGGTTGAAAAGCTCCGCTAAGTAGTGATGTGAAAGATGCTCACCCTGAGAACCTGGGGAGTTACTGCTAGTCAGAATACACAAAGCTGAACTTGATAAACGAAGGTAGCACTATATGTTCAAGCAGACTTTAGAAGACAGCCTGCTCTCTCTATAGGATGCCACGCCACCGGCACTTAGCTCTCGCTGGAATTCCATACCCGCTTTTCTAAGAACTAGTCCTTGGCGGGTAGCTATCAATCCAAATCGTCCACTTCCCATTGGCCCTTTGCTTCCCCCGCTACTCTCCGGCCCCTCCCTCCATCGCTCTTTTGTAACCATTGGCAACCAACTTGGTTACGCGTCCCTTCGATGCTCCGTTGTTATTGAACTACTCTCTAGTCCGGCCAATGAGCGGTCTCCACCAGAGTCATGTGGGGAGGATGGCGTAGGGAATGGTGTCACGTGACCGATCGGAAGGTCCGGCATTTGCTCTGTCTGAGTCTGTGGCCGCTTTGAAGGTACCGGGAGGGGGCGGGAGAGGAGGGGGCGGGAGGGGGAAGAACTTGGCAAGGCCCTGCGTGGCAGCTTTGGGGGTGATATCGGCTAGAAGAGAGTAGGCCTTGCAGTGAGGCTCGCTGTGATGTGAGCCGTGGACGACTCTGGGTTGCTGAGGGTGACCAAAGGCTGTAGCCGGACTCCGGCATCGCTCATTCCGCCGCGACGTTGGCGCTGAAAGCTGGGCACGGGGGTAACTCGTCGCGGGTGAGGATCCTGCCCCTCGTGCGCCTCAAAGCTTCCTCATTGTCGGCTGACGGGTGCGTTTGTGTGTTGCAGAGCATTGATATCTCGGCGTAGGGGTACAGCAGGTTCAGTCAGAGCCAAAGCCTAGCCTCGGCTACTTTTAAATAAGCCTCGTTGAGTTCAATGAGATTTACACCATAGCGAGAGTGTGAGGGCTGGTGAAGGGAGCTTCAGCCAATCACATTTCTGTGTTGAAAGCACTTATAAAGGGATTTGTGTCTGTCGCGTTTTTGTTGTTTTGACTTTTTGATGTATGCATAAAACAACTTTCAAAAAGGTAAGGTAACAAAAATCCATGTGGCACAAGCAGACATGCAAGAAAACCAAGTAGTTGTTTACAGAAGGATTTTGTGGCCATGATTAAAAATTTAATAGGAATCTACCCTCTTAAAAAAATCTTGCACCTCTGATTTCTAACTGAATAGTAGTATGTGTGTGTATAAGAGACCTACCATGCCTGTGCCCTTCAAGGATGTAAACAAGTAGTTCTGATTTGCTGGTCCTTAGAAATATTGGAAAGTTGGTCTGTAAACTAGGCAAAGCATATGCATCTTAGCAGTATGCTGTAAAATCTTGTGAAAATCATGTATGTATTCTGTCCTGATGCAAAAGGCTGCTAATGAAGAAATGTATGTTTATAATTTTTAAATAGATGCATTTCTCCCCCTTCCAAGATTTTATCTGCTAATCCCATTGACGATCTAGTGTGTTGCTTTGCTGGGAGGTAAAACATTTATATCTGGCCAAATGCAAGTTATAGGCTGTAGTCCCATACACTAAATAATCCACTTTCAGTGCAGTAAAATCCAGTTGGGAAGTGCACTGAAAGTGTCTTGAAAGTGGATTATTTCGTGTGTGTGACTGCAGCCATAGTGCTCCACTTGCTGTTTTCTATAATGTAAATGTTATTTCTCAAACTACAGCACTTTTCACTAGGGTAGCTGTGCATCTGTGTGAAAGAAACTCAATGCAAGGCAGTGTTTGGCCAGTTTTGTAGAAGGAACTCTTTCCTGTTGCTGAAGAAACAAGCTTGATCACAAGTGGTTATTAACAGTTACTTTTCTCATTCTTTCAGCCACAAGACAGCATCTGAATTGCTTTGTTGTACGGTGCACAGTCTTTGACTGGATCTTCAGGACCTGTCTGCATACTGCATCTGTAAATCATTTGGTGCTTTGAATGGGTACTGCAGAGTGATGTATAGTCTGATGGCCAATTGCTGCAACTGGCTAAAGAGGTGGAGGGAACCTGTTAGGTAAATTTAAACAATGTTTAGAACAGCCTCATTCACCATTTCTTGAAGTGTTGGTCTTCAAGAGAGATTTTGTTACAGAGAATGTCCCAAAACTACCTTGTAATGTTTTCTACATAGAGGAGAAGCAAAAGACTTAGAATCTCTATGTCCTGATTTCAGTTAAGACCCATGCGATTGGATAGTGGCCGGCCGTTGTTTGAACTTTTGTTTGATCTTGGACTATGTTGGACTTTGTTTCAAGGAGCTGTTTTTGTTAAATGCTTCGCTTAGAGACAGTGTTCACAATTTTTTTTTACTCATTACAAATAACTGCTTTCCTGCATATAGATTTAAAATTATTTTTCAAAATCCTGAAACTTAATAACCCATTCAACTTCTAGAGTCATAAAATTTAAATAAAACCAAAAAAAGGGAGGGGAACGGATGACCTTAAGGGAGAAGATTCCCTGCCTTCAAAAAAGGGCAGGTATGTATAGACTTATGTTGCTGCTACTGTTCTGGGTATTCTGATTAGCTAATAAAACCTAATTAGATTTGCTGGCATCTAAAGATGGAGATCTGACTCCCTTCCCCCCCCATCCAACACTTTAAATTTGAGCTAAAGCTCAGCTCCTGTACTAGTTTTACTGCCAAAGCTCAACCTAAGAACATGTTAAGTAACAAATGGCCTTGGAGAATGTAAGTGCAGTGTGCCCTTTCTAATGAGTGTAACCAGTAATTAACATGAAAATCATATTGAAACTCTACTTTTAAGTTTTTTGTTCTGTGATTCTTTTTTTTTTTTTTAAACTTTATTATTAGATATGTTTCACATACTCAAAATTACATCTTGTAAATATCCCATATCTTTTTCTTTTCTCCCCTCCCCCCCAATACAAGGCTTCCCGCAATGCTCTTACCCCCTTATAATCTCTATTATCTAATTACCATTGACAAATTATATCACTTTCATTATCAAATTACGGTAACATTTTAACAATCATTCTTTTTCTCATTTTCTCGTTAATAACTGTCAAAGCAAATCAATCTGTTTTTAACATCCCAGTTTTTCTCAAGATAGTCTTTGTCTTTGTTGTTCTGTGATTCTTTAACATGACTGGTTGAAGCATTTTAAAAAAATCACCACATTTTAATGTGTCGGTTCCTAGCACCTTGGTACATGCTCCAAGTGGCAAAACACAAAATGAAACTTTGCAGGTTGCTTCTCTCCATGCAACCTCCAGAGCTTAAATTAGATGTAGTCTTCTGCTTCGGTACTTCTTTTCAATGCAGTAACTTACCCAAAATTGGGTTAATTGTCTTTCATTATGACTATAACCAGCCGGCACTCCCTAAGAGGCCGGAGTGAAACATACTGTAAGGGTAGGCGTACATATTTGCTTACTGCAGCAGAAAAAGCTAGAATTTTGTGGCAATTTTTTTCCAATTTTTTAAAATTTTCTATAATGCACACAAACACAAACAAACACTAATGATAACATAAAACAGGGGGTACAATATGAGTAAAGCAATTTTGGAGCTGATTAAGTATTACTTTAAGCTTATACCTAACAGTAGAAAATAATTTTTATAAACTCTTTTGCAACCATTTGTGCAAACATTAGTACTGTCATCATCTTTACCCTCTTTTCCACTTGCTTATATATCTTGTCTTGTTAAAGACATAGTTCTCATGCCATCTGTAAAATCTTGTCCATGTATTTTCAAAAGTCTCTTCAGTGTGATCTTTCAAAAAGAAAGTGATTTTGTCCATCTCTGCTGCTTCAAATATTTCACTGATAAATTCTTCTTTACTTGGCATGTCCTGACTCCTCCAATATTTAGCATACAGTATTCTAGCAAAAGTAGTTATATACAGGGCTTTTTTGTAGAAACTCATTAGCATAATAGGCCACACCCAATAGCAGAAACTCATTAGCATATTAGGCCACATCCCCGTGTTACCAGAACTGTGGTAATCAAGCCACACCCACCTTTTGCTTCTTATTCTGTTTACCTTGTTTGTTGTAAAAACCCAGGGCTTTTTTTTGTAGGAGGAACTCCTTTGTGTGTTAGGCCACACACCCGAATGTAGCCAATCCTAATGAGTTTCTGCTGTTGGATGTGGCCTATTATGCTAATGAGTTCCTGTTGGGCATGGCCAACTCAGGAGCCAGCTGGAACTCCATTCCTGTGCGTTCCTGCCCCAAAATAGCCCTGGTTATATACAACACAAGATAAGAATCTTCTATTTTAAAGTAATCCGGTAAAATATTCAACAGTAATATTTCCGGAGTAAAAGGTATACAGCATTTCAATATATTCTGTAATATTATGTGTATCCATACCTAATACTTCTTAGCTCTTTCACAAAGCCACCACATATGATAAAAGGATCCCATTTGCTTTCACATTTCCAAAATTTATCTGAACATTTTGAATCAAATTTAGCTAATTTTTCAGGTGTTATATACCATCTGTAAAACATTTTATACGTATTTTCTTTATATGCAATGGATTTTGTAACCTTAATGTTTTTTTTTCCATAGTTTAGACCATTGGTCTAACTGAATAGTATGGCCCAAAATTTGGGTCCATTGTATCATAACATTTTTGAGTTTCATCATGCATTTTGGAATCTAACAATAGAGTATACATTTTCTTTATAAAATTCTGTTCAGCTGAAAGCATTACCTTATCTATTTCCAACCAATTCTCATAGAAACCGATCATTTTGTCTTCAGTATACCTTGATTCAATTTGTACCTTTTGCCACCAGTTCAGTTCCCATGGAAATTTTAAATTAAAGTTAGGGTCCAGTAGGTCATAATACCTTCTAGGTGGTTCTTCTAGTGAGATCTTTGGGTTCATGAATGCTTCTAAAGGGGCCATCAGTTTCAAAATTTTAGAATAAAATTGTTTTTTAATTGGTTCCCAAACTTTTACCCTTAGCCAATGTTGTTTGAAATAGTTACAGGAATCTGTTTTCCCATACCATAAACAAAGCATGCCATCCTAATAGCATGTCATGTCCTTCTAATTTAAGCAGTCTTTGGTTATCTAATGTAATCCAGTCTTTAATCCAAGCCAATGCTGCTGCTGCTTTATAATACAAAGCACAATCTCTTTATAATACAAAGCACAAACCAGCTCTTTTCTTTTGAATCCTGTAACAACTTGAGTTTTATTCTAGATCTCTTTCCTTGCCAAATAAACTGTGTCAACAGTTTATCAACCTCTTTAAAATAATTCTGGTTTTGCAGCACTGGAATAGTTTGAAATAGGAACATCAATCTTGGTAGAATATTCATTTTAGTGGTGGCTAATATGCCCATAAAGGGAATTTGCAGGTTCTTCCATTTGTTTAAGTCTTGTTTTATTGTTTTTAATAATTCCATATAATTGTTTTCAGTCAAGGAGCTACATTTGTTCATTAATTTTATTCTGAGATATTTAATTTTCTTTTGAATCTCCAGTCCTGATATTTCCTGTAAATGTCAAGATTGAGGCTCTGTCATGTTTTTTTTATCAGAATCTTTGTCTTGTTTTTATTAATCTTAAGTCTGGCTACTACTCCATATTCTTGTAATCTCAATAACAAAAACTCTATCGAGTCTGTAAATTCTTCCAGGATAAAAGCCAAGTCATCTGCAAAGGCTAAGAGTTTGAATTCTTCTCCTCTTATTTTAAGTCCTCTAATTTGTTTTTGGAGAAGACTCTTGAGAGTCCCTTGGACTGCAGGGAGATCAAATCATTCAATCCTAAAAGAAATCAACCCTGACTGTTCCCTGGAAGGCCAGATCCTGAAGTTGAAGCGCAAATACTTTGGCCACCAAATGAGAAGGAAGCATTCACTGGAGAAGACCCTGATGCTGGGAAAGACTGAAGGTCAAAGAAGAAGGGGACGGTAAAGGATGAGATGGTTAGACAGTGTCATCGATGCAACAAACATGAAATTGAGCAAACTTCAACGGACAGCGGAAGACAGGAGGGCCTGGTGTAATCTGGTCCATGGGGTTGCGAAGAGTTGGACTCGACTCTGCGACTGAACAACAACAATTTGTTTTTATGCTCTGATTACTTCATTTATAGTTTCAAGTACAAAAATAAATAACAACAGTGAAAGTGGGCATCCTTGTTGTGTCCCTTTTTGAATTTCAATTTTTTAAATTGAAATCTTAGCCTGTTGTTTCGTATATATTGCTTCAATCATTTTGCTAAATACTACTCCTGCTTGTGAGTATTTTAACAATTTTTCCAATTAACATTATCTAAAAAGATTAAGGCCATTTGCTTTTCTGTGTGGGCTTCATAATATTCCAAAGTGTCCAAAATTATCCTAACATTATTTCTGAGTTGCCTTTTGGGAAGAAAGCCTGCTTGATCGTTATGTATAGTTTGTGCTAATACTTTTTTCATTCTTGCTGCTAAGATGGAAGCAAATATTTTGTAGTCCACATTTAGCAATGAGATAGGTCTGTAGTTTTTGGTCTCTTTTCCATCTAAGCCTTCTTTGTGTATAAGTCGCTTCATTCCAGGTGTCTGGTATTTTTTGTTCACACGCTACATTCTGGCATCCTTCCTTCAAGGGCGCAATCAGTTGATCTTAAAAAATGTGATAAATTTCTGCAGGGAGCCCATCCGGGCCTTTTTTTTTGTTTCTTCAGGGCTTGTACAATTTCCGTCATAGAGATTTGTTGATTTAATATTATTCTTTGCTCTTCTGAGAATATTTTGGGATTGTATTTCTTTAGATATTCTTCAACTTGTTCTCGAGGTATTTCTGTTTTTTTATATAAATTTTGATAGAACTGTTCCACAATTATTTAGATCCAGCCATCTTTCTTCTGATTCCTCTGTTCCACCTCAAAAGAAACTTCATCTAAAGGCGGGTGTTAATACTCCCAAACAGCACAGAAGGGGGCGGGGGATCACACTACATGCTCTCACCCTCCTCACCAGGCTTACTCTTTTCCCAGTTTTGTTTTGAAACACAGTGTGCTAAATAACATAAACAAATACTTTCTCAGTTCTAGCAGAATACCACAGCAATGTAATATGCAAGCTATCAGCAAATTGTTTCTTCTTTCCTTATATGGCTAGTACCATAGAGTCAGTGGGAAGCAAATGAGAGAGAGGCACTCTCAGTCTCTTTAAACAACCAGTTCCTGTGCTTATTTAATTATTTTTTTATTATTTATTGCCTAATAGTTTGTGCCTTACTAGTCATCAAGATTACAACCTCTGCTCACAGCAATTAGGGAGTTATTTCAATCCAATAGAATGTTAAGCAAACCCAAGCTTCTTTCCAGACATCCAAACAGCCTGCAGTTGCAAAGGAAAAAAAAGAAACAGATCCACACTCCGCCAAAGGGCTGTGGTCGAAAAATTGGGTACGTAGAAATCTCTCTCTTATGTCACCCAAAAACGGTGTGCGCTGAAATAGTCAGGGTGCCGATTTTCTATAAGACAAAGCAAGACGTTCCCCAAGCGCCCACCATTTTACCCTTCGAGTCTATTGATAAAGTCTCTTTTGCTTGCCACTATTTTAGAGAGTTGGAGGGGAACCTCCCACCTCGATCTCTGTGTAGTTTTTCAGGCTTAAGAAGTGAGCTTCACTTTTGTAAAAGGAATAGACTTTTCTCTCTGTTGTTGTAGTTATAGAGTTACGGTACTGGTGTGCTCATGCAGGCAGGATTTCTAACCTCCCTTCCTTTCTGGCAATCTCCATACCCAAATAGTACTTGATTTCCCTTGCTGGGAAGCGACAGCTAGGAGCTCATAGATATGGGCTCTCTTCTTGATCCTGGCATTGGAGGTGATCCAGGGCTCACTCCCAGCCGTGGCAACGGGGGGGCTCAAATCAAGCCTCTTGCACTCCCCCCTCTTCCCGAGGGGTGGGTGAGGTCTCAGAAGCCCAAAGACCCCTATGATAGATCAAACAAGCCAGCGGTCTCAGGAACTCTCCTGAAACCACAGCGCCACACTGTATCCACGTGACCTCAATTTTGTGGCATTTTAAGGCTAACAGTTTTTATTCTAAGCATTCGTGAGCTAGAACTAGAAAGCTGTGTTAGAATAAATATTTCTTAGCCTTAAGTTGCCACAGTAGTCCTGTTTGTAAGGGAAGGTAATTATTTACAGTTCTCTTCATGCTGATTGAATTGGTCTCTGAGTAAGTAGAAGACAATCCAACACTGTTTTCACTTAATATCATGATTTGCATAACATTAATGACTGAGGGCCTACAGAGAGGTGGGTCAAGGAAAGGATAACCAAGGACTGGAAGGAAACAGTGGGAGCAGAAAGTGTATAAGTGAATGGGAAGGGTACAGGTAGGGGACCTATAAGAATGGAGTCAAGAGAGAGGAAAAAACATTGTACTGCTTGAAAACAGAATAGTTTGCAATACTCCCTGTTGTCTCTTAAACATGGAAGGTCAATATGCCAAGCGGGCAGAATTTTAAGAACAGAAAGCTGGAAAAGATTCAGACAGGCTTTTGCAATTGGGTGTGAAAGATACAAATAAAAAGTACCATTTGGAAATCAAAGCAGGGGACTTTTGGCAAAAGTTCTGTAAAGTGAAAGTTTATTTGCCCTATACCGAGCTTGTGCAATGTCATTTGTTTGAGGATGATCTGCAAATCAGAGAGAGTACTATTTGGGCAGGTTATATCCACGCACCCCTCCTTGGTGCTGGAGGGGGCACCCCTCCTTGGTGCTGGAGGGGGCACCCCTCCTTGGTGCTGGAGGGGGCACCCCTCCTTGGTGCTGGAGGGGGCAGCAGTGGGAGGGCTTCTGGTGCCCTGGCCCCACTGCTGGACCTCCTGATGGCACCTGGTATATTTTGGCCGCTGTGTGACAGAGTGTTGGACTAGATGGGCCATTGGCCTGATTCAACATTGGCTTCTCTTATGTTCTTATGTTCTTATGTTCACGCCCATGGAAGTCTTTAGAAGTGAGTGCTGTATTAGAGCAAAATTTTCCAACTTAGTTTACTGTTACACTAGGTGGTGGTGGTAAAGGAACATTTAATGGTTTATTTTTTCATCCTTCCATGTTATGAAATGCTTTAGTTCTATATATAAAGGAATGTGTGTTCTAACAAAGTCATTAGGTATTCAGTTACTTCTTGTATATTACAGGCATAAATATTACCAGTCCAATGTAGGATGTTTTGGGGGGTAGAACTCATTTTGACACTTAACTCTGATTTTCTTAGTATGTTCTCTCATTCATAAATATGGAGACAGTTCCCAGTTGCTTTCTAAGTGTTTCTGAAATGCAGTGTAACATTCAGCTAAGGGGAAAAGTCTGAAAATACCATTTTTGTTTTTATGTAATTCAAAGGAAGGTGACATTAATCATGGTGGGCCTTGATAATGCTGGGAAAACTGCGACAGTGAAAGGAATCCAAGGAGGTAAGCTGCATCTTTATTCCAGACTTTCTCATCCAATATTAAAAAGAGCTTTTTGAAAAAAGTCCTGGAAAGTATTACCTTCATGGCTGATTTAACCGTTTCATCTTGAATATAGTCTTCCCATAAAAAGTTGTATATTTTCTGGATCATTTTATCACTTGATGAAAGCCAGATTTTATCCAGCTCATTCTGCGTCTCATAAAAGCCAATTATACTGTCTTTGCTAAATCTCGATTTCAGTTGCACATTTTGACGCGCAGACTGCGTAAGCAAGGTGTAGCCACCTTGAGCCACCAGGATTGTGCAGCAACTCCAGCACTTTAGCAAAGTAACTGCTATATAGCACCACACAGAGGCAGAGCTGTGGAAAACTATATACAGTGTTTATTCACAGGATACACCAACAAACTGCTCCGCCAGACACACACTTTGAGAGAAGAAGAACTGTACAGCACAAGACATTTACATTTATACATATGACAACCAATCAGCATCATGCTGAGTCATTGCCCACTGACCTCATACCTGGGCCGGTCTGAACAGGTCAGGACTTGTTCCAAGCAGCTTGCCAGCTATCAGTTAGATCATGCTGATCTAGCTGCTGGATATTAACAACCAACACTCCCCCTTAATAGACAGCAAAGTTAGATCAGATGCAATTGCTTCCTAAGGGTCAGGAATTTGGTTTCATCAACACTCTTTGTAAACATATCAGCAATGTTTTCCTTTGATGAACACTGTTGTAAACTAACAAGTTTTCCTCTGTGCAGTATCTCTCACATTTTGATACCTGATGTTTATATGCCTGGCCCTAGGCTTAATCCCCTGGGAATCAGCTATTTGTGTTGCAGCTGCATCATCGCACATTACAGTCATTGGCATATTACATTTCACATCAAAGTCATCCAATAATTGTTTTAGCCACTCCAATTGAATAACACATTCATTAATGGCTGCAAATTCGGACTCACACGTACTAGTGGAAATAAAATATTGTTTCACTGATTTCCACATAACCAAGGATCCATTTACAAATATTACATAGCCAGTAGTAGACTTGGCATCATTGTTTGTACCCCAGTTGGAGTCACTGTAGGCCAGAACCTGTTGAGAATGGTTCCCTTCCAGTACCAACTTGTATTTGGATGTGCCCTGTCCCGGCTCGCAGCTAGCGCCCCGCGGCCCGGAGCCGCGGGGAGCACACCGGCCGGGACTTGGGCAGCCGGGGGACGTGGCGGCCAGAGCCGCGTCACCCCACAGGCACGCCGCGGCAACGGAGGCGGCCCCCGGCCTCCCGTCGCCCCGCTCGGAGCCGGCGGCAACCGGCTCGCCCAGTCGCCCCGACCCAGAGGCGACCGGGCGCCGGCAGGGAGAGGGGGACGGGGCATGCCAACTCTCCCTGGGAGAGCGGCAGGCAGCCCCGTCAGAAGCCCCGACCGGGGAGGAAAGGGTGGATGGCGGCAGCACACGACCCAGGTCATCGACCAAAGAGGCCCCGCGGCCGAGCTGCTCAGCGAACACCCACCCACGCGGACTCAACCACCCAAGGCCCGGGGTTGGGCACAGGCCAGGGCAGGAGACCCACGAGGGGAGGCGTCTGGGGTGGCAACAGACGCCGGGCATCTTCCACCTCCCGGGGGGGTGGCCAGCAAGGAAAACCACAGCAGTATGGGGCCAGGGTCCACACGGGGGCAGCCCCAAAGCCTCCGCCACTTTTCCCCATGGCTGGGTCCCTTAGAGAAGTCCTTACCTTGGATTCAGGCACGATAGGACGCACACGAAGGGAAACCATGCTTACAGCCAGCCCTCAGCCCTGAGAACTGGAAGGGGAGGAGTCTCCAGCCAGCCTTAAAAGGAGAAACACCCTGGCCAATGGAGGAGACGATGCAAGGAGACGAACAGGGTTGGAGACCAATGGAGCAACGGTCAAGGGGGGAGGGCGGGGTCAGGTGTTGGTGGAAGGGAATAAAAGAGTGGTGGATGCCAGAGCCAGGGAGGAAAGAAAGAGCTTGAAGGTATAGCCTGCCGACTGAGAGAGAGTAAAGGAGGCTTTCCTCTGTAAAAGCTCCAGGGAAGTAGGCTGCTGGAGGTGAAGCAACCCCAGGCCCTTCCGCTATCTGAGGCTCCAGGCAAGACCCCTCGGCATTCCCCTTTGGCCAGCCCGACCTAGGTCGCCCCCCCCACGCCCCCAGGCTGGACAGGGGCGCGACAATGTGGTGGAGAATGCGGGCACTGGCGACCCGCTAGAGAGACCCCGCCCTCATCTGCCGACCCCGCAGGGGTGGAAACCCCCCCAGCTGCGAGGGGAGTCGCTCCCAGGGACGGGAATTAATGTTGAGTCCTCCTCATCTGACGACTCCTCTGGATCTGACGACAGCCAGGCTGCGGCACCTACAGTCACTCGATTGGCCATGAACCTCTAGCAGTTTGGGCAGTGGCTCACGGAGCATAATACCCGGTTGCTTCAAGACGTGGCGCAACAACAATGGGATGCACAGGCCACTTTGGTAGGAGAGTTTCAACAGACGTTGGCAGCCAGTTCCCAAGGGACAGATAGAGCCAGCGGGGCCCGAGCCGACGGGGGTTGGCCAAGTCGCGGTTTGTGGATCCCTTTGACCAAACTAACGGCAGAGGACGATATCGAGGCTTATCTGGAAACGTTTGAGAGAGTTGCAGAAGCTGCAAAGTGGCCGGAGGCACAGTGGCCTTTCATTCTAGGACCATATTTGACGGGCGAGGCACAGGCCGCGGTGAAAGCTCTTACAAAGGAAGAGGCAGCTGATTACGCCGCTGTGAAGGCCGCCATCTTGAACCGTTTCGCCATTACGCCAGAAACCTCCCGTCAAAAGTTCCGGACCCTGACGTGGCATCCCTGAAAGACTACGTCCGAAGTCCGATGAGGCACGCTGCGTCATAGAACAAGTAGTGCTGGAACAGCTGCTTCACATTCTGCCACCAAGAACCCGTCACTGGATTGCGTGTTGGCAACTACACACGCTAGCCGACACGGTGGAGTTGTGGGAGAATTTCTTGGCGGCGGATGGAACCACCGCACGGCGAGAAGACTTGAAACCGAAAGAGGCAACCAGTAAGTCGGGGAATGAAAAGGGTCCCCGCGGACCAGATACTCCCCGAGTAGGGCGTGCCCGACCCACGTTCACCCCCCGGGGCGGCCCCGGCGGGGCAACCCCCCGTTGGATTGCTCCTCCTCTGGGCACCGGGATAGGTCGTGGCCTTCCCGGGACCCGTGGGATGGGAGAAGGGCGGAGCCCGATGACACGAGGCGGTGACGTAGGGCCCTGTTACACGTGTGGACAAATGGGTCATTTCCGTTGTGATTGCCCAATGATGGAATGTGACATCGGATGGGAGACCTCACTCCAGGTGACGACAGGGGGACTCCCGCCGTTCGTGGTGCAAGTTACTATTAGAGGGAGTGAAGTCCCAGCTCTCCTTGATAGTGGTAGTTCCATCTCCATGGTAAGAGAAGATTACATGCCCGAGAAGCTCCCCCTTGTGCGAGAGATGGAGATCGCCTGTTTCCATGGACACCGGGAATGATGCCCAGTGGTGGTGGTCCCTATCCAGTATCAGGAACACACCTATCAACTTCCTATGGCCTGAGTGCGGGCGTTGCCCTTCCCGGTGTTGTTGGGGCGCGATGCACCAGACTTTTTGCATATCATGGCTCAGCAGGCCGAAAAGCCGGCCCCACGTTGGGCCGCCCCTGCAACGGAGGAAACAACCCCGTCTGACGAAGCCGACGCGAGGGAAAACGAACCCCAACCCGATGACCCAGCGTTCGCGATCGCGCAACGAGAAGATCCATCCCTGGACGCCTTGCGAGAACGAACTGCGAGGGGAAAGTCATAGACGAGCGGTTGGGGCAGCGAGGGTCCCGAATTGTGCAAGAAGGGGGTTTGGTTCAGGGAGTGTTTAGTAAAAAGTGGCCGCCCGACGACAGGTGTTGGTGAAGCAACCCCAGGCCCTTCCGCTATCTGAGGCTCCAGGCAAGACCCCTCGGCATTCCCCTTCGGCCAGCCCGACCTAGGTCGCCCCCCCACGCCCCCAGGCTGGACAGGGGGCGCGACATGCCCCTTAAGTATTTTAAGACTCTTTTGGCAGCATTCCAATCTCTTACATAGGGCTTTGAACTCTTTTGGCACAGTAAGTGGACTGCATTGCTAATATCAGGGCGAGACCATGTGGCAAGATAGGTCAATGAACCCACAAGCGATTGGTACAATTGTTTTTGCTCAAACAGCTTATCATCTGGTTCCCTAACATAGCCAGTGGACATAGGCGTTGAAACAGGATTTGCATTAGCCATCTTATATTTTTCTAACAAGGTTTCAATTTTGTTTTCCTGGCTAATGGTAAAGTAGCCCTTTTCATTTCTGGCAATCTCCATACCCAAATAGTACTTGATTTCACCCAGATTCTTCATTTTAAAGTGCTGTTTTGTAGTTTCCTCAAACCAAACCAACTGAACATTGTGTTTGTACATAAAACAGATATCATCAACAAACACCATTAGGTAGCATTTATCTCCATTGATTGTCTTGTGGAACATGCATGGGTCAGCAACGCTTTGTTTAAACCCCATGTTGGTCAAAGTACCAGTGAGACATACATTCCATAAATGCCCACTCTGTTTCAAACCGTATAATCCCTTTTTCAACCTTAATACCAGGTTGGGATTTGTACTCTCAAAACCAGGTATTTGTTTCATGTATAGCTGCTCATCCAGAGCTGCATTCAAATATGCAGTTGTGAAGTCAAAATGCTGAACCTTGAACCCTTCTGCACCTGCCTTTGACAATGCCACATTCAAAGTGTTACTTTTTACTGTAGGAGCAAACGTTTCATCATAGTCCACCCCTAACTCTTGCTATACCCCTGGGCTATTAATCTAGCCTTCCTCTGAGGCATGTCACCTTGCACAGGTTTCAGTTTGTACAACCATCTGCACCCTATAACCTTTTTTCCTTCAGGCAATTCAGACAGTTCAAACACTTTGTTTGTGCACAGAGAATCATACTCCACTTGCATTGCTTTTAATCATGCTTGCTTTTCAGTTTCTTGCATCATAGTTACATCATTGTAACAAGTAGGTTCCTTTGCACACACAAAATTTGCCACTTGTGTATCAAACCCATATCTTTGTGGCGGAACACCTTTTGTACTTCTCTCAGACCTCCTGGGTGTGCTGCTTTCTGTTTTAACACCACCTGTTACACTAGGCTGAGAAGAACTTGCCTCTGGAACCTCAGAACTTACATCAGTATTTGTTTCACCAGTAACAGGCAACACTGTTTGCTCAGGTAGAGAATTTGCATGAATATTGTGCCAATTCTTGCCCTCAGAAAAATTGGCAGACCTGCTGAAAGTGATCTGATGGTGGTCATTAGAGAATCTGTAGGTTTTCATACCTGACTGATATCCCAAAAAGAGCAACTGCTTTGATCTGGGACCACCCTTTCTGCGCTGATCTACAGGTATGTTAACCCACGCTTTAGACCCAAACACACGCAGATAATTCAACTTTGGCATTTTTCCATGAAGCAGAAAGAAAGGGATGTTATTCAAGACTCTTGACCAAGTCCTATTAGATACATATACTGCACATTTCAAACCTTCAGCCCAAAATGACTTTGGTAACTGGGCATCAGCCAACATTCCATACATAATGGTCTGTAGGGTGGAGTTTTTTCGTTCTGCAACCCCATTCTCGGGTAGTGCCGCTGGGTTAGCAACCCTGTGTTTAACCCCTATTTTCTGCAACCATTGCTTCATTGCATTTGACATAAATTCTCCCCCCATATCAGTTTGCATGGCTTTCAACTCACCCAATTGATTTCTTACTTTCTTGTGCCAGTATTTCAAGGTTTGACAAGTATCAGCCTTACTCTTTAAAATATAAACCCATGAAAAATGAGAATAATCATCCGTTATCACCAATGCATAACGATTATGAGACAAACTAGGAGGAAACGGCCCCATTAGATCCACATGCTCTAATTGCAAAGCATGCGTAGATACTCTGTCACTTTTACAAGCTACAGGAAATGCCTGTGACTTAACTTGTTTACAGACCTGACAGTCAAGGAAAGTTTTACAATCATTCACTCCTTCCCTGCCTGTTAGAGCTAGAGTTTGATTTATGGCATGAAAGGAGGCGTGGCCTAAATGACGATGAAGAAGATGTAAACATTCATGGTGTGGATTCTTGTTCCCAGGCACGCTTGCTGTCGCTGCCGTTTCAGGGCAATCTAACACATACTCACCATTTTTCAAGTTAGCAGTAGCCCTCACCTTCCCACCTTTGCTAATGCTGCAAGACTCATTTGCAAACACTATTTCAAACTGAGCTCTGTCCAACGCCAGGACACTGAGCAAATTATTCTCAAGGGAGGGTACTCAGAGGACATTCTGAAAAGTATGGTTTAGACAGGAAATAGTTAACTCCCCACAGCAAGTAACAGCAGACACGTGACCATCAGCCAGGGTCACATGCTCTAGTTGTGCTTTTCGTTGATTCTGGAGCATATCTGGAGCCTTACAGAAAATTTGACTTGCTCCACTATCTAATACCCAATCATGTGTTAAATCAGTACCTGTCAACACAAGCGAGACATTAGGACGTTTAGACAACACATCCTGCTGTCCACTGACGGGTTTCTTCTTCTGCTGCAAGGGACAGGTTCTTCTCAAATGGGACACAGACCCACATAGAAAGCATTTTTTCACACGCAGAGCTCTTGCCGGCTCACATTTCACGCTGAGTTCCTCTCTCTGCCTTCAGCTGGCCCCTTGGAATTCCACAGGCTGGGCATGCTGCCAGGAAACAGATAAGTGCTTGGTGTTGATTTTAGCCTCGTACTCCAATGCATGGCCAACAATCATTTGCAGATTTAATTGATCAACAGGTAAACCTTCCAGGGAGGTGACTAAAGTGTCAAATTTTTCATTTAATGAACTTAATAAAAAATAACACCTGTCCTCCTGGCTTATAGTCTTTCTTCTTCCCTGCAACTGCTGAAACAGCTCTGTCAGAGCGTTCACATGCTCCCGGACAGACTCTGCTGGAGCCTGAAGCTTTCTGTACAGGCATCGCATCAAGGACATAATAGTACCTGCTGGCGTTTGCACATAGACAGCTTTAAGTGAATCCCATGCTGCCTTTGCATCAGCTGCAGATGAAATATGTATGAATTGATCATCACTCACAGCCAGAACGATGCATGCCAGAGCCTTCTCGACCTTTGCCACATCTGCTGCTGGAACTGGATCAGGAGGGTCATTAACGTACACCCAGTGCCCTTCCCTGATGAGATAGTGTTTCATCCGAAACGCCCATGTATCATAATTTGTGGAGGTCAGCTTGTCCACCACCTGCGTTGTTGGCACCAAAGCCATGCTTCCTCCGGCTTTCTCAACACACTCGGGCTGGAACTGTTATCAGTCTCTCTCTCACACACAGCACGACTCACCACAGCCAAGGCTTTCCCGGGCAGGCTTGTTCACTCCCCCACTCCTGGAAGAAGTCAGCACCCTCAGCTCCTTGTCCACTGCGGCACGCTCACTCTTGGTCTGGCTCACCGGCATTGTCCAGATAGCAGTGCTGGCTGTCAGACTCACCGGTCCCTGACAGGCACGAATCCCCACTGGGCTGGTAGGCTCACCGTTGCTCTGGACGGTCCTCCCGCGAGGCTGGGCCCATAACCCTGACGCGCAGACTGCGTAAGCAAGGTGTAGCCACCTTGAGCCACCAGGATTGTGCAGCAACTCCAGCACTTTAGCAAAGTAACTGCTATATAGCACCACACAGAGTCAGAGCTGTGGAAAACTATATACAGTGTTTATTCACAAGATACACCAACAAACTGCTCCTCCAGACACACACTTTGAGAGAAGAAGAACTGTACAGCACAAGACATTTACATTTATACATATGACAACCAATCAGCATCATGCTGAGTCATTGCCCACTGACCTCATACCTGGGCTGGTCTGAACAGGTCAGGACTTGTTCCAAGCAGCTTGCCAGCTATCAGTTAGATCATGCTGATCTAGCTGCTGGATATTAACAACCAACACATTTTCCCACCATGTCAGATTTATATTAAGTATCTGTAGATTCTCTGCATTTTTTAATTTATTCTTTTTATCTGATAAGACATCATATGGTTCTTTCTTATTATCTGTTAAGAGCGTAGGTTTTATAAAGGCTGCCAGTGGTGAAACCCATCCTAGTATTTTTGAGTAGTATTTATCCTTTAGTTTCCTCCAAATTTTTAATAATGCTCCTCTAAGAATATGGTGTTGGAAGTTGGAATGTATTTTGTCTTTCTCATACCAAACATAGGCATGCCAACCCATACTCAAATCCTGTCCTTCTAACTTTAAGACTTTTTGATTTTCTAATAAAATTCAATCTTTAATCCATGTTGTCGCTGCCACTTGATAGTATAATTCCCAGTTGGATGCCCAAATCAGCCTCTTTCTTTTTTATCCTGAAGTATTTTCCATTTTATTCTTGCTTTTTTCCGATACCATATAAATTGTCTTATTATTTTATCAAAGTCCGTAAAGTATTGGGTTTTCTTCATTATCGGCAGATTTTGTGCTAAGAATAGGAACTGTTGAAGAATATTCATTTTCAAAGTTGCAATTCTACCCCTTAATGATAATTGTAAGTCCTTCCATTTCAGTAAATCCTTTTTAACTTCCTCTTACAATTTGTTATAATTATTTCCCAATAATGTGCTATTTCTATTTGTCATTATTATGCCTAAATATCTAATTTTATTTGCTGTCTCAAAAAAAAATGGATGAAACTTGTGTTTTGGACTAGTAGTACCGACCTGCCTTCTTATTTGCTGGAAACTTAATGATGCACCCAAAGACATAATGATGAGAAAATCTGATCCGGCAGTTTTCCAGCTGCAAAAGAAATTTTATCTACTTTCCTCACCATCTTCATAACATTTATTCTGGTATCTTGCATCTGATCTTTGTATGGTCTATATATTTAACTTCTAGTTGTATGGTAAGATGACATCTTAAATTATTTTTGTTTTCTACTACTTTGTATTAAAGGTCACAGTTGGTTGGGTTGTAATTCATAAAAAGTCAGACCATTATATAGTTAATGTGTTCAGCATCTTCGGTTTTTATTTTAAAATTTTTAAAACACAGTTAAATGTTCTTATACCCAACCGAGGCTCTATCAATCCACTTTAAAACATAACTGTCATTATAGAGGGTATTTGTGTTGGTCTGCAGTACAACAGCTAGATTCAAGTCCAGTAACTTAGAGATGAAGAAGATGTTTGGGGTATAAGCTTTTAAGAGTCAAAGTTCCCTTTGTCGGATAACTAATTATGAGACCAATCCGAAGCAGTTCTACTGAGAATATTATTCAGTTCTGTTCAATGGAGCTTACTCCCAGGAAAGCGTTCTTAGGATTGCATTGTAAGTTATAGAATGTTGGGGACCAGTGTGGAACTGGGAGAAGCGGATGGTGTGAAGGTTGGGTTTTTTAAATGCCAATTAAAAAGAGATAGCTTGCTGTGTAGTTTGACCAGTGTGGTCTGTATCCCAACCACCGCTGGACAGACAGGCCGTAATGTGATGTCTGAAAGCAGTCATTCCAGCTGAGGTTTGAAGTAAATAGGGAGGTGGCATTTGTTAACTTTCCTGGATGAGATAAGGTTATTCAGTAAAAGGGCTTGTTGGGCTCACAAAAGTATAATGTTTCAGTTAACAAGGTAGCAGTGCAGAGAGCAGTGGTCAGCTCAGCTCGGATTTGTGAGTTGGATCTTTGGACTTTTCCCAACCTTAGGAACTTCAGAGTAAAAGTGTGAGCTCCTTGTGGATATTCCAATAACTTTTATTTACTTTATTTATTGGACTTTTCTTATGGCATCAGCTAGATGTTTAAACCTGTGGGCCAAGTTCTATGACAGCAGCGACGCCTAATTGAGTGCCTGGCGGAAGAGCTCTGTCTTGCAGGCCCTGCAGAACTGTAAAAGGTTCCACAGGGCCCTGATCTCCTCTGGGAGCTCATTCCACCAGGTACGGCCCTAGTGGTAGTCAGCCTAGCCTCCCTCGGGCCAGGGAGGGTCAACCAATTTTGAGACCCTGACTGTAGTGCTCTCTGGGGTATATGTGGGGAAAGGCGGTCCCGTCGGCCTGCTGTCCCTGAAAACCAGACTCCAAGATGGCACACTCTCCTTTTTTAAAGTGTTCACTGAAATTAGCCTGCTTTATCACAAAAGCCAGGCTTTGAGACCTAGAAAGTCTCCTGAGAAAGAATTTCTTTTAACCTACTCCTATTTCAGGCCTTGATAATTCTGGGAACCAGGCTGCTGTTGTAACCTGAGGTTTGTTCATGGCACCTAGAGCTCTGATGGTTCTTAGCCTGTAAACTCTGTTACAGAATCTGATGAAGACGGAGGTCCTGTGCCTGAGCCGAGGTGGTCTGAGGGTAGGGATCCTACTCCCAATCTTTGATGGGTCTCCATTGGTGCCAGGGCCAGAGGTTAGGAGCTTGGGAGTGCTCTTGGTTGCCTCCTTAACAGTGGAGGCCAGGTAGCAGCCACTGCCAAGTCAGCCTTTTACCACCTTCGGCTGATTAGGCAGCTGGTTCCCTTCCTCGAACACAACAGCTTGCCAGCAGTGATCCATACAATGGTCACCTTGAGACTGGACTACTGTAATGCTGTCTACATGGGGCTGCCCATGTCTCAAATCCAGAAGCTACAAGTAGTGCAAAATGTGGTGGTCACGCTCTTGATGGGCCTCCCTATGCGGGAGCACATGCAGCCTGTACTGAAAGTATTGCTCTGGCTTCTGATAGCATGCCGAATTTCCTTCAGGGTGCTGGTTTTGATCTTTAAAGCCCTTTATGGTCAGGAATCTACATACCTGAGGGACCACCTTTCCCCACATGTGTGCCCCCCCCCAGAGAGCACTGCGTTCAGGATCCCAAAATCGACCGGCCCTCCCAGGTCCCAAAGACACCAGGCTGGCCATAACCAGGGCCAGGGCCTTTTTGGAGGGGTTTGTTCTGGTGGAATGAGCTCCCAGAAGAGATCAAGGTCCTGCATAACCCTTTACAGTTCTGCAGGGCCTGCAAGATGGAGCTCTTCCACCAGACCTTCAATCATGGAGCTGCCTCCAATGTATAGTGCCCTTTCCCTTGGCTTTTTATCATCAACAGCCTGTGCCTGCTGCATTAACAAATCGATCAATGAGCTGACTACTAAGAAAGACCTCTGAACATACCATCAGGATTGTACCACCATCTCTAAATTATATTAGTATAGATCTATTGTTCACTAGCACTTGATACATTGGACTGTTTTTAGAAGGCTTTATGACTGTTTCTAATGGTTTGCAACTGTTGATACTGTTATCTATATGTTTTATATTTTGTCTAAGCTGCCCTGAGCCTGCTTCAGCGGGGAGGGTGGGGTATTAACAAATAAATATATGTTTGGCCTGGCTTTAGTTTCATTATCCTAACAGAGCCCAGCCAGTTTACTATTAGATGTAGCTGTGATAGAATGTTGCACAGTGCATTATAGTAAATTTGTGTTCCCCCATATAAGTTTTTATCCAGTTACCAAAAGCAGAGCTCTGTTGACTTTTCTGCTGCATCTTCCTGCATCCTTCATAAAGCTGCTCCTGGTATTGGTGTTACGTCTGGCAAGAGGAGGGATGGGAGACTGAGGCAGAAATTCTCTCTCCCTCCTGTATGAACAGAAGTGCTTTTAGTAGTCAGTGGTGGTAGTAGTCGTGATGATGCATCATGGAAGAAGAATTATTTTTAACTTACTTTCTTTGAATATAAGGTTATAAACGGTAATTTCTCGTAATTTGTTTTGTTGGGTGTTTTTTCCCCAGAATCTCCTGAGGATGTGGCCCCAACAGTTGGCTTTTCTAAAATTGACCTTAAACAAGGACGTTTTGAAGTCACCATCTTTGACTTGGGAGGTGGAAAGCGCATCCGGGGTATTTGGAAGAATTATTATGCTGAATCCTATGGAGTGATATTTGTTGTGGATTCCAGTGATTTGGACAGAATGGAAGAAACAAAAGAAACCATGTCAGAAGTTCTAAAACATCCGAAGATATCAGGGAAACCTGTATTAGTGTAAGTAACATTTTTTTATTAACTACAAATCTATACGTTAATAAATATTTTTTCTTAAAAATAGATTTTGTGAAACATCCTTTTTTCCAGGCTGTCTTTGAAGCTGATTTTTTCCCATGAGAATCACACATCAGTGAAATTAAAGCATATTATTTTATTATTGAATTTAATTGGAAATGATGGGATCATTCTTGCAGAATGACTTTCTATTGAAACTCCACTGAAATGACTGTGACATTCACTTTCTGTTCATATCTTCCAATACTTCTTTCAGTAGCACTGCATTAAACACTTCATAAGAATAGCATAAGCATGTTGCTGCTGATTTGTTGGTATTAATGAGATACACATCTTTGACACAAGAGGGTGCAAGCAAAGCATTTTCAGAAGGACTGAGTTTCTCAGAACTGTAGTAGTCCCAAAAGACTTCACAACAGTTAAGTGTGTCTACATATCTAATCCTTTTCCCAGGAAATGTGCATAAAATAATTGGATAGCATCAAATATTATGTGCTTAAAAGTCCCATTGATTTCAGTGTAAACGGTTTATATATCTTTGTACAATAAATTTTTATCCTGCATATTCTCCAAGGATCTCTGGTGGTGTATGAGGTTCTTCCTTTCCAGTTTTATTGTCTCATCTTCATACATATCTTTCACTTTCCCATTCCAACCAAAGAAGCAATTGTAGCAGAACTGTGCCTAATATTGCCAAGTACCTACTGGGTGTGGGAGATCCCCTGCCCCCAGTTCCTGTTGCCTGTTAATGCTCAAGCAGCTGGCAGAAGAAAAATAAAGTAAAAAATGCTTTTGACGCAACAGTGTTATGTTGCTTCCAGGAAAAGTCCAAAAGTAGTGTCATGCAGTTCCTAAAGAGGCATGATGTTCCTAGAAATCAGCAGTGCCTAGAGAGGCACAACATAACTCACTTCTGGGTTTCCCCCAGAAGTGATGTAACATCACCATGGTGATGGTGTCCCCCATGTCCTCCTCCCCTGGCTCCTGGCAGTTGTCAGCCAATGACTGGCAGTCATAATTGTGCCCTTTGTTTTCAGTCTGTTGGTGAGTGTAATATGGCACTTAATACAGTAAATGTATTTTCAGGGAAATATGGAAGAATATTTTAATGGAATAAGTAGAAATTTCCAGCAGATAAAACTTTGTATTATATTAATTTCCTTAATTACTGTAGAATTAGGATGAAAATTATTTTATAGTAACTGAATAGTTTTTGTTTGGAATGATTGCACTTTTCTTGCTAGCTGTCAATTTAATTAAAAAACCTATTACAGTTATTTTAAAAAAGATTGTTCTCTTGATGTTGCTGTTTATACCCTTTATAGGTCACCTAAAAGGGTTAAGTGTGAAACAAAACATGTTTGCAGGCTGTTTTTTGAAGTTGATGGTAAAGTTAGGATGAATGAATCTGTAGAATATATAATTTACTTTGTCTGTACAGCACCACAGTGTAGAATTAGAGCTTATTGCCTTCATTTAATATTTCCTGAAAGTCTGAGGTTTTCACTGTTAACAAATAGGAGAATATTTAAATCTCTCTGAAGACCACATATCTTAGTGTTTACCAATAGCAAACATTAATTTAAAATTTCCCAGGTGAGAGTACATATGGTTTGTTGTGCTTATTCCTTGAGCTACAGCAACAGATAATTAAAACTTTATTCCAAAACTCATTTCCACTACTTTACTTAAAAGCCATTTAAGCCCTTGCTTTTTGCTTCCCGCAACTCAGCTGTTTTTCCCTGGAGATCCTTGCTTTCTGCTCCTCATGGAAAGTGGCGGGGAGCAAAAAGTAGGGATCACAAAGCAGTTTAGTTCACGAACCAACCTCCCAGTTCGTATTGGTTAGTGACATGGCCACAAAATGAAACAAACTCCAAAAATGTGGTTCGTGCCCATCCCTATTGCTGAGAAACATTATAGTAAAAATCATTGCTGAAAATAATAGGTGCCACAGTTAAATTTCTGGTTTCATCAATATCATTTTAGACTGCTCCATTTTGTGTACGATTAATTGCCTTCAGTGGGTCTTTTTATGGGCATTTTTTTGTTATTAACTTGGATTTTTTATTGATATGGTTTATTTATATTTTTGTTATGAGTCACCTCAGGCAGGAGTGGTGGTGTACATTTGTTGTAAATAAATAAAAAGTACGTTCATATATACCATTCAGTACTGTCTTTTCCCCTCCCCAATACAATGTATCTTGTAATAACGGCATATATACCTTCATATATATAATCATGTTTTGGCCCATATTTGAGATGCAACAGTGGCGGGGGCTGAATGTGTCTTATATTGTAGATACTATCTGCTGTTTGTTTATGCTTCTCTTAACTTTTTTTTTGCAAATGACTTAAGTAAACAAATAAACCAATATTAACTGTGTAGTTTAGAGATTCTAACATGTAAGAAGAAGCGGGTCTTTTGTCAGGCTTACTATGTGATGAGTTTTTAGGCAATATGAACCACAGAAACAAACCTTAATTGTTCCCAGGCAGCTATGCCATCTTGAAGGCCATAGAGTATTCTGAAACTGATGAATGCCATGTAAGGAGTCTGCCTATAACAAACCCTAAAGTTTAAGATCTTGATAGATAGTAAGGATGGCATGATGATAAGGAATGTTTACAGTAAAGGCTAAGTTTCTGAAGGTCTAATGTTTACTGTATCTGTTGCATTCAGGACCCACATTTAATCCAAAACAGCAACAGGGGCCTCACCTATATTTGTTTTAACTGCATGTGTCTGTCTGACTTGTCTCTCTCATTTCTAGCTTGACTAAATAGAAGGAAATTAATTCTATTAAGTCCAGGTTTGTTCTGCAGAGATGATTTAATGTAAAGTTCTAGTTTTTTCCTTTGCATCTTCCTTGTTCTCTCTTTAAAATCCTCAGTTCTTCCGTGCTGTCTCTCTTTTTAAATCTTCTTCTAAGGGAGGGGTGAAATGTGGTACTCTCACTAGTGTGACACTCCCCCTTTAAGTTGACATGCAGCTACTTCTAGTTCCAACTCATCTGTTGAAGATCAATGATCTGTGTATGCATTTTCTTTTTTAAACTGATCTTGAATAAACATTATATTTAGAACTGATTAGGAACTCATTACTTCCATGCTTTCTAGCTATAAAAACAACACACAATGTTAACTGCATTTTGCACACAATGTTGGTTAACTGCATTTTGATTAAGGGAATTCTAGGAATTGTTGTGATATGAGCTATTGAAATTATTTTTCACTACCTATTGAAAGATTTGTGGTGGGCTGAGATTTATTTTATGTTGTTTTCTTCATATGTGCCCCAGTGGGGACCAAAAATGACAGTGATGTGGGTTTCCCGGGAAAAATTGAATTGGAGAATTTTCCTATTCAAATTTAAATAATTTAAATTTTTAAATTATGTTAGCAAAATTTAAATGTACACCCTGAACAAGCCTGAACCTTGAACAAATATGAATTTGTACATGTTTCATATTCCACGTCTAGCTCATCTAACATGACTGATTTGCAGCACAACAACCCTGACAATTATAGTTGAAGAACCTGATTTATATATGTAGGGTGTAAAATTTTCAACTGAAAAATATAATATTGGAAAACTTTCTGTACCACATCACTGGGAACTCATAACATTTTCCCCTTCTTCATCTTATTCCCACAACAGTCCCATGAGATAGGTTAGGCTGAGAGTGTGTGACTAAGGTCACCTAGCTTCCTAGCACAGTGAGGATTCGAAACTGGGTCTCCCATATCCTAGTCTGACACTTTAGCTACCACATCATGCTGGCTTTCAAGTTTTATTGAAATAAAGTTATGACTTTCAGTTCTAGGACTTCTATGAGATAATGTTTTAGTATAATGTCATGTAGCTTGAATGTTCATAACGGAGATGGATGTCAAGATCAATTAGTATTATTCTAGAACGTGTGGACTGTAGCATATTTCATGAACCACAGCCTCCTGAAACCTGTGATGCACCATGGTGGCTCAGACTCATAGGTCACCGTCACAGCAATGGTTCAGAATCCACCCTCAACTGAGTAAATACTATAATTGTTACACATCAGCCTTCTCTACCCTGTAAAGCACATGCACCTAATCTATTTGTATATTTACGTGTTGAATGTTGACAGTATCCAAATCAGTGTTTCTTTAAAAAAACACACACCAACAAATATCCAAACTAATGAAGATCCATTTTGTTTCTTTTCATCTTGTGCAGAAGAATGACAGGAAACCAGATCTGATCAGGGAATGGAACAAAGTATTTTTAAGTATAAATACCTTTGATAGCTTTAGTGAATGTAAACTGGGAACAAACAGTTTTTAATTCAAGTCCTATTGACTTTGTCCTTCTAGTTTGTCCTGGCGTGGCAACATCCTGTAATGTTACTTTCACATGCTAATACAGCACATATTATGATTTTGATCTAACTTGTGGAAGGTTACTTTGATCATTGGCATCCATGGAAATAGTTACCAGTTTTAGAACTAAGAAGTGAGCACACTCTCTATACAGAATATTGGACAGCCCTATCTTCATTCTTTCTTATTTAGCATGAGCTCTGTTGAGGCTCAGAATACACTAATGGCTGTATGTATTGGCTGAGTACTCTCAAACTAGTAATCTTTTTAAAGCCATAAGCTTGTACATGCAAGTGCATCTGTTATATTCACACAGTGTATGAACATGGTCCTCTAAATGGAACTTGTTGTGAAGATCAGTGGTTAAATATGAGAACGATGTGCTATATACAGCATAAAATATGTATTTAAAATGCCAAACGTTACCTCTTTACACACACTAAAAATACTACATGTGAAGAAGTCATATGTGAGAGGTGACTCCCTAGCACAAACTAATGTATTTGTAATTTTTCAATTTTCCATTGCCAGAAATGTATGTGACTATCTTGGCATATGTTTTGATCTTGTGTATAACTAAATATTAGTGTTGATCTGCTTGGTTTAAGAAGTCTTGTAAATAAATGCTATAACATGGTTATCAGCTAGCTACAGGTAGGAAATATTTTGCTATTCCAAGATCTGTTTATGAATCTTCAAGTGCTGTACTACATATTCTTGCCAACGAAAATGTCCACTGTTTACATATGAATTGGAAATTCTTTTCCTCCCTATTTGTTCAAATAAACTTAACCTGAGCCTTTTCTGAGTTCAGAAACAGAGTTTTCCTCTGCAGCTTTGTTTTAGTCTGCATCCCTGTGATGCAGTTAGGAACAGCTGGGCTGGTAACACATCCCACCAGAAGGAAATAAATAAACTTGCTTAAAATTTTAGACTGTGAAACGTGTCCTAATGTACCTTTGAGTCTTTGTTAGTCTTAAATTGATTTTGCCGTTCCCTTGTCTGACTTTTCCTCAGGCTGCTCATGCACCTTCAAATGTAACTTTGAACACTCATAAGCACTAGAAACTTTTTAAATTAAATTTTTAAAGAAGCAAATTCTATACCCAGTATCACACTCAGCAAAATCAGGAATGCACACAGATATGAATATGAGGAACATTCTGGAATACGAACTAGCTGCGTTGAATGAAGAGGTTTAAACCTGTTCCTAGTTGACATATGACCAATGAGCAGAGGGAGGAAAAAGATACTAGGTATTTATGATTGACTAGGAAGTCTAACTAATGCCTCCTGAGTACCGCTGTAGTGCTGTATTTGTCAGCTTAGTGACTCCCAGATATTTAATACTGAGAATTTACCTGAAAAGCTTAATTGATCAGAATGTGCTGATCACTCCTTCCATTTATTTATTTATTTATTTATTACATTTATATCCCGCCCTCCCCACGAGCAGGCTCAGGGCAGCTAACAGTATTTGGCATTGTGCACCTAATTCATATAAAACATTTAAAACCATTTTAAACAATTAAACAATTTATAGTTGAAGTGCTCACAGTATTAAGTCACGGTGGTGTGCCATATAATACAGCACCCAATGTTCTCAGCTTAACAGTCTCTGGGCTCCACAAAATGGTATAACGCAATGTTGGTTAGGCTGGCCTTACACCACAGGTATTGGTTGCAGGCACTGATGGTAGTGGTGGTGGCTACTAATTGAAGGCCTGGTGGAAGAGCTCTGTCTTACAGGCCCTGCGGAATTGTGCAAGATCCCACAGGGCCCTGATCTCCTCCGGGAGCTCATTCCATCAGTAAGGAGCCGCCCCTGAAAAGGACCTAGCCCTGGTCGCAGCATGTAGGTTTTTGAGACAGTCATCTGTTGGCAGTAGGGGTGCCAGGTCCCCTCTGGCCACTGGTGGGGGATGGGGTGATCGGGTGGTCAGATCCAGTTTGGGAAACTCCTGGACATTTGGGGATGGAGCTTAGAGAGGACAGGGACCCCAGTGGCGTAAAATGCCATAGAGTCCATCCTCCAAAACATCCATTTTCTCCAGGGGAACTGATCTCTGTAGTCTGGAGCAGAAATTCCAGGGGATCCCCAGGTCCCACATGGAGGCTGGCATTCTTAGTTGGCAGCCATCCATAAGCAAGCAGCTAAACTGTCTTCTGTCACAGAAGTCCCAAGTCCTTTTAGCAGCCAGTTGTTTCTGATCTGAGGTTCCCTTTCATATCAGTAGTATGGGAACTGCTTTTATGTACTTTCATCCAGTAGTAGTGTTACCAGAATTTTTAATATCCTCCCACCACCTGGGCAGAAATAATAGTACAGGAATGTTCCAATTTTTACCCAATTGTGACTTTAGAGCACTGAGAGCCCACACAACTGGTGACATCCATATAGTGAAAGACTTTTAAATTTTACAGCACCATTGTTGGATGAACCCACAAAAAACCCTTCCTGTGCCCATTCTGTAATGTTTAAAAAGTACCTTTGTATTTAAATAATTGATATACTTGGTATTTTTATACTTTCAGTTACTAATGAGTAAGCTGAAGCTGATTGTAATCCTAATAATATTTAAACTGGTTGCAGAACCCATTTAGTTTTTGGTCAACTGCTAAGAATTTCTCTATGCACGTTAGCTCTGAAGAGTTGTTGGAGATGATAGCTTTCTTTATGCTACAGGGTTTGTTTTAATGGTTTGGTATGAGTCTGTGCTGGTGTTGCCAGGTTGGAGATTTTGTGGGTGGAGCCGAAGGACGGCAGGGTTTGGGAAGGGGAGGGGGTTTAATGCCATTGAGTCCACCTTCCAAGTGGCCATTTTGTCCAGGTGAACTGATCTCTGTTGACTGGAGATCAGTTGTAATCCCAGAAGGTCTCTAACCACCACCTGCAGTTTGGAACCCTAGTCTGTGCTGTCAGGGCCGGCTCGCCCACTAGGCAAGCTAGGCACTCGCCTAGGGCGCCGGCCCTGCAGGGGTGCCAAAATGCCCCCTGCCCCCCCCCCCGTGAAAAGCCCCCCTTCCCGCCCAGCGCCGGCAGCCCCGGCTTTCCTGGGCGCCTCGCAGCTGCGAGGCACCCAGAAAAGCCGGTGCCGCCACTGGGAGGGAAGGGGCGGGCGTTCTAACCCCGACCCTTCCCTGGCCTCACCGGGAGGTTGGCATCCCCGGTGAGGTGGGCGCCCCAGGCTGCCCTGCCTAGGGTGCCCAGACACCAGTGCTGTCTGGTAGAATGGAACTTTCAGGTTTTTTTAAGTTGCTGGTTCAGCGGCACTTTGCCTGGTTTGTGAAACTACATGGAACAAATGTGCTAGCAGTTCCATGTAGTGTTCCAGCTTTTTTCAATCTGGAGATGGTGTTCTAAAATAACTGGTTTTATTCTATAGGAGAAGCAGGCATGGAGGATACAAAGCATTCTTGTGTTCCTTGGTGGTTCTGTGTGAGACATATTTCTTTTGTAAAGCAGCAAATGGATTCCTGCAAGCTCTTTGCCTTCACTTCCTTCTTTTGTAATGATGGAATAGTTGAAAATGTCATAACTGCTGATATGATTGCATGTTTCCTGGGTTCAGCCTTGGTGTCAGACAATCACAGCATGTCCAGGAACAAAAATAATTGAGAGACATTCAGAACAGTTAAAAACTTTTCAGTTTTAAAAAAGCCACAGGTGGGAAAACCTTTAGAAAAGAAACATTTGAGAAAGCAGTACAGCTTTGAACTATGACAAGGGAACCCAAGCTTCAGATCCCCCCTCAGCTATAAAGCTCACTAGATGACTTTGGCCTGTCACACATTGTCAGATCTCTCTAATCAACATACACATGGTGGTTGTGAGATTAAAATTAGGAAGAAGGATTGTGTATGCCTCCTTGGATGAAAGACAGGATTAAAATATGTTAGGTAGATAGAACATCGCTGCTTGTATTACAAATAAGGCTAGCAATGGTCCTGTGCCCCAGTCCCCCTGTCCCCTTGTACACAATCTGCTGATGTCTGGATGAAGGGAGTAGCCTTCAATGCATCCAGATTAGAAACAAATAGAGAGACTGTAGAGGTGGGATTTTACAAATACTGAACAAAGAAGCAGAGCCAGAGTCACATACTGAGGAGATTGCTGAAACAGTACTGGGAAGCCCTAAGTTCAGTTCCCTCCTTATTGAATGTTCTTGAAGTAGTCACCATCCTTCAGCCTAAACTTACCTCACTGGGGTGCTGTGGGGACAAAAGTGCACCATTGTACACTGGATTGTGCCCTACCACTCTGCTCATCAACGTTTTGAAGCCTTCATTCAGCAGAAGGATTCTTGCTCCATCTTAAGTAGCTCTTTTGCTGGAGGAAACTTCCAGTTTTCCCTAGTGGAATGGTAGGATACAGACCTTTCTACCTTTGGTGGCAGGACTGGATAAAAACCTAACAGCAATAAATATTAATGGGTAATGTCTGGATAAACAAGAGTATCCATATATAATAACACTTATGTGGATAATGTAACCTTGAATTTTTGGCTTTGAGGCTTCACTGCAAGCAGTATGTGTGTAAGCCTGGGTAGAAGGAGTAGTAATGGGCGGCTGCACTTTGTAAAAGTCCAGTTTTTGTTTTTATTCCAGTGTAATTGTGTTAGTTCTGATATGAATGCCCCAAAGACCATGCATCAAAACAGTAATTAACAGTCACTTCTTCCAGCCTCTACAGTTCTGCCAAATTATGCTGTGTTCAGGAAGGAGTAGGAGGTACTGCATCTGCCTTTCCCCAATAGCTCCACTTATGGGCATCTTGGCAAAAAAGAATTGTTTGCTCTGGCAGTTAGATCTCTCAGAAGTTGATCTTATGGTAGCTGCTGTTGGAGTCAAATACAAACAAAAAAATTTCAGTGATAGATCTAACTGCTGAGGAGGGGTCTTTTGGTAATAATTCACAGGTAGTCCCTTCAGACACAACATGACTGCTTCATTCACATTTTAAGACCTTACTGAACTCAACTAGACCAGTTTAGCTTCTTTCAGCTGTGTTTGAGATAAAGGCAGGAGGTAGAAGACTGAAGGAAGAATAGTGAAGAATACACAGGGGTGGGGAGAAGAGATATCAGGGCTGTAGCTAGTGTGGGGTACATAGGGTGATGCCCCCTCCCAAATTTTCAATGCCTCAGTCTGAGAGGCTGCCCCACACTCTCCACCTGGCTGTGGCTGCTCTGCTCCTACATGCGTTTGTTGTGGCTGCTCTGTGGTGACGGGCAGGCCAGAGTGGCCTCCTGTGTGGTCTCCCAGATTCTAGTCGCATCTGCTGTTCACTAACCCCCCTCACACTGGCAATGCAGTTGTTTGCAGAGAAGGGACCCAAGAGCGCAATGGAGAGCGCACAATGACTTCAGACAGGTGTAGCTATCGCACTCGGCCATCAAAGTGAAGAGTACAGCTGATGCAGGGAGCCCCCTCCTCTCATCCCTCAATTAGATCCAATCAGATCCCCAGATTGCCACCACCCGCAGCCACCTGACTTCTCTCCCCCCAATTCACCCTTTGCCATCTAGTTGTCAGGGCTTTTCATCTCACTTCTGGCCAGAGGCTGCTAAAGCCTCTGGAAGGGCTGGCAGCAGCCCCGCCTCTTCTTCCTCTCCCCCTCCTTGAAAAAGAAATTCTCAGCCAAAGCTCCATACCTCTTTCCCTCCTAGGCTGAAGAGGCTCTTCCCACAAACACGTGGCAGGAGGTGGGGAGAGGAAAGGTTCCAGTGCTCTTTCTTCTTCTATGCCAGCGGTGGCGAACCTATGGCACGTATGCCAGAGAGGGCATGCAGAGCCCTCTCTGTGGGCATGCGTACCATCGCCCCAGCACAGATCTCTGGAGCGCCCCTCCCACCTGCCTGCCGCCTTTCTCTGCCCGTGCGCCGAGGTGCCCGGGCAGGGAAAGACCTCTGGAGCACCCCCCCAGCCTACTGCCTATCTCTGCCTGAGCGCCAAGGCACCCAGGCAGAGAAAGACCTCCAGAGCGCCCTCCACTCACTGCCTATATCTGCCTGAGCGCTGAGGCACCCGGGCAGAGAAAGATCTCCAGAGCAACCCCCCACCCACCCGCCACTTCTCTGCTCAGGCACCAAGGTGCCCGGGCAGAGAAAGACCTCCAGAGTGCCCCCCCCCATGTGCTGCCTTTCTCTGCTCGTGTGCCGAGGTGCCTGGGCAGAGAAAGACTTCTGGAGCGCCCCCTGCCCGCCTTTCTCTGCCTGCCTACTTTCTTCGCCCTCTTTCTCTCCCTCCCTCTCTCCCTCCTTCTCTTCCTTCCTTCCTCCCCATCTCTCTCTCTCCTTCCCATTTTTTGCCCTCTTTCCCTCCCTCCCTCTTTCTTTCCCTCTTTCTTTCCCTCTTTCCCTCTTTCTTTCCCTCTTTCTTTCTTTCTTTCTTTCTCTTTCTTTCTTTCTTTCTTTCTTTCTTTCTTTCTTTCTTTCTTTCTTTCTTTCTTTCTTTCTTTCTTTCTTTCTTTCTTTCTTTCTTTCTTTCTTTCTTTCTTTCTTTCTTTCTTTCTTTCTTTCTTTCTTTCTTTCTTTCTTTCTTTCTTTCTTTCTTTCTTTTTCTTTCCCAAAATTCTTTGCCCTTTCCCTCCTTCTCTCTTTCCCTTCTCTCCTTCCTTCCTTCCTCTCCATCTCTCTCTTTCTTTCTTTCTTTGCCATTCTTTGCCATCTTTCCCTTCCTCCCCATCTCTTTCCCTCTTCCCCCCTTTCTTTTCTTTTCTGTTTTCTTCTTTCCCAAAGCTCTTTGCCCTCTTGTCCTCCCTCCCTCTTTCTCTTTCTTCCTTCCTCCCCATCTCTCTCTCTTTCTCTCTCTCTTTCTTTGTCTCTTTTTTGCCAGCTTGCCAGACTTCCAGTGATGTCAGGGTGTGTGGCAAATGCACCTCTTTTTCTACAAAATGACCTCTGGTCACCCTTCCTGGGTAGGTGGCTCGCAGAGACATCCCCTGGGGTGCCCGAGTGTTGCTGCCCTCTCTGTTCTTGGTCGGCTGGCAGGACCAGGAGTTATAGCTTTGGAAAAAGTGCAAAAAAGGGCAACTCAAATGATAAAAGGGTTAGAACACTTTCCCTATGAAAAAAGGTTAAAGCGCTTGGGGCTCTATAGCTTGGAGTAACCACGACTGAAGGGTGACATGATTGAGGTTTATAAGATTATGTATGGGACAGCGCAGGCTGAGAAAGAAATACTTTTCTCCCTTTCTCACAATATAAGAGCTCGTGGGCACTCAATGAAATTGCTGAGCAGTCAGGTTAGAATGGATAAAAGGAAGTCCTCCTTTACCTGAAGACTGATGAACACATGGAATTCACTGCCACAGGAAGTGGTGGTGGCTACAAGCATGGACAGCTTCAGGAGGGAATTGGATAAACATCTGGAGCAGAGGTCCATCAGTGGCTATTAGCCACAAGGTATAGATAGGAACTCTCGGTCTGGGGCAAGTGATGCTCTGTATTCTTGGTGCTTGGGCGGGCAACAGTGAGAGGGCTTTTAGTGTCCTGGCCCTACTGCTGGACCTCCTGATGGTACCTGGTATTTTTGGCCACTGTGTGACAGTGTTGGACTGGATGGGCCTTCAGCCTGATCCAACATTGGCTTCTCTTATGTTCTTATGAAAACTGGCCCTCTTAGAAATCGGTTGCTCATCTGAATGCTCTCTAGGGCTGCCCCTCTAATGATAAAGTCTCGGTGCCCCTGGGCCTGCAAGACGAGATTTTGTTCTAACAAGCGAAGCAGAGGCAAGGACTCAGATATTGTAATACCCTTGACAACAGCTTTCCTCTTTGAAGTTTGCTCACTGCATGTTTACTGAGTATCTTAAGAGTGTGTGGAAAGTGGCAGTATGCACTATAGTGCTGCGCTGTTAGTAACCCATTCACTAAGTGGTTGGAGTAGTTACCTCAGCAGTTGTATTCCTTGCACTTTCCCTCTTGTCATTTCCCTTTTCACTGACCTTAAACTCATGTATTAGCACATAGTTCAGATAAGGTGCTACAGAAGATGTTAACGTATGAGTTGCTTTTTTCTAAACTAAAACCTCAGTATTCAGGTTAAATTACCATGTTGGCACTTTGCGATAAGTAAGTGGGTTTTGGGTTACAGTTTGGCTACTCGGTCTCTAAAAGGTTTGCCATCACTGTATCTATGCACTTTTCTTCCTGTTCCCCGCCCCAAGGGGAGCATCTGCACCTGAGGGACAGCATGCTGTTCAGTAAAGAGCTGGAAGAACAAGGTGAGCCTCTCTCCTTCCAGTAGCACCTCTCTTCCCCTCCTCCCCTCAGGTAGCCGGGGGCTAGGAGAGCACTCTCCTGTTTTTATTTTATTTTATTATTTTTGTGATGTCAGAAATGATGCCATGCCCCCCAGTGGCCCCCTCCACTGAAAATTGTCTAGCTACGGGGCTGAGAGACACTGAGACAGTTGTGTTAGATCAAGGTGGGTAGCCGTGTTAGTCTGTCGGTAGCAGTAGAAAAGAGTAAGAGTCCAGTAGCACCTTAAAGACTAACAAAATTTGTGATAGGGTATGAGCTTTTGTGAGTCACTGCTCACTTCTTCACATACAGCTAGAATGTGAGTCCATCTGTCCTATATATTGGAAAGTGGAGTGATTTCAGATGCCAAGTGACATTAGCAGGCAAATGACAGTAGAAGGCGTGATTGGATTAGGTGTGATATGCGGAGAGGTAGTGTTTGTTGTTGTTCAGTCACACAGTTGAGTCTGACTCTTCATGACCCCATGGACCACATCATGCCAGGCCCTCCTGTCTTCCGCCATCCTCTGGAGTTTGCTCAATTTCATGTTCTTTGAATAGTAGGCATGGAGAAATCTGCATTGGTAATGAGACAGGAAGCCTAGGTCTTGACTCAGTCCAGGTGGATGCCTTGTTTTGAGCTTTGTTATCAGTTGCAATTCAGCAGTCTCTCTAATCTCCCTTTGAAATTCCTTTGTAAGATAACTGCTACTTTTAGGTCAGCAACTGAATGTCCTGGAAGGTTAAAATGTCCCCCCACTGGTTTTTTAATGTTGTGGTTTTCACTCTCTACATTAGACAAAAAGGTCAGTTCCTTTGACAAAGAATTAATGGACATGTCCCAGTCCCTTCAACAAAGAATTAATTGACATCAGAAACCACAGCATTCAAAAACCAATGGAGGGGACATTTTAACCTTCCAGGACATTCAGTTACTGACATAAAAGTAGTAGTTATCTTACAAAGGAATTTCAAAGGGAGATTAGAGAGACTGCTGAACTGCAACTGATAATAAAACTCAAGACAATGCATCCACCTGGACTGAATCAAGACCTAGGTTTCCTGTCTCATTACTAATGCTGATTTCTCCATGCCTACTTCCTTTCTGCATATCACACCTAATCCAATCACACCTTCTATTGTCATTTTCCTTCCAATCTCATTTGGCACCTGAAATCACTCCACTTTCCAACATATAGGACAGATGGGCTCCCATTCTAGCTGTATCTGAAGAAGTGAACAGTGACTCACGAAAGCTCATACCCTGTCACAAATTTTTTTTAGTCTTTAAGGTGCTACTGGACTCTTACTCTCTTCTACTGAGACAGTTGTGTACACATTCTGATTAGATAGTGGGGGGTGGAGCTGTGTGTATATTGGATCAGACAGACCTTTACTCCTGGCCAACTTTCTTTTAGTTTTAGTTTTGAAGACAAACATTCTCAGAACAGGAGGACCTGATCTCTAAGGAATGGCTGT
The DNA here is from genome assembly GCA_029375565.1 of Gekko gecko. Classification (NCBI taxonomy): domain Eukaryota; kingdom Metazoa; phylum Chordata; class Lepidosauria; order Squamata; family Gekkonidae; genus Gekko; species Gekko gecko. The sequence continues at coordinate 60,817,213 of JAPDNY010000004.1, forward strand.
TGTTACTTCAGCAATGTGACTATGCTTTACTGTTTCTCACTCTCTGTGACAATTCAAGTCCAGTAGCACCTTAAAGACCAACAAAATTTTATATGGTATAAACTTTTGTGAGTCGAATTTTTAACTCCTGAAAGCTTATACCCTGGAAATTTTTATTTGTCTTTATTTTATTCTATTACAAACTAACCTAGCTACCCACCTGATACTACCTCTTTGTGTGAGCATATCTAAAAGATCATGGATTGATCCTCTTTAGTTACTTAATCTTAACAATTTCTCTCTCACATGCATTATTTGTTTGATGTAAGAATCGGGCACCTTTAGGTTATAATGAGTCTTGTGGGGTACTTTGGTCAGCTGCTTATTAGCAGAACTGCTCCCTCTCACAGTGCTATGAACCAGTACATGCCTGTGCTGTATGCTCAAAAATGGTTTAGTGCTCAGAATAGCCTTGTCTGGGTTCTTGCTTTTGTATATTTCCTGCAGGTTTGTTTTCTGGCTCAGTGACTTCTAATGAAAGTGGGTGGCTAAGAGGAATGAACCCAAGTGAGAGACAATGAACTTCGGGATTTGAATGTCTCTTAGATGAACAATGGTTTCACAATCTAAAGCAATAAAAGATGGTTTTGTCCTGTGTCTGAATGTGACCAGCAACCTGGCCCTGTGAGTCCTGAGTGGCAGACTGGGGCCTCTTGCAGCTGGCAGGAGGGTGAGGGCAGGATGGCCAGCTGAGGGCTTTAAAAACCAGCTAGGGGGAGGGGGAGTCCTAGAAGGAAGAGGAGGAGCAGAAGGAAATGGTGGTGGGAACAGAGGCTATGGGGAGAAGGCTTGGCAGGGGAAAGAAGGAGATGGGGATGCTCAAGAGGAAGGAAGATGCAGCCCCAGGGGTATCCACTGCGGCTGTCAGGGAAGCTGCACGGAACACTGTTATTTGATATTTAAAAAGCCCTTTGGAGGAAAAAAAGTAACTTGAGATTTTAACTGGACATGTTTGGTTTGAAAAAACCTGACTTACTTGGCAACCTTCTTGTTATGTGCTACACTTGCAAAATAGCCAGGACTGATTTTAATAACCACCCAGGTTATTACACCATATTACACCATATACTTACTATAGCCAATATGAATGGTTGTGGTTTTAAATGACTTGTTTTCCCCACAGAAACATTTTTCCCTACTGTTGCTGCTTCCCTTATTAGTTGTGGGGAAACTGCCATTTAAGTACACATGTGCTACTCTTAATTTTGTATCTGAGTTCAAAATGTTGTCTGAATGTAGTCTGCATTCTTGAACATTCACTGTCAGTCTATTTTTCAGTATAATATGTAAAGTGTTACACAGAGTAAAACTTTCATAAAATCAGCATATACAAAATAGAAAGCAGTTCCACTCTTGCCCTTATAATATCCATGGTCACTCCACCTAGAGTTCAACCAAGGCTTCTGTCCCAGTTTTGGGCCTGCTCAGTTTAAAATTTCTGCTGCACTTAAAAGTTTTCTTCCTTTGTTATTACAACAAAACATTATTTCTTCAAAGTTTTCTATGTAAATCGCCAACATTGTTTAATTTAATCTTTCCCACGCATGCATTCACACTTGTCTCATGCTAGTAATAGATTTGCACTTTACATAACAAACAGAGTATATGGAAATAGTTTCTTTAGTCTTGAATTCTTTTGAGTCCAAATAGCTTTTTAAAGAAATTAAATTTGCATTTGTGAAATATGGTAATATGACAGCTATAGAGTGCTAAAGTTGCTGACACCATAAAAATTCTCACAGACAAAACAACTGTTTGCCTTCAAATAATTATGATTACTTTGACTTTTTTGGGTTGCAAGGAAAGCCACCTTAGTGCAAAGCAGCCTGTCACAGGATAACAAAATAACAATATGAGATCTTTGAATTTTGCTGTTTGCTTTTAATTTCTAGCAAGATGACTGTGTTCTGCCTTATTTAGTGGCAAAATGTATTTACAAGCTGATGATAACAGTCTTGCAGTGACTTTTGTCTAAAGATATCTTTAATGCTATTTCCTGTTCCATATCTAACTTTCAAAAATGTTGCATACAGAACTGTTGAGGCTGGGATCCAAATAACCTTTCACTTAGTTCTTTGCATGAAGGGAATGTTTAGCATGTGTTTCTTATATTGCAGTCCTCCTATCCTGTCTTCCATAAAACTGCATTCTTTAAGACAGGGGTCCCTAACATGGTGCCCGCTGACACCTTTCCTGCCACCTACCAAGTGTTTCTAGAAAGTGGGTGGGACCAGTTGGGGTTTTTGCTCAACAGAGCTTCTGATTAGGCACTGGAGATCTGATTGGGGGTGCTGATTAAAAGGTATCCTGAAGAGTTTTTATTAGAGTTCTGCATAACCTCACTCCCTGCCATTTTGTAGTTAGTTTTGCCTCCTGCAGCAGCTATTTAATATTTGTGCCCACCAGCCCATGTCAGAATTCCAAAAGTGCCTACAGGCTCAAAAAGGTTGGGGACACCAGGTTAAAAGTACCCTTGAAAGGGACTTGCGGTTAATGGTGACATGCTAGCAGATGTCTGTCCTGGACCCCCGGGGAGACAATCTCAGCGCCTGCGGTGAGGAGAGGGCTCAATTGTTCGTTGCCCCCCCAGGGAACCTGTGTGAAAGGCTCCTCACCATGGGGCTTTTGAGGGGTAGCCTCTTCCGTAGCAAGATGCTGCAGAATTGAGGCACTCCTCCTCCCCGATGGTCCTGCTGCTGTTGCGTCCATATGGATCTAGAGCCACCGGCTGGGACAAGCTTTAGAGATAGGGCAATTTAACCGCGATCGAGTGAGGTCCTCGGGTCAACAATGAACAGTCAGTCAAGTAAAAAAGAGATGCCAAAAAACTAAAAGAAAGCCTGCCCGCCCCCCGGGAACGGCGAGATGAGTGAGCGTGGGAGGAGTTCCTCCCACATGCATAAACAAAACAATGATCTGCCAAGGGGGGAGCAGAAGTAAAAACATGGAAATAAGTTTTAAGAGACTCACTGGAACTTGGGTGAATTTCAGAAACTTTAGCAACTTTTACTAAAAGTAAATAATCCTCAAACATAGCAGGAAAGAAAACGGAGAAAGACAAGCTAGCAAAAATGAAATTAACGGGAGGCTTGAGTCCCCAGGCGGAGGACTCCTCAGAGCTATCCAAAATGCTAGCAGAAACCATGCGCCCTCTGCTGGACCAAATGACCAATGTTAACCAGCAGCTAACTGTACTGAATCAAAACCTCGAAACTCAGCAGCTCCAACTAGCAGAAATCACAAAAATAACAGAGCAAACATTGGAGAAAGTCAAGGAAGTGGACGCAAAGACCAAAAAAGTCAAGAAAAAGGTGCAAATGCTGGAAAAGAAACTAACTTCAGGTGAAATTCAAATTTTGCAGCTGCAAATTGAGAGAGCTAACCTAGTCCTCCGATTCCAAGGGGTCCCTGAGACAAAAGGAGAGAATCTAAAAGAACTTTTGAGCGAAGCATTAGCTCCAGTTACAGATTTAAAAGCGGAACACTTGATAAGCAAAATGGATGTCATCTATAGATCCTACTCCAACTATATCAAGAAAAATAATCTGCCTGGAGAGATTGTGGTTAGATTCTCAAAGAGACATGTCATGGACTTAATACTCAAAACAACTACAGGAGTACCCCTAAAAATGGGAGGGAATAACATCAGAATTTTAAAAGATATCCCATTTGAAATCAGGAACAAGAGGAAGGAATATAAAGACTTAATATAGTTTCTGCAAACGAACAGCATTGCCTATAGATGGTTGATTCCCAAAGTCATCACCTTTAAAATTCAGGACAAAAAAGAAAAGATTGACTCTGTCTTTAAAGCACATGAGTTCCTGAGATTGCAACTGGGAGAGCCAGGAGAGGTTGGTGGGGAAGAAGAACACAGTAAATCCACTGATGATACGGTATCTGCGGCTTCAGATTAGGACTCTGCTTCAGATAAGGGGGCGGCAGCCCCCAATCAACTGAGGAAAAGAAAGAATAAAGCTAAATAAAGGCTGAAGGACTCTGAATTGTGCCTTAAAAATTTACTTTAACGCTGCTCTTGGAATTTTCTTAAAATAGTTAAATGATGGGCTAAAAGCTAAATGTATTAGCATAAATGACCATGTTCAATGTAATCTAAGCATGTTAAGAATAACACTTATACAAGCTAATGTAAGGATCTCCTATACTTGGGGTTTTAGTTATTAGTGGTTTTCTGTTCTGTATCCTTAGTTGTAGTTGTCTCTCCTTCCCTTTTTTTTCTTTGTAGTTTGTAGTCTTTAGAAAATGCAATAAAAAAATAAAATCCCCTTCGGGACCCTTGAAAGCATTATTTCAATGGCTGGGTGGGTATTGAAGGGGGGGGAAGTCAAACATTCCACTGGATAGGCCAAAGTTTTGGGGCATACCTAAAGTCTCCCAGTCCATGTACACTGTTTTGTTTTTACATTATATGAGCCCTTGGCCAGGGAACTGGAATTGGTTATAGCTGCCTCCATATATACATGTCAGTATTATTTATTTATTTATCAGACTTATACCCCGCCCTCCCCACATAGCAGGCTCAGTATGTTTGTCATTATGCAATATGTGAAGTAGCCTTAGTTTATGTTTATTGTACCTTGCTTCTAAACTCTTTTCTCTAAGAAAGAATTTACTTCCTGTGTTAACTCTTTTTGTTTAACAAAAACAGCTGTGCTGCTGGAGTTCTACCCTTTTGGACTGACACTTGCAAATTTGAGTAAAATACATGATGCATTTACTCTGGGTTATTTTTGTAACAGCATTTACATTGGTAAGCAAACTAACAATGTGTTTTGTGCAATGTGCATTGACTAAGGCCTCTGTTATAGCTTATTATCTTAACTGAGATCTTTATAAACTATAAACTAAACTAACTGAGATCTCCGATATAGCTTATCTCCTTTAAAAGTGCATTTTTTTTTATTTGTACAGATTGCATGGAAGAAAAGGTGCACTACATAGAACAACAGCTCTGTGCTTTCACTGTATGTTATGTTTGCAACATCCCTTTTGCAGCTTATATTTCCATGTGGCTTCTATTCTCAAACAGGTTGCTGTTTCTGAAATGGTCAGCCCAACACCATAGTCATAAATCGTTCCAAACACAGTCTTTCCAGACAGTCTGTTTTCATAGCATGGAATATGTAGTGGTTACTAGTGTAGCTAAGCTCTTCAAAATAGTGTGTGGTAGTTCTGCCCTTTAAGCTGCTGAATAAGAATTCCCTGAAAGTGACTCCATTCGGATGGTAAGCGCTGCATGGAACGTTCTAGGCACCAGTTAAGTAGTGCTGTAACATCATTAGTGACCTGTGATGACTTCTTAATCCCAGCGCTATCTTGTTCACATTTTAAGAAATACTTAAAATATAGGCCATTCCCACTCTTCACTACTACCTAAAAGGAGTTCTTGGCTAGCTTTTTAAAATGGTTGCAAGAAGCAAATACCCAGAGGTATCTCTTCATAGAATCCATTTCCCCTTTTCTTTGGTTTCTCTGAGTTGTGCTTTCTCACTTATCCAGCTTTACAATGCACACAATTAGAGGGGAGAAGGGAAGAAGAAAAACTGTGTGGAATAATTCTGTGCCTGATAGGGCAGCATGGCTACTCCCTCCCTCACATGTTTTTCACATGTATATGGGAGCTGCTGGTGCTGGAATAAGATGAATTGTCTTGAAAGACCTTTATGTACAACAGGGGAAGCACCAACAGCATATTGCTCTACAAGGATTTTTCTTTCGATACTTGGCTGCTAGTCTGAATTTCTCTCTTGTTGTCTGAACATAGTCTTGTGTATTAACTACTTCCATTTCAATGCTGTTGATAATTTCTCCTTGTTCTTCTACCAAAAGTGAGATTTGGATAAATAAGTCCTTTAAATCTTTCACCTGGTTCTCAAGATTAATCAGTTCTTTGTGTCTTTGTTCAATCTCAGATAACTGAGTTTTAGTGATCTTAACCTCGGTAAGCAGGTTTTCATTGAAAATTTCCCATTTTCCTTGCCAAACCATATTGTTAACTTCTTCCTCTGAGACTTCTTTTCCAGCCACCTCAAGCTGACGCACGATAAAGGTCTTGCATTTTTCTTGCTTGGCTGTTATAGCATCATTGTACAGAAACATGATATTTTGGAAACGGCGGAATAGGACAGCTCGCTGAGAGCTAAGGACCCTTACAACAGCAGATGATGAACTGTGTACTTTTTCTACCTTTTTCACGGTTTTTGACAAGTCATCCAAGCACTTGCTAATGTGCTCTGCTTGAATTTTTATCTCTTTTGTAACATTGCATTCCTTTTTAAGAATGCTGAATCTTCTCATGGAAGCTACTAGGCTCTTTTGTTGCTGACTAAACTTTTGAACACCATCTGCCAAATTGTTGATATCATTGTGAAGTCTTTGGATTTCATTTAGATACCTTTCTGTTACAGGCTCCCTTTCAAAAATAACAGCTGCTTGTTCAAACTCTGCTTGTTCCTCTGACACAACCCTAGGAACGTGGCTGTTTTCTTCCAATAATTGTAGTTCCTTCGCTCGCAGTTTAAGCTCTTGAAGGCGGTCTTTCATCTTCTGCAGAATTTACTAGGGTACTTCTGTCATATATCCAGATAGCGATGTAACCCTGGGGATTAAAAACCACTTTGACTATCAGTTATGTACTCACAGACATGTTACATAGATGATGGAAAACTTGTAGGTCTATAGAGAGGAAGTCAGAAGAATGCAGCAGCCCTAAGCTAAGTAAATGCATTGCACAGGGCAGCAATTTTTTTTTCTTAGATTCACCATGTAAAATCATTGGTCTGTACCAGCTGCAGGGAAAAATACATACTGACCCACAGTAGTCTGGTTTTGCAGGTACAAAGTGAACAGAAATAGTGATCTCATAAGAGACGTCTTAGCCTGATACATAGAGCATTCTGCAGTCTTGTATGCTCCCCCTGCCTCTTCTGTCTCTGTTTGAAATTCCTTCTTTTTGGAATTAACAAAGCTCTCATATAGATGTAACAATGCTTAACACTTGAAAATTATAGTTGAGGAACTCAGGATCTGTATTTAAAAACCCTATATATTATGCAAGTGATGAAACTGTTGCAGAATTTACCAACCCTTTTTAGTTCTTCCTTGAAAAATTCATTATACTGTGGCATGATTTTCCACAGTTCTTCATCAGAGAACTATTAGCAATAGTAATGTTGAATAGATACATAATTCCAATGTACTTAGCATTTCATAAGTGTTATTGGGCCATCATATTTCAATGCCAATGGTTGGAAAATTGCATTTCACAAGAAAAAAAATGTGATGTGAACCAATGTTTATTCTGATATTTTTTTGGCAAAATTGTAGACTCTTATAACAGAAAATGTAGTTAAAGATAAGTCTTTAGTAATGTTATGAAATTACTTGCCACCAGTAAGTATTCTGAGGAAATTCAGGTTGAAGCACATGAAAATAATCAATAGTACTGATTCACAATGGCAGTATCATGAAAAATCTCTTGTAGCCGATCTCCTAAGATCTTGGAAGCCAGTACTTGGGTGGGAGACCTCCTTGGAATACCAGCACTCTGGAGATGGGGGCAGGCTTTATTCAGCCACCTCTCTGAATATCCTCCAGGCCCCCAGTAGGGGCCAGTCACCAGAGGTTGCCATTACTTCCAGGTGCACATACATATACATGTGTGTGCATGCAAGCATGAAAAATACCCCCAAAAAAATCTCTTGTGGCACCGTCTAATACATTTATTGACATCAGGAATTCAGTATGTCTAACAGATCTGTAATTAAAGTAGAAATCGGCAGTGTTTTCAGCCAATGTCAGAAAGATTATCTTGGATTGCAATACATTCCAGTATTGGGGAAATCAGCAGGCTTTTTTTTTAGTTGAAACCTTTTTAGTTACTATTATTGCATGTAATCATTGCACTAGGAGCCTGTATAATGACTGGAAAAGAAAAAAGGTATCTGATTCTCTCTCCCTACTGCTGCAATAATTCTCATAATTTTATTAACCTTTTACTTTCCCCTCTGAAAGTTAAAGTTGTGTTTCTAAGGATGATGATTAATTCCAAATAGGTTCCTGTGTTAGTCAGCTGCAACAAAAACAGACAGGAGTCTTGTGCTATGGAAAATTCTAGTAGAAATTTTTGTGAACAAGGAGGGCACCAGTCCATCATAGAGGGTGGGAAATAGTGTTTAAGGTTGCACAAGACTTCTGTTTGTTAAGGTTTGAGATTCTTTTTCCTGGAAATGCAGGTTTCCCCTTAAATTGCCCCTGCCCCCTGCCACTTTACACTGGCAAACAAGTATAAGCTACCCCTTATCAATCGTGTTAAAGTCTACTTTTGGTAAAATATACCATTGGATGCTGGTTTGAAGTAGTACCCCCCCCCAAAAAAAAAAAATCACCTAGAAAACCTTTGCGTACAATTTTATTATTATTGATGTATGACTTCAATGATACTGGGTGGAGATCACTGAGGCAGCACTCCCAGAGAAAGGCAATGTGATTCAGAAGTACAGAGGAGGAGTTCACAATGCAGCATTGCTCATAGGGAAGCAAGAGCTGAACTTGTCAATGTATAGTGACTGGACTTGATTAAAAAGCATCATAAATGTGTATGTTGTTCTGAAAACAACATGATGAACAGATGCTTTTGGTGAAGAAAGTTTTGAATATGGTTTCTTTAATCTCATTCTAGAAGCTGATAAAAATGTTTTTAATGCCCTATTTTAGATGTGTACTAGATATTAGAGAGTTAGTGTCTTATTTGTAAGGACTGCTACTTCATATGGGAACATTCACTGTGGTGCCATTGAGGTAGCACTATATTCTAGGCTTCAAGTATACTCGTAAGCAGTGTAATTGCAACCTGTAATATAAATTGGGTAATATTGTCATTTATTGTCCTGTAATCAAATAGAGAAATAGAAAGTTTATAAATTGCCTCAAGCCTGTTGGACATAGCTGTTTTCTGCAAGTTTTAGCTGTGATTGCAAAGTAGGTTTCATGTACAAGTTTCAGGCAACAAGCATAAAATATCTTCTTCTTTTTTCCCTAGAAAGCTGAATGCCTTGAACTAGTTCTGGGATTAACATATTTCACCTTTCTTTCTGGAGCAGTCCTTTTGACAAGAGTTTGGATTGCTTTTTTAAAAAATGTATTCAAGTTTATTAACTATCTATGTAGAAAGTAAATATTTCTAACTAGACATAGATTCATTTCATAATGAATCTGGTTTGGCATGTGAGATTAAACATATTTACATTTTTAAACAGAAGGTTGTTACAGTCCATACACTAACGTGCCCTGCTTCAGATCAGTGCATGACAAACTTTCCCAGAATAAGATGACATAGTATACAGGGCACAGAGAAGAGCCTTCTGCAGTGAGCACTAGAAGCCTCATTTGGGGAGGCAGGGGAAAGGCAGGCAGTCTCCGTGTAAGAACAAGGACAGTATATGAATGTGTCCCTATTTCTTCTAAGGTACTGAGGCCTGGTGTATTACTGGTTGGATTTTAGCAGCTTTTCCACTTGCTTGCCCAATTCTCCTCCCTCATGGCAGCCTGTGTTCCTAACTTCTGTCTATGTGGATCCCATGATCTTGGGCATATATGTTTTGGTGGTCAAAAGCAGTGTTCCCACTAAGCTGTGCATATGAGTGGTCACTCATTTATACATGAAGCTCCATTCAGCAGCAGTCTGGAGCTGCACAGGGTCTTGCACTGTCCATTGACCATTTTAAGATTACAGCAGCTGTATTGTGCTCAGGATGTGAACTGCTTCGCTCAGTAGGGGGGGGAAATGAAACATTGGTCAAAAGTGGCCCTTTCTTACTCTTTCACCAGTGGAAATGCTAGCGGCTCCTGCCCAAAGTAGTATATGAGGGAAGTATTATTAAATTGATTTAAAAATCAACTTACATATATATTTACAAGTAAACGTGGTATCTGTGGGCTTTATTGAGAGTTTCAGGGTGCAAATTGTAGAGATCCAAGAGAATTCAAAACCTGCTCATGTTTTAATTTAACCTTTGCTTGGAATGTTTTAATATAACCTTTGCTTCTACCACCTTTGCAATATTAAAATTGCACAGTGGATTCTAATTTCATAGTTTTAAAACCCTGTCCTATGGAACCCTGGGTTCCTCAGAAGTCTGGCTTGTCAGAGGTTCTTCAGTGAGAAGATCTGTAATGGCAAACAATTCTGCTCACTGCTACCATTTTCCCATGCTATACATAGCCACAGAGGAGGGCTGTGTGTGTGTTCTAGAGTGTATTCAAAGGTTCGTAATTGATACTTGTGAACCAAACATGCATCACGAACATATGCCAGACTCTTTGATGAACAGACAATTCATGACAGCCATGGGCATTCCTTGAGAGATTAATGTAGAAGGGGCTTGGAAAAATTAGAAAGTTTGAAAACTTTATAGCATGAAAATCTATCGAACACAAATTACATCGATCAGGGTTTGTTTGTTTTTTTAATTGTCCTGGATGAAATAGATACTACAGCATTACAAAACTAATGTTCTTTGTTATTCCTCATGTGATCTGCTGTTGGTGTCTGGCTCACAGGTGGCTCAACTGTCCTGAACAAGGGCAAGAGCTTTTTCTAGAGCGAAACTCTCTGCCAGATGACATCCTGTCCCTGTGGGATCTTTCTAAATTCTATAAGGTCTGTAAGACAGTGTTGTTCTGCCAGGCTTTCTGCTGAGGCCAGTTGAAGCCAGTTTTCAACCCCCTATTAGCAGTGCCCCCCTGTTCTTTGACAGCAGTCTGGGGTGTTGGTTGTTGAGTGCCAAATGATCATGATTTAGTCTGATGCTTAAGCTAGGGTGCTATTCTATAGATCGTACATTTATGTTTTTGTAAGTATGTTTTATCTTTATTTATAGATTATTTTATTGAATGATGTGAGCTGCCTTGAGCCCTGCAACCCAGTGGAGGGGAGGGGTATAAGTCTAAAAAATAAATAAAACAAAAATATATTTAAATCTTTTATTTCAAAATCCAGGTAGAAATCATACAAATACTGTGTTAATTTTGCCAGCCATAACTACTTGTAGCTTAATTAAAAAAAATAAAGCTGTCTTGTTGCATGGCTCAACCAATGCCAAGCACTTAAGTGGCCTTGAAACAGCACCCAGCAATTTCATTGTGGCACCTAGTATTTTCGATAGTGGTATAGCTGTAGTGTATCTTGGCATTTCTCAGTGGAAGTACAAAGCTTGTTTATCAGTTCATATCACAAAAAAGTGCATGTGCATGGTGTTCTTGCCACTGTGTATATGTTTACACCATTCAGTAGTGGTAAGATGAATCCATTCCTCAACAGTTGCTTTCTGTACTGGGTCCAATATTCAAGTAAATGCAGTTTTTTAAAGCAGTAATGAAATTAGAAGGCGTTACTGGGGATAAGTTAGGGTTTTTTAATTATTATAACCATCAAGATTACCCCCATTTTATTTATATACTATGTCATAGTATGAATAAGATTATGAGAAACTGTGAAGGATTTAGGAATTTGTGGTGGCAATAATAGCCCAAATCTGAAAAGTAGGCGTGTCCTAGTTTAAGTAAAGGTAAAGGTTCCCTTGCTCGAAAGCCAGTCGAATCCGACTCTAGGGTTGCGGTGCTCATCTCCGTTTCAAAGCCGAAGAGCCAGCGCTGTCCGAAGACATTTCCGTGGTCATGTGGCCGGCATGACTAAACACCAAGGCGCACGGAACACTGTTACCTTCCCACTGAAGTGGTACCTATTTATCTACTTGCAATTTCTTGCTTTTGAACTGCTAGGTTGGCAGGAGACTGCTAGGTTGGCAGGAGTGTCCTAGTTTAGACTTGTATTTAAAACTCATTTGGATCCTTTTGTATTTTAGTAGGCATGACCTTTGGCTGAACAAGTTTCCATATACTGCAATAATATTTTTTCGTAAATGTGAGCTTGTCATGTCATTTGAACTATATACAGACACTCCCTGTCTCATGACATCTGCAATAAATTTCTAAAGCTCTTTAACTATAATAAAATTTCCTGATGTACCGTATACCCTACTTCTGTTCTCAGATTTTTTCTACTTCAACATTATTTTAAACTCTAAATAGGGAATTCTCAAACAAATAAAAAAAAGAATACAAGAACAAAAATAAAACAAGAGTCCCTTGCTCATACAGTGCTTAACCTAGCATTCTTAACTTTACAAGCCAAGAAAATAGCTATCCTGGAATGCTTCAAACATTTTTATTATTTAAAACTGCCTCAGTTGATATTAAGATGAGAATTTTGTGCAAAGAAAGGTTTCTATTGACTTGGAAAATTAAAAGTGATTTCTGGTCTTTAAGCTACTCCTGGCACACTTCCAAAAGAAACAACTTTGGTGCATGAAACGTGTTTAACATATTAGTATTCCTGTTCCCAGGCAGTAAACCTCTAAAAACATATCTATTGGAAACACTTTCAGGTTTTCTGTAGGGCAAGCACCCACTGTTTTAAAGATACTTTGACACTTGAGGCTTTTAAATTATACAGTGTACTGTTTCGTATTCTTTGAGGAACAATAAAAGCAAACTACTTACCTTTAAAATCCTGAGTTGATGGAAGCCTCTTGTACTTCTGTCTTAAGATCTGGTGCTTTAAAGCCATTTGCCATATCCTTGAGAGCACAAATAATAGGGCAGGAGTATGACTTCCATTAAAGAGTTTCTGCTTGCTTAATCCTCGTAGACCTCAATCACCTGGAAAATGCATTGTGGAAGGCTGTACTGTGTGAGAGTAAGACTAGTTGCAACATACAGTGAATTGGTTACTTTATGCTTGGGGAATCTGGTTCTGCCTGTTGGAGACCCAGCCTTGATTTGAGGCGGGCCATTCTATTCTAATTAGCTGACACCAGGAAGTATTTCTGCCTGGTTGACTTGAAATGCAAATACATGTTGTTGTACAGAACTCTGTTCTTTTTTTCTTTTCAAAACCTTCTCTGAACATTAGATATTTGAAATAAAGATGTGATGTGGTGTATTAGAAGAAATCACAGATAATGAGGAAGAAAGGAGATGCTTGCAAATGATTGTACAAGCAAAGAACTTCTCTGCATACATAGGGAAGCAGCAGTGGCTACTAGTACCTGTCTCTTCTTCAAATTCATTCAGTGGAAAGGAAAATGACTATGAAAGAAAATTTAGATTATAATATACTCCAAATTGTCCAGTTTCAGGATCCCTAGCTCTCTTTCCTTGATGCTTGCACTTTTTCTTGCGGAATTTCTTTGATGTTTCAGCTCCAAAAACTTCCAAATTTGTATCTAAATATGTTCCAACACAGTGTTTAGAAATGTTGTATTTAAAAATTTGTCCTTTTCATAATCGTTTCATTACTTTTTAAGAGGTTTTATTACATTTACAGGGCAAAATGAATTTTTTAAAAACATACACATGCTATTAGAAACATGGAGGTCCCCCCCAATTATTATTCTAGCTTTGGCTTGGCTGCTGCTTAAGGAAACTGGAGCTCTTGCAAATGAGGACTAATATTTCCTCTACAAAAATAGGAATGTGGATTTTGTTATGTTGTATGTAGGCTCTTCAATCTAATTTGTGCTGTGTGTGTGAAAAAGTGTGCTGTTATTTATTCCACACTGAGTTGTTAGTTTGTCTTATTGCATTTTATCCCACCCTTCCTCTCAGGGGCTCAGGCTGACATACATGGTTCTCCCCTTTTCCATTATATTTCACAATAGCACCATGAGGAATGTTACGCTGAAATAGAATGAGTAGCCCAAGGTCCCCCAGTAAATTTCATGGCATGTAGTGATTTGAACCAGAGTCTCCCCACTCCTGGTGCACCACTCTAATCACTACCACATTGGCTGTCACACAGTGTCCTTATGGAACACTATCATAATTCTATTAGCATGAAGTGGTCTGGCAGTACAGACTGTGCTGCGAGGAAACACTTGTCCTTCTCCCTTGGTAATCAGCATTGTCAGACAGGGAACCCTTGGATTGTTTGTTTTTCAGGAGTAATCAATCACTCTGCACATGAGGTTCTCTGGATCAGAACAAGGCAATCTGAGTGTTGATAATTAAATAGTTTGCACTTCTATCTGCTTTCCTTTCTGGGAAGGTCAATTCTAATTAACAGCTACTCTTTAAATGTGATATTTATAATGCTGATAACAAATCAGCTTTGAATAGTTTTGATCAAGAAGTAAGCACAACATGCCTTAAAATAATTAACATGAGACTGTTAATTTCATATGACAAGATCTAGCCAGCCTAGGTGACATACTCCACTGAGAAGTAATTATTAATAAATATCAGAAACTATGTTGGAACTTAGCAACAGTATATCATTATCTCTCTTTTTCACTGCCCTCCAAAATTGAGAGTTTCTATGTTCTATCTGGCTTTTTTGGTTTGAGCTAGGCTTGAAATTTTTTCTGATATCAGCAGTTCTATTTTATCTTCTCACTGGGTGGTGTTCTTTTTTCTTAGGTTAGCAAATAAGCAGGACAAAGAAGGTGCATTAGCAGAAGCAGATGTAATTGAGTGTTTGTCTCTTGAAAAGCTTGTCAACGAGCACAAATGCCTGTGTCAGATTGTAAGTTCATTTCAATAAGATCTTATTTGATGACTTCCTTAAATTTGATGCAGGGGTTAGGCTGGAAGTATATAATCCTGTCATGCCATTCAGCCCTACAAAACAGTTCTTACCTTCGTGCTTCTGAGCTCTGGTTGCAGTTGTTGTGCCAAATCAAAGGTTTAAAGATGATCTGTCTGCTTAAGGCCCAGACAGTCAAACCCAGTACTGAGTCCTATACAAATCTTTACAGCATCCATTTTTACAGTTAGCCTGGTTGGACACTTGTTAAATAATATACTTTTAAATATGAATGTTATTCTTAAGGAAAAAAGACAATAACTTTATTATAATTCAATGAAATAATCCAAGCAGTGGCAAATTAGTTTATTTTAAGACTGGAGTAAAGAAGAAAAAAGAGAAGGCTTACATTAACTTTCTTGAATGGTGTACTCTCTGAAGTTATCAAAAATTGATATTTCTTGGTATTTTGACTGAAAAATTCCCACCTGCTGATCCATCATCCTTACCCTAGTTCTTTAAAAGTCTTGTTTTATCTGTATGTCTGAAGAATGTAGTGCTTGGCTTTGCAGGAACAGGCTCAGTTGCTTCATTTAAGTAAGAACTGCTTCTCTCCCATTATGTTCCTAGATTTTTTCAGCTTCAGTGAAGTACCTAATTTCTCAGTGCACAATAATCTGCAAGCAGTATCACCTTATAGGTGTTTCAACTGAGATTCTGACGTGATATTTCTTCTAATACTGCTTGGCTTAGTGGCACTCAGAAACTGAAAACATTTTTGCTTACTTTTTATAAATCTAAAAATGTTATGTAATAATTTAAAATTATGAGCAGTTATGCCCTTTTATTTTCTTTCTGTGTTATATTAGTATTGGTACACAGTGGTTTTTAAGGTAGTGGTATAGTGTTATAAAAATTGGATTCTTATGTAAGTGTAAATTACCTCCAGAGAGTTGCAATTTAGAATACAGAATAGATGGAATTTTCCAGTATGAAAGTGTGCTTGCTTCTGGAGTTAGTGTTTTGGAGTATGGAGGATAGCAGACATTTTCACATAAATAATTTTTAATGAGTTCAGATCCCAAAACTGTTTTCTAAACTCAGTAGATGAAAGTATCTTTTGGGATTTTATTAATAGCTGAGGCAGTCTGAAAACAAATAACAGGAGCAAAATGTATACCTGTTCTGACAGACAAAATAAGAGCTCATCAACTTGTAGACAAAATCTTTTGAAAAATTACATGACAGTGAAGTGAAGATTTCATTGTTCACATTCACTGTGGTCGAGTATCATGACTGTTTTTCTCTTCCTTACAGGAGCCTTGTTCGGCTATTATGGGCAGTGGGAAAAAAATTGACAAATCTATAAAGCAAGGTTTACTTTGGCTGTTACATATTATAGCAAAAGATTTCGATACCTTAAATGAACGAATCCAGAAAGACACCACAGAGCAAAAATCAGCTGAAGAACAAGAGAAACGAGAACGAGCTGAACGAGTGAGGAAGATAAGAGAGGAAAGGTATTTCCCCCCCTTTTATAAGAAGGCTTTGTGTGGCTGAATGTTATCAAGTTAATACTAAAAAAACATCATGGGAATAGGTCCAAGCAGCTTTTTCCACTGGAGGAGACCACCCAAAAGGTAATGATGACGATAATGGGACCTGTTTGGATAAAAGCCATGTGGGATAAAGGCTGTAATACGGATGGTAAGGGTGAGACTGAACTAAAAACAAAACAAAACGAAAAACTGGATTCAGCACTGTTGTATACATTAGCAACTCTCATGATCATGGGCCTATAACAGTGTAGCCTACAGGCTCTAGGGAGGCCTAGTGGGTCCAGGGAAGCCTGTATTAGAGTAGCTATCAGGGCCTACATTTCCCAGGTCTCCTCTGGACCCTGTGATTGGCTAACAGGGGATTTGGAGAGAAAACTTACACCAGCAGAGGAATAGAGGGTGGTGCCTAGGAAGAAGGAATAGAAGACCTTGCCCCAAAGTGGGAGGTGGTTCACTCCCAGGGAGAGAGTTGGTGAGGCTGCTTCAGAAGGAGGGATCCCTCATCCAAAAGGGGAGAGTCAATCTGAGACCAAGTACCTAGAGAACAGTATAGTCAGAGGCGTTAGGATTTCTTATTTTGCTGGTTTACTTACCTTTACTGTACTCATTTTTCCTGTATGTTATTGAATTATAGTTGTTATTAAATCTCTTTAATAAAAATAGTTTGTTACTCTGCCTGGGTCCTTACACCTCATTCAGGCACTTGGAAAGGTACTGGAAAAGGAGTGCATAAAGGGGTAGGGTGGGTGCTCTGGTCCCTCCTGAGAAGACCCATACTAGAGTAGTGGCAGCCATTAGAGAACCTTTCTAGCTGCTGCCCGTGACAGCATCTTTTAGCAATATTAATGTGAGCTAGAAGACAAATATTTCTTAATACTTTTGTAGAGGCGGCTGCTCAAGAAATATAAATTCAGACCCTCCCCCCTCCCACTGGGGCTACATAACGTCATACAGTTTGCCAAGTTGTAGCCTAAGTATGTTGTACAAATAAATTTCCAGTCAAGAAATGGAGTCAAAAATGAGGAGGAAGATCTTAGTGTTTCAATTGCAACCAAAACATCCAAAAACAGTTAGGCCAGATAGCCTATCTAAAATTCACTGCTTTCTGACCCCGACCAGGAAATACATGAAATTTTATACTTCAAATGACATCATTACATTATCATCATGAAAATAATATTTTAAAAAGCATAATTGGTTACAAAAGATTAAACATCATCTGAATAAAAATACCCTTACTGGTCAAATGTAGAGAGAGGCGTGTCTATGCAACAACGTCAATTGCTTACGTAATCTAACCTAAACACTATCAAACAAGATTTCTATACACCCAAACAAAGGTGTTTTTATCTGAAACAGAGCTAAAAATCCTTTTTTGACCCAGACACTGCGACATTGTAACGTAAACAAGTTAAAGCCCATGAACTTTATATCTAACTTTCTTGTCTGCTAGCATCAGCTAGAAAAATTAATCCAACCTGGAAGAGAAAGGCCTACTGCTTAATAGACCTATACAGGGGTCGTTTCGTAGAAAAACAGCTGCAGGAGCTCATTAGCATATGGTATGCTAATGAGCTATTAGGCTATTAGCATATGCCATGCCCCCTGTCATCACCGGAAGTGATGTCAGAAGGAGAAGCAAAAGGGGGGAAGGCATCTTCAAAAGCTTCCCCTTCCCTTCCCCAGCTGGTCTGGGTGGGGGAACTGGGAGAGAAGGGGTTTAAAGTTTAAACCCCTTCTCACTAGAGTTGGGCCACAGAAGGAGGAAAGAGGGAAGGAAAGAGAGAGAGTAGAGAGAAAGAAAGAAGGAAGGAAAGAGGGAAAGAAAGAGAAGGAAAGGGGAGGGAAAGAAAGAGAGGGAAGAAGGAGGAAAACAGGGAAAGGAGGAAAAAGAGAAGAGAAGAAGGTGGGAAAGAAAGAGAGAAGAGAAGAAGGAGGGAAAGAGGAAAAAGAGAGAAGGAAAGGAGGGAATGAAAGAAATTTGGCGGCAATTCGGCCCCATTATATCCTATGGGCCATTGAGGTCAATGGTGAAAACATAGGGTATATTCTGGGGGCTGGAGGGGAGGGGGTTTGAGGGAGAGGCTCCAAACTCACAGAGTAGCTGAGGGAGCCTCTCTCCAAGATACCTACCAAGTTTCAAGAACATTGGACTAGGGGGTCCAATTCTGTGGGCCCCCAAACAGGTTGCCCCTATTCCCTCCATTGTTCTCTATGGTGGAAAAAAACCTTACTTTTTCCCACCATAGAGAACAATGGAGGGAATAGGGGCAACCTGTTTGGGGGCCCATAGAATTGGAACCCCTGATCCAATGTTCTTGAAACTTGGTGGGAATCTTGGGAAGAGGCTCCAACAGCTACCCTGTGAGTTTGGAGCCTCTCCCTCAAACCCCCTCACCCCCAGCCCCCAGAATACACCCTATGTTTTCACCATTGACTTCAATGGCCCATAGGATATAATGGAGCTGAAATTGACATTCGGCTGCCTGAAAGACTCCCCAGGACGCCGGCTGGGGGTGGGGCTTGTCTCCTGAGCTCCCGGAGCTGTGCTCCGGTGCGCTCCCCCCCCAAAAGACATCCTAAGAAAATCTTGCTTATAAAGAAAACCCTATAAAAGCAGAAAATTATGAATAATCAAAAGGAAATAAATGTTATAATCAGATCTATACTACAAGTATGTGGTAGTTACGGCTCTCTCCCCTTTTGCACCAAGGTAATTTCTGCTGCCTGAAATGATGTAAGATTTAAAAAAGGTGCACACCTCTGCTCATTTTACCTAAGTTTTGCTTTCAAGATCCAAATTTTCAAAGACTTTGGAAGTTTTGGACAGTTGTGGAATTGAAATATGCTGCTGTGTGATCACCACTTTCCCAAGCAGTAGGAAGTTGTGGTTGAAAGGAAGGATTGTTGTAGATTTATGATGCTTTTTATATTAAGATTTTTTTTAATGGGAAGGTTTAGCGAATGGAATTAGTCTGGCGTCCCCGGCTAGATCCTGGTAAGGTACTTATGCCAGCCAGCAACTTTTCTGAGAAGTTCCATATTCTGATGCAATTCTCTTTTCTGTCTACATGCAGCCTGCAAAAACTATTCTTCCAGCCCCCATCCAGGCAGGCAAGGTGTGGCACAAATTCCAGTAACTTGAGTAGTATCTGTCAGAGGCCATTAATCAGTATTCTATTGTCCAACATTCAACATGCAAAACCTAGACAGAGAGGGCCATTTTGTGTTAACTGAACAGCATGCTTGCAACGTTATGGAGATCTGGATAAATAGATATTGTACCATACCCACATTCCCTTTCTCAAGATATACACAGCTGTCTCTGACTTTTGAGACTACACTAAACACCATCTTGATGTGTTAAAATCTAAGTGTGACAAACTTACAGCAACTGGGAATCACTAGCAAGAATGCAAAGTTCACACATAAGATTACCACACATTCAACTAATTCTGAATAATAAAAGTATTTTAATGAAGTGGTCTGCAGTGCAATTTTGAAAAGTAGCTCCATAAATGTTACAGGTACAGAGATCAGCAGAGAGAATCTCTATTTGCCATCTGTCTCAGTATCGTTCGTTGGACAGATGTGACATTTTTCTGTGGCATATATTAACCTTATGGACTATTAAGATATTTGGGCGAGAGTCATCCAGTAAATGATTGCACAACTACCAGTTGTTTCCTGGATGTTTTGGACCACATTGCTTTCTTACAGTAGAGTGTCAATTCTGCATCACCCCTGACTTTTGAAAAGGAGGTTATTTATACCACTTTTTCATTTTGCACACTTAGTGCCAAAATCTTCCTCTGCATTTTTCTACTGAGAAGCCAAAAGAGCTTCTTAGTCTTGACATTCTATAGTTTTCTGCAGATACTGATTAGGAAATCAGATGACAAATGAAGATACTTCAATGTCTCCTTTCTTAAACCTTTCAAGACCCCACTTCTTCCCTCCCTCCCACTGTTTCTGCAAGTATTCTCTCTATGACAGGAGAAAAAAAATTGAAGTAAAAAAACATTAGTGTGTGCATGGCACATAAATGCTGCACTTCAGCATACAGTGATTATGAGCTTTCCATGTCCTCGACCAAGGTTAGGGTCTTCTCAGCCTTGGCCCCAATCTGGTGGAACTCTCTGCCAAATGACATCCATGCCCTGTCTGATCTATTAAAGTTTCACAGGGCATGTAAAGCAGAGATGTTCCGCTGGGCCTTTGGTTTCGTTTCCTACATCTGCCTGGTACCTGCCTTCCCTCCCCCCTCCAAAAAAATTGAATCCTAGACATGCCATTTGTTCTTGGAATGTTTAAAATATGTATGCTGACTGTTTAATATTGTATGCTTGTGGTTTTAATTGGTTTTATAAATTGTATTGAACTATCCTGATGTAAGTGGGGAAGGGCAGTCAAGAAATCCAATGAAATAAATTAAATAAATAAGTTTTTATCTCATCCCCAAAATATTCATAGGGATTTGGGGCATGAGATAAAAAGACTTGTGAAGCTCATAATCACTGTTACCAGCTGATACTTTATTCATAATTTTTGAAATGTTTAGTTTCTGTACCATCATTATAACTAAAATGCTACACTGTTCTGCAGCTTGTGTCTCTCAAAGCAATGTCTAGAAAACATGAATAAATATGGCACTGGAAGGCACACTGGTTTCTTGTGTACTGCATGTTTGGCCGTAAGCAGTTCAAGACAGAGGCCTCGGCTTCTGGTCTGGGATACATGGTGTCCTGACGTGTTCTAGCTTTGCTCCCAGAGCATACGGAGGGTCTTTATGACAGGGCGGGCTATACAGCCTGCCGCAGATCTCCCCAGGCAGGGGGGTGACTAGCAACGAGCATTGGCCCGAGTGGGAGTTGAGATCGGCTGATAGCGGGACTTTAAAGAGCACTGCGACCAGCCTTGATCCCCTCCCCCCAAGAGGGCACTTCGGAATCTCTCTAAAAGACCCCACCGAGTTGGATTCTCAACATAAGAACGCATGACCCAGACCTCCAAGACATTCTACGGAAACTGATACCAAGGAAACACTGCTATAACAAAATACGGACTTTGAAGGTAACTTTTTAAAATTGCTCACCGGAAACGCGCTGATCCCGAGAATAAACAACACCCGATGAAGCGAATGATCGTCTGGCATACTGTGTACTAACACCAACTCCGGAAAACACGGTTGAATAGCAAAAAAAGGCCAAAATGCCGGTTTGTTGATCATTCCTGCGGTCGGGATATTGACTTTAAAATAGAAACTAACACTAAGTCCCGCGAGAAACAGTGTGGAAAATTACTTAAGCTGCGACAGAAATCACCAGAACAGGAAGTGACCTCAGACCAGACAAGTAGCGTTTCCTAGAGACGACCAAGAAGGCCGGAAGAAGGGAGGAAACCAGAAGTCAAGGAGGATGATTAAGATTGCCGGACAGGAAGTAAACAACAGGAAGAGCTATTTACCATAGAGAAATTGCGCCCGCCATTTTGAGAAGGTCGAAAAGATTTATTTGAATTTTGGCTAAAAGACTCAACAGAAAAAAGCGAAAATAGAGCGGTTCAGCTGGACACAAGAAGAGCTTTAATTTGATGTAAGTTTTGTGATAACTGTAAACGGCTTACGATCTCCGGCAAAGACAGAGGGTGAACTCTTGGTCCTCCCCGAAAATGGCTGCTAAAGAGGAGAAGAAACTACAGGGCATGATGGAAGCCATGGAAAAACGGATGATGGATGCTATACAAAAAATGGAAAAAACTCTAGGTAAAGTAGCTGATGAAGTAGCTGATTTGAAAAAAGACTTGACTGGGATTACAAAGGAAATACAGATGCTGAACAAAAGAACAGATGAGGTGGAGGAGAGAGTGAAAGGAGTGGAAACTGGCGTAATTGAGGTTGCTAAAGAAGCATCAAAAGCTAATGTAATGGTGGAGTACAATGGAATGCTTAACCATCTGAGATTTAGGGGAATCCCTGAAGATAAAAATGAGAATATCCACTCAGTCATGGTGGATGCTGTTGCAGATTTCTTAAAACTAGAAGAGGAGAAGGTGGCGGCACACATTGGTTTGGTATACAGAGTCAACTCTGCGATTGCACAAAAGAAAAAACTACCCAGAGATGTGATTGTCCAGTTTATATCCAAAAGATTGAAAGAAGACTTGTTTAAGCAACAATTCCAGGAAGATTTCATAATTGACAACAAGAAAATTATGATACTAAAGGAATTGCCCAGAACGGTTCTCCAGGACAGACGACTTTTTAAAGACCTGATCGACAAACTGAAAACAGAGGGTATTAGATACAGATGGGAAATTCCAAAAGGTGTCAGTTTTACATTTAAACAGAAGAGAGTCACCATCAAGTCAGTAGAGCAAATGACCAAGTTCATTAAAGACAATTTTAAAGACTCTAATAAATAAATACAAAGCCAACATGGAGAGTCAAATTATTTCATGGAATGTTAATGGACTTAATTCACCCCAAAAAAGGAAAAATGTTAGGCTATGGTTGGAAAAACAAAAATGTGATATTGTTTGCTTACAAGAAACACATATTAAAAATACTGATGCTAAATTTCTGATTCAAAGTAGATTAGGAGAGGAATTCTATTCCCTCTCCTCACAAAAGAAAAAAGGAGTCGTTACATATGTAAAAAAAGAGTTGGAACCAAAGGAAATTTTTAAAGATAAAGAAGGAAGATCCTTGGCAGTGGAAGTTATGTTTCAGAATAAAAAGATTTTAATTTTAAATCTCTATGCCCCGAATGGAGCCAAGGAAAAATTCTTTCAAGATTTGTGGGAACAACTACAACAGTTAACCTATGAACAAATGATATTGATGGGTGACTTTAATGGTACTGTTAATAATGCTATTGACAGAAAATCCAAAAAAGAAAATGAAGATATAGGTAAGCTTCCGAAAGTATTTTTTCAAATGGCAAAACATGAACACCTGGAAGATGCATGGAGAGCTAAAAATCCTAAAGACAAAGACTACTCTTTTTATTCATCAAGACATGAGTCTTTCTCAAGAATAGATATGATGTGGATGACCGAGAACTTGATTTTGCAAACACGTAAAATTGAAATATTACCTAGAATTCTTTCTGACCACAGCCCAATAAAGTGGTCAACATATGCTAAAAGAAAGAAATTTCGATGGAGACTCAATGAGGATTTACTGGACAAACAAAACATTGTGGACAAAATAAGGACGGAAACCAAAACGTATTTTCAACTAAACTTAAATAAAGATGTACAGACGCAAACGGTATGGGAGGCATATAAGGTTGTGATGAGAGGACATCTAATTGCAATTAATAACAATGAAAGAAAACAACAACTGAAAATAGATAAAGAAATTTTGGAAAATATCCAAAAGAAAGAAGCAGAACTTAAGAAGAGACCTGGCAAAAAGAAAATTTTGAGAGAGCTGAGGATCCTAAGGGAACAATATGATGTGAGGTTAAATAAAGAAGTATATTGGAACTTGAAAAAATTGCAACAGAAGTCCTTTGAAGGAGCAAATAAACCTGGGAAATATTTGGCATGGCAATTGAAGAAAAGAAGAGAGAACAAAACAATAACTAAACTGAAAGATGGGAATAGAGAAATTATAGACCCAGGAGGGATCCGGAGAGAATTTTACAAATACTATGCTACTCTTTTTCAAGCAAAACAGGTGGATCAACAAAAAATTCAAGACTATTTATCAAAGGTGAATTTGACACAATTAAGCTTAAAAACAAAAGGAATGTTAAACGCTGTGATAACTAAAGAAGAAATCAGCAAAGCAATAGGAGAAGCAAAAATCTCCAAAGTTCTAGGACCAGACGGTTTTTCAGCCAAATTTTATAAGAAACTTCAAGAAGACCTGGTACCGGTTCTAGAGATTCTTTTAAATGAAATTAGAGAAAGTGGGAAGGTTCCAGATTCCTGGAACGAAGCAGCAATCACCTTGATACCGAAAGAGACCCAAGATTTAACTAATGTCAAAAATTATCGACCAATTTCACTTTTGAACAATGATTATAAAATCTATGCAAAAATCCTAGCAGAACACCTCAAAGGATATTTGAAAGACACTATTGCCGAAGATCAGGCTGGGTTTTTGCCAGGTAGGCAAATAAAAGACAACATGAGGGTTGTTTTAGACGCAATAGAATATTATGATAAGCACCCGGAAAAAGAGGTTGGCTTTTTATTTCTAGATGCGGAGAAGGCATTTGATAACTTGAATTGGGAATTTATGTTCAAAGTGATTGAAAAATTGCAGATGGGAATTTACAAAATGATTAAATCAATATATAAAGAACAAAAGGCCACGGTGATTGTAAATGCAGAATCAACAGAAGCGTTCCGGGTCAGAAAAGGAACCAGACAGGGCTGTCCCTTATCGCCATTGTTATTCATCTGGATTTTGGAGATATTGCGGAAAACAATTAGAGATGATAATAATATAAAAGGTTTGAGTATTAGAGGTTTCTCATACAAATTAAGAGCATTTGCTGATGATATTATGTTTATTGTTGAAGATCCTGTCAATAACATGCCTTTGGTATTTGAAAAAGTAAAAGAGTTTGGTGATCTCGCAGGGTTCTATGTAAATAAAAATAAATCGAAAATATTGTGTAAAAACATGAATGTTACAAAGCAACAAATTTTACAAAATTTGACAGAATGTGAAGTGGTTAAAAAGGTTAAATATTTGGGAGTTGACATTACAATGAAAAATATCGATTTGTTTAAGAATAATTATGAAAAATTGTGGGTTTCGATAAGGCGCGATTTAGAAAAGTGGGAAAAACTTAGATTATCTCTTCTTGGAAGAATTGCCGTTGTCAAAATGAATGTACTGCCCAGGTTAATGTTTTTGTTTCAGACAATACCAATTGTGAAAGATGTGAAAGTGTTGGTGAAATGGCAAAGAGAAATTTTTAAATTTATCTGGGCAGGAAAGAAGCCAAGAATTAAAATGAAAATAATGTATGATGCAAAAGAGAGAGGTGGCTTCCAAGTCCCGAATTTGCGTTTGTATCATGAAGCTGTATGTATGTCTTGGTTAACTGACTGGGTTAATTTGGAAAACAGAAAACTTTTGGCCCTTGAGGGTCACGATTGCAGATTTGGCTGGCATGCCTATCTTTGGTATGGGAAAAATAAAGTAGACTCAATGCTTAAGCATCATTATGTAAGGAGAACATTGTTTGATGCATGGACCAGATACAAGAATACAGTTCCTGATGAGAGGCCTTTATGGATTGTTCCTGCTGCAGTTATTCATCCTTTTTACGAAGAGTTGCTTCAAAAGGAAGGGAAAAAATATGTTTTAAAACCAAATAATGAATTAGAATTTGAGTACGGATGGTTACAATATTGCCAAATACGGGACATTTACAAAAAAGACTGTAAAGAGGTTGGTTTTAGAGCTAAGAACGATGAGTTTGAAGATATATGGTTGAAAAAAGAGCGAAAAATGATATCTAAGCTGTATAAAACTTTGTTGACTGTATATACTCTGGATGAAATTGTTAAAGAGCAAATGATAAAATGGGCCATAAATATGAACAAGGAAATTTCTATGGAAGCATGGGAATTTTTGTGGAAAAAAGCTTTTAAAATGTCAACCTGTGTTAATATAAAAGAAAATTGTTATAAGATGATGTACAGGTGGTATATGACACCAAAAAAGATTGCTAATATTACTATGGATAAGAACTTGAGTAATAAGTGTTGGAAATGTAAAAAAACAGAGGGTTCTTTTTACCATATGTGGTGGTCATGTGATAAAGCAAAGGTATACTGGTCAAATGTACATTGTGAGATGCAGAAGATATTAAAAATTCCTATTAGGAAAAGTTCGGAACTTCTTCTCTTAGGTTTGACAATGGAAAAAAATCCACAAGAAAAAAGGACATTACTATGGTATATGATCACATCGACGAGAATGGCTTTTGCTCAACAATGGAAAGTGGAGAAGGTGCCAGATATACAAGACTGGTTAAGGAAACTGCTGTTCCTAGCCGAAATGGACAAAATGACAAAAAAACTAAATGGACAAATGGCAGAACAATATCTAAAAGACTGGGAAGGCCTGAAATTCTACATGGAAACTGAATTTAGAATGAAAGGGAAAATGTACAATCTTGATTCGTATTGACATTGAATGAGAAAGGAAACAAATACCGGATTGTACTGTACCTTTTGGAAACTAGGTTTGAAAGAGTCAGGTTTTTACATATTAGAATTGTGTTACCTGGTTTGTCGATTGATATAAGTTTAAACTTGATTACCTTTTAATTCTTTTTTTTTGTTATTAGCAGTGTTGGAAGCCTATTGGGGTGGGTGGGGGGATGGGATGTAATTTTTTTAATTGTATTGGTAACGATGCTTAACAATGTTGAATGTACTCCAATAAAATTTTGTTTCAAAAAAAAAAAAAAAAGACAGAGACCTCTCTGTTTTTCAGCCACATTCAGGGATTGAAGGGAGAAGGCTGATGCAGCATGACAAACAGCAAACTGGCAAGAGGGCAGGGGAGGTGATGGGGACGTAGGCAGAGGGTTCTTGGAGCATGGGAGTATTGGCAATGACCACTGTGTCCCTTGGCAGTATAAAGATAGCAGAATGAGACATCGCTATTGGACATTCTTAGAGCATGCTGCTGAGCAGCCTGTGGGTATGGCTTTGTCCACATACCACTGGCCATTTAACTTAAAGCCTAGAAGACAGAAGTCCTCAGGGTGGGCAGCTGGAAGGCTGACTGCATATTGCACTTGGCCATGAGGGCACTGGGACCGCAGTCCAGACCAGGCAGATGGCATGGTTGAAAAAGACATGCCATGCAGAACAGAATTCTTGGGGATGGTGTCATTGACAGATGATGTTTGGGGTAGGAGAGGTGTTAGATTAGTATGAATTTACTCAGTGTCTTCTTAGGCACCACTCCCAACAAGGAAACTCGAAGATTCAGAATGGGAAGGGAGCTAAAGGGGGGGCCAGCCACTCTCCTGACAGCACATTCCCTGGTGGCCACTATATTCAGCCTGCCATGGGCAGATCTGAAGTTACTGGAATCTTTGGGAATGCAGGGCCCAGTAAACGGGGTATAAAAACCTTGGCTGAAGCCCTCATAGAGGTAACAGGAAGTGGCTCAGTTGGGGTAGCAATCAAATAATGGGCGAAGGGCATCAAGGGCATCAACCTGCTGGGCGGGTTCCCATCCGAGTGCCCCCTTTGCCACTGTGGCTGGGTCTGGCCTGCCTTGATGTGGGCCCCATGACTAACAGCTGCAGTTTGTCATTAATTAGGTCCGACCTGGCCATCTCAAGGTCTATTTGCAGAATGCCTTGTCGTGGTCAGTGGTTGCCTGCCAGTGCCCAGGCCCTCAGAATGTTCTTGAAATGGATGAAGAAGTGCCAGCTGAGGGGATAAGCAAATTGGACAACCCTGATGCAAATGGTGTACCCTGCCATCCAGTTATGGAATTTGCAGTCTGCCTCGACCTTTTTGTTGCCTTTCCCCCCCTCCCCCAGGCCCATGCCTGCTGTCTTTGGCTTCCAGCTTTAGAAGGGAAAAAATGTTCACAAAGGTACCCATCAAGGATATCTTCCCTTACCTTATGGGCGAGATGGATGCGGGGGTGGTGGTGATCATTATAAGTGGCTAAACCTGAGGAGAGTCATGAAGATTGCTCAGTGCCCCACAAGCCACAGGGCCATTCCTGCCCTCATCCCTTCTCCTGGGATGGTAAAAATGGCATGTGGGTGGTAGTAACCCTATATTCCCCTGAGGCATGAGCACATGTCTTGTCTGAGGAGGGTTCACCCAAAGTCTGGTCACTTTTGCATATGTCCCAACCCTGTGCTGCTTTCCATGGCTTGTGGCACTAGCAGTGTTTCTTCTTGGACAGAGTCAGAGCTGCTGGGTTTGCTGGGAGACCAGGCCCTCTTCCTGCCCCAGGTTGGCTTTGGGGGCCTGAAGCCTTGTGCCCCAGAATGTACCTATTTGGGAGGTGCCTCTGGGTAAACCTGGGACTTAGGAACCGGCTGACAGAAACTCAACAGCTCCATGTGCTCAGTGAGGCACATCAGAGCCTGCAAGATGTCTTGTAGGGCAGCTATGCTGCCTGAGAGTGGATGCCTAACTGGAGACACACACCCCACCTAGGATCAAGTCAGTGCCTGATGGTTACTGATGGTAGTGCCACCCAAGCTAGCTACATGGCACCCAAGGGCAATCAGCTGGCCACTTGACCAGAGCAGTGCTCTTTTTGGGTGGCATGATGAGAAGCAGAGCAACTGCCAAGGTGAGAACGCCAACCAGGAGGATCTGTGTTGCTTACTCTTACAGTAAAGCCTCTGGGTAGCTCTTGAGGGGTGGCTGGGGTTTCATTGCTGTAGCTCCCCCCCCCCGAGGATGTATGTGTCCCCAGGCCAAGGTTAGCCCACAGAACTCAAAGATCTGTGCCTGGGTCCCCCGACCACTGACCAACAGCTGCCCTGATCTTGGTGCCCTTATGTAAGTGTCTTTCCTTTGGAGTTTCATTGATTCAGTTTCTTTTTCTTTTTTAAAAGAGAACGGAAAGAGAGGGAAGAAGCTGAACGTGAAGGTAGGAGCATATCGGATGAAATTGACTCTGAGATAGTAACTGGCAACCCGTTCCAGCCTATATCGGCCGTAATCACTGAGGTATCATAATGTTTGTTTTATTTTATTAATCAAGGATTTCAGACTTTCCTATGTCTGGAATCTGAGCCATGGTGTTTATGAAAACTTTTCTTCATCCCCATCCTATTATGATAAGTCAAGTGTGTGGGGTAATGCTGATCAACAACTGTCCCTGTGTTCAGGGCTGGCTCCCATCCCCAACTTAGCCCCCCTCCCACCAAGGAAACCATGAAACCAGTGCTCCAAGGGCCCTTAGCCAGAGAGGAAGGCAGGGAATTCAGGAGCAGTGGCCAGCCCAGCAGGGCAAGCAGTGACAGACGCCAGCCAGGTAGTGGCCCCCATCGCTGCTGTAGAGGATGCTGACGACCTGGACAGCTCAGCGGCAAGCTGAAATGGTGTGGAACAGCTTCCAGGAAGGGCCAGGGCAAGGAGCAGATGGAGGAGGGAACCTGGGCCTGATACCTTTAAAAGCCAGGAAGGAAAGCAAAGGACAGACAGAAACTAGAGTGGGTATCTACCCTTCTTGTGGCACTTTCAAGAAGAGATGGGGCTGAGCCCTGATTGGAGCCAGGTTGATTGAAAAGAAACTTGGTGGAGCACACAGGGCCAGATAGTGAGAGCAAGGGCGTGGTCACTTGGAGGGAAGGAAGAAGACCAGGGTGGCTGAACCCCCTCTCCTTCCCATTTTGAGGCTAGCAGGGAGGCTGGCCCAAACCCATTCAGGATGGCAGAGGATGGGGAAGCCAGTACAGCAAAGGGGAAGCCTCACACTCTAATATTAATAAGCCTTGGTAAGCAGTGATCTATTGTGAACTGCCTTAAGTGTCCCTTTAAGTTGAAAAAGATGCTTGACAGTGCAGTCCTAAGCAGAGCTATATTCTTCAAAGTTCACTGAAGTCAATTAGAAAAATTTTAATGAATGAATTATAGTATAAAAGATTTTCAGTCCTGCTATTGACTTTAATTCTCAAAATGAAACAATTTTTAAATTAGTTGCTGTAGATTTTCCGGGTTGTATGGCCGTGGTCTTGGCATTGTAGGACCTGACATTTTGCCAGTAGCTGTGCCTGTCATCCTCAGAGGTATAACACAGAAAGATGGAGTACTCTCTGTGTCACCTACAATGTCAAGACCACCGCCACACAACCCAGAAAATCTACAGCAACTAATGAACGCCAGCTGTGAAAAGCCTTCGACAATTTTTAAATTTTTCATCCCCATTAGACCTTTTGTTAGAGAATTTAGTGTTACCTCTTTCCTAGGCAAAACCACCTGATTTATCTCACCGTATTCCACTATAAGTTATGCAGTTTATGACTTTACTCTAATATTGCATTATCTGTCGTGTTCTTAGTTAATGGTTAAATTTACAACATTATGTACTGTATATGTTGTCACTATACACTTATATTCTTTTGTTTCTGATTACAAATAAAGTTTTAAAAAATAAAAGATTTTCAGTTTAGAGACACAATTGTTACCATATGTATTGAGAAAACATTAGTTTCGACTTCAATAGACTTTGTGTTCATTGAAGTGTGCTTAAAATTTCAGGCTTAATTTCCAGATATTGCTAATATCAACACATAAGTAACAGTACAGTGGTAGCTAACCTGCTTGGCATATATTCCACTAGTGCAGCTCAAATATGGCACATATTACTATTTGGTACACATAGCACCCTGCCCCATTGACTTAATATTATTTTATCTGTACTCTGTTGTGTTGGAGACAGTCTGCAGCCCTGAGCAGGAAAGACTAACCATGAGAATGTCTTCTTTCCAGGAGTACTATAAACGTCTGTTGCTCATGACAGTGGTAGCGTCTGCTCTGTGGATTGGCCTGCAGTGTTCTCAGAAAAATAGCAAAGTTGGATTTGTTAAATTTACTGAAACTACTTTGTTTTATTTTGTAGATACTGCATTTCCATCCATTTGTGCATTTATTCGATATAAATATAAAACTGGCTATAAAAAACCAAAGCACCAGTGAGATAAATCAACATTAATAAAACAGAAATATAGACAGCAGTATCTTTAGAACACTATGGCTTCTATTCCTGTCTCCTTGCATAATTTGGTAATTCCCTAAGCCAAAGGAGTGAGATAATGGGTTTCACAATTGTAATGCCTTTTCTTCCTTGGAGTATATGCAGATGTGTTATAAAAAGTATCAGCTGCTAGTTTTCCCAAATCAATGTAAGTGATTGAAGACTTAGTCTTCCTAGCATGAGACAATTTAAGTACTTTATACACAATGATTTGTTTATGGGATCATCCAGTAATCTGTAGGTATATATGACAATAGAATTAGGGATATCAACCATATTTGTACAGCTGAACTTTTAAATACCTGACTCTTAAAACCAATTAAAATGTAAAACTTTGTAAGGCCATGTTTTCCTGGGAGTATGAAGTAACTAAATGATATTCCAAGGTACAAATCTGAAAGAGCGTCTAGTGCATGTGAGATGAGTGAGGTAGAAGTTTCTGTCTTCCATGCATCATATCTGTTATGGCAACAGCAGTAATCTAACATGCATAGGCTTCTTGTGAAGCTGAATGAGTTAAAGATTTGCTTAGCATAAATGCTGTGTAAATGCATAATCATGACTAGTAAAAATAACATTAAACATTTTATGTGTACAATAGTATTTTAGTAAATCTTGTAGAGTATCTTTTCTGGCTTTTGGTAACATTTCTGCTGCTTTACTCTCCAACAGAAATTTTGCCTTGCACAGTCGGCTTTACTAAAATGTCCTCTTCCTGTGCTTTGTTAGAACGAAAAGAAAGTTGAAAAAGAGAAAAAGAGACAGAGGGAGGAGAATGAAAAGGATGCCATTGCCTTAAAGCTTAAAACAGATCAGAACCAAATGGAGACTGAGAGCATGAACAGTCAGCAATCAAATGACAGTAGACTAGTAGAAAGTTATAAAGCTGCCCTAACACAACGATTGGAACGTGAAGATGAGAACGACCATGACCAGCAGATCTCAGAAAGTCTTGATTCTGGGGATAATGCTGCATTGAATTCAGGAATAGGTGAGTTTTACAGATGCAAATTCTGGGCTTAATTTACTAGCCATATTTTTGTTTGTGCTTGCCACACACTTCTCTTCCACTGTTCTGAAATTCACAGAACACTTGAGAAAAGGCAGGGTATTGTTTCATATGCTGGGTCTTGGTGAAAATATAAAACACAGCAGGACAGTCTCCTGCCATTTCTTAGCTTCTGCAAACCATCGCATAAATGAGAGTCCAGTCATGGGAATGTGAACAGCTGAGAGCATGAGATGCAATTGTCCCAGCAAGTGGATTACTGAACAAATGCTTAGATGGATTAGCTTAAATTCAAAAATGGTAATAGTGAATGTTGTTTTTCCCAGTGTCAGTTTGTTGGTCATAACTGATGAAAAGATAAGCATTTATACTATTTGTATTCTATTATATATATGGTACATACTCACTGAAAGTTTGTTTAACTTATCTAAGAACAAACTTGCAAGCTAGATTAAAAAGTCTCACAAGCTGAGTTTACTTATAAGATGCTAAAGTTACATGGCAGTATTCTTTATGCTTTTTTAGAGAGCACGAAAAAGAAATCAAAGAAACCAAAATTAAAAAGGAGTCACCGAGTAGAACCAGTCAATACTGAAGATACAGTTTCCTCACATCCTACACCAGTAGCACCTCTTGCACCAGGTGGGTAAAACACACACTCATGAATGAACTACAATTTATGGTACATTACTTTCTGAATGCTGTAGTGAAAAGATTTTATTTACTTATTTAGAAAAAAAACAGATTTCATAGTTATTTCAAATTTAAAAATTGGTATAAATCTGCTGCTGGGTTTACTTGTCCAGTGGCACCTTAAAGAATAACAGCATATTGGTAATAGATTATGTTTTAGTTAAGTTTAGTTAAGTTTGAATGTGTAATGAGAGATCCCCCCAGGTGGGTTGGACTAGTAGATAGGTGTTCTAGTAATGAGAGGGGCCATGGATCAGGGTAGAGCATCTGTTTGGCATGCAGAAAGTCACTTTATGTAAAATAGGATCTCCAGTTAAAAGGATTAGGTAGGAAGTGATGTGAAAGACTTCTGACTGAGACTTTGAAGAGTCACTGCCAGTCTGAGTAGGCAGTACTGACCTGCATGGAACAATGATCTGATACAGTATAAGGCAGCTTCATGTGTTCATGTATGTGTTCAAAAAAAGTATTCTCTGCAATCTACCAAACAGCTAGCTTAATTCAAGGTTTTTAAGACCACTGCGTGTTATATGAACACATGCCTTGATCAGGTTCCTTGCAGTTTTAGTAGGTTTTCCTTTCAATATTGTGAATATTTACAGTTGATACAGCTTCCCAGGTTTACTCAGATGGGATGCTGTTCTAGGATGAAGGTAAGGGAAGGTAAAAGCCAAATATGTATTGCTGCTTTTTCTGGGCAGTTCACATTCAGCACATTATTCCTATATACCATAAAATGTATTGCTTTATAGATATTTAATAATGCGTACAAACATCCTCACTTACGGCAGATACAGCTAATCTGGTTTCTGACTGTGGTCCTATATTTTTTAAAACAGGAATAACTAGTTTTACTTGACTTTTTAAAAACTACCGTATTTTAAATCTAAATTGAATTCTAAAACCTAATCACCTAGTTCTGCACAATAAGTTATTCATGTTACCTTTTTGCTAATAGTAGCAAACAAAAAAGCATCTTCTGAGAGATAGTTAGAAATCCTATTTTATGAACCCTTCATAGTACAAGGGATTGCCAGCAGAGGGCAAAAACAGCCTCCCAGTTATTACATGCAGAAGAGTTTTGTACGTGCACACAGGCTCCTCTAGATAGTTGGCATCTTCTCCCTCTGAGGCGAAGGACATCTTGCGTGATTCCCACTGTACTATCAGGGAGAGGCAGGAACAATTTTTTCTTCCTCTTCATGTGAGGCTTGGGAACACCCACTTCTTCAGTTCTTTTCCGGCCTCTACAGGAAGAGGTCATTGTTGGCTTTGCCTCCAATACCTTAGTCTTTAAAATATAGCTTATTACTGTTTTTTCTTTATTTATCTTTCCTATTTCTCTTCTCGAACACTTCCTCTTCCATTTAAGCCTATTCTATCTAATTTTAAAATTCTACCTTCTGTCCTCTAGAGGGAGTTCGGAGGAGGCCTCACAGCCTTCAGAAATTGTCTTAGAGCTCCCTTTTCTTTCTTGCCTTTCCCGAAGAGGCCAGCAATGCTGGGAAGAACAGATGGCTTCCTCTCCAAGTTAGAGAACGACACTGCCATCAGGCAGTTTAAAAGGGATGCCTCCAGAGCCGGCATGACCCGTCGGCTTGCTGTGGCTACCAGCAACGACCCCGAATTGAGTGGGGAGAAGACGGGGAACAAGCAGTGCCTCTCAGAAGACATTGCTGAAGAGCGTCCTTGTCTGCATACTGCCAGTGGCGGCCATCTTGGTGCCGTGATTTTGGCGGAAACTTCTCCCACACGTTCCTCCAGTGTGACAACAGAATCCCAGCCCTTGGTCGCCAATCTCTTGGCGGAAGACACAGGCGTACCCCAAGCATTCAGCAACACACCTGCAGAGGAGGTTAGAAGATTCCAGATGGGTAATGTACCTTTTTTTGCTGGGAGCTCCAATCCTCAGGACTTCTACCAGTCCATGAGACATGCTATGAGAGAGGAGTTTTTCAATTTCTGCCATATGGGGGTTCCATCCCCTATGGGTTCCATCCCCGGTTCCAACCCCTATGGGCTACCCCACAGACAGACCATCGAGGGAAGCTGGCCACCAAGACTGCCAGGAAACAAGTTCCTGAAGACAGGCACTCTGACTCCGAGAGGGAACAGTCTCCAGACCCTGATCTGATCCAAAGGGAGGAGGGGGAGTTCCTTTCTGATGAGGAAGTTGAGGACATCAGCATCCCTCAACCATCAGCTGGACTCTTTAAGGCAGAAGATTTTCAGTATGTCCTTTCCAGATCTCTGTCAGCCTTGGATCTACATGATCCTCCATCTGAAGAGGATGTGGTCAGCGCAGGTATCAACCCTAGAAATAAGTCCAAGGGCACGGAAGAACTTTTTCCAAGATATCCTGCACCTGAAAAAGTTTTTCCATTTCCTGAATTTTTTGAAAGGCAACTAAAAGCAGAATGGGCTAAACCCATTTCTAATATGCAGGCCCTGGGATTTGTTAAAAAATTGTATGACTTACCAGCATTTGCCAGTGAGATGCTGCAGGCCCCTAGGGTGGATGCACCAATGACAGTGCTTCAGTCATTTGGTCTGGTTTCAGAAGACGGTTATGGATCAGTGCGTGACAACCTGGACAAGAAAACAGACATTGCACTCTAAAGGGCACATGAAGCCACAGCAATGGCCATCAAAGCCTCAGCTTCTATTGCCAACAGAGCCATGCTAGTCTGGTCAAGAAAGCTCATTCAACTTCTCCCAGAAAACAGCAAAAGTTTGCTAGAAGTTGCAACAAGGATGATAAAAGCATCAGTGTTCGCCACTGACACATCCTTGGATGCCCTTACCTTTTCTTCCAGAGCCATGTCTTCTGTGGTGGTAGCCAGGAGAGGGATTTGGCTGCATGCCTGGCCAGCTGATCTGCAGTCTAAATCCTTTGTGATGTCATACCCCTTCCGAGGGGAGAAACTATTTGGAGATCACGTAGAGAAGATCCTGGTGGAGACTAAGGATAAAAAGAAGGCAATGCCTAGACACGTGCGGCATTTGGACAAAAGACGTTCCACCAGTCATTCCTTTCGTTCTTCTGGAGCAGCCTATAGACCTAGACACAGTCAGAAAAAGAGGTCCTGGGGGTCCTCAGCTCAGCCATACAAGAGAAACTTCAACGACCCACGCTTCGGAAAACAAGCCTCCAACAGATTGGCGAGACCAGATCGCGATCCTAAGAACATCAAAGCATGACTTGGACAAGATCCCAGGGGGAGGACGATTGATGCATTTCCTGGAGGCCTGGATGGAATCCCAAGCAGACGCCTGGTCAATAGAAATTGTTTCCAAAGGTTACTCCTTAGAATTCAGAAGGCCTCCTCCAGATCGGTTAATCCTCTCCCCGCTATGCAAGGACCCCACAAAAATGGTCATAACCTTTGCTGCTCTCTAACACCTGCTGGACATTTGGGCAGTAGAACCTGTACCAGAAGACAAAAAGGGCCAGGGGGTCTATTCCATATTTTTTACAGGGCCCAAGAAAAATGGTGCCTGGAGAGCCATTCTGGACTTGAAATTTGTGAACAAATTCATCATTCTGAGGCACTTCCATATGGAGACCCTCATGGCCATCACTCAGGTGTTGCAGCCAGGAGAGTTCCTTGCCTCTTTGGATCTCACGGAAGTGTACTTACATGTTCCCATCCTGCCACAACACAGAAGGTTTCTGCGATTCTGTGTAGGGAAGCTTCACTTGCAGTTCAGGGCACTGCCCTTCGGTCTTGCGACAGTCATGCAGGTCTTCACCAAGATATTGGTCAACCCAGTGGCACATCTGAGGCGGGCAGGCGTACATGTCCATCCTTAACTAGACGATCTGCTTATTTGGTCCCCCAACAAAGACAAGGTGCTTCAGGACATCCAGGAGATAATCCATTGTCTGCACTCTCACGAATTCATCATCAACCGAGACAAGAGCTCTCTGGAACCATCTCAGAGACTGGAGCATCTAGGGATGTTAACAGACACCAGGAATTCATCTCTCTTTCTACCAGAAGACAAGATTTTGAAGACCAAACAGGCGGTGAAACTCATCATAGAAAACTCCTCCTCATCTCTACTGAACTTGGCCAAAGTAATGGGTCTCCTAATCTCCAATTTGGATATAGTGCAATGGGGAAGACTACATACGAGGTCCCTGCAGCTCTTCCTTCGACCTTACCAGTTACAGATCATGGAGAAGTGGGATGTCCCTCTTCAGGTGCCCATGTCTGTGAAGAAATCCCTACGATGGTGGACACAGACTCCCAACCTCTGATAGTGAAAAAAGTATGTTCACGACAACGAACTACAACTGTTCATGGACACCAGTCTGCAAGGCTGGGGAGCGACCTTGGATGAGACCCCAATTCAGGCTCGATAGTCTCACAGAGAGGCTGTTTTGCCAAACAATGTCTTGGAACTCAGATCTGTCCGGCTGGCTCTTCTTCATTTCAACAACAAAGTGAGGAACTGACACACATTAGTGTGGACAGACAACATGTCAGCCAAGACATACATAAATCACCAGGGGGGTTCCAGATCATCCTCCCTCCACAAGGAATCCTTGATCCTACTCTCCTGGGCAGAGAAGAATCCGGCATCAATCAGGGCCGAGCATATCAGAGGCCTGGACAATACCAAAGCAGATTGGCTCAGCAGGCAGATGATTCACCCGGGAGAACGGATGCTGAACAAGAAAACCTTCAACTGGATGTAACAGCACTTCAAGGCACCTATAATGGACCTGTTCGCCTCTCACCAGAACCATCAGCTTCCCAGGTTCTTCTCCAGGTTCCACCATGAAAGAGCCGAAGCCACGGATGCTCTGACCACCTCCTGGCCCAAGGGTTTGCTGTATGCCTTTCCTCCAATTCCCATCCTGCCGAAGGTCCTGAGAAAGATAAAGCAGCAGCAGGCTACAGTGCTCCTGGTGGCCCCATGGTGGCCTCGATGTCCCTGGTTTTCGACGCTACAGCAGATGTCCGAGGCACCTCCGCTTGGACTACCAGTTTCTTAGGACATGCTCATACAAGGTCTGGTCTGGCACCCAAACCCAGAGCATCTACTTCTAACCGCATGGAGCTTGAACCTAGAACTGGGCTATTCTTCAAGTGTGACTGAGATGATTCTCTCCTCCAGAAAGGACACTATGATTACAATATACAATACCACATGGAAAGCATTTCACAGGTGGTGCAGGAGAAAGTCTCTTGACATCACAAATCCTCCTACGCACTCCATCCTGGAATTTCTAAATGATGGCCTCAATTCTGGTCTAAAACCGACAACTCTTAGGAAACAGGTCACAGCCCTGGACTCGGTTCTCCCTCGAACTAAAGGTCTTTCTTTGTCCACACATCCTCATGTGCGTAGGTTTCTGAGAGGGGCAACTTTGCACAGCCCTCCACCAATACACCGTTTCCCTACCTGGAGACTACAGATGGTTCTGTCCGCTCTCACCAAGGCTCCATTCGAATCCATCCAAGACGTGCCTCTAAAGTCGCTGTGTATGAAAGCTCTGTTTTTAGTGGCTGTCACCTCTGCCAGGTGCGTATCAGAGCTGGGAGCCCTTTCTGTTAATCAGGGACTGTGCGTATTTCATAAAGACAAAGTATTCCCCGCATAGATCCAACCTCCATCCCAAAGATTGCTTCCCGTTTTCATAGGTCTCAAGAAATCTACCTGCCGTTGTTCTGTCCTGATCCTAAACATCCACGGGAGAAGGCTTGGCACACCCTAGACGTTTGCAGGTCCCTCAAGGCTTATCTGGTATGTACTGTTAGTATCAGGAAAATGGACGCAATGTTCATCAACATCTCAGCTCCAAATATGGGAAACAGGATGTCCAAATCTTCCATTATTTCTAACATCAAGGCATGTATTGTTGAAACATACAATCTGGAAGTTCCCGCAGGGATTACTGCTCACTTGGTCCAGAGTGCATCCACCAATGCAGCGTTGGCCAAGAACATGTCAGTTGAAGAAGTCTGCCGGGCCACAAGTTGGTCTTTGGTTTCTACTTTCATCAGGCACTACAAACTGAATGTCTATGACTCAGCTGATGCCTCCTTCGGTAGAAGAGTATTGCAGCACATCGTTCAAGAGGAGAGTGATCTCCCACCCAGGGCGTAGGGATACTGCTTTGAAAGTACCCAAGATGTCCTCCGCCTCAGAGGGAGAATGACACTTGGCACTTACTGTGAGGGGTCCTTATACTCTGAGGAAAGGAGGACATCTTGCCCCACCCAAATTCTTTCCTTGCTCTCTTCTTCCTTACAATTTCCTTCTAGTTCACCTGTATATAAATTTTATATTTCTTAATTTTCCACGTTTGCAGTTGCACTTACATAAGAACATAAGAACATAAGAGAAGCCAATGTTGAATCAGGCCAATGGCCCATCTAGTCCAACACTCTGTCACACAGCGGCCAAAGTATACCAGGTGCCATCAGGAGGTCCAGCAGTGGGGCCAGGGCACCAGAAGCCCTCCCACTGCTGCCCCCTCCAGCACCAAGAATAGAGTGCATCACCTGCCCCAGACTGAGAGTTCCCATCTATACCCTGTGGCTAATAGCTACTGATGGACTTCTGCTCCATATGTTTATCTAATTCCCTCTTGAAACTGTCCATGCTTTCAGCTGCCACGACCTCCTGTGGCAGTGAATTCCATATGTTAATCACTCTTTGGGTGAAGAAGTATTTCCTTTTATCTGTTCTAACCCGACTGCTCAGCAATTTCATAGAGTGCCCACGAGTTCTTGTATTGTGAGAAAGGGAGAAAAGTACTTCTTTCTCAACCTGCTCAATCCCATTCATAATCTTATAAACCTCGATCATGTCACCCCTCAGCCGTCGTTTCTCCAAGCTAAAGAGCCCCAAGCATTTTAACCTTTCCTCATAGGGAAGGTGTTCCAACCCTTTTATCATTCTAGTTGCCCTTCTCTGCACTTTTTCCAATGCTATAATATCCTTTTTGAGATGTGGTGACCAGAACTGTACACAGTATTCCAAATGAGGTCGCACCAATGATTTATACAGGGGCATGATGATACTGGCTGATTTGTTATCAATTCCCTTCCTAATAATCCCCAGCATAGCGTTGGCCTTCTTTATTGCAGCTACACATTGTGTAGACATTTTCAGCGAGTTATCCACTACGACTCCAAGATCTCTCTCTTGGTCAGTCTCTGCCAGATCAGACCCCATCAACGTGTATTTATATTTAGGATTTTTGGCTCCAGTGTGCATCACTTTGCACTTGGCCACATTGAACCCCATTTGCCACGTTGACGCCCACTCACCCATCCTCAACAGATCCCTTTGGAGTGCCTCACAATCCTCCCTGGTTTTCACCACCCTGAACAACTTCGTGTCATCTGCAAATTTAGCCACATCACTGCTTACTCCCAATTCCAAATCGTTAATAAACAAGTTAAAAAGCATGGGACCGAGTACTGATCCCTGTGGTACCCCACTGCTTACCACCCTCCACTGAGAAAGTTTCCCATTTATACTCACTCTTGTTTAGGCTTAGGAATGTTTCTATCCGGTACTGCTGCTGGGAGTCACCTGAACTGAAGAAGTGGGTGTTCCCAAGCCTCACAGGAAGAGGAAGAGGAAGAAAAAATAGTTCTCCCTGATAGGACGGTGGGAATCACCCAAGATGTCCTCCTTTCCTCAGAGTAGAAGGGCCCCTCGCAGTAAGTGCCAAGGGCTGTTTTATTGGTCAAACATTTTTGTAGATATGGAAAAAAATTGAAGTCAAAGTTAATGTCCTGATCACGTGAATATTTATTTGAAAATACATCTACAAGGTAATTGAGGCTCACTCTCAAATTAATGTGTTGGAAACACTATCCACATTTACCTGTAAGTAGGTCTGACTGCAGACTGGAAGGTCTAGTCCGGCAGTTCGAAACCCTAGTGCTGCATGACAGAGTGAGTTCCTATCTCTGGCCCCAGATCCTGCCAACTTAGCAGTTTGAAAGCAAGAAATTTCAAGTAAGTAAATAGGTACCACTTTGGTGGGAAGGTAACAGCGTTCCGTGCGCCTTGGCATTTAGTCATGTTGGCCACATGACCACAGAAAAGTCTTCAGACAGTGCTGGCTGTTCGGCTTGGAAGTGGAGATGAGCACTGCCCCCTAGAGTCAGATTCGACTAGCTTTCGAGCAAGGGAAACCTTAGATCTGAATGAAAGTAGTTCTGACTTCTTAGCAAGTATGCCTAGGAATGGCCAACGTCTAGGGGGAGCCTAGAGATCTCCCAGAGGTACAGCTGATTTCCAGACTACAGAGGTCAGTTCCCCTGGAGAAAATGGCTGCTTTGGAAAGTGGACTGTGTGGTAGTATACTTTGCTGAGGTCCCTCCCCTCCCCAAACCCTATCTTCCCCAGGTTCTACCCCAAAATTTCCAGGAATTTCTAATCCCAAAGTTGGCAAACCTGACTACAAGTCTTATTTTTTAAATGTCCTTCCAAGTTGTTCATGTAGTAACATAAGATAACTGAGGGGCACGTGAAATATGTTTATAAAATTAGGAATGGTGTTGGGAATGAATAGTTTTTCTCTGTGTCAAAATACTGGATATCTGAGTCAACCAATTACATTGGTTAATAGTAGGCTGAAGGAAAAGCACTTTCTCATGCAGCACATAATTAAGGTATTAATTGCCACTCATCATTGAAATAGCTACTAATATAAGTAATTTTAAAATTAGATTTATGGAGAATAGGTCCCAGCAGTGACCTTTATTAAATGGTTAGAAGAAGTATGCCAGATTATTGATATAGAGTCCAGTAGCACTTCCTTCAGGTATCTGAAGAAGTGAGCAGTGACTCACAAAAGCTCATACCCTACCACAAACTTTGGTAAGTCTTCAAAGTGCTATTGGACTCTTACTCTTTTCTACTGCTACAGACAGACTAACATGGCTACCCATCTAGATTATTGATATATACCACCTCTGATTTGCTAACCAGATGTCTGTGGGTGGCAAACATTTTTTATCTGCCAGGTATTTGAGAGGGAGAGAGAGAGAGGGAGAGAGAGAGAGAGAGTTAGTCTGTCTTCATATACCTTTGATTTAGTATGCAGTTTTTAAGTTCTTTCCTACCCTTGGAGTTTACTTTTAAATGGAATTGTAGGTTTAGTTTGTTGTGAATGCCTTCTTCCTATATTTTTTATCACACAGATGAATGTGCTGCTCTCTAGATTTCTGTTCAACAATGTAGTGATAGTCTTTGATATTTTTGTTTTCAATAGTTGGCTGGGAAACCCCTAAAATTAACAGAATTCGAAAACTTGAGCCTCTTGGTGAAACACGTCGTAATGGTAATTTTAAAGGAGATCACACCTTTTTGTTTGTTCTCACAACACATTTCGTTTTGCACGTTGGCTTATTCCTTTCATTGCATCTTACCCTGAGTTGCTTTATGAGTTTATTTTCAAGTTTTTAGAAAGATCTACTTTTTCCTAGCTTTTTTTTTATACAAGGCAAAAGTGTTGCTTATGAACTATTCGCTTCATTGTTTCATTCAGGACCATTTATGACTCAGTGGTGCATACCTATATCATAAAAAAATAAGTTTTAAAAATTTAGCAACCTATCCCATTCTGTATAATATTAAAAATGTTACATGACATAGTTCAGAGACAAAACAAAAATTAGGTGCATATATCATCAGCTACCAATAAAAGTCAGATAAACTAACTTCTAAATTCTGTAAGATAGAAAAGTTTTGTTTTTTTAAAAAAAAGCTTAATCAGAAAGGCAAAGGAAATGTTGCATGCATAGTCCAGAATATGTAGGAACAATTGATCAGCACAAATAGTGAATATATGGATATCCCTGAATCTGATTTATATAAAATAGGATTTGTCTCTAAACCTTGTTAGCTATTCATGAAGGGATCCAATTTTATTGTTGATCTTAAAATATAGGAGGCTTCTGATAACAGAGTTCTCTTACCTGAGTTCTTAAAATTCCTACATAGCTATTAGGGGGAATTATTTCGTCGACCTTTGTTCAAGATCCAGTGCTTTTGTCCTATAGCATGTCCATATTATTATAAACATTTCTGTTAAGCAGTGTTGCAATGTTAGAACCACATATCTCTTCAGTAGAATGCACATTTGGCATGCATAGGCTTCCAGGTTCATCCTCTGGTATCTCCAGTTAGAGGATCTCTAGTAGAAAAGTCTTTGATAGCGGTGGGCCAGTGGTATAACTCACTATTTAAGGCAGCTTATTAGTATTTT
This sequence comes from Gekko gecko, assembly GCA_029375565.1. Classification (NCBI taxonomy): domain Eukaryota; kingdom Metazoa; phylum Chordata; class Lepidosauria; order Squamata; family Gekkonidae; genus Gekko; species Gekko gecko. Next base: position 60,860,086 of record JAPDNY010000004.1, read on the forward strand.
TCAAACAATTACAATTTCTTTTGAATATTTGTGATGGTAAGCACAAATATTATGCATTGTAATACAGCAGTGATTTAATATGCTTTAAAATGAATGTGTATAATAAAGTCCACCTTTGTTTTTAAGGCATATAAAAGGAAGAAGACAAGAGAAAAGACAGAATGAAAGAGGTAGGGAGGACAGGAAAGGGCTCATGCTTTCTTGATTACATTTGCTTTGTTCAAAATAAGGCAGCCTGCTTAGTGGCTGGAGCATGGGAATGGGAATCAAGAAATGTATATCCTTAGGCATGATGCCTGTCTTTTTCCTCTCATTTTCTAAAATATAAAATGGAAAGCTGGGACAAGTTTCAGAGAAAGAGATATTTATCTGGATAGCAGGTGGTATCTCAAGTTGGCCCCAATGGGATGATGTTAACTCATCAGTATCTTTCATGGAGTTTCTTGTATCCTTATTGAAAAACACTAATTCTTGGAACTAAGATAATACAGTTGAATCCACGTGCCTGTCAAGGGCTGTTTACCATGGCTTGCTGGACCACTGAGTGCTGTTTAGGATCAACTGCTATAAAGTGCAATTCTAAGACTTTGGTGGATCTTCAGGAGCTCCATTTTCTCTGCAGTTTAGGTGCATGTTCTCTACCCCCCCCCCCCCAAAAAAAAGTGACACACTGGCTCAGTTATAACAACTCTATATAGCATTCTTATATAAAGAGAATAACTATCCATTAGTTTATTTTTCATTTGTATCCTTTTTAAATGCTGGGTATAGGTTTAATTCTATACTTTTTCTTAGCTGGAATTTTTTCAAGCAGTACCTAATGGTAGCTATTATATTTAAAGAAAGATGAAATTATTTCATGAAGAAGTATTTTAATTTTTACAATTAAGATGTAAGCTACTTAGGTTGTTGGAATCAGAATCTAGGCATATATTCTTCTAGGTCCCTCAGCTGTCTGATAATAACATGTCTCCCTTCTTAGGGAAGTGTTACACTTAGGCTGTGGTCACACACACTAAATAATTCACTTTCAATACACTTTCAGTGCACTTTCCAACTGGATTTTTAATATGTGAACTGGCAAAATCCAGTTGGAAAGTGTATTGAAAGTGGATTATTTAGTGTGTGTGACTGCAGCCTTAGATTAGCATAAGGGCAGAATCTTCACATAGTAAATAAACTGAGCCAATTAATTCGGGTACCTTCATCCAGGCAATGGAAAGACATATTAAAGCTCCACCATTTCTTATACACGTATTTGTGAGTGATGTCATTGAAATACAAACTGGGCGTTCAAGTTACATATTAAAATTAGAGACTGAGCTTTGAGGAAATGACAACAAAATCACAGAACGTGATAAGCAAATATTCTTGATTAGTTAGCATACTCAAGATAAAAGAAATGTACCAAACAATCTTTTAATTTAACCAACAGTTTAAAAGATGAAAGAAGCATCTTTCCTGTCTGTCATAACTAATCCTACCAGTTTCTAAATCAATGGGTTTCGTGGGAACCCTAAACAATGCTAAGCAGAATTACACCTTTCTAAACTTGATAACTTAAATGGATTTCGAAAGGTATTAAGTTGGTTTAGGATTGCACTGTTAGTTTCTTAAGCAGTAGTTTCATGTTCTCTAGCCTGGGCAATAGCATTCTTGGAAGGCATAGGATAATGTCATTTGATACTTTCTGTCTCCACTTAAAGCAAACTTTGGTTATAATAGACAATAGACCATGGTGCGTATAGCTAGCAGAATTCTGAAAGTTTCTGTTGAACAATCAAGACTAGAAACATCTGGCTTTAGTTCAGATTCAGGATAGCAAAGGCAGGAGGTCATAGGTTTTACAATTAAATATGAATATATGAAGAATGGATGTGAAATAAATAATGTCCATACCCCTGTGATGAAGTCTACTTTTAGTGCCACTGAAAGTCAAAAAAATCCTAAATGTTGCTTGCATTCACTTTTCTTGTTGCCTTCTGAGTAAACAAGCCAACTTTTTGTTTCTTCTTTTCTAATTTTGCATGTACTAAACCTGCATGTATTATGCTGCTATAATTGTTTGTGTAAAGGATGTTTCCATTCTCTCCTGGGCATGTTCAGATACTTGGCATTAGGGGTCTTATTTTTCTTTCTCAAATCCTGTTTATCACAGGGAACACACAGCATTGTTTGAAATGTTCTACAAATGTCTGATTTAGAGGAGAACAAACAGATCTGGTGCTTGCACCATGGAACCCCACAAGTGTTGAGTGTATTCATGTTATAGTACAATCTTAGCAATCAGTGGATTTGGAAGGGTGTACCTCTGCTTAGGATAATACACCCAATAGAGTTCATTGCTGCTTTGCCTTTTGTGCTTCATTTCTGGCTGAGAGTAGTGGGGGGGGGTGTTGCTATTCAAAGATCCTCTGAGATCCTCCCTTTTTTGGATAATTTCTTGTAGACTTCAGCTTATCACCGCTGCTTGTGAAGCAGGAGATAGCAATGGCATTATCATCATTATCATCATCATGTGTTTGTGTGTGCATCAAATAAGATGGACACAGTAATTCATTTGGATTTGGATTTTTTTTCTTTTTCCATACTACTTTAGGCTGCACATACTCTCTTACATCTAACTTTCTTATGATGATGATGTTAATAATTCTAGATAGTGTTATAATTTTCTGCTGAGATAACCAAACATAAGGACATCCATGGGTCTACATCAATTATGTGCTTTTGTGCCTGTGATCACATATATGTAGGATGACCTTTTGCTAATTTAAAATCTTAGAACTATGTCAGATGTTGCCATAGATGTAGAACTATGTCAGACCTTTTGCTAATTTGAAATCTTAGAACTATGTCAGATGTTTCTAATTTGAAATCTTAGAACTATGTCTGCACAGCATGTTCATGACCATCAGAAAAAAAAAACAACAAATATAAAAGACTAATAAATATATTATTTGTTGTTGCCATCAAGTCACAACTGACTTATGGTGACCTCATAGGGCTTTCAAGGCAAAAGATATTCAGAGGTGGTTTGCCATTGCCTGCCTCTGCATCACAGCCTTGGTATTCCTTGATGGTCTCCCATCCCAATACTGGCCTAGGCCTACACTGCTTAGCAGCCAAGATAGCCTGGGCTATCCAGGTCAGGGCAAAGAAATTATACCCTAGGTCAAATATGACTTGGTTTGTGAATTCATGCCAGTCAAGGAGAATTGTAATGTCAGATGGAACTCAAAGTTTCCTCACACTTTGTTAAATTAGCAGAGAATTATATATACATGACTAGCCTATTCTTACAGTTGGTAACCAATGGTGAAAAATATATTAACACTTTTTTTCCATGTGTGTATGTTAGATTTCTACGGGAAGCCCCTACCCCCGCTGACAATACGGCAAAGACCTAACAGTGATTCCCATGAGGTGATTTCTTAACTAGGAGTCATGCAGCAGCTTTAAAAAGAAACATGCAGTGTGGAAAAGGAGCACCCATATTCAGTGTTATTTTCTTACATTATGAGAAATTCGCTATTCTTAAAAGTTGCTGGGAAAGACACTAAGAGTGCCCTGGAGTTGCAGAAGAAAGAATAGTGGTGATGAATTCAGCTGTCATATTTCCTTCTTGACTCACCAGCTCTTCTTCAAGAGTTTATGTGGACTGAGAAAGTTTGTATTAGTAGAACTCTTTGAGGTTCCTTACTTTTTTATTTTGTCAGAACAGAAAAATGTAGCTATGAAGAAAACTACTTTCCAAAACCAAAATACAGCTTTACTGTGCACATACAATGACTGTTTCTGGTTAAGCATAGCAGCCAGTATTTCTAGATTTAGCATTTCAGAGATTTGTTTTTTGAAGACAAGTTGTGTATTGTGCAAATGAAAAAGTATGAACTATACATTTTAACTATTTTTATATTTTTTCTAGTATGTTTGGGTTAACAGAACTATTTTGAAATATTGAAGTTCATAGTTATATTCATAAGCAAAACATACTTCTGAATGTCATATTGTTTTTAGCAACAGCAATACAGTTTGCCTATGACTTGCTTCACAAGTTGCCCTTGCTGTTGTCTTGTTCAACGAGGAGGAACTGCATGCTCACATGAGTGCTGCAGTTATTTTTCCCCAGCTGAAAAACCTATTCCAGGAGCTGGTGCTACATGCAATGTACCCATGCCAGTCTACTGGGATCACATCAGGCACGTGTTCTGGACGTGAGTGGGAGGACCGAATCCCTGCCCTCTGTTCTAACTTCCATTCTCTGGCTGATGATTAGAATCATTCCAAAGATTCTGGGATACTATGCACTCAGTCCCTGTTCTTGTTTTCCTGGGCGGGGGGTGGGGGGATAAGCATTGTACCCATTAGTAGCATGTGCATTTCCTCTTGTTAAATTAGGGTGATTTGTGTCTTGATCTCATGCGATCAATAAGATGTAAAATTATGATACTTTTGTTTGTGGAATATGTTGTAATCTCAAGAATTGTCTGTCCAAAGGCCTAAAATGGCAAGCATCTAAAAACTGGAAGCAATTCACACTTCATTATTTAGGTTATGTTTGTTTCCCATAATGCTGAACTGATTTTCTTGCAGTTCCATTTGTTACACTTTCTTGCCCAGATTCAGAGGCTCTAGCATGTGTGTGTATAGGTCACTTTTGTATAAACTTGTGGCACAAATATGGCCTTGGCATTAAAGTGAATGAGAATGCTTCTGCTCATGCTGGGGCTGAGACATGTACATCAGAGAAATTGTTCTTTGTTCTGTATGCATGGGTCTCATAAACTTCTGTATCATAAATAAAACTGGCATAATTGAAATATTAAGTTATGTTATTAACTTCTTTGACTTCACACCCTTTGTATACAAACAGTAATATTAAACATTATTCAAAATTTTATATTTAAGATAAAACTGTGACCAAATAACTTTTGCATGTTTTATCTGTTTTTAAGCTGTTTTATCTTTGGCACTTAGTTGCCCTATTGTAAGCCGCCCTGAGCCCGTTTGCGGGGAGGGCGAGGTAAAAATGGAATAAATAAATTAAATAAATAAATAAAAGCCAGTTACTTCTCCCATGTCTAAAAGTGATGTAAACATTCATCAGTACCATAAGAAATTTAAAAGCTGCATGAATTTTAGCGTGGGGAGAATACTTCCTTTATAAGCCAAAAATGTCCCATAGGATGGTTTAAAGATTAGTCCAAGGCTTTCTGTTTTGGGACACAATCTTATAACAGAGCTTGACAGTTTAGCCCATGTCACTGTGAGTGATTTTTCTCTCAGTTCTGTGAGGGTTCCTTCCCCTTAATTAACATGCATCAAAATTCAAAGGATGATCAAAATAATTTTGGGGACTCAAAAGAAAAAAAAAACTACTGGCTTTTTTTGGTACATGTATATTACACACATTTGTTAATGGCTGTTAAATATATATTTGCTATGGGACCACCCAAAATGTATCATAATTTTTATGTATTAATGTAATGACTTTTTATTGTTTTTCCTCATTAGTGTATTATTCGCTGAATGTCAAATATAGAGATTTTTTTATGTCTGAAGTAAAAATAAATATGAAATAAAGTCTTAGTGCAATATTTAAGGCTAACAGGACCTTGCCAAGAGTCTGACTGAAGATGGAATACATGGCTTGTTGTTAGAAAATCCCGTTCTATCATGTGCTGTCATTTCCCATGAAGGATTTGCTTCAGTCTCCCATCTAGCCTAGCTTTCCATATCCATTTATGTACTTTTCCAAAGGAAATATTGATTCCTTATCTCTAATTTTGTGCATCTTCACCATAAACTAAGTTTGGTTACATGTCCTGTTCCTGATCTTGCTTATTTCCTCAGCATATTGTTACTTCAAACAGTAATGCTGTTTGCATAGCATGTCTGTCAGAGATGTCCTGTCTTTAAAGACTACCAAAATGTACTGAGCATCTGTTAGAATGATTTCAATAATACTGGTAGTTCCATGTCTTTTATTAGAACCTGCTAAAACATGATGAAGGAGCTGCAGTGGCTCAAGTGGTTAAGACCCTGAACTGCAGGTTGTGGAAAGTCAGTAGTTCAGCAGTTCAAGACCTGAGAGTGCCACATGACAGAGTGAGCTCCAGTCTCTAGTTCCGGCTCCTGACAACCTAGCAGTTCGAAAGCAAGAAATTGCAAGTAGACAAATAGGTACCACTTCGGTGGGAAAGTAACAGTGTTCCATGCACCTTGGTGTTTAGTCATGCCGGCCACATGACCACGGAAATGTCTTTGGACAGCACTGGCTCTTCGGCTTTGAAACGGAGATGAGCACCGCAACCCTAGAGTCGGATTCCATTGGCTTTTGAGCAAGGGGACCTTTATCTTTACCTTTAAAACATGATGAAGTAATGAGCATTTAATTTTACTGAAAGACACAGGTTAGGCCAGTGAAGTATATTCCTTTCTTAACTAGAATAGATGAAAATTGCCCTCACAATAACCCAGTCACCCACGTGCCTAATCTACCACGCAGGCTTGTGAGCATAAATTGAGAAATATGTAAACAGGCACACTAGGGCGGCGGAAGATATCGTCTTCGAATACTCCTCTAAATAAACCCATTTAAAATTGTGCGCATCAAGGGGAGTCGCTCAACCCTATTTGCTCCCCGGTGAGCTGCTTTCCTACTGTCTGGGAGATTTTATTTCTTTCGCTTACATGGAGGAGCATTCAAAAGAGCGATCTCCCCTCCCGATGCCTGAAATGGTACCGCCCATTTGTAGCCGGCTTGCCCCGCGCGGTGAGACCAGGCCGGAGTTTCCTGCGATCTCCGCAGGAGGGCGGCCGTTTCCGCTGTTCGCAGCCAAAAGGCTCGCGATTGCGAGACGCCATGTGGCTGCTCTGGCGCCCGGGACTTCTCCCCGGGTTCAACCCCCGTTCCGCTGATCGCCTCTTCAGAAAATCACACTCGTCTGCTCTGCGGGAGGTGAGCAGTCAGCAGCAGGAGGAAGAGGAAGGCGACGCGTCGCTCCAGCTTCTCTCGGTCTCGTTGTTGCAGCGACGAAAGAAGCACAAAGCCGGCCGCGCTTGACAGGAATCGGCTGATTATGCTGCTTTCCAGTAAAAGCAAAGCGGTCTTCTTCTTCCCTTGGAGGCCCTGAAAGTCCTGAGTAGATGGGGGCGGGGGTTCAGGTTGGATTGCCCCCCCCCCCTTTACACGCTTAATTAAATCCTCAGCCTTCTATGCCTCGTTGAGAGAGCAAAGCAGCTCTGGACTCAAACGGGATTGTTTCTGAGTCGCTATGGGTAGGATTGGGTTGTGAAATGCTGTGAGCTGTTCAGCTAGGCCAAGAAGGCCTGGGCAGCGCTAGAAGTAAAAGGGCGTAGCGGAGACTAGAGCCTGGAAGGCAGCCCTCGTCTCCGGTGTCAATAGAAAGCGAGTTTCTAGCCTTTCAGTTGCGCTCGCCTACTTGAGACGATACAGACGACGCACCTCTTCTTGTTGTTACTGCTGTAGGGAAAAGTAGATGCTGGGCCGCTGATTGTGCAAAATAGGGGGGTAAAGATGAGAGACAACAAATTTGGAAACCTGGTTCTCACATTTCGCCGTTCCTCTGAAGAGCCTTAAGTCAGTTTCATTCAGGGATGTTTAGTATTATAGTTTTTACAACAGTATGACGTCACTCCCCCACGCTCATGTCTTTGTCTTTATGTCTTGAATTTGTATCCTGTTGTTCCCCAAAGTTCTCCCTTCCCCATGCTATCTGTGAGGCGGGTTAGGCTGAGAGAAGGTGACTGGCCCACTATATGGCTGGATGGGGATCGGAGCCCTGGTCTTCCCAGCCCTAGTCCTGAGCAAGCACTCTTGATTTGTAAACATAAACTGTGAGGTTGTGGGTTTGTTTCCTTCCCATTCTTTTTACTCCCCGGCCCTTAGGTTTTATTGTATCATTGCTGTCTGCAAGCTCTGTGTAAAGGCTGCATTCCTGGACCCGTGGTTGAGGTTGTGCAGAAGATGCAACATCCTAGGGGCTTGAATTAAGTGTTCATGCACACATTCATGTGTGTACACATACATTTCCTTTAATTGGGTTGAGACACAGATTTTGAGGCTCTCTGAAAAAGAGAGTGGTGCAGTTATATTTATTTATTGGACACTAAGCATTACATGGCCATGTGCATTTTAGTGAAATAACATGATGTTACTGACAGATCTGGGATTATCACTTCTGCAGCTTCCAGAATATTTCAGGTTCTAGGTACCAGTGTTATATTTAAAGTTTGTTGTGTTTTGTAATGGTTAGAGGGTTGTGCTAGACTGGAAAGACCTTTAAGGCTCCACTCTGCCATGAATTCATTGGGTAACCTTGGGTCAGTAACTGGCTCTCATGCTTATCCACTTCACAGACAGGACAAAAAGGTGAAATAAACCAGTATATAGTGCCTAGAATTCCTGGATGGAGTGTGGCACAAAAATAAAATAATCAGAAGCAGTCTCTGGAGAGGTTTCTGAATTTTCTAAATAAATAAACATTATCAAAATCAATGATCCTTAAAATAATCCATAGTTCCTGAGAAACATATTTGGCATCAATGGTAGTGGACTATCAGCAATAATTAAGAGCCAGTGTGGTTGTGGTAGCTAGAGTGCCAATCTGGGGTTGCAATCCTAAACACAGTAGTTAGTCAGTCCCATTGAACTCAGTGGTGTTTATGCATGTTTAGGATTGCGTTATGGGATCTGGATTAGGATTGCATTATGGGATTGGGTTAAAATTTTCATACTTCCATCAAAATTCACTAGATGGACTTGAACCAGTTGTATGCTTTAAGGTTAATCTACCTCATAGGGTTGTTGTGAAGTTAAAATAGAGAAAAGATAATTACATGTTTTGCCTTGATCTCCATCTCTGTGGAAGAAGACAGAATAAAAATTTACTTGATAAATAGATCACTGTGACTAATGCAATGTGGACAGTGGTCAATTTATAAGAATTATTTTTAACGAAGATCTTCATGCACCTTTTTATCACCCTCTTAAAAATTATATAGTCATCAAAATATCTGCATTACTTTTGTTTAAAGCATAACTGAGTACAGCCTTTGCCTAATTAGTATTCATGTATGCCTTTTTCCCCCCTTTTTCTGTCCAAGCTGAAAACAAAATCAGGAGGAAAGCTTCAGAAGCAAATATGCCAAGATGTTCTCAGTCATTTTGAGAAACAGTACTCCAAGGAGTTGGGAGAAGCGTGGAATTCAGTCAGGTCGATTTCTGCTTCTTCTTTTTCTTCTCCTCCTCCTTACTCCCCCAATGCCTCATAAAATAATTACCTTGGAAACAATTCCACAAAGTTCAGACTCATGTGGAACTCTCAGATCACCCCCTCAGTATGAAGAAGGAGTCCTAGATGAGATACAGTCTGATGTAAACAACAATGGCTAACATCTGTATCTTGGTGGGTGGGAGTGCGTGTTATTCTGTGGTCCAAGTGCTGAAATAATATTTTGCTGCACTCTCCAGTGAGTGGTTATATGAACACATGAAGCTTCTCTATACCTTAACAGAATATTAGCCTCCTTGCTCTGCATTTCTGTCTACAGTGACTCGCAGGAACTCTTTATCAGAAAGAGCTTGAACACTGGTCTGTCTTCATATGATGCATTTGCTCTAACAATAAGTCACAGCCTTTCCTCAGATTTCATAAAAATGGTAGAATATCTCTAGTTGTTACAGCTTGAAAATAATATTATTTTCCTTTCTAATGAAACTGGACAAACATTTTAATATACCTTGATAGAAATTTGGTAGGACTTCTTAGGGCCAGAAAAGTTATTCCAGGGCTGATTCTTACCTGCTGCCTGGGCACTATTTGGCCGTCCCTAATATAAACAAAGAGGGCTGATTGAATACAGAAAGCCCCATAAATTGAAAATTAAGCAAGAACATTAGGGTTTAATTTTACTTAGACCAATAGAATAACTTGAGTTTGTTTTAGCAAGTTTACAGACAGCATCCTCAAATGAGTTGGTTATTTATAAATTGTGCAATGAAGAGTGCATAGAGAGCATTTGTTTATCATAAGTCTGTATTTTGCACTCACTGAAATAGGATTTAGAGCAGTGTCAAGACAGACAAACGTAATATTCTTTGCACAATGTATAATTAATTTATGGAATTGTCAGAGGCTGTGGCGATGGCTACTGTCCTAGATGTCTTGACAAGGGATTTAGTTAAATTCGTAGTAGAGAATGGATTGGCTGTGTAGTTCTGAATACCAGTTGGTAGGAGGACAACAGCAGAGGTGGGCCATTTTTTTTGTGCCTTCCTGGTGGTCTTCATGGAGGCACCTAGTTCGTTACTGTAGGAAATAGATCAACATTTGATTTGATCAAACAGCACTGTTCTTGGCCCTGAAGCTTGTTAACAAGATTACTTGAGGATGTGCACTGCAAATATCTTTCCTTTGCTTCTTGATTATCCAGTCAACTTGTACGTTTAGTCTTCTAAGGCAGAAAGCTGACTTCCAGGCACAGTTTAGCCCTGGCACCTCTTATTTCAGATTATGTCCTGGGAAAACATATTAATTTATGTAGAACTGTTGCTTAAGTTTAAACTACTGCCATGTACATAAGAAATTATTGCATATTGTTCCCTGCCTTATAAAGCAGCAAGATAGGGAAGGAAAGCAATACAGGCAAAACCCTTCTGTAGTCAGACACTTATTGAACAACAGTGCCCTTTTTAAATACAGTTTACAATGCTTTTTGTTTTCCTCTGCAAATGCATATCCAAGTGTAGTAACATGTGTTGTTCTACTTTAAATCTCCAGGAGAGTGCTCACAACGCCCCAGTGTTGGCAATATGCTGTTCTCCTTAATCCATTCAATTTTTCCTCTGAATTGGAGAATGACTTGCTTTCAAAGGGTTATCGACTCCTTTTCCCAGAATCCTCATCCTGCTTTCGGCCGTCATTCAAGTGTTACATCACTAGTGCTCCTGGTAGATTCCCTGCTCAGAAACACAGAGCTGGTAGACTGAAAGAATATTATCTACTGAACGCAGCTTCTGTTCTGGCAGTGCTGGCCCTGGATATAGAGAATGGGGAGAAGGTTTTAGATATGTGTGCTGCTCCAGGGGGTAAATCAATAGCAACACTTCAGTATGCTTGCCCAGGTAATGCGCTGTGTTCCTAAACCAATTTAGCAGACACAAATTGGCTGCTAGCTTAGTTAAATAACTTATTAAACAGGTTATTTGGAAGCTGGTATTTTGCATTCATTAAGAAAATGCTGGTGGAGTTCCTTTTCCCCCTATTGCAGTGAAAAGCTTGGAAGTGTTGTTAATGTCTGACTCAGCACATCAGGAAGTAGTATAATTTTTGTCTTGAATGCAATTTGTGTATTATACCCTTGCTGCCCAGCAGATTGTTCACTGTTTATCAGTTGCAGGTACATGAAAATAAGTGTTGTGCAGTCCTTGGGTATTTTCACATATTCCGTCACTCTAATTTTGCAGGGTCAGCTTGAAAGAGAAACAAAGCAATCTCACAGTGCTAGTGAAATGATTCTAAAAAGAGTGCTTCCCAATGTGTGGCACAGAGGATGCCTGCAAAGGAAAGGCGTGTATGTTCTGAGCTGCAAGGAGATTAGAGTACAGACAGTGGCTCTGAATATCTTTTAGCAGCTGGATGGTTTCAGTTAAAATTGGAAGACACTAGATGAATATTTCATAATAACAATGTTGTTATAGAGCTCATGAGAATAAAAAAAGATGATATCGCAACTGTTGGATTTAGATATGGTCTAAAAGACTAATACATAGCAATGAAACCACCTATAATAATACATCAGCAGGCCCTTCTCAAGAGGTGGCCCTTTGTGCCAGGAATGTGATGATTAACCCTTCCCCTGCCAGCAGTGTGTCACCTGAAAATCCTATCCCCCAATTATGCTGTATCCCTGACAATATTCCAGACATACATTGGGCTGGATCCAGAGCAGCATTTCTGTAGGTGCAAGGTCTTTTACCACTTCCACTGCAACCCAAAATCACACACACACACGCCCTGGTCCACAAATCCTGCTTGCCGGAGGGGATGGCAAGAAAATCATGCACTGCAGAGGAAGCCCTTACCGTCATAGAAATGCTGTCCTGGAATGCCCTACCTTAGTGCACAATCCTTCAATAAAAGTAGTGTTTAGGGGAATAGCAGCTGAACATATTGCTTGTCCTAAGGTCAATTCTCATGTTATTTTTTTCAACAATGGAATGCTTGCTTTTGAAAAAGGTTTGGTTTATCTTCTGATTATATAATTGTTCTTGATGAACTTTATGAATTATTTTTTTCTCAGCGTTGTTTTGGATTGATGAACCATCTGTCTATGTGACAAATGAGCCAGATAATGACTTGATGTCAAGGTATATGTCATATTTAGCCATGAAAAGGAATATATGAATTAGTCCTAATAATTGTGATAATGATAGAAGTAGTTGTTAGATTCTGACTGTATTTAAAGTTTGGTTTATTGTCGTGGCAACTTGGAAAAGTGGCAAATAATTTTTTTATGCATCTAAGGTCTTTCTTGTTTAAGGTCTTCTGCAATCCAATGAATATGATAATTTGAGGTCAAATTGGTTAAGAAATACACTAGAATCTTTCATACCAGAATCATTGATGAATCTAGTTATCATTTCTCAGTTGGATGGAAGACAAATTGGAAATCTCCAGACTGAAAGATTTGATAAGGTATCTCTCTGATGTGCTGACAACTTCATCGAACTCTGACTTACTCATTTCTTTTCTCCTGTTCTCTTTATCTCATTCTGATCACAACTTGCAGTGACTGTTCTTATTTTTTCCTATGTCAAAGAGAATAAGATAAATAATATATTGAAGTTGGATCCTAGCTTTCACGAATGGAAGATATTTGTGGACATGGATTTTCCCTGACTTCCCCTTCTGTCAGCAGCACCCTGTACAAGAAAGAGCTTCTGGAAGGAAAAGAAATAACATGTTGTCCCATCTCCCCCCCCCCCCAGTTCACAAGCAGAGCAATCCTACTTCCCTTCCCAATATATTGCATGACATGTCATTCAGAGGAGTCTTGTATCCTTAGCAACTCTTTGAAAAAGATGTTGCTGGAGTAAAGTGTGGAAAATCCACATCTGCAAACTCCCATTCACAAAACTCAGGCTCCAGCTTTTTATTTTAAAATTGTGTTTTATCCTATCGTTCACACAGGTCCAAACTATTTATTAGTTTAACATGTGGTCCCAACGAAAACTTGCAGCAGAATGTCAGCTGTGAATTCCGTATGACGACTCAATTTAGAAGTGCCTCAAGGGCCCAATTGTGCTCAGGACCATGGCATGTGGGGGAAGGGGCTCCTGGCTCTCCCTTCCCTATGCCATTTTCCAGTGCTGAATGGCTCAGGGGGGCATTGTTTGCCTTGTTGAGGGGCTACATATACAAGCATTCAGTGCACATGCAGCCTCCCCGCTGAGGCATATAACTCCCCAAATGCTATCTTGGGTTGGGAAAACAGCAGGGGAGGCAGAAACCCCTCTTCCCTCCTTGCTATGATCCCGGTCTGAATTTCTTACTTGATGTGCCACGTGGAACTTGGCGGCTGTCATATGGATGCAGGTCCCTGTGGCAATTATATATAAAATGTAGTGTGGTCATTTGAGCCTTAGAAAGTTCTCGACAATTAATGCTGTAAACCCATTCAGTAACCTCACAGTGACTTGCATTGGGCTTTCTTCCAAAGGTGATTGGATCTGTTCTTTATTAGTTACAGCTTAGGGTGTTCTCAGCCCAATCTCTTGACTCACAGAATGGTTTTGATTGTATTATTAGACTGTTTTATTTTAACTTCCTGGACCTTTTCTGTTGGAAGAGGTAGGATGCTACTTTCCATATTTTCAAACAAATAAGCACCCACAAAATCTGTTTTGGGAACAGATTTTTTTTCCCCATCTGTCAGGAAAGTTCTCAGTTGTTTTGTGTTTCCCTAAATGTTGAGTGGAATTCTACCACTCAGGTAACTGTGGAGCCTTCTTCTAGCCTAGAGAAAGAGCCTCTTCCAGTGGAGAAAGACATCTTGGGATGGAGGGCCCCACACTTATTTAAGTGGAATAGTAGATAAAATCCAGTGTTAAACAAAAAGTTTGTTGAAAATAATATGTAGAGCCTGAAATTCATGTAATAAGCAAATATTTAATCTTTTTAATGAATGAATTTTCATGAATAATTTTATGTACATAGATTTCTGTCAATATGGTATCACTTTGTCTTTTCTTATAATTGGTCATTCAGGTACTAGTGGATGCCCCATGCTCAAATGACAGAAGCTGGTTATTCTCTTCTGATATCCAGCAGGCTACCCTAAGAGTAGCACAAAGGAAAGAATTATCTGCTGTACAGATACAGCTGCTAAGGTAAGACATGTGAAGGAAAACTGCCTGAAATGCAATCATCTTCTGCCCCGAATTGAAGGGCATGCCAATTGTATTCTGAGGCTTTTCATCTCCCTGATCCGTACATAGCCACATGGAGCCAGTCATCATTTAAAGAGGCACATAGAGCTAGTCTTTCTTTTCATGATAATTGCCCTAATAAACATGTTAAACAGTAGGCTTGTATTTAGGACTTCTCTGGATGGAGGAATAGAAAGGAGAGGACAGGGCTGTGGGAGTTTGCATTTGACTTTTCATATGTTTGCTAAAAACACAGTTTCTGAATAAAAAATGTCTCTAATCGTTGTAATTATTATAGGAAATAATTGTTTGGCCAGTTTCAAAGGAAAACATCAAATGTCTAATAAGTGAAGAAAAAATCATACTAAGAAAACAAATGGAGCACTATGAAAGAAATAGTAGTAGTAGGGAAGAACTGGGCTCAAGCTATAGACTAGATCATGGATTTGCAGTAATGATCCCTGTCATGTTACAGCCAGTTTAGCGTAATCAGTACAGTGTCATACTTGGATCAGGAGACACAGGATCAAAGCCCCTTTAGCCATAAATTTCACTGGATGATATTAGGGTAGCAGAGAGGTAAGGGATTGGATCATGCACAAAAATATCTGCTGATGGAATGGATTTCTTTCAGCAGAGTGAATCTTTTGCATCCCCTTCTGCTACAGCCCAAAATATTCTTCCCAAATCCTGATCCTGGGAACAGGACCCCCAGGAGTACAATGCAGGATTAGTTGGAGGGCTTGCCGTGGGCAGAGGAACTGGTAAAAATTCCTCTCCCTTCTATCTATGGAAATTTCCCACTAGATCCAATGCATTGGCTAGCCTGTTTCACTGGATTATTAGAATAAGATAGAGGCACACTGAGCTCCTTTAAGGAAGTGTGGAGCATCAATTTAATACATAAATATCTATAGTTACCTAGAAGAAAGAGAACCCACCCAAAATAAAAGTTATACACAGAAATATTTTTACTGTACATACCTGTAACTAGCACATGAATTTAAAATGACCACAAGCCCCATCTCTTTCTCATTTACACATGTGGAAAATCCTAGTCTGCCTGTCATGTATAAATGGTAACTGTAATTGAAACTATAGCCACATTTTTTTTATTTGTGAAATATGTTTATGGAGTCTAGCAGAGAGTAAGAATATCCTGTCAGCATAGCATATATACTAATAAACTAATAGCCAAGAGTTCCCTCTGCGTGCTGATTCTTCTTTCTGCCAACAAACGGCTCACTCTCCCCCAAAAGGTTTTTCTACGGACTCAGGGGACTCTGTGGTCTGCAGAAAAATCTAAAAAGTAAAAATAAAAACTCAGGGAGGGTTGAATTCTCCCCAGTATCTTTTGAAATGGCTGCTGCAGGGATCTACTCCAGGTCCTGCCCACATCAACAGTGAGAGATTAGAATGTTTTGTGAGGAGAGGCTTCTAACTGGCTCTGTCAGTAAAAGAGGAAGGGGGAAGGGCCCTTTCCAGGCCTATTTTGGTCTTTTGGGGAGGAATCCTTTGGACCAGGTCTGACAAGGGTTGCCAGTGCCATGTTGAGAAATTTGTAGAGATTTTGTGGTGGAGTCTAAGGAGGGCTGGGTTTGGGAAAAGGAGAGGCCTCAGTTGGATATAATGTCACAGTGTCCAGCCTCCAAAGCAGCCATTTTCTTCAGGGAGACAGATCTCTGCTGTCTAGAGTTCAGTTCAGAGGAGACAGAGAGAGGAAGTAACATGCATGGAGAAGAGACAGAGAGTAAGAAAAGGAGGGCAGAAGGGAGAAAGAGTGTGAGAGAGGAAGAGGGGAGGAAGCAAAGCTGTGAGGAATGGGATAACCAACCCGCAAGTTTCTTGCGGGTCTCCACTTCTCCATATACTAATGACCAAATGTTTGGATTCTTAAATCCAGTGACCGGAGCTGTGAACGGGAAAGACAGATCTTTCTACAACCCTGAAAAAAAGGTTTGCAGAAAAATATGAAACCTAAAAAAAATGCATGGGAGGTTTAAAAATCCCAAATGATAAAAGGAGTACCTGTAGCTTTAAGCAACAGATTCTCTCGATGGCTGTTACTAGACAGCCACAGCATTCCAAGGATTGGTTCTGCCAGTAAAAGGCAGGGGAACAGGGCTCTTTCCAGGCCTATTCTGCCCTTTGATGCAGGACTCATTAGGGCCAGGTCTGACTAGGGTTGCCAGCTCCAGACTGGGAAATTCGTGGAGATTTTTTGATGCAGTCTGAGGAGTGCAGGGTTTGGTGAGGGGAGAGGCCTGAGCTGGATATAATGCCATAGAATCCAGCATCCAATGAGGCTATTTTCTCCAGGGGACAGATCTGTGTCATCTGGAATTCATTTCTAATTCTCAGAAATCTCCAGGTCTCACCTGGAGGTTCGTAACCTTAGGCCTGGCAGCAACCTCTGGGTTACTTGATACCACCCTGCTTGCATGACTCATTAAGCCTAACTACTTGCAGCTGTTCAACAGCAGCCACCCTGTGAAAGCCAGTGTGGTGAAAGCCAGTAGGATCTGGGAGACCCAGGTTTGAATCCCCATATTTCAGCCTAACCTCCTTCATGGGGTTGTTCAACCGTCCCTGATGTTCTTTAACATCTATATGCGCCCCCTTGCCCAGATAGCCCGGAGGTATGGGCTGGGGTGTCGGCAGTATGCTGATGACACTCAGCTCTATCTGATGTTGGGCGGGCGGTTGGGCTCCAGACTGGAAGATCTGGACCGGGCATTGCACAACATGGCTGGTTGGCTCAGGCTGAGTCGTTTGAAGCTAAATCCGGTGAAGACGGAGGTCCTGTGCCTGTGTTGGGGCGGTTCGGAGTTGGGGTTCCTGCTCCTGGCCTTCAATGGGGCACCATTGGTGCTAGCGTCAGGGGTTAGGAGTTTGGGAGTGCTCCTGGATCCCTCCTTGATGATGGAGGCCCAGGTTGCAGCCACTGCTAGATCGGCCTTCTACCATCTTCGGCTGGTTTGGCAGTTGGCCCCCTACCTTGATCGTGATGACTTGGCTACAGTGATCCACGCGACGGTCACCTCAAGATTAGACTACCTGCAACGCTCTCTACATGGGGCTGCCCTTGTCCCAAATCCGGAGGCTGCAGCTAGTGTAGAATGCCACGGCCAGGCTGCTGATGTGTGTACCTAGACGGGAGCACATCCGACCTGTGCTGAAGGCACTGCACTGGCTGCCAATAGTGTACCGGATCTGCTTCAAGGTGCTGGTACTTACATTTAAAGCCCTATATGGCCAGGGTCCAAGATACCTGAGGGACCACCTTTCCCCATACATACCCCAGAGAGCACTACAGTCGGGGTCACAACATTGGTTAGTCATTCCAGGCCCCAAGGAGGCCAGGCTTGCTGCCACCAGGGCCAGAGTCTTTTTGGTGGTGGCTCCTTACTGGTGGAATGAGTTCCCGGAGGAGATCAGGGCCCTGCGGGATCTTTTGCAGTTCTGCAGGGCCTGCAAGACAGAGCTTTTCCACCAGGCTTTCAATTAGGAGCCGCCCACTACTACCATCAACGTCCACTATTAACATCGGTGGCGTGGGCTGGCTGTGGTTGAAAGTGAGCCATAGTAGCCTAAAATGTGGGGAGACCGCTGAGGTGGGTACTTGGATGTCTTATTGTATGGTACGCCATCATGATTAATGAAATTGTGAGCACTTTAATTGTATATTGGATTGATTGTTTTAACTGGTTTTAATTGTTTTATGTGCATTTGGTATATTCTGCCAAGTAATGTAAGCTGCCCTGAGCCTGCTTGCGGGGAGGGCGGGATAAAAATACTATAAATAAATAAATAAAGGAGGAGAGGAGAATAATATGAGCTGCTTTCGTCTTTACTGTGGACAAAGGTGGGGTATAAATGAAGTAAATCAATAATAAATATAGTTGACGATGGAAGGCAGATAAAAGGAGGTTGGTGAATGGCTGAGAAGGAGGAGGGGATAAGGGGGTTGTGAGAGGGAGGGAAAGAGGAAATAGTGTGGGAAGACCCCACAAGTCTTCAAGGGTTCTCTACCATGCAAGTGGGCCCTGCCCAGTGGATGGCACCCCACAACTGGGCCACAATTTTCTAGGTAGAGGCTGCAGGGGGGGGGTTAAGACAGCAGATTGCCAACTCCAGGTTACGAAATTCCTAGAGACTTGTGGAGGGGGTGAGGAGGAGGGAAGGAATCTCAGAGGGGTACAATGCCTTAGACTCTACCCTCCAAAGCAGCCATTTCTTCCAAGGGAATTAAAGTTGCTAATGTCCAAGTGGGGGCTGAAGATCACCCGGAATTGCAGCTGCTTTCTAGATGACAGATATCCATTCCCCTAAAGAAAATGGCTGCTTTGGAAGGTGGTTTTTATGGCATTATATCCTGCTGAGGCTGCTCCATTCTCCAAACCTTGCTCTCCCAGGGTTCCACTCCCAAATCTCCAGGCATTTCCCAAACTGGAGCTGGGAACTCTAAGTGGACGGGACCAATCTCTGTAGCTGGGAGATCTATGGTGATTCCAGGAATTTTCCAGACTCCACCTGGGGGTTGGCAACCCCAGGAGGAGAGAAGGAAGCTGAAAAAGGGGAAAGGGTATGGGGGCTTTCAGGAAAGGGAAAGAGGAAATAGTGGGGGAATGGGAAATGAGATGCCTCCTGCAAGTCCTTGGGGGTTCCTAATTGTAGCATCTAATTTCAAACTCATTTAATTGTCAAGGCTTCCTGAAGGTGATCTAGGAACATCTGATTTATGAGGCTTCTTGAAAATTCTTGAGAAAATATTCTTAGGCCTATACATTATTCTGAGGGACCTGCAAAGGAATGAAGCTTTGTTAATTAAACCGTACAGATATGAGTTCCTTGACCTGGGTGGGCCAGTCTAGCCTGATTCTGTCAGATCTCAGAAGCTTATTTATTTTATTTTATTCGATTTGTATCCTGCTGTCAGGTACCCCTGCCATAAGGGGTGAAGGGTGGGAAGGAGGTGCCAACGAATGTATCTGTGTTTTCTCTGGTATGTGGGGAGGTGACGGGGTTGCCTGGGAAACGGAGCAATTTCCATCTCGGGCTATCGCGCATCAAGCCATTTGGCCTTGAGAGCCAGCCTGTTTGTCTCCTTTCTGTTTCTTAAGACAACAGCTAGGCTGGGAATTTACTGCTTTGTGGGAATGCAATTTGTAACACCATTTTGCTGGTTTCCCGCCCGTGGGCTATGTAACCATTGGTAGTGTGGTAGTGTGTAGGGAGGGGCCCCCCTCCATAGAGTGTAACCAAGGGTGCTTCTTCTTTGTGGGTTATTCCTAACAATGCTTATGTACTAGTGCTTTGGCTTGCAGTATAATAAACACTATCCTTCTTCATGAGGCCTGGTGTGTACTGACTATCTGGGGCGCCTGACACCTGCCCTCCCTGCCAGAGCAGGCTCAGGGCGGCTCACATTAAAAAGATTAAAATACATGTAAAATTCCTTACATACAAACACCTCATAAAATTCATATATTTTACAGATACAATTCACAAATAAATGCAATTAAAGTACTAGTGATGGTAACTCTTGGCCCTGATGTTGCAGATGTAACAGGAAGTATGGCCAAAGGATGTTACTGTTGACATCGCAGGCAGATGCAGTTGTCGTAAAGGGCCTTATCCCAGTTCAATGTTGTTAGTAGCAGCTCCTAATCGAAGGCCGTTTTATTATTTATTTGTTTGTTTGTTAAAATTTTATCCCGCCCTCCCGGCCAGGGCCAGCTCAGGGTGGTTTACAACAGATAAAGTTCCCACATACATATAAATAATAAATTCATTAGAATACTATGTTAAAACCAAATATGGTGATAAAGTGATAGTCTTACGCGTCGGTACCGTTGGTCTGCATTAAGTGTCATAAGAAGTTACTTCAGATGTCATAAAGGGGGGAATCAGCTCAGGCAGTTACTGGGGATCCAGTCGATCAGGGCTCTTTGCCATATAATGTCACTTGGCGTTCCCAGTGCTAATAGCGGGGGGGGGTTTGGCAGCTCCAAAAGCCTGGTGGAAGAGCTCTGATTTACCGGCCCTGCGGAGCTGTAAGAAGTCCCGCAGGACCCTGGTAAGAACATAAGAGAAGCCAATGTTGAATCAGGCCAATGGCCCATCTAGTCCAACACTCTGTCACACAGCGGCCAAAATATACCAGGTGCCATCAGGAGATCCAGCAGTGGGGCCAGGACACTAGAAGCCCTCCTACTGCTGCCCCCTCCAGCACCAAGAATAGAGTGCATCACCTGCCCCAGACTGAGAGTTCCCTTCTATACCCTGTGGCTAATAGTCACTGATGGACTTCTGCTCCATATGTTTATCTAATTCCCTCTTGAAACTGTCCATGCTTGTAGCTGCCATCACCTCCTGTGGCAGTGAATTCCATATGTTAATCACTCTTTGGGTGAAGAAATATTTCCTTTTATCTGTTCTAACCCGACTGCTCAGCAATTTCATGGAGTGCCCACGAGTTCTTGTATTGTGAGAAAGGGAGAAAAGTACTTCTTTCTCAACCTGCTCAATCCCATTCATAATCTTATAAACCTCGATCATGTCACCCCTCAGCCGTCGTTTCTCCAAGCTAAAGAGCCCCAAGCATTTTAACCTTTCTTCATAGGGAAGGTGTTCCAACCATTTTATCATTCTAGTTGCTCTTCTCTGCACTTTTTCCAATGCTATAATATCCTTTTTGAGATGTGGTGACCAGAACTGTACACAGTATTCCAAATGAGGTCGCACCAATGATTTATACAGGGGCAGTATGATACTGGCTGATTTGTTTTCAATTCCCTTCTTAATAATCCCTAGCATAGCGTTGGCCTTCTTTATTGCAGCTACACACTGTCTAGACATTTTCATTGAGTTATCTACTACGACTCCAAGATCTCTCTCTTGGTCCATCTCTGCCAGTTCAGACCCCATCAACGTGTATTTATATTTAGGATTTTTGGCTCCAATGTGCATCACTTTGCACTTGGCCACATTGAACCCCATTTGCCACGTTGACGCCCACTCACCCATCCTCAACAGATCCCTTTGGAGTGCCTCACACTCCTCCCTGGTTTTCACCACCCGGAACAACTTCGTGTCATCTGCAAATTTAGCCACTTCACTGCTTACTCCCAATTCCAAATCATTAATAAACAAGTTAAAAAGCATCGGACCGAGTACTGATCCCTGTGGTACCCCACTGCTTACCACCCTCCACTGAGAAAGTTTCCCATTTATACTCACTCTCTGTTTTCTATTTATAAGCCAGTTTTTGATCCACAAGAGGACTTGTCCTTTTATCCTCTGGTCTCCTCTGGGAGCTCATTCCACCAGATTGGAGCTGCCACCGAAAAAGCCCTGCCCTTGGTCGTTGCCAGCCTGGCCTCTTTAATGACCAGTGTTCCCTCTAAGCTGAGTTAGTGTGAGCTAGCTCACAGTTTTTTAGCCTCCAGCTCACACATTTTTGTCTCAGCTCAGGAAGGATGGCTCCAGAGCAAACAAATGTACGCAGTAGCCAAATTGCTCGCTCACAACTTTAATGCCAGTAGCTCACAAAGTAGAATGTTTGATCACAGGACTCCACAGCTTTGAGAGAGTATTGGCTCTGACCTGGACGGCCCAGGCTAGCCCGCTCTCAGCAGATCTCAGAAGCTGAGTAGAGCCAGCCCTGGTTAGTACTTGGATGGGCGACCATCAAAGAAATACAGGGTTTGCTACACAGAGGCAGGCAATGGCAAACCACCTCTGTTCATCTCTTGCCTTGACCTGGATGGCTCAGTCTAGCCTGATCTCATCCAATCCCGGAAGCTCGGGAGAGTCAGCTCTGGTTAGTACTTGGACGGGAGACCACCAGGGAAGTCCAGGGTTACTGTGCAGAGGTAGGCAATGGCAAACCATCTCTGTTCATCTCTTGTAAAAAGTCCTGCAGTATGGAGCCGCTACTGAGAAGGCCCTGGCCCTAGTGGAGGCCAATCTGGCATCTTTCAATCCAGGGAGAGTCAAACGGTTTTGGGACCCTGACCTCAGTGCTCTCTGGGGAACATGTGGGGAAGGGTGGTCCCTCAAGTAGGCAGGCCCCAATCCATATAGGGCTTTAAAGGTCAAGACCAGCACTTTGAAGTGAATCCGGTATGCTGTTGGCAGCCAGTGCAGTATCTTCAGCACAGGCTGGATGTGCTCCCACACAGGGAGACCCTGATTAGTATTTGGATGGGAGACCACCAAGCAACGCACTACTTAGAGGCAAGTGATGGCAAACCACCTCGCAATGTCTCTTGCCTTGAAAACCCTATGGGCTTGCTATAAGCTGGCTGCAACTTGACAACACTTTCCACCACACAGGCACAATTATCTGGGAAGATTCCCTGTACAGGTCTCTTTGAAGTGAATGGGAGTTTGCTTAGAAAATCATCCCAGTATACCACATCTTGTATTTTTGGCATAGACATATCCTTCATATGTAGTGGAAGATTTGCTATGTAGTTGGTCAACTGCTGTGTAGTTGTTCACAATTAAAATGTATTGCCTATCTTGCTATCTAGGATTTATGTCTATCCTAGGGCGGGGGGGGGTGGACCTTGTAGCTCGGAATGCATTGGTTTACTGGTTCTTAAATTACAGCCTTTGAATTTTGTTTTACAGAGGTAAACAGAAACAATTAGGAATTTTAAATGGAGAGCCATATAGTATTATAAAGATATTTGAGAGAAGGGGTAGCTGATGGCTGAGTTAAAAAGGATTTTTTTCTCGTCCTCAGTCATTTTCTGCTGCTATATATTATTTTATGGTTATTGATCAAATACTAAAGCTTTTTTATGTAGTGCTGTGTTTCACTTCAGAAGTATCCTAGCTGTCAGGACGAATTGAGAGAGAAATAAAATAGTTTGTTTTCCTAAAAGTAGGGTTCTTTATGGAAAGCTCTGTAATGGCAGTCCTTTTTGTCTTGTTTTGTTTTTCATGATTTCCTGAGGAAAAGGTCTAAAAGAAGCTCGTGATTTATCACCGAAATATGAGTGTCTTATTGCAGTAATGCATCATGTCAGCCATTTCCTTTGAAGAAATCAATCACATTTAAAACACTGACCTCCTTCAGTTTTCTCTTTCCAATATTTGACATGTAAAATCTAATTTGTGACACACACACACACACCCCGGCTCAAGAAAGCATAGATCATTCAGTTAATTTTTTGCAATTTTGAATAAATCATTCTAGATTATAATCCTGAAGTGGAACATTCTTGACAGCAAGAACCTTGTTGGGAGAGAGAAATCTAAACAAACCAAAATAGCCAGTCTCCCCAAAGTACATTTAATCTAATCGGGCCTATTATCTAGAAGAGAGGAATAGAATATCTGACATAAGCATCCCAAGTTTAGGTGGGCTGCACAATAACAGAGACTGCAGACAACTAATTTTTCTGCTGTAATTTTGAATATTAATTCAGCAGTCCATGTTGTGCCTTTTACAAATGGAGAATTAACATGGCTGAAAAGGCCCCACTCCGAGTTGCTAACCGCTTTACTTCCAAAAGAGTGAAGGAGAGAAAGAGGAATATGACAGTATCAAAGAGCAGGCAAAAAGCAAACAGCCTAGCCACTTAAGACATTAGGGTATTATTGGAATTATGAATAAAAATAATTTCTATATTCTGTTTGAATTCTTATTTTTTTAAAGAAAGCCAAAATATGAATAGTGCTGAATCTCAGTGTAACTAAAGGAAAAGAGGTGGGACTACAAAAACAGCAATTATTGCAAGATAGATTTTTCTTACTTATGTTTATTGGACAAAATGATAGGAAATCTGTGAGTTGATTTCCCAGGGACTGAAGGTAAAAGAAAAAGGGGACGGCAAACGATTAGATGGTTAGACAGTCTTATTGATGCGACGGACATGAAATTAAGGAGGGCCTGGCGTGATGTGGTCCATGGGACTGTGAAGAGTCGGACTGAGCTGTGTGACTCAACAACAACAACATAATTTTAGAGGAGCAATTTCATGGCTGTGAAACTGGAAGGTTGTGTTGTGTGTGTGTTAAGCTTTGCCTTCCACACACAACATTTCTTGGACCTACTGTTCTTCCTCTGAGGTGGAGGACATCTTTATGGGTTATTCCCACTGTGTCTTTAGGGAGGCAGGAAATAGACATGTGCTTGCTGCGGCTGCGGCAGCATGCAACGATACTGGGGCCGATCTGCCTTCCCGGCCAGATCGCATGCCCCCGACGACTGTGGCTGGTCCGGCAGTGGCGCAGCGCGCCCAGAAGCACCTCTGGCAGCCTGAAGACAAGGAGCCCGCCATTTCCATGGCACACCTGCGGGCCGGTGGCCATTTTGAGGACCCAGCTTCGAGCCTTGGTACCCTCCAGGGAGCTTCTACAGGAGCCACGGGGGCAGATGGTGGGTGGCTATGCCTCTCCCTAACCCCTTTTCAACATCACAGTGGGGTAAGTCCCCTGAACAAGGGATCCCTACACATTCTACTGATCTTATGGCCATCCTCCGAGAAACTATTCAGCAGGAGATAGCTCAGCTACGGCCCAGTGCTCCTACTCCTCCGGAAACCTTCCCTCCAGGTATTTCACCCTCTGGCTGGCCAATCAAGGCAGCAGAAAAGGTTCTCCCCCTCTTCCTAGAAACCCAGTTGAGGAAACCTGGAAGGAGGAAGAAGCTGAATCCACTGCATCCTCCCTAGTGGACAGGGAGGAGGGTGAGTTTTTATCAGAGGAGGAGGAGGAAGAGTTGAAACTCTCAGAACAGTCCAGTCATTTCTTTAAGACTGAGGACTACCAGTACTTTTTGACTAAAAGCCCTTGACATTAAAGCCTAAAGCTGCGTGATTTGCCACCTTCAGAGTATCAGTAGGCGGTCAGAACAAAATTTAAGTCCAAATCTGGTGGTAATGTTGAATTTTTTCCTTCTGAGGAATATATGGAGAAGGTTTTCCCATTCCCTGAGTATTTTGAGCATCAGCTTAGATCAGGGTGGGACAAGCCCATAGTTAACAGGCAATTCCCAGCATTTGCCAAGAAACTGTATGCACTACCTAATTATGCTAATGAGTTGTTGCAGGTGTCACCGGTTGATGGTCCCGTGGCAGTGATACAATTGTCTGGTCTTGTGTCTGAAGACGGTTCGGGCAACATCAGGGACCCTACTGATAAGAAGGTGGAGGCAACACTCAGAAGGATCCATGAGGCGGTCGCTATGATGGTGAAAGCGGCATCCACTGCATCCATTGCTTCTAGGGCTGCTATTGTCTGGGTGAGGAAGCTGATCCAACTCATTCCAGAGAACAATTGCCGTTTACTCAAGGCCAACTCTTTCATGGCGGATGCCACTCTAGACATTATTTCCTTTGCATCCAAGGCCATGGCGTCCACTGCAGTAGCTAGGAGATTTCTTTGGCTAAAGGCGTGGCAGGCTGATGCCTTATCCAAGTCCATTGTGACGGCTTATCCATTCCAGGGAGATCATCTGTTTGGTGAGGCCCTTGACGAGATCCTGGTGGAGACCAGGGACAAGAAAAAGGCCATGCCCAGGTCTTTCAAGTGACCTGACAAACGAAATTATCAGTCCTTTCGTTCCTATCACTCCTTGCCAAGATTTCGCCATGACACCAAGAAGACACCTTGGGAGTCATCCAAGCAATCCGGCAAACGTGGTGCCTTCTCCTCCAGGTTCCACAGATTTCCGTTCAACAAAAACAATAGAGGAGACAGGGACAATAAGCCCAAACAGGCATGACTATCCTCCTATTCTGGTCGGGGCACATCTCCCCCATTTTGCAAAAGACTTTGTCAGAGGCTCAGGTGGATGCCTGGGCAGTGGAGGTCGTGTCCCCTGGATATTCAACAGAGTTTCTGCATCAGCCACCAGAGAGGTCTGCCGCAAGCAAGTCCGAAAATAAGAGATCCATCATCATCAAGGCTGTGCAACACCTGCTAGACATCAAAGCAATTGAACCTGTTCCCCCTGGCGACCAGGGACAAGGTGTCTATTCCATATCATTCATGGTCCCCAAAAAGAATGGAGACTGGAGAGCGATCTTGGATCTCAAGTTCTTGAACAAATTCATCCAGCTATGGCACTTTTGTATGGAAACTCTGAAGGCAGTAGCGGACTCTGTATCTCCAAATAAATAAATACCTGACCTCCATCGACCTCACAGAGGCATACTTGCATGTGCCCATTCATCAGGCCCACAAACGGTTCCTTTGTTTTTGCACCTACAGTCTCCATTTCCAGTACAGGGCACTCCCATTTGGCCTCTCCACGGCACCCAGGTTGTTCTCCAAGTTAATCATCAATCCTGTGGTTCACCTTAGGAATCAAGGGATCCATGTCCATCCCTAGTTAGATGACCTGCTGATACGGGCCTGCAGTCAGATGGAATCCGTCAGGAACACCAAGAAGACACTACAGTGTCTGCAGAGCCATGGATTTTTGATCAAGCTCAAGAAGAATTCCCTGAAACCAGTGCAATGTGTCGAACATCTTGGTTCTGTGATAGATACGGCTCACAAGGCCCTTTTTCTTCCGCTGTCCAAGGCCAAGAAGATCAAGGACTTCGCCTTGAGGGTTTGCCGCAGCAGGGTTTCACCTCTCATGGAATTGGCCAGACTTCTGGGTCTGATGATCTCCAGCATCAACATGTTACAATGGGCCCATATGCACGCCAGACCACTGCACGTGTTCCTCCATCCTTACCAACTTTCCATAATGGAAAAGAGAGCCATCAGTCTTCAGGTGCCCTTCAAGGTCAAGAAGAATATATGTTGGTGGACAAACATGGACAACCTACTGACCAGCAAGATCTTCTATGTCTGTCATACCAGGGAGATAGTCACAGACGCCAGCCTCCAGGGTTGGGGGGCAACCTTAGAGGGCTCTCCAGTCCAGGGGTCATGGCTCCTGACCGAGAAGACGCTTCCCATCAATCTTCTGGAGCTCAGGGCGATACATCTCTCCCTGCTTCACTTCTCTTCTCGCCTTTGCAATCAACACATCCTGGTGAGAACAGACAACTTGTCCGCCAAGGCTCACATCAACAAACAAGGCAGATCCCGGTCTTCGCAGTTGCACAAGGAGGTGATGAAGATACTTTCCTGAGCAGAGAGGAACGTTGCTTCCCCGAGGGCCAAGCACATAAGAGAGATCGAGAACGTACAAGCAGATTAGCTTAGCAGAGAGACCATACAGGAGGGAGAGTGGCCACTTCACCCAAGACTCTTCAACACGCTGGTGCATCACTTCGGACATCCACTAGTGGATTTGTTCATGTCTCTAGGGAATCAAAAGGTTCCAAGATTCCTCTCCAGGTACTTCCGCCATTTGTCCTGATCTCCAGAACCATCCGCAGGGTCAGGGAACTCAAGGCAGAAGTCATCCTGGTGGCTCCTGGATGGGGGCATTGGCCATGGTTCTCGGCTCTGCGGGAGATGTCGATCCTTCCACCATTGGGTCTACCACTGTCTCTGGATATTGCTGTCCCAGGGCCCTGTGTGGCACGCAGATCTAGCCTGGTTATATGTGACTGCGTGGAGGTTGAGCGGCGCAATCTAGCAAGACAAGAATATTCCCCTCAGGTGTTGGACATCTTATTGTCATCCAGATGTCAATCCACCGTCCGTGTATAATACCACGTGGAAGGCATTCGTGAGATGGTGTAGACGTAAGAATGTGGATCCGTTGTCACCTTCGGTAGCTTCTCTTCTTGTAGCTTCTCTTCTTTCGTTTCTACAGGAAGGATTGGGCACAGGTCTGAAATCATCTACTCTTCGCAGACAGATAGCAGTGTTATCCACAGTCTTACCGTCCTTGGAAGGCTTCAAGCTTACCAGACATCCATACATCCAGCTTTTTCTGCAGGGCGCAACGGTCAAGTCTCCTTCACAGTTACATCGTTTCCTGACGTGGAGGTTGAACATGGTACTGAATAACCAAGGCCCCGTTTGAGCCTCTTAAGGAGGTAGGGCTGAAATGGTTGAGGATGAAGACATTGTTCCTAGTGGCCATCACGTCAGCTAGGAGAGTGTCGGAGCTCGGAGCATTGTCAGTAAAATCATCATTCTGTGTTTTTCACAAGGACAAGGTGGTGCTTCGGACCGATCCAACCTTCCAGCCAAAGGTGGCTTCCACCTTTCACAGGAACTTTGTTTGCCTACGTTCTGTCCTCATCCAAAGATCAACACTGTTGCTTCTGCGGATGCAGCATTTGGGAGAAGAATTCTTCAATATGTTGTTTCAGTGGAAGAAGATGACAACCCACCCGAATGAAGGACACTGCTCAGGGAGGTCCCATAGAGAAGTCCTCCACCTCAGAAGGAGAACGACCATTGGTACTCACCGTGACGGGTCCTTCTCCTCTGAGGTCAGGAGGACATCTTGGCCCTCCCACTGTCATCTTCTCTGATATCTATTCCTGTGCTGAATTCTCTCTATTTTCTTTCCTCTTTCCACAGACCTGCGTGATTGCAGAGTCTTTTCTTTTGAGGTCGCCAAGTTTGAGCAAAGTTAAAGTTACTGTTTGAGGTTATGTTTTTCTAAGGTAAGGGCTTTCAGGTTAGATGGCTAGCACTGCTTTCGGAGTACCAGAACTGAGGATGGGCTATTCCGGAGGCGCCAACAGGAAGGGGGAAAAACTATTTCCTGCCTCCCTAAAGGCACGGTGGGAATAACCCATAGAGATGTCCTCTTGACCTCAGAGGAGAAGGACCCCTCGCAGTAAGTACCAATGGTTGTTTTGCCCCATGGAAAATTCATGCAGGTATGTGAATGGAGTAGTAGATAGCAGGTCTGGAGAAATAATTTCATAGGAGAATGGTTTGGGTTCTCTAGAGCTTCAGCCCTCATCCAGATTGAATCCGGCTGCATTTTAATTATTGCAGTCCTAATACGTTGCAGGGTTCATAAATTATTTCTGTCCTTTGGTCTGTGTGCGTTTGAATGCTTGTGAATCTGTGTATCTCACGCTCCCATCACTGTTGCTATGGAAGTTTTCTAAGCAGACCGCTCTCCATAAACTCACTTTTTGACCAAAGCCTTATAATTTATTTATTAAATTACTTACAGGAAACTTTAGTTTAAAAAGACTCAAGGTTTATTTGTTTATGGGGACCCAAAGCAGTTTACAACATTTTCTTGTTCTTCATTTGATTCTCACAACAGCTAGGTTAGGCTGGGAGAGAGTGACTGGCCCAAGATCACCCAGCAGTTTTCTGTGGCAGAGTAAGGATCTGAACGTGGGTCTCCCAGATCCTAGCCGTACCACAAAAAGTGTAACGTAGTGCAAAAAAAAGTTTTTGTCTGTATCTATTTGATTATAGTATGAGACCTAAACTCTGAGCTCGGAATTTGAGTCTTGTTTTGATATTGTAATAGCAATTACTTTGATCTTGTGTGTACAAATATAACATCTGAACTGGGTAATCAGAAATAAGGTGAGGTACAAGCAACAGCCACACCTGTGGATAGCAGTTTTTACAATCCAGTAGTTAGAAGGAAACCAGATGATGAAGAGCCAAAATGTAAAATTAATAGTTCAATTCAGTATTAAATTAATTAGATGTCCCAAATGGATGACAAGTGGAACAGATTGCTGCACTGGGAGAAATAGTTCAGGCAGTACTTTCGTATTAAAACAACTTTATGCATTTCACATTCTGAAATATTCTCCCTTGCTGCCTGATTTTTCTGCAACAGGAAGGCCCAGCCATAGTGAGAGGGGAACATGTATTAAGCTTTCTGGTGCTGCTGTTTGACTATCCTCGGTGTGAAATCGCTTCACAGGCATAGTATAAATTGCATTTTGTGGATACCGGAGGTGGGGTTTTTTTTCCTCCTGGCCTTTTCAGATTGATTTTTATATACTCCCTGCCCCCAAAAGCTACAATTTAGGGATGTAAGTGGAGTGACAGTGATGTGGCTTGGCCAGGTTGATCTTTAAAAGGAAAACAAAATGTATGATCACTTTCATAACAGCGAATGAAGGGATGAAAGTAAATGTGATTTCAGCTGCTTGAGTGGCTAAGGGAGAACTGCTTTCCTTCTGATCAGAATCAGCTCTTCATTCTATGAAAATACTTATAAAGTTAACCACAAGATGGCAGCATTGAAGTGCAATACAATCTCCTAATCTGTTCTGAAATTTTTGCTCCTTTTATTTTAAAAAAGT
This sequence comes from Gekko gecko, assembly GCA_029375565.1. NCBI lineage: Eukaryota > Metazoa > Chordata > Lepidosauria > Squamata > Gekkonidae > Gekko > Gekko gecko. Next base: position 60,890,713 of record JAPDNY010000004.1, read on the forward strand.
GAAGAATGGTTGAATTAGTGACATAATTAATGCTGGCCCTTCTAATGGGATGAAGAACATGTAATTAGCCTCTGAAGAAATGAGGAAGTGGAGCTCGTAACATGAATTACTGTACCACTCACTGGTATATCTCTGGATGTATGCATCTCTATCAATGGAAAGTGTGCATTTGTGTGTAACATGGCTTGAAACTCACAGATATTAAAAGAGGCAAAAATGGCAGTTTATCCCAATGTTTGACTTACCTCAATGTGAGGTCTTTGCTTTTGGCATTTTGTGAGTTTGGTTGTTTTGTTGCTGACATTTAAGAAGTGTTCCTCAAAATTGCTGAGAACTTGAAGAGTTACTTATTGCTTCCATTTTCTGGTTTCTTCCCTATTTTTCTTTGCATTTCTTTCAGTATTTGTTTCCTCTCCAGTTACTTCTAATGGAAGCCTTTAAAAACTATTTACTATTTGAACAGATACAAAGCAACTGAAATGAAATGTTAGCTTATATGCAGCTTAAAATTTTTCAGTTTTCAGTTTCATTGAATTTTCAAATGTTGTTCTTTGGGCTTGCTCTAGGTTGCAGTTAATTAGGCCTTGAAGTTTTATAATAATGGTTAGAATTTATGTTGCCATTTTTCTAAGTGTTTTGGACTAAGTGTAAGCCAGTGTTCTCATCTATAAATTACAATTTTGAGGACCTGAGGATGCAAGGTAGGGCCATGCGTGGTATTTCTGGTGATTGAATTTTGAGCCAAGGACTCTTTAGCTCATAGCTAAGGTGCTTAATATTACCATTATAAACAGTTTCTCCATTCAAAGCCTATTGACTTCAATAGGAGTATGTAACTCTTAGAATGGCAGTCAGCTATTACACCGGTTCATATGTCATTTTCTTCTTACTGTATTGATGATGATGATTAATAATTTCAATTAATAGCCCACCATTTTCACTGAGATTCAAGACAGATTACAAAATATGAAAAGTAATTCAATCAAACAGCAAAGACCTCCAGTAAACAATGCAATAGTACTTAGGTTTACAGAACTCGAAAACAATGCAAACAAAAACCAGTCTAAGGCATGATTATCTTCATAAGATTTTATTTTATTTAGTCAATTATTTAAAACATGTATTAGCCACCTTTCTTCCTTACAGAGCTCAAGGCAGCTTGTAAAATAGATAAAATACATAAAAATGCATTAAAACTATAAAAACCAAAATTTAAAAATCACAATTCAGGACTGCTAGTAAACATAACCAAATGTGGTCCTAAATCAAACCTCCTTCAACTGCCTCCTAAAGATGTAGGGTGTTAAAGGTCAAAATCTGTGCTTTGAATTGGGCTTGGGAGTAGCCTGGTGAATTTCAGTAAAATATATTTTATGAATAGTGAAAAAAAGAAGAAAATGCGTAGATGCTAAAGCACCATCCTAGTATCTTTCTCTTGGTTTGTGATGTTAATTCTAATTTCACCTGTGCATTTAGCCACTATAAATTTACACTTTTGTTTCAGTGAAGTCAAGCCAAAAATACATGGTGCAGTCAGAGATTTCTCCTCCTAAATCCATTGAAGATAATGGGCTTAGACAAGTGTTGTTTTTTTATGTTGTAGGGTAATATAGTATTTCTGAATAGATGTTGTCACCATTTGATTCTATTTTGACCTGGCTGAAGAAACTTGTTTTTGTATTTAAGTTTTAAGGAAGCCACCAGATGTCCGTGAGGAACACGTTGTTTCTTCCACAGTTCTTGTTTCTTAAAATATTGATAACAGTATTGGCAAAGCTTACTGGATAGCTCTAAAGCTTGGGAGATAATGCTTGTGAAATGTTTTGGACATCCTTCAGGATGAGAGATTCTACCCAAAATGGTGATTTTGCTTTCTTGGCAGTGAGTTGTCTGACACTGCCTTGGTCCCTGGCCCACTATTAACCCTAGCCTGCAATATGGGACCCATTTTTACTATTATTGCTTTCAATCTTACCTGATTTTAGAGCCATTGTTCAGGGAAGTTTATTGGTGTTTGAAAGTGGTGTGACTTACAAGTAGGTTTGTTCCATCTTTTTTGCCACTTTCATTTGCTGATAATCATCATCATAAATTGGTCTTCCTCTTTTTTAAAAAAATCACAGAAGATCAATGTATATTAAAAGCATTTTTCCAGATTTTATCTAATGCCTCATACAATAATAACAATGTTAGCAACCTCTTTTCCTCTATAGCAATGAAACTTGAGCATTTGGCTTCCATACTACTGTAAGTTTAATTGTTTACTAAAACGGTTGCTGAGATTGTCAAGCCAGTAGCTTGCCAGAAATATAGGAAATTCTAATGAATAATCACACAGCTGGCACAAGGATAGAGTACAGAATGACACACCCCACTCCTTTCTTTAGATAGCAACCCAGAAATTAAAGAATCATAAATTGCTTGCAAAACACTTTGTCACCACTCCAGTGATATCAATGGATTGGCGTGTGATTAAGTTCCCCTAGACTGGTATACCAGTTTATCCTTCTTCCTCGTTCTCTTCTCCCCTCTCCTCTCTATCCCTGTTCTATTTCCTTTTCTCTCCTAAAGATAGATATGGCGCCACTGGTACAATCCATTTTGAGTAAGGTCATGGCATAGTCCACGTGATTTCTCATCACTATTTGTAGTAGATTACTTCTATGAAAGTTTGGTGCTGTAAAGCTCTTGAGCAGAATGGAATTGCCCTCAAATGCATTACTACAGCTTTTATGGGTTATTTAACCTTTTGGCTGAGTCAATAAACAGCAGGCAGTTTCACTTTGCCCAGCTTATTCTAAAGCAATTGCTTATCTCAGTTTAAGACCTTCTTCCTATCCCAGCACTGTGTGCGAAGTCTGTACAATTGGGCCCCCTAATATTGTATTTCTAATCATCACATTGGTGACCTCATGATTAAATCATGAAAAGGACAGGCAGCTTTTTAATCAATGATAATGGAAGTAAAATTTGTAATGAAAATGTATGATTGTTGCTTTATAATAATCATTGTACATAGAAATTGTCACTTTTTTCTGGGTAAATGGCATTGTCTACTGTGTACTTAACAGGTACATACATAACTTCAAAAGTATAAAATGCATAAATAAGAATCTAAGCATACTGTACTTTAAATATCTGTACTGTACTGTTATTAATTAATAATACTTGTAAAAAATAAGGGTTACATTTTTTTTTCCAAACAATAGACCAGTGGATTCATTTGCTGTGTGTTAATAAGCATGGGGTATGTTGCCAGAATGCTGAAAGACACTGAATATTTTAAAGTTTATATATTCTTCTTCAAAGCTTTCTAGTTTAATGCAGTTAAATGTTTAAGTTGAGTAAATCCATCTCAGTCCCTTGTGATTCCTTACAGGTCTGCTATTAAGGCTTTGCACCCGGGAGGATCTCTGGTTTATTCCACATGCACTCTTTCTAAGGCAGAGAACAGTGACGTCATAACTCACATCCTTGACACTTGCAGCAATGTTCTGCCTGTGGATATAAGCACCTTAGCCAGATCTGTATCCAAAGAATTCACTCTTGCTTCAGATGTCCAGCAACATGAACTTCTAATACTTCCAGAAATGGGAAGAGCATGGGGCCCAATGTACATATCTAAACTAAAGAAAGTATGATCCACACAGTTTCTTGTGTGACTTTTGTAAGTCATATTGACTTTCTAGGGGATAAAACCTTTAATGCTGAAAATTTAATAAGGTACTGGAGGCCAATTATCTATTTATTTAGTGATTAACATTCCATTGCATAATTTTCACTATGCAGTTTGAAAAAAACAGAGACATTTGTTTCTTCTGTGGTTTTTTTTTTCCAAATGATTTTTTTTTAAAGGAAAATAAATTCCTGGAACACTTGTTTAGGTATGTCATGATATTAGGCCTACAGCAGTGTGGCCTGTAGTCTCTAGGGAGACCTAGTAGCTCCAGGGAAGCCTGTACACGACTGACTACAGGGCCTACATTCCCCAGGCCCCTTTGGATCCAATGATTGGCTAACGAGATTTGGAGGGAAACCTTGCACTGGTAGAGGAGTAGGTGGTGGTGCCTGAGAAGAATGAATAAAAGGCCTCGCCCAAAATGAGAAGTTGTTCACTCCTAGGGAGCAGAGCTGAGGAGAGACCCCTGCAGCCAGAGGGATCTCTCGTCCAGGAAGAGGTGAGTCAGCTTGAAGCCAGTCACCAAGAGACATCTAGGGACAGTCTAGATAGACACATTAGGGTTCTTTTATTTGTTTGCTGTTCTTATTATTCTACAAATTATTTGAAAACCAGTTGTTACTAGATCTTTATAATAAACTTATTTATTATTCTGCCTGGGTCCTCATGCCTCATTCAGTCGCATATAAAATACACCCTATTCGGAAAGAGTGGATAAGGAGTTGGGGTGGGTGCTCTGGGCCTTCCTGAGAAGATCCATACCAGAGTTGTGGCAGCCTATTGAGAGCCTCCCTAGTCATCGCTTGCGACTGGGTGTCAGAGTACTTGAAGCTGATTGGCGAAGAAGAGTAGAAAGGTCTGCTATAGTGGTCAGAATAATTATGAGAGCTGTGATATAAGTAGCTGTAAATGCACTCTACCAATTATAGCAGTACAGGTAGGATACTGGAGGCATCTTGTTTCACCACTCAGTTATTAATTACTTTTAAGTTGTTCTTTATGCAAGTACCAAATAAAGTTTTATCTGTTTCTTTAGGAAAACTGCATTTATTCCAAGAAGTTGAATTGTCTGTGTTCTGTCACAGACTATTCTGTCTTTTGGGAGCATTCCTTGAATTATGCCATTTGGGTGACAAACCTGAGTACTAGGGGAGGGGGATGGTGTGTTCTTTGTAGCTGCTGAACAACTATAGAACGGCCTTCCACTCAAGATACGATTGAAATTGGGCCTGACTGTTTCACCAGAAGTGCTTTTAAGACTGTGGGCTAGCTTTGATGGGTTTCCTTGTTTAGAAATCATCTGTATGTATCACATTTTGAATGCAGTGTAACCTTTTCATTGGCTGTCTAAATTATTTAGCACAAGAATTGGTGTTTTGCATGATGACTGTTTCTGGTGTGTTTTTATCTTTATACAGAAGTATGCAACCACTAGGAATAAGGCCCGTTGTGAAAATAAATACAACGAGCTCTAGAAAGAGGCTCTGGGAGAGTGCCCCAGCTTTGGGCACTCATTGACGATTTGCTGTGGTGATCTCAGCAGAGTATAATGTCACAGAGTCCACCATTTTTTCCAGAGGAACTGATCTCTGCTACTTGAAGAACAGTTGTAATTTTGAGTGCTCTCCAGCCCTCACCTGGAGATTGGCAACACTGGTACCTGAGAGGGAATGGCTGGTTTGGAGGGTGGAGTCTATGGCATTGTACCTGTCTGAGGTCCTACCCTTCCTCAAACCTCACCCTCTCCAGGCTCCATACCTCAAATCTACAGGAGTTTCCCACCTGGAGTTGGCAACCCTATCAGGACTGGCCCCAATGAGTTTTCTCCCAAAGGCCAACATACGTGTGGAAAGGGCCTTTTACTGACAGAGGAGAAAGTACAGTTGCCAGCTCTGATTAGAGAAAGACTTGGAGGTTTGGGGGGTGGATCCTGTGGAGGTCAGCATTTGGGGGGGATGGAAGGACTCAGCAGGGTATAATGCCATAGGGTCTACCCTCCAAAGCAGCCATTTTCTCCAGGGGAACTGATCTCTGTTATCTGGAGATCAACTGTAACAGCGGGAGATCTCCAGGTCCCACCTGGAGATTGGCAACCCTAGGGGAAAGTCAGCCACACAGCTGGGGTTTGAAGAGAATGGTTTGATGGGTCACTGGCCCACCTCATTAGCCAGCCAGCTAGCCATGGTGGAGCTAAGCAGGAGAGAGCCTTTTTCCATTTATTCTGACAGGAAAGTGGCCAAGTTGGTAGTGGGCAGGGGAGGGGGTTATGCTGAAAGTCCTTTGTCTTTTTACTGTCAGAAGCAAGGTTGGTAGCCTACCAACAGCCACTGAGGGGACAGTTACTCCTTCACAGGAGCCAAGAGAACTGTCTTCCTCAGGAGAGAGAGCTGTCTGCTAGTAAATCTGACAGGCAACAGGGGCTGGAGTGGGAGTGGGCGGAGAAGAAGAGCAGACCCAGCACCTGGCCAATGGCATGTGAGTACTCTTGAGTGGCGGCTGATGGCCCAAAGGCTGATGGAACCACGCTGCATAGCCAGTGGGAGAGCTGGAAACGGCCAATACGCTAAGAGAATTATTATATAGAGATTACAGGGTTGATTATCTGATATGGAATTTGAGTGTCTTGAAAGCCCTTGATTTCAAATTTAGGCTTAAGCATACTTAAATACCATACTGTGGGCAACGCACAATCATTTTGCATAGACGTGATAGAATCATAGCTTTCAGTATGAGCCCTCTTGAATGTGGTAGATCTGCTTGAATACACAGTGACAGTTTAAAAATTCATGAGCATAGAGGCAAGTCTTTTCATAAATGTGAAATTCCTCAGTTTTCTTCAGCCCCACTGCTGGACCTCCTGTTGGCACCTGATATTTTTGGCCACTGTGTGACAGAGTATTAGACTGGATGGGCCATTGGCCTGATCCAACATTGGCTTTCCCTTATGTTCTGAGTTCCAGAAGTAGCTGTTTCTTCCTTTGGAGAACAACTTTTGAAAACTTTGTGTTTTTCTGGTATCTGTTTGCTTACATATGAGCATGAGAAGGCACAGAAAATGCCACAACAAGCAATTATTGCCTACCGTCGAAAATAGCATCATCTGAGCCCTCTCTTCCATCTTAACTCCCGGAAGCTTCTAGCAAGCTGCAAAACCACCCTCTTTTTTTTTTCACTGGCTGTATTTTTTTCAACTTCAAACCACACATCCATGCACTACAGGAACATGTGTCTTTGTGGGTAATGAGCTATGCTCATTAAAGAAACTTTCAAGCCTCAAACATGAATGAATTACATAAGAACATAAGAGAAGCAATGTTGAATCAGGCCAATGGCCCATCTAGTCCAACACTCTGTCACACAGTGGCCAAAAATACCAGTGCCATCAGGAGGTCCAGCAGTGGGGCCAGGACACTAGAAGCCCTCCCACTGCTGCCCCCTCCAGCATCAAGAATAGAGTGCATCACCTGCCCCAGACTGAGAGTTCCTATCTATACCTTGTGGCTAATAGCCACTGATGGACCTCTGCTCCATATCTATATATCTAATTCTCAAGTGACTCCCTGCATGTGGATATCTAAATCTGCACATTGGGGGCACCTGGGGGGCAGGGAGATTTTCCTGCACACGTGGGGTGCCCGTGGGGGTAGGGAAACTTGGCAGTGTGGGGGGATCATCAGGCCCGGCAGCTGGGAGGCACTCAGGCCTCACCGCCAGTGCCCACGGGGGGAAGGAAACTTGGCGGTGGGGGGAGATCGTTGGGCCTGGCGGCTGGGAGGCACTCAGGCCTCGCCACCAGTGCCCACGGGGGAGGGAAAATTGGCAGTGGCAGGGAGGTTGTCGGGCCGGAGGGGGGAGAGAAGGCTTACCTGCGGAGCTGCTTCTGCAGACCGGGAGCCTTTTGGAATAATCCCCCCCCCCACAAGTATCGCGGGTCCTGCTTCTTGTGTTTATCTAATTCCTTCTTGAAACTGTCTATGCTTGTAGCTGCCACTATCTCCTGTGGCAGTGAATTCCATATGTTAATCACTCTTTGGGTGAAGAAGTACATCCTTTTATCTGTTCTAACCTGACTGCTCAGCAATTTCATTGACTGCCCATGAGTTCTTGTATTGTGAGAAAGGGAGAAAAGTAGTTCTTTCTCAACCTGCTCTATCCCATGCATAATCTTATAAACCTCGATCATGTCACCCCTCAGCCGTCGTTTCTCCAAGTTAAAGAGCCCCAAGCATTTTAACCTTTCTTCATAGGAAAGGTGTTCCAACCTTTTTATCATTCTAGTTGCCCTTCCCTGCACTTTTTCCAAAGCTATAATATCCTTTTTGAGGTGTGGCGACCAGAACTGTACACAGTATTCCAAATGAGGTCGCACCAATGATTTATACAGGGGCATTATGATACTGGCTGATTTGTTTTCTATTCCCTTCCTAATAATCCCCAGCATAGCATTGGCCTTCTTTATTGCAGTTACATACTGTCTAGACATTTTCATTGAGTTATCTACTACGATGCCAAGATCTCTCTCGGTCAGTCTCTGCCAGTTCAGACCCCATCAACGTGTATTTATATTTAGGATTTTTGGCTCCAATGTGCATCACTTTGCACTTGGCCACATTGAACCCCATTTGCCACGTTGCCGCCTGCTCACTCATCCGTGACAGATCCCTTTGGAGTGCCTCACAATCCTCCCTGGTTGTCACCACCCCGAACAACTTCGTGTCATCTGCAAATTTAGCCACTTCGCTGCTTACTCCAAATTCCAAATCATTAATAAACAAGTTAAAAAGCTTCAATTGTATCTTCAACTAGTTTACCATCATTTCTCATTAGCAAGCAATCAAATTTACCCATCTTCAGTTTACCTCTTTAGTCAGATCATGACCGACTTTGAAAATGTTTGTTATGAATAGGGATAGAAATATATATATATATTTAAAGAAACTGTAGTGACCCATAATATAGTCACCTAATTTCACAAGTTGCTGTTAGCTCAAGTTTACCTCTTTAAATACAATTACGTTATTTTAGGCCATTTGAGCGGCTGACTTAAGGTTATTAATAATACAGGCTAACTATTATTAAATGTGATTGTATCTCCTTGTGGCCACAAACAGATTTTTATGTAGAACTTGCTTTTCTATGTGGAGGTCAGCTTGGGCTCCAGTAAAACAATTTTCCTGTGTTTCACATAATTTACATGCAGGATTAGCTTCTACCTCTTTCAGAAGTTACATATTATATTGAGATCAGTTTTTAGCTACTTCTACTACCTTTGTCAGAATATGTAGTGGGCTAGTAGACTGTGAGGCAGATTCCCAAACAAAAGTGGCATTTGGACATGCAGTTTGGAGACGTAATGCTTTTTATCGGGCAGCTATAAAACAAGTACTTAAACTGAAGTGATGATGAAGCATAGCTGTAGTCACTACAGACAGTATTACAAGAGCATTTCTACATAACTGCAGCTATAATCATGGACATAAACAATCTGAACACATGGTTTGTCCAAAGTGATGTTAGTTCTCTGCCATATATGAGAGAAGACTGAAGAAATGCCTTATAGAAAAGTCAGTTCACTGGTTCCATTTTTTATAAGTCACAATTTCAAAGTGATAACAAAAATGCTAAAAATTAACAAATACAAATGACATTCTTATATAAAAGACTTTCCATAATGTCATGCTGTGCAGCTCCTGAAATACTGCCAATATTTGAGAATGTACTTTCTCTACAGAATTGTTTTAGTTTCAGTAATGAATTAGCTGTCAATTTTTCAAATATAAATACTTTTATCCTTCATATCCACATATGTTTTAAAAGTATTCATTAACATAAGAAATTAAACTTGTTTGTAAGTTTTTATTTTTGCAAGTCTTTTCTAATGTAGAATCAGACTTAATTACACAAACTATGGGAAACTTATATGCATTTGCTGTAACATCACTCCCAACCTATAAACATGAGGAAGGGCATGGGCTTTGAAGCCTAATAGTGCTAGACTGTCTTTTCCATTTAGCACCTATCCTTTTGGGGTTTTTTTTGTAAAAACCTCTCCTAAAAAGGAGAGAATTTTATTGCTTTTTTATAGAAAAAAGGTAAGGTATATAGATGGATTAAGAAAAGATTTTGAGTGAATTTTCTGTTAAAATGTTAGTTTTAGTTAGTACAAATAAAGTTTTTGGCATCCGCCGTGGTTGGAAGATCTTCTTTTCATCCTACCGAAAGTCCAAAATAAATCTGTTAGTTAAATTAGTAAAGTCCTTTGGGGTTAGTTGTTGATCAGCTCCCTTCTGCCGCCTCATGAACAGCTGCTACATCTTGGGGTGTCTTCTTTTTAAGTCTCTCAGATTATATGATGGGCCCTCTTTTGCTTTCTCGTCTCCCGCTCCTGTACCTCCCTCCTCCGGGCCGCTGTCCTCTTCGCTGCTTAGCAGTGTCCAATTGGCGAGTTCTGCATCTTCCTCTGAACTGGCATGTCTCTTCAGAAATTCTTGAGCTTTCAAAACGGAGTCAATCTTCTCTCTTTTATCCTTAAATTTGAACACCAGTCCCTCAGGAAAGCACCATTTATAAATGGTTTGATGTCGTTGTAAGAACATGGTCAATCCTTTATATGCTTTCCTTTTCATACGAATTTCATATGGAACATCCTTTAAAGTTCTGATAGTCTGCTCTCCAATCTTCAAGGGCACCGCTGAAACTGCACGCAGAATTTGATCTCTAGTACGCTGCTTAGTAAACTTGACAACCACTTCTGCTGGCAAATTATTTTTCTTTGTAAAGCTGGAATAGGCTCTGTAGGTCACATCCATCTCATCCTTTAATTCTTGCGCTTCTCTGCCAGTTGGTGGTGCCAAAGCATTCGCCAGTATAGCTCTGAGATCTTCTTTCTCTTCTTCCTTTATGCCCTGAAAGCGGAGAGTCAGATTTGATTTTTCCATCTGAAGCATTAAAATTCTTTTTTCTTGCGTATCTTGATGTTTTTCTAATTTGTTGACCCTTTTCTTAATTTTCTTGGTGTCTTCTGTCGAGACCAGACACTTCTGTGCGATCTCTTCCATTTTCTTTGCGGTTTCTGTTGTTTTTGTTGACTGTTGAGAACACCTTCCATGTTGCAAAGGGTTTCGCTGATTTTCTGCATTTGATCCAGCAGAGGGTGCAGTGACTCGCTTTTCTGTTGATTGACAGGTGGCTCCAGGGGGAGGCTGCCAGGACCAGAAGTCCCTCCCCCCTTCTTTACCGGCTTCTCTGGGACCTTTTTCTGTCCCGACATTTTTTATTGTTTACTTTAACAAAGTTCGTGCCGCGACACCCAGGAGACAAGCTGGCTTCTTAATCTTCAGTAAAGCCCCAAAGGTACTTTTACCAAACCGCTTTTTTGCTTCGCCCCCCCTTCACTCTTCCTTTAACAGTCCCGTTTTTTAAAGAGGGTGGGGATTCCTCCCTCCTCCCATGCGCTTATACGTTTACAGGGGGGAGCACCTTTATACCGCTTCAAAACAGATCTCCAACTCACGATTCGCTGCCAATTCTTCTTTTATTAATTCATTCCGCTGTTTCTTCACTCCTGGAAGTCGGTGGCGTTGCTACTTCCCATACGGGCACAACGCAGCGGGGCCGACTGGGGCGGGGAGAAAACCTCAATTTCCCGGCTATCTGCTGGCAAAGAGGCTACTCCCCAAACGCCCCCGGTTCGGAGCCTTTACCTAAGGCTCACTAGGGTCTTTCGCATGAGCGAAGACCCCCCCAACTGCGTGTGGGCTAACCATCTCCGGGAGCATCCCGAGAGGTGGCCGCCATTTGCTCCGCCGAAACCCAGCACCTATCCTTTTGAGAATACTTGGAGTGTGAATATATATATACACTTTCCCTGTTTGCCCTTTATATGGGGAAATCACATATTAAAGTATAGCCTCTCTTATGCCTCCCACCGGCCCTTCTATTATACAAGGTGATAACTGGAATATGAATCGACAAGACTTATTGCATATTGATCATCCCTTTCTGGCCTCTGCAAGCATGGTTCTTTTCCCGCTACCCATCAGACTATTTACTCACCCTGTGTAGGTCAAAATTAGCCCCAACTTTAATAAAAGTACTGCTATCTCAGCCTTTCATGGTTTTCTACATGGTCACTCCATTTCTCATCATATTTCATGTCAGTTCCTCAAGGGTCTCACTAACTTATCCCTACCAGACTAACCATAATGCCTTAGTGGAGTCTATCCTTGGTGCTAGCCCAACCTACGCTTCCACCTTTTAAACCACTTGCCTTGCGTTTCACTACCTTATTGTCAGTGAAGATTGCCTTCTTAGTGGCTGTGACCTCTGCTAGAAGAGTTAGTGAATTAGCTGCCCTCAGGACGGACCCACCTATGATGACTTAGCCCACTTCCCTCCCTCAGAGGCAAGATTTTCCCTCCATTTTTCTCTCCCTTTCTGACTGAGCAGCCCTATTTATGGATTTTCTTCTTTTCTGAAGAACTGTGGCTGTCCCACCCTGTCACAGTATGAAATTTTGCTGCTGGCTCAGCCCAGGAACCTGAGGGAAGGGTCAAGATCCCACTTCAACTTAAACCACTAAAATGGCACTCAAGGCTTTTTAAAGATCAAAAAATAACAAAATATTTTATTCAACTTAGAGGGGAAAGGTTAACTTCAGGATTTAAAAGGCAGTTTCTAAACACACCAGACCAGGGATCTCTCCACTCTTCAGAGCCATCTCCCTGTTGTAACTGGGTAGGGAAATTCTCTCACTAGAAGATCTATCTCCTTTTCTGGCCTGAATGGCAGTCTACCTAACTACTCACTCCTCTTGGCAACCTTCCCAGTACTCGGTCTGTGTTAAACTGCACTCAATCAGGACTAAACACAAATCCTGACAGTACTAATTTGTTCTCTGTCATGGTTAGACTCAGACTCTGTCAGTATTAGACTTTTCGCAGTCCGTCATGGACCAGCCTCAGCCTGAGGAGAAGCCAGACTTTGACTTGCTGTCTGAGCCCAGCCTGGATGAAGACCAATCTGATTGGCAACTGGAGCCCAGTGTGAGTAAGGACTCCTCAGATGTCGAGCCTGAGTCCTGCATGGCAAAAGATGACTTCAGAGTAGAGGACACTCAGAATTCCAGTCAGATAATACTGAGCCGGCAGAAGTCAAGAAGTACCTCCGAAGGCACCCACAACTCCCCCAGATTCCCACCCCCCACTCATAGAAAGAAGAAGGGCTAAGATCAGAAGGCAATTGCAAGAATGCAGACAGAGTAAAAGGTTAATGGTCCATCAACAGCTACAAGATGAATCATTACAGGAGCCCTGCTAACTTGCCAGTTGCAGATAAGACTAATTAGGGAAAGGCTACATAAAGCTAGATGTCAGCTGTTACCAACTTGTGGAAGCAACATGTCACCTCACAGTGAATCCTGTGACCACAACTCCTGACTCTGCTCTAATCCTGTGTCTCTTGGACTGGCTTGATTCTGCTTTTGGACTCTCTCTGACTATAACAACTGACCTTGGACTATTTGGACTATGCTGTGAACATTCCTTTGACCTGCTCCTGCCTGTGGGACCTGGACTTGAAGCCTGTGAGACCACCTGGGCTACGGCACAGTCAGGGCTGAATTCAGACTGCCTCTCCTCAGCATTCAGCTCTCTAATCTTTCTCTGCTCAGCTGATGCTAACCAATCTTTCTCTGCTCAGCTGATGCTAACCAATCAGACCTCTTGGAGCTAACCAATCACTCAAGGTCCTTTGGTTTTGTAAGGAATTAACCCTTCACAGTCCATTACTTGTTTATACAGCATTTATAAAGTCCGTCACACTACCCTTTAAAAAATTTTCTCTGATAGAGTCACCTTGAGACCTAGTCTACAATTTCTGTCCAAGGTAGTTTCAAATTTCCATCTTGCACAATCTGTTAATCTATCGGTATTTTTCCAAATCCCTCTAATAAAGCAAAACAATTAGTAACACAAGCTGGATATTTGCAGGGCTGTATTGTTTTACTTTCAGAAAAGGCAGGTCACCTTTTTATCTGCTACTGGAGGCCACAGAATGGCTTCCCAAACCTTGTCACGCTGGAGAGTTGGTACTATCAGACTTCGTTAACAGCAAGCTGGCATTTCATGTCCTTTTATCATCTGAGCGCATTCAACAGGGGCCCAAGCATCATCAGCCATGTTTCTACAAGGCATTCCATTGACCGAGATCTGCAAGGCTGGAACGTGGTTGACGCCTGAGATCATCGTACATCACTACACAAGAAAGGAAGCAGAAGTGGGGAGAGCTGTGCTGTGTTTGCTATTTGATTAATATACTCAGTGCCCACCTCCCTGGGCAGTAGCTTGCTTTTTTCCGAATGTAGTACTGCATGGAAGAACAAAGACGAAAACACACTTGCACTTACCTGTAACTTGTTCACTGAGCATCTTCTGTGTAGGCAATGATGCCTCTGTCCACTTCTCTCCCTCAGAGGCAAGATTTTCCCTCCATTTTTCTATCCCTTTTTGTGACTGAGCTGCCCTAGGTATCTGTTTTCATCTTTCCTGAAGAATTCTGGCTGCCCAACCCTGTCACAGTATAATATTTTGGCTGTTTGCTCAGCCCAAGAAACTGAGGAAAGGACTGGGAGCCCTTTTTAGCTTATACAACTTAAATGGCACTCAAGAAGTTTTTATTTTATTCAACATAGAGGGAAAAGGTCCGGTGAAGTCAGGGGTAAAATTTCTGCAGTGACTCAGTATCAATAACTCTGAGGTAAAATCAGTACATACACAGACTTTAGTTCTTATGTTTCTGGCTAATGAGAGTTTCTTAACCTTTTCACAATATCTTAAATCTTTATGTTGAGAGGCTTTTGCTCCAGTGGTTTCCCCAAACACTTCAGTACACTTTCTCTGAGTATTTCATAACTGTTTTGGTTTCAAGAAGACTGGTACACTCTTTCCAGTACCCAAACCTATCCTTTTGAAACACCAGTACTTGTCAAGTTTTTAACTGATTCTAAAGGTCTCTAAAAGCAGTTTCTAACCACCCCGGCTGGACCTGGGATCTCTGTACCCTTCAGAGCTATCACTCTGTTTAGACTGGGTAGGGAAGGTCTTTCTCTTTCTAAAAGATCTATCCCCTCTCCTTGGCCGGAATAGGACTCTCTGTCTAACTACCAACTTGTCCCTGCCAACTTACCTCAGTTCACCTGTCTGTGTTAAACTGCTCTCAGGGCTGAATTCCAAATGAATTCTCCTCAACATTCAGCTCTAAAGCCCTGATTTCAACTTCTGGTACTCTGAACAACAACAACATATATTTTTGGGATTGCCAGTGCTACGTGTTTACAAATGAAGAAAATGTCATCTTAGCGTATTAACAAGGTGAGTTATTTCATGTGATTATATTTCAGGCTTCAAGGGATCCCAAGCCCTATTCTGAAGACCAATTAAGTAAGGTACAATAGAAAAATAAACTGGCATACTAATGACATATAGAGTTCAGGCTGCAGTGAAAAAATGCATGTATGTGCAGAAGATAGAAGTTGGAATGGTAATGTGGAAGAGACTACAGAAGAAAGCAGTATACAGTTTTGTATTTGTTAAAAGGAGGAAAGTTTTATAAGACAGAAACAGAAGATTATAAAACCTGATACCATACTGTGATTGTGAATGGTAATTCAGTTGAAATTTCAAATTGGGAGAACTGCATATGGGTCCTATTGTTGCAACAAACACTTTATGTGACCTTAAACAAGTCGCTATTAGCCCAAGTTTACCTCTGTAAATAGATAACAAGCAATCTACCTCCCAAAAATAATGTGAGAGCAGCATAATAATTACTAGAAAGTGCACTGGAAATTGAAAATGGCAGGAGCAGGAAATGCAGAGAGGAGATGGACAAAAAAGATCTGGGGAAGATGGCCTATATCTAATTGGTATGGTTATGGTATTCATGGGCCTTCATCCAGGACATCATTTATTTGTCAGAGGACAGTATTGAGAAGCAATTATCTGGAACAATTTGAGTGAACAAGAGTGTGGAGCTGTGGTAGGCGAAATCCCTTATGACAGTTTAGCTCACCAAGGGATGAATAAGGGTGCCCAAGACATGAAACCATGTGTCCAGTAAAGAAACAGATGAAGCTGTGAGGGGTGACTTCTAGGCTGGAATTGGGCAGTTTCTTGCAGACCTATTAGTGCCCAGTCTCTGACAGCTGGCCTTGGTGGACTTGCTTGGTGACTTTGGCATTAATCAAAGAATTGCTAGGAACATAGAGGGACAAAGCCTGCTTGAGGGAAAATCAGCATGGCTTCTGCAAAAGGAAGGCCTGTCTCACCAACCTTTTGGAGTTCTTTGAGAATGTGTAGACAGTGACCCTATACACATTATGTATCTGGATTTTCAAAAAACTTTTGACAAGGTATCTCACCAAAGACTCCTGAGTAAACTTAGCAGCCATGGGATAAGAGGACAGGTTCTCTTATGGATTAAAAACTGGTTAAATGACAGGAAGCAAAGAGTAGGATGGACAGTTCTTACAATGGAGGGAAGTAAGCAGTGGGGTCCCACAATGATTGGTATCTGGGCTGGTACTATTTAATTTATTCATAAATGATCTAGATGTAGGGGTGAGTAGTGTAGTAGCCAAGTCTGCAGATGACACAAATTTATTCAGAATGGTGAAAACCAAGGCTGACTGTGAAGAACTCCAAGAGGACCTCCACAAATTGGATGAGTGGGTAACAGTGTGGCAAATGAAGTTCAGTATTGGTAAGTGTAAGGTGATACACACTGAGACAAAAAATCCCAACTTCAAGTATAGGCTAATGAGGTCTTGCTGAGACCGAGAGGGAAAAAGATCTTGGAGTTGTAGTGGGTAGCTCAATGAAAATGTAAACACAGTGTGCTGCAGCAGTGAAAAAGGCAAACTTATGTTAGGGATTATTAGGAAAGGGACTGAAAATAAAATGGCCAGTATTGTAATGTCCCTGTACAGATCTATGGTACAGCCTCATTTGGAATAATGTGAACAATTCTGGTCACCATATCTCCATAAGTACTTTGCAGACCTGGGAAAAGTACAGAAGAGGGCAACCAAGATGATTAAGGGATTGAAGCACCTTCCCTATGAGGAGAGGCTGAAGAATCTGTGACTTTTCTGTTAAGAGATGAGTGGGGGGAAGGGACATGATAGAGGTTTATAAAATTATGCATGGGGTGGAGAGAGTTGACAGAATTTTTCTCTCTCCCAGAATACAAGATGCAGATGACACCCAGCTGTATCTATGAATGGATAGATGGACTCGGCCTAAGACATTTTGGACATGGGTTTGGGGCCTGTGGTTTGTTGGTTGTGGCAGTCAGCTGAAGTTAAATCCATTGAAGATGGAAGTCCTGTACCTGAGTTGCGGGGGGCTAGATATGGGAATTCAGCTCCCAACTCTGGGTGGGGTGCTCTCGTTGCCAGCACTGAGAGTGAGGATCCTAGAAGTGATACTGGATGCCTCGTTATCGATGGAGGCCCAGATCTCTGTGATTGCCAAATCAGCCTTTTTCCATCTTCAGCAGGTTTGGCAATGCATTTCCTACCTTTTCTCTCACAACTTGGCTACAGTGATCCACACAATGGTCACTTCCAGGTTAGACTATTGTAATTCAGTTTACGCGGGGCTTCCCTTGTACCTGATCTGGAAGTTGCAACTAGTGCAAAATGCAGCAATGCGCCTGCTGACTGTGATGTCTCCGTGGGTGCACATTCAGCCGGTGTTATGCCAACTGCACTGCATTCCAGATCCATTTCAAGGTGTTAGTCTTAACCTTTAAAGCCCTATGTGGCCAAGAATCAGCATTTCTATGGGACTGCATATCCCCAAATGTGGCCCAAAGAGCCTTGTGCTCAGCAGATCACCATCTACTGGAAATCCCCAGCCTGAAGGACATCCACCTTGCCTTGATCAGGGCCAGGGTGTTCTTGGCCCTTGCCCCAACCTGGTTGAATGAGCTCCCAATGGAGATCAGGGCCCTGCAGGATCTATTACAGTTCTGCAGGGCCTATAAAATGTAGTTATTTTGCTAGGCCTTTGGTTGAGGCAGCAGACATCCAATCAATCTGCCCCCTCCTGCTTAAGCGGCCCTTTGAGTCCAATGGCGATGATTCTACCATTCTAGGAATCTGGACCACATATGTCTCTATCTACTTTGGATACCGTAAGTTTCGGAAATGCCATCTTGTGGTTGAGTTGGAATCTGGAATAGTTTTTAGGACTTTTAAACAGTTTTATTCTTTGTTCGGTATAGTTTATGTTGTAACCCACCCTGATCCCACGTGTGGGGAGGGTGGGATAAAAGTCAAACGAATTAAATAAATGTCAAACTGAAAGCCATCCAATGAAACTGATGGGCAGTAGGTTTAGGACAGGCAAAGGAAATGCTACTTTACACAGAGAGTGATTAAAATGTGGAATTCGCTGCCAGAAGATGTAGTGATGTGATCACATGAATAAACAGCTTTAAAAAGGAATTAGATAGATTCATGGAAGATAAGTCTATCAATGGCTACTAGTGACTAAGGGAAACCTCCACATTCAGACGCACTAATCCTCTGAATCCCAGAGCCAAGTCTCTATGCCCTGTTGTTGGCCATCCAGAGGAACTGGTTGGCCACTGTGTGAGATGTGATACTGGACTAGTCAGACCCTTCTTATGTTCTTAATATGTCATTTAGCCTTGTGGAACTGGTATTGACAATGAGCCATACAATATAGCCTAAACTGTGCTTATTTACTAATTTGCATTATTTTTCCCTGGACACCAACTAGGCAGTCTTGAGTCAGCTTATGGAGAAACAATAACAGGATAATCAAAACTACTAGAATTAAAATATAAATAAACAATTATAATAGTAGCAATATTAGTAGAATCAAAGGAGGAAACACAGCAGTGAACCATCAGTTTAAATGAACAAAAGTTGTAAATAAATAAACAGCAACTTAAGAATTCAATTTCAATATAAACAGTATTTAAGCAACAGCAGTCTAAAAATATTAAAAGATGTAAATATGTTGCGGGCAGCTATGGAGGGGGTAGAAGCCATGTAAGGTAATATGAATGCTTTCTGTCTCTGCGTTCAACCACATATTCATAGAGACTTGGATGTTAGAGAAAAAAAACAGCCCTCTTTAACATTTTGGCTTCACCAACAAAAAACCTGGCAATTGTCAAAAAGCATCCTAGGCTAAGTCAAGAATAAAATCCTGCCTGGAGGCATCCCTAGCCAGACCTAGGAACAATTTCTGATTTCCAAATCATCCAGATGAAGATCCTGTAAAGTGATTTAAATGAATGGTATTTTTGCTGGGATGGCCAGCCACATAATAATGTTGATATTATATTTGTTATCTGTTTTTATGGTTTTACCTTATTTATATGGTTTTAATGTAAGTCACCAGAAGACCCTTTGGGTGAGTGGTGACTAAAAAATCCAGTCAATCAAGATAGGAGACAAGCTTCTTTGTGGCCTCTTTTGTGTGTTAACAAACAAGAATGTTCTTAAAATATATATTTCTTAGATTTCCTAACTGTACAATTTATATAAGAACCTGCCATATATCTTACATATTACTCATTCATAGCACTGCACCTGCCAAGAGTCCCATTAGAATCCAGGACTGCAACTTGTGGAAATCTTCAAAGGGTTCACATTTAGTTGAATGTACATGGATTCACTGGGACTTAGGGTCAAACTACACATTTTTTAAAAATTGGGTCCAACTTTCCTGGACCCAGCTCGTTTCCACAGTCACACAGCAGCCGTGGGGTATAGCTTCTTTAACAAAACAGGCCAAGAACAGTGTGGTGGGAGGAAGTTCTCCAGCCTCCTCCTAAACCCATTTTCCCATGCAAAAACCACCGGGGGGGGGGAGTTATTTCCCCAATTTTGCTGTTCCATGTGCACTGATACCCCATATGGAGCAACAAAACTGGAGAAATGTCCTTTGAGTCTTTAACAGGCTGGGAGCCTCCCAACATCACTTTCCTTGCAAGCTACATGCTGCTTTTGGAGTTTGTAGCCAGTCTCTTCGACCTACAGGAAACCTCCCATTTGCACACTCATGTTGGGATCCAGAGAGGCTTCTCCTGCAGATGGAGGCTCTACTAATAGGACTTCCTCCAGGGTCAAATAGTTTGTTCTTTAGTGCAGCAGAAGCAAACGAGATGGCATGCAAATACTGAATAAATAAAACTTGGTTTACAGTTTTTAACCTAAATTCAAGCATTGATTCGTCAGCAGCCAATGGAGCATTGGTAAGAAAAAGCCCAGGCAAGCCACCCTTTGCAGAGAAGTCCAGAACTGGTGCACCACTGTTGAAAAAGCCCTTTCCTTGTGACCTGCCACTTCTTCTCAGGTTTTGGAAGCATGCAGAAAAAGCCTTCTGAAAACGATCTCTGTGTCTGGGTTGGTCTGAATGGGAGAAAGTAGCCCTTGAGGTTTGTGTGACAAAAGTTGTGCTGCATGAAGAGCACATAGCTAAAGATCTGAGAGTTCACATTTGTAGAAATATGGAATAGAATGATTTTATTTGTAATATCACCATAGATATTTAGTATGCTTAGGAATGTGCACAGAAATTTTATGTGGGTCATTCTGTCTTTAATATTTTATGTTTAATTTAGTCATTATTATTGGTTGCTATGGGAAACACATTTTCATTTTTTTTCATTTTTGTTCACACCCAGTTGGAATGAAATTTTTCAGGATGGTACCTATCACACAAGTAATTCACCCAGTCAACTTATATGCAGATGGAAAAAAAGGGGTCTCGTTTTAGAAATATATAGATCAAGATGAACCAAATCCTCTCCTTTGCTGGATAGATTTCAGCATTTTTTCTACAGCAAAGATAAATTCTTGTTTCCGATTCCAGTCAAGAGATAAAAAAGTTTTAATTACCAGAGTATAAGGTAAAGCAGGGTACCACATTTGGCCTTCCTCATTCATTCACTCTATTTTTAATTTTTTAAATAGACCTCCTTCCCCTCCCCCTTTCCCACCCTCAGTTCTCATTTTCAAATTTCTAAGTAGCCTCAAAGAAGTGGTTTTAATGTGTTGCTAATGATGTCTTCTCTATGATTTCAGAAAAATACAAAGTGTGTTTTGAGAAAACGGCTGAAAATACAAAGTTGAACAGAAATCTCTGAGTGCCGAACCTCTTCCACACCTCTTTTTTCCTATTCCCAAACCAATTGTTAATAAAATTCATCATACAAATACAGTAACCAATGAAATAATGAAGTATATAATGAAACAAAAATCCATTAAACACAAAATGTAAAACAAGCAAGGCAAGAACCATCTCAGCAGCATAAAATCAATATTAAAACCAATACACAATAGCTAGTTAGCTTCAAAATCATTCTGGACAGGGGAAAAGCCCCTAGAACAAAGCTGCTTTTTTACAATTTTTCCAAAAAAATGGAGAAAGAACTTCCCAAAGAAAATTCCTTGGGAAAGAAATCCTACGTTCTGTCAGATTCATTTTTAATTATCTCCATTTATGCTAGAAACTCTTCCCCTGCTACTTCATTGGTCCCAATAAATTTTCATATATGAAAGATCCAGGTGAGTTATAATAGTGGAAATGAGTTCTTAGGAGCAATTGTGTCAAGTGCTCATCAGCTCTCCATCCCATAGGTTCACTATGTTAATGACATTCCCAACCAAAAAATCCCAAGGGCAGTTGAAAAACCATTGATCCATCGTCCTTTGAAGGCAAACTAAATAAATAGGGCCAACAGCTTTGATAAAGCTAGGAAGTGCCAGGATCACAATACTTATTGTGTAATGGTCAGTTCATGACAATGAAGCAGCCCTAAAAAAAATCTTTAGTGGACATTCTTCTAAATCCATTGAAGACAATGGATTTAGAAGGGTATAACTCTGCTTCAGACTGCTCTGCCGATGATCGAACCTATAAACTGGCTTTGATGTACATTGAGATGGACCAGTGATTGTCATAGTGGCCAGGGGTTGGATCAAAAGTTCCCCTTTTTTGTAACAGTGAAAATCTTCACTGATCCAAGGAGGCTCCCACTAGCAAAAGACACTTCTGCCGGAACAGAAGTTCTGTTAGTTAGCAGAAAGTCCCTTGCACTATAGGAAGATTCAGTATTTAGCAGAATGGAAGCTTTAGATCCAGCTCCATAAAGTTCTAAACTGCTTCAAACAGCACCAAACATCCACAAGTTCAACTTCAAAACCTTTTCAGCCAGCCATGAACCTGCTAGGCAGTAATGTGTACAATAACCTTGCAGAATTCAGACTATGCACTTAGAACCTAGCACCTGATAAACGTATTAGATATAGGATGGACAACTGGAGACCCGTGAGAAATTCATGGGGAAATTCCTTGTCACTTGACTTCTGACACCCAACCCCAGGCACCTTTCTATATTCTTTTCTTGAGCTGCCATCTTTTTCCTTGCACACCCTACTTCTCCCTCACCCCCAACACTGGTCTCCACCTTCCCCTTGTGCTCCCACTGCTCCTTCTTTCCTCAGTCTGCCCTCCCTGCCACCTCTCCACCACCACTAAGCCTGCCCATACATCCCTCTCTTGTCACTTTGCCTCCTTGCTGCTCCGCCCACCTGCCCACCCCCTGACATCACTCTTCTCTGCCCACCCATCCCCCTGTTCACCTCTCTACCTACTCATCCATCCAGTTTCACACTGCCTGCCCATCTATCCCCCTTGTCACTATTCTTTTTTATATATATTTATTTACCCACAAAAAATGATAACAACAAAACTTAACAAACTAAAACCATCTGATACCCTCATATCCAATATAAGGGATAATATCATCATGTTACAGTAATGTTCCAACAGCAACAAAATAAGAAAAAATATAAACCAATACAAGAAAAATCATGACTAGATAAAAAAGGAAGAAAGGAGAAAAGGGGAGTGGGGGTGTGCTTCCATTGAAGTTGGCTGAGATTTTACATAATTTTCATTGTTTCCATTTTTGAGAAATATTATCCTCTAATATAGCTTATTCAATGCCTTATTCAAATTTTCAAGTAAGGGTCTCCATCCATTAAAGAAAATTCTTTAACGAGCTATAGTCTGGAAATTCCATTAAATAAATTGTAAAACTATTCCAGATTATCTTAAAATCATTTTTTCTTCCTTGAATTAATCTGATCTTATTTGTTAATTTTTCAAGTGCTGCTATATTTCTTAATTTAGCACGTCACTTATCCAAGGAAATCCCTTTAGCATTCCCTCATCACTATTCTACCTGCCTGCCCTCCTGTCACCCTCCTTGCCACACTGTTCACCATCCTATCTCCCCCCTCACTTGGTGGGCCAGCTGCTGACCAGCCAGCCCTCCCAGTGGTTGTCTACATTCCACAGCTGCTCTCCCCCCTCTGCTACCTCGAGTGGTGGTGGGGCAATGGCTTCCTCCCCACCATTCTGCCCTCCCATCTACCTGCTCCTTTCACTGTGTCCCCATCCCCCTCCTCCACTCACCTATAGCACTTATAGCATACTTAGAAAAATATTGCTCTTTTTTTTGGGGGGGGGGATTTAGCCTCCCCTTCTCTTTCTCCATGGTTTCAGATTTTTCTGCAAACCTGGTGGGTCCTCCAAATTTGCTGAAGAAGCTCCTTCCTATCTACATGACCTGATCCACAGATTTAAGTATCTTCATATCCACAGGGCCAGGTTGACTATATTGATGGAGATCTGTTACATTTTAGGGAATCCTATAAATTATGTCAACTCTCTCCCCTCCTACCTTTTGTTAATGATATACAAAATACTCAATTAGACAAATGTGAGAGAGTAGAGGAGCCCTCTTCCCACATAGTCAGCCAATGTATAATTATCCTGACTCTCCAGGAAAATATTCTGAAGAACAACTGTTTTATTATTAACCTAGGAATAAGGCATGTTGTGGGAATAGATACAACGAGCTCCAGAAAGAGGCTATGGGCTAGTGCCCCACCCTGGGGGGGGAACTAAAGTGCATGTTGCAGTGATGGTCTGCACATATCATTTTGGTATCAATAGTTGTGTCGGCAGGAAGGGGCCTTTTGAAACAAAAGGCTGCTCCTTGCCAGAGGCAGAACTGAGTCAGCTGGGCTGAGGAAAGGAGTGGAGAGCACACAGTAAGCTGCTGCTAGAGGGTGAGGGCTTTTGTCTTTCTCCCTTTGCCTTCCTAGCTGCTGTGTGGGAAGCTGAGAGTGAGTTGGGATCTTTGTAGCCTGATAGAGAGTGGTTCCGTCTAAGTCTGTTTGGGGCTGTTTTTGTTTTGGGGGTTGCTGGAGGTTGAGTGAGTTGCTGTGGAGTGCTGTTGATTGCAGGCCCTACCTCCTACTGTGCTGGGCTCTGCTGTGCTGGGCAGGAAGCGGTCTTTTGAAACAAAAGGCTGCTCCTCACCAGAGGCACAAGCCTTTGACACGAGCCAAAGGGCTCTTGCCCTGTGGCTCTTAGCCTGTGGGTCTTGCTTGGAGGCCTTGTAAGAACCTGGGTAGAGGGCTGCTGCTGAGTTCTGGAGAGAGAACTGCTGGCAAGGTAGCCATTTTGTCAGTCTCAAAGTTTTCAGGGTACATCACCACAACAAGTGTTTACATCAGACTTTGAGGGAAGTTCCTGGAGGCTGTAGAAGGCTGTAGAAGATAGCACTGTGCCTAGGGAGATGGATAACAAAGGATCTATTCCAGTGACCTGCCAGGGATGCACCATGATCATTTTTCTGCCTTGCCAGGAAATGCATTATACATGCTGCAAGTGCAAGCTTATAAGAAAGCTTGAGGAGAAGGTGAGAGAACTCAAGGCACAAATCTGTACATTGAGGAACATCAGGTAGGGAGAAAGGTTTTTAGATGTGATGTGAGAGGGGCTCCTGAGAGAACGGCAAGAGCCCCTTTATATTGTATTGTCTATATGTTGTGAGCCACCCTGAGCCAGCTTTGCCGGGAGGGCAGGGTAAAAGTCTACTAAATAAATAAATAGCAAATCCTAAGCAAGAGGAAGGAAGTAACAAGTAACAGGTGGGTGAGTTGAAGAATGTGACTTTGAGGAATAAGATAATCAGGAAACACTCACAGCCAGTGGAGCTGCAAAATCGCTGCAAAATTGCTACCAGCCACTTCTGATGGTGGAAGATTGGAATAGCACACTCCAAGATTGAAAGGATGTAACTGACACACAAACACATAGGCAGAGAAGGAACCAAGCTATCCCGCAGAAGAAGAGATGAATAATGGTGGTTGATGACTCCCTACTGTGAGGGACAGAAGAAGTTGTGTGCAGACTGGACAAGAAATCTCGAGAGGTTTGTTGTCTTCTTGGAGCATGTATCCGAGATGTGACTGAGAAAATTCCAAGACTGGTCAAAGCCTCTAACCGCTACCCACTCCTGCTGATCAATGTGGGAACAAACAATATGGCCCGAAGAAACCTTGAATGCATCTCCAAAGACTACAAAGCTCTGGGCAAGAAAGTGAAAGATCTGGGGGCACAGGTGGTGTTCTCCTCCATTTTACCTGTTGAGGCCATGTAGCTGGAAGGGAGAAGAGGATATTGGAGGTGAATGGCTGGTTACATAGATGGTGTCGTCGAGAGGGATTTGGCTTCCTGAACCATGGCATGTACCTCCGACATGAGGGACTGTTGGTGATGGATGGGGTGCACCTTACAAAGAATGGGAGGAATGTCTTTGCTGGAAGACTTGTGAACCTGATCAGGAGGGCTTTAAACTGAAGCAATCGGGTGGGAAGAAAAGGCCTGATGTTATGTGGCATTCCCAACACTATGTTCAAGAAAGGGAGTGACCAGAGAATAAATGAGCAGGAAAGAGGTGAGTTCAGTAATTTTCAGGTATATTCGAAGACACTTTTAGTAAGAAAGGATATCTATAAACTGAGATGTCTTTATATTAATGCGCAGAGTATGGGAAATAAAGAGGATGAACTTGAACTTCAAATATTGGAAAGTACGTATGATCTGATAGGTATCACTGAGACTTGGTGGGATGAGTCTCATATATGGAGCACAGCGATTGAAGGATATACCTTGTTCAGATGGAACAGAATAAACAAAAAAGGAGGCAGGGTGGCACTGTATGTCAAGAATGAATACACTTGCACTGAAATTCAGGATTTCGAGAGTTGCCCTGTAGAAAGTGTGTGGGTAAGGATAGATCAAGGGAAAAAAGAAGGGGATATTGCTGTGGGGGTATACTACAGACCTCCAAACTAACTGGAGGAACTGGATGATGCATTTGTAC
The DNA here is from genome assembly GCA_029375565.1 of Gekko gecko. NCBI lineage: Eukaryota > Metazoa > Chordata > Lepidosauria > Squamata > Gekkonidae > Gekko > Gekko gecko. Next base: position 60,916,679 of record JAPDNY010000004.1, read on the forward strand.
AACAGCTTGCTAAACTTTCACAGAGACAGGATGTGGTGGTTATGGGGGTCACGGGGGGGGGGTCACAGAGATAGGATGGGAGATTTCAACTATCCAGATATTTGCTGGAAATCTAACTCTGCTAGACATGGGGCATCCCGCAGATTCTTGAATAGTCTTGCGGACAACTTCATCTCTCAGAAGGTGGAGGTGGGAACCAGAGGATCTGCTATCCTGGATTTAATCCTAACAGGGAAGAACTGGTTGATGAAGTGAACGTTGTGGGATCCTTGGGGAATAGTGACCATGTCAGCTTGGAATTTGACTGTTGTGTATCAATATGTACTACTACTAAGGAGCACATCTGCTCTAGCTAGACCATGCGGTCTAGCGCACCTTCAGGAGGATAAACAATAGCCGTGGTGGATCCTGAGGCAGACCAATCAGTTTGCCCGGATCCTAGAGCAGACCTATAGGGAACATGGACTCTGTAAATAACCTACCACGGGGAGTGGGGCGTGTGTGTGTGTGTGTGTGTGGTGTGCTGCACAGATATAAGCCGGCTTCGGGACCGGCTAGTTTGTCTTTTTGAGCTGAAAATAAACTATGAGCTGAAATCACGCATCTGAACCCAGTACTTTACACTGGCAATGAAGGTGGGATCCCAATGAGTGAGCCTGACTCCAACTCCAACTTCAGCACCACACCGCACACTGAAGATGAGCTCCAGGGCTCTGCGCCTCGCACCGCTCCCTATACTGACGACCTCCTGGCCTCCATGTATTGTCACTTGAGTCATGGCTGCCGCTCCAGGACATCTCCCTGAATTCGATACCACTCACCCCGAACAGTGGGAAACGTGGGTGCAGCGGCTCTATTACTACGTCCACTTCCAGGACATCACAGATGAGGCTAAGAAGAAATTGTTGCTGCTCAGCTCCTGTGGAATCACAACCCTGTAGCTGGTGCAGGACCCCATTGTGCCACAGTCCCTGGATGAGGTAGACTATGCCGCATTGATCAAGGTGCTAACCAACCATTTTGCACCACAGCCGACCAAAATGGCAAGGCACTTTTTGTGCACCTACAGAAGACCGATGAAGCAGCCATCCAATTCCTGGTGGGCTCACGGTGCCTGGCCATCAAATGTGGGTTCCCAGACCTGGGAGATGCCTTCCTCAATAGTTCATTGTAGGCATCTGGGAGCTGAAGTTTTGCTGCAAGCTCATGAACTAGGATGAGCTAACCCTAGAAAAGGCCCTCTGTGAGACCACTGCATATGAAAAATTGCACTGGGACTGCCACGCACATGTGGTCCACCACACATGCACATCACCGCCAACCTCTGACACATTGGATGAGGACAAAATCCATCAGGCTTGTCGGACCCCTCGATGGGATGCCTGGTTATCGACTGCTGCCACCAACACCTACCCCACGAAGACCTGCACACACGCCAACCACCACCCTGCAAGGTCCATCCAGCTACCACCATGTGCCAGCAGTGGAGAGGACCACGAGCGCCGCACCTGCCATTTCAGAGATGCTAACTGCAGATCCTGCGGGGAAAGGGGCCATATAGCCTGCACCTGCTACTCCAGGGGTCAATGGAGACCTGCATCAGCCTACCAGGAGTCCATGGAACTGAACACAATGGCCACCCACTACGACCAGGTACTGAGCTTGCCCCGGGATGCACCTAACAAAATCCATGTCACTGTACTGATAGAGGGGTCCCCTTGTGAGATGGAGCTGGACACTGGGTCCTCCTTTTCCATCATCTCATCTGAGATGCTAGCAAGGCTCTGTCCTCATGGGGGACCCTGACTGCAGAAGCCATCCTCTGGGTTCACACTTAGAGACTTCCAAAGGAACCCGGTGGTGGTGAAGGGGTGGGGCAAGTCCCAGGTAGCCTACAAGGAATTCAAGGGCTTCTTGGAGTTGTTATTGGTGGAAGGGAGACTCATAAGTTTGCTAGGCCTATCGTGGTTCGCACCTCTTGGACTGGAAGTGACCGGAGTGCATCAAGTGCATCCAGCCAATTTCCAAAATGTGTGCCAAGAGTTCCCTGAGGTTTTTGATGGGACACTGAGTTGGTACACTGGTCCGCCCATGTCACTGGACCGTGACCCTGTGGTGCAGCCCATCTGGTTAAAAGCAAGGAGTGTACCATTCGCACTCAAACCCAAAATAGAGAGTAAAATAGACCACCTTGTAGCCCAAGGGGTGCTGGAGCCAGTGCCACATGCTGGGAGACCCCCATAGTAACGCCAGTCAAGCCAAATGGTGATGTTTGCATTTGCACAGATTACAAGTGCACAATTAATAAAGCCCTCCAAGACCACGCATACCAGTTGTCAGTCATATCTTAGCATCTTTGGTGGGCGCAAAGATTTTTGGAAAACTGGACTTGGCCCAAGCTTATCAACAGTTTCCAGTGGATGATGCCACGGCTGAAGCCCAGACAATAGTCACTCACAGGGGGGCCTTCTGTGTACAGCGATTGCAGTTTGGGGTGAGTGTAGCTCCAGGGATTTTTCAGAACCTAATGGACTGTCTTCTCAAAGGTATTCCCAGGGTCCAACCATTCTTTGACGACATTCTGATCGCCACCCCACACCCGAGGTCTTCACTGACAGACTGCGGGCCATCCTGCAATGTTTCCACATGGCCGGGTTAAAGGTGAAGAGGGAAAAGTGTCTGCTGGGAGTCCCAAGGGTCGAGTTCCTGGGGTTTGCAGTTGACACCCAGGGTATCCATCCAGTGCTGGACAAGGTCAACGCTTCTCCCCCGATGTCCAAGGCAGAATTTCAGGCTTTCTTGGGGCTGCTGAACTTTTATCACACCTTTCTGCCCCACAAGGCTGCCATCACAGAGCCCTTGCACCGCCTACTAGACAAGCACATGCCATGGTTCTGGGGCCTGAAGCAAGCTGCAGCATTCTGGGCCATCAAAGACCTGCTTACCTCAAACACGGTCCTGGGGCACTTCGAAGAAGCGCTTCCTGTTGTCCTCGCTTGCAACATGTCGCCGTATGGAGTTGGGGCCATGTTGGGACACCAGCTTCCCAACAGCTGGGAAGTCCCGGTTGCCTACTACTTCAGAACTCTTTCTTTGGCCGAGCGCAACTATGCTCAAATCGACAAAGAGTCTCTGGAGACTGTAGCAGGGGTCAAGTTTCATGAGTATCTCTATGGCCAGCCCTTCACCATAGTCACCGACCACAAATCCCTCTTGGGCCTCCTCACGTCGGACCACAAGACACCTCAGATGTTGTCTCCCAGGGTAATCCACTGGTCGATTTTCCTGGCAGGTACCAGTATGCACTTATACATTGCCCCGGAAAAGCAATGGGACATGCAGATGCCCTCAGATGCCTACCTCTGCAGTCCTGTGACCTGGACCCCACACCCGCGCACCAAATACTCCTCATCAAGGACCTGACTGACACATCCCTCCAGGTAACCAATGTGTCCCACCTCACAGCTTGAGACAGTGTACTGTCCCGGGCTCTTGACTGGGTGGGAAGGGGGTGACCCACAGGGCAAGTGGCCCCCGAGTTCTCAGCATTCTCTTCCCACCAAGATGAATTGTCCGCCCACAAGGGCTGTCTGCTGTGGGGAAGTCGAGTGGTCATGCCTGCACTTCTATGCCCGCAAGTCCTCACAGCCCTCCATGAAATGCACCCCGGGATAGTAAGGATAAAGGCACTGGCCCACAGCTACGTCTGGAGGCCCAGCATGGAGAGTGAGATAGAGGACTGGGTTAAGCTTTGCCAGATTTGCCAGGCCCTAGCGCGGCAGTGGGAATCCTCCGGGAAACCCTGGGCCCGGCTGCACCTAGACTTTGCTGGACTTTTCCAGGGCCAGCTCTTTTTCATCTTAGTGGACTCCTTCATGAAGTGACTGGAGGTGGTATCAGTTCCGTCTACCTCATTCCGAGCTGCCTTCCACGCCATGTGGAAAATCTTCAGTACGCACAGAATCCCCAACTCCCTTGTGATGGACAATGGGACAGCCTTCACGTCGGCTGAATTCCAAGATTTCATATGTTACTACGGCATCTGCCATATCTGCTCGGCTGTCACGTAGCCCTGTCATGGTTTTGGAATGTGAAGGGGTATTCTTTCTCTGCCTGCCTCTGAGCCTCACTGTTTCACTGTCTGTGTATTATCACTTGCTTGACCTTGTAGATGCTCCAGCTGCAGAACTCCTGAGCTGGGAACCAATGGCTTTTAGTTTAGCTTGCTCATTTTGCCCACTCATGCAAACTATACTCATTGGCTTCAGCTTGTAAGGGTGTGTGTGTGTGTTTGATTTTAGTATAACTTAGGAGGCCCTACTCTTCCCAGGTATTCCTGACACAAGCAGTACATGTGTCTTTAGTTATGATTCACAAATAAACAGTTTTATTCTTATGAAGCCCTGTGTTGTGTGACCTAACTAACAAGCCTGACAGAGTGTCAGGAATCATTGTTCCCCTCAACTCGTATCAATCCTGAGATGAGCGATGGCAAGGAGGAGATCACCACCCCAGGCATGACTAGGGAAACGGTCCCTATAACCACCATGCTGACCACCATACTGACCACCCTTCCACAAGATGAGGAGAAGGACTCCTCAACTGAAATCAGCAGGTGGCCAAGGTCTGAAGCCGGAAGAGGGGGTCGACGTCATAAAGCTCCTAGCGGATACTCTCAAGCCTGTGATGGAACAACTTGCTGGTATTAACCAGCAGTTGGCCACACTTAACCAAAACTTTGCATCACAGCAACTCCAGCTGGCAGAGATGGTTAAAAAGACAGAGCAAATAAAGGAAATAGTTAAAGAAATGTACTCCGTAAACAAGAACATGAAGAAAAAGATGGGAGAATTAGTGAATAAGCAGAACTACAGGAAAACCGTTTAATGCAACTACAAATGGAAAAGGCAGATATGGTTCTCAGATTTCAAGGGGTGCCTGAAGCACCGAATGAGGACCTGAAAAAAGTGCTCAGCAAAATTATCACACCAGTAACTGGCTTAAAAGCAGAAGAAATCATCCATGATATGGAAGCAGCGTATAGGGTATACTCTGACTACACCAAAAAAATAGCCTGCCTGGGGAAATAACAGTCAGGTTATCAAGAAGACAGACCAGAGATGTAATTTTGAAAGCAACATCAGGAACTCCACTGAAACTGGGAAGCACAATCATTAAAACTCTAAAGGACATTCCATTTGAAATTCATCAAAAAAGAAAGAACTACAAGGACTTGATTCTTTTTCTTCAAACTAATCAAATCTCATACAAATTGGCAGTGCCAGAAGGGGTCATTTTTAAATTTAACGATAAAAGAGAGAAGATTGACTCCATCTTTAAAGCTAAAGACTTTCTAAAACGCCACCTGGAGAAATCAGGTCGAGTGGCTCTACTCCCTCAGAGACGGATGAAGACCTGGCCAAGGAAAAGGGTGCTGCAGCCATTAAAGCATCTTATGATTTAAGAGATAGAAAGCCTAGATAAAGGCAGAAGGACTCTGATAACTGCCTTTATGAAGTGAGCCGATGGAGATGCTCTGGAATTCCCTCATAACAAGTAACAAATTAATACAGTAGCTGAGCTAGATAGGAACTTACAGTTTGCATTGTTTACTAACACTACAGTACTAACATTTAGATTAACAGGGATAAAATCTCCTTCTCTTGGGTTTTTAGTTTAGTGAGGGTTTCTTTTCTTTATCCTTAGCTGTAGTTCCCCCCACTATTTTTCTTTTGTAGTTTGTAGTGTATAAGCAAAAAATCAATAAAAAATCCCCTTTGGGGGGCCAAAAAAAAAGGACTCCTCATCCTGGGAGCCTTTCCTGGGACCCTTCGGTGGAGTGAGAGCAAGGGTGACTACACGGCTGAAGGGACCGCACTGGGGAAAGTTTCACACTGATGCCCAGGAGACCTAGACACTCACCCAAGGGCCGCATCAGGAAAGCCATTACAACCGGCCTTTTCAAGGACTGGGCTACGAGCCGGAGGCCGGGGCAGTTCTCTGGGAGACTGCGGAGAATGAGGGGTTCATGGACACCAGCTTGGAGCTTCTTGAACATGGCCAAGATCAACTCATGCAAATGGTCAAAGAATCATTTTGGAATCTGCCAGGAATCGTGGTGGATGCAGTGCAGTGTGAACTCCAGCAGCTGGCACAGCCAGCGCCTCCACCCCTGTGGTAGCCAGCACAGCCAGTGCCTCCACCCCTGTGGCAGCCAGCCAACCCACCCCCGCTACCTCCAGGTGATCATGTGCTGGGGCAGCTGCCCCATGAGGCACACCAGCCAACAGAACTACTGGATGCAATGTTCAATGGGACACCTGAGAAGTTGGCATTTATCGTGGTGCAAGTGGAGAAGTTTGTCCTGAACTGGGGCCACCTGTTCCCTAATGAGGAGCCCATTGTGGATTACATTGTGTCCCAACTGCAGGAGGGGGCTGCTGATTGGTACGTGAGTCTTCATAATGAAGACAGTCCGGAACTCTGGGCGGTGGATACATTCATGTGGGCCCTCCAGGCTCAATATGAGGACCCGAATGCCAGTGAACATGCCTACGCTTACCTACGTACCTGCAAGCAAGGGAAGAAATGGGTGTGGGTGTACTCGGAGGAGTTCAGGTGGCAGGCTGCGAAGATCCAGGGATGGTCTGATGGAGTGATGGAAGAGCAGTACCGGCTTAGTCTACATTCCAAAATCTGAGAAACAGCAGTCCTGCACAGCGTCCAACCTGTATCCCTGAATGCATGAATGAGAGAGGCCACTGACGCTGAGAGCCGCCTGAGAACCATCCGGATTGACAATCCTGCCACCCTGGGTAAGGTGGTTCCATTAACACCAAAATCCAAAGTGCTTCCAAAGCAGAAGGAGGGGATGCAGGAGCAACGGATGAAACAAGGGCTTTGCCTGAGATGTGGAGAAGTGGCCACTTTGCTGCTACATGTCCAGAGTCAGGGCCCTCAGGTGCCCAAGGAAGGGCCTGGAGAAGAAGCGAGCTGACACCGCAGCAAAGAAGTCAACTGTTTGCCCCAAGACCCAACGCGCCCTGAAAGCAAGCCTCCCCAAGGTGGAGATGGAGTCATCCAGTGAGGAGGAGAACCAACCAGCTGGAAAAGGACAGGACCTGCTGTGAGCGGCACTGAGCAGCAGGTCCCAACCCCAGAGGCACTAAAAATGCTTCTTTGTGACTGTAACGATCATGAACCCTGAACTGGGGACCCACATACAGGTGCGGGGTCTGATTGATTCGGGGTGTGGCCGGGATCTGATCAACCCTTTGCTGGTTACGAGACTTGGGGCCAAGGTTGTTAAACTCCCAGACCCCATAGTGTTTACCCAGATGGATGGGTCAGCCATGAAAGACCCTTGCAAGTACCAGACTGTGCCTTTACGGATGGGGGCGGGAAAGCATTGGGAACACTGTCCCTTTATCATCACTATGGCAGCTCATTTCCCATTGGTACAGGGCAGCCCATGGTTACACGACCATGACCCTTATATTTTATGGGATGAGGGTTTAGTCCTATTTATCTCACCCAGGTGTCATGCATATGAATGGGAGGGGGCGTGGGGAACCCTCCCCCCCGACAAGCCAGTGTGAGTGTGCCTAGCCAAAGAAGAGCTGGATGCTATTCCCGCAGAGTACCGGGACCTTGCACGAGTGTTTGATGAAGAGGAGGCAGACGAGTTGCCACCTCACAGAAACTCAAATTGTGCCATTGAACTGCTATCCAGTCAGAAATTGCCTAAGGGGAAACTGTATGCGATGAGCCGAAGTGAGAAGGAGGGGTTGCAAAAGTTCATTGATAAAAACTTCACCAGAGGTTTCATTCGACCTGCCTCTTCTCCATTTTCCACCCTGTGTTGTTCCAGAAAAAAAAGGATGGGGGGCTGAGACTGTGCACAGATTATAGGGGCTTGAATGCAATGTCCACTACGAACGCATACCCCCTCCCCCTTATAAAGGACCTCTTGGCTGTGTTGGCCAAGGGAAAATCTTTTCCAAACTCAAACTCCATGATGCCTATTTTTGGGTCCGGATAAAGGAGGGGGATGAATACAAAATGGCATTTAATACCCCACTGGGTCAGTTTGAATATTGAGTAATGCCCCTCAGGCTCCAGGGGGCTCCTGGGGTCTTCATGAACCTGATCCTTTGCTGGATGTTTTTAAGCAGAGGTTGGACAACCATCTTTCGAGTATGTTGTAGGGCTACCTTTTGGCTATGCTCCTGCAGAGTACAGGGGGTTGGGCTAGATGACCTGTAAGGTCCCTTCCAACTCTAACATTCTATGATTCTATGGTTGGGATAAGATGTTGTGCTGCTTATGGTTGTTATGTGTTGCAATGTTTGTTTTTAAGTGAGCTTTTGCACAGATGAAGAATATACAGTTAAGGTGAAACCAGTCATCATTTTTAATAAATTATCTACATCTTGGTGTTGTACATGGAGGATGTGAAGCATCACATCCTCATTGTACTGGTCTCTGGACAACCCAACATATAGCTGGCCAGGAGGTATAGAGGGCTCAATCATCAGCATTGCAATATTTCTCTGTAAACCATGTTTTTGGATATAATGGCAACTTCATTAGATCTTGGAGTGTTATATCTCCTTTGGTCATTTTTGAGTTCTCGAATAATGGCCATGGATACAGTAGAAGGAACAGTATTATGTATGTGAGTATCCTGAATGCTGTCTTGCTCAACCTCATAAAGCATTTTACAGGCATCTGCAAAAGGGTTATTATTTGTCATTAATGTACTTAAGATTTGTAGTAGATGTACATTGCACCCACGGTTTTCTTGCATTTGCAGTCTTTGGGCTGCAGCCTCATCAGGATCAAAAGTGTAAAACTGTGCATATTTCTGTTGTTCACTATTTTCAGGGTGCAGTGCTCCTGTATGGTGGTAGATGGATCCCTTGATTCTAAAGCAGTAACCTGGTGGAGGAGCCATTTGTGCTCCCATTGATGCAAGTACAAGGGAGCTATTAATTGACAATATGTCAACCAAGAAGTTCATTGAAAGCTCATGGTGGTATGTCAGAAGTTGTTCAATTAATGGGGAAACGTGAATGGGATCTAATTTGACTACTCCTTCAGAGCAACGGGTAGAGAACTTTGCATCAGATGCTCTTTCTCTGGGGAAGTGTTTTGCATGGCAGAATTCACAGATTTTGTCCAGATTGCCACATCATCTATGTGGTGTAAGTCCTTATGGCGTGTAGTGGTTTGTGTAGCTTGGAGAGCTGCAACATCTCTATTATTGAGCAGTTACCTGTGCCATTTCTTGTTGTCTGTTAATGAGTTATCTGTGTGCCTTTCATTTGGTGAGATGCATGCTTTGTTCAGGAGTCATGTTTTGTGCCTCTGCAGTATGGACAGCACACATGTGGAGAGATGATGACAATTACACAGATGCTGCAGCTCAGCATTCCTTTCATATGCACTGCATTGCTGATGCCTTTTCCTGTCATTATGCGGTGTTTCGCATAAGTGTGTGCTTGTGGTGGGCTCTGTCTTTTTTGGCGTGGCATGCTTGTATTATAAGTTACCATAGAGTGTGGCATCAAGGCACCCATTTTCTGTAGGGGAAATGAGGTGTTGGGGCTGGGGAACATGGTGATTTCTGGGAGATCTCCAGGCCCCACAGGGAGATTGGCAACCCCAGTGAACACTTAGGGGAAGATTGGGAGATGTATTTTACCTCAGGGCACATTCAATGACTCCCAACAGCAACAGCAAGCTGTTTAGAATGTTGGAGGTGAGGGCCAATCAGGCCGCATATGCAAATGACCTCTGTGTTCTGACTGGCTATGGTGGGGAGAGGAACAGCAAACTTTTCAGAATGTTGGAGGCAAGGGTCAGTCAGGTCGCATATGCAAACCACCTCTGTGTTCAGACTAGAGAATGACATGCAGAATGGCACGAGGTTCAATCAGCCTGTATATGCAAATGACCTTGAAAGGCTGGCCCAATCAGGTAGAAGGTGAGTCATCGGGAACACGGCTAGCCTTAGATAGATAGATAGATAGATAGATAGATAGATAGATAGATAGATTAATATTAACCAGAAGTATATGGACAAATGAGGGATAGCTAGTGTCAACTTTCTGTTCTTGGTTTCCAGTTGGAAAATGTCTGGAATGGGGAATGAGAAACTAATAGTATGGACTCCCTATTCCTATTCTCTTCTTACTTGGATCAGCTAATCACCATCTCCTCCTTTTGCACATATACCAATTGGTCTTCATGCCCAATTACAGCTTTCCCTGGCTGACAAATAAGCAATTGTTCACTAATCCACCCCTGGACAAAATCCTAACTCTACCAGAATCTCTCTACTTTGGGACTGTAGCCTCCAACACTCCTCACAATCCTGGTACCAATTTGAACAGCTGCTGCATATAAATGAAAAATGGCTCCAAGTACTACTTTCATATATTTGTTGTTTGAAAATTCACAATGTAACCAGTGTTGTTACTGTTTTCCTGTTGTGTATTTCTATTTAAAATGGCAGAACTGACCAAGAGGCAAATCAACTTGACTCAGCAAAGTATTACTGACCACAAATCAGTCCACCCAGCCTTTTGGTCAAATATTCCACATCCGCCTTCCAGCAGGGATCCCTGAGGTTCTGAAAGCTTCCTGCTGTTAGGTACAAATGAAGGTAAATGTGAATTGTATTTACCTATTCAGTAATCGGGTTGTCAAACTGAGATGGCAAGCATGGGGAGTAGATGCACACTCTTCTCATCTTTGAAGTAGCGTTGTGCCTCACATACATAATTTTGACTGGAGATCATTTTGTATAAACGGTTTCTTACCAATGAAGAGACATCTGTCAAAAGGAGCTTTCATCGGCTACTCTTCCAGCCTTCCCAGCCTGCCTGTTCAGCCCTCGGGGGGTATAGTGAGCTTTGCAGTATTTTTTTCCTGATTTTTTTTTTAACCAAGCAGTTTACAGAGCCACATGCAGCATGTGGCAGGCATCCCACAGCTCGTAGGGCTCTATTTAAAATGCATTGGAGGTAATAACTAAAGTAAAATGACTTCCTTCTTCAGCAAAAATGTCATAACTCTCTTTCATGGATGAGTAGCTGTGAAACTGTTCTCAAGGGGAGGGGCTGGTATCAAATTATAAAACTGAGCTCAGTATAGCTTTCATTATTTATGTGAACAGAATTTTTGTAGACATTTTGGCTCTGTCTTACAGTTTTCCCATTCACACACAAAAAAGGGAAAATGTTTAAATATGCACTATCTTTATTAAGGGTTTTAACATTACATCTGAATATTTGTTATTTATATTCTCTATGTATTTCAAATTACAGTCTAGAAATTTGTGTTATTCTTGGCCAGCAATGCAATATTTCACCAAGAAACATGGGATGGAACTCAAGACTAAAAGTATTTAAAACCTGAGTGTGGTGTAATAATCACTTCCTATCTTCCTACCTTACCTCAATAAATCGTTGTTTAAATTTAAATTAAATTAAATTTTAAAATGGAATAACCTAACCATCCTGAGCTTCTTAAAGGAAGGATGAGAATAAAGGTATGTTAGTCCGAGAGGATGGAAGGCTGCCTCATTAAAACTATGTTTGGTTCACCACAGCTTCTTGGAAGCTCTCCATGCTACCTTAACCCACGGTAACTGCTTATGCACAGCAGCTCTCCACTCATCTGCCATCTGTCCCAAAGGGCCATACAGATCCTCCTGATCCCATGAAGAGTCACAGATATTCAGCCATGAACATCAAGCTCTGGAATGCAGGGAATCAAGCACAGAATCTTACAACTGGGAGAAGGATCATGGCAGAACAAACGTGACAGCCAGAAAGAACTGCCACAGAGCTGCCTCCTACAGAGATAATATGACTGGCTCTTAGTAGGACTGACAGCGTAATCCTGTAAATTTAAGCCCTTAAAGTAAGTGCACTCACTGAAATGAGTACAGCTGCTATTATTATGTGGTGACACACCTATCATCACCTCACAGGTTAGCTTCTATTGGGGAGAATATGCCTGACAGAGTAAGCAGAAATAATGTATTGTAACCAGTGGTAACACTCTCTTTTTTTTTTTGAAATAACTCTCCTAAAAAGGAGAGAATTTTATTTTTTTTATAAGAAAAGGGTAAGGTAGACAGATGGGAAAAGAAAAAAGAGCGGAGTGAGTTTTTTTCTGTTAGTAAAGGTTAGTTTTATTTCTTCCAGTTGTCGGCATCCATCACGGTTGAAAGATCTTCTTTTCAGCTTAACAAAGTCCAAATCAATTCTATTAGTAAAGTTAGTAAAGTCCACTGGGGTTAAATCAAATCTTTTCAGATGTTACACGAACAAATTCTTTTTTAAGTCTCTCCAATTATCATTAAGTCCTTTGAACTTTAATGCCTCCCGTTCCGTCACTTCCTTCCCCCGGGCCGCCGTCTTCTTCAAAAATCCAAATTTTGAGTACTGCTTCCTCCTCTGTGCTGGCATGTCTCTTCAGAAACCAGTGGTAACACTCTCATACATTCATGTTATCAAATAGGAGCTCAATACATGATTCCCTTCTATAATTTACTTTTCTTATGAACAGTAATACTCAGAAAACAAATTCATAATATTCAAAACACTGTTTTATAATTTAGAGACATACAATTTAAGAATTATAATGAAGATCATATAATTAGTATATTTATGAAAGCCAATGAGTAAGTGTGAGTGATTGAGTGACTGAATGAATGGGTTAGTGATGGGTCTTCAGGTGCTATTTTACATTATTTTCTATATTTATGTTCTTTTTCGAAGTGACTTAGAAGTCATTTTCCAGTATCTAGGAATACTGGGAGCAATGTTCTGTGTTGATGTGAACCTTCTGAGAGTCCCAAAAAGTTTGACTACAAATAGCTAAGTTATAAGAAATTTGTTCTCTGTGGCAATGTGAATATTTTGCAATATTGCTCAGTAAAATCCATTTATTTATTTAGTAAATTTGTATGTCACCTCTTCAGAGCCCTGCTCAAGAGAGCAATGAACATTACAAATATGTTGTTGAAATTATAAAACAATAAAATTGTTACATTCCTCTCTGCCCTTAGTAGTACTTGCGCTGGTGATGTGAATTCTATGCTGTCTCTCAGGTCATGAGTTGCTTATTGGCTAGCACCTGTAATATCAACAGGCTTTGTTCCCCCTGGACCAACTTTTGTGGGTTCAGATTGTATCTGGTGTGTGAAAGACACTGTAGTATTCTTTTTTTAAAAAAATGTCACTATGATCACATGCTTGCCAGTTAAAATCAAAGATCTGTGACAGTGTATTTTTATTAGCAGATAGTTTTTGCTTTTAATCAAGAAAATGGGGCTTTTTTCCTAAGGTAGTTCAGATCTATTATCTCGGGAATGGTCATGGCATTTCATCTTGTACTCTATTTGGCAATGCAGAACAGCTGCTGGAAGTCTCCAAATTAATTTTTTCACCTCCAGTAGCAGATGCCACAGTGGTGGCAGTAAAATACTGCAAACTCTAGAGGCTTCAAAGATTAAAACCAGCAAAAGCCAAAGCTGTAACTAAATCAAGGAAATGAAAAAGAGAGCTATTTCTTATATTAAGAGAATAGCTGGACCTGTGGCAAAGATCGTTTGTGTTATGCCTCTTTCTCCTGCTTACAGCAAAGTCTTGTCATCTTCTGACATGAGCCTATTCAGTTCTTTGATACACTTGCCCAAATGGTTTCTCACAGCACAACAACCACAGTACAGTTGGCCTGAAAACAAGTATCATTACAAATAATGGGAAGTGTTATGCTGAAAAAGGATCAGTATGAGTTGACTTCAGGAAAGCAAGAGGCCAAAAGTATTCAAAAAGCACCCACACCACATCAGTTGCCTTTTCTCACAGGATTATTGTTATTTTTATATTGTTTCAATAAAGAAGCACTTCGTAGAGAATGAAGGAAGATAAGACCTTGTTGGAAAACTGGCAGTCCAAGTATCAAGAAGACACATGGTGGAACGACAACAACAAGGGAGATTTAGGACAGTTATATCTCCAGACAAGTCCTGCTTTCTGCTGACTGAAGAACGCCAGCAATCAATGTCCCCAGTCCTGCCACTCAATTTCAATAGCAGAAAGAAGCCAAGGGCTGGATTAGGTTGTGGTCTGAACAAAATGTAATTTTTTTCCAGAATGGAGTTTATAATAAATAACACCTGTATAATAATTTCCAGTGTTCTAACACCTCTATGTGTGCATGAGTCCTTCCATCCATCCCAGAATTACAGACTACCATTTGTGCATAGACCTTTCCTTAACCTTGCTGCCATGTTCTCCACAAAATTTTGATGGCCTTGAAAGACTGAGGAAAGGTCCCTCCCCTGGTGCTGTGTTCTTTTCTCCCCTCTTCCCATTAGTACAGAAATTATAACCAGCCATTTCAAATCATGCTTCAAAACCCTGGAGAACCCTAGAGAAGCATAGACTGTAGAAATTTTGCACAAGCTATTCTCAGAGGAAAGGCAAGAATATACATACCTGCTGGATTATGCAGATCCATTCTAATAGTGGAGGTGCTGTTCTCTGGTGGAAGGAGCCTTCAGTTGTCCAAAGATAGTCTTCAGGGTGTCTTGCGTCAAGGGAAAGCTCCTCTCATCAAAATTAAACACTCCCACCAGTGGAACAGATCTTCAGGATCCAGCCCTGGTGATTCCTAGCCCGAAAGAGATCCTGATGATCCCTGGCCCAAAAAAGATCCAGCTGTCTTCGATCAGAACCATGGCCTTTTCCGCCCTGGTGTCAGCCTGGTGGAACTCTCTGCCTAGTGACATCCATGCCCTGTGGGACTTGGTCCAGTTCTGCAGGACCTATAAGACAGGGATGTTCTGCCAGGGCTATAGTTGAGGACAGCAACAGTTTGTCATTGAGCCTGGCCTCCTTTATCCCCCCCCACCCCCGGGGAAAGGGTATAAATTAGTACCTAACGCCATCTGAACTAGTTGTAATTTATACTGTATTGTTTTAATTGTTCAACTGTTTCAATTGCTTAATTTAATTATCATTGGTCCTGATCAGGCCAATGTGCCTGGTGGATTTAAAGGGAATGATCAGATGGTGACATCTGGGAAAAGTGCTGCTTCTGTGATCAGCCTGTTCAGCCCCGCCAGGGAGCCATACTTAAAAGATACCAGTTTCAGTCTGGGGCAAATGCTTGCCGACAGGCCAATGGTGGACTTTCCCCTGTCTGATCATTTCAGCACGCAATCCTCCCATCAGGATGGTCTGACGCCGGACCATCCCGAATGGCCGCCATTTTAAAAACTCTTAGTGATGTGTCTGTAAATGCATAAACGTGCAACAGCCACAGAGCTCCACTCAAATGTTCCAGACAATTCCATGTTTCTGAAGGGCCCATGAAATTTATGAACTGCATTAATTGAAATGGTATCTAGAGGGAGGTACTGCTGGTGGTGCTTTAACCATTCAATTCTGCGCATGCACAGAAAAGCAAGTACACATTGAGGTGCAGATGCGCATGCACAAACAGATTTTTTTTTTAAAAAAAACGACCACGTGGCTCCTTCAGGTGGACACTGTCTAGACAATCCGCCATCCATTATGCACATGGTAAGGGGAACTGTCTGGTCATGCAACGCTGGATAAAAAAGATCTGGTTCAAATTAGAGCTGGGCCAATGGCAGGATTTGCTGCTTGTCTGAACAGGACCATTGATTGACTGTATATGTACTTATTGAATGTTGTACACTTCCCTGAGCCTTTTGGGGGGAGAGCAATCTACAAATCCAATAAATAAATAAGTAAATAACCCACAGAGCAACGTACAGCTGTGAATCAAGCTTTAGTATGCAAGGTTTGGTTATCTCTTTCAACCATGCAACAACAAACTTATGCAATAAGTTATTACTCCTATATGAATAATAGGAAATGAAGCCTGAAAGAACGAGTGGTATTTAAACCCACTACTGATTTAGTTCTTTGTAATCCAAATCTGTCTCTGTTCTTCACAGCTCTTTGCATATATTTTCTAGCGTATGTGAATTTATGCAAATAGATTTAAGCATAGTTTATTTTTAAAAGGTGAAAATACCATGGCCCAGATTTTTAGTGGTTTTCTTACAGCTAGCTTTTCCTTCTCACCCTGCCTCAGTACCAGAACAAATAAAAACATAGTTTGTTAACCTGTTCTGCTGTGTAAACTCTTTTTTATCTTTCCTTTCTGAGTTTTTTACTTGTATACATGTGTTTTTATGCCAAAGGAAATGTAGGAGATTGCAATTCAAATATAATCACATACCATTCCCATTTTAGAGGTTTTATTAAATATATGTATAGCCAATGGTTGCAAGTGTTCTGCAAAGATTTTGATCTTGCCTCACAAAAACCTCATTGTATTGTAAGTTTTCCTGCATACAGGGGTCTTTTTGGGGGGAGCGCACTGGAGGGCAGCTCCGGGAGCTCAGGAGCCAAGCCCCGCCCCCAGCCGGCATCCCAGGTAGTCTTTCAGGCAGCTGAATGTCAATTTCAGCTCCATTATATCCTATGGGCCATTGAAGTCAATGGTGAAAATTAACTTTTTTTCCCACCATAGAGAACAATGGAGGGAATGGGGGCAACCTGTTTGGGGGCCCATAGAATTGGACCCCCTGGCCCAATATTCTTGAAACTTGGTGGGTATCTTGGGGAGAGACTCCATAAGCTACCCTGTGAGTTTGGAGCCTCTCCCTCAAACTCCCTCCCCTCCAGCCCCCAGAATATACCCTATGTTTTCACCATTGACTTCAATGGCCCATAGGATATAATGGGGCTGAATTGCCGCCAAATTTCTTTCGTTCCCTCCTTTCCTTCTCTCTTTTTCCTCTTTCCCTCCTTCTTCTCTTCTCTCTTTCTTTCTTTCCACCTTCTTCTATTCTCTTTTTTCCTCCTTTCCCTGTTTTCCTCCTTCTTCCCTCTCTTTCTTTCCCTCCCCTTTCCTTCTCTTTCTTTCCCTCTTTCCTTCCTTCTTTCCTTCTCTCTACTCTCTCTCTTTCCTTCCCTCTTTCCTCCTTCTGTGGCCCAACTCTCATGAGAAGGAGTTTAAACTTTAAACCCCTTCTCTCTTAGCTCCCCCATCCAGACCAGCTGGGGAAGGGAAGGGGAGGCTTTTGAAGATGCCTCCGCCCCTTTTGCTTCCCCTTCTGACATCACTTCCGGTGATGTCAGGAGGCATGGAATATGCTAATAGCCTAATAGCTCATTAGGATACCATATGCTAATGAGCTCCTGCAGCTCTTTTTCTACGAAAAGACCCCTGCCTGCATACCTATACAATGTAAGTAATGAAGTAAGATTGATCAACAGGGATTTCTTTCTCCAGACTGGCCTTTATGAACTAGTAGGAAACTTCTTCTTAGAAGATGACCTTTAAGAGCATTTTGACCTGATCATTGTCTCTGACCAGAACAAGAAAAATTCAACTTAACTTCATTCAAAAAGGATCAAGAAATTTGTGGTGATTCGTTTGAGAAAAAGTGTGTGGGGAGTCTATCCCAAATGATATTAGCTATCTGTTATTTCATTCTGAATTTCAAGCAGCTTCTGATGGTAGGTTGGCTGCTTGAAACATGATTTGAAAATTCTGGTGACAAGACCCATTTTCCATGGAGCTTATTACACACACACACACACACAACAACAACCCTAGGATATAAATTTCTTAACAATTAAAACACAGCATTATAATCCCAGTCAGACTATAAAACAGCACAAAACACCAAGCATCTTAAAACAAGTGTAGTAGAGCGATTCCCAGGATGAAGGCAGACTATAAAAGTGATGTGTGTGTGTGTAAAGTGCCATCAAGCTGCAGCCAACTTATGGCGACCCCAGCAAGGGGCTTTCAAGCAAGTAAGAAGCAAGGGTAGTTTGCCATTGCCTTCCACTGCAGGGTCTTCCTTGGTCCCCCTTCCAAGTACTGATCCTGGTTAGTTTCTGAGCTCTGATGAGACAGGGGTATACCATGCCACCTGTTCTCCCATAAAAGTGATAACCCTTAATTAAAAGCCTGAATAAAAATTAATGTTTTGATATGTACCCAATTAAGTATCAAGGGGAAGGACATTCCACAGGTGCTGCCACCCACCTCTGAAGGTTTGTGGTTACATTTATTAAAACCTATTACATTTTTATCTTTCATGTCTTTCAAGATCCTCTAGCATACATCGTTTTATCTCCACCTCCATTTTATCCTCACAACAATTCTGTGGTAGATTAATTTAAGAGATAATGACTGAACTTTAGTGCACAAAAAGAACTTAGAGGAACTGGTGTTAGCCAAATTGCTCTATTTTAAATATAGCAATTGGTATTATTATTATTATTATGGGTTCTTGCCTGTATATACAGAGAATGCTGCTGCTTTGTAATGGTTCCCAGTAAAAGACACAGAGACCAGGTATAATTAATAAAATATTATTTTACTGAATATAATCCTTATTTATCCATTCACAAACACACAAACAGTATTCAAACATTCACACACATAAAATAGAACTAAGAAAGCAGAGGGGATTGATGGCTTATGGAGAGGTGATACTACCTGTCAGATGTGCAGAAGTCCATGGATTCTGGCCTAAAGTCAGAGAGTTCAGGGGTGGCCTGCCATTTTGGATCATGGCAGAAAACACACACTCTAAGGCCATGTGAGTTCTGGGATATACCCACTGTAGGACAATGCAGCCCAATGGGTGACCCAGGGGGCTGGTCTCAGGTGAGAACAAAAGATTTCCTGGACCAATGATGAGTCCCAGGGGTGTGTGATGTCAGTAGAGGCAGACCTTAGGTTTGACCAATCCGGTTCCAGAGAGGCAGGGTCTGGATTAAACAATTAGAAGCCAGGTGTTGGGTGGCTAGTTGAATGGATTATAGGACTTGCTGGCCAGGTAAACAAAAGGTGGGAGACTTCCCTGATTGTCCCTGATTAGCATCAGGAAGGATCGTTAACAATTTGAATGCTTGATTGGGTAATCCCTTCATGGACTGGCAGAGGAAAAGTCCTTTGTCTGCTGTATGGCCCTTAATCCGTGTAGGTGACATGCAGCAGGTATGTAATGGAGTCCCTCAGAGTAAAAGGACAGCTTTTTCCTTTCTCTATGGGCTTCTACCTTGGCATCCATTTTACAGTCTAGACAGACCATGTGGCAACAGCAAACAGTCCATAGCAAAGCCCCATAATGGCGTCAGGGCTAACATATCCCCCCCCTTGCAGACGTGGCAGCGTCAGATGACATCGTCTGCACATACACACTTCGATGGAGACTTCCCAGTATCTTGAGGGACAGAGGCAAGAAAGACAAAGAAACACAAAAGGCTGGGTAAGGTGCTGAAGAGTGCCAGGTGGCTTCTAAAGACTTACCTCTGGAACTCATTGCTATTCCATAAACATAATCTCTGCTGGGTGGAGGGGGAAGACTGGAGGCTTGCTCTGAGGTCACCTTATGAAACCTGAATATGAAATCCCTTTTGCAGACCACTTGCAGCCCGACTCTGTGGTCAAACTGAGAGTGCCTGGCTTTTTGGACTTCAGGTTAGAAAGTAGGGCACCCCTGTTTTGGGGCTACCCAAGTGCCTCTGGTAACAATTGGAAGAGGGGAGATACTTGGAGATCTCCATTCTACTCCTTCAATCTCCCAGATTTCTCCAAACGCTCTCTAAGTTAAGTGATAGCACCAAAATATTTTTTTAACAGAAGATTAATTAAAATGATAAGGAAAGATAGTTTATAAAAGCAGAATGGATGTAAATAGTTTCAGCTTTGACGTATGTCTTTTTTCTTTTAACAAATCAGCTGCTCTTAACATTCCATCCATTCTGGAACATTCATAGGGGCTGGCAACCTCCAGGTGGGGCCTGGATATCTCTTAGAATTACAGAGATCAGTTCCCTTGAAG
Source organism: Gekko gecko (assembly GCA_029375565.1). Taxonomy (NCBI): domain Eukaryota; kingdom Metazoa; phylum Chordata; class Lepidosauria; order Squamata; family Gekkonidae; genus Gekko; species Gekko gecko. Next base: position 60,936,606 of record JAPDNY010000004.1, read on the forward strand.
AAAATGGCTGCTTTGGAGGGTGGGTACCTTGGTATTACACCCTGCTGAGGTCCCTCTCTAAATCCTCCCATACCTAGCTCCACCCCCAAATCTCTAGGAATTTCCCAACTTCCCCCCTTTTTGGTTGATTTGCAAATACATATTTTTCTGCATACCTGTAGACACCCCCTATCTTGTCTGTGGATGGTCCCTTTTGGCATCCCTCCCCAAACCAGCCAGTTTACTATTGCATAGTGATAGCGCCAAAATATGTTAAACAAAAGAAAATAAGTTGTAAGGGGGAAAAATAGCTTATAAATGGTAGAAGGGATTTCTTGTTGCTACAAACCATAATGTTGTAGTTCTGTTTCTTAACATGTGATAGACAGTGTGTCAAACCAGCTTCAGTCTTTACTGTCATTTTCTGTTCCCATATCCTCAAAAGACAAAAGAAACAGCAATGCTTTGAATGCACACTTGTTATCTTTCTCATTTCAGCTCATGTAACTGTGCCCTTGAATCCATATTATAATCTATTTCATCTTGCTACCAAACTCTATTAAGGAAAGTCAATACAAATGATAGAGTTAAAGACTACCTAACAGCTTCTCTCTATGCACTGACCCCCATTGCTCCAAAGTCATACTTAAAGCATTATCACCTTCTATGCCAAGAGGTCTTTCCTACTCTCTGTTGCTTTCTCTAAAAATGTATTGTACTGTATATTCCATGTTTCCATTATCAAGGTTGGCAGGTATGCTACAATGCTTATAAAGGTTTGTTGAGATATTACCCAGAGACTGTTGGGTCTGACAAAAAACCCCCGAGGAATCTGGGAGTTCTGTTACAAAATAATATGGCATAAAAAGCCAGTTCTAGAAAGCAAAAATAAATACAGAATTGAATAACATGAAACACACTGTTCTAATAGTTGGAATAACTGTTTTTGAATGTTTTGTTTTACCCAAAGCCCCAAGGTCACAATCTAAATAAACTCACATACAAAAATAGCCCTTTTAATTTTTTAAAATGTTGTTATTGTCAACCTTGATATTCTATCTAACACATGTTTATCGCACTTCCTCAGGTATGTACATGGTTCTCCTTTCCCCATTCTTCCTAACAACTCTATGAAGTAGGTTGGGTTGAAAGAGAATGTGATTGGCTGAAAACTACTCAGGCCACATTTATGGCAGGACACGGATTTGAATGTGGTTTTCCTACATCCTAGTCTAGCACTCTTAACAAATATGGTCAGGGTCTCAAAACCGACTGACCCTCCTGGGCCCTAAGGATGCCAGGCTTACTACTACTAGGGCCAGGGCCTTCTCAGTGGTGGTTCCATACTGGTGGACTGAGCTCCTGAAGGAGATCAGGGCCCTGTGGGATCTTTTACAGTTCTGCAGGGCTTGCAAGATGAAGCTCTTCCATCAAGCCTTCAACTAAGGAGCCGCCTACTACCACCACCAATAACCATAGTATAGATCCTGGCCCTTAATGTTAATATCTGGCCTGTGCCGTCATGCAACCTAGGAAGATTATTGAAATACCGTGCACTATATGTATGCATGCATTTTAGTACACCATCTTAACTAATTAACAACATGTCTCCAGCACTTTATAATTTTATGATTTTATGATTTTACTTGTAACTGAACTGTTTAAATGATTTTATGTAGATTTAATGGTCACTGTGGACCAACTAATGTAAGCCGCCTGGTTGAGTTTTTGGTCTTGGTGACTTGCTGGATGGGCATGCTCCATCTCACTCTGATGTGAACGCCCCATTATCGTCATGAATGGGAGGGGTCCCAGATGATTCTGCCTCCTCGAGAGCCCTTGTAGGGGGCTCACAGCCTGGGATGCGAGGGCTGCATCTTCTAAGGCAGCTGCCAAAGAATTGAGGCTGCCCCTATAGGTCCCACTGCTGCAAGCCGACCATGGATACAGAGGCATATGCCAGATGAAGCGAACAAGAGATCTAGCCCTTCGTCGCTCCTACTCAGCCTCTGAAGCAATCATTAGGATGAACTGTGAGTTCAAGCATTCTTTAACTAACTAAGTGGAGAAGTGACCAACTGCCCGAAAGCCCTAACTTGACTTGGAAGAAGAGGTGGAGTGGGAACCCCCCCGGGAAAAAATCGCAGCGTATAAAGTGAAGGGCAGAGAGCTGGTTGGTGCTGAAAATCAATGTAGCTGAAGATGGTGTAGACCAGCTTAGAGCGTAATTAAATAAACAGATCTTCAGAGTGTCCAAATGAACTTTTTCTTATGTAAACAATGTCTCTACGAGGAGATGAAATGGCGCTGAAAAAGAATCCTTCTCCAGGAATTGCCAGTCACAGTCATTGAGACACAAGCCAGAAGTGCCTACTGATTCCCCAAACATTTTAACTATGGCTTTCTACCCTCTGCTGGATCAGATGACCAATTTCAACAGTAAATTTGATGATCTTCAGAAACAGCTGAAAGAAACAACTACCAAGACAGAAGAAACTCATAAAATGGTTGTACAAGTTGAAGCTAAGATGAACTTGATAAATCAGAGACTGGAGGTGGTGGGAACAGAGTGGATTGCCGACAAGGAGTAGCTGTTACAACTTCAAATGGAGAAATCATTATATGTCTTGAGGTTCCAGGGTATCCCAGAACAAAAAGGGAAGAACTTAAAAGAAATATTAAGTGAAGCATTGGCACCAGTGACAGATCTGAAAGTGGAACTAATACAAAGCGATATGGATATGGTTTACCGAACCGACCCAGATTTCATTAAGAAAAGTAAACTGCCTGGTGAAGTATCTGTTAAGTTCTCTGAGAGATCAACAAGAGACATAATCCTAAAATCTACCAATGGGATAACCCTGAAAATCCAAAATAAAGAAATCCGAATACTAAAAAACATTCCATTTGAAATACGAAAGCGGAGGAGACAGTACAGAAATCTAACTTCTTTTTTATGCAAACAATCCATTCCCTACAGATGGACATTTCCAGAAGGACTTATCTTCAACTACAAAGACAAGAAATAGAAGATTGACTCTGTACAAAAAGCAAAGACTTTTGTGGAGAAACATCAAACAACAGCCAAAGAAAAAGGGAAAACAGAGGACACTAAACAAACTGAAGAAGAAAGTGAACATGAATCGAGAGACAGTGGAAGTATAACTGGCAAATCCTCAGAGGACTCTGATGATGAAAAAGAAGCAGTGGCTCCAAAACTCCTCAAAGTTAGACTGACCTATGATAAGAGCAAACACAAGAAAAATAAGAAATATGCAAAATAATATGTAGTTTAACTCTGAAAGTTTTTTGCCTGTTTGTTATATATTAGAAACTGGTTTACATCTATTTTGGCTAAATATACTTGCTTTAGTTTGATTTTATATTAATGTTAAACAGTTATATTCCTCTTCTACTTTTTAATTTACTTTAAGGTTGGGAAACACAATAAGCTTTTTATATAATTATGAAATATGATCGTTGCTTTAGCTTTGTATTTTAGTTTTAGCCCCACCTTCCTTTTCCTTGTAGTTGGTGTATTAGAAAAGCAATAATTTTTTTACAAAAATGTAGGCTGCCCTGAGCCTGTTTGCGGGGAGGGCAGGGTATAAATTTAATAAAATAAATAAATAAAATAAATAAAAACACCACAATAACTCCCTAGCCATTTTTATTGTTGTTTTTTCTAGTTCATTTGTTCTTCTGACACCAGCTTTACATCATTTTTAGGTGATTTACATGCAAAGAATACAAAAATAATACTGAAAAGGGTCTCTTTTAAGTGGAAATGTTACCTTGAAATTCTAGAAATAAATCAAAATAAAACAGACAATGAGTAAAAAAAATAGAAGATAAAAATAAATTTGGCCTTAGGTAAGTACAAAGCTACACATGTCAACTGCTATGATGTAGTGGTGGCCAAAATGTGCTAGGGCACTAGCTTAGAGAGCTTTAAAGGAGAGGAGAGAAATCCATGGAGAATGGGTCTTTCAAGGACTGTTAGCTATGGTGGCTGATTGAAATCTCCATATTTAGAGCCATGAATCTCATGATGGCAATGCATATAAGTTGCAAGGGAGTAACAGTAGAGTAGGACTAACAGGATAGTCTAGACCGCTGACTAGAATATCAGCAAGACTCAGCAAGAATCTTCCCACCTTATCGTCCAGCTATAGGATTCTTGGTGGTAATTAAGCGGTTTGTGAATTTTCAGAACCATAAGACCCTTGCAATGACTACAGGAGATGGGAATCATTTTTCTCCTTATTTTCCAGGGGGGAAAGGACAAACAGCTCCAGGAGACATAAACAGGAAAAAATCTCAGAGGAACAAATCCTCATCGGCAGTGAGTATGAGAATCTGGCAGTGTCATAGCTTTGTTGGAATCTTTGTTGGAATAGAAACCTATGGCACACTTAAAGTGCCATCCTAAGCAGAGTTACATTCTTCTGAGTGCATTGAACTGTGTCCCTCTGCTTAGGATGACACTGTTACACCTGAGAATAATAAATGTGAGACAACATTTCTTTAATATTTATGTTCATGATGCATAAAAAGCAAATCATGAATCGACAGTGGTGATGGAGTAGAATAAATACCAAACAGAATTTCCCCATAAACCAGTCAAAAGAATAATTTGACTATATTCCCCAGGACTGTAAAAATTAGTTGGTGTATACCAGTATACCAAGGCATCCCATGATTTATGTGACTATAGATTACAAATGTTAAGCAGTTAATACTTAAGTCACTGTAGAACTAAGATTTTTTTAAAGAAGAAATATTGGAATAAGATGGGTTAAAATACGGTGTGTAAGTGTGTGTGGATGCTGAGCTAAAGGAAAGAAAATACTTTCACTTGGTATTTCTGTGAATAAAGCAGATCCATTTCTCAATATCTTCTCAAATGCTGTCTCTTTCTACACACTTTCTGCTTCCCAAAGTAAGATTTGAACTGCACAAATGAAATTAGAACAGCAAGGCCTTGCCCTGAATAAAAACCATTTTATTCTGAATGGATTCATATAACCTAAAAAGTTGTTAATTTGCAAGTTTCAGTAATTCACTCACAATAACCTCCAATATTAATGCAGGCAAGTGTCAATATTAACACACAGTATTAGATGTGTAAAATGCTTCCTGTTTGCTTTTTAAATAATAAAACAATGTGCCTGGTAAGATTCAGGTACATCACTCTGAAATTTGTATTTTATTCGAGCTCTCTGGATCTCATTACATTAGGCAAACACTGCACCAGAAGAAAGTGGATCATGTAAATACCCCTAATATTATTCATGAATTTTCCCTCCTGCTGTGAGTTGAAAATATGCTACAGATATTCTCTTATAAATGACCTTGTTTAAGTTCTGGTATTGCATTCCTATATATTTTCATTACTATTTAAGAGGCTTTGATTTACCTCACTGGATGTGATTTAATGTGCTCTTCTTGCCTTTCATCAAGCTTTTTGCTGTTTTTTAGTGCCTTTTCTTCCAAACACCCTCTCTCTGAGTACTCTGGGTTATTGTTCCCAGTTTCTATCACTGGTTCAAACTGCCACCGAAACTTAATAAGTTTAGCCTTAGACAAAGTACAGTGTTTTAATGTGGCTTTTAAAAATCAGTCCATAAGTTATGACGAGTTTTTGCTGTGTCATCCGCTGGTGGAAATGAGCCCATTAAATACTTGCTATAAGCTGTCTCAAAGTGTAATGCTGCTAGTATATTGGCTGCTGGGAAAATTGCATATGCTGGTAGAACACTTCAAAGCACAGAAAGAGATGTAGGTGTACATACTATGTATAGTAATGCCACTGTAATCACCTTTGGGCATTGAATGGAGCTTGATTGTTTTTAATTCTATTAGCAAGAAAATGATGCTTGTAGTTCAGCATTTTGATATATATATATATATATATATATATATATATATATATATATATATATATATATATATATGAATGATATGATACTCACAATATTAATGTATTGTTTCCATGACAATCTTAACAGTTGACTACCCTCATTAAGTGCTATCTTTTCCCTTCTCAAAAGAGTCCTGTTCACCAACAGTACGCAATCCCATCTTTCTTTAGGCTTCATGTGCTAATGGTTGCTTTAAAAGAAATTCTGAGGAACTCTATAGCTCTGTAACCAGTGCACCAATATACTGAAACCAGAGCTCTTATAGCTCATTATTTATTTATTTATTAACTTTATTTATATCCCAGTTTTCTCTCCATAGAGGACTAAAATTTGCTCACATTATTTTCCTCTTCTCCATTTTATGAGCACAACAACTCAATAAGATAGGTTAGGCTGAAAGTGGGTGACTGAACTGAGGTCGCCCAGTAAGCTTTCATGGCAGACTGAGGATTTGGACCTGGGTCTCAGATCTTAGTCCAGTGCTCTACCCATTGCATCATAGTGGCCCTTAGTATTTACTGAGATTTTAAAACCTGCAGCCTAATTTTCCGGTTTTTCTCTTTTTCCAACTTTATTTATTTGTTTGTTTGTTTGTTCGATTTTTATCCCGCCCTCCCGCCTAAGCAGCTCAGGGCAGCTTACAGCATTTATATGATTGGGAAAGGGTGAATTGGGGGGGGGAACCATTTCCCCTTGCAAATATTCTAATAGATTTTCAGTTCTATCCACAGCCCCTGTTCCACAGGTTGCATAATCCATCGCATAGCCTTTTTGGTGGTCAAACAGGATCCCCCCTCTTCTGCCACTGGAAAAGGTGGTAGGATATAATCTTATATGTTTTGTTATGCTTTAAGATACATACATCTTGTTTGGAATACAGGGGATTAGGTGGAGTCCTGGGGAGGATTCTATCAGGTGTAGAAGATGATTTTGCTTGACTTCCTGTCCCTACTGCACTGCCAGAAGAATTCACCCGATTACTCTTCCTCCCTGAAGGACCTACTGGATTGTGGAATTTTATCTATAAAGCTCCTGCAATCCTTAGTGTCAGTTTTTCTGGGATCGCAAGAAGCTGTTGGGAGATGTGTGCTTCCATGAGCCAATCAAATATGCCATTAAAACAATAAAATGTGTGCATTATGTGTTGTCAGGTCACTTCCAACTTACAGTGACTATGAATTAATGACCTCCAAAACATCTTATCATTAACAGCCTTGCCTATAAAAAAACCACCACAGGCCATTAAAACAAACAAACAAACAACAACTAATGAACTCTGGCCGTGAAAGTCTTTGACAACATATTAAACAAAAATGAATTCAGAAGACTGATAAAAACCTAAAAACAATTTCAGAACAGTGCATGGTAAACAAAGTACCTGGTTTTATAACCAGACAGCATGATATCTTAAAACCTCTTACAGCGTCAAATCAGTTAAAACTCAGCAAAGATAGATCTCCAAAGTGCCACAGTGCCATAACCAAAAAGGCCCCATGTCTTGTACCGTCCATATCCTTTCAGATAGAAGAGAGAGTATTTTTAGCTATTCAACACACACATTTTTTTGAGTTAGACCATGCTACTGGATGTTATATATTCGTTGTAGTATAGCAATCATTTGCAAAGAACCCACTGGTCCACAAAGAATAATACAGTTGTAAATAGTTCCTACAGTGCAACAACAGTGCACGGTCCAATAATGAGGGGATATAGCTTAGAGACTTTTAATTTTGTATATTGCAATAGCTTTTCTTAACACTGTCCCCTGCTGAGATGCCTCTATTGTTTCAAGGGTCTCTTGTCTGATGACATCAGCTACTACATTACATCTTTGAAAATATACTCTAAAGGGTCACTTGAAAGCTCTTCATTCAGATTTCATTACTGCATAACAGTAGCAGTAGTTGCCCTGTGCATAACAAATAACCCTCTGACAACATGAAGCCTTTTTCCAATCCTTTCTTTTGACAGTAACCCTTTCCTTATGCTGTGCCCACAAAGGCCAGGAGAGGTGGAAGCTGCCTCTTCAAGCCGGAAGAAGCACCCTCTCATCTGGCTAAAGAAAGCACATCAATGGAGCTCAGCTTTTCTATCCACTTTAAAAAGCAAGTCCTGGATATTTTATTTTTTGCATTTAACTAAAAAAAAAGCATACTATTGAGTTTCACTCCATTGAACCCAATCTGCAGAATTGACAGCATACCTTGAAAAGATTCCTGCACTAGATAATTAGAGCAGTATAACGCAAGCACGGCATGAATTAACCTTTGCACTCACATATGAATATATTCAATGCCACTCTAGTTTCTTGGCATGGATTGTTTTCAGTGATTAGCAGGACTGCCTATTAGAGTCTTGTAACATATTGATCGATATAAAATGGCACCAATTAGAGCCATTTGAAAGGTCCAAAGCATCACAGATTAGCTACATCATGCTAATATTTATGGGTTTTCAATGAAAAAGATCAAGAAGATGGAAGAGGTGTTAAATTTTGCTACTGAACAGTAATTATTCATTTCAATATGGAAAGCAATAGCAGTGCTAGTTTTCTATGGATTGTAGTCCCTCTTCCATACTTATGATGCCTATTCAAAGAAATTATACCAATAAAAGGTGTGGATATGTGAGCTAATAAAAATAAAAACTTTGTGGTAATAACCATCAGGGCCGCAGTGGCTCAGAGGTTAAGACGCTGAGCTGCAGACTGGAAGGTCTGTAGTTTGGCAGTTTGAGACCCTAGTGCCACATGACAGAGTGAGCTCCCATCTCTGGCCCCAGTTCCTGCCAACCTGGGCACAAGTTCAAAAGCAAGAAATTGCAAGTTGATAAATAAGTACTGCTTAGGTAGGAAGGTATTTATTATTTATTTATTTATTATTTTCCATTTATATCCCGCCTTGCCAATCCTCCAAGAGCTTACAGTAGCCCCTGTAAGAAGAGCTCTGTAAACTCTTGGAGGATTGGCTACACTAGGGGTGTGTCATCTAATATGCAAATAAGTTCCTGCTACAAAAAGAGCCCTGCTCACCCCTATAAACTTTAACACCCCATCACACCTCCAGACAAGCCATTTCCCTGCCCCCCCATCTGACCTTGCCACTGTACTCAGGCAGGTTCCAAAATGTTCTTGAAGTTCTGGTAAAACAGTTCCAGACGTACCTGCTCTGGCCTCAATTCTCACCCAAGTCAATAGGCTTGTAATTACTTCCAGTCACCAGCCAGCCATGGTCTGCTGGAGCTGCTGCCTCTGCTGAAATAGAGCTGCAGCTTCTGGAGTCTACCTGGAACTTTTCCTGATGTTCTGGCAAGGCATTGTGCTAATTGGCTAGGTATTGTGAGGAACAGAAGCCACCTTCTCTTCTTGCCAGCACTCTTGTTCAAATGGAGGAGGGGGGGACCCCTCTCTTTTAAAAATGTTGCCGAACAAAAGATTAATTTAAAAAAAAATGCTACAGAACTGCAGTGTGTGGGTAGGGGGTAGGTTTGAGGAGGAATTCAGTGTTAGATTCAAAGCCAAATGCATGGGTTGTTTGAGGAACAAAGTTTGGAGGAAACACCTGCATTCTAGGTTCTTATAACAGCAATTTAAAAAAAAAATTATTCTGTCTTTTAACCTATTGATCTCTGGCTGTATATATTAGATAATTTCCTGTTTGCTTTTAGGTACTGATTGTTGCTTGTTTTTTTATCTTGGGTGTTGTATTTTATTGAATTATTATTTTAACCTTGCTGTATGCTACTTTGGGAAGTATAAGAAAAGTGGCTTATAAATATAAATAATAGCACAGTCAGTGAATTGATCAATAAGAGGATTGGACTGTGAAGCCAAGATTATCTTGGCACAACATTAGCATTATATCTTACACTTATTTTGGTTTACAATGAGCTGTGGAAGGAGTACTTTAAGAACATAAGAAGAACCCTGCTGGATCAGACCAATAGTCCATGTGGTCCAGTATCTTGTCTCACACAGTGGCCAACCAGTTCCTCTGGACAGCCAACAACAGGGCATACAGGCCGAGGCCTTCCCTTGATGTTGTTTCCTGGCTCTTGGATTCAGAGGATTAGTGCCTCTGAATGTGGATGTTCCCCTAAGTCACCATGGATAGACTTATCCTACATAAATTATCCTCCATGAATCTATCGAATCCCTTTTTTAAGATGTTTGTTCCTGTGGCCATTACTGCATCATCCAGCAGCGAATTCCACATTTTAATAACTTTTTGTGTAAAGTAGTATTTCCTTTTGTCCATCTTGAACCTACTGCCCATTAACTTCATTGGATGCCCTCAAGTTCTAGTGTTTTGGGAGAGGGAGAAAAATTTCTCTTTGTCTACTCTCTCCACCCCATGCATAATTTTATAAACCGCTACCATGTCTTCCCTTACTCATCTCTTTTCTAAACTGAAAAGTCCCAAACTCTTCAGCCTTTCCTCATAGGGAAGGTGCTCCAATCTCCTAATCACCTTGGTTGCCCTCCTTTGTACTTTTTCCAGCTCTGTGATGTCTTTTTTGAGATACAGTGACCAGAACTGTACACAGTATTCCAAATGAGGCTGCACCATAGATCTATACAGGGGAATTACAATATTGGCACTTTTATTTTCAATTCCTTTCCTAACATAGAGTTTGCCTTTTTCACTGCTGCAGCACACTGTGTTTAGATTTTCATTAAGCTATCCACTACGACCTGAAGATCTTTTCCACTCTCAGTCTCAGCAAGTACAGACCCCATTACCCTGTATTTTAAACTGGGATTTTTTTGTCCCAGTGTGCATCACCTTACAAACCATTCGTTATTTTTATGGAATGGGAACAGCTGCCCTGGACATCTCATGAACAGGTTATATTGTGGCACAAAGCACTATCAATTTCTACCAGAAGTATACATTTTTAATATGTCCCCATTCTCAGTCATGAGTATAACATGACACTAACTTTATGTCACATTTTATACCCAAAGACTATTCCAAATGTTAGAACAGATTTCCAAACCATTTCCTCTTCCAAGACTCTTTCTGTTTTTTACTTTGAGCATGTATACATACTCTTTTGAATGAGCTGAAGTCAATACAGATTTACTTTCCCTCCCTCAAAGGATTTGTGTATGCTGAACATGTTTGTTGTTGTTCAGTCGCACAGTCGAGTCCGACTCTTCGTGACCCCATGGACCACATCACACCAGGCCCTCCTGTCTTAGAACACATTTAGGGGCTTGTTAAATGTGTTTCTAGATTATGATTCAGACATCCTACAAAAGTGGGCCAATGTGCCTGGCTGCAATTTTGATGTCCATTCAGCCATTTAAAAGTCTAATCAGTATATGAAAATCCACTGGGTGATGCTTAGTATTGAGTTAATCATATAATAAACTGACTTATGGTGACCCCAGCAAGAGGCTTTCAAGGCAAGTGAGAAGCAGAGGTGGTTTGCCACAGCCTCCCTCTGCAGTCTTCCTTTATGACCTCCTTTCCAAGTACTGACCCCACTTAGAGCCAGTTTGGTGAAGTGATTAAGAGCAGTAGGACTCTAATCTGGAGAACCGGGTTTGATTCTCCACTCTTCCACATGAAGCCAGCTGGGTGACCTTGTGTCAGTCACAGCTGTCTCAGAGCTCTCTCAGCCCCACCTACCTCACAGGATGTCTGGGGAGAGGAAGGGAAGGTGATTGTAAGCCACTCCGAGAATCCTTTGAGTAGTGTGAAAGGCAGGGTATAAAAACCAACTCTTCTTCTTCTTCTTCCTCCTCCTCCTAATGAGATTTGGGTATACCATACTACCTTCCCTCCTCATATAATAATAGCTGCATTTAAATTATAAAACATGGTAATTTCCTGCATTGTGCAGGGGGTTGGACCCTGGAGAGTCCTTCCAACTCTATGATTCTGTTATTCTAATTCTAGTCTTCTTTTTTGCATAGTTCATTCTGTAAGGCAAATACAGCATTAAACTTAGAAATGACTTTTCTGGAAGCCCCTGGGAATCTTTGTTCAGACAGCTGCCAATAAAAGCAAAAGATCATTGTGAGGACAATCAGAATTGTTCAACAGTGCTAATCCGTGGTTTGTTTCAGCTGAAGTTGGACATAAATATATGTGGAATTAAATGAAGTCATTTAATTATTTCTTATATTAAATATAAGGAGTCCTTGAATTAATTTATCCATGGACCTTTGCAAACACAATGATGGGGCAATGTGGCTGAGATTTGTGCTAAATGCTGGTGTATTGAATTTCCATAGACTACTTTAGCTATGCAACTTGGTGAGCTTTCTGCCCATGACCTCAAAAAAAGAGAAATATGTTTTACAGTTGTAATAAAGAAGTTGCATTAGATAAAGTTATTTTCAGTGGCTCTTTCCAAAAGATTGAGAGTCAATTATGCCAGCCAGGTTCATCTTTAGGACAGCTGCACAGAAGGGTATATTGTACTTTTCAAGATGATTTAGAGATATAATGTCAGAGGTTGATACCAAGACCTTCTTTTCTCCCAGCAGGATATGAATAATTTCTTTGAATTCCATGGAGTGAGTTGTATTCAGTGGTTTGACAATTCTAGCATTTGGGCTTCCTTAGATAGATACAACATGACTAAAGCATTTCTGGTTAAACATTAACACAATTGGACCAGTATTGTGGAAATTAAATTTGATGAAAATGTGGTATTCTGATCCAACTATTTTTACGTTGTGACATGAAGGATTGGGACCTACTTGACAATCATACGAACTTCATTAGAACACTATCAAGATGTTAGTAATTTGTTGTTGTTCAGTCGCACAGTCGAGTCCGACTCTTCGCGACACCATGGACCAGACTACGCCAGGCCCTCCTGTCTTCCGCTGTCCGCTGAAGTTTGCTCAATTTCATGTTCGTTGCATCGATGACACTGTCTAACCATCTCATCCTTTGCCGTCCCCTTCTTCTTTGACCTTCAATCTTTCCCAGCATCAGGGTCTTCTCCAGTGAATGCTCCCTTCTCATTTGGTGGCCAAAGTATTTGAGCTTCAGCTTCAGGATCTGGCCTTCCAAGGAACAGTCAGGGTTGATTTCTTTTAGGATTGACTGATTTGATCTCCTTGCAGTCCAAGGGACTCTCAAGAGTCTTCTCCAGCACCATAGTTCAAAAGAATCTATTCTTCGGCGCTCAGCCTTCCTTATAGTCCAACTCTCGCAGCCATACATTACTACGGGGAATACCATTGCTTTGACCATGCGGACTTTTGTTGGCAAGGTGATGTCTCTGCTTTTTATCATGCTGTTTAGGTTTGCCATCGCTTTCCTCCCAAGGAGCAGGCGTCTTTTAATTTCATGGCTGCAGTCACCATCTGCAGTGATCTGGGATCCTAGGAACATGAAGTCTGTCACTACTTCTACGACTTCCCCTTCTATTTGCCAAGGAGTGATGGGGCCAGATGCCATGATCTTAGTTTTTTTGATGTTGAGCTTCAAGCCCACTTTTGCGCTCTCCTCTTTCACCCTGAGCAAGAGGCTCTTTAGGTCCTCTTCACTTTCTGCCATCAGAGTGGTATCGTCTGCATATCTGAGGTTATTGATCTTTTCCCCAGCAATCTTAACTCCAGCTTGTGATTCATCCAGGCCAGCATTTCGCATGATGTACTCTGCATATAAATTAAATAAGCAAGGTGACAATATACATCCTTGTCGTACTCCTTTTCCTATGCTAAACCAATCAGTTGTTCCATATCCGGTTCTAACTGTTGCTTCTTGACCCTTATACAGGTTTCTCAGGAGACATGTGAGGTGGTCCGGTACTCCCATCTCTTTAAGAACCTGCCATAATTTATTGTGATCCACACAATCAAAGGCTTTAGCATAGTCAATGAAGCAGAAGTAGATGTTTTTCTGGTACTCTCTTGCTTTCTCCATAATCCAGCGAATGTTGGCAATTTGATCTCTAGTTCCTCTACCTCTTCGAAACCCAGCTTGTACTTCTGGCAATTCTCTATCCACGTACTGTTGAAGCCTAGCTTGTAGGATTTTGAGCATGACCTTGCTAGCGTGTGAAATGACTGCAATTGTGCGATAGTTTGAACATTCCTTGACATTGCCCTTCTTTGGGATTGGAATGTAAACTGACCTTTTCCAATCCTGTGGCCACTGTTGTGTTTTCCAAATTTGTTGGCAAATTGAGTGCAGCACTTTAACAGCATCTTCTTTTAAGACTTTGAATAACTCAGCTGGGATACCATCACCTCCACTAGCTTTGTTGTTAGTAATGCTTTCTAAGGCCCATTTAACTTCGCTTTCCAGGATGTCTGGCTCGAGGTCAGTGATTATACCATCGTGGTTGTCAAGGACATTGAGGTCCTTCTTGTATAGTTCTTCTGTGTTAGTAATAAATAATCATAAACTGTGGGAAAATGTGTGACATAATAATGCAGAGTGCTGGATAAAAGTTAATGGACAAGGACATCCAATGTAAATGCACTTTCATTAATGAGTACAGATAGCACACATCTGAGATAATTATGTTGCATTTTTAGAATTGTCAACCAGTCAGGTCAGTGATGTTCCAGTAATCAAGCAAGCAGAGCATAAATACAACCTCCACCCTTCTGTTGCCCCCCCCCACGGGTATACTTTGGGATTCAGAGACTCCTTAGACTCTAGCGGTTAAACCTCAGAGTGAGGAGGAGTGGATGCATTTTGTCTCTTATATGCACACATGTAGATCCATGTGAACACGCACCACAGAGTGTCATTTTACATTCTGCATTGTTGAAGTATAGTTCAAACTGCTGATATAATATTGTTAGATGATTTTCTGGCACAATGTTAATCAAAAGAAAGAAGAAAAAGGAGGGAGGAGGAGGAGGTTTTATACCGCACTCTTCACTACCCGAAGAAGTCTCAGAACAGTTTACAATTACCTTCCATTCCATACACTGTGAGATAGGTGGAACTAAGAGAGCTCTGAAAGAACTGCTGTTGAAAGAACAGCTCTGAGAGAAGCCAGCTGGCTTCACATGGAGGAGTGGGGAATCAAACCCAATTCTCCAGATTAGAGTCCTCTGCTCTTAACTGCTACACCAAACTGGCCTCTTACTTTCCTTTTGTTAAAAATAAATGTTGTAGAGGAATAGCTTACAGCATTCAGAATAGAGACTTTAATAAGTTGCCTGGAGGAAGGCAAGCAGTTATCCTTGGTATAAGAATTGGGATGTTTTTAAAGTTGGATCCCAATTTTCATCTCTGATATATTGAAAAGTATGCAGAAAACATTGCATTCTTTCTAATTTCTAACCCCAAGCCTAGCTTTAGATAGTTTTCAACAGTTGCTGATTTTGTCGTCAAGCAATTTATTTGATTTCCCTTCTCTCATTATACTAAAACATTATATCATATAATAGGGGGGGGATGCTACATCTAATTGCTACTAGCTCTGACATTCCAAAATTTAGATGTTTGATTTCAGGATTTAGCTTTTCAAGGAACCATTTTAAAATGCTAAGTGTGGGTGGATGTTGTTTTTTATTTGAACCATTTTATAAGCTATAAACATTCTTGAGATGCATGATCAGTTAGTTCTCCACACTTTCAAAATGAAGGTGCAACATTCTTAGTATCCCCCTCCCATAATCAGCAGCTGAAAACTCTAAATTTCTCTAATTTGACCTAGTTCTAGTTCATAGTAGTCCCGGTATTCCTTTCCTATAATATGGACAACAGTAAATATTAATGGGATGTGTTAGCTTTCTTTCTTTACATCTGTCATGAGTACCATGGTTAAAAGTTAGATGACGCCTTGTATTTCACAATATAATGACGACAGATAACACTGAATATGAATTAGATATTATCAGTCACTTTCATCTGACTAATATAAATAAATAAATATTATTTTTTAAAAATGGGTTTTGCACAGGGCTGAAGGAAGGGGAGGAAGGGGGAGTAGATGAAAGGTGATAGAGTAGGTAGGGCAAGATTGAATGTGAGTGGGGGAGTGGGTGTCTAGGGGTGGCAATGGCTGGGAGAAAAAAAATGGAGGGATTATTAAACTCTGGGAGTGTAATCAATTTTGAGTTGGGGGAAAAAAATAACTCACCACAATAGTGCTCCCAGAAAACATGAGGGGGGGAATGAAGAGAAAGTGAGGCGATCCCTAAAGGGAGGAAAGTGCATGCAGAAAGGAAAAAATGACGGAGTTGTAGAGTGGAAGTGATGGAAAATATACTTGTGTAATAGGCCACAGAATATTATAAATCTTGGTTTATCTCCCAGTTTAAGGTTACCTTGAACTCAGAATGGAGCCTTGAGCATTACCTTCTTCTTCCACTATGGGGCCAGCTGTTCATTTTGATCAGAATGAACTTCTGATTTGTTGAGAACTTCACATCTAGCAGGCTATCAGTAACACATCTTGAAGAACTATGCTCGCTGCTGATTCATTTCTATTATTAGAAGAATTGTGAGAGAATTCACATTTCAGTAAAGCAATCTGTAGATTGCCCATTCCCATTTTGGCCAGCCCAGCAGTTAGAGCCTGTTTCTACCTTCTGAACATAAAGGACTAGGTTATCTCCCTTTCCACAAGCATTTGATGGATACCAGTCTTGGTAAGTTATTTGGGCGGGTGGGGTTTGTACCAGATAAACTTCTGGTTAGATGGTAGCTGTCTCTCTCAGCATGGTTTGGGGGAGTTTGGGGGAGTCTCACAGACAAATTTCCATAGGGATTAGAGGGCCTGCAGCGAGGAGGAAGACTCAGGCAAAATCATTCCCCCTTCCTTATTTCACCATTAGAAGAAGAAGAAGAGATTGGATTTATACCCTGCCCTTCACTTGGAGTCTCAGAGCGGCTTACAAACTCCTTTCCCTTCCCCTCCCCACAACAGACACCCTGTGAGGTATGTGAGGCTGAGAGAACTCTAACACAAACTGCTCTTTCAGGAACAGCTGTGCCAGAGCTTGTGACTGACCCAAGGTCACATTAGCAGGTGCAAGTGGAGAAGTGGTGAATCAAACCCGGTTCTCCCAGATTAGAGTCTGCACACTTAACCACTACACCAAATTGGCTACACCATTAGAGCTTCGATCTGATGGCATCATCCAGTGACGACACCTTGCCTGTAGAATACCCTTTCCATTGAAACTCATCTTGTCCCTATCCTACTCTCTTTTAGGTTTCTGACCAAAACATTTTCTTTGATTAGTTTTTTAATTAAGAAGATGGCCTTTTATAGTCCACTTCTGATGTGAGAATTGTTTTATGAGACTCATATCAAGCTGTTTTTATGCTCTGGCTGGGTTTTTAATGTGGGGCTTTTAATGGTTTGTTATTTAAAATTATTTTTATGTTGTTTTATGTTTTTATCATGTTTTACTTTGTAAGCCATTTCAAACAAATTTCCTGGAGACATGATGCAGATATGTTCTTAATTTAAAAAAAATAGAAATAGAAACCTACAATTAAATAAACATTTACTGTTAGTGGACTAATAACTACGATGCATGTTTTATCATGTCCATTTTTGTACTGATGGACACCACATACAGGAAAAATTTGCAAGACAAAAATGAGATTTTTAATGCCAAACAAGATTTTTAAAGTTTACCCTATGAGGCTCAGACTTGTAGACCTTGTCTGTATATTATACGTCTGCTCTCCAGTGTTCTGAAGTACCCAGTGAGGCTGCAGCCAATGTGCACTCATAAAATAAATCAACGGATTAAGACACATGGGTCTTTTTCAAGCTTTATATTAATTAGCCCCATCCTGTGAAGGCTGTGCAGCATGCAGGAAATATAACTGTAGGAGTTAATAACTGGGAATTTAATTCTCCACAATCAGTTAGTGCTATTTGAGTGTGGTCAAGGTGCATTTGAAAAGTTCATTGACTGTGGCTGTATGCAATTGCAAATACTCTGGGAAATTAATTTTTACCTGTACCTGCTGGGAGTCTTACTGCAGAAGAAGGAACTGAAGTTATGTTCACTAATGAATGAGCACCATAAAAGCAGGAAAGATTAGATAATGATGCCAAAAGCAAAAATTTGACTGAATTTGGGTGATTTCATTGCATGTTCTACAAACAGGGACAGAAATCCTTTTTTTCAGTAGTGATTTTAAAAGCCATATATCCTGGTATAGATGTTCTTTAATTTTTAGCTTGTCAAAATATTTTCCAATTCATTGAAACATTTCTGCTTGGCATACAAAGACCACAACTCAACTTAAATTAATTTTGGCTTGTTCTGTTACCATATTTGGTAATACTAGTTTAGGAAATTCCCTCTTATTTCAGACAGGGCTATTTTGGGGCAGGAATGCATAGGAATGGAGTTCCAGCTGGCTCCCAAGTTGGCCACACTCAGCAGGAACTCATTAGCATAATTGGCCACACCCAACAGCAGAAATTCATTAGGATTGGCTACATGAGGGCTGTATGGCCTAACATCCAAAGGTGTTCCTGCTACAAAAAAAGCCCTGGGTTTTGACAACAAACAAGGTAAAGCAAAAGGTGGGTGTGGCTGGATGGCCACACCTGGTAACATGGGGCTGTGGCCTAATATGCTAATGAGCTGTGCTGTCAGGGGTGTGGCCTAATATGATAATGAGTTTCTGCTGTTGGGTGTGGCCTATTATGCTAATGAGTTCCTGCTGGGCTTTTTTTTTTTTTTTTTACAAAAAAGCCCTGATTTCCAATATATAATGGTGTAATCTTGCAGTAAATTCAAGCTCAGTATACATGTTCTTCAGTTCTTTTGGCAATGACAAAAGAGAAAAAGCTTGTCAGTGATGTTCATACAGACCCCTTTTATAAAAAAAACCTTGTCCCACTAGTCAGCTGGTTTTTTTAGAGAAAGGTAGGGGGCAGAATCTGTCCTGCCTGAAGAGCTAACATATGACATTTTGGCACAGTTCAGACACATCACAGAACTGTTGCTTCTGTTTTAAAACTGTGGTTAGTTTTTGAAACCAGGATTAGGCTAGTAGATAATCATTCAGACTCTGGTTTTTCTTGACAAATACTAATTTCATAGCCTTTTCACTATAGTCTGGAATGTACAAAGGCATTGCTAGGAAACAGGCTAGTATTGGATCCTGTAGATCTGTTTTGTTAGTGATAGTGTTATCCTTCAGGTCGAGAGTCTTTCCTCAGATCTAACAGGCTCTTCGTATGGTGGAAGACCCTCTTGGGTTAGGGGAAGGCTTCTCCTCCTGGAGAAGAGCACCACCTTTGGTGGAGTGGATCCATAGGAGCCAACCCTAAGCCAGAATTTAACCAGAATGTCTATATTTGTACATCACATGAAACTGCAGTTAAGTAACTGAGATTTATAAACCTACCATGATTTCAAACCATGGGTAATGATGAAGTGGCACACATTCAGACAGCACACAAGCCAGGGTTGATTCAATTAAACGGTGGTTTCATATTATGTCACATTATGCGCCTCTATTGTGTAAAGGAGTTTCCATGTATTCTAGCCTACTGCTGGATCACTTATCCAGCATTTTTTATGTGTACACTTTCCCCCATCCAGCCAGAGCTTAATGTACATCATGCTCCTAGCTGGATCAAGGAACCTATGTATATTCAACCAAAGTTATTCTTATTATTTGGCTAAGGATCTGATGGACATTCCATTTTTGAATGCAGATGCCAATCAGCATTCAGTACCCTTTGAATTCCTGGAGTTTTCTTTCATCACAGATTCAAATGGGAAAAGAAGCTGGGTTATGTATGTTTCATGTTTTAAAAAGATAAAGCATTGTTTGCATCTGCTTTCAAGCTGTGCCTTTGGCAGAGAAACCCTGTTCCTGAATTCCAGATGTGTGGGACTGGCAATGGTTATGGAATTTGATTAAACATTTCTATTTTATTTTCCAATTTAAAAAGCATTGTCCACCTGATATAATTTATAGTAAAAAAATTGAGCTATATACTGGAGTGAATTGCCATGAAAATTGTTATTCCTATGTGCTATAAATAAAATCCACTCTCCCACAAATCTTTCATGAAAACTATTCTTTTGCTTTTCTGTAATACATTAATTTAGTTGGAAATTTCAGACAAAATGTGCCTTAGGTTTAGAAAGGATGTAGTTGCCAGACATGCCATAGAATCAGAAAGAGGCACCAGTAGCTAGCAAGATGCCTCTGGGAAGCCCACAAGCATGACATGAAGGCAGTAGACTTTCCCTGTACTTCTCCTCAGGATCTGGTATTAAGTATATGGCCTCACAGGGCAATTCATAACCAGTAGTCTGCACCTGCCAATCAGACCTCTTGGCTCCAAAGAAAGCAATTTGCAGGGTATCAATAGGAGAAACAAATCCCCTCCCCTTAGTCTTTCAGCAACAACATCTATGGCTTATCTAATTAAATACTCTATAATGTTATACTTTATTATAAATCTTGGTACTTTTTGCAAGGTTCATCTTTCTTTTTAACCCTTGTCGCACAGCACACGTTGCCTGCTTCCTGTCTTCTTATCCCCAAAACAAGTACATGGAGATAACCATCACAAGTAAGGAAATACTCTATTTGACATTCAAGGGCTGATAGGAATGTACCTCAAAGATCTGGCAAGACTATAGGGTTAAAACTGACTGTGCTTTAAAACAATGGAATTTACATGCTTCAGAGGTTTCCTTTCTCCTTATCTTGTCTGCAAGGAATTAATAAGTTAGAGGCATTTGGCTCAGAATGGTGTCTTGATTGTATGCCTTTTATTAAGTAGCTGAGGCGTGAGGAGACTGTGGAGTTAGTAGATTTTCATACGCTACTTGTTAAAAATCTGACTGCTGTACCTTCACACACACATACATACACGCACACACACACATGTACACACACACACATGTCACTGCTTATTCAGCAGTCAATAAATATGCATATCTGTGTTATTTATATCAAAAAGCAACTTTAAGCACTAGCTATAGATAATATAAAAGTTGTTAGAGCCTCTAGCCACAAAAAACTTCTGTAATCCTATTCCTATTGCATTGTTTATTGAATGTTTTAAGTTTTCTTATGGAATTGTTTTACACACACACAGAGTAATCACTCTTGCGCATCAGTGATAAAGTCTGGCTATAAGTGAAATAAATAAATAAAGATAAGAACATTCTGTATGGTGTAATGGTTAGACTGTTGGGCTAGGAACAGTGAAATCCATGTTCAAAGCATGAAGTTCATTGAATAACTGTGGGCCAAGCTCTCTCTCTCAGCATCATGTACCTCACAGTACTGTGAGGTATGTTATTCTTGTACAATGGAGTAGTGGAGAACAAGTCTTTGTGCTCTTCCATGTGACAACTCTTCAGGTAGGTGAAAAGCACGGTCATGTCTGTCCTCAGTTTTCTCTTTTCCAAGCTAAGCACACATCCATTCCCTCAAACGTCTCCGTAAAAACTTCTTTTCCAGACTCCGATCATCTTCATTGCCCTACTCTTAACCTATTTCCATTTCTATTTCTTAAAGGGAGGCACACATAACAACATAATATTCCAGATGATTTCTGACTAGCACAAAAGTGAAGTGGAGTAGTGCTATTGCTTCTTGTGACTTAATAATGCTTTCATGGACCTGCTTGTTCTGAAGCAATGAAATTAATACAAGGCATTAAAAGAAGGGGGCTCTAATCAGAAAAAGTTATGCTGGTTTTGTTAAGTCCTTTAGTTTTGCTAGTTTTTAAGATGCCACAAGATTCCTATTTACTTTTATGCAACAGATTATCATAGCTATCACTCTGGAATAAGGATAGGCATGAACTGGGGAAATGTGGTTCGGTTTGTGGTTCATGGTGTGCACAGTTAGTGAACCATGGGCCGTCAAACTTTGATGCTAGGTGAATCGGTTGGGTTCATGAGGTTCATAATGTGGTAGAATGCCCCCTGGCATGTTAGAAACACCAAGCTTGCAGGGAATCTCCAGCTGACTCTCCTCTACCTGCCATCCAAATTTGGTGAGGATTGGATTTATGGGGTCTGAATTACCGACCGCCAAAGAAGGCACCCCCCAGGAAAGTGTTTACTGGGGAAATGAGTGGCACAGGTTTAGAAGGTTCAAGAGTGTATCTGGTGCAAGCTAGAGACACCAAGCTCACAGCTGATCTCTGGCTGACTCTCTTCTACTTGCCTTCCAAGTTTGGTGAGGATTGGGTTTACAGGGTCAAAAGAAGGTGCCCACATCTTCCATTGTTTCCAATTGATGGAAAAACAGCTAAGTAAGTAAGTAAGTAAGTAAGTAAGTAAGTAAGAAAGTAAGAAAGAAAGAAAGAAAGAAAGAAAGAAAGAAAGAAAGAAAGAAAGAAAGAAAGAAAGAAAGAAAGAAAGAAAGAAATAGAAGCCCAGCAGAACAGAATCAAAGGCCCAGAAAATCTCTGTAGTAGAAACTTAACCAGTGCAATGTGGCAGTGTAACTCAACAAGACCAAGGTCAAGCAGGAAAGTGCTTTTGGCAGTTACAGGAGTCAATGGAATGGCTGAAGAACAAGACAGTGACACCAAACTAACAGAGAAAGTTCACCTGGGCAGACTCCCCCTCAGACACTGGAAGGAAGGCAAGCATCCCCCTTATGCTCACAGCCCCCCCCAAGTCTCCAAAGGCAGACATCCCCAGAATTCCTACAGGGGCTACCAAAGTAAGCCCACAACAGCTTGGTGGGCACTCCAGCCACACCAGACAAGCAAGGGAAGCATGCCCACAACTCTCACAGCCCCTCCTGGCTGAAATACCATGGTGTATTCTTCTACTGTAGAGAGGAAACACCTGTTGGGCTGTTTGGGCCACCCACATTTCTCCAAAGGCAGATTTGGAATGAAGGAAAGGCAGACATGACAAGACTTCCAATACAGCCCCCCAAAGTAACCCTATAACAGCTTGACAGGCATCCCAGCTCCACCAGACCAGTGGAAACAAGACTTTTCCATTTTAAGTGATTACTGATGCTGTCTTGCATAATAAAGAAAAACTGTTTATAGTTTCTTGTCCAACCAAGTGTTTATGGATTGAAGTGTCAACATATGTTCATACACTGAAATAATGCACGCTGACTATTTCAAGTATGTACCTAAGTAATAGATGTGCCTCTAGGGTTGCTTCCATATTGGATGTAAGGATATCAGGAGTAGCTACTCTACAATCTCTCTAAGTTGGGGGCAGATTGCATTTTTGGGTCTCAGTTACAGACCCTCAAAAAAGACCTCTCACATTTATATCCTCCCACCCCTCCTGAGTGTGAACACCTCTTGTGCTGTGAGGGTGAAAGTGGGTGCAAAGGATACTTGTTGGGTGCAAAGGATGCATGTTGTGGGGGGAAGCTCTCCACCCCTACATAGCACAGGCCCCTGTCCCTGAGCACCAAATCCATCCTGCCAGGCCACTGGAGTCCAGCTGTAGCCAGGTGCCACCAGGGGCCTCAGAGCTTCCTTCCCCTGTTCTGTTTCTGGGGCTCTCCACAGAGGCAAAAGAGTTGTTAGTGCTGCCCAGAGACACCAGCAGTTGCAATTGCTAACACTCTTTGGAGAGGAGGACTCTGATAGCAGTGATTCAGAGGATGAGAGAGAAGCATCCTCCCTTTCACATCCCAAAATCCCTGTTGCTGCTACAACCCTCTGTGGTCCCTCCCACCCCAGCACCAAAAAAAGCTGTGACTCCCAGAGGGGCACAGACCCCCAAGTCTTGTCCTCCATCTTCCATAGGCATCTGCAAAGGGTGCACCCAACCATGTTGCCAATGGAGGATAGAGTAGCAGCCAGAGGGAAGAAGAAGAGGCCCACTCCCTCTCAGCAGGGAGAAGTGGACGGGGAGTAGGAAGCCCCTCCAAGAAAGGCTCCCCACACTTGGGCTGCCATGGGTGGGATATCAAGTTGGGCTACCCTCCAAGAGGTTAAAAGGGCTACATGGAGGGCCCAGGAAGCAGTCACTCACCTTGCTATTGGTGAGATGATTGCTGTGGATGGCCAACACTTCTCCCTCATGGAGGACACAGCATTTTGCCAGCTGCAGTGGCAATGGTCAAGGCTCAGCTCTCCGGGAGCACAAGGCAGAACCGTGTGCTTCATGGCAGACATCTGGAACAGCCAGCAGGATTGTCAGAGCATGGCCCAGATCCCAGGAGAGGCCTGTTCTGGCACCAGGCCACAAAGTGGCCCTCCTCCATGTACAGGGGATGGATGCAGACCACACAATGCAAAACATTGCTTCTGTGTGGTACACGGTAGCCTGAGGGAGTGGGTGGGTGGCAGAAACATCATCTATGGCTTACATGGTCTGTTACCAATATGCTGGCATTGTTGAAGCATGTGTGCCTCAAGGGCATCATCTGCCTGGTGCACATTCTTCAACTGGTGGTGAAGGATGCTCTGGGGAGCCACCTACAACATTGCCCCACTCAAGATGCAGTCCTTGCTTGTGACCTGCTGGCCCCTGGCCACTGACTTCTTGTGCAGCATTGTCAGCCCATCTGCTGCACAAGAGGTGGAGGAGTGAATTGAGGAATAACACCAATGCCATGGTTGTATGTTTGGTGGAGCAAAAGAGTGCTGTGCAGGATGTCATCTTCTCCTTCACCATCTGACATGGGGTAGTGGAGCTCAGCATCAGCTCCAATGACTGGCTGACCCTCTCCCAAATGATGCATGTCATCGAGCCCTTCCAGGACACCACCAATGTGTTGTGTGACCATATGACCAACCTGGGGAAATCATCCCCCCTGATTCAAGGGCTGGACCAAGTGTTGGCCTCCAGACTGGAGCTGGCTGTTCTCCCATGGGTTAGGGCCTTAGCAGAGACATTGCCGGTGGACATCACCACCAGGTTGCATCCTCTCTGCAATAAAGAGGTGTACAAGCTGGCCTATATCTGTGACCTCTGGATAAAATGCAGCATTATTCTCCTGAATGCAGAGCTCTTGCAATGGAAGCATGAGCTCTGCAAAGGAGTGCAGAAACTACAGGCCAAAACACATTGCCAGAGGAGGCAGTGGGTGGAAGAGGTTGGGGAGGAGGAGGAGGTGGAGCTGCAGCCCAACACCTCTGCCTTGAAGAGCTTGACCAGGGAGAAGCCCCACTACTAGTTAACAATGGAGAACTGAGAAGTCAGCAGTGGCAGGATTGCCAGGCATGCAATGGTGGAAGATTTGACAGAGGTGATAATGAGGGAGTACCTTGCCAGGTCTCATGAGCCTGCTGATAATGATCCCCTGAAGTACTAGTCACACATGGTTGTCATCTGGCCCAACCTCTCTTGCATGGCCATGAACTATGAGTCCACCTAACACCCAAACCTCAGCAGGGGAGAGGAGTTCACAGTCAGGAGGGTATAAAATGTGGGTTCTCAGCAAAGGCACCCAGTAGCTAAGCCCCACAGCTCAGCATGAACAGAGAGATGGAGTGGCTCAGATCCCCAAGTGATTGTGAACTCCTCTGCCCTGCTGGGGTTTGGGTGTTAGATGCACAATTAGGATGATATAAAATGTGGGTTCTCAGCTAAGCCCCACCACGCAGTGTGAGCAGAGAGATATGGGGTGGCTCAGAGCCCTGAGTCCACATAACCCCCCCAAAGCCCAGCAGGGGAGAGAAGTTCACAATCACACAATCAAAATGTGGGTCCTCAGCCAAGGCACCCAGTAGCTAATCCCCTCTGCTTGGCATGAGCAGAGAGACAGGGTGGCTCAGATCCCTGAGTCCACCTAACACCCAAACCCCAGCAGGGGAGAACAGTTCACCATCAGGAGGTTATAAAATGTGGGCTCTCAGCCAAGGCACTCAGTAGCTAAGCTCCACTGCTTGGCATGAGCCAAGAAACGGCATGGTTCAGAGCCCTGAATCTGCCTAACACCCCCAAACCCCAGCATGGGAGAGGTGCTCACAATCAGGAAGGTATAGATGTTGGTCCTCAGCTGAGGACCCAGTAGCTAAGCCCCTCTGCTCAATGTGAACAGAGACACAGGGTGGCTCAGAGCCCTGAGTCCACCTAACAGCAAAATCCCAGCAGGGGAGAGGAGTTCACGATCAAGAAGGAATGTGCTCTGCTAGTTCCCTGCCTCTCTGTGTAACAGCCAACAGCCAACAGAGGAGAGGGTGTGTAGCTGAGCTGAGCATATAAAAAGCATTCTAATCCCATTGAGCAGAATTTTATTTTTTACTTCTAAAATGTTTCTGTTTCTCCCAGTTTCATCCACCTTTTCAACACCTTCAATATCAACAAAGTTTTGTTCAAGGTATTTTTAAGACCCACAAAGTTTTATTTAAGGTATAAGCTTTCATGTGCACACACACTTCGTCATATACATTAAAATGGAAGTTGCCAGTCCATAAATATAGGTAGAGGGTGAGCAGCAAAATAGCATACAGCATAATAAAGTTGTTCGACAGATGCAAAGATTAAATTGAAAGAAGAAGAAGAGGAGAAGATTGGATTTCTATCCCGCCCTTCACTATCCAAAGGAGTCTCAGGGTGGCTTACAAACTCTTCCCTTCCCCTCCCCACAACAGACACCCTGTGAGGCAGGTGGGGCTGAGAGAGCTCTGACAGAAACTTTTTTCCCCACCATGGAGAACAATGGAGGGAATAGGGGCAACCTGTTTGGGGGCCCATAGAATTGGACCCCCTGGTCCAATGTTCTTGAAACTTGGTGGGTATCTTGGGGAGGGGCTCCATAAGCTACCCTGTGAGTTTGGAGCCTCTCCATCAAACCCCCTCCCCTCCAGCCCCCAGAATATACCCTATGTTTTCACCATTGACTTCAATGGCCCATAGGATATAATGGGGCCGAATTGCCGCCAAATTTCTTTCATTCCCTCCTTCTCTCTTTTCCTCTTTCCCTCCTTCTTCTCTTCTCTCTTTCTTTCTTTCCCACCTTCTTCTCTTCTCTTTTTTCCTCCTTTCCCTGTTACCCTCCTTCTTTCCTCTCTTTCTTTCCCTCCCCTTTCCTTCTCTTTCTTTCCCTCTTTCCTTCCTTCTTTCCTTCTCTCTACTCTCTCTCTTTCCTTCCCTCTTTCCTCCTTCTGTGACCCAACTCTAGTGAGAAGGGGTTTAAACTTTAAACCCCTTCTCTCTTAGCTCCCCCTCCCAGGCCAGCTGGGGAAGGGAAGGGGAGGCTCTTGAAGATGCCTCCCCCCTTTTGCTTCCCCTTCTGACATCACTTCCAGTGATGTCAGGGGGCATGGCATATGCTAATAGCCTAATAGCTCATTAGCATATCATATGCTAATTAGCTCCTGCAGCTGTTTTTCTACGAAAAGACCCCTGGGTCTATTGGACCTGAAAAAATTGTAGGATTTCTGAAAAATCCAAGATCCATATACCAGGATTTTTTGGGGGGAAATTCCTAATTTTTTGGGGTCCACTAGCCTGATTTTTGGGCTGGCTTGAGACCTCTCCTAAAGCCTGGTTTAAACCACACTGTGCCCCAGGATCTGCTGTGCCACAGGAAGCAGATTGCTCCCTGCAGCATGCAGATCCTGGCTGAGGACTTCTCCTGCGACCCCTGTTTAAACCGAGCTGCAGGAGAAGTCAGCTCCAGGATCAGCTGTGCTGTGTAAAGCAGACCACTCCCCACAGCATGCAGATCCTGGCTGTAGACTTCTCCTGCAGCCCGGTTTAAACTGGGTTGCAGGAGAAGCCAGCCCCAAGCTGAGCCGGCAGGAACAGTCTGCTCCCTGCTGGCAGAGCTGATCCTTGGGCTGTCTTCTACAGTACCTTTAAACTTTAAAGGGACTGCAGTAGAAGCCCGACTAACAGCTGAGAGGTGGGAGCAATCTGCTGCTGCCTCTCCATTGTTTTCAGATCTGCCTGGACATTCCTGAATATATCCTGAATTTTGGGGGGAATTTCTTCCGGTTTTCCTGAGAAAACTTGGATAGATTTAGGAAGAGGAAATATATATAAAAAATACTGATATATTTTTTGGGGGTATATTTTTGGCTCGGGAGTATATTTTCAGCTAAGGTAGATCTGGATGCACACCCCTAGAATACAGATGTAAGGACTGGATGAGGTTAGCATATGTAGTGAGATAAGAAACCAATATCCCTGTTAAGTCCTGGGGATTCCATTGTTCTAAGTGTTGTATTAACTTGCAATGCAGCAGTTTCCCTTTCTTGTCTGTTCCTGATGTTCCTTTGCAATCAAACAGCTACTTTGAGGTCACCCATTGTGTGTCCTGGAAGGCTGGAGTGTTCTCTTACAGGTTTCCCCGTTTTATGATTCTTGATGTCAGATTTATGTCCATTTATCCTTTGACATAGAGTTTGCCCTGTTTGCCCTGTGTGGAGAACTGAAGGACATTGTTGGCATTTAATGACATATACAATGTTAGAAGATGGGTGAAATGTATTGAGCTTGAGATCCATAACAAAAGCAGGCTAGGATCCTAGGAGTGCACCAGTAGGAATGCTTGGATCCTAAAATAGCCCAATAGGGTTATCTGGAAAGGTGACCTGGTGTAAATAGCCTATCATGGGGAGTGGGGTGTATTTTGGGTGTGACTTTCTTTGGGCATAAAACCTGGCTTCGGCCAGGGGTCTTTGTCTTTTGTCCTCACTGCTGAATCACTTAATAAACTATGAGCTGATCACTTTATGCGTCTGAACCTAGTACATTTCAGTGGGCAAGTGAATGAACCTGATATGGTATAGCTGATGTTGTTAGATCCCATGATTGTGTTGCCTGGGTATATGTGGCAGCAAAGTTGGCATCTGGATTTATTGCAAGCTCTGGTACCAGTGTCCATGTTCAAGTCAGATGTTGTATTATTGTGGGTGAGGAGTTATTTACCTTGAATAAAACTTCGTTGGTGTTAAAGGTGCCATTGGACTTGAACTTTGCTCTTCTGCTTTAGACCAACACAGCTACCCACCTGAATCTCTTTTCAACTATGTCAGTGATAAAGATGTTGAAAATTATGGAGACATCCACTCAAGACCTTTGTCCAAATCAATAACATCAGTACTCTTTGAGCATGGTTCTCCAGTCGGCTGTGAATCCACCTGATAGTACTATCCTTTAGCTCACTTTTAACCCATTTGCTAACCAAAATATCATGGGTGACTTTGTCAAATACATTGCTGAAATCAACTTGAATAACAATAAATAAAAATGTTAAATCAAGATAAGATATTTAATGAGAGGTTTCTGCTGCCCAATAACCCCTTTCAAATGTTCAGTGTGGGTAGAAGCAACATATACATATGCATGTGCAGGACTGGAGCAGCAAGTTCCACTCAAACCTGTTTGCTGACAGACAGTTAAATGAAGCTGCCTTATACTGAATCAGACCTCTGGTTTATGAACATCAGTATTGTCTAGTCTGACTGGCAGCAGCTCTCCAGGATCTCATGTAGAGGTCTTTTGCATCACCTACTACCTGATCCTTTTTCATCTGTAGAGGTCTGGGATGGAACCTGGGTTCTTCTACATCCAAAGCTCAACCACTGAACCATAGCCCTACCCCTTTAACAGTCCCAGTTAATGTGCCTGCATGTTGCTCTAGGTGTTACCCAATTTTTGTGGATTGCAAATATAGCTTGCCAGAATTTGGTGTTAGACTGGGTTGCAGGCAGGAACAGAAGGAAGGCATTGTGGGTTGGCAATCTACCCTGAAAAACTTATTCTAATGGGAATCGTGGAATTCTTTGGTCTCATTTTGAAATGTTGGTGGCGGTTTCAGGTCAGGGAATCTAATGTCAGGTGTGTGAAGATTAAGCTACTGCAAACAGAAGCAATGGATAAAGACAACAAGAATAAACATTCAGATAAGAGATTTGCTGTCAGGAAAAAGGAGTGTGTGTGGGAGAACACTGGACAATGAAGAATATGTACGTGTATACTTCCAATTTACTTGAATAAAATAAGAATAAAGCACATGAACAGAAAAGAGAAGAAAAGATTTCCCACCAGACATTGTCAGCTATCTAGCTGGGCTTTGGATACAGCCAATTTGACAAGACAGGCAGATTTCTGAAAGGCAGAAGCTGATTAATGATTTACTATGATTTGCAGCACAGAGTTAGGCTGGAATACCAGGAAAAGAAGCAGGTGGTCAACTTGCCCAGGCCACAAGGAGTCCTGCCAACTTACATGGATTTCATCCAAGGAAGATTTCACATGGAGAAGCATTTTTAAGTCGGATTTAATAGAATAAAACTTTTTGATTTTTTTTAGGGAAGAATCTTTGCATTTGTGTTATATAGAAGGCTTGATGATTAAAGTAATCTAATAACTAATGTTAAGGCAGGCTAGGTGTTAGGGATGAAAATGCAGGAAAATCTAATAAGGGTTTTTCCTGGTATCCTGGCCTTTTTCACAGCTAAATGCTCTGTTAAAACTGCCGAAGCATGTGTTAGAATAACAAGGCACACACATACATATACATATACATATACATCCTTCCCTTTGAAATCCTTTTTACAGTATATTTCTGTGCTATGCCTGTATATAACGATGTAAGTATGCTGTGCTATACATATCTATGTCATGCATCTGTACACACCTGTGCTATATATGCATTAACATTAAGAACACCTAAGATGTTCTCTTAGGGGACCTGTGAATGCACAAAGAAGGGTGGCTGTCACAGGAGTTTGGTTCTAAAATGGCTCCTGTCAAGAGACAGGTTATATAAGCAGTGTGAGTCAGATTCAAAGGCATCTTTGGGACAGTTACAACTTTAGGATGGCCTGATCCAGCCATGACAAGACTTTTGGCAAGGGGAAACCCATAAGGGACATGCACACTTTCCCATATGTGAATTCTTCTCAGAATCCACATGGAAACCCTCATCCGCAAGTTGGTAAAAATCCAAGTTGCTTTGGAGCACCATGATTGGTTCAGCAAGTATCGGGAACTGAATGGGAGAAGTGCTAGACAGAATGTGTGTGTATGTATGTATATAAAAATGAAGGATGCTCAGAGGAATTCAGAGAGAAGTGTTCCAAAGCTTTCTCCCTTACTTCCTCTTTCTCAAGTACCCATTTGAGGAAATCAAACTTGCTAAAAGTGATGGGTCATCCAGAAGGACTGATCCTTTGACTGACCGCTTGCTTGCTTTGCTGCCCTCTTTCATCAGGACTGGTGAGATTACTGTTCTATGACTGTGTACTATACAACATTAACTGCTGAATTAAGTCAAACTGTATTGCTTGTATTGGGTTACTGTCTGGAAATTTTCTAATGTAATCAAAGGGAGGCAAAATTCTTGTTAAATTTATGTACCAATAAAATCCCATAAAACTATATAACCTGGTGTGCAAATTCCTTTTTTTCTGGAGGCGCTGTTCCCTGCGTAAGAATAAAAACCTGTCTTGTAGTATAGGCTTAGCCTGGGAAACCAAGCAGGTTAACACTGGGGTGTTCACCCTTTCTGGCCCTGAACTTAGTTATCTCGGCTTCAACAGCCAGAATATACAAATGATGAAGATCACACATCTTAACTGGAAAAGGAAATAAAAGTTGGCCCATTTTTTTTCCAGCACAAAACAGTCACAGTTTTCCTTTTCAAATTAAATTTGGATGAGCTTCCCAGTTTGTGGGGAACGTTTAGCAAACAGAACCTTCCATATGTTCTGATAGTTTTAAAAATATATTTTAAGCACAGACAGAGATGCAAGCAAGGATGAAAGGGGAAAGAGAGGGGAGAACTGCAGATCCCCAAAAGAAAATCACACAGTTTATCCCTCTAAAACTTAATAGCAAACTTCTCTAAACATTTCTTAGGCTTATCTTTCATAGGGAGGCATTTTCCATGGGAGTTCCAATGGCTGAAGACTGACTGATAATCCTTCTTTTTGAGCCCTTATTTTAGGAGTTCGGATGGAAAGGGATGGGACGCTCAAAATGTGGAATACGATGTGCTAATTTTCTCACTGCATGGTCAAAGTCAATGAATGGGTTTTTTTCCCCTGTGATCATGTGTGCTTGGACTTTGCATTGTTTAGAGCGTAGTGCAAAATGTTGCCCTTTTGCATTAGGCATGTACCATGCATTGTAGCAACTGGCTCAGCTATTAATTAGCTATAACTAATCCTGTTGTCTTTCATAGCAGTCCACATACAGAATGGACTTCAGAAACTTAGTGATTGCTACACTGACATTCATTGCAACATATGTATAGGGAATATGCACATACATATATTTGCATGTGTATGGTTGGGTTCTAAAGAATCAGCTCCCAGTCAAATCCACAGAAGAATACATGTGTAGATGCTGTATATACATTCCAAAGAAAATGTTTATGTTGGGGCAGAGTTTGCCACTGGAATTCTGCTCCTCCCATGCACATTTATCCTGTCCATATAGAGCATCTGCAAAGGACTAATGTGCAAATAATGTACAATTATGTACACATGCAGAAAAACATATTTATAAAGATAGTATCAAATGTTATAGGTAGTATGTCTAATGCATGAATGGGGCATTCATCTCTGTTCAAAGCTTTCACTACATTATTTAATGGAGTTCCTATTTGTCATTTTTACAGCCAAATGATCAGCCAAAAAGCTGCCTTTTCATTTCCCCACCATTCTCAGAGCATGGTTATTTCTTTAATGTTTTATATATTTGCAGTAACTCATATGTTTAGAAAGCCTCTCTGGCTCTTTAAGGGCATAAAGAATATGAACAATGCGTTATGCACATTTAGGTTGTTAGGAAAAGCTTTGCAGGAGCATGCCTTGTTTAGCACTTTTGTATCTATCACATTTATTTTCCTCTGGTCTCCTACAGCGTGGATGTTTGTAGCTATGCATTCTTGTTTAACAAGATACATGAGGAACATTGTTTGAATCAAAGGAAAACAAACAATTTGATTACGCTAAAAGTAAGACATTTATAGGGAGAACACAGGTTGAAAATGGACTTCTGGGTGCTAGAGGAAAAAACCTAGGCAAAATATGAGGCACCTGAATAGTTTCCCCATTGCTGTTAGGACTATAAAGCTGTAACACAAACCATATATGTGAGCTGGCTTCAACCATTGATAGCAACAGAAAAGACTGAAGGCCAGATAAAAACATGCTATTTTAGATCTATTTTTCCTACTAATTACAACTATATATATTATATAGTATGGCATGTGTAGTGAGGGGATTAGAGTGTTGGATTAGAACTGGGGAGACCATGGTTTAAATCACTGTTTAGTCACAAAATTTACTTGGATTTGGCATTCTCTTTTTCAGCCTAATCTACCTAACAGGGTGGTTGTGAGAATGAAATGTGACATAGAGAATAACTGTGAGTACCACACTTTGCTCTTTGAAGAAGGCCAAGATAAAAGTTAATAGATAATTAATCATCATGTATCTGATTCTAAATCTGGCCCCCATGCAGATCGATACAGCCAGAGAATCAGGCCAGATTCACATAGGAAATATTCTTCTGCAGACTTGGGGAAGCCCCAGTTTTGCAGAAAAATGTGGAACACCCCCCCCCCCAGAAGGTAGATTTTAAATCCTCTGAAAGAGAAGAATATTGTCTGTGCTTGTACAGACAGTGTAAAGCACAGCCCCCTTTGGGTTGGCTGTGCAGTAAGAGGAGGAGCAGTATCTGCTGCCACTGCCTAAGCCAAGCAGAGAGAAAGAGAGAGGGAGAGAGAGACACCAACTGACTATCAGGTGTGCCAGGCAGGAGGCTGGGAGAAGGAGAGACTTGGAGCTATGGTATGGCACTGTGGGAACAGGTCTTTTTTCTAAAAAAAAAAAAAAATGGAGGACATTAAATCCTCCCAAACAGAGGAACTGTGAAAATTAATGTGAGGTGCAGTGGGGAAGGAGGCAAGCAAGCTGGAAAGCAGGCAGGGGACCAGGAGAGCAGGGGAGGGGTGGGGTGGATGAGCGAGCGAGTGTGGGACAGCAGCAGGGCACCACTGCCACTGGGACTCCCTCTTTCCCATGAGTTTCTTCTAAGTCCCTGCAATGGTGCTGCCAAAGAGGAAGGAGTGGGAACTGCTGACATTGCTGCCGCCACTATGTAACTCAGGTAAGTGGTGTCAGCAGTGCATAGGGAGCAGGAGCCAAACTCTGCTCTGCCCCCTGGCATGACTGGTAGGCAGTGGTGGCAGTGCTGAAGTTATGTGAACTGGCTGGCGAGTGGTTGAGCAAGTGAGTGGCCAGCCCAGCAACTAAGGAGAGGTGACCCCAATGAACTTTGTGGGTTCTCCAATTGTTGATACATACTGTTGATTAATACATACATTAGGGATGGGCACAAACTGAATCACAAAGCAAAATTCATGATAAATTTTGCCCTAGTCATGGTTCACAATTTGAAGTTTGTGACAGGTACCATCACAAACTTCCATGAACTTTTAAAGCAGGTTGTGGTGATTCATGGATAGAGTAGAAAGCATGGAATTAAATGGACTCCAAGTCCCCTTAAACCCTTGCTTTCTGTTCCCCGCAAAAGCCACAAAAACAGCTGAGCGGCAGGAAGCAGCCTGTTCCCCACCACTCAATGATTTCGGGATATCCTGTGCAGTCCCTTTATACTATGTGTGCTCCCTGTTGTAAAGTGTGAGCTCATACCTCTTTCCTATTCATATTAAGAACAAGTCTGAAATCCTTAGGCTAGTATGCTCCTTCCCACCCTCCCCTCATGCGCTACTTTGAGATCTAGGACTTCCTGGTTCATGTAGTATTCACCTAATCTCAATTTGTTGTAATATTTTATAATTTCATATTCATTCTCAGCATCACAGGTTTCTATTTATTTATTTATTTATTTATTTTATTAATTAATTCATTTATAACCTGTTTTCTCCCCAATGAGGACCCAAAGCACCTTACATCATTCTCTTCTCTTCCATTTTATCCTCACAACCACCCTATGAGGTAGGCTAGGCAGACAGGGTGTGACTGGCCCAGTCACCCAGCAAGCTTCCATGGGTATTTAGACTTGTTGAACCTGTGAATGCTTTTCAAATTTTGAGAAAGGCTAGCAGATGCCTCCACAAAATGACTTCCACGGAAGGGTAAATCACACAGTGTTGGGAAGTTCCAAGTCAAGAATCCTTCTATGATGGTGCAGCTCTTCACAAATAGGTGCCCCTTGCAGATCCAAACACAATACCTCCTCATGTTTTCTGAAGAACATTCTGCTCCAGTGAGGTGGAGAAAATCAAGGATTAGCCCTTTGTTTTTGGGAAGAGAAGTCCTGGGGAAGAAACAAGTTAGGGTCAGGAAACAGATCAGTGAGCAGCTTGGCAGAGGCTCACAAGTCCACAAAAGGAAGATAAATTTACTGTTGCTGAGCTTTTTTGTTTCCCTGGTCCAGAGAAAGGATGGTGCCAGACAAGTGGAGATAAAGAGATACACTCAAACAGGTAGAATTACATGGTTAATGGATTAAACCTATTCTACTAACTTGTTGTGCATATCAACTGCTCTTCACAAAAATATGCCAGGACCCCCAGTCTTTTCAGTTATTTGGCATTTTATCAAATGTCTTGCCTTTACCTTTTTTTGGGGGAGGGGTAATTGCAAGACTGTGTTTAACATGAGGTTACATTTGGGGATGATTTGAAGCAGGGTATGCTCCTTTGCCTTTCAAAGCTCATATCTTCTGGAAAGGTGATTCCTGAGTTTATGTTCTGCATATTATATGCGCGTGTTAAGTGCAGTCAAGCTGCTTTTGACTTATGGTGACTCTATGAGTTAATGTCTTCCAAAATGTCCTACTGAAGCTGCTGGTGTGACCTTGGGTCAGTTACAAGTTATTTCAGAGCTGTTGTCTCACAAGCACTTCTCGAAATAGCTCTCTCAGTCCCACCTACCTCACAGGTTGTTTGCTGCGGGGAGGGGAAGGGAAAGGAGATTGTAAGCCACTCTGAGACTCCTTCAGGTTGCGAAGGGTGGGGTATAAATCCAATCCCCTCCTCCTCCTCTTCCTCTTCTTCTTCTTCTTCTTCTCCATTAACAGCCTAGCTCAGGTCTTGCAAACTGAGGGCCATGGCTTCCTTGATCGAGTCAATCCATCTTATGTTAGGTCTTCCTCTTTTCCTGCTGCCTTCGACTTTTCATAGCATTATTATCTTTTCCAGTGACTCTTGCCTTCTCATAATGTGATCAAAGTACAATAGCCTCAGTTTAGTGATTTTAGCTTCTAGGGACTTGGTCTAGAACTCATTTATTTGTCTTTTTGGTTATCCATGGCATCTGTAAAATTCTTCTCCAACACCACATTTCAGAGGAATCTACTTTCTTCCTATCATCAGCTTTGTTCATTGTCCAATTTTCACACCCATACATAGTAAAAATATGGCATGAATTAACTTGATCTTGGTCACCAGCAACACATTCTTACACTTAAGGATCTTTTCTATCTCCTTCATGGTTGCTTTCCACAGTCTCAGCCTCCTTCTGATTTCTTGGGTGCAGACTCCCTTTTAGTTGGTGATGGAGCCAAGGAATAGAAAATCTTGAACAATTTCAGTTTCTTCATTGCTAGCCTTAAAGTTGTGTAATTATGCAGTTTTGTCTTCTTGATGTTGAGTTGTAATCCTGCTTTGACATTGTGTGCTTTTAACCTCCACCAGTAGTCTTTTCAGGTCTCCACTCTTTTCTGCCAATAATACGGTGTCCTCTGCATGTCTCAAATTGTTAATGTTCCTTCCACCAATTTTCACTCCACCTTCACCTAAATCTACTTATCTGAATATTTGAAGCCCCCTGTATATTGTGATGAAAACATCCTGCTTTATACTGCTACACCTATCCCTTTTGGATTGCTATGGGCTTGTTCACATCATATCTGAGTTGTTCATTATCCCTAACAAATAAATGTTTGTTTGTTTGTTTTTTAACATGGCCAGGGAATCCTAACCTTTATTCTCCTTTAAGCAATTATAAGGTATCTTTCTTTGTTTGCAAAGGGAGGGAGGGACCTTGCTCTAGAAAGACTGACCCAATCTATTACATTTGCAGAAATATTCCATTACTGCTGCTCAATTAGGGCTAGGTAGTACCAGACAAGATTGAAGTTATTGTTAATATATACTAAGGGCTAATATGTTTCTTCCTTGTATTTTCCAGTGCAAAATCTACCCTACAGCATTTTAAAGTAGATTTCTGTCAGCAGTTTCTGCCAATATAATATTGCAAAGCATTTTGTTCAATGGTGCTGTGTGTTGTAGATAAAAACGACTCATTTACAAATCATTGGCACATTTGTTTGCTAATTGGGATATTAGGTAAGTTTTGCCAATAGAACAGTAAATAACATTTATGAAAACATAGTTTGTGTATCAAGATGCCTACTTTTTTGACAGAATCTATTTTTAATAATAAATCCAGTGATAAAACTGGACTGTGAAAGTGTCTAAAATATCATTCAGGAATTGGTTAAGTATTCAAGTCTTCTGAAGGGCAGAATTTTTCCCTACCCTTTAACTAAATAGAGAAAAACTAAGCATCGTGGACTGGATATGCTCCCAGGGCATAGTAATTCCATCACATTTTCATGCATTTTGTCACTCAGAAGATTCTCTTTTGTGTTCACTTTGATAGCAGATATACAAATTGCTCCAATCATGTTTTTTTTTTAAGCTCTACTTTTCACTTCAGATATGACAGGGAGCTCAGGATAGCAACATGATGGAAGGGAAATATATGACTGAAGTTCATAAGTCTGTCACATTATAGTTCATGGTGAGGTCAGCCATTTAATCAAATCCATTTAAAAACGTTTTCCATAGCTTATCTAAACGAAAGGTACTGTTCCTCTTCAGAACAAGAAATAACATTGTATATGGTATTTGTTTTTTACAAACACTATTTTCTTTTCCTGGTTGCTTCAGTCCACAGATGATGCTTTTTGAACAAGTCCATAGAAAATATAACATAATAAATCCATAAAGGTATCGAATAATTCCCATTGTACAGGACATACATCCTGGAAAGTGTATAAATCAGCAACAACATTTGCTATTTCTATGATCACATACACTAAATAATCCCATTTTAATCCACTTTCAATGCACTTTCCAACTGGATTTTTACTGTGTGAACTGGCAAAATCTAATTCAAAAGTGCATTGATAGTGGATTGAAAATGGATTATTTAGTGTGTGTGATCACAGCCTCAGTTAGCATAGTACAGGCTATTCTGCATTTTTCTCAGGGCAGGGAAGGTACCAGAGGTCCCTACAATTAAAATCTATGTGACAAATGAATATTCAAATCAAAGATAGGGCAGAGCTGTGTGGTTTAGATGATGTCAGCCTTTTAGAGATAATACAAAGCAGATTCTTTAAAAAGCTGCTGGATCTTCTTTAATGGTAAAGAAGCTGCATTTTTATATTGAAAAACCAACTTTCCTTCCATCAAGTCAAGAGTTCATAAAGTGCATCTATTGTCCTGCTAAGGGTTATAAAAGCAGCTAATTTAATTTCACACTAACAAGCTCGAGACATTTGCTTTTAGAGGCTGTATCATAATGTAACAGCCTGTATGTAATTAGCAATATTAGGTATGTGTCTGTTTGGTTATTCCCACAAAATTCTTTTTATATACTTATGAGGAACACTGTTTAGCACTCACCCATAGTTTTGAGCAAATAAATTGCACTGTTACTTGCACAACTAGTACAAACAAACGTATAGAGGTAGTTTTGTAAAAAAGTGGCTATTATCTTGAGAAACTTATGGCCTAAATTAGATAATAGGAAGAATGTCAAATGTCACTGGGATTGGGTTTTTAACTGCATGGTATTGCCCATTTCATTTTTGGCTTCAAGTTCAATACCAGGTATTTCCAAACTAACAAGGTATTTTCAACAGGGAGAAATTTTACATTTTTTCCATTCATCCTACAACCTGAGTTTCTAGACTATGGAGCAAATGCTAGATGCAGAATCAGCCACAGTCGGAATAATGAGACAACTTTCAACTGGGAAGACAGACAACAGTTTGGAAGTAAACAAGGGCCACTTTATTAACTATTTAACATAACATTGTGGCAAGGGATGAACTAAGCAAGCATGGAACAGGCAAGGTGGGTATCACTCCCTGACCAACCTCCTTGCCCTTTTCATGGGTGGGTCACCCAGCTCCGGTATTGAGTCAGTGGTCTGGCTTGCGACCAGCAGTCCAGCAAAACTGGTTGCCACCTAGGAATGCCTACCCCTGAAGCCTTACAACTTGCAGAGAGGAGCCTTGCCCTAAGAGGTTCCCAGAGGTGATCACCATTCCCCACCCTGGACCCTAAAATCCAAAGGCAGTTCCTGATGACCTCCTGTTCCCTAACAGGACAGCAACTGTTTGGGCAGGAGTGGAGCCCGGCTGTCTAACTGAGCTGGCTCCGCCCCCACCCACATCATGATGCAGCTCATTGGGGCTCTGTTGCTGCCCCGCATTCCTGCCGGGGCAGCAAAGCAGCCCCTGGCCATCAGCGGTGTTACCACGAGGGCAGGAGCCCAAATCTACTACAGCTAAACAAGAAACCTGCATTCCTGAGAAGCAAGTGAAATTGGTTACTTGGAAATCGAAGTGACCTGAGCTTTTGCATAGATATTTCATCATTTAATCTTGGGGAAAATGAAATCCAAATCTGCCTCAAGATAGTTTCTCAAACTGCAACATGTGGCTGGCTTTTCTGTAGAATAATACTGTCCTAATGAAGCAGAATCTTGCAATAATCATGCTTCCTTCTCTAATCCTCTGATTTGGCAAGCTGAATCATCAGCATTCTGGCACATTCAAAGTTTGTTTTTCTTTGCCCTCACTGAACAGAGAAACAGTCTATTTTTCAGGGAGGGATGTGATATAGGGTTATAAAAGGCAATTATAAGTTTCTGAGCATGGAGAAATTTCTTAAGTTCCTTTTACAGTATTGACAACACAAACAAGATGAGCATTTCGTTTAGTTGGCACCAGCTGTCTATTATGAATGGAAATGATGAGCCTGCGGTGATGCATGGCTGCTCTGAACAAATCTAGCATGAGACATTGCATCCTGCAGGTGCCTCTGTTGAGGGAATCTCTTCCAGTTGGAGCACATTTCACTGATGTAACATACAGCTGGTCAAAGAATGCCTTCAGGCTATTTGAAAGTTTGTATAGGAAATGGGATCTTTTGATGAAGTTGGGCACAAAGTATTACTTGGGAAAGCATCTCTCATTTCATCTGCCCCATTTTTTTCTGCTGATCATTTCAGGCCCTATCTCACTCAGTATGGTTTGTTTTTACTCCTTAGAATTATTTGAAGTGTTTCAGAGGCCAAAAAGAACACCATTTTCCATCTGTCAAAATCATCTGCTTTCTGTTTAAATCAGTAGTAGATGCCAAGCATGAAAGTACTGGAAAAAGTTGTGGATGGGGGCTCTGCAGGGAAGACGGAATTACAGAGCCATCCCATTGACTTTAATGAACTTAGAAGGGTGTTAATTGTGCTTAGGATAGGCACTGTGATTCTGCTAAAAGCATCAGTCTCAGTGCAAGAAGCTTCTCTTTGGTATTTTTACAAACATTGTTACAAAGTAGTGGTCACTTAGTGGGAGGAGGGGGAAGGTACTGGCAGATCTAACTGGAGACCATCAGGTACAGACAACAAAGACCTTAGTAGGAAAGGATGCTGCTTTTCCTATCTACCACAGCTAAACAAGGAATCTACATTCCTGAGAAGCAAGTGAAATAGTTTACTTGGAAATCCAAGTAATTTGGATTTGGATTTCAGTTTCCCTAAGATGAAATGTAAGAAGTTTACATCAACAGGGGGGAGGAGTGAAAAGGGAGATTAGGGGGAAGTGATGGAGGGCCTTCAGGAGGCAATCAGGAGGAGGAAGGACATAAAAAGGAGAATGAGATTTCCCCTCATCCTCTGTGTTCTTGGGGATTCTCCAGTTATTATTGTTTTAGTTGGTAAGGGTTCTGTCTGAATTATATGTAAACCATCCGAGAGTCTTTGGGCTAAGGGTAGGATAGAAAGTTTCTCTATCAACCAAAGAACCAGCCTTAGGACTACAAAACACAGCAAGTTTCAGAAATCAAAATAGCTTCATTTAGGTTTGGAACCCAAAGAATTAAGAGCTGAAGACAGGCTTGTTTTCTAAAATCTCTGCCAAGCTAGATTTGTTGGCCTTATATCCAACCTTGTGGCACCTAGAAAAAAGCTATGGGCAACTGTATTCAAATTTCAACTTGGAGAGTGTGGAAGAACCAGCAGATAGAAGTGTAAGGAAGTTACAGCCTACAGAGTAAGTACTGCACTATTGACCAGGGAAGACAACCGATCTACCATTTATATTAGGCCTAGCCAAGCCAAAGACTTAAATAACATGCCAATCCTCAGGGTAGATGTTGCAGTCCTCCCCAATATGATGCTGCATTCCCAGAGAGTTCACAAAGCTGATTTCTGTCCACAGAACAAGAGTTTTCTGTTTAAGAACTATAATGCCTGAAAGACTTCTGGACCTATACATTGTTGTATATAGGGATGGGCATGAACCATTTCATGAGCCAAAATTCTGGCTGAATTTTGGCTGGATTGAGACTTGGAATGTGATGTTCAGCTCTCATGAGATCTCTGAAGAAATCTCTGATCTTTTGGGTGTGGCTCAGGGCAGCTGGGGAAAATGAAACCCACCCAAAGAAAATTGGCGTGGAAATGCCGGGCAATTGTGGGGTGATGTTTACAAGCCTTGGAAACACCAACAAGGTCCCTCCAAAGCTTGACAGGCAGTGCTGCCTGCCAATAACAGAGCTTCCATTTGTTACAACGGATGTACTATGTAAGTCCAAGATAAGCACACCTATCCCGTGTTGGGTTTTGGTCAGACATGGAGAGGGAGGGAGGGTGTTGAATGCAGAGCTTTGCTGGGTGTGGGGAAAAATTGCACCCAGTTGGGAGACTGAGAAGAGAATGTAACATTCTGGGGCTGTTTAGCAGCAGACACCTGGTATCTGGTGAATAAGATAATAACTACAGTTGTATTTTCTCCTTGTATATCTACAAAAGTGTTTTTTATCTCCTCAAGTACAGACTAAAAAAAAAAATCTTCTTGGAAGAAAATCTTGCCGTATCACTAGTGGATGGTACCCAAACTAGGCCACCTGTCAATTTACAATGATTTTATGTGAATTGTGGCTTGTTTTTCTGCTGACTGTAAAAGGTTGCCTAGTGATGACTCATATTTGCCCAGGCATGAAATGGCACCAGAAAGTGAGAAGATAGCCTGATTGTTTCAGTAATTATGTGTGGAATCACACAGCTGAAAGGAGAAGACAGTGAATGTGGAGGGAGTGGGGAGAGAAAGGCATTGATAAATTAATCTGCTCTCATTATTATATTCAGTGGGGTGGCTAACAGGAGAACTAGTCTCTGTAATTGTGCTGCAGCAGTTTGATATAAAGGAATGAACAAGTGATTTTTTTTTTTTTTTACAGTATGGAGTTAGCATTATTACCTGCTAACTGATGCCTCTCAAAGGACTGTTAAGGAGCAGGAGCAGGTCAGACTTTCTGTTCCTTGGTTTTCCTGGTCCATTGGCAACACTGTCAGCAAATCAGTTGATGGTAGATAGGGAAAAGCCATGCATAACAAAACAAAAAACTTAGATTCGAATCCAATAACACCCTAGAGACCAACAAGATTTTCAGGGTATAAGCTTTTGAGAGTCTGGCCTCACTGTGCGCTTCTTCCTTGGTTGACTGTTCAGATCAGAGCTGCCAACCACAGAGAGTGCAATCTGGGTTTTTTTAAAAAAAAGAAAAAGAAAAGAAAGAAATAACTTTGGATTTTCTTTAGAACATTTCTTGGGTTCACATGTGTGCACAAGCGCATATGCTCTAGCAACTGCAAACCAGGAACGACAGGTTCACACTTCTGAACCAGTTTGAGCATGTGCCGGGGAAGTTCAGACATCTGGCAACATGGGATGAATGCACAGGGATCTGTTAGCACTGGAATTCATCTGCTGTCTATTTACTCCAACTCGTCTTACGATGGAGTGTGTATGACTGGGGAATGCTGCCAGATGTGGCTGCATGATCCAGCTGGTTTTATCCGTTAGGGGAAAGCAACTATATTGGGCCAAACTTCCTGTCTGATCATAGCCCATAATAGGTTTTTACATGTTTATTCTTCCCCCTCCCCTGAAATTATTACACAATATTATGATATTTGCTTTTCACATGCTAAAAATCTAGGGGAATCTAAGTTATTGTAGAATATGAGAATTCATTCATGTCCCCAAGATTCCCAAATGACTTATCACAAAGATACACTCTTATTGCGTCTCCCAGAAGAGAACTCCCTTCCTGTAAGGCCACAAACACCTCAGCCAGAAATCCCTCCACCAATTCTACTTTTACAAGAGGACTCAAGATGAGAGCTAATTCAAGGTTAGCTAAATGGGCTTCATGGGCCTGGTAAATAAGCAAACAAAGTCTTTGCTGTGCCCTGATGGTTTGTATTCTTCTCACACAATACTAGCTGAAAGTAATTACTGTCTGCCCGGTGGCTGATGATCATCAGTGCCAATTGACTTGGTTGCTTTGTTTCAGTTCCTACTGAACAATTGTCCACCTCACAATAGCCAACTCAGCCACAACTTCATATAATTGGTTCATTTGTTGGTAAGCTCAGCAGAAAGGCTTAGACCTGACAGAGTTCTAAGACTGAATTACCTATTTATCTCCCAAACTAGGTTTCTCTAGAGCATAAAAAAGGCAGACTGCCAAAGAACAAGAAGAAGGAAGTTTGTACTTTGTTGCAGCATGTGTTGCTAACCATTACCTAAATAATCAGAAAGCTTACATCTCCAGGGTTATCACTCTCATACTTACAATCAATGCATTCATTCACTTCTGAGAAGAGGATGCTTCCTGAAGAAAAGCTAACTTGATAGGAGAACTACTGCATTATCTGCTTATCCAACCTGAAATAGATCTGTATTTGTGGGAATGAGGATATTAATATGTGTCTTTGAGAGCTAATTAGGCAGCAAGCTGCTTTCTGCACGTTTAGTCAAGGCTGCTCCAATCATGCAAATCCCTGTTTAGCAAGGTATTTTAAAAGTAGCAGTTGTCTGTCCAAGAAAACACCCAGTGGAAGCCATTGAAAATCTGATCACTAGAAAGATTAATTTTAAGGAAATTGTAGTGTGCAGAGGCATATTACACAATAATGCTAAAGTATTCTTGCAAAGAAACAATATTTCCAAACAATTTCTGAACAATCTCTGTGTGTGTGTGTGTGTGTGTGTGTGTGTTTGCTGTGATTTCTGGTTTTCTGTATAGCTTTTCCATTTTCATGTTGATATAAAGAAGAAAATTAAATATATGCTTAGCTTTTCCTCATTAAAAAGATGACAAAGTGAAATTCTTTGGATGAACCTCTAATTATGTGTTAGAATGGATTCCACTAGATTCTGTGCTCCCTGATTAATGTTACAAAGGAGTTATTACGGAGTTCTGTAGTATTCTTCTGAATTTGCCCTATATACATGTTAGGCTATGTGTATTTGGATTCTAAAGGCAGTCTCTACTGATTGCCATGGGGACAGCAAACAATCAGTTAATGCAGTGACTCTTTAAATAGCTTTCCCCCCATTTTTATTTCTTGTGGGTCAGCAGCCTCCTGGTGAAAGGTACAAAATTACAACTTAGAATTGGATACCCAGTTACAATTTCTTTTAAAATGCCTTGCTTTCAGTGATAATTCCAGATGGGTAGCTGTGTTAGTCTGTAGCAGCAAAATAAAACAGAAATACAGTGGCACCTTAAAGATCTACTTTATTCCATTATCAACTTTTGTAAGTCAGAGCTTACTTCATCAGGTATATTGGAGTATATATTCATTAGATGGATTATTTCCTATTTACATCAATAAAAATGTGTGAGGGGTATGTTACA
Organism: Gekko gecko; assembly: GCA_029375565.1. Classification (NCBI taxonomy): domain Eukaryota; kingdom Metazoa; phylum Chordata; class Lepidosauria; order Squamata; family Gekkonidae; genus Gekko; species Gekko gecko. The sequence continues at coordinate 60,981,328 of JAPDNY010000004.1, forward strand.
AAGAGAGAATGTTTAAAGTATAAAGTATAAAATATAAAGCAGCTTATATTCAAAGTATAGACATTAGAATAACAGTTCTCTGTTTTTTGCTCATTGTTGAAAATACTGCTATAATTCTTATATAAAAAACCATCAAACATAAATGTTCAAAACATGGGAAGGGGCATTTCCCCACACCCTGATTTTGATACAGGATAAATTTTATCCCTGTTCCTTTCAATGTTAGTTTCTTTGTAAATATATAAAGTATTTAGACATTACTGAATGCTCAAATATGCAATAAATTGAGTGTGTGTCGGGTCGCAAGTGTACAACTGGATGCAGTCAGATGCCCATTGGGGAAATTCACTTTAAACAGTGCTTTTTCATTCAGCACTGTGAAGCAGCATGGCGGTGGGAAGGAGCTTCCAGTTCCCTTCTCCCTGGTTTTCACCAAAAGAAACAGCAGGGGGAACCTTTTGACCATTTCCTCTGGTTCCACATGTCTTGAACCACAGAAAGGGTGGGGGGAGCCATTTCTGTGCCCCCCCCCCAAAAAAAAAAGCTGGACAGGAGGGAAATCAGAAGCTCCTTCTTCCCCCTCACAGTGCTCCTTTAAAGTGCTTAGTGAATGAGCACTGTATAAGGGGAGTTCACCTAATGAGTGTGGTTTTGCATCTCTGCATCTTGGGTATAGGGTTTCCAGGCTGAATTTGACAACCATCCAGAGGGTTGGGGGGTGGCATTGCTGGAGTGGCATTGCTGGCATGATGATGTCACTTTCAGGGAAAACCCAAAATTGATGGCAGGTTGGGCCAGGAATTTCTAGAAGGTCTATGGTTGGTAAAACTATAGAGTTTTCAGCAATTCTTGCAACTACACACTGTCACTTCCAGATTTTCTGCAGAAGTGACATTGGCAATAACACTGTAGCTGTGGCTTTTTTTTAATTCCTTGGGAACTCAGAGCAGGGGATGCTTCTGGCAGCTTGGTAGCTCTAGTTGGGCATATTCGGTCTTTGAACCCTGAGCAAGTGTATAGGTAATGGCACTAAAGAGGTTTTGGCTGTTGGTTGATATGGTAAAGAGTTACACAGAAGATACCGTTAACAAAGACTTAAATGTTGAAGGAGATACCTTCTGCCTCCTGGCAGCATCCGGGAAAATAAACCTGAGTTATTGTAGTTAAGATGGATGCTGGGGTCAGCATAATATGTAAATCAATCTGTCCAGTTTCTTCTCCAGCAGCTGGGATCTATTCTTTGTAGAACCTAGATGATCTTCCTAGCTTACAGCCAATAATAAAACCAACCACGATTGTTCTGGATAGGGTTTTATTCCCCCTTAAAGAGTAAATGCACAGGTTTTTGATCTGCTGGTAAAGGCATAAATCTTCTCCACTGCACATAGCAGGTATAACTTACAGGGACCATATTTTGCCAATCGTAAAAGCTTGATATTGGCTGCTGGTTTATTTCAAGTAACAATTCAAAGTGCTGGTGCTGAATTCTAAAGTCCTAAATGGTCTGCGGCAGGCTTGCCAACTCCCATATGTGCCTGCATGCCAGTTGAAGTTATTGTTGCAAGCCCTGCTCTGTGTGTCCTCATGGTAGTTGTGTACCAAAGACAAATTCATCATTGGTGGCATCTACCCTTTGGAATTTCCTCTTTCCAGAAGTTCTCCAACTCCATATTGTTAGATTCCAGGTGGAGATGTTGTTAAACTTTCAAGCTTTTTAGATCGCTTACTGTTATCATTTTCAGCTTGATTTTATCATTTTCAGCTTGAATTTATTCTCGTTTAGGACTATGATGATTCTTTCAACCTGTTGTGTTTCATTTCTTAGTTGTTGATTGTGGTATACTTTAAGAATTTCTTTGGCTTATTGTCCAACTTGCATTGCATCACAGATATAAATGAGAGAGTTAAATAAATAAACAAATGATGCAGCTACTTCCCCCACAGCTTTTAAAAGTATGCTCATTTTGCCACAGTGTTAATATGGTTTGGAAAAGGCATTATGTTATATGTTCTGTAATACACGAAGGATATAGACACAAATGTAATTACTCTCTTTAGACCTTCCACTTTAAATTCTTGAGCCTGTAGATTAGATAATAGCATGTGATCAATTATGTTTGCATTGCAATACCTATTCTGCCAGGTGCATAACTACAAGGGTAGCTGCCATGAAGATGAATGGCAGATAACAAAAGGTTTGATAGCTGTGATAATTTGGAAGTGTTATTTTATAAGTTAACCTCACAGAGCTTGTTGCCCTGCAAGGCTTATGGATGCCTTATAAAGACTGTAATAAAATAATGAACTGTGCAAAAGTATGTTAGAGGGACTGTGCAACAAGGTGACCCAATATGATGCCAGATGAGACTGCACTTTAAGCAAGGGACACCCTCCTTGCTCTTCCAAGCAGCTCCAGTGACCAGCCAAGATTACCAGGATGTTTTTCTGAAGAAGAATGGATCAGTTCCCCAGTATGCACCAAGCACAACGACATGCCATGCTAGAGCATGAAGACAAAGAGCTCCAAAATCGCCATTATGAGTTCTCTCCGAGTCATGCAAGCAACCTCTTTCCCTCCCCCTCACCTACCAGACCTCACATAGGCCAGAGAGAGACTATTCAGTGTTGCCTAGCAACTATTTACTTGCCATCAGGAGCCTGGCTAAGGTAATCAGGAGAACAATGGACTTGGCTCAGTGATTCATCCTGCCTAATCCTAGGTGCCAAACATGAGAAGTTTCTAGCCCTCAATATTGACCAATCCTCAGCTCCCCCTCCCCTATACCTTCCAGCCAATAGGGTATTTTCAGGGACGGACTAACCAGGAGGTGTGACCAGGGGTTATGACCAGCCCCCCCAACTTCCTGCATATAAGAGGATGCCTGACCACAGGTCTCTCTCTCTACTCTATGATCCCTATTGAATCTTTGACCCTCTTATGTCCAGCTTGCTATCCCAACCCCCTGCCTCCATCTTTAAACTCTAGGTCTGCAGGCTGAGTTTCCACGTTGTCCTCTTTCTTCCATTCTCCCCCTCCATTTTTCCAGAGGAACGTTCTACACAGCGGGACAGGTAAATATCACCCACCAATGACTTCCTGCTCATGCAACTGTGCTGTGAATCTCTCTTTATCTTCCTAGACCTGAGTAATTGTGTGTGAGACTGTGTATTGTTTGCTTGTGAAGATTTCCAGTAAAAGACTTTATTTTCAACCTCATAAAGTCTCTGTGCCTGCAACTGATACTCTCTGGAGGGGCGGGACCTCTGTATACACTGGTGTTCACTCCTGCAGCTGATTGCCTATTAATAATTACGCATATTCCCCCTATTATTGATAATAAAAACGAGCAATCCAGCTAACAAGCTGCTGTGACTATATTCCATTTATAGTCATTCTGGGCTGCTCATTGACATTGTATGCAAATTCCTGATTGTTGTTAAGAATATATTACTTCGTTTGCTGATCTTTCATACACCATATATAGACAACTCATGATTCAGGCTTATTTCCTAGTTCAAGATGTGATGTTAGATATGATGTTGGGAGATCTGTGAACCTTACCAGCATTTTTAAACAGAAATACTAGCACTAAATTCTCAACTTGAGTTCGAATCATGGTGTGGGGGAAAGAGAGGAATAATCTTCCTGCCAACGTGATTTCATATATCAAAACCAAAGTTCCTGGGGGCCCAAACTTTTACTGGTGTTTTTGTTGTTGGTGCTCCCCCTCCATGTTAATGTTGTATTCTTTTCACTCAGGATTACTTCTCACATTATTTTAGAGTATTCAAGATAGCTGTAATTTCAAGGATCATATGCATAAATGCAGAGCTGCCATTTGAACCCTGCCCTGATTACTAAGCAGTGTTTAGTGGATAGACCAGAACATCCGAATTGATCTAGAAGAGGCTGCATTTAAATCCTAGGTTAGTCTTGGGTGTTCCAAAGGTCATTGGACAAGTCACTATCTCTGAGACTTTCCATTTGTAAAATCAAAGCCCCCCCGCTATCTCATAGGGTTGTTCTGAGAGCGAGATGGGAAGAAACTTTATACCTATACATATACATAAGCTTACTCAGAAATCCCATTGAGTTCAACAGGGCTTATTTCTCATTAAGTATTCATATAATTATAGCCTAATCCTAGGCAAGTTTATTCAGCAATATATTCCACTGTGTACAATAGAATTTAGTCATGAATAAACATCCTGCAAGTTTATGTGGGGCTCTCTAAATGATCAAGAATAACTAAAGAGTCACCTGGTTAGACTTTCTTAGGTGTGAACAGTGAGTGCCACCATGTTATGTGAATGCCTTGAGGTATGACACGGAGTCTCCTATTAATCTTTATAAAATTCTTCACAAGTTTTAGTTCTCTTTGAAGATAAATGACTCTTGTGCTTTAAACGGAATCCTTCAGATGAGGAGCCATTAAAAATAGGAAGCCTGGCAGTGAGTCAGGGCTGTAAACAAGTTTAGGCTGTAGTATGAGGTCTCCAAAGTGGCCTCTTTAAATAACTTTCTTGAGAAAGAAGGGAATTTAATTTTGTTGATAAAATTAGATCAATTAATCAGAGAGACCAGGCAAAGGATGCAGAACAAGAAAAGCAGGTGCTATGCTAAGGAATTTATTTATTAGCCAGAATATTTCTCCTTATCTTTCCTTCAGAAATTCAAGGCAAGCTAGTAGTAAAAAAACTGTATGCCTCATCATGGAATTTTGGAGTGCAAGTGAAATTCACATTATCTATCAAGATTATTAAAATGAAACTATTAATCTTCTGACAGTTTAATAATTATGTTTATGCTACAATAACACAAGACTCCATTGGGATCTGAGTTCCATTTTAGAGATCTTGTCCATCATTTGTTGAGGAAATTGAACTTTTGTGTTGACCAAAGTAGCTGCAGAACTAAATACACTAACATGCCCAGGTTAGGCCTATTCTGTTAGGTCCCAGCCTAGCTTTTCTGTAACAGAGCCAAGTTGGTGCATGCTCTGCTCGTTGGAGGCCCAAGAACAATAAATAATATGGAAGCAGATTTTCCCATGGCATGTTGTTGTTGTTTCACTTGTGAGAAAACTGACTCCAATAATAAAAGAAAAACACAGAATATAATTTAGAAACAAAATCAGTCTAACAATCTGAATATGCTAATAAACTCAAAAATAAAGCTAGCAGAGAAGAAAAATAGGTTATGCAGTAAAAACACAAGAAAATAAAAGGTCAACAAAAGGCCTACATAAACAAAAATGTATTTGCCAGGCACCTAAAGCTAGCAAACTGTTTGAGGGTGGAGTTCTAGACCTGAGCTTCCACCACTGTGAAGGCCTTGTTGTTAGTGAACACCCACTTCACTTCCTTTGGTAAGAATGCTTAAAGTAGAAACCCCATTTTAATTGATAGGCTGGGTTCACTAGGGAGCATTCAGATACATTGATCCCAAGCTATGTAAGCCTTTACTGGTGACCTCTTTGGTTTGTGTATTGAAATTGAATATCATTTTAGCCATTCTCCTCAAAATCCAGTCCCTTTACATAGCTGGCTATATTAAAGAAACAAAAATATGGCTTAAACATGTAGACAGGTCATGTATTCATTATTTGTTTTACTCTCCAAAACACAGGCATAAGCACTGAATCTGTCTGTCCATATAAGGGGATTTGGTACAGGATCAACCTAGTAGACAGACAAACATTTAATCTTACACAAACTGTAGAAATGTATTGTATTTTTCTTTAAAATGTTGTGGCATAACAACATTGGGCTATGCAATGAGATATGCCAAGGATGGACAATGGTTTTCAGCCACTAGCCTATAATATTAAGTACATTGTCACTATAAATTAGGGATGCCATCCTCCAGGTGGGAGTTGGGTATCCCCTGGAATTACTGCTCAACTACAGACTACAGAGGTCAGTTCCCCTGGAGAAAATAGAAGCTGTGGGGGGTGGACTCTATGGCATTGTACCCCACTGATGTCTCTGTCCTCCCCAGGCTCCATCCCCAAGTCTCCAGGAGTTTCCCAACCTAGGGCTGGCAACCCTACCCCTGTTCGGGTTAGAACAGATAAAAGGAAATACTTCTTCACCCAAAGAGTGATTAACATATGGAATTCACTGCCACAGGAGGTCGTGGCAGCTGCAAGCATGGACAGTTTCAGAGGAAATTAGATAAACATATGGAGCAGAAGTCCACCAGTGGCTATTAGCCACAGGGTATAGAATGAGAACTCTCAGTCTGGGGCAGGTGATGCACTCTATTCTTGGTGCTGGAGGGGGCAGCAGTGGGAGGGCTTCTGGTGCCCTGGCCCCACTGCTGGACCTCCTGATGGCACCTGGTATATTTTGGCCGCTATGTGACAGAGTGTTGGACTAGATGGGCCATTGGCCTGATTCAACATTGGCTTCTCTTATGTTCTTATGTTCTTATGTTCTTATCCCCCACTAACAGCCAAAGGGGGACCTGGGAACCCTACTATAAATGTCTTAGCCAAAACACATGAAGACCTGTCATATAGAATCAAATTAAATATTCCCTTGGACCATCTTAAGTTTATCTGTAACTAGTTCAAGCTGTCATGTTATGCAGAGTTTTTCAAGCTGAAGAAGAATATAGAGACTTAGATTCCATAGAATACTGCCACCAATGGATTTGCATCAGCAGAATGGGCCTTTCTTGACTCCCCCTCTTGCTGCATCCTAAAATGCCTCCCAGAATGCTGCTCCTGGTAGACAGGGGAAGAGGGAGCTGGAGATCCGCAGCAAGAAGTAGTGACCCCCTAACTGTTCACAGAAATTCTTTGTAGGACCCAACTCAACGGCATTTGGCTACACTGGCTAAAATATGATAATCCCTTCTTCAGTTGTCTTTAGTAGTGTAATTTGAAAATGTTCTCCAAATATTAAAATTCATGTACTGTAGTAGTATTTTTTATTGTTAAATGAAAATTCTATGGAACTCAGCAGCCGGAATGCACTAAGAGGATCTTGATTAATGTTCCTACTGTTTTATATTGAAGGCAACTGAGGGAAATATGATAATCTCCTGAATCAGAGTGGGCCATGATCACAGTGCAGACAACAATATACTGAAAAGTAATCTAAAATGTAGCCAATGGAATAGAATAGATTTGTTGAAATATACATGGGTTACTTACTGAGTATCTGAACCTGAACATTCCAGACCATGCTTTTTTGTTACATAAAGTGGTTTTCAAGTTTAAGGCAGCCTAAGTCAATGGGGAACAATGGATGGTAATAGTCAATTAGGCTACTGTATAATGCCACTTTCACGCTTACCTTGAGCCATGCTTATTTGTAGGGCAGCGGACTAGTATGCACAACGTAGAGAAAGCTAGCTTGGAGTTTCCAGGATACAACTGATTGTGCACTGGGGCTAGCATGGCCTGCCTATGATGCTGCTAAGCCTCAACATTTGTAGACTGAAATGAGATGCTAAATGTGATAACTAATTGCATGGTCATGAATTGATTCAGAAACCTGGCAGGAACATAATTAAAATGCTCTTTTGTTTTTCCACCTATCTAAAACCTGTTCCTTGCACATTTAGAAAAGCATTTTTTCACGAACAGGAGAGGAAAGGCTGAAAAATGCAGTTTAATTGGAATGTGTAAATTCAGTTAACAGCACCCACAGTATTCAGCATTTTCTCTTCAAAAGCAAACAGACCCTGAATACAGCACTTGATCTTCCTAATGTCTGGAGAAGGTAGAATGTGTGAAATCGTATGAAGGATGCATAACTCTAGGCATGGAAAATGAATAACTACAGAGGACACGCAGAGAACAGAAATAAACTCACTAGTTGATTTGAGATTCCAATGCACTAAAATAAGGACAGCTCACCAATTAAACATTTGGTTGGATTACATTTCCCTATACTTTTGCTCCAGGTTATCATTTAGGTACATTATTTTTTATTTAACTATGTTAGAGAGTATGTGCTATGTTTACACTTGCACAGTTGGTGGCATGAATCATGTGGATACATGCTCTTTGCTTATTGTAATGGACTGTGCTTCCCAGGCAAGATTATGAAACTTGTAAATGAGATTCAGATGTGTTCAGCATGGATAGAATGTGATACCTGAGTAAAGCAAGCCACACATATAGCTGCTCTCTCTCACTGTGCCCACCTCAGAAGGACGAACAGTCAAAGAAAGCACTCCTGTTTCATGGTTAATTTGTTTTCTGTTGGATATGGTAGGCAGATGGAGGAGAAGGGAGACAACTGCAGAAAAAGAAATGTGAGAGCATATTGTAACTGGACTCAGATATTATATCCCAGTGAGCAAAGACCAAGGCCGATTTCCCACAAGCGCTGCTCTGCACTCGCCCTTCCCTTTTGCCCCAATGGTACGTGTCAATTTCACACAAGCTGCTGTGTGGCCGCATTTTGCCCCGCAGCCAGTTTGGTGTAGTGGTTAAGTGTGCAGACTCTTATCTGGGAGAACCGGGTTTGATTCCCCACTCCTCCACTTGCACCTGCTGATGTGACCTTGGGTCAGTCACAAGCTCTGGCACAGCTGTTCTCTCAAGGACAGTTTGTGTTAGAGTTCTCTCAGCCCCCCCTACCTCACAGGGTGTCTGTTGTGGGGAGGGGAAGGGAAAGGAGTTTGTAAGCCGCTCTGAGACGCCTTTGGGCAGTGAAGGGTGGGGCATAAATCCAATCTCTCTTCTTCTCTTCTCTTTTCCCTGCGTCTACTCAATCCTCAAAAAAACAGAATTGAGTAGACGCGGGGAAAATCATGTGAAACTGTGAGGCAAAATGTGGCCACACAGCAGCTTGTGTGAAATTGACAGGTACCATCAGGGCAAAAGGGAAGGGCGAGCGTGGAGCAGCCTTGTGGGAAATCAGCCCAAGGCTGATTTCCCACTACAGCTGCCTCGGGGTTGCGCCGCTGTTTGCCCCGATACTATTCGTCAATTTCACACCCGAAGCCGCGGGGCTGCATTTTGACTCGCAGCGTTGCCCGATTTTCCCCGCAGTTTCGTGATCCTCAAAAAACAGGATCACTAAACTGCGGGGGAAATTGGGCGAAGCCGCAGGTCAAAATGCAGCCCCGCGGCTTCGGGTGTGAAATTGACGAATAGTATCGGGGCAAACGGCAGCGCAACCCCGAGGCAGCTGTAGTGGGAAATCAGCCTGAGTCAGTCAGCTAAAGTGAGCTTGGTTAGAACAGACAGACTTGTCTCCCCTTGCCCCATCACAGCAGATTTTTTTTAAAAAAATTATATAAAAAGAAGAAAAATGGAGGAATGGTGAATGGAGAGTGCGGGGAAATCAGTATTAAAATGCACGCATACAGAGCAAGTGCAATCAATTTTTGAACGAAAAAATGGGGGAGGGGTATTCAAGGATGTTGCTTACAATTTGAGAGCCAATTGCCCTCTGCACACTGAGTGACAAAGTATCAGTGAAAAGAACAGATTGCCACAGAGTTATGGTGAATGGATTACATAAAGGCTCCATACATTTGCTTGAAATACTGTTCAGTTAAGCAAAAGCAATCCTGTCTTTGATATATGGCTGTGCAAAGTTTTGCATGCTATCTTTCTCACCCCAGGCTTAAAAGTAAGTGGTCATCCAATAATTACATCATTCCTCTCCATCCTTGTGCTGCCCTGAGCCTGCTGGTTCAGTACCATAACCTGGCCTAAAACCAGATTGGAAAAGATTCATACAATCCGCTTCATCCAGGAAAGCTCGTTGTCCAGCCACCACTGGTTCAATCACCTTGCTCAAGAATGGACCATTTGAGACTGGACATTAAGTTATTCAGCTCTCCTGTGTCCAGGTTAGGCTTCTTTAGTAGTAGACATACCACAGCCTCTTTCAAGTTTGGGACAACAACCCCCTCTCTCATGGAAGCATTAACTACCTCTCAGGCCCAGCTAGCCATCTTCCTCCTGCCAGATTTAAGCAGCTAGGAAAAACAAAGGTCATACAAGCAAGTTATAAGCCTCAAACTTCCAAGGATTTTGTCCACATCCTCAGACTGAACAAACTGAAAAGTATTCCAAACAGCTGGATAAGTCAGCACCCTGATGCCATCTGACCCTATCAATGTTGATGTAAAATCCAAGTCAGAACGGATGCAAGATATTTTATCTGCAAAGCACTGAGCAAAGTAGTCGGGGGGGGGGCACTGAACAGTCTGCCACTTTCTGGAGGCCAAATCCCAACAGGGCTCTGACCACATAGAACTGCTCCTCTGGCCTACACTGTGAAGATGGCAGAAAAGTGTTGTTTCTTTGCTGCTTTCACTGTCAGAGCATGATGTAAAATGAGCTGTTGCCTGTGTATTATCAAATTCATCCTGTGTCTTCCTCCCCTGTCAATCTAGCTGTTTCCCTTGTGTCTTCATTGTCCACAGCCCCTCAGGAAACCAAAGGGCTATCTGGGCTCTAACACTTGAGAGAGGGCACTTGGGAGCAATCATGACAACAACAATCTGTTTTATGTAAGCCGCCCTGAGCCGGCTCTGGCTGGGAGGGAGGGGTAAAAATTCAAACAAACAAATAAATAAATAAACGTGGGTAATTTTCTTATTCCACTAGTTGACCAAGGCATCAACTGAAGCACCAGCTATATCTACTGGAAAATCCCTTTGAGTGATCAGGAAGCCATTTGGATCCACCCGGCTCTCGGGTGGTGGTGGTGGATAATTTTAATAGAACCCTCAGCCCAGCAGAGTCTTGGTATCCCTGTAAGACTAAATCCAAGCAAATTATCGTTTAATACTAATATAGTTTAAAAATAAATAATATTTTTGTATTGGTGTCTTGCAAAATGTTGATCCTTGGGCATTCTTTCAGTCTTGTGTAGAAAAGACTGGAGGTAGGGTGACCAGCTCTGGGTTGGGAAATATCTGGAGATTTTGGGGATGGAACCTGAGGAAGGTGAACGGATCTCTGTTGCCTGGAGTTCAGTCATAATAGTGGGAGATCTCCAGCCACTGCCTGGAGGTTGGCAATCCTACTTCGGAGAGGAGAAGAGATCTGCCAAATGAGCTGGGTGATACAGTTGGTGTGATTACGCTTCCTTTCCTATGTGTCAGCCTTTCAAAAGTGTTTGATGACTTTCAAAGGACTTTGTTTATTTTAATTAGAAAGACAATAGCCATTTCAATAAGAGAAGTGAGCAGTGACTCACAAAAGCTCATACCCTACCACAAATTTTGTTAGTCTTTAAGGTGCTACTGGACTCTTACTCTTTTCTACTAAGTCCCATAATTATTTTTAATATATCCAAAGTGTTACCCTGTTGTACAAATGATCATTATAATAAAATAGAGAGGTCCCATTACCCATCCCATCCCACTCAGAATCAAGCCCCAGTTCACCTTTCAGTTGTTTAATCCAGAGGCAAGTGGGTTGTTGTAAAGAATAGTGGATTTAGCCCTGGGATTTACTGACAGTTGTAGGTGTCAGGATTGAGTGACGTAGCCTACGCTATTACCATTTTTCTCTCCAAGTACCCTGCCCTACTTTTAAACCAGGATATTAAGGTATGATTTTTTAGAAGTTTATTAGCATGGAAATCTAGTTTTTGCAGTTCCTAATGGGTCAATGCAAAAACAACATCTGGATAGGACCTGGTTCTGAGAAAGATCTAGGTCCTGATCAGTCCATTTGAATACTGTTATAGATTCCTGGATCTTCTAGTTCTGTTTCTCTGAACAGGCATGACCTACAACAGTGTATACTCCAGCCTCATTTCCCACTTCACAACAGCACCAAGCTTGAAGCATCTCCAAGTCAGCAGTGTTTAAGACTAGCCCAGTCTGCCAGCTTTAATCACTTACCTTGGCTTCACTGAGAGTCAGGAGCAGATAACGCTGCTCAGCCAGGCTGGGAGGGCATGAAATTGCGTTAAGCAACGCTCCTGAAAATGACTGGATTTGCTCCTTCAGTGTAAGTGTCTAAATGTTTTTTGAAATTGTAATTTTCCTGTGCTGTTATGTGTAAAGGTGACCGCTCCATGTTAGGCCCTCAGCAGTTTTGCACTCGACAGCTAATCAGGTTGATTCATTTGGCAATGTGGGCAGTAAGCTCTTGCTCTCTTTTTTCTCACTGCAGCTATAAAGCAGGATTGAGTTCTTCTCTGACTCCTGGGGATATAATACTGCCTGGTTCTTTTTAAAGGAACATATTAGAAGTACAGAACTGGCTGAGAAATACTGTGGAGACATTTGGGGTTCTATTTTTGTAGCAGGCAATATTATTATCCGGAGAAGCTAACATGATGCCCGTTATTAAGTCTGTCGGTAGCGTTAAAGTAGAGTAGGAACTATTATTGCCAGTGATGCTGGAGGTAGTTAGAGAGGGGGAAAAAAGCTTTGTGATTTCTGTCCTCTCTCCCTTCCCAACAATATATATATATTCCCAGGATCAGAGGCTATTTACTAATTGCAGAAACATTACTCTGACCAAGCCAAAGGTTGATTGAGCATTACTACACTCAACCACATGGTGGCATCCATCACTCAAAGGAAAATTATGACTGTTAGCAGAGGAAATGTCTGTGAATGGCAATGAACTTTTCTGTCTGGTGCTGAGGGTTTCTTTCCCCTAGCTGCTATTTTGATGCTAAATTTAGTTAAATCATAGGATGGAAGAAAGATGCAGCTGTTGTTTCTGTCACAAGGAGGAATGGATATTGCATAAAGTTGGAAAGGAGGGGAGGAGAGGGGACTGGATTTTGTACATAGAAATGACATTCATCTGTACCCAAAAACTGCACCTGAAACATCAGCGCTATTGCTGAGACTTCCATTCTTTCTACTGTCTTCCTTTGTCCCTAATATTAGTAAATACCTCTGTAAATAAGACTGAATGATAAACACTCAAGCAGGATTTGAATACTTAACTTCAGAGGTGTGTAGCTATGTCAGTTTGCACCAGCCAAAAGTCTCAAGGCACCTTAAAAGTTTCCCTTGCTCGAAAGCTAGTCGAATCCGACTCTAGGGGGTGGTGCTCACCTCTGTTTCCAAGCTAAAGAGCCAGTGCTGTCTGAAGATATTTCTGTGGTCATGTAGCTGGCATGACTAAACACTAAGGCGCATGGAATGCTGTTACCTTCCCACCTAAGTGGTACCTGTTTATCTACTTGCAATTTCTTGCTTTTGAACTGCTAGGTGGGCAGGAACTGGGGCCAGAGACAGGAGCTCACTCCATCATGCGGCACTACTGACCTTCCGGTCTGCAACTCAGCGTCTTAACCTCTGAGCACCTTAACAACTAACAAATGTATTTTAGCATAAATTGTTGTGAACTAGAGGGCACTTTTCCAGACTCATGAAGTTTTGACTTCATTTGGCGGATAGATATATCCTCGTATGTATACACAATGGGTAACATTTCTTGCATCTGAAGAAGTGGCACTAGTCCACGAAAGCTTATGCCATTAATGGGTTGTTCTTCAAGCTGCCATGAGACTTTTTGTTAGCATGGTTTCCCCCCCCCAGAAATGAATTTCCCCTGATCCAAAGATAATCCAGAGGTTGGATGACCATCTTTTGGGTATGTTGTTAAGTATGTAGGGCTATCTTTTGGCTATGCTCCTGCAGAGTGCAGGAGGTTGGACTAGATGATCTGCAAGGTCCCTTCCAACTCTAGTTCTAATCCTTCTAATATGATTCTGTATGAAACAAAGTGTTATGAGAAACTAACAATGGGTTGTGAGTAACTAGTGGAGCACTGGGCAATAAGTAACCCTAGAGAGTGGATGGGGCTGTGTATTACTGCCTGTGATGCCTCATCCATTTGACATAATGTACCATTAAGAATGGCACACATGGCTAGGAAGACTGGGTGCTGTGATCATGTCAGAGGAACCTATTTGTGCAGCACTCCATGTATATACAGAACTGAAGTCAGCAAAGGAATTCACAGGAGACTCAGCTTCTCTACATGGTTTTTTCCCTTTTGGATATGGTGTTTCTCTGGTGAACTCTGGCAGTCATTTGCTTTGATTCATTCTGTGATTCATCTGTGTAATGAATACATACTTAAATCTTTTCATGTTTTTAATATTTATGCTAGCATTGATTTACATTCAGGTTTTATCCTTTGCTTTCCATGTTCCTTCACCTCTCATTTCCCCTTGAAATTTAGCAGAGATCTGCATCAAATTTTATTTACAGTACTTTATCTACTTCATTTATGCTCCACTTTTCTTCCCAATGGGGAACTGAAATGGTTTACAGCATTCTCCCCCTGGCAAAAAACCCTATCCACCCTTCCTAGGGAACTCTTCATGAAGCTGCTGTCAGAAAGACAAATAAACTGGCTAACCCCTTCCACTGTTCACAGTGTTAGTGTACTTCGTGACTCCCTGGATCTCCTGGATTTCCTAGCAATGCATCCTGAATGGATTGAAGATACTGTGCTAAGGTGTGTACATGTGTAACAGATTTATTCCCCTCTGAAGCTTCTCACCCAATCCCACCCAACTTTCTCTGGAAGATTGGTGTAGTCTCCAGAGTAACTTTTAGGGTAAAAGAGCTGTAGTTTGGAAAAAAATTGACCCCCCCCACATTTCTCAAGCAGAAGTGCTCATGTAGTATGATCTGTAGAGTCCAAGTCTGTGGCTATTTATTATTTGACTAGGAATAAGGCTTGTAGTGGAAATAAATACAATGGGATCTAGAAAGAGGCTCTGGGTGGGTGCCTCAGCCTTGGGCACCCAGCAACAATTTGCTGTGGTGACCTCAGCAGGGTATGATGACACAGAGCTTACCATTTTCTCCAGGGGAACTGATCTCTGCCATCTGAAGAGTAGTTGTAATTCTGAGTGATCTCTAGCCCTCCCCTGGAGATTGGCAATGATGGTTCCCTTGGGGAAATGGCTGGTTTGGAGGGTGGAGTCTATGGCATTGCACTTGTCTGAGGACACACCCCTCCTTAAACCCCACCCTCTCCAGGCTCCACCCCTCAAATCTCCAGGAATTTTCTAACCTGGAGGTGACAACCCTATCTCCTTCCCAGCCAACCATCAACTGAACTTTATCTGCCCCTTCAGCTTTCCAACTCCACCCACCTGCAGCCTCTACCTAAGAAAAGTAGTCTTTCTCCTCAGAGAGGACCCAAGCAGGAGGAAATTGACCTCAGCAGGGTATCAGGACACAGAGTCCACCCTGCAAAGCAGCCATTTTCTCTAGGGGAACTGATCTCTGCCATCTGCAAAGCAGTTTTAATTCTGAGTGATCTCCAGCCCTCACCTGTGTGTGTGACTCACCTGGAGATTGGCAGCAATGGTTCCCCAGAAGGAAATGGCTGGTTTGTAAGATGACTCTATGGCATTGGACCCATCTGAGGTCCCATTCCTCCTCAAACCTCACCCCCTCCAGGCTCAAATCCCACAAATCTCCAGGAATTTCTCAACCTGGAAGGGGCAACCCTATCTCCTTCCCAGCCAACCATCAACCTCTTATCTTCCCCTCTGACTTCAGCTTTCCATCCCCCCCGCCTGGAGCCTCTATCTAGGAAAAATACAGTCTTTCTCCTCCTCAGTGGTGACCCAAGAAGGAGGGAAGCAACCTCAGCAGGGTATAATGATACAGAGTCCATCCTGCAAAGCAGCCATTTTCTCCAGGGGAGCTGATCTCTGCCATCTGGAGAGCAGTTTTAATTCTGAGTGATCTCCAGTCCTCACCTGGAGATTGGCAGCAATTGTTCCCCAGGAGGCCACTCCCCTCCCCAAACTCTGGCTTCCATAGACTCCACCACAAAATGTCCAGGAATTTCCCAACCTGGAGCTGGCAACCCTTGTCAGGACTGGCCCCAATGAGTTCCTCACAAAGGCCAAAAGAGGGCCTGGAAAGGGCCTCCCATCTTTGCCTTTTTACTGACAAAACTGCTTGGTGGCCTAGGAAACAGCCACTGAGGGGAAAGTTAGCCCCACAGCAGGAAGATAAGAGAATAGTTTGAGGGCTGGTAGCTCACCTCAGTAGCCAGCCAGAGGAGCGAAGCAGGATAAGCATCTTCATCAGGAGAGACAGCTGTTTTAGCAGTTTATTATGTCAGGGAAGTGGCCAAGCCAGCAGTGGGTAGGGGAGAGGAACGGACCCAGTACCTAGCCAATGGCACACAAGTACTCTTGAGTACAATTGATGGGCCAATGGCTGATGGAGTGCACAGCACAGCCAATGGGAGAACTGGAAAGTGCCAAAACAGTAGGGCTGTCAGATTAGAAATTGTAGGCCACTTCACATACTATATAAAAGACAGGGTAGTCAGAGGGCCTTTTGACATGTTTTTAGAAATAAACTTAAATGTTTGAAGTTTAATGAGCTAAGAACTGAATTAATATTATTTAAATCCTTAAAGGGGAGGAGTACGTATTAGGGCATAGAAACTTGGCCTCTATGCCCTGTTTTAGCTGTCCAGAGGAACTGGTTGTTCACTGTGTGAGACAGGATGCTGAACTCAATGAACTATTGGTCTAATCCAGCAGGGCTCTTCTTATGTCCTTAACCTCTAAACAGTGGTGTGTTTTGTTAAGTATGAGACTTAAGGCAGCAGCTCATAACAAGTGATTCAGCTTTATTTGCAAGGTAGGATGAACACAAAACAGGAGAGCAACAGGCTGTCTTTTAAACTATTCGGGCTTGGTAGGCCATGCCCTTAGTTGAGATAAGAACCAATCAAAATATGAACATAACAACTAATCAAGTCATCTCTCTCCAGATCCTTTCTTGTATCCTGATTGGACTGCTGCGTAGAGTATCCAACCAGCTTGCAGGAGTAACGATACCAGACTTAAATAGGAGAGATTTCAAGCTCAGGCATTATGTATACCAATACATAACATGTTTCTTGACTGTAAACCCATTTTAACTTTTCTGGTATCACAGTTTTACAAGATTTTAAATGCAGGAATCAGGCACAGCACTGCCTAAAAGGGGCTTGAAAAGAGTGTTTGTAATTTACTGACAGTGAGATATAGCAAAAAGTGATTTCTGATTTGAAAATGTCACGCTTTTGTATTCACTGCAGTTTGTTAGGTGACCTTCCATTTCTATCTGTGATCTAGCAAAATAAAATAAAAATAAAGCCCAGCTGCACGGTTTTTCCCCAATTCTTGATGCAGAGTGTTCTGATCTCCAGTGTATGTGTGTGTATAGTAAAAATCAAGATCATCATATTGTATCTGACATAGTTAGTAAACACAGAGCAATTGTATTTCCTGTGACACTTGCACTCTGCGTGTTTCTCTCTCTCCCCACCTTGCATTGACGTCTTCTTCATTTCCCCTTCCCATCATATTTGACAAGCTGATTCCAGAGGCCAATGACAACATCCATGTTTCTTTCAAGCTGAGTGCATTTGTTATGCATTTGAGAGGGTTGCCTTCCTGCCCTTGGGTATCCAGTCACGCAATGTGAAAGAAATGCACAAGTTCATGGATTGCTGAGTGCTCAGAACATGGCACTTTCCTAAGTGAAAGCAACTAGAGAGCAAGTGCAGTAATTAGGCATTTATGGAAATATTTTTTTTCCATTGGGAGGGCTCACTGATTGAACAGATCCCCAAAGTGTGAATTAAAAAGAAAAGGGAAAGTTGCAAAATAAGGGTTTCAACCTGATGAGACAGGCAATCGGCAGGTGGAAGGTCCGTGCTTTTAGAAAGAAGAAAGGGAAAGGAACTTTCTTTGAATTCCTTGGTCTGTAAAATTAAGATGGCATGGTGCCCAGTGACAATTCCCTGGGGAAGAATAGGCAGGAAAATTTGTTTTTTGCTCACAAATCTGTCATACGGAGTGGGGGAGGGGTCAGGAAGGATTATTCCCCACACAGCAGTTCATGTTGGCAAATGGCTGTCATGTGGACTACCTTTTCCTGCAGCAAATAGTTTTTATCAGGACCTATTTGATCTGTGGTCTTTGTGTGACACAACCACACACTCCTAGCAGTGGTGAGGCATTGATGGTTCTGCTTTATAGCAGGGGAATGTGCCCCTGATATTCCCTTCTATTGCAACTGGTTCGCTTGCTCCTATAAAGGTAAAGGTAAAGGTCCCCTTGCTCGAAAGCCAGTCGAATCTGACTCTAGGGTTGCGGTGCTCATCTCTGTTTCAAAGCCGAAGAGCCAGCGCTGTCCAAAGACGTTTCCGTGGTCATGTGGCCGGCATGACTAAACACCAAGGTGCACGGAACGCTGTTACCTTCCCACCACCTATAGTCTCTAAAAATTAATTCCAGCTGTAACACTAGTAGTAAAGTATTCTTCTTTCATACTGTCTACAACAGGAGTCCCCAACCTTTTTGAGCCTGTGGGCATCTTTTGAATTCTGGTACCATATGGTGGGCACAGTCACAAAATGGTTGCCACAGGAGGAAGAGCCAGCCCAAAATGGCTGCCACAGCTTACTTCCGTTCACAAAGTGAAGGTCCTTGTAGTGGCAGCTGCTGCCAAATCAATCTTTGTAAAAATCTGCACAGTCAATCAAATTGCCAGTGACCAGTCAGAAGCCTTGCTGAGCAAAAACCTCACCAGCCCCCACCTACTTTCTGAAAGCATTTGGAAGGCACAAAGAAAGGTGTCAGCATGTGTCATGGAGCCCACAGCACTATGATGGGGACCCCTAGTTTACATACCAACCCAGAGAAGGATTAGCATGGATCAAGATGCTGGCACCTCCTTATCAGAAAGAAATACCAAAGACTCAGAAAAGAAAGAGGCTGTGGTCCCTGATCCAGCTTTGGAGGCAGCACTTGGGACACCTGTGGAAACCACCTTAAATGTCCAGGAAGAGCCCCAAGATGTCTCTATCTCTCTTACCTTGGGAGGAAGCCCATCCCCCCTTCCTGATCCAGAACTCACTCCCCCTAGAACCATCTGCAGTCTGAGAGGTCTCTCTTTCATTGTCATTCAAGAACTAAGACAATAGGAAGCATCTCAGCTCTCCTGAAAGACTCCATTTTGCAATCAGACACTGGGCCTGAAAGGCATAGCTCCCTTAAGGGTTACTTAAGGCTCTCAATTAGTCTCCATCCTTTGCTGCTGTAACATCCTTGGCTCCCTGCTTGCTTATTTTACTTAAATCCTTGTTTTCCCTCACTAAAGGTGCTAATACTTCAGCCAGACACACCCTTCACTGACTGGCTCTGATTATATGTTAAGTATACTTGGCTCATCTGTGAAAAGTTGTGACTGGTCTTCACCCACCCTGAGTGTAGTGGATGTTCCTTCATTTGTTATTATCTCAAACTGGCCTTGCTCTCTTTGTAATATTTCCACATTCTTGCCTCATTACTTTAAATATGAATATATCTGTTATGGATGTACATTGCATGCATCTGATGAAATGAATCGTGACTCAACAATGCTTATGTAAGTCCATAAAGTGCCACTGGACTCTTGTTTAATTTTGCCGCAGTCCTGTTAGTCTCAATACTTTTGTACTCTGCGTGCCTTGTTTACTTTGCCCTGCCTTGTACCCTGTGGGTCTCAAGCCAAAGCAGGAGAACAACATAAACTACCCTTCTTAACAGTGGTGTGTTCATACCTGACCAAGATGAAGTATGTTTCTGCTGCTCAAGTAAACATTTGCTGCTTGAGACAATAGACACTAACAAACCTCATCTGAATGAATTAATGCCTACATGTCCAGGAAAAAACCACCCCTGAGAGAATTACTATGAAATTACTATAATAGTACAGAATAATTGGTCTTTGAAAGTTGAAGCTCTTCACAGACCCAGATGTGGCATTTGTTCATGGAGTCTGTTGCCAGGGCCTCTACAAGTTCCACCATTCACAACTTGATTAGTGAACACCTTCCCGTTTCAGTAGTATTTACACACTCCTCCTTCACACTCCTTTAGTTTTTACCCAAGTGAGATATGAGATAAAAGAGGAAGTTATTAGTAAAGTATGATGGATAACTGCCTTCTTTGTCAGAGAAAAAAATACTGATTTCCTGATTCAACTTTAGTTTCTGTTTTAGTGACCAGCCAATTCTTTTTTCTGATCCTGGGCAGACCAAGTCTGCTTTTTCACTTAATCTCACCTAATCCTTATCTTTATTACAGACTTCACCCTTATGGCTTTTGTCTATGCTGGTCACACAGTCCCCAGTATAGCCTTTTAGGCTGTCCTCTACTCCTCTCTTCTTCACTAGTGGAAAAGAAGGCTGGATCTAACCTGCTGTCTTTACAATGGCTAGCCTTGTAGACTCTCAGTGAGTTATGGTGACTGAAGGATTCTGACTCCCCTTGGATTCATATGGGGAATTTTCATCTGAGACCTGAACAACCTCTCAGGAATATTTGAATTGCATCTTCAATTAAGATTTTCCCAGATGGTGCACCATTTGGTGGTGGTGGAAAGTGCCATCGACTTGTAGCTGACTTGTGACATCGTAGGTTTTTCAAGGCAAGAGAAATTCAGAGGTGGTTTGCCAATGCCAGTATTTGCATTGCAACCCTGGACTTCCTTGGTGGTCTCCCATTCAAATACTAACCAAGGCTGACCCTGCTTAGCTTCTGAGATCTTACGAGATCGGGCTAGCCTGTATGTGTCATCAAACGCATTCCTGTATTTCCTTAAACTGAAAACAATAGTTGTTTTCTGGTTGTATTTATTTAATTTTTATTTATTCCACCTTCACAGAGACTTGCTCAAAACGTGCACAATGCATGCTGAAACCCAAAAGAGCCAAACTTTTAAATCTGTTGATCTCAGAGGGGTTAAGCATGCCTAACTCTGTTGGATTGTGGCTACTTTCCTTTATTAGAAGACTATTTGTATAAACTGCAGTTGTATTCTGCAAACGCCTTAAGTTCCAGGGAGTTCAATGTTTGTTATACTTAAATAACTGAGTACAAGATTATAATACTGAATTTATTTTAGTGCCTGATTCTTGATGTGTTTTGTTTTGTATTTTTGCATTTGTGTGTGTGCCTGTGCCTGAAAGTCATGGTGACCCCTGGTGATTCTTACTGGGGTATAGGAGACATTCAGAGAAGTGGCTTGATAGCCTGCCTCTGCCTCATGGCCCTGATATTCTTTGGAGGTCTCCCATCTAAATACTTGCCAAGGTCAGCCCTGCTTAGCTTCCAAGATCTGATGAGATCAGGCTTGCCTGGGCTAGATCATGGATGTTTTATAAATAATCAACTAAAATATCTAAGCAAAAATCAAATCAAATCTAAAAATCTATTCTGTGTTATCAGGTATGGGATCCCTAACAGTGACCTGGCCTATGTTCTTAAGTATTTGCAACAGAAATGCATGTAAAACTAAGCAACTATTTCAAGAAGATGTAGTTTCCAGTAAAATATACAATTCTTCAGGACTGGTATTGTTCTGTGACCAGTTTCAGAATACAGGAAGGGGGACTGAGAAAGATTCAAAGCATTGAACATGTTCATTAATCCAAGATAATCCAGAATTATTCATTAAGTGAATGTAATGCTTGTCAAAGGTCTTGGATTGGCTGACCTGAATATGAAGGTCTTTCCTTTTCCATAAAAGAATCACCGTATGGCCAGCAGTTAGACAGACTGCCAGCTTCTGAATGCACAGGCTGTGACAGAGGACTTACAGCCAAATTGGAGAGACATTTTGGGCTTGGAAAGATAGGTCTAGTGCTTGAGACATTCCTTTTTTACTGTCTGGCTCCAAACACCCAGTCTGCTGTACCATTTTAGCAGGAGATCAATGTGAATTGTGTGCAGGTGCCATGCGGCTGTAGAAATCAAGTGCATTGAATCAGCATGGCACAGCCCTAAATAAAACCACCTGCAGGCACTTCCTCTGGGACCCCAATTTAGGTATCAGAACAGCCCTTCTTCTTTCAGTGGTTTATAAGCACAGAGATGATATGCTTATGACTCCCACTGGAGATATTAAGGCTTGCATACTGATGATCCGACAGTGCACAATGAAAAACATTGTCTAAGGATGGTCTATACAGAAGAGACCATTCTTGTTCTAACACAAAGGATCACACTTCTGGTTGTCAGGAAGCTGTTGAAATTTGGAGGGGCCTGACAGCTGCTGCTTGTAATTATTACAAATTATGTAGCAACTGTTGCAGTGAGGGAAGGGGGAGATCTTTCCCTTCCCAAATAATGCCTTCGAAGTGAAGAGTTGCCAGTGACTTGTGTTGCCATGATAATTTTCACTTGGCTTGACTCCATCCATCACGGGGAATAACACCTGGCAAACAGCTTGGTCCCAGCCAACTCTTGTTAACCTTTCAGCCTTCACAATAACTATCAGCAGGGACAAAGTGAGTGCCACAACAAACTGGCATTCATAACTCTCCACCAGCTAATCACAGTGCATGGCTTTTCAGCATTAAAGGGAAAAGCCATGTTGTGTTTAATTAGTCAAAAGAAGTTCTCCGATGCTGGGTTGTTGATGAACAGGCATGGGACAAAACAATAACTGGCTTTGTGGTCAGCTTTGGCACAATTGCATGCTTTAAGACAATCTACATATGCAATTTTAAATTCTGGTTCTTAAATAAAGTGAAGAAAGCAAAACTCAACAGTGGTATTTGGCAAGTGGCTAATTGCTCCCCAGTCTGTGCTGAATTTCCCTCTTGCTGCACTCTTCATTGTTTTTATTCACTAGGTTACTAGGAGGGTGAGCAATAATCTTTTGCCCTTTGGCTGGCTAGGTAATTTCCTTTGAAGCAAAAGACCTGTTGGCTATGATTTATTCAGTCTCCCAAACAAGTGCTTAATATACTGGCAAAGGAAGAGACAGTTCCTTTAACACCAGCAGCCTGTCTTAAGAAGGGTCCTTTGGATCGATCATTCAAGCACTACTAGCATTCCTTCTGGACTGTGTTCAAATTTCTGACTAGAAGCACCCCTGAATGTGTAACAAATATTTTCCAAAGCAGCAATGCAGAAAGAGAAGCCCAAGTCCAGAGACTATTATTCTGTTTACAACTTTGTGTCAGAGGAATACAAATTAAGAGTGAGAACTTGTGTATGTTGATTTGACAGCAGTCTAAACCAAATGACGGGATAAAAGACTGAGATGCTTTTGTGGTCTACACAGTGCTCTTCTGTACTAATATAGACCCTGAGGCCATGGCTTGTGCCAGCGCCCAGAACAATTGGATGGTTTCTTGAAAATCACAACAATCCTGACTGGATCTAACACAAAGGCTTGAATTAACCTTTCACCACCAGCATCCCCTCCACTTTTTTGTGCCTGGTCAATTTGCTGTTTTAGAAGTGATGGTAAAAGAGAGCACCCCCAATATAACATGGTGCACATTTTAAAGTAGTGCCATCTTGTAGGACCGGACTGGGGCGGGGCAGGGGGGACTACTGTAGCTGTCTTACCCTGGACTCTGAAACTGACACTGTTGAGGACATCAAAGGAGAAGGTCCCTAGTATATAAACAAGACCATTGTCTAGCTCTGACCCTCATGGGGGCATCTATCACTTAGAGGCAAATTAGCCCCCACAGTTTGCAACCCAGAAAGACTATGCCTTTGTGGAATCTTTAAAAGAGTAGCTTTAGGAAAAGGACATCATGCAATAAATTAAGAAATGATTCTTAAATATGGCTGTGATAGATGCCTTAAAAATACCTTAGATAGCTATTATTCAAGCAAACATCAATCAACCTTAGGCTTATATATTGCTGCTCATTTTGCAGTGACAAATTGCAATCACGGAGCAATGAAAATCTACATGCTGCTATATCAAACTCGACTCTTCAATAACACAGATGTCAAGCTGGCTTCCACAATGTATTCAACTGGGAGACACGCACAGCTCAAAAATGTAACCGTAGTTTAATGCCAGTTTTATGGCTAGAGGGCTTGTTCTGCTTGCTCTGCGGTCTTTTGACAGACCTATGTGGTCTTTTGATAGATCCAACAGGCAGCACTACCACTAGCTCTGTATCTGTGCAATGCATTGATCTGGGAGATTTGTGTGGGTGAGAGTTCTGCCCCTATTCTGACAGTTTCATTGCTGTAGGAGAGATTTTCCTTTTTTGCCAGACTAAATGATCCTTTCCATATTCATTTTCTTTGTTTGCATTCTAAAAATATGTCTAGGAAAGAAATGGGCATAGAAATATGTATTGGGCAGACTATATTCTGGGAGA
The DNA here is from genome assembly GCA_029375565.1 of Gekko gecko. NCBI lineage: Eukaryota > Metazoa > Chordata > Lepidosauria > Squamata > Gekkonidae > Gekko > Gekko gecko. Next base: position 61,005,444 of record JAPDNY010000004.1, read on the forward strand.
TGTGTTTGACATATGTTTCAGGTTTATATATGGCCATCTGCACATATCAGTCATTTTCTGGCTGCTTCTGGGATAAATAAATCTAAATGCTATGTGTCTCTTCACCTACAGCAGGGAAGATAAACAGAAGGGAAATTGCCTTATCAGATTGTCCACAGTAGCAGACAACCGCCCCACTGGCTCTCCCTTGCTCTTACAGAAGATGATGTCACAGACTCAGCAATGTCACTTCCAGCCACTGTGTCTGCAATTTTCTAGGAATTTCCCTATTCTTTATGGTCTTTACCATAGAGATGGGGGGGAGTTCCTAGAAAGTTATGTGATGTGGTGATATCACCAAGTAATGTCATACTCCCCTTTCTCATGTTCCACCCCCCCAAATTCCCAGGATTGACAGGAGCAGGCCTGGCAACCCTAAAAATAATCTTTCATTTGTCCACATGTGGGAGTGGAATAGTTGCTTATATAACTTCAGTAGATAAGCTTCTGGAGTGCAGTTTCTTTTGCAAAAACCTTTGAAGCAACCCAGGAATAACTCACTGCTTTGGGGAGACTTAAAACCAACCATTTGGAGAATAGTTGTTTAGCTCTGATGGAGCTAAGCTGTAAAAAGAGGGCAAGCACCATGATCAGCCCTTTCTAGTAGGAAATGGAAGACTGCCACAGAGACCCAAGAAGAAGAAGTAGAATGCAGTTTTTCAGTTCCTCCCTACGTTGGTAGTCAGGACAGATTATGCTGACCTCTTACATTAGTGCTGTGGCTGTTATTTGAGAAGCTGAAATGTGTTGCAAAAGAAATAGACCCATTCAGTCATTTATCTATTCAGAGAGGTTTCTGGTGGCTGTTTCCTCCACTAAGGAGATCTGGGCCTTTTCAGCAAGATCTAAAGCCTGTTTGACCATAATTTCTGTTTGTAGTTGTTGTTCAGTTGCACAGTCGAGTCCGATTCTTCATGACCCCATGAACCACATCACGCCAGCCCCTCTTGTCCTCTGTCATGCTCCGTAGTTTGCCTAATTTCATAATCATTGCCTAAATAACACTGTCTAACCATCTCATTTTTTGCTGTCCCCTTCTTCTTTTGCCTTCAACCTTTCCCGGCATTAGGGTCTTCTCTAGTGAGTGCTCCCTTCTCATTTGGTGGCCAAAGTATTTGAGCTTCAACTTCAGGATCTGGCCTTCCAGGGAACAGTCAGGGTTGATTTCTTTTAGGATTGACTGATTTGATCTCCTTGCAGTCCAGGGGACTCTCAAGAGTCTTCTCCAGTACAATGATTCAAAAGAATCTATTCTTCGGTGCTCGGCCTTCCTTATAGTCCAACTCTTTCAGCCATACATTACTATTGGGAATACCATTGCTTCGATCATACGGACTTTTGTTGGCAGGGTGATGTCTCTGCTTTTTATTATGGTGTCTAGGTTTGCCATCGCTTCCCTCCCAAGGATCAGGCTTCTTTTAATTTCATGGCTGCATCCTGTACTCTAGAACAAAGTTTGAGTTCAGTGGCACCTTTAAGACCAACAAAGTTTTATTCAAGGTTTGCGATTTTGTGTGCATGCACACTTCCTCAGATACATTGAAATGGAAGGTCACAGTTTATTCATATAAGTAGCGGGTGAATTAGCATACAACAGAATGAGGATACTTTTACACAATCAGTCTCCTATTTTGTCATATTTATTTGCTTTACTATGTTTTCCCTGTAATTAAATCCAAACAAATGGTGACCATATAAACTTACCTTGTTATTCCTGTTTAGTTTTGCATCTGTTAAAACATCCTTTTATAATTTTATTTGTATGATATCTACCGATTCTGGGGCCACCTTGAATGAAGGGAAGGTGGGATATACATGTTTTAATAAAAAGCATAAATATGGTTTCATTTTATATATAAAACTTACTGAAACTTAATGTTCTTAATGATGTCCAGGATACTTTACCTTCCAATTATCTCATTTGTAAGCATCAGCTGCATGCTTTAAATGGAAAACTAACTGCACCCCATGTAGTTTTCTAATATAGGTTGGGCGGGGGCTGTGGTTTAGTGGTATAGCATCTGCTTGGCCTGCAGAACATGCCAGGTTTAAGTCCGCAGTTTCTCTGATTAAAAGGACCAAGTTGCAGGTGATGTGAAAGGCCTTTGCCTGAGAACCCGGAGACCCACTGCCTCTCCGAATAGACAATACTGACTGTGATGGACCAAGGGTCTGATTCAATGTAAAGCATATTAATGTATTCATGTGTGTGTTCTGACCGTAGAATTGCTTAGAGAGGTGCTAGAACCTTAAACTGTGTGGGAGATAGGCTAGCAGGTTGTAAATCCTAACTTTTAAATGGTTTAGGGGGGCTTTATTTGTTCAGTGGTGAGGAAGAAGCATTGTGCATATTCTCAGAGCTACTTCAGTTCTGCTTAAGAGTTCTCTGCTTTGAATACAGAGATTGAATTTGAGTTGATAATTTATTCTGTATTATTGTTGAGCCTCAGTGTTATACTTCAGTGGTTTAATCAAAGTACTTAATACAACAGGAGATGGTATCCCAAATCCAAATGTAATATAATGGATTGAAAAGGAATGTTTGGGTTCCTTCTTTCCCCATTTCACAAGAACACAAGTATACTGACGATACATTTTTTGTTGTTCTTCAGTCACACAGTTGAGTCCAACTCTTGGCGACCCATGGACCACATCATGCCAGGCCCTCCTGTGTTCCATCTTCCTCTGGAGTTTGCTCAATTTCATGTTTGTTACATTGGTAACACTGTCTAACCATCTCATCCTTTGTTGTCCCCATCTTCTGTTACCTTCAATCTTTCCCGGCATTAGGGTCTTCTCCAGTGAGTGCTCCCTTCTCATTTGGTGGCCAAAGAATTTGAGCGTCAGCTTCACTATCTGGCCATCCAGGGAACAGTCAGGTGTGATTTCCTTTAGGATTGACTGATTTGATCTCCTTGCAATCCAAGGGATTCTCAAAAGAGTCTTCTCCAGAACCATAATTCAAAAGCATCTATTCTCCTTGCAGTCCAAGGGACTCTCAAGACTCTTCTCCAGCACCATAATTCAAAAGCATCTATCCTTCGGTGCTTGGTCTTCCTTATGATCCAACTCTCGTAGCCATATATTACTACTGGGAATACCATCACTTTCACTATGCGGACTTCTGTTGGCAGGGTGATTTCTCTACTTTTTATTATGCTGTCTAGGTTTGTCATAGCTTTCCTCCTAAGGAACAGATGTCTTTTAATTTCATGGCTGCAGTCACCGTCTGCAATTATCTTGGATCCCAGGAATGTGAAGTCTGTCATATTTGCCAAGGAGTGATGGGGCCGGATATCTTAGTTTTTTTGATGCTGAGTTTCAAGCCAACTTTTGCACTCTCCTCTTTCATTCTGAGCAAGAGTCTCTTTAGGTCCTCTTCACTTTTTGCCATTAGAGTGGTATCATCTGCATATCTGAGGTTATTGGTGTTTTCCCCAACAATCTTAATTCTGGCTTGTGCTTCATCCAGGTTGGCATTTCACATGAAATACTCCGCATATAAATTAAATAAGCAGGGTGACAATATACATCCTTGTCATACTCCTTTTCCTATTCTAAACCAATCAGTTCTTCCATGTCCAGTTCTGTCGCTTCTTGACCTTATACAGGTTTCTCAGGAGACATGTGAGGTGGTCTGATACTCCCATCTCTTTAAGGACTTGCCACAGTTTGTTGTGATCTACATTGTTGTGTAGTCAATGAAGCAGAAGTAGATGTTTTTCAGGTACTCTCTTGCTTTCTCCATAATCCAGTGAATGTTGGCCATTTATTCTCTCATTCCTCTACCTCTTTGAAACCCAGCTTGTACTTCTGGCAGTTCTCTATCTACATACTGCTGAAGTCTAGCTTGTAAGATCTTGAGCATGACTTTGCTAGCATGTGAAATGAGTGGTAATATTGTCCAGAACTGTAATTCCAGTTGTGATTTTTTTTAAAAAAGGCAGAGTACAGGTGCCTTTACATATCTCAATGAAATCCTGTCTATTGACCAGAAGCTGCAGTTTCATAGCACAGGGAGACAGGGAAGTAGAATTCAGGATAAGCGGCTCATGATCACAAATGCAGTTGTGACCAGAAAGAAAAATCTTTGAAAAATGCCATAAAACTACAGAGGAGACATGAACACAGCAGGATCTATAGTGCAGGCTCCGTTTTTGTTTCTTTTCTTTATTCTGGATTTGCAATGAAAATACAGCTCTATTTTAGCTTTGCTGTTTCCCTGAATAATTTATTTGATCTACTGACAAGACAAACTTGCTGGAAATGAGAACTGCAATCAGAAAATTTTGAGAGGACGTTTAGCTGAGATTTAGGGTGATTTTTTGTGTAACTTTTCTGTACTAGTATCCTTAAGTAGAAAGTGTTCAAGGGACTAGAAGGACCACTTCTGTATAACAAAAACTGATGGTACCAAGGATCAGTTCATGACACAAACATATTGTGAAGACCTTTGAATAGGGATACAATGATGATTGCATGATTGCTTTGCTCAGCCTACATTTGCCATACTGCTAATCTATCCAGATCCAACATGGACTCTAAAATGGGCACTTGCAAGGATTTCCAGGGTTGAACTATTACTTTATGTAACAAAAGCAGAACCAATCTGAGACACCTCTGTGCCTAATGAAAACCAATGTGGAATATCAAGGCCCAAACTTATTGTTTCAATCAACAATAAAAGTATTCCTTCTTATCTTTTAGGGAACCTAGTTCCACCTGTGTCCTTTCCACAAAAAGCAGAGACTAGTTACTTCTGAATACTGTGTGTCTTGCTAACCCAAAGAACTTCAGAATCATCATTAGATACACAATGGAGAAATTAATTGTAATACAACAATCCAAACAATACCTCACAAAAGCACTAGTGTGGAAATGGTGGAGGTGTCAAATGACCAAGGAAGAGATGAGCCATAGATGGGACAGACATATTGGCTGAGTTCAGATTGGAGGTTTGAAGCGGGAGCCAGTCATGGCAAAAAAGCCCCAGAACAAACTGTTCTGGGTTTTCCTGGTCACACTGCGCCGACTGATGCGGAAGCATACTGGGAGGAGGTGTGCAGGAGTGTTCAGACTGCTGGCCTGGAGGTGCGTCTGTAAACAGCTTTTCCCTGGTAATGGCTATGTGCGCATGTGCGCATGAGCGCATATGGCTGATTTGGGGAGGATCCCATTGCGCTGGCACCGCATTGGGCAGTAGAGTGGAGCACAGCCAATCATATCACTGCTGCCTTATGCGCAACGCTGGTTGCTCCCGGCTTTTTGGGTTGGTGTTCACACTTCCCAGCAGTGGAATGAAGCGGGATAAATGGGCTCTCAGGGATTTGCTACCACTTTCACCAAGTATCTTTTAAACACAGGAGCGAAGCGGAACAGCTTGGGTTGATTATGGGTGGGGAATGCCAGGCAGATGTGCCTGTGTGAACACCCCCTTTAATCCGCTTGTGAAATGTGGCTATAGTGGGGCAAACTGCCAGTCTGAACTCAGCCATTGTACTACAAAACTGGTGCAACACTGTAACCACTTTCTGTATGGAAAAGTGTCAGATGCTGTTTTAATAAGGATAAAGGAAGGTATCTTTCATATCACCACAGCTAACTCATATATGGCTTGGACCTTTTTTTCCTGGAGTGGTGAAGTCCATGCATGGAAATTTATTTCATCCTAAATTTCATCGAAACCCAAAAATAAAAATAATGGATTTTATTATAACGGGAAAAAAGATTAGGGACCTGAGTGGGTGGGTGGGGAGCACATCAATAGACCAATTGCATTGCCTTTGGTGAAATAGTTCACATCACACCAGAGTGCATTGCCCCCACAATCGGAATGACGAGATGGACACCAATATGGATTTAACAAGGGTCACTTTATTATGTATAATCAAACAACTGGCGAGGGGCTGCTAAAATGTACTGAGGAATATGCCAGGTGTCAAACTCCTGACCACCTTCATCTCCTTCTGGGTGATGCACCTTCCCCAATCTTGAGCCACCCAATGTGGCTCTCGACCAGTGGTTTGGCATGTTTCGGAGAACCCCCTGGCCCACCACCCCAGAAGCCACAAAGGCCTGCTAAGATAGGCTGGGCCAGATTTTTCTAAGGAAGATCACCCCTTCCCGGCCTTGAGCCACAAAGGCCCGAAAGCCATTCATGGAGGACCCTTTAATTCCTTTATAACAATGTCCAAATGCTCACCAATTTCAACTTGCTGATGGTGCTACACTGCCATAGCAAAGGCCAAGTCTCTGCTTAGGCCTTCGCCCCCACCAAGTGATCCAGTGACAACAGCATCCCTTGCCTCAAATCTGCCAGAAATATAGTGTTGCCCTTGTTAAGGAGGTGCACCCTGTCTCCCTCTACAGATCCATTAACTCGACCTGTATATTGGGGTGAAAAAAGAAGAGGCCCAAGCCGCCTTCCATGGCATTTCTAAGCTGCCAATTGGCATTTCATCTCACCCAGCCCAAGGACCTAGAAGCCCCCAGGCTACGCCACATCTGGCACAGCCCAATTGCAGACAAGACCAGCTGCACCCTAGGCAACTGTCTGCCTTAACACCTAGCGGGGTCCCCAAAATTGTGCCCACCTGGCAGTGCAGAATAGCCACTAGACTATCCACACCTTGGGGCACTTCACTCTTATCATCACAAGGTCAGCCTCTGCCTGTAAGGCAGGGCCTATACCCTTCCTGATGATGCAGCATAGCCACCAGACCATGTGCACTCCGGGCCATCTATGCCCCATGGTGAAGCTGCACCCCAGGCAACCGGTCTGCTTGTAGCACCAGGGCCTTGCCCTTCATGGTGAGGCAGAATAGCCACCAGACCATCTGTACTCCGGGCCACTGGCCCATCATGATGAGGCTGCACCCCAGGCAACTGGTCTGCTTGTGACACCAGAGCCTCACCCTTCATGACATCCGAAGGCATCTGGATCGAGGCGGTGTGGTGGCACTGTTGTTGCTTGATCTGTTGGCTGCATTTGATACGGTCAACCACCAGTTGCTGACCCACCGCCTCGCCGACATGGGGATTCAGGGGCTTGCCCTTCAATGGTTCACCTCTTTTCTTCAAGGTCGGGGACAAAGGGTGGTGATCGGGGATCAGCAGTCCTGGAGGCAGCCTCTTGACTGTGGGGTGCCTCAGGGGCAGTGCTGTCCCCGATATTGTTCAACATCTATATGCGACCCCTTGCCCAGATTGCCTGGAGGTACGGGCTTGGGTGTCATCAATATGTGGATGATACCCAGCTCTATCTGATGCTGGGTGGCCAGTCAGACTCTGACCCAGATGACCTTTATCGGGCATTGCAAGCTGTGGCTGGATGGCTCAGGCTGATTCGGCTGAAACTAAACCCAGCGAAGGCGGAGGTCCTGGGGCTAGGTCAGGTTGGTTTGGGGTTGGGATTCCCTCTCCTGACCTTTGATGGGGTGCCTCTGGTGCCAGCACCGAAGGTTAGAAGTTTGGGTGTGCTCCTGGATCCCTCTTTAACAATGGAGGCCCAGGTAGCAGCCACGGCCTTTTATCATCTTTGGGTGGCTTGGCAGTTGGTTCCCTTCCTGGAGAGCCAGTTTGGTGTAGTGGTTAAGTGCACGGACTCTTATCTGGGAGAACCGGGTTTGATTCCCACTCCTCCTCATACAGCTGCTGAGACGCCTTTGGGCAGTGAAGGGCGGGGTATAAATCCAATCTCTTCTTCTTCTTCTTCTTCTTCCTGGACCACGATGACCTGGCCACAGTGATCTATGTGATGGGCACCTCGAGGCTAGACTACTGTAACACTCTCTACTTGGGGCTGCCTTTGGCGCAAATCCAGAAGCTGCAGCTAGTGCAGAATGTGGCAGCCAGGCTGTTGAGGGGCCTCTCTAGGAGAGACCATATCAGGCCTGTTGCTGAAGGCACTGCACTAGCTGCCAATAGCGTACCGGATTCACTTCAAAGTGCTGGTTCTTACCTTTAAAGCCCTCTATGGCCAGGGTCCGGCATACCTGAGGGACTGCCTTTCCCCATATGTTCCCCCACGGGCACTACAGTCGGGGGCCCAACATCTTTTGGTTACCCCAGGCCCCAGGGACTAGGGCCAGGGATTTCTCGGTGGTGGCTCCTACTTGGTGGAATGAGCTCCCAGAGGAGATCTGGGCCCTGCGGGACATTGGGCAGTTCTGCAGGGCTTGCAAAATGGAGCTCTTCCACCAGGCTTTCGAGTAGGAGCCGCCGCTGCCACTGTACCACCACTGTGCCACCATCGGGGTACATGATGGCCCTGGGCCGAAGATCAGAAGGCGGGGTTGTCCTGGAACCTGCTTTGTCATTCTGGGTACATCTTCCAGAACCCATCTTGGTACGCTGAACTCTTAGAGCACCAGCACTTTACTGTAATTCTGTACTGTTTTATTTAGTTTTTACTGTTTTATTATGGCTCCGAGCCCTTATTGTTAGCCGCCCTGAGCCCGCTGGGAAGGGCGGGATATCAATGTGAATAATAAATAAATAATAAATAAATGACAATGCAGCATAGCCACCAGACCACGTGCACTCTGGGCCACTGGCCCATCATGATGAGGCTGCACCCCAGGCAACTGGTCCGCTTGTGACACCAGGGTCTTGCCCTTCATGACAATGCAGCATAGCCACCAGATGATGTGCACTCCAGGCCACCAGCCCATCACGATGAGGCTGCACCCCAGGCAACTAGTCCACTTGTGACACCGGGGCCTCACCCTTCATGACAATGCAGCATAGCCACCAGACCATGTGCACTCCGGGCCACCTTGCCCATCATGGTGAGGCTGCACCCCAGGCAACCAGTCTGCTTGTAGCCCCAGGGCCTTGCCCTTCATGATGATGCAGCATAGCCACCAGACCATGTGCACTCCGGGCCACCTTGCCCATCATGGTGAGATTACACCCCAGGCAACCAATCCCCTTGTAACACCAGGGCCTTGCCCTTCGTGGTGAGGCAGAAAAGCCACAGCCTATCTGCACTCCAGGCCACCTTGCTCTCCAGGCCAGCCTCTGCTGTATCACAAGGGCCTTGTCCTTCATGGTGAAGCAGAATACCCGGCCAAACTATCTGCACTCTGGGCCATCTTGCTCTTATCTTCCCAAAGTCTGTCTCAGCCTGTAACACAAGGGCCTTCCTGGCCAGGGAGTCCTCTTGGCCCAGTGGGTGGCCCAAAAGACCATGCTGTGGCCACAGACATTGATTCCTCATCTTGCCCTGCAGCCAGCAGCACCTGAAGGACAAATTTCATTAATAACTTAAAACTTTGCAATTCCATTCTCTGAATGCTAGGCAAAAACCTGCCACAGCTCACGATCCACATTGCCACCCCCAAAAAGGAGTGCAGTGACTGGACAAATGTCCTGACCTGAACAAGGCCCCACTGACACTACCACATGGCAAGGGAATACATAGCCCAGGGCAGCTGTAGTGGAAGTAGCACTGAACCGAGAAGAGTGAGTTCCAAACTTCATCCCGGGAAATGCCCAACCTGCCCAAAGCCCAGGCACTAATGCTGCAAACTGGTGCCTGGTCATCAGAATTCCATCCTCATGCCAAAGCAGTAACCGTCTTCATAACGGAAGTGCGGTAACACCCCAGGTTGCAAAAAATGACCCTTTTTTCACGGCCAGGGAAATGAGTTGCCTCTGGCCCTCTAGAGCTCCCATTTCCCAAGACCTTCATAGAATGCTGTAGAAATTCCACTACATGTACACAGCAGTGTTTGCATTTGCACAGTCATTGCATTTGCAAGGCACTGCCCAATATTCATAAGGCTTATGTTTGCTCTAATCAAGTGAATTATTTAATGATATTCCTGGGTAGCAAAGGCATTTACACAGCAATGCTTACCTTCACACAGTCATTATGATTTGCAAGGCACTGCCCAACATTCATAGGGCTTTTGTTAACACTGATCAAGTGAATTGACTTATTGATATTCCTGGGTAGCAAAGGAAGCCCACCCCCTTTAAAGGGATGTTAATTGTCCAGTGATGTTCTTTACCTCCATGCCATGAAAAAACCACAGCTGTGCATTTCCACATATTAAGTCTCTATAAGGCAGACAAGACTTAAATCTTTGGATTGTTTGGCAATCCTGCACCCTGAAAGATAGGAAACTGAGGCCTAGAATTATCATGTCTAAGGTCTATACCAGAAGAGAGTGTCTCTGATTCAATTCCAAATCCACTGGATTGGTGGACTGTGGAAACATTCTCTTAGCCTTGGAGTTCCCTAAAGGACTTTTTGCAGGTATTCAATATTTAGCACTCAAGAGACTGCCCTCATAAGGCATTCTGAAACACTTATTGGTATATAATCTTTTCCAGTTCTACTAGCCACTGAGACCCATCATAACAAAAAGTTAGTTTGGCTTGCGCAGAACAGCCCCCACAGAACCACCATGGAAGCCACCTGCCTCATTACTGTTGCTGTGGCAACGCCACTGCATCCCAGCCGGCACCGTCCACAGCCTACCATGACCAACGTCACTCTGGAAGGCCGTGGCTACTCACTGGACCTCCCCTTACAGACAAATGTGCTATTAAAACTGTGAAATATGCTCATTAGGACCAACCAATGACATGTAACGACGTGCTGGCTGTCAAATTCCCAGAATTTACAGCATCAGGTTGGAAGTCACACTGTATTCCTGCCAGAACAGAAAACAGAAGGCACAAATGATGTATTGCAATGGTTGTTTCGAATCCTAACACATAACAAAAACTAAGCCAATTTACCAACTCAGAGTGCATTCATACTGACAAATTCACATGCTGCTGACAAGGATTCCTTCACAGAAGGAAACCCTTAGAGTTCAGCTGTTTTCTGTTCAGATTGCACTTGATTTCACTCTTAACCACTGCACCGGAAATACATCCCTATTGCTTTAGGGCCCAATACTGTAATTGGAAGATTGGCAATTTATACTGTCTTCCTCTAAATAAAACCATGCAAAAATGTTATTTTGAATAGAGATCCTTATCTACAGTCTCAAAAATAAATAAGCCCAGCTGCAATAAGTAGTTAAGCCATTTTGATACTTCAGAAGGAATAGCCCCTTTGATAGCACTGTGTCTATTCAAGCTTGCTAAAATGAATATAGCCTACTCAAACTGGGAAATGCTCAGCAGGTCCCAGGCGGAGCTCTTTCATATCACCCACTACCAAATCCATTAACTAAAGATGCTGGGGATTGAACTTGGGACCCTCTGCACGCTAAACAGATGGTCTCTCACTGAGACACATCCCTTCCATAATTCCGCAAGTCAGGTATCACAGAGATTAATTCTCTTATAAATCCTACCTTCAAAAACCATGCCAGCAACCATGGATGGAGGAAGGAGGGAGGGAGGGACTGGATTTATACCTTGTCCCTTGGGAGTCTCCAAGTGGCCCAAAAACTACTTTTTCCTCCCCACAACAGACACCCTGTGGGGCAGTGCTCCCACCAACATCAGATGAAAGCCCACCCAAATGTTCCTCAGTGGTGGCCACTTTTCCAAAATAGCTCTATTTACTGGGTTATTCAAGGAAACATCTAAAATAACAGGCAAAACGGCACCCAAGGGAGCTGAAGAGGTAGAAACAGCTGAGGACACCAATTATGTAGACACAACACCCACCCGCATAGAAAGCACTGTAGGACCAACTGTGGAAGCCACAACTACAGGCACTTGGGCCCCCAGTATAGGGAAAGCACCTGCAGCCACCAAAGGTAAAAGCCTGGCCTACCCACTCAGGAGCAGGCCACTTCCCTTTTGCGGCACCCAAGCCCTTCTTTGGAGCCAAGCTGTTTTTAATGGAATCACAAAGCCTAAAATGTCTGCATCCCCTTTCCCCAAGGTAAAAAAACTTTGGGCTATTTAGCTTGGAAAAACAATGGCTGAGGGGTGACATAACTGAAGTTCATAAGATTATGGATGGGATAGCAAGTTGAGAAAGAAGTAATTTCTCCTTTTCTTTCAATACTAAAACTCATGGGCACACCATGAACTTGCTGAGCAATCAGGTTAGAACAGATAAAAGGAAGTACTTCTTCACCCAAAGAGTGATTAACACATGGGATTCATTGCCACAGGAGGTGGTGGCAGCCACAAGCATGGATGGCTTCAAGAGGGAATTGGATAAGCATATGGAGCAGAGGCAGGGGTCTTTTCGTAGAAGAACAGCTGCAGGAGCTCATTAGCATGTGGTATGCTAATGAGCCATTAGGCTATTAGCATATGCCACGCCCCTGACATCACTGGAAGTGACGTCAGAAGGGGAAGCAAAAGGGGGAAGCATCTTCAAAAGCCTCCCCTCCCCGTCCCCAGCTGGTCTGGGTAGGGGAGCTAAGAGAGAAGGGGTTTAAAGTTTAAACTCCTTCTCATGAGAGTTGGGCCACAGAAGGAGGAAAGAGGGAAGGAAAGAGAGAGAGTAGAGAGAAGGAAAGAAGGAAGGAAAGAGGGAAGGAAAGAGAGAGGAGAGAGAAGGAAAGAAGGAAGGAAAGAAGGAAATAAAGAGAAGGAAAGGGAGGGAAAGAAAGAGAGGGAAGAAGGAGGGAAACAGGGAAAGGAGGAAGAAAGAGAAGAGAAGAAGGTGGGAAAGAAAGAGAGAAGAGAAGAGAAGAGAAGAGAAGAGAAGAGAAGAGAAGAGAAGAGAAGAGAAGAGAAGAGAAGAGAAGAATGAGGGAAAGAGGAAAAAGAAAGAAGGAAAGGAGGGAATGAAAGAAATTTGGCAGCAATTCAGCCCCATTATATCCTGTGGGCCATTGAAGTCAATGGTGAAAACATAGGGTATATCCTGGGGGCTGGAGGGGAGGGGGTTTTAGGGAGAGGCTCCAAACTCACAGGATAGCTGATGGAGCCTCTCCCCAAGATACCCACCAAGTTTCAAGAATATTGGACCAGGGGGTCCAATTCTATGGGCCAGGAATCCCGTAGAAAAAATGGTGTGGCCTTTATAGTCAACAAGAGAGTGAGAAAGGCAGTATTGGGATACAATCTCAAAAATGACAGAATGATCTCGGTCCGAATCCAAGGCAAACCATTCAACATCACAGTAATCCAAGTCTATGCCCCAAAGACTGCTGCAGAAGAGGCTGAAGTGGACCAGTTCTACGAAGACCTACAACAGCTCGTAGAACTAACACCAAAAAATGATGTCCTCATCATCATAGGGGACTGGAATGCTAAAGTAGGAAATCAAAAGGTAACCGGAATAACAGACAAGTTTGGCCTTGGAGAACAAAATGAAGCAGGGCAAAGGCTAACAGAGTTTTGTCAAGAGAACACGCTGGTCATAGCAAACACCCTTTTCCAACAACCTAAGAGGCGTCTCTACACATGGACATCACCAGATGGGCAACACCGAAATCAGATTGACTATATAATTTGCAGTCAAAGATGGAGAAGCTCTATCCAGTCAGTAAAAACAAGACCTGGAGCTGACTGTGGCTCAGATCATGAGCTACTCATTGCAAAATTCAGACTTAAATAGAAGAAAGTTGGGAAAACCACTCGGCCATTCAGATTTGACCTAGATCGCATCCCCGATGAATATACAGTAGAGGTGAAGAATAGGTTTAAGGGACTAGATTTGATAGACAGAGTGCCTGAAGAACTATGGACAGAGGTCCGTGACATTGTAAAGGAGGCAGCACTCACCGCCATCCCAAAGAAAAAGAAATGCAAAAAAGAAAAGTGGCTGTCTGATGAGGCTTTACACATAGCAGAGGAAAGAAGGAAAGCTAAAGGCAATGGGGAAAAGGAAAGATTTGCCCAACTGAATGCAGATTTCCAGAGAACAGCAAGGAGAGATAAGGAGGCTTTCCTGAATGAACAATGCAAAGTAATAGAGGAAAACAATAGATTGGGAAGGACTAGAGATCTCTTCAAGAAAATTGGAGAAATCAAGGGAACGTTCCATGCAAAGCTGGCCATGATAAAGGACAAAAACGGTAGGGACCTAACAGAAGCAGAAGAGATTAGGAAAAGATGGCAAGAATACACAGAAGAACTATACAAGAAGGACCTCGATGTCCTTGACAACCACGATGGTATAATCACTGACCTTGAGCCAGACATCCTGGAAAGCGAAGTTAAATGGGCCTTAGAAAGCATTACTAACAACAAAGCTAGTGGAGGTGATGGTATCCCAGCTGAGTTATTCAAAGTCTTAAAAGAAGATGCTGTTAAAGTGCTGCACTCAATTTGCCAACAAATTTGGAAAACACAACAGTGGCCACAGGATTGGAAAAGGTCAGTTTACATTCCAATCCCAAAGAAGGGCAACGTCAAGGAATGTTCAAACTATCGCACAATTGCACTCATTTCACACGCTAGCAAGGTCATGCTCAAAATCCTACAAGCTAGGCTCCAACAGTACGTGGATAGAGAACTGCCAGAAGTACAAGCTGGGTTTAGAAGAGGTAGAGGAACTAGAGATCAAATTGCCAACATTCGCTGGATTATGGAGAAAGCAAGAGAATACCAGAAAAACATCTACTTCTGCTTCATTGACTATGCTAAAGCCTTTGATTGTGTGGATCACAATAAATTATGGCAGGTTCTTAAAGAGATGGGAGTACCAGACCACCTCATATGTCTCCTGAGAAACCTGTATAAGGGTCAAGAAGCAACAGTTAGAACCGGATATGGAACAACTGATTGGTTTAGCATAGGAAAAGGAGTACGACAAGGATGTATACTGTCACCTTGCTTATTTAATTTATATGCAGAGTACATCATGCGAAATGCTGGCCTGGATGAATCACAAGCTGGAGTTAAGATTGCTGAGGAAAAGATCAATAACCTCAGATATGCAGACGATACCACTCTGATGGCAGAAAGTGAAGAGGATCTAAAGAGCCTCTTGCTCAGGGTGAAAGAGGAGAGTGCAAAAGTGGGCTTGAAGCTCAACATCAAAAAAACTAAGATCATGGCATCTGGCCCCATCACTCCTTGGCAAATAGAAGGGGAAGTCGTAGAAGTAGTGAGAGACTTCACGTTCCTAGGATCCCAGATCACTGCAGATGGTGACTGCAGCCATGAAATTAAAAGACGCCTGCTCCTTGGGAGGAAAGCGATGGCAAACCTAAACAGCATGATAAAAAGCAGAGACATCACCTTGACAACAAAAGTCCGCATGGTCAAAGCAATGGTATTCCCCGTAGTAATGTATGGCTGTGAGAGTTGGACTATAAGGAAGGCCGAGCGCCGAAGAATAGATTCTTTTGAACTATGGTGCTGGAGAAGACTCTTGAGAGTCCCTTGGACTGCAAGGAGATCAAATCAGTCAATCCTAAAAGAAATCAACCCTGACTGTTCCCTGGAAGGCCAGATCCTGAAGCTGAAGCTCAAATACTTTGGCCACCAAATGAGAAGGGAGCATTCACTGGAGAAGACCCTGATGCTGGGAAAGATTGAAGGTCAAAGAAGAAGGGGACGGCAAAGAATGAGATGGTTAGACAGTGTCATCGATGCAACGAACATGAAATTGAGCAAACTTCAGTGGACAGCGGAAGACAGGAGGGCCTGGCGTAATCTGGTCCATGGGGTCGCGAAGAGTCGGACTCGACTGTGCGACTGAACAACAACAAACAGGTTGCCCCTATTCCCTCCATTGTTCTCTATAGTGGGAAAAAATTAAGCCCCCAGGATATACCCTATGTTTTCACCATTGACTTCAATGGCCCATAGGATATAATGGAGCTGAAATTGACATTCGGCTGCATGAAAGACTCTCGGAGACGCCAGCTGGGGGCGGGGCTTGGCTCCAGAGCTCCCGGAGCTGTGCTCCGGTGCGCTCCCCCCCCAAAAGACCCCGGAGCAGAGGTACCTAAGTGGTGATCAGCTACAAGGTATAGATAGGAACTCTCAGTCTGGGGCACGTGATGCTCTGTATTCTTGCCCTCTTGGCCACTGTGTGACAGAGTGTTGGACTAGATGTACCACCCCCTCTTATGCTTTAATGTATCCTAAGATTAGGGTTGCCAAGTGCAAATTTTCTTAGAGCGGGGGAGTCCCGCTCGGCACCTGGAGCTTCCGCACGCGCGCAAAGTGCGCACGCCGCCATGACATCATCGGAAGTGACGTCATCGCGTCAGGACGTTGGGGGCGGGGCCGCCAGGATTCGAGGGGAAAACATAGAGGACACCTTGAGTCATGGAACTTCCCGCCCCCGGCGTGCCCAGCGTGATGATGTCACCTCCAAGTGACATCATCACGCTGGGGACGTTGCCGGAAGGGGTGGAGTTCCCCCCGGGGCCCGATTTTCTGGGGGCGGGTAACGGGCCTCTCGGGCGGGGGTTTACCTGCCCCCCGGGGGGACTTGGCAAGCCTACCTAAGATGGCTGCCACTCCTAACTCCCCCAAAATGGCTACCAGAGGAGAAGCCTAAAATGGCCCCTGCATCACTACTGTATACCCGGCCTCCACCGCAGAACACAGGCTCCTAAAGAGCAAGCTATATGTGGCTGCAATGATGGTGGAGGAGTGGAGGAAAAAATGGGTGGAGTTGATAAGGCCAGAGATAGGGTGGGTGATAAATTGCAGGGATGAGGCAGCCTTACTGTGCTGCCACTCACTACCTACAAGCCAAGGCTGGAGGGGGCCTAACCTGAAGTTTCCCCCAGAGGACTAAGGCCCCTATGCTACAATCAGGCTCCTCCTTTAACTGAAGTGCTCCTCTGCGGGCCAGGCAGAGCAGCTCCGCCATCAAGAAGCCGCCACTGCGCTTCTTGTATGGCCTATTGCACTCCCACGCCTGCTCTTCCTGTGGCCACTGCCACGGCCTGACTCTCTAGGTCACCGTCGCGCCCTACTGTCCAGGCTGCTGCTGCCGCATCCCAGACACCCGTGGCTACTGTCGCCATGGCCCAGATACCCCCAGCCACCCCCACCACAGCCCTATTGCCACCGGCCACTGCAGCCGCAGCCCAGATACCCCCGTCGCCGTAGCCGCGGCCTGACACCCCTGGCTGTTGCAGCCGCAGCCCGATGTTCCTGGCCACCGCAACCACGTATCCTGCTGGGCCAGAAGCCTACAAAGGCCCTGGTCCACATTGTTACCGATTGTGCTCGGAGCTGCTACTCATTCCGAGCACGCCGAAGAACTGCTGGGGCAGAGGGTGGGAGCTGAGCCTAAATAGGCTCGCTTTGCCCCCTGCCTGGTGCTGTGATTCTTGCAGCGCTGGTGTCCTCATCTTCTTGTCTCATGAGGAGGCAAATCAGTCCCCTCCCACCAGCGCAGGCTCCGCGGTAGTTGGGGCTCACATTATCATGAATGTGAATTAGAAGCAAACCTGTTTGTACGAGACACATTTGCCTTTAAATAACCTGGTTATTTCTGGTTAGCTAATCGAATGGTGTGATTTGCTGAATATTTGCAAGATTCTAAATTAGAGTATTCTAAATGAGTTCTGTCAGATTTGCAAGATTAATCATTTTCAAAAAGAACCGTGTGTCTGTGACATAATGCAGCTTTTAATTATCCTCTCACTCCATGTGAGATGAACTGAAATGCACAGCTCTACAGAAAATTGGCTTGTGAGCTGATTATGAGGAGGAATTAGACTCCATTTTCTCAAGCAAGCTTAAAGTGACCACTTCTTAAATGAAAGAGCCTGCTTAAGAGAGAAGTGTCACTGTTATTTTGTGAAGAAGTTATTAGGCCTTGGTGTAGCCTAGAACTTCCTTGGCACACCTTTCCTCTGGTCATCAAGTAGCAGAGCAGACAGTACTGCCTGAGTGGATCTTACCAAGTGAAGGAGCCAGGCCAAAACAACTAATTGAGACATTGTTAAAATGACTGGTCATGAAGCCAGTCATTTGGTCAAGGTGAGTTCCAGGAAGAACATTCAGAGAAGGATAGAAAGATCACAGGAATGTCAAGACAAAAAACAACACAGACAGAACTAGCAAAACTAAGGAGAGAGAAGAAGAAGAAGAAGAAGAGGAAGAGGAAGAAGAAGAAGAGGAGTTGGATTTATATCCTGCCCTTTGCTCGGAGTCTCAGAGCAGCTTACAATTTCCTTCACTTCCTCTCCCCACAACGGACAACCTGTGAGTTAGGCTGGGCTGAGAGAGTTCTGAGAGAACTGGTCTTGAGAGAACAGCTCTGAGAGATCTGTGACTGACTCAAGGTCACCCAGCT
The DNA here is from genome assembly GCA_029375565.1 of Gekko gecko. Lineage (NCBI taxonomy): Eukaryota > Metazoa > Chordata > Lepidosauria > Squamata > Gekkonidae > Gekko > Gekko gecko. Next base: position 61,023,631 of record JAPDNY010000004.1, read on the forward strand.
GGCTGCATGTGGAGGAATGGGGAATCAAATCCAGTTCTCCTGATTAAAGTCCAAGGAGCTTAGGGTGGATGCACAGTTGCCCTCCTGGTTTTATCCTCACAGTAAACATGCATTTAGGGTTACCAACCTACAGGAGGGGCCTGGAGATCTCCCAGAACCACAACTGATCTCCAGACTACAGAGATCAGTTCCTCTGGAGAAAATGGCTGCTTTGATTCAGTTAGATTGTCAGGATGTCCCTGGTTTGAAAACCCCTGTATCTCATGCCTCTGAGCAGTATTCATCATGATCTAGGTGCATTTTTTATATTCATATCATCATTCTCAATATATAGATTGTTAAGTTATACCCACATATTGGTTCTGGATAGTCACTAGAAAGTGTTGCCCATATTGACTCCTATGCTAGGACATGTGCAAGATGTAAACTAGGAAATGCCACCCAAGTATGATTGTTCAGAGAAAAGCCAAAAACTATGTTCTTTGTATAATGAATTAGTAGAGCATATGACTGGCTCAGTGCAGGCTTACAGCAATAGGATCCATCAGAGTCAAGGCTTCTTCCATTTTTACCATAGGAAGCTGATGCAGTCATGTCAGTGGATCTTAGATTTTCTGTGATTTATTTATCACAGAGGTGGTCCCATAGAAATGTTGGTCCCAGACCACTTAGGGCCTTAAAGGTTGATACCAGAACGTTAAACTTGATCTGGTATTCAACCTGGAGCCAGTGCAGCTTGCAAAGTTCCTGTAAGAATCTGTTCCACTGCATTCTGGATCAGTTGTAGTTTTTGGATCAGTCTCAAAGGTAGTGCAGAGTGAGTTACAGTAATCTAACCTGGTGGTGACTGTTGCATGAATCACTGTGGCTCAGTCAGGTGAGACAGGAAGGGAACCAGCTACCTGATCTGATGTAACTGAAGGAATGCCAGCCTAGCAACATATGTGATCTGGGTCTCCATTGATAGAGAGGCATCCAAAAACAAACCCAGGTTCCTGACAGTCGGCACTCATGTTAAAGACACACTGTCAAGAGCACCTCAACTCTGAATCCTCCCTACCCAGCCACAGAACCTCTGTCTTAGATGGGTTCAGTCTCATCTGGCTCTGTTTCAACCATCCAATCACAGCCTCAAAACTCTTAGCCAAAATAGCTGGAGCAGTATCTGTCCATCTGTCCATCAACAGATATAGCTGAGTGTTATCTGCATACTGATGACAACACAGCCCAAAACTCTGTACCAGCTGAATGATGGGGCACATATAGATATTGAATAGCATTGGAGAGAGGACTGCCCATTGGGGAAACCCCCTCTCTTAGCACCACCCTCTGTCCCCAACCTTGGAGAAATGAGGCAAGCTACTTCAAGTCTGTCCCATGAATTTCTGCATTGGCAAGTTGGTAGGTCAACAGATAGTGGTCAGCTATGTTGAATGCTGCTGTTGGGTCAAGTAATAATAGCAGTGCTGAGCTGACCTACCTTGAGCCAGCTGCCTACAGAGATCATCTGTGAGGGCAACCAGCACAGTCTCCATTCCATGGCCAGGGCGGAAACCAGACTGGAATGGGTCCTCCAGGAGCTGCTCTGCCATCGCTCCCTCAATTACCTTACCTAGAAATGAAATATTCAATGCTGGGCAGTAATTGGTTAGATCAGTAGGTTCCAAATATGGTTTCTTAAAGAGCGGTGTCACCACAGACTCTTTTAATCCCCCCGGGTAGACCCCCGCACTCAGGAATAGATTTATAATGCCCATCAGAAGCCCCCAAATTCTGTCACCACTGGCTTTCACCAGCCATGATGAACATGGGTCTAAGAGGCAGGTGGTAGGCTTAACAACAACCAGAACCCTGTCAACATCAGTCCAAGAGAGTCAACTGAAGCTGTACAATACAAAATCCAAAGGTGGCCAAGGGATCTCCAGTTCATACACTGTATCAATGTTGGGAGGCTGGTCATGATGGAATGATAGCTTTATCTACAAAACAGTTTGCAAAAGCCCCACAGCTAATGGCCAAGTTACTAATATTTTGTGTTTTCCCTGAAAGAGAAGTTAACAACCTAATTACCCCATATAATTGTGCCAGGCGAGAACTAGTGGATGCAATGAGAGATGCATAAAATTCTCTTTTAGCAGTCTTCACCTCTATCTCATAGGATTTCATTAAAAATCCTATAGGATATTCTTGCAGCTTCATCACGAGACCGTCACCAAACTCACCGTAGTTGTCGAAGCTCCAGCTTCATCCTCTGAAGCTCCATGGTGTAGCATGGGGCTAATTTGGAGCCGGAGTGAAAAGGACATTGGGGAGTGATTTCATCAATGGCTTCAGAAAGATGGTTATGCTAGGCTTTTATCAGAGCACCTAATGAATCACCAGGGGGAATCAGATTCTGCAGAGCATTCTAGAACCCAATTGGGTCCATTAGGCTCCATGGGTGAGCAGAAATTCACTCACTGCCTAGACAGGAGGGGGCTGTAGTACCCAGCCAAGCCTTCAGGACAAAATGATCTGACCATGGCACACCATCAATAGCAATCAGATCTCTATCTATCCCCATGCCAAAGATCAAGTCCAATGTGTGGCCTGCTTGATGTGTGGGACCTGATATTTTTTATTTATCTAGATTTATATCCTGCCCTCCCCTTGATGGGTACAGGGTGGGTTCTAACAATGTAAATATAATATAACCATATAAATACAATACAATTTAAAAATATAATCTGGGAGAGTCCTAGCATTGCCGTGGAAGATAGCAGGTCTGTCACCCACAAGGAGGCAGCAGCATCAACATGGACATTGAAGTTCCCCAGAACTATAAGTCTTGGAAATTCCAAGACACAGCCTGCTACAGCCTCCAGCAAGCTTGTTAGGCTATCTGCTGGTGCACTAGGCATTCAGTATACCAGCCAGATAGCCAAACTCTCCTCAGCATAACTCAGATATTATATTTTAGTAACTTTTTATTCCCCAGTTGCTAGCAACTTATTGCACACTGAAGACTGTGCTGGAAAACAAACAATGCTAGCTATTTGCAAATAGTTAACAATGCCCATGGATATAGTGGATGCCAACGGATACATAAATCTTGCCTCATATGAGGACAGTCAGCATCCTTGATTCCGATAGCCCAAAATTTTCAAAAATCAGCCTTCAGTACTTTAATAAGATGGCACTACAAATTCTTGAAGCGACTGAGTGATTACTTTGAAATAAACAAGTTGCATCTTTGCTTTGCAATGATGAACAAATTAGCAGAAACTCCTGGTTTCCATTAGTTCATATTGTGGAGTAAATGAATGTTTGAATTTGTCTTTTCTTATGAGAAAAGCAAAGTATATTCATGGCATATTGTTGTTCTCCTGATGATGTCATTGGGAGCACAATGTGATTCACAAAAGCCCAAGGTCAACTTGATACTGAAGTGTTGGCTAAATCGCCTGCAAAAGAAGACAGTTTAGTTCTGTTTTCCCCTTTCTTCTCCTCCTCCCTGCATTGGGCATCCAGTTCAATCTGCAAAATGTAGTTTTCAGAATGTTATTCATCCAAAGCAACCAGGAGGAGTGGGACAAGAAAAGAGGGAAGCTATCTAGCGCATGCTTAGGAATGTAGTTCCTAAGATACATGATGGCACTTGCAGAAGTAAACTTTCTTGCTTTCCTCTGTTTGCTGTACTGCTGTGTCCCACCTTCCACTTCTGCCTACAGCAACAGCACATAAACTGAAGAAAGGAGAGTGAAGAAAGAGAAGGGGTTGGTTCTACCGATTTGGCTACATCATTTAAGTGAGAGCAGAATTCAGGGGACCCCCATTAGCAACTATTATATGTTGCTGAATCCATATGCAGAATCAAAGAAGGAGGAGAAGGAGGAGATTGGATTTATACTCTGCGCTTCACTACCTGAAGGAGTCTCAGAGTGGTTTATAATCGCTTTCCCTTCCCCTCCCCACAACAGACAGGTGGGGCTGAGAGAACAGGTCTAAAAGAACTTATGACTGACCCAAGGTCACGCCAGTAGCTGCATGTGGAGGAGTGGGGAATCAAACCCAGTTCTCCCAGATTAGAGTTCACACTCCTAACCACTACACCAAACTGGCTCTCAAAGTGTGAACTTCAGTGGCATCCTTAAATAGCAGTAGATTGTAGATGGGAGAATGTCTAAAATTGTTCCATGATATAATCAATGAACATGTGCACTGGAGCACTGGTGAGAACAAAGATTCACTCTGAAAAATCCAAACATGTACAGTAGCCTAAACAAATATTGGGAGTGGGGAGACCCAGGTGAATGGGAGATTACCAATTCATCATTGCTTGAAAAAGAAGATAAAGAAATACGGAACCTGGAAACCTGGGGAGATGAGAAGAAATTCATAAACAATCTTCTCAATAACCATCTTGTTGTTTAATGCAGCCCCTTGCCCATACCATGTGTAGCAACAGCTGCTTAAATAGTAAGTGTCATCAATTAGGCCCATTTATTTTGGAATCACACTCTGAATAAAGCAAACCTTTTATGCTATGCCCAAAATGCTATTTTGTGTAAAAAAATGATAGCGTACAAAAAAAAATCCAGTTTAAGACCTATGGTGATAAGGGCTATAGAAAAGCTGATAACCTGCACCAAGGATGCCCTGGAAACAAACATAATCTTGCTATCAGCTATCTGTATAGCCTTTTGTTTACTGTACTGGCAAAACCCCAGAAAATGAGTCACAAAACCTATTGGCACTATACAGATAATGCTTGAATATATTAATATGCATGAGACACATAAAGGGGTTTTTTTTTTTGCACACAGAGCCACCTCTTCTGCAAACAGTGATAAGCTTTCATTATTTTGTAACTCTCCCCCTGGAACACTGGTTGTGATTGCTAAGGCTATTACTCCATTTCCCACCCTAAACATAGGAGGAAAGAATCCTTAAGTCTTATGCCAGGTGTCCTTTTGTTTAGACATGTTCTTTAACCTGGATTGTTACAGCCCCTAGTTTTAGACAACTTGTTTTCAAGTAAAAAAATATGATCCACTTTCTCTCTATCCAGTAGCTGTAGAATATTTATGACATTCATGTTACATTGATGGTTTAGAATGAAATGCATTCCTCCTCTTGCTAAAACAAATTTGAGCAAAACTATACAAAGAGTATATATCATAGTATAAATCATATGTCAAAGTATATGTCATACTTTGATGGATGGTCATATTGTATCTCAGCAGCACATGGACAGGGATCTACCTTTGAAGACAACATAGAACTAGTACAACACACTGTAGCCTAGTTCCTGGAGAATACAAAAGGTGGGACCAACATACCTGAAGGACCGCCTAATCCCTTATAAACTTGCCCAACCATCTTCAGAGGCTTTAGGTGCACCTGCCTTCTGAGTAGAGAGGGGCACTAACTGGCTCATGAACTAAAGTTTGTGACAAATTTTGGCTGGTTCATGGTTCATAAACTGAAGTTTGTAGCAAGTCAACTGGCATGAACTTTCAAGCAGTTCTTGGGCAGTTCATGAAGTTTGTGAATGGATACATTTCCAGACAGTGTGTCTCTGTTCATTCAAAATGTTTACCAAACTTCTTGTCAGTTTCAAGAGGGTTTTTCCCACCTTTGTATTCCTTTCCCATTTTTGTGTTCCCTTACCATCTTTTTGCATAGAGCTTGCAAAATCCCTTTCCATTATTTTTCACAGAGTTTGCAAAATCCCCCCTTGCTTGGATTTGTGACTCTGTACTTTGAGTTCAGTCCTTTTAAGCTTGAAATGCTAGTAACACTGGGTTCTTCTGGGAACTCTGTGATTGTACTGGTACTGCTGGGCACTCTGTACATTGCACTGGTTCTGCTGGTCTTGCAAAACTGCCCCCCATCTTTAGTTTCTATTGCAGAGATTCTCTGGCTTGACTTTAGTCATGTTGGGTTTGCACTGCCACAGTGGCACTGGTTCTGCTGGGCTTGCAAAAATGTCCCCCACCTTCAGTTTCTACTGCAGAGATTCTCTGTGACATTGATTCTGTTCTACTGGGCTTCTATTGCTCTTGTTTTTTTAACTTACTTCTTAATTACTGTTTTCACAGTCAAGAGTCATAAACAGCAAACCCTCACACCACAAAAGGAGAGCCTAAAAGTTACTCTAAAAGTTATCATGTAATTTAACAACAGCTGTCATAAATTTCACCACACACAAAGTAGTTTGTTAATTTCTAACCAAAATAATTTAGCCTCTGAAGAGATAAAGTCCTGATTAAATAATGGAGAGATAAATTCAGCTCTTTGATCAGAAAATCTGGGGCAATAAAAAAATATGATCCACAGAACTGATTCTGTTGTTGCTGCAATTACAGAATCTATCTGAACATCACTGAGCAGCTGGGTTAGTACTTCTTCATCCAAAGAGTGATTAACACATGGAATTCACTGCCACAGGAGGTGGTGGCAGCTACAACAATGGACAGCTTCAAGAGGGAATTAGATAAGCATATGGAGCAGAAGTCCATCAGTGGCTACATAGGAACGCTCAGGCTGGGGCAAGTGATGCACTGTATTCTTGGTGCTTGGGGGGGGCAACAGTGGGAGGGCTTCTAGTGTCCTGGCCTCACTGGTGGACCTCCTGATGGCACCTGGTATTTTTGGCCACTGTTTGATAGAGTGGTGGACTAGATGGGCCATTGGTCTGATCCAACATTGGCTTCTCTTATGTTCTTATGTTAACATGGAATTCCATTGAATCCTCCTAACATCACCACTGAAGGCAGGGCATTCTGGTGTACAAGCATGAATGCCCTTCTATACTTTGGAAGAGTTAGCTCAGATAGATATTTTGGCATTTTTGTTGGAGGGAGAACGCCTACTGAGAAAGACGAACACACTCTGTGGGCTCTAATCAACATACTCTCATAATCAAAGTCCTTCAGAAGTCTTCTGAGATGGGTCAATTCTTGTCTACTCATTGCTTCTGTCATGCCATAGGTAATGCCCAATATGATAATTTATGATCCAGTAATCTGTCCCAATCACTTGTGTGGTGGTCCAGTTTGAGTAGTCTGAGGAGGCTTGATTCCGGATTTGATTTTAGGGTCCTAATTTTCAGATTGAATGCTATGCCTCAGGTCTTTGCTTCAAAGGACATCTTCCTAACTTTGGCTCTCTGATCTATTCCAGACACACATAGAAAAACTCCCAAAACAGTATATAGGAATCTTAATAGTGGTATATCAATGTTATCTGTTACTGCTGTGATCCAAACCCCAGAAGCATATAACACCTGCCTGGCAAATTTAGCATTAAATACTTTAACTACTGCTGGAACATACTGGCTGCCAGAGGAGTAATAAATCTTGAAATTGCCTTCCCAATACTCAGCAAATCTTACAACAGAATTTAAGTGCAACTTCCAAGAAAGAATTGCTTAAGAAATAGAACATAACATAAGAATATAAGAACATAAGAGAAGCCAATGTTGAATCAGGCCAATGGCCCATCTAGTCCAACACTCTGTCACACAGTGGCCAAAATATACCAGGTGCCATCAGGAGGTCCAGCAGTGGGGCCAGGACACTAGAAGCCCTCCCACTGCTGCCCCTTCCAGCACCAAGAATAGGGTGCATCACCTGCCCCAGACTGAGAGTTCCCATCTATACCCTGTGGCTAATAGCCACTGATGGACTTCTGCTCCATATGTTTATCTAATTCCCTCTTGAAACTGTCCATGCTTGTAGCTGCCACCACCTCCTGTGGCAGTGAATTCTATATGTTAATCACTCTTTGGGTGAAGAAGTACTTCCTTTTATCTGTTCTAACCCGGTTGCTCAGCAATTTCATGGAGTGCCCACGAGTTCTTGTACTGTGAGAAAGGGAGAAAAGTACTTCTTTCTCAACCTGCTCAATCCTATTCATAATCTTATAAACCTCCATCATGTCACCCCTCAGCCATTGTTTCCCCAAGCGTTTTAACCTTTCTTCATAGGGAAGGTGTTCCAACACTTTTATCATTCTAGTTGCCCTTCTCTGCACTTTTCCCAATGCTTTAATATCCTTTTTGAGATGTGGCGACCAGAACTGTACACAGTATTCCAAATGAGGTCGCACCAATGATTTATACAGGGGCATTATGATACTGGCTGATTTTTTTTTCAATTCCCTTCCTAATAATCCCCAGCATAGCGTTGGCCTTCTTTATTGCAGCTACACACTGTCTAGACATTTTCATTGAGTTATTTACTACAACTCCAAGATGTCTCTCGGTCAGTCTCTGCCAGTTCAGACCCCATCAACGTGTATTTACATTTAGGATTTTTGGCTCCAATATGCATCACTTTGCACTTGGCCACACTGAACCCCATTTGCCACGTTGATGCCCACTCACCCACCCTCGACAGATCCCTTTGGAGTGCCTCACAATCCTCCCTGGTTTTCACCACCCTGAACAACTTCAGGTGTGATCATACGTACCGGAAGCAACGGCAGCCATGCGTGGATTAAAGGGACGCGATCAGACAGACACATCTGTCTGGCATCCCAGAGTCATTGTAGGGGCATTGTTGCAAGTGGCAGTAGCATGGAAAAAAGCTACTGCCGATAATTCAGTAGTATTGGGAACTGCGGATGCGCGGTGGGAAGGTTGATCACACAAACACGTTTGATTGCAGGCGGGGCAAACAGCTTCACTTCCTGCCCGCCTCTTCTCCCTTCCGTATGATCGCAGCCATAGTGTCATCTGCAAATTTAGCCACTTCACTGCTTACTCCCAATTCCAAATCATTAATAAACAAGTTAAAAAGCATTGGACCAAGTACTGATCCCTGTGGTACCCCACTGCTTACCACCCTCCACTGAGAAAGTTTCCCATTTATACTCACTCTCTGTTTCCTATTTATAAGCCAGTTTTTGATCCACAAGAGGACTTGTCCTTTTATCCCATGATTATTGAGCTTACTTAGGAGCCTTTGATGAGGAACTGTATCAAAAGCTTTCTGGAAGTCAAGGTAAATATCTATTGGGTCCCCCTTGTCCACATGTTTGTTCACTCCCTCAAAAAACACTAGCAGGTTAGTGAGACAAGATCTTCCTAGATATTCCTAGCTCCTAGATATTTCAAATATTCCACTTGCTCCATGGATTGACCTGCTACTGACCAATTGCCCTTCTTTAGGTAAAGGTTCCCTTGCTTGAAAGCCAGTTGAATCCGACTCTAGGGTTGCGGTGCTCATCTCTGTTTCCAAGCCGAAGAGCCAGCACTGTCCAAAGCCATTTCTCTGGTCATGTGGCCGGCATGACTAAACACCAAGGTGCACGGAATGCTGTTACCTTCCCACCGAAGTGGTACCTATTTATCTACTTGCAATTCCTTGCTTTCGAACAGCTAGGTTGGCAGGAGCTGGAACTAGAGACAGGAGCTCACCCCATCATGCGGCACCCTGGTCTCGAACTGCTGAACTACTGACCTTCCACAGCCTGCAGTTCAGTGTCTTAACCACTTGAGCCCTTCTTTATCTTTCATTTTTTACTGAAAAGAAAAACCTTTGACTTAGTAATGTTAATAGCTAAGCCCTCTTAGGAACAAAACTCTGAAAAGAAACCTATAAGCTTATATAGGCCAACCACAGATCTTGACAGAAGAGCTGTATTGTTCACATAATTTAATTTAACATGAGCCAGACAAGGTAAACAAAATTCATCTCCAGAAATATGAGAACTTAATACACTAAGTTAAATACTCAAGTAAAGACTATTTTACTCAATGGAATAGCCCTGGTCAGTCCACTAGATGGACCACATTTCACCTGAGCAGTACACTTTCAGGGAAGGCAGGATATAAATCAAAGAAATAAAAAAATTAAATAAATAGTTGTTGGATCAGAAAAAGGAGATGCTTACAGATACATTTATTTAGTTTGCCTAGGCACTGAGTCAAAAGCTGCTCTGAGATCCATAAAGGAAACAGCTAACATATCATCTTTTGACCTGATACACTTGTCTACAACAAATTGAAGCATACGGCAATGGTCAATTGGGCTGACTCCTCTACGGAATCCAGCTTGCTCACGACCCAGTATGGCTTCATACTCCATCCAGAGAAGGAACTCCTTAGAGAGACAGGAAGTATATAGTTTTCCCACCACTGATAACAAACTTATGGGCTGATAATTATTTGGGTCTGTTTGATCACCTTTTTTGGTGCTTTTTTTCTCCATTGGAAGCAGAAATCCAATCCTCACAAAACTTGGCTGACAGGTAGAGGAGAGTCAGCCAGAGATACCTGAAAGTTTGGTGTCTCTAGCATGCTTGGGGGGGCATTCTATTGCATCACAAACTTCACCTGTTTGTTTGGGGGGGGGCTAAAAATTTGTGACAGTTCATGGCTCATGAACCAGGCATGCCACGAACCACGAACCAAAATGAACCACATTTTCCCAGTTCATGCCCATCTCTACTGAGCTTAGGCAGTAGAAGGCTTTCTTTGTCATGGCATCAAATCTCTGGAATTCTCTTTCCAGGGAGATTCATCTGTTCCCTTCTCTTGCAATCTTCTGCCAGTGGGTGAAGACTTTTTTGCTTTGCTGGCATTCCATCAATGATCCCTCCTTCCTAACCAATGCTTTTTGTTTTGTATGAGTTGATTCTTATGTTGAAAGAGTCTCATGGTCTAGCTTACCCATGGCTCTTATTTTTCCCCTTCCAATGAAGATTTGGGTCTGGTGCCTTGTCAGTGTTCTATCAGTGTGTCTTCAGCAAGAACTGGGGCTTTTTCAGATATGTGCCAGTGTCTATACAATAGCTTTCCAGATGAGATCCGCAGAAGCATGTTCATGATGGGTTTCAGAAGGAACTGCAAATATCTTCTATTTAGACATGAGTCTGTAGCTGGATCTTTTGCTTCTGTTTTTGTTTGACTTGTTTGTAACTTTTTATTGTTTTTATTAACAAGGAATGCTTATTTTAATCATGGCTAAAGCTGCCATGAATATGAGATAAGGTAGGAGATAAATATTTTAATTGTATAAATAAAATATCAGAGTTGTGAACCCAAATAAACTATTTTTTTTTAACATCTTTTTATTTCAACAGGCTTTCACACATATAATCTTCCCACTACCGTGATACAAGATTTTTTTTCCCCCCACCCACCCCTCCCCTCAGTCCCTCCCCCTGCTCTTCTTTCTTCATTGCTTCAGCCACAGGCAAAGAATCCGAAGTTTCCAGTAGGCATCCTTCATGGCTTCGTCCTCCTTGATGTAATCGAAATACGATGACCATTTCTTGCTTGTTTGCGTCTTCTTTTCCTCCCAGGTGTTCTCTTCCGTTGTCAGGGTCACTATATCTGATTGAATATATTCAAACAGATAGTTATTCCAATTCTCCATTGTCCACTTATTCTTGTCTTTCCATCCTAATGCTATGACTGCCTTTCCAGCTAGTATCATTGCCTTAACAACCTCTTGATATGTACTTTCTATTCTCTCGATCTTTAAGGTTCCTAATGTCATTAAGTTAACATTTATAGGTATTGATACACCTGTCCTATCCTTTATTCTGGCTAATATTTCCTTCCAAAACTCCTGGACTTTGGCACATTCCCACCACATGTGTGAGTACCACCCTTTGGCTTGATTGCAGTGCCAGCAGTTCGAACTCATCCCCGATATCATATTGGCTAGCTGGGCTGGCGTCTGGTACCATTTGGTAAAGTACTTCAGCTCCATTTCTCTAAATTTATCGAACTTGATCTTTTTGACCCCCACCATTAATTTTTTTAAGGTTGTTTCTGAGGTTAGTCCCTCTCTAGCCCATCTCGTTTGAGTACTTTTAATTACTGACTCCTCATTAGTTGTCATTATTTTATATATCTTACCCGCTAGACCCTTACTTGTTTTCCTCTTTTCTTTGTACAAGATTTCTGCGACTTCTTCTGAGTCCCCCTCCCTCTTTTGCCTCTCCTTTTTTATTGCATTATATAGACCGGTCGCCTTCAACCAATACTGTTTCCCTACTGTCTCAATTATTGTTTGTAGTGGCTTAAGCCGGCCACCTTCTCCATACATATCTCTTATTCTAGCGAACCCTTTTTCTTGGAATAGTTTCCACCAATGGGGATCGTCTGATTCCCCATATACACTTTCCACTGGTGCCCACTCAGAGAGCTTGCTCAACCAGATTGGTTGCCATTTCTCCCATATTTTCAGCGCTGTTCTCCTAGGTCCCACCGCTCTGCCGTATTCCTTCTTCACATTTCTTGTAAATATACCCAGCCTCCCAGCTCCTTCGTTTAATTCATTTTCCAATCTAACCCATTTCTGCTCTATATCTTCTCCTATCTCTATCATTGACTTGACATTAAAAGCTTCGTAGTAATCTGTTAGATTGGGTACACCCCACCCCAATACATTTTGCGGATTATAAATGAACTTCTTTTGCATTCTGGGATTTTTACTTCCAAAGATCCATTCCCTAATTATTCCATTCCATTTTTCTAACTGTTGTATACTTAATTCTACTGGGAGTGTTTGGAATAGGTACATCATCTTAGAAATTAAGAACATCTTTACAGCTCTTATTTTGTTTGAAATGCTCAAATTTTTATTTGCCCATCTTTTCATGTCCTTACAGATCTTCTTCCAGACCATTTTGAAGTTCCCTTCCCCTGTTTTTTCCAATTCTTCCTGATTTCGATCCCCAAATATTTTATTGTCTTAGCTCCTGGGCCCATTTTTGTCATCTTTGCAATTTCTCTTCTCTCTGCTTTACTGACATTGAAGTACATAATTTCGGATTTGTCCATGTTCACTCTTAGCCCTGAATATGCTTCAAAATCCTCCAATATAGTCCTTATTTCTCTAATCCCCTCTTTAGGGTTTAGCAGCGCAATCATTATATCATCTGCAAACAAATTGATCTTTAATTCCTCACTCCCAATATGGTATCCATCTATTCTGCCGCTATTCCTTATTCTTTCTGCTAGGACCTCAATTCCCATAATAAATATGTATGGGGAGAGGGGGCATCCTTGCCTTACTCCTCTCTGTATGCTAAACTCCCTTGAATGCCCTCCGTTTACCCTTACCACTGCTTTCCCTCCCTTATATACTTCTTGTATGGCGCCCTTAAATTTTTCACCTATCCCATATTCATCCATCATTTTCCATATATACTCGTGAGAGAGCGTGTCGAAGGCCTTATATACATCCAATTTAAGGAGGGCAAACTTTTTTTTTTGGCCATGTTCTATTATGTTGAGAATGTTCCTAATTGGATAGCTTATATTCCTTCCTCTCACAAAGCCATATTGATCCCCTTTAACTATTTTCAGTATCACCTCCTTTAGTCTGTTTGCTAAAATTTTAAGAAAGATCTTATAGTCCTGATTAAGTAGACTAATCGGTCTGTATGAGCCGACCATTTCTGGATCCTTGAGGTTTGGGGATGACCACTATTTCTGCTTTCCTCCATGACTCTGGGGCTTGTTCTCCTTTCAATATCGCGTTAAACGTTATCTGGAGTTCTGGTGCTAAGACTTCTACCAATTCTTTATAGAATTCTGCAGTAAACCCATCTAGTCCTGGGGATTTCCCTTTTTTTAATTTCTTAATTACCTCTTCTATTTCCTGTACTGTTATCTCCTTCCCTAGCTTCTGTCTGTCCTCTAATGTTATTGTGAACTGTATTCTTTCTTCAAATTTTGTCGTTTCTTTCTCTTTATATAAGTCTTGATAAAATCTTGCAAAGGCCTCCCTAATCTCCCTTGAGCCTTGCATTACCGTGGAGCCTTCTCTTATGCACTTCACACTTTGTTTTTCTTTCCTAGCCCGTAGGTACTTTACCAATCTTTGGACTGACTTTATACTATTCCTCCGAAATTCATTTTTAATTAATGTTTCTTTTTTCCACAGAGTTATTGCATCTAACTGGTCCAAATCTCTTCTCAGTTCTCTAATTTGCGTCTGCCTTTGGGGGTTATAGCCTCTCGCTTGTTGTTGCTGGAGCACTCTCAACTCCTGAATCTTTTTTTGTCTACTTTGGTGCCACTCTTTTTAAATATTGATCACCTTCCCAATACAAACTCCTCTAATCACTGCCTTCGCCGCATCCCACAAGGTATTACTAGTTACAGAATGCCTATTTTCTTTAAAGTATAGTTTGATTTGCTTCCTTATGTATTCCTTATCCTCTTTTTTTGCTATAACTAAGTTATTGTATCTCCAAGGTCTCTTGGTCCATTCTGTGCTCAAGTCCACCTCCAGGCTTATAGGGCCATGGTCTGAGATCCAGATTGGATGGGTTCAGACCACTATAACTGAAAGTGTTCTAGTTTCCTTAATTAACACAAAATCTATACAGGAGTAGGTTCTATGCCTGTTAGAAAAGAAGTTGGAAGTAGATTTTTGACCACTGAGCTCATATACTTCCTTTAATCCCCATTTCTTTGTCAGATTTTTGCTATGCTTTGTAATATCCATATTAAAGTCACCAGTTACTATTAGCTCTCCCTGCAAGAAGTTTTGGGTCTTTAGTATTACTTTGTTTAGGAACTTCTTTTGTCCTCTATTGGGTGCATATAAATTAAGGATTGTAAGATATGTATTGTTTATTTTGCCCTTCACTACTGCATACCTGCCTTCCTTGTCCGTCAATTTATCTATTACCTCTACGTTCAAATTTTTATTTGCTAATATTGCCACTCCTCTGGCCTTGTTGGTCCCTCTGGACTCACTTAAAGTCGCCCACCCCAAGTTGTTAAACAGTGGCTTAGGGTCCCTTTTGGCTTTATGTGTTTCCTGAATGCATATTACATTGATACCCTCGTCTCTTGCCATCTTAGCTAGCCTATATCATTTGAGATTTGAGGATAAGCCATTTACATTCAATGAGAGTAGTCTGATAGGTCTAGCCATATTCTTTGGAACATTTCGTGCCCCTCCCCCGTTGCTGAAGCATGCTGCCTATTCCCCTATTATTCCTCCATTCCCCTTCCCCCTTCCCTTGTGTGAGAGAAATTCTTCTGGGGTTCCCCACCCCTTCTCTCCACATTCCAGAGATCCTGCATCCCCCTCCTCTCCCCGCTCCTTCCCCTTATACCTTTATTCAATGTTAGGTCCAGCTTTAAATGTATACTTCCCTTTAATTGCTGGCTCCTCGGGAGTTAGCTCTTTGCCGCTTGGATCCATGTGGCCTTGAGTTCTCCTTCTCGGCATCTGAGTCACTGCCATCGTCCATTCCACCTTCCTCACAGTTGCTGGAGTCCACTCCCAGTTCATCAAGCATCCTGACTGCCTCCATTGGATTCCTGGCTCTGTATCTCTTGCCTTCTCGAAATACAATCAGAGTTGTCGGGTACCCCCACGTAAAGTTTATACCTTCCTTAAACAGTTTTTGTGCGTAGGGTTTCAGCTGCCTCTTTTCCTGGAGCGTGCTTGGGCTGAAGTCATGGCTGACGTATGCTTTCTTGCCTCTAAAGTTCAGGTCTTTAACCTTCCTGAGCGTTCTAAAAACCTCATCCTTTAATTTTTCTCTGGCAAATGCTATTATCACTTGTCTTGGCTCTCCCCCACTCTGTTTCCTAAAGAGCCTGTGTGCCCGTTCTATCTCTGCCTCATTCACGCCGGCGCCATTTTGTTTGAACCACCGGCATAGTTCAGATTCTAATTGTTTTGGGAGTATTTCCTCACTGATACCCGATATTATCATATTCCTCCTTTGCTGCCGGTCTGACTGCCTTGCTAAGTTTTTGTCCAATTCCTTAATTTTTTCTTCATTAGCATCGGCTTTCTTCTTTGCTCCCTCAGCAATTTCTCTCACTATGCCTATCTCCTGTGCTATCTGCGTGGTGTCTTTTTTCACCGCTACTATATCTTCAGAGATTTGTTTTTGGAATGCTGCTATCTGCTCTGATAGTTCCTTAATGTTCCGGGCCATAATCGCTCTGTTTACAGCTTCTGGCTGCTGCCTTGTATTCCTAGTAATTTTGATTTGTAACTCTGGCAGCGTGCCTGGTTACCTTTATCTCCAATTTGTTTTCTTTTTCTCCTGTGTTTCCTCCTCCTAATCCTGACCTCGTTAGGAGCTTGTTCCTCTTCCTCCTGAGTAATTAATTACCTTTTTGTGTCCTTCTAGGCCATAAATCTTTTTTAGTTTAGCGGAGAGAGTCCGAGGCACGTCTTCTGTTGCTAGCACATGCGTGGATCTCCTCCCAAATAAACTATCTGAGCAAACAGCTTTATGCAAGTTGGTTTGAACATAACAAAAGACAGATGGGACCTCCCTTAGTAGGGCTTCACATCGAGAACCACCTTTGAGAAGTACATGGTACTTCTTTTTGATTATGCAAGACAAAACAAGGTTTGCTGAGGCACATTTAGTCCCTAAAACCCACTCAGTTCAACAGTCTGGCTACAGCATTCTGTACCAACTATAGCTTCTGGATAGTCTTCAAGGGTATCCACATTAGAGTGCATTGCAGGAATTTTTTCTAGATGTTACCAGGGCATGCACCACAGTGGCAAGAACTTTTCTGCCCAGAAAGTGCCACAGCTGGCTCCCCAGCTAAAGCTGCTGAAAGGCACCCCTGGCCACTGCTGCCACCCATTTATCCAACAGGATACTTGGATCTAGGAGCACCCCCAAACTGCAAACCCCCAAACTGCTCCTTTAGGGGAACTGCAACCCTATCCAGAACAGAGGATAACCCATTTACTGGCTTAGACCTTTCCCCATCAGTAGCACCTCCATTTTGTCAGGATTAAGTTTCAGCTTGATAGCCATCATCCATTCCAAAACTGTTCATGGTTTCCACAACCACCCAGGATCTGCTGGTAGTGTGAAATAGAAATGAGTGTCATATGCATATTGGTAGCAGTGCAAGCCAAATCTCCAGATGACCTTCCAGTGGTTTTGCATAGATACTGAAAAGCATGCAGGACAAGATGGAACCCTGGGGAACACCATAGGGCAAAGGCCAAGGAGCAGAGCAGCTGTCCCTCAGCACCACATTCTGAGGTAGAGTTGAAACCACTGCATAAGAGTGCCTCCCACTCTTAGTCCTGAAAAGCAGACCAGAAGGATACCATGATTGATGGTATCAATGGTATCAAAAGCCACCAAGAGGTTCAGGAGAATTAACAGGATCGCACTATACCTATTTCCAAGTGCATGTCATCCACCAAGGTGACAAAAGACATTTCAGCCCAATAACCAGGCCTGAAAACAGATTGGAATGGATCTAAACAATTCATTTCCTTCCATTCAGGAATCTCTGGTCAGCCACCACCCATTCAGTCACCTTGCTCAGGAATAGTATATTTGGGACTGGATGGTAGTTATTCAACTCTTCTGGATCCAGAGTAGGTTTCTTTAGGAGTGGTCACACTGCTGCCCATTTCAAGACAGGAGCAACCACTCCATCTTTGAAAGAGGCATTTACTGTCTCCCAAATCCAGTCTGCAAGCCCCTCCCAAAGCAGATGTAAGCATCCAGGAGAGGAAAGGGTCATACAAATAGGTGGTACGTCTCAAACAGTCCACATCCTCAAATGCCACCCTGACACCATCTGATACTGTTGCTGCTAATATAGAGTCCAAGTCGAAATGGATGTGAGCGGTTTTATCCACAAAGTACTTAGCAAAATGATCATGATGGGCTGCAGAGCACTCCGCCTCTTCTTGTTGGCCAGAACCCAGTAGGCACTTGTGAGAGATTATGGACTATGGCACAAACAGTGCTGTGCTGCAGTTGCAGTTGTTCATGACTGTACCTAAGATCTTGGGTTTTCATTGCTTGTATCCCTTGACAAATGTAAGTCCAAAGATAAGATTTTTATAACCTGCAAATATGCCAAGATAAGTACTATTTTTTATCTTATTTTTCCAGTGCTTGAGAACCAAAGATCAGCATTCCCAAGTTCATGCATGGGGGCTGTTACTTTGTAAAGCAATTCTTAGCAGATTCTGTGGTAAATATTGCCAGTTCAGCATTGAATTAAATGCTTCCTGTTTGGGTTTTCACAGCAGAATTTCAGCTCATTAGCAGCTAAGGTGCAGCCACCATGTCAGAGGAAACACATTTCCATTATTTTTAATTACAGGTGGAAGACTGGCTTACATGTACAGAATTCTAAGCTTCCAACTGACTAATGAATGTAGACTAGAAGAAAGACAGCTATATCCTGAAAGAGCAAGAGAGAGAACAAAGACAGTTCACTAGATTCACCTCCTCTCAGACTAATAGAGCAATTCTAACATGCAGAGTTACTCCAATTTAAGCCCATTGATTTCAGTGGGCATAGACTGGAGTAATTCTGCTTTGGATTGCACAGTAAGAGTCACACTGAGTTGGAAGGATGTTATGTATTGAGCCTAAGCCATCCCTGAATGTGAACCTTGAACTAGGTGAGCTTACTCCCCAAGAACAATAGCTGACCAGAATCCTGGAACTGACCTATAGATAAGCAGTGTAATGTAAATAGTCTATCCTTGGGAGTGTGTGTGTGGGGTGTGGGGTGTTTGCATGCTTTATAAGCAGGGCTCAAACCCTGCTGGGCATCCTTGTGTTCCTGAAATCACTAAATAAACTAGAGCTGACCACTGCAATGCATCCAGAACCCAGTATTTAACAAAGGAGATAGCTGATCTTCTAGAATCTTTTAAGACTAAATTTTAGGCATGAATTGCTCTGATTCAGATAAGCAAACAATGCAGTGGTGGGATTAAACTCTGTCTCCCCTCCCCACACAACAGTGATCCAAATCAGGGTCACAGACACCTGAACTTTAGTTTTTAAAAGGTGCTGAGAGAATAGTCTCCATTTAATCTCTTTTATTTTATTTTATTTATTTGATTTATACCCTGCCCTCTGCGCCGAAGCAGGCTCAGGGTGGCTTACATAAAATGCCATAGCTAAAACAAGATAGGTAAAAGCTTAAAAACACAACATAAGGCGCTAATAAACAATTTAAATGGCAACGGTGAAAGCAAAGTAGCATCAACATTCTAGTAAATGTTGTCAGTATTTGATGTTAGAATCGATGAAGCTCAGGCTGTTGGTGGTGGTATTGGGCACAGGGCCTTAGTGTGTTGGATGTGGCTCCTTAACTAAAGGCCTGGTGGAAGAGCTCCATCTTGCAGGCCCTGCAGAACTGTAAAAGGTCCTGCAAGGCCCTGAGGTCTTCCAAGAGCTCATTCCACCAGGGCGGAGCTGCCACTGAAAAGGCCCTGGCCATAGTTGATGCCAGCCTGACATCTTTGGGGCCTGGAAGGTTTTGGGATCCTGCCCACAGTGCTCTTTGGGGAACATATGGGGAAAAGCAGTCCCTCAGGTAGGTAGGCCTCTGATCGTAATGGGCTTTAAAGGTAAGCACCAGCACCTTGAAGCGAATCCTTCAAACTTTACATTGTCATTCTACTCAGATTGCTTTAGAACTGTTGTTTCTCTAGCAAGTGGACTATAGTTGCAAAAAATGTGCAAGCCAATGCACAGTTAATTTTACACATGACTGTCAGGAATATGGTGGGAGCATGGAATGGTAGGAAGTCTGCGTACATCTCATGGAAATGAATGAAAATTATGCTACAGTAATATTCTGAGATTGTGGCAATGTTCTTAATGCTTTCAGGAACATTGTGTTCAGACACAAACCTCTGTCATTCCAGTCCCACAGATTTTGTGAGTTGAGTTTTGAAACTAGTTATGTGCATCCAGGGCTAAGAAGAAACCAGTTCAGCCATTTTCACATTGTGGTTCAAGTACTGTTCCTAAAGCACTGTATCTAAACAAGAATTGTATCAAGCAACCTGTAATGGGCTCTGTACTTGTCCCAAATCCCCTGAAACTCCTGCTCTCATAAGAAATGGAGATGACTTTAAAAGGTCCCCCTTTCCCCACCACTTACTTCATGCACACCCTTCTGCAAACTCATGACTTTATGAAACAGATAGACAAAATCACTGACAGATTCTCGCCCATCAAGGTTAATTTCCAAGTTGTGTGTATATGTTTACAGCCTCTTAAGGGAGCCTCTAGCTGCTTTGCATGCACCTTACTTATCTTCAAAGCTGAAGAAACACTGCTTAAAAGGATTAATTTGGCAGGCACTCCAGAGACTTTGCAAGGTAAACAACTGTTTCTTTTTTGTCAATATGGCAATTAAGAATTGTAAGATTATAGAAAAGAATAAATGCAGCTTTGGCTCCTACAGTAGACTGATGGCTTAATGATATGCTGAATATTTGATTCAGTGCTTTAATGGATCCGGAGAAATGAGTCGAGGTCAGAAAACAAAATAAAGAAAGAAACAAACTCACAGTTGGAAACACTGGGTGAGGAATTACAGAGTTTCTTCTGCTGTTCCTGAGACTAAAGCATACTGCCCTCCATTTGCTTTGGAATGAGTCTAAGTGGACTTGAGATAGGCTTCCCCCCCCATACTCTAGAGGTAGCCCTTGAGACAACGTGCCAACAGCCCTTCCCATATATAAATTTGCTGTGTCACATTTTTTCATACAGTAAAGTCAAGGAACCCAGACCAATAAAGTTGGCAACTTCCAGGTGGGAGCTGATATCATCTCGGAATTACCACTGATCTCCAGACTACAGAGATCAGTTCCACTGGAGAAAATGGAAGCTTCAGGGGTGGAATCCATTCCAAACTCTGCCTTCTTCAGACTCTACCTCCAAATCTCCGGGAATTTCCCAGCCCTGAGGTGGAAACCCTGCAGGCTGACATGGTTGAGTCCAAGGACAGCTGAACATTCCAATTATGCCAAATTGGAGCTAGCTGGCTCTGGATGATCACAAAACTAAGATAGAATTCATGCATGCCACTTAAAAGTGCCATTCAGTCCCTTGCCTGCTGTGGGGTGTATATGTAAAAAAATACAACAAAAGGCAGGGACACCCAAAAATTAACTTCCATGGATTTACTGAGGATTGCACTGTTGCAATTTAACATGTGCAAATAATTAAAAAGAGTTTTCTGTCCCAAGATTATAATCTTATGAAGAGAGTTTACAGACAGAAAATTTTCTCCCTCTTCCAAAACACTAGAACTCAAGGGCATCTAGTGAAGCTGATAAGCAGTAGGTTCAGGACGAACAAAAGGAAATACTACTTTATACAGAGAGTGATTCAAATGTGGAATTCGCTGCCAGAGGATGTTGTGATAGCCACAGGAATAGGTGGCTTTAAAAGGGGATTAGATAGGTTCATGGAAGATAAGTCTATCAGTGACTTCCAGCCACAATGACTAGGGGAACCTTCACATTCAGAGGCACTAAAACTGAATCCCAGAGGTCAGAGGCAACATCAGAGAAGGCCTCAGTCTCTATGCCCTGTTGTTGGCTGTCCAGAGGAACTGGTTGGCCACTGAGTGAGACATGATACCGGTCTAGATGGACCATTGGTCTGATCCAGCAGGGCTTGCTATGTACTGAGCCTAAGCCTTTCCTCTTACTGTACCTACAATGGGCTGAGCTTGCTTCTTTAGAATAATAGCTCGCCTGGATCCAAGAACCAGCCTATAGATAAGCAGTGTAATGTAAATAGCCTATCACTGGGAGTGTGTGTATGTTGGGTGTGGTGTTTTGCATGCATATAAGCAGGGCTCCAGCCCTGTTAGCGTTGTCTTGTAGTTTGCTGAAATCACTGAATAAACCTGAGCTGATCACTGTAATGTGTCTAGAACCCAGTATTTAATAGGGCTCTTCTTATGTTCTTATGTATGTTGTATGTTAGACTTCCTTTAGTTTTGATTTGACCTGTTTGTTGAGTTAAAGTTGTGTAAACCAGCAATACTCCAGAAAATACTCCAGAAAAGAGACGGAGCTCTTCCGCCAGGCTTTTGAGTAGGGGCTGCTACCGCTATTGTATCACCATCATTTAGGCCATATGAGGTGCCCTGGCCCTGGCATGGGACTACAGCTCTGTCAGGACACTACTGGAGCAGAGATAAAGTTGCTATGAGAATGTGGAATTGTAGGGTTTTATCTTGTAAACTTTCTTCTGTTGACCGCTGTTTTAACTGTTTTAGTGATAATGGATTATTTATTGTTCTACAGTCTTATTATTTATCTATGGCTTTGCCTCTATGGTTTAGTGTTGATTATGGCCTTGTGTCTCTTGTTCGCCACCCTGAGCCTATGTGGAAGGGTGGGATATAAATCAAATCAATCAATCAATCAAATAAAAATCTGTGCAACAAAATTGTTTTCATGTGCTTTCTAAAATCAATAAGGAGGCTGACAGGCACTCCCCCCCAGAAAAGGAGTTCTATAATTGAAACACCATATATGGGTATGTGGATAGCATCTTGTTGTGACTCTGTACTTCAGGTGATGGGATGCTAGCAAAAGAACTGTCTTGGCTGATTGTATATACATGGAAGGAATATATGAGACTAGGAGTCCCTTTAAATAGAAAGGATTGAGACTTGTAAGGATTTGAAGATCAAAATAGGTTCAAAATATTAAATAATTTTTATCTTGCTTTTTCTCTTGAACTTGGGATCCAAAGTAGATTACAAAACAAAATATACATAAAAATACAATTTAAACATGGATCCCAACATATCTCCAGTACAATCTTAAAGCAGGTGATAAGACACATAGGCTGGTGCTAGTCCCACCAGGATGGTTCACAAAGGGCCACAGGTTGTAAAACACAGGCTAAAAGGAAAGGTCCTCAGGCCAAACCAAACTTCAAATAGTGACAAAAGGGCTCAGCTCAGGTCTTATTTCCCCAGCTCATAATTCACCATTCCTTCCTCTCCTCTCCTTGTGCCTCTGGCTTCAAAGTTCCTCAGGTTCAGCCTGGAAAATAACTGAAAACCAATGGAGAACTTTTAAAACTGGTGTTATATTGTTCTAGCTACAGTTCTGGTCTCTGCATACTAGACCAGTTGTAATTTCTGAACTGTTTTCAAAGTCAGCCCTACCTGGTGCACATTACAGTAAAGGTTGCCATTTTGATAGCAAGGCCATGGTCATCAAGTGAGGTGCAGAATGCATATCTGGGAGAAAGTAGCTTTGATGGAAATCACCTTATGATAATCAAGTACAGAAGACTGATCAGAGAAAATTCCAAAGGTGTTACCCTACTTTTAGGGGTAGTGCTAACCCGTCTAGAGTAGTCCATTTATTCATTAATAAAGCCAGAACAACAGAAAGCCTGTTTGGTGTAGTGATTAAGTGTACGGACTCTAATCTGGGAGAACCAGGTTTGATTCCCCACACCTCCATTTGCAGCTGCTGGATGACCTTGGTTCTGTCAGAACTTGAACGAGCCATAGTTCTGTCAGAACTTGAAAGAGCAGTTCTCTCAGAGCTCTCAGCCCCACCTACCTTACAGGGTGTCTGTTGTGTGGAGGGGAGAGGAAAGGAGTTTGTAAGCCTCTCTGAGACTCCGAGTGAAGGGTGGGGTATAAATCCAATCTCTTCATCCTCCTCTTCTTCCATTAACAGCCTAGCTCAGGTCTTGAAAATTGAGGGCAGGGTATAAATCCAACTCTTCTTCTTCTTCTTCAAATTGATCATGGAAGGCAGGAATCCAAATTGGAATTCTGTATAAAAACTGGGCTCCCACCTTAGAGTTATACACTGTGAGTGCCACAGGTATACATTGACCTCTTTAGAGTTAAAAAGGGTGGGTTATTGCATTGGTCAATGAAAGAAATCTGATGCTGATGCCAATATATCTGAGACATTTCAACAAGATTTGAAGAGTTTTGTTCACCAAGAAAGTATATTTTTAAAAATTCCCTGATATAGAAGACACATTAAAATGTTAAAGCCTAGCAACAGTAACTCCTGTCTACATAAGATGCTTTTTCTCATCACAATTTGCCTGTCTGGCCAATTCCTGGTGCTTTGAAATCAGATTTCCCCCCCAGCATAGAACTACACACAGCTGGCAATCAGAGGGATTCACGAATCGTGTACAAAATATTTGCCCTCAATTCTCCCATATGGTCTCTGTACTTTAACTTGTGTATAAATGACTGCATCAATGCTCTGAAATAATAATCCTTCATGGTACAGGAGCAGAATGTGACAGCACTCCATGTTCACCGACAGTGGAGTGTTTGGGAATGCTTCATCCTATGCCTTTTCATCAAAACTCAGAAAACACTTTTTCCTCCTCCGGTGTTTTCTGCCTTTCCTGTTGGGAAACCATGGCAAGAATCACTAACACTGGGTGTGAAAATGCAGAAACTCATTACAACTACAGCCCTTTAAGACAGAGACAGAAATCAAACAGTGAAATTGCGGTTCACAAAGTGTGGTATGCAGGCTACATGTTACCGTTGTTTTCTAGGAGCCTAACCACATCACAATATATCAATGCAACATCCTTCAGGTTAGCTGTGTTTACTTTGCAATGTATACTCATGGAGGATATACTCTCTGAAGGAAATTCCTAATAAAAGAATAGTTTTTGAGCAAAGTTCAGTTTTCATAACATGGTGGCAACCTTTACTTTTATGAGCACTTAATGCACTAAGATTTATTTAAATATCAGCACAGTGTGTTAAAAAAAAATCAAACCAGCAGCCTTGTTAGCTCAAGCTAATGCTTAAGCCATACTAAAAATGCAGTCACTTTCACTTTCTTTCCTATGGCTCAGCTGTATTCCACAAAAAGATTTAACGATCCACCCTTATTGGGTTTTTTTAAAAAAAGACCACAAAACAAACAAAACCCCAAAACAAAACAAACTGAAAAAAGCCAGAGCCTTGAATTATCATACTAATTTCTAAATTCTCAGACATGCGATAAAACCAAATATTAGAAAGAATGTTGGGAGTTAGTACAATGAATAGCTGTGCCATCCTAAGCAGGTCTATAGAATCTTACTGAAGTATACTCAATAGGTCTTACTCCCAGAAAAGTGTTCTTTGAGTTAAGGAGGTATCATCACCATCACCACCACCACCACCATCATGAAAATAATAATGCTCACACTCTTTCAGGACAAATTTATTCCAATGGGCAGAGGCTAGAGTAATTCTGTATACAGAGCAAGTTTGGTGTAGTAGCTACATGCATGGACTTTAATCTGGGAGAACCAGGTTTGATTCCCCACTTCTCCACATGCAGCTGCTGGCGTGACCTTTGATCAGTCACAGTTCTTGAAAGAGCTCTCTCAGCACCACCTACCTCACAGGGTGTCTGTTGTAGGGAGGGGAAGGGAAAGGAGATTGTAAGCCACTCTGAGACTCCTTCAGGTAGTGAAGGGCGGGGTATAAATCCAATCTCCTCCTCCTCCTCCTTCTGGAGGAATCTGAAGACCAAGTCCTATGAGAAAAGGTTGAAGGAGCTGGGTATGTTTAGCCTGGAGAGGAGATGACTGAGAGGTAATATGATAACCATCTTTAAGTACCTGAAGGGCTGTCACCTAGAGGATGGTGTTGAATTGTTTTCTGTTGCCCCAGAAGGTCAGATCAGAGCCAATGGGTTGAAATTAAATCAGAAGAATTTTCGGCTAAACATTAGGAAGAACTTTCTGACAGAGCATTTCCTCAGTGGAACAGGCTTCCTCAGGAAATGGTGGGCTCTCCTTTTGGGAGGTTTTCAAACAGAGGCTAGATGGCCATCTGACAGCAATGAGGATTCTATGAACTTAGGCAGATCATGAGAGGGAGGGCAGGAAGGGTTGCCTCAGTGCTTAGTTCTTGTGGCTCTTTTTTACATGCCCAGGGAAATGCTGATTGTCACTTTGGTGTCAGGAAGCAGTTCTGGAGGTTTTTTTGTCATCTTCTGGGCATGGAACAGCAGTCACTGTGGGTGTGGAGGGGGAAGTATTTGTGAATTTCCTGCATTGTGCAGGAGATTGAACTAGATGACCCTGGCAGTTCCTTTCAACTCTATGATTCTTTTTCTTCTTCTTCGTCTTCTTCTTCTTCTGAATTCCTCCAATCTAAACCCATTGTAGTAACTTTGCATAAGAGTACACTGAAACGGTGTGAGCTAAAAATACTCCTTGACTCAAATTTTATCTCAGTCATGAACTCAGAAGGTTGTGGCCTTAGGCAACATAGGCCCATTCTGCATCTAGCATTTGCTTCACTGTTTTACCAAACTCATGTTGGAACAGAATTTCCTCTCTACATTGCATGCCACTTGCATTTTCTTTGATTGTCAGATTTAATGGAAGCCTCCGCACTGCATGTTGGTTTCACTTCCCTTGATCTCTCAGTTTTATGGTACTGTCTGCATAGGTTTATGGCCATTTTATGGCCATTCAGAGGTGACTCTGCAGTCAGTATGACATTGGCTGGAGTATCTGAATGTGGTTTTAAGCTGCATCTTATTCTGTTCCAGTGCGGATTTTGTAAAACAATGGAGCAAATTCTAGATGCAGAATGGGCCATACTGTTCTCTCTGGTATTGCAACCAAGACCCAGTTTATTCACAACAAGGACAAGCCTAGCAATGTATGAGTCCAGTGGCACCTTTAAGACCAAAAAAGTTTTATTCAAGGTATAAGCTTTCATGTGCATGCACTGTTGGAGAAGCGACAGCCTGCTAAGGGTCTAGTTAGTTACTTTAAATAATGCTGAAAGAGTAGTTAAGTCCACTTGTACCTTAGGGGGAGCTGTGGAACATTCTCTAGTGTTTAGGGTTTATTGAACGTTTTCTCTTGCAGTTTAGTCTACCTCTTGTTTCTCTTTTTCTGCTGTGTTAGTGCTTGTGCTCTGAAGATCTCTCTGTTGTATTAATGGCCTGCATTCAATTATTGTTCTGTTTGCAAAATCTTGTTGCAGTAAATTCATTGAAAGCAAACTCCAAAGTGCTGATTAAATTATTTTCTGAACCCTGCCAACACGCACACTTCTTCAGTTACTTCTTGTATCTGAAAAAGTGTGTGTATACATAAAAGCTTATGCCTTGAATAAAACATTGTTGGTCTTAAAGGTACCTCTGGACTCAAAACTTTGTTCTTCTGTTTCAGACCAACATGGCTGCCCACCTGAATCTAAGGACAAGCCTAGTTTATTCTTAGGCTCACATGCTCTTTTCTACCTCCCTATCTTCCTTGCTTCTATAGAGCAAAACTGAAGAATTTCTGATTTAGAAAATCTTCAAATGAAGTTCAATTATTGAACCACAATTCATTGAGACATCTGCGTTCAGGCACTGTAACAAATTAGTGATTTAGTTGCTGTAGATTTTCCAGGTTGTGTAGCTGTGGTCTTGGCATTGTAGGACTGGAAAATCTACAGCAACTAATGAACTCTGGTTGTGAAAGCCTTCGACAACAAATTAGTGATTGTTTCTTGGCTGCAAACCAGGATCCAAAATCATGGTTTAACTTTGGTTTAGAATCCTAGGCCATGGTCAGACATGTGTTTAAATCTGACTCAGCTGCGAATGCCTGATAGATCTAAAGGGCATGATCAGACAGCAACATCTGGGAAAGGTCCCGCAGCCATCAGCACCCCATGCAGAGTTAAAAGATACCAAGGAAAGTCTTGTCCCAATGCTTGCTGATGGGCTATGGAGGCACTTTCCCCGGTCTGATCACTTAAGCATACTCTCATGGCATCAGGATGGTCTGCTCATTCCATCCCAACTCAGTGTGGTTCCTCCCCCCACTTAGCAGTATGCACATAATTGCTTACTCCATGGGGAACCCTCAGTGCAGAGGTGCACATGGGAAACAAAAGGAAACACTGTCTGATCAGGCATTGATGGGATGAGCCCGCAGCTACAAAGGATGTGTGATGTGTGATCATGCAACCCCATGGCAATTTCCACTGGGTAAAATAGGCTCATTTCCCCTCCACATCAAATGGCACCACGGCCTAACTGCAGCCCTAGTTAGGGGCCAAGCAATCTGGATATAACAAGTTATGGTTCAATTTAAATCCCTAAATCAAGAAGTCTTCAATTTTAGTTCACATAGGAGGGGAGCAGAGAAGAAGGAAAGAGGAGGAGTACTTACAAGCTCAAGAATGAACAAGGCTGGTTTTCACCACAGCCCAACACTGGATTGTTAATGATGTCATGATAGTAAAATCCCAATTCCTGGGTAGGGCTGTGGCGCAGCAACACGGTTGACACCGGGCTTTACTCCCAGGCACCACTGGCATTTTGTTTCTTTTAGAGGAGTTTATGGGGGATCCTGAACTTCACTGGACCTCTTAGAGGGAGGTCTGGTGCAAGGGACTCAATTTAGCCAACCCCCAGGAGTGGCAGTGAGTGGGTGGAAGCCCTGGATTATCCCAGAAGCAAAAAATGAAACAGTGTAGGTATGGCAACTAAGACTGCACCATCTGTGAATGCCCCCACAAGAGAGAAATTTTGAGCCTCATCCACAACACTGATGAAGATTTCCAACGTGAGTACTTGTAAAAAGCAACATCGAAGAATCCAGCGATTTCTTGGTTAAGCCTCTTTAAATTTTAAAAGGATAAGGAAAGGAAAGGTGAAATCCCCCCCTCCCTTCCTCTTGCAAGCGGCCAGTATGAGTCTCTAATGAAAAGCTGCATTAAACTCTTCCTGTTTGTTTAAACATTCAACAATTCTGAAGTTTTCCCCCCTGTTATCTTTTAGACTTAAATTGGTAATTTTCTTCCCTAACTTTTAAGGATTTAAATGACTTACTGGATTTGTATACAGACTCGTTAAAGAAAAAAGTTTAACTAACTTTTACAAGGAATATATCCCATTAAAAGGATTAAATCTTCTATGGAAAGAAAGAGAGACAAATTGAACTCGTTACTCTGTAACAGTCCCTCAACGTACCAGGCTAGATGTTGAAATTTGTACTGCTTAGACTCCATTATAAAACTACAAATCTCTGACTCATGTTAAAAGAATCTACTATCTGGAAAATGTCGTTAGCCTTGTAGGGACTATCAAAAAACAACTCTAGAGATTTCCAGTCAACTGGGCTGAGCTGGGGCCAGTGATTTTGTATTAAAATGAGTTCACATGATATATATATAAAAAATGCCAGATGACGTATGTACAGACAGCTCTGTTGATATCTACTAGACACAGGCTTTTCAGGAGGAGCTTACATGTAAAATTATTGATATAGTCAAACTGGCAGTTGAGAAGGTTTTTGATTTATGGCAAGATGAAACAGAGGTTATACCATTCCAACCTACAATCAAGACGGAGAAATCTCAGAGCCAAACGTGTCAAGATACTGATACAGAGCAAGTTCAAGATCAGACTTCAAGAAAGAAGGATCCTTACACCACAAAAAAGAGACAAAATGGACATGAAAGAGCTGAATAGAGCCACCAAAAGACTGATAAAAGCTGAAACTTTCAAAGCTACAAGGGAAAAAGCATCCCAAAGAGAAACAGAATTTATGGAACATTCAACTACTTTAAAAATTGATTACAGATGGTGAGTCTTAAGAGAAAGTCTCTCTACCTACAAAGGCAAAAGACACAGAAATATGACTTTGCTGAGGAGAAGAAACCAGAAAAAGAAGAAGAGAATGAAGCTTTGTAAATAAAAAGGGCTCAAGGAACCTATTTGTATGTGTAACTGGCTAAGAGTGGTTAAGCAAAATGCAAGCTTAATTTTGATGTATTCATAGTGGTTAGGCAACATATAAGCTTAATTTTGGTGTATTCATAAAATTTTAGGGAAAATTTATTGGCTGGATCTCTTATTTCTATTTAAAGGAAGATAAATTTAAAATACCCAGGTCATGTTTATAGTAGATCTTATTAAAAACATATAGTAAAATGTATAAACAAAATCCTGTTTAGGGGATTTTGGGGTATGTAAGCTTGGTAAAAGAACCATATGAATAACTATAATCCATGATAAATGTTAAAGGGGGAGAGTAATTTTAAAAAAATTGGTTAAAGGTTTACAAGAAATGACAATATCCTCAAAAAGGATGTTATAGTTTTGGAAAAAGTGCAGAAAAGGGCAAGTAGAATGATAAAAGGGTCAGAACACTTTCCCTATGATGAAAGGTTAAAACGCTTGGGGCTCTTTAGCTTGGAGAAATGACGGCTGAGGGATGACATGATCGAGATTTATAAGATTATGCATGGGATAGAACAGGTAGAGAAAGAAGTACTTTTCTCCCTTTCTCACAATACAAGAACTCGTGGGCACTCCATGAAATTGCTGAGCAGTTGGGTTAGAACAGATAAAAGGAAGTACTTCTTCACCCAAAGAGTGATTAACACATGGAATTCACTGCCACAAGAGGTGGTGGTGGCTACAAGCATGGACTGACCCAGAGAGCTGACCCAGCTGAGCTCTGAGAAGGAGCAAGGTGTTTGAGCTGCCAGAGGGGTGAGTGGTATTTTTATTTATTTACTTTCAGCTGAGGTGCTTTAGCTGAGAAGGTACTGTGTCAGGGACTGTATTTGGGAGTGTGTGGGTGAGTTGTAACAGACTCCTGACTGCTGGAGTTAGGGTGTGAAAGGGTCATTGTTTGCCTGTAATTAAGTGCTTGGGTGAAATTGAATAGCAGACTCCTGGCTGCTGGAGTTGGGGTGTGAAAGGGGCTTTGTTTGACCGTCATTAAGTGCCTTGGGTGATTTTGAGTAGCTGCTGGCCACGCCCTCTCCTGGGAGACAATTCCATTTAAGGCAGGAAGTTTGCAAGAGGCACGAGCCTCTGGCACGAGCCGAAGGGTGAGAGCAAAGGGCGAGGCTCTTTGCCTGTGGCTCTTGGCCTAGGGGCTCTGTAAGAAGCCCAGGAAGAGCCAGAAAGCCAGTACCTTGGCTCCTTGGTAAGGTAAGTAGACTCCTACAACAGGAGCCATATAAATACAAAGGGTTTTAAAAGGGGGTTATAGAAAAGTATTTGTTTAAAAACTATTATGAAGCCAGAATGCCAGCAGGGGGTTGGGGGCTATCCAGTGTTTTGCATGGAGTGTCACATGAATGACTATCTGCCCACTGGTCAGAAGTCTTGGGTGTGTGCTCGGTGCAAGGAGCTCCTGGTTCTCAGGGAGCGAGTTTGCTCCCTTGAGGCCAAGGTGGCTGACCTGGAGAAGCAGGGACAGTCAGTTAGGTGCACGGGGAATACTCTCGGGGACTTGTTAGATATGTCCCACTCTGGATCTGGCAGCCCGGCTGCTGCCAGGGAGCATGAGGGTCAAGGGGAAACGGGGCACCATGCTGAGGATAAGGGGAATGTGCCCTCAGAAGGGACCTCTTCTTCAGCTGGTGAACGGGTATCCTTTCGTACCAAGGAACCGTCCCTGGGAAGGGTGGGAGGGGGGCTCTTGGTAGTTGGTGATTCGATCCTTAGGCAGGTAGACAGCTGGGTGGCGAACCCGCGTACTGACCGTATGGTGACTTGCCTGCCTGGTGCGAAGGTAGCGGACATTACGCGTGTTTTAGATAGGCTGGTAGATAGTGCTGGGGAGGAGCCAGTGGTCATGGTGCACGTCGGCACCAACGATGTGGGGAAATGCAGTCGTGAGGTCCTGGAGGAGAAATTTAGGCTGCTGGGCAGGAAACTCAAGGCCAGGACCTCCAAGGTAGCCATCTTGGAAGTGCTACCTGTTCCACACGCAGGGCCGGAGAGACAGGCACAGATCAGGAGTCTCAATGCGTGGATGAGACGGTGGTGTAGGGGGAAGGGTTCAAGTTTGTTAGGCACTGGGATGCTTTTTGGGACAAGAGGGAGCTGTACAAAAGGGACGGTCTCCACTTGTCCCGAGAAGGAACCAGGCTGCTGGCGCTCAAAATCAAAAAGGTGGCAGAGCAGTTTTTAAACTGAATAATGGGGGAAAGCCGACAGGAGATGAAAAGTCTCTGGTTCGGGATGGCTCATCTCAAAGAGATGAAGGGGTAGCTATTACTTTTGTACAAGGAAATGGATTACAATTGTCCACTGAGACTGTGGCTAATGATAGGAACTGCCTGGCAAGGTCTCGAGGCAGCAAGAGGAAGGCTGTGGGCTTAACAAACGTGGGAAACTATAAGTGTTTATACACAAATGCTAGAAGTCTCCGAGGTAAAATCGGGGAGTTGGAATGCTTGGTGTTGTGGGGGGAAATAGACATTGTGGGTATTTCAGAAACTTGGTGGGATGAGGAAAATCAGTGGGATACGGTGATTCCTGGTTATAAATTATATCGGAAGGATAGGGGGAAAGGGTTGGAGGTGGGGTGGCTCTGTATGTCAGAGAGGGTATACCGTCCAGTAAGATTGAGAGGGTAAGAGAATTGGATTCACTTCTGGAAATGCTATGGGTTGAAATAGTGGGTCCAAAAGGAAGCTTAACAGTGGGAGTTTGTTATCGCCCACCAGATCAAAAGATAGAGGAGGATTATAAAATGATGAATGAATTAAAGATAGTGGCTAGACGAAATAACTGTGTTGTAATAGGTGACTTTAACTACCCACACATTGATTGGGTCAATATGAGTTCTAGTCGGGAAAAAGAGATTGCATTCTTAGACACTCTCAATGACTGTGCTGTGGAACAGATGGTCACAGATCCTACCAGGGGAGAGGCGATCCTGGATTTGGTCCTAAGTAACACCCAAGACCTGGTGAGAGATGTAAAAGTGATTGCACCACTTGGGAACAGTGACCATAATGTCATTGAGTTTAACATTTGTACAGATAGGGAGTTGCCCAAAAAGACTGACACAACCACTTTTAACTTTAAAAGGGGTAACTTCTCTGGTATGAGGGGACATGTGAGGAAGAAATTGAAAGGAAGAGTGGAGAAGGTCAAAACCATTGGGGAAGCTTGGAGACTATTTAAAAAGACAATCCCAGAAGCTCAGAAAAAATATATACCGCAAGTTAGGAAAGGTACAAATAGGTATAGAAAAAAGCCTGCATGGTTAACAAATAAAGTAATGGAAGCTGTAAAAGGTAAGAAGGATTCCTTTAAGCGGTGGAAAGCTAGTCTTAGTGAGGTTGATAAATGGGAACGCAGACTATGGCAAATAAAATGCAAGTCTGTGATCAGGCAAGCAAAAAGGGAATATGAGGAGCATATCGCAAAAAACATAAAGACCAACAATAAAACTTTCTTCAAATACATTAGAAGTAGGAAGCCAGCCAGGGAGGCAGTGGGCCCTTGGATGACCAAGGGGTAAAAGGAGTAGTGAAGGATGATAGGGAAATGGCTGAGAAGCTGAATGCATTTTTTGCCTCTGTCTTCACTGTGGAAGAGGAGAAGTGTTTGCCCACTCCAGAAGCACCGATTTCTGGAGGGGGTTTGAAAGACCTGAATCAGATTGCGGTGACAAGAGAGGAAGTCCTCCGACTGATGGACAATTTAAAAACTAATAAATCACCAGGCCCGGATGGCATTCATCCGAGAGTTCTGAAAGAACTCAAATGTGAACTTGTGGATCTCCTGACAAAAATATGTAATCTTTCTTTAAAATCTGCCTCCATTCCTGAGGACTGGAAGGTAGCTAATGTCACTCCCATCTTTAAAAAGGGCTCCAGGGGAGATCCAGGAAATTACAGGCCAGTCAGTCTGACATTGATACCGGGTAAGTTGGTGGAAACTGTTATTAAGGAAAGAATTAGTAGGTACATTGATGAACAAAAACTATTGAGGCAGACTCAGCATGGGTTCTGTAAGGGAAGATCTTGTCTCACTAACCTGTTAGTGTTTTTTGAGGAGTGAACAAACATGTGGACAAGGGGGACCCAATAGATATTATTTACCTTGACTTCCGGAAAGCTTTTGATACAGTTCCTCATCAAAGGCTCCTAAGTAAGCTCAATAGTCATGGGATAAAAGGACAAGTCCTCTTGTGGATCAAAAACTGGCTTATAAATAGGAAACAGAGAGTGAGTATAAATGGGAAACTTTCTCAGTGGAGGGTGGTAAGCAGTGGGGTACCACAGGGATCAGTACTCGGTCTGATGCTTTTTAACTTGTTTATTAACGATTTGGAATTGGGAGTAAGCAGTGATGTGGCTAAATTTGCAGATGACACAAAGTTGTTCAGGATGGTGAAAACCAGGGAGGATTGTGAGGCACTCCAAAGGGATCTGTTGAGGATGGGTGAGTGGGCGTTAACATGGCAAATGGGGTTCAATGTGGCCAAGTGCAAAGTGATGCACATTGGAGCCAAAAATCCTAAATATAAATACACGTTGATGGGGTCTGATCTGGCAGAGACGGACCAAGAGAGAGATCTTGGAGTCGTAGTGGATAACTCGCTGAAAATGTCTACACAATGTGTAGCTGCAATAAAGAAGGCCAACGCTATGCTGGGGATTATTAGGAAGGGAATCGATAACAAATCAGCCAGTATCATCATGCCCCTGTATAA
Source organism: Gekko gecko (assembly GCA_029375565.1). Lineage (NCBI taxonomy): Eukaryota > Metazoa > Chordata > Lepidosauria > Squamata > Gekkonidae > Gekko > Gekko gecko. Next base: position 61,057,864 of record JAPDNY010000004.1, read on the forward strand.
ATCATTGGTGCGACCTCATTTGGAATACTGTGTACAGTTCTGGTCACCACATCTCAAAAAGGATATTATAGCATTGGAAAAAGTGCAGAGAAGGGCAACTAGAATGATAAAAGGGTTGAAACACCTTCCCTATGAAGAAAGGTTAAAATGCTTGGGGCTCTTTAGCTTGGAGAAACGACGGCTGAGAGGTGACATGATCGAGGTTTATAAGATTATGAATGGGATTGAGCAGGTTGAGAAAGAAGTACTTTTCTCCCTTTCTCACAATACAAGAACTCGTGGGCACTCTATGAAATTGCTGAGCAGTCGGGTTAGAACAGATAAAAGGAAATACTTCTTCACCCAAAGAGTGATTAACATATGGAATTCACTGCCACAGGAGGTCGTGGCAGCTGCAAGCATGGACAGTTTCAAGAGGAAATTAGATAAACATATGGAGCAGAAGTCCACCAGTGGCTATTAGCCACAGGGTATAGATGGAAACTCTCAGTCTGGGGCAGGTGATGCACTCTATTCTTGGTGCTGGAGGGGCAGCAGTGGGAGGGCTTCTGGTGCCCTGGCCCCACTGCTGGACCTCCTGATGGCACGTGGTATATTTTGGCCGCTGTGTGACAGAGTGTTGGACTAGATGGGCCATTGGCCTGATTCAACATTGGCTTCTCTTATGTTCTTATGTTCTTATGGACGGCTTCAAGAGGGAATTAGATAAGCATATGGAGCAGAAGTCCATCAGTGGCTATTAGCCACAAGGTATAGATAGGAACGCTCAGTCTGGGGCAAGTGATGCTCTGTATTCTTGGTGTTTGGGGGGGCAACAGTGGGAGGGCTTCTAGTGTCCTGGCCCCGCTGCTGGACCTCCTGATGGCACCTGGTATTTTTGGCGACCGTGTGACAGAGTGTTGGACTAGACGGGCCATTGGCTTCTCTTATGTTTTCTTATGTTCTTATATAACTTATATATTATACTATAGAATTTTGAAATTTTAACGTATATGTAAATGCATTTATAGAAACTATAGTAGAATGCTTAAACAACATTTAAATAGATGCAAAGATAGATTGTTAGATCATAGAGTTGCAAGAAGTATAGTTGGCTAAATGGTAAAAATATAGACATTTAGATTTTTGTGTGTATGAGGTATTTTAATAGACAATAAGATGGAGTAGTTTCATATATGTTTGTTTGTTCAAAAATAATAAAATTGTTTTTTAAAAAATAGAAATCCCAATTCCTGATATATGGGTATGAAAATACTGTCTAGCCTTACAAGGCTGCCATGATTGCCAAGATAATGTATGTGAAGCTCTTTGAACAGTTGAATTGTGCTACAGCAGAAAAAGACTGTTGGGGGGCTCTAAGAAGAGGTGACTCTGAGGAGAGGTGGAGTTCTTAAAAGCACTGAACAGCAATTTGCATAGTAACACAGCAAATGCTGGATCTTTCTGGAACTGGGGATTCAAAAAAGAATTTATTTACATGTGGTAAAAATGTTTCAATTCAGATCAATTTTTTAAAATAACTTGGGCACTGATGAAGAGTATAACCAACAGAATTTACTTTTGTTTCCACAGCTATGTTAATAACATATAACAGAGAAATGGTAGGTTAGAAGAAACTAAGCACATTTTTGAAGTGCAAGAAAGGCGTTAGAAGATATTTGAAAGCTGCTTGTAAAAAGCTCTCAAAACCGGGGTACACTGCAGTTATAACCACTCTTATGCCATATAAGAGTGGCAAAGAAGAAAGTTAAAATGGCAGGCTTTTGTTAGCTACATAAAGGGAAAGAATTCTGATCATGAACAAGTAATCTGTTTCTCAGTCTACTATTCTGCTGTTCCATTTTTTAAAAAATCAGTAAAATAAGCCACACGAAAAGCAATTATTCACTGGTAAAGGAGAAAAGAGTTTTGAATGTAATAATAAAAAAAAGATTCACCGTGGTGATTTTAATAAAGTGTCAATTTTAAAAAATGAAATTTCACTGATAAACTTTGAGGTGGGATTTCCTTATAAATATATAAAAGATGGTAGTAAATTCCTTATCTTTGCCTTGTCAAAAGCTTATGATCTCTCCTTTAGTAAAATTCAAAGCTAAAATCTGTCTTTGGAGGGAAGAAGAAAGAGCTCAGTTGACCAATGGAGAATATATGAAGGTCACAATGCCAACTTTTTATTAATATAGAGGGGCCTTCATGCCTAAAGAGTGTCTGGAAAACACACAAGTTACATAGTGGCCTGAATGTGATGGAAATCATCCACCGAAGCGGATATTATTGTAAATCTTTGTCTATGTGGCAGATTTACATCTACTGACTTCCATAAAATCCACTGCTAATGGCACAACACCTATTAAGCTGAGATATTTCTAGGTACAGTATTTCATGGTGTTTTACTATACAGTTTACATTATTCTTGGCATTTCACTGCTCACATTATGAGGTACTTGAGAGTGGAAAATATAGTAACTTGCTCTCGCTTTTCAAGGACAAGCTTTTATTTCTTCCCTGAGAAACCTTTCAGGAAATGATCCCCTAAGTATGTACACCAAATGCTGTACACCACCAAGGACACAGATTTATGAAGTACCTGTCTTTTGTTTCTTTGGAGAGGAAAAGGTAAATATTATTCAGTCTAGCCCAAATAAAACACTTTGGGAAGATTAACTGTTGTAGAATTTATATAGTGAATACATTATGGACACTTATAAATCTTGTTTTAGTAATCAAGGGATGTTATGGGACAGCACCGTCTCAGAATAATATTTAGATGGCATGATGCAGGAGTTACTAGCCATTTTAGGATCAAATATGACACTGTAACTGACAGTAAATGGTTAAGTTTAACCTGGTCTGAAAATCATGGTATTCAAATGGAATTCTTCAGTTGAGAGTGTCAGTAAAGAGTGGCAGTTGAGAGTTGACAGTTAAGAACTGACAATTAACTGGCAAAGAAGACTAAGAGACTGGGAGAGGATCAAGAAGTATCCTGAGTAAGGGAAGTGTGAAGCTTAGCCCATCCCTAACAAGTCTGAGGGAAATAGTTCCTAGCCTGTGGATAAGGAAGAAAAATGGAACTTGTATGAATGTTATTGCCTTCACCCAATTTAGTATCTGTTAGACTAAGAAGCTTATGCTAGTTTATGTACAAAAAACTGCCAAGAAATCTGTCTCCTCAAGTTTTAAAGACCCGTCTGAATAACAGAAACAGTTACTTGTTTGTGGCAAATTATCTGGCGTTTATTTGTATACAAAGTAGCCTCATTCCTGTTGTCTATTCACCTCATGAGTCCTAAACCTGATCCCAACCTGATCATTTCTCCTCAAAATTAAATAAAACAGTTTGTTGTTTTTGAGCTACAATCAGCCTCTTGTATGCCATTATCAAACCAGGACAAAAAGAAGGATTTTAGTCTCTCCCTTCAGTTCCCTAGGCTGGATCAGCATCGAACAATATACTTTCAAATGACTGGGTGGAACAGCCAGAGAAAAACAAAGAAGAAAAAGGGAAAAGGGGGAAAGGGGCAACTCAGCCAAAAAAAGAAGATAAAAATAAATCCTGTAAAGGAGAGTGAAATCACCACAGACATATTTAAGGGTTCAGAAAGTTCTCCAAGTTCTGGACAATCCTAATGTTTGGCTATTTGTTGAGTTTAATAAGATTTGTATATAGTGCATTAGCCTATTTCCCAGTTTGGGGATGAATAAGGGTTAACAAATTGAAATTTAATTCTGACAAAATGGAGATTCTGTGGGTAGGAGGAAGGATTGACACAGGAATTGAGGTGGTGAATGTGGTTGCACTTATTCAGAAGGAACAGGCCCATAGCTTGGTGGTGTTACTGGCTCCAGAGCTCCTTCTGGATAAACAATAGGTAGCTATGGTCAGGAGCTACTTTTATAGGATTGCCATATGCTTTCAGGGCAGCAAATCTCCCACTCCTAGCAGGTGTTGCTCACTGACACTCCAGTAGCTGATGGGGGGAAGATTAAAAAGCTGTCAGTGATGGCATGATATCCCTTGTGGGAAAACCTGGAAGTGACATCACACTTTTATAGGAATTGCCAGGCAGCTAGTGGAAGTCTGGTGGGCAGGGACATGGGGGCCAGCCATTTCTAATGGTGATGTCACTACTGAGAACACCTGGAGGTAATGTCACACCTCTCTAGGAATTGCTGGTTTTACCACAGAGTTTTCAGTGTTCCTCAAGAGGGAAAACCCAGAAGTTGTCTCAAGAAATTGCAGAAAACCCTGTAATTTTACTGCAGAGTTCCTGGCAGTTACTAGACATGTTATGTACGCGGACCGCCGCCAGGGGTCCATGGCTAAAGGAAGGAGCTTGGGTCCCAAACACAATGGGACCTCAGATCCTAGACCACCTAGTGTCCACCAATAGGCCATCTGGTAGGAAATTCAAACCCTCCATTTGTAGGCTTGGGGTTCAAGAACAGAGTTCAAGAACGACAGGAGACAAGATCTGCAGCAAGCTTTCTCAGTTAACAGCAGACTGAGCAGCGTTTTATTAAAACACACCCCCTTTTCTTCCCCCTTGCTGTGTTTACAGAAAAGACATTGCTACTATCAAAACATAACAAGCTATTGTTTTTCTCCTGTCTTTTCTCTCTCCCCCTGTTGCATATACAGAGATAGTTACAAGCATATAAGCCTATTGTGCTAAGTTGCAAGTATTCTGTGAAAAGAACATGATGCGCTTTGCCGGACAGCTCATATCTCCAATAAGTTTTCTGGTCTCCCTGTTTCTCAGTAAATGTTCACTGCAGCCTTGTGTTAATATTATTCTCAATATTTCCCTGTGGGAACATTGCTATACATTAATATAGGAACACAATGCAGGTATTTCACTTCCGGGTTTGCCTCACAAAAGTTGCCATACCTACATCCATTGGGACCCTGTGTTGCCCTGCAAGGCTTTTGAGCCTCTTTATGAACTGTAATAAAATAATAAACTGTGCCAGTGTATGCATAAGGGACTGAACCACATGGTAACCCCACCAAGATGCCAGAAGAGACTGCACCCAGGCAAGAGACATCCTCCTGACCTTTCCAGCAGCTCCAGTGCCCAGCATAGGTTACCAGCCTGTTCCTCATGAAGGAAAATGGAACAGACCCAGTATACACTAAACACAGCACCATGCCTAAATAAAATACAAGGACTAGGAACTCCAAAAACACCATTGAGAGTTCCTTCTACATCAGGCAGGCAGCCTCTTTCCCTCCCCCCTCACCTGCAAGACCTCACGTAGACCTGGCAGAGTCTATTCATCGTTGCCTGCTAACTAATTGATGGCCATCAGCAGCCTGGCTAATGCCATCAAGAAGACAATGGAATTGGCCTGGTGACTCATCCTAGCTGCTACCAGGTGTCAGACACGAGCAAGTTTCTAGCTCTCAGTATTGACCATCCCTCAGGCACACCTCCACACACCTTCCCTACACCTTCCAACGAATAGGGTATTTTCAGGGACGGACTTACCAGGAGGTGGGACCAGAGGCTGGAACCAGCCCCCACCGTCCTGCTTATAAGGAGACGCCTGACCACCGGCTCACTCTCTGCTCTTCGACCCCTATCGAACCTTTGACCCTCTTATGTCCAGCTTGCTATTCCCAACCCTTGCCTCCATCTTTAAACTCTAGGTCTGCAGCCTGAGTTTCCATGTGCTACCTGCTGGCCAGGCCACATGGTTCCCCATTTTTCTTAGTTTCCTTCCCCTCCATTTTTCCTGAGGAACACTGCACAAAGGGACCAGTAAGTATTGCCCACCAACAATTTACCTGCTAATGCAAATGTGCTTATTTCTCTCTGTATCTTCCTAGACCTGGGTAATTGTGTGTGAGACTGTGTATTGTTTGCTTGTGAAGAACTTCAGTAAAAGACTTTATTTTTCAACTACAAAAAGTCTCCTGGTCTGTTACCAACACCTCCCGGTGGGGCTGACCTCTGTATACACAGGTGTTCGCTCTCGCAGCCAATTGCCTATTAATAATAAGAACATAAGAGAAGCCAATGTTGAATCAGGCCAACGGCCCATCTAGTCCAACACTCTGTCACACAGCGGCCAAAATATACCAGGTGCCATCAGGAGGTCCAGCAGTGGGGCCAGGACACTAGAAGCCCTCCCACTGCTGCCCCCTCCAGCACCAAGAATAGAGTGCATCACCTGCCCCAGACTGAGAATTCCCATCTATACCCTGTGGCTAATAGCCACTGATGGACTTCTGCTCCATATGTTTATCTAATTCCCTCTTGAAACTGTCCATGCTTGTAGCTGCCACCACCTCCTGTGGCAGTGAATTCCATATGTTAATCACTCTTTGGGTGAAGAAGTATTTCCTTTTATCTGTTCTAACCCGACTGCTCAGCAATTTCATAGAGTGCCCACGAGTTCTTCTATTGTGAGAAAGGGAGAATAGTACTTCTTTCTCAACCTGCTCAATCCCATTCATAATCTTATAAACCTCAATCATGTCACCCCTCAGCCGTCCTTTCTCCAAGCTAAAGAGCCCCAAGCGTTTTAACCTTTCTTCATAGGGAAGGTGTTCCAACCCTTTTATCATTCTAGTTGCCCTTCTCTGCACTTTTTCCAATGCTATAATATCCTTTTTGAGATGTGGTGACCAGAACTGTACACAGTATTCCAAATGAGGTCGCACCAATGATTTATACAGGGGCATGATGATACTGGCTGATTTGTTATCGATTCCCTTCCTAATAATCCCCAGCATAGCGTTGGCCTTCTTTATTGCAGCTACACATTGTGTAGACATTTTCAGCGAGTTATCCACTACGACTCCAAGATCTCTCTCTTGGTCCGTCTCTGCCAGATCAGACCCCATCAAGGTGTATTTATATTTAGGATTTTTGGCTCCAATGTGCATCACTTTGCACTTGGCCACATTGAACCCCATTTGCCACGTTGACGCCCACTCACCCATCCTCGACAGATCCCTTTGGAGTGCCTCACACTCCTCCCTGGTTTTCACCACCCTGAACAACTTCGTGTCATCTGCAAATTTAGTCACTTCACTGCTTACTCCCAATTCCAAATCATTAATAAACAAGTTAAAAAGCATCGGACCGAGTACTGATCCCTGTGGTACCCCACTGCTTACCACCTTCCACTGAGAAAGTTTCCCATTTATACTCACTCTCTGTTTCCTATTTATAAGCCAGTTTTTGATCCACAAGAGGACTTGTCCTTTTATCCCATGACTATTGAGCTTACTTAGGAGCCTTTGATGAGGAACTGTATCAAAAGCTTTCCGGAAGTCAAGGTAAATAATATCTATTGGATCCCCCTTGTCCACATGTTTGTTCACTCCCTCAAAACACACTAACAGGTTAGTGAGACAAGATCTTCCCTTACAGAACCCATACTGAGTCTGCTTCAATAGTTTTTGTTCATCAATGTGCCTACTAATTCTTTCCTTAATAACAGTTTCCACCAACTTACCCGGTATCGATGTCAGACTGACTGGCCTGTAATTTCCCGGATCTCCCCTGGAGCCCTTTTTAAAGATGGGAGTGACATTAGCTACCTTCCAGTCCTCAGAAATGGAGGCAGATTTTAAAGAAAGATTACATAATCAATCATATTCCCCTCGTTATTATTCATAACAACGCGCAATCAGGCTAACACCTGGGTGTACTGGGTGGGGTGTATATAGTTAGCCCTTGTGGGGGCGTTTTTTCAATCTTGTGTGTGAAGTACAATAAACGTGTCTGAACGCATGTCGTAGTCTGAGTCTCCAGTTGGTGAACCCAGTACTTTACAGTGGCAATGAAGGTGGGATCCCGATGAGTGGGCCTGACTCTCCAACCCGCACAGAGACCAATCCAGAGGAAACCACCGTGCCCCGCACCGCTCCCGAGCACATCCCAAGTTCTGGGATTCATGGGTGGACCAGCTGACCTGCTACCTCGCCTACCATGAGATTACTGACACTGGCAAGAGAAGGGCCCACCTCTGGCTCGCAAAGAGTGTCCTGGCTCCTAAGGCAATCCTGGAATGCCCTTACAAGGAGATAGTTGAGGCCTTGACCAGGTATTTCATGCCCAAGCCAATGACGATGGCTAGACAGATGGAGTTCCAGGGGTGCATCCAGAAGCCCGGCGAAATGGCTGCAGCTTTTATAGTTGCATTGTGCCAACATGCCATGGAGTGCACTTTCACCAAGGTGGAAGAGAACATCTTGACCCAGTTTGTCTGGGGAATCAGAGATGTGAAGCTCTGCTGTAAGATGATCGGCACCACCAATCTCAAAATTGATGATTACCTCCAGCTCACCATTGCCTACGAGGCCTCCCACCAAAACAGGCCACAAACCGCGTCCCACCTTGTGCTCCCTGACTCGGTGCTTGAGCACTCCAATGAGGAAGACATCTGCCTCATCCACCCCTCCAGCTGCTGGAAGCCGCCGGGAGCCACCAGCACCTCAGGACATCTGTGCGGACTATAAATGCACTTTGAACAAGGCCCTCCACGACCACTCCTACCTGGTCCCGGTCATGAGTCATGTATTAGCATCCTTAGCTGGAGCCAAGATCTTCGGGAAGTTGGATCTTGCACAAGCATACCAACAACTTCTCATGGATGAGGCCACAGCTGCCACTCAGACCATCGTGACACAACGGGGGGCATTCAAAGTCAAACGGCTGTAGTTCGGGATTAGTGTGGCCCCAGGGTTATTCCAACAGCTAATGGACTCTCTGTTAAAAGGGATCCCTGGAGTGATGCCCTTCTTTGATGACATCCTCATTGCCATGGCCGCCCCAGAGGACTTTGCCTCCCATCTCCATGCTGTCCTGCGCCACTTTGACTCGGCAGGCCTGAAGGTCAAGAGGGAGATGTGCCTTCTCGGGGTCCCAGAGGTGGATTTCTTGGGGTTCCAGGTCGATGTGGCGGGCCTCCATCTGGCAAGGGGCAAAGTCAAGGTCATCATGGAGGCCCCTGCACCCAGCAACAAGGGGGAACTGCAGGCATTTTTAGGGCTTCTGCCTTTCTCCCCCACAAGGCAGCAGTAGCTGAGCCCCTGCACCGGTTGTTAGACAATTCAGCGCCATGGTCCTGGGGCCCCCAGGAGGTGGCAGCATTCAGGGGTGTAAAGGTCCTCCTGATCTCAAATGAGGTGGTGGCTCATTTTGACTAGTCCTTGCCGGTGGTCCTCGCATGTGATGCCTCCCCTTATGACATGGGTGTGGTCTTGGGTCACGTTCTCCCTGAGAGCTGAGAGGTCCCAGTGGCCTACTATTCCCAGACCTTGTTGGTTGCCGAGCAGAACTACACCCAGATCGACCGGGAGGGCTTGGCGATTGTGGCTGGGGTGAAGAAATTCCATGACTATGTGTATGGGCACCCCTTCACGATTGTTACAGACCATAATCCGCTCCTCGGCCTCTTTGTAGCGGACAAGCAAACCCCTCAGGCACTCTCCCCCCAGGTCCTCTGCTGGTCCCTATTCCTGGCGGGTTACTCATACCACCTGAAGCATTGCCCAGGCAAGGCTATGGATCACACTGACGCCCTCAGATGCCTTCCACTTCCAGATGCGGATGCCGATCCCACTCCCAGCCCTGGGGTCCTCTTGCTCGAGAGCCTCCTGGATCCGCCCCTGCAGGCTGCCAATATTGCCCGCTGCTCAGCCTGTAACACTGTCCTGTCCTGGGTCTTGGGCTGGATGGTGAGTTTACGGCTTTCGCCATTCACGGGCCCTGAGTTTATGGCGTTCGCCACTTGCAGGGACAAATTGTCAGGTCTTAAGGGATGTCTCCTGTGGGGGGAGAGGGTAGTGGTCCCCAGCGCCCTGAGGCAGCAGGTCCTCAGTACACTACACAAGGCCCACCTGAGAATTGTCTGAATGGAGGCGATGGCCCGGAGCTATGTGTGGTGGCCGGGGATCGACGCAGAGATTGAGTCATGGGTGCAGAGGTGCCTGACATGACAGGTGGTCTGCCCAAATCCACCGAGCACACCCACCCAGCTGTGGGAGTCCGCACATAAGTCGTGGTTCCGGCTACACATAGCCTTTGCCGGGCCATTCCAAGGTTTAATTTTCTTGGTCACGATGGATTCCTACTCCAAATGGCTGGAAGTCAGCCCAGTAACCACTACATCGACAAAGAATGTCATTCGGGTGCTGCATCGGATCTTTGCAACTCATGGACTGCTGGACATCATCGTCTCCAACAACGGGGCAGTATTTACGTCAGCAGAGTTCCAGAACTTCCTGCAGAGGAACCTCATCCACCATGTGAGGTCAGCACCTTTCCACCCCGTGACCAACAGGCAAGTGGAGTGAATGGTACACACTGCAAAAGAAGCCCTCAGCCGGATCTCAGATGGAGACTAGGAGTTTCATCTTGCATGCTTCCTCCTGACCCAGTGGACAACACCCAAACCCTTAAGTGGCCAATGCCTCGCAGAACCCTTGATGGTTCTGTTGGACTGGCTACACCCAGACCAGGCACTGGAATCCAGGAAGATGATGGAGCAGTGGGAAGCTCCCAGGGGGTTCTTCCCAGAAGACCCCATCTACATAAGGAACTTTGGGAAGGGACCCCCATGGCTGGCGGGAAGAGTCATATGGACTACCGGCCCCATGTCGTACAAAGTGTCTACAGTGGATGGTCAACTCCTAAAGAAACACATTGACCAACTGCGGAGGTGACAACTTCCAGTAGCAGAGGAGCAACCCCCATGGCTTGTTGGGCTCGAGCCTGTCAACCCCAAGCCAAGCACCCGGACTGATCCACTGAACCATGGGGAGGCACCAGCGGTAGAACCGCTGGCCACAACACCGGGACCAGTGGAACCACCACTGCCCCCGCAGCAACCAGAAGTGGCCAGTCAACCTGATGTGGTTGTGAGCAACCCTGTACCCGTGCCCCGGCATTCCCTGCAAGAGTGCAGACCACCAGTCTATTTGCAGGACTATGTTACATAGGTTGGGTTGGAACTATGGGGGGAGGGGTGTTAAGTACATGGACCGCCACCAGGGGTCCACAGCTAAAGTAAGGAGCTTGGGTCCCAAACACAATGGGACCAGATCCTAGACCACCTAGTGTCCACCAATAGGCCATCTGGTGGGAAATTCAAACCCTCCAATGGGACCATGGGCGTACTAGGTGGGGTGTATATAGTTGGCCCTTGCGGGGCTGTTTTTTCAGTCTTGTGTGTGAAGTACAATAAATGCATCTGAACGCATGTCGTAGTCTGAGTCTCCATGCGGTGAACCCAGTACTTTACAAGAGAGACATGTGTTTTGCTAAATTGTATGTGTGTATACTATACACATATACAAATATATACATTTTAAATAATAAATACTATTTCTTTTCACTATTTTATGTTCTGGAAGAGATTAAGGAAAGACTCTGCTTCAGAACAAATGGTGCAAATTTTTATACAACACGCCCTGTAAGCAAGAGGTCCTATTAAATTTCTCCTTTGGTTGAAACATTTAAGACATTTGCATTTGTTTGAAAATTGCTGTGGGAATTATAGTGTTGACAAGCTTTGCATTGCTTTTGCTGCATTATGTGCTGAAGATACACCATCTGCAGCAGTGCTTGAAGGTCACTGAAAGAGCAACCAAAACAGCATCACTGTACATGTGGCGACGGAGCAGATGTGGATTTCTATACTATGTTGTCAAATACAACCTCTATAAGAAGGACTTCCTCAAGCCCCTGCTGCATACTTTTTTTTTTGCTGTACTAAACTGCAAAAATTAATACAATTGTTGTATGGGAACAACTTATACCCTCTACACATGACACTGTGTACACTGTGTTCCTTTTACAGGAAAGGATCCTACTTGCATGTCAGGTCAGGTGTAGAAGACTTCAATTAGCAAACTATAAGGGGGCCTCACATTTGTTAAAACAGGTAGGCAGATGAGAACTAATGTGTTTAAAATGTGGCAGGCAACAAGGTACTGATTTTAATCTAGCCTCTGAATAAAAATTGTCAGTGTCAGACGTATAAAAACATACAAATACTCATACAAAAGATGGGTCAACACTAAACAACTGAAGACCAAACGCGTTTCGGCCCCAAAGGGCCTTCCTCAGTGGTCACTAATACAGATATATCATTGACACACATTCATAGACATATATACATATATCAAACCAGGTGTTGTAACCTGAAATTATAAGGGAGGGAAAAGACAAATTATTTTATATTCTCAAATTATATGCCAAATTTTAATTAAAAATTGCTTCTTACAAAAGTAATGTTACCTTATATGATTATACAGGTATTACAGAAATTAGTACTGGGCCATAGGTATATCTGTTGCAGTCTCACCAGTACTTCTACATTACAGGAAAAGTAATAAAGTTATGATTACATCCATTAGTATCTTAAATTTAATAGAATTTAAATACAAAATAACTTGGTCAACCAACCTGGTAATCAGAATTTTGTAGTTATGAATGTGTGCCACTCCATCAAAGCAAAGATACTGTTACACGCTGCTACAATGGCTATCATATATATAACACTAGGGGTGATGCAATCACCAATTGACATTGCACACTGCCCATAAGGAGACATACAGGATGGGAGGGAGTATGAAGTCAAGGGAAATACAGAGCACCTGGTTGTGAGTGGGGGGGGGAGAAAAAGGGTGGGAGAACAGAATATAATTTTTCTTTTTTACAAAAACAGATAAGAGTTATCACAAACAGCAAGTCCAGTCCACCTCTTCATTTAATCCAAATGGAGCCCATGTCTGTAGTTGATGAATCCAGAACAACTCTCTTCTCAGGAGTACTTTGCACATGTTTGAAGTAGTCTTCTGCACAGTCTCAACAATTCAGAATTTTAATTGTCTATCTGAATGGCCCATGTCCAAAAAATGATTCACCAATGGTGCAGAGTGCTTTTGCAATCTAATACAACTCCGGTGTTCACCTATTCTGACTTTTACAGGTCTAGATGTTTGCCCCAAATACAGAAGACCATATGGGCACTGGATAGCGTAGACCACCCCCTCGCTCTGACAGTTACCAAATGTATTAATAGAGAAAGTTCTTGTTTTTGCAGTATTCTGAAAAGACTTCTTGCTGTCAGCACAATAACACTGGGCACAGTTACCACAAGCAAAAAAACCTCTTGGAGTGTTCCTCCCACTCAGACACCTGGTGTCCTTCTTTTTCAGCAAACTACTTCTAACTAGTATATCTCTAAAGTTCCTAGCCCTCCTAGCTGTAAACAAGGGAGGATTCTGGCATCTGGGTATGTTTGATAGAAGGTGCCAATATTTATTGACAATGGTTTTCACTGGTTTGAATGCACTATTGTAGGTAAGAGGTATAATAATTCTATCAGTTGTTTCTTTGTGGGGCTTGGGTGTGAGTAAGGATGTTCTGGATATTTTGCAGGCTCTGTAGTATGCTCTTCTCAGGTTCCTATCTGTATATCCCCTGTTAGCAAGTTGATTCATTAGAATGCTTGCATGCCTCTTGAAGTCCTTTTCCTCACTGCAATTTCTTCTCAGCCTTAGCAACTGTGAATAGGGTAAGTTTTTTTTAATGTGGGCTGGATGGAAGCTGTCCATGGCTAAATACGAATTTGCATCAGTGGATTTCCTGTATACTTCAGTTTCTAATTTATTGCCTGACCTCCTAATTTCAACATCCAGGAAATGTACCTTATATTCATCATAAACTAGTCCAAATTTGATTGTGTCATGTATTTGATTTATATACAGGCCAAATTCAATCAAAGATCTTGTTGTCCCTTTCCAAATCAGGAAGATATTGTCCAGAAATCTTTTGTAAAAGATTATCTGTTTGCTGTAAGGACTATTGGGTTGGAGAATAAATTTGTTCTCAAGTCTATCCATGAACAAGTTAGCCAATTCCGGTGCAAATTTGCATCCCATTGCTGTGCCTGAAACTTGCCAGAAATATTCTCCCTGGAACTGAAAGAAGTTCTTTTTCAGGCATATTTCAGCAATGTGGCAGAGGAAAGATGTAGGGGGGATGTGTTGCCCCGGTCTATTATCTAATACATCCCATAAAACTTCTAAGGCCTCATCCTGTGGAATGTTGGTGTATAATGAAACAACATCCAGGGTGGCAAAAATTATTTCCTCTGATTGTAACTGTAAACTATGAATGTGATTGAGGAAATCCATGGTGTCTCTTAGATAGGAGTGTGTTTTGTGTACAAATGGTAGGCTTGCCAAGTCCCCCTGGGGGGCGGGTAAACCCCCGCTCAAGAGGCCCGTTACCCGCCGCCAGAAAATCGGGCCCCGGGGGGAACTCCACCCCCTTCCAGCAATGTCCCCAGCGTGATGATGTCTCTTGGAGGTGACATCATCACGCTGGGCACGCCGGGGGCGGGACATTCCATGACTCGAGGGAAAACTCTATGTTTTTCCCTTGAATCCCAGCGGCCCTGCCCCCAACATCCTGACACGATGACGTCACTTCCGATGATGTCATGGCGGCGGTGTGCGCGCTTTGCGCGCGTGCGGAAGCTCCAGGTGCCGAGCGGGACTCCCCCGCTTTAAGAAAATTTGCACTTGGCAACCCTAACAAATGGCTTAAGAAATAGGTCCAAAAACTGGGCCAAAGGTTCGAAAATGGACCCACAACCTGAAACTATAGGTCTACCAGGGACAGAGGTAGTGCCTTTGTGAATCTTTGGCAAAAGATAGAATTGTGGCACCCTTTCTTCCGAGTTCTGGAGGTAATCATATCTAGTTTTGTCTATGAAGCCTTCTAATACAGCTTCCTCTAGCATGTCCCTAATCTCCTTCTTAATGACCTTTGTTGGGTTTTCTTTACTCCTTTGGTAGTGAGCTGTATTGTTCAGTTGCCTATAGACTTCTATAATATACTCTTCTCTTCCCCAGACCACTACTGCTCCCCCCTTATCTGCTGGTTTAATAATGATGTCTTTTCTCTGTTCTAACTGCTTTAAGGCTTGATGTTGCATCTTACTCAAATTATGCCATACAGGTAAAGCTTTCTGATCCAAACCCTGTATTTCCTCTAACACTAATTCCTGAAAAGCTAAAAGCCTGGAATTTTTAGTAGCCGGATTAAAGGTAGACTTGGGTTTTAAACTGTAAATACTAGAATCTGGAACTCTATCTTCTGAATTGCTTTTGAAGTAATCAGCTAGTCTAAGTTTTCTAAACAGGCTGTGTATTTCCACCATAAGTTGAAATGTATTACATGGAGGTGTAGGGACAAAAGATAGGCCTTTGGACAATATGGAAAGTTCTAATTCATTCAACTGCACTTTAGAAAGATTAACTACCTGAGGGTTGTCTGCCCTCTCCTCTTGTATCTGGGTCTGTATTCCTGGGGTGTAAATCTCCTTCCTGACCTTAATTCCCTGTCCTGTCCTAAAAAATTGCACCCGGTCGAAGATCCGGAGTTAAAAGGTACCGGAGAAAGTCCACTATCTAATGCTTGTGACGGGCCACAGACGGACTTCCTCCATCTGATCGCTCCAGCATACTCCCTCGCTGTGTTGCAGCATGCCGGGCTGACAAACTGAAACCCCAATTCCCTGCCATCGTGTCTGATCGCGTTCAGGTGGGTCAAAGTGCATTGGCGCAAAAAGCCATGCCTCCCCCCACATTAACTGGCCCATGTGACCAGGGCCAGAGTCTGAGAACCTTTGAGTGACAGGCTGTTCAAATGGAATTCTGTTGAGAGAGTCAGTTAAGGGATGACAGTTGGGGACTGACTGTTGAAGAAGAGACAGTTAAGCACTGACTGTGGATTGGAAAGGAGGCTAAGAGAGTAAGTGGATTGAGGAGGATCCTCATTCAAGCCAAAAATAGGACATAGCTTCTAGTAAAGAGAAGTGATCCCTGTCCAGTTAAGAAGGGAAAT
Source organism: Gekko gecko (assembly GCA_029375565.1). NCBI lineage: Eukaryota > Metazoa > Chordata > Lepidosauria > Squamata > Gekkonidae > Gekko > Gekko gecko. The sequence goes on from JAPDNY010000004.1 coordinate 61,073,745, forward strand.
AGCTTCAAGAAAAGAGGAGTGATCCCTGGTCTGTGTATAAAGAAGGATTTTGGGAACTTGGTAATTTATTCCTGCCTTCTAAACTTCACATGTTGGTGAAACTCAAAAACCTATGCTTAAGTATTTAAGCAGAAACTGAAAAGAAAGCCTCTCTCCTCAAAGTTTTAAAGATCTTGCTGAATAGCAGAAACACTTACTTGCTGGCAACAAATTATCTGGTGTTTGTGTGAATACCAAGTTACCTCAAATTTATTATCTGTTCAGCTCATACATCCTCCATCTGATTCCCCCAGGTCTTTTCTCTTCCAAGCGAAATAAAACCTTTTGTTATTCTGAACTTTCAAAAGCCTCTTGTGTGCCACTTCAAAAGCTGAATATAAGAAGGGGATTTTGCCTCTTTCCTCAGTTTCCTGCAGCATCTATCTGTCTATCTATCTATCTGTCTGTCTGTCTGTCTGCCTGCCTGCCTGTATGTCCGTCCGTCCGTCCGTCTGTCCGTCCATCCATCCATCCATCCATCCATCCGGGCAAGACAGCCATGGACAAGCCAATAAGAAGAAAATAGATAAAGGGGCTGCTCAGCAAGAAAGGAAAAACTCTGTGAGTGAGGGAGGGAAGAGGGCAAGATTGTCATAGAAGCCAAGCTGGAATAAAAACCTGGTGTATAAAAAAACCCCTTAGCCTATGTGTTGTGTTACCATGTGTGTGGGTTGCTTATATGATATCCAGAGATTATTTACTTGCTTAGATGCAAATTGGTCCATGGACAGGATGGAGATAGCCTTGCAACACATGTACCACCATCTAGCTTGGGCCAACAGAGAACAGCAGAAAACAGTCCTCAGCAGATAAGTAAGCTTTTGTTGCATTGACAGACCCAGTGATATTCTGAGCCTTTAAGAAGCTTCTAGTTCAAGCTTGCTCACTAGTTTGAACAAAAATGAAGAAAAGTGTTCCAGCTGTTGGCCACAGGACCTACATCCAACAAGCTGAACTTATTTTATTTAAAATGTTTACAACCTACCTTCTATCTAATTCCCCCAAAGCAATTAACTGTCACGATGGGGCCCGGGGGCTGGGTACAGAGGGATAGTCCAGTGACATAGTCAGCGAGAGTTCCAGAGATCAGCCAGAGGTATCAGTCAAAGTCCAAGCAAACGAGTTTCAAATCAGAGAGCAAAGCCGTTGTCAGTCGCACCGTTAGTCAGAGTTCAAAGCGGAGTCCAGAAGCCGAGCCGAGGTCAGGAGCCGGAAGAAGCGTTCAGATGCGTGCCAAGGTCAGGAGCCAGAGAGTCAAGACGAGACAAGGGAACAACAAGAGGTGCAAGCCAAGTGGTCTTACAATGAGTTTGCCAGCACGGTTTGCTCACGGCTGGGGATGTTCTTAAATACCGTGCTGGCTCATTAACTAATTAACCGGTCGTTGCCAGGTCCTGCTCCAGTTAATACTAGGGGCTCATTGATCATTGCCCCCATACATGTGCCTATTTTCACTGAGCCGCCAAGTCTCCGCGCCTGTGGTCTCACAGCCGATCCGCATGTGGGGGCGAGTCGGGTGGTGATATATCCACCTCAGGTGCTGGTTGCCTCGTAGCTGGGAGCTCATCCCTCCCAGCACTTAGATTCTCTGCGGATTCCGGCACCTCGGAGGGACTTAAAGATGCCGTGTCCCTGATATCTGAGCTCCCAGGTGCCAGGTCTGAGGGTGTCGCGGCTTTCAGGTGCCGGATCAGGGGCAGGCATGACATTAACCAAGAAAAGAGACTTTAAAACATCTACAATTAAACCCATGGTCCAACAGGCCAAAGTAGACGTAAACAACTCAAAACTATTTATACAATAGGAACAGAGCAAGGTAATCAAGACAATGATTCCAATCAGTAAGTGCTATGTAAATGACCCCGCCCCCCCAATCTTATTGAAATAACTTTTCTTACCTGGTGACAAAATTTCACCATACAGTTTTAAGGCAGATTTCTCTGCAGACACCCATAGCTGAAGAGGCCCCATCCTACTTGGGAACAATGAAGACCCAGTAGCAGTAGAATACAGGGAAGGGCCACAGACTCACACAGAAGGAGATGGCCTTTAAATATCACAAATCGTTTAGGGCTTTAAAGGTCAAAACAATTCAGTCTTGAGACATACCAGCAGTCAGTGCAGTTGCCATAGAATAGGTATGTTATCCAGCTATTCCAGCAAACAATCAAGCTGCCACATTCTGCACCAGTTGTATGCTGCCCCATACAAATTGTGTTATGGTAATAAAATCTGAAAGGTGCTACCAAGACATGAACAACTGTGGCTAGGTCATTATAGGGCAGTGTAACGTTACTGAACAGATGTTGGGGATCCATGAGGACTCAGTAGGAAAATAATTTTCCCTTGAAATTATTACTGGGAGGGATGAGGGTGGTTATATGACAGTGGAACCGCACCCCAGCTTGAGCACTACAATATGTACTTCATGTGTTATTTCTTCAGCTGCAAACTTGAGCACTATAGCATTTTAATTCTGCAGCTGTACAAGGATGGAGATGTTTTGGAGATAGTTATACAGGGAGACCAGTATGGTACAGAGAGGGATAGTGGCAATTTCCCCACTAACTTTTGCCACCATCAATACTTGTAATAATTCCTGTGGGACGACTTTGAGCATGTGTGGCATTTGTGGAGACAGACAGGGTTTATTATTTTTAAATCTGAAGCTCTTAAAATCATTGCCTCTTTAGAAAACTGTTCATTAACAATGCAAATATTTTAGTCACTTTTGGTAGATAATGTCTTTGCTACAAGCTTTTAGCATACAGAGGCATTAACTTTACTTTGTGTGTTGCCAGAGGCTTGAAGTGAAGACATTATCTACCTGAAGCCTTTGCAGTGTATAACTCAGTTTGCATTTAAACTGAAATGTTATTGTTCCATCTGTTCTTGTTTCCTTTGCCTGCAAAAGTCACTTTCAAAGTAAGCCACCAAAGCAGTGCTCTGAAAATACTTCTGTATAGTGCTTTAGGAACACCTATGTTATATATTATGATGGCTGCGACCGTGTGCACCTGGCCATGCGGTTGAATGGACCTACAGACCTTCAGTCCTAGAACAATGGACACCGCGGATCCTAGGCATGGACCAATAGGAGCGCCAGGATCCTGCAGGGAACCTATAGTTACCAGGGCCATGTAAATAGAACCTATTACTGGAGTTGTGTGTGTGTGCTGACTAGAATATAAGCCGGCTGGGGACCGGCTATTTTACCTTCTGTTTTGATGTAACTAAATTAACTAGAGCTGATTTCACCATGCTGAGTCTCCAACCTTTTCAACCTTTTTGTATGTTTTCTATACATCGCCTGTAGGAATTTGTATTTGTGAACGGCATCCTTTTAAAAAAAAATCTGGCTTGCCAGTTTATTCTGTTGGCAATATGGGGAAAATGTGCCATTTATGAGTATGGAATAGGGTTGCCAAGTACTTTCCATAATTCGGCGGGGGACACACAGTCCCCGGCCGGAACGTTCCTCCTTGGAACACCAAAGCCGCACAATGCCGTCGCCAGGAAGTGACGCCGGGCGATGTTCTGGAAATGGGGCTGGAAACTTGATGGTACCATCGAGTTTCCAGTCCCATTGCCAGAGCATCATGCGGCATCACTTCCTGGCGACAGCCTCATGTGCTGCATCTCCCCCCCCCGGGAATGGTCCTGCCAAGAAGTATGCATCCCCCGCCAAATTATGGTAAGTTCTTGGGGAGCCTGGTATGGAAGCATCCAGTCATCAAGAGTGTGTCAGATTGAATGTGATTCTTCAAAGGCATTGTTGTGTGTCGCTTTGTCACTGCCCCCCAGTGGTGGTCAGCAGACACAACAGGCATCTTCACTTCCAGATAATTCACTGGTTCTGTGAAGGTCAATGAAAGTTGTAAGCAGCTGTACTGGCCAATGCAAAATAAAGAATAAGAAACAAAATCTATGTAATACCTTTTGTTATGGCCAAGCAAAATGACACAAAGCATTGTGCAACCTTTTGAATCCATTAGAATTCTTCTTGGGCTGAATGTTACAAGCCTTTTATAAAATGAAGGAGATTTTCCAGGTCAAGAATTTAAGACTCTGTCTTGTCAGACTTTGATGTTACATGCTGAAAAGCTCACAGGTCTATGAAAGTCAAACCAGAAGAGATGCTGGAAGAGCCACTTATGGATCTTTCAAGAGGTTTTCAATGGAAAAAGCAGCCATGGACCATTCCGCCGGAGGTTATTAGCCCTGAAAGGAAAAAAGACAAGAAAAAGAGGTTGCCTATCTTTTTATTCTGCTAAGGCTAATAGCAACTTGGGTGGGGGAGTGGTAAGTATACATTTAGATTGTTGGAAAGTGTTAATCCTTTTCTTCTGCACTGTAACTCTGATCCACGTCAGGGTGCCATTTGGCTATTGATGGCTGCAACTGCTATTTACATACTGGGAAAATCCCTACTAGGATCTCCCTAAATCATATCTAGAATGACCCCCAAGTGACTTTGTACTAGATATCTCTATCAAATAACAAATATCTGGGGGGATTTAAACACACTGTCACTCTTTTTAAGATGACTTACATCCATATTTTTTAATGCAGGAAAAATAGCTCTTGAAATACTTCTATCTTTTTGCAGTTTAATCCTAAATATATCTAAGAAGAGATTTTAATCCTTGGAACTTTTTGCCCCCATGTAATACTTATCTACCCACTGAAATAAGAAATGGCATCCCTGAGAATGGACGGATTTTACATCAGTTGCAATGGACACAGAAGCACAATTTGCAGCAAACTTTTTTTGATGGATTTATCTTCTTAGGCTGACATCCTAAATCCTCCCTGAAATCAAGAGAATCATCAGTGCTTGTAATCAATGAGTCATACCTGCTAAAAAGTCATGAATCTGGATGGAGTCTTTCATCTGTTAACTGACTGGCAGAGGCTGAAGTTTTTAAAAGGAGTTTTGCAATTATTAACACATATCTTTCTTCTTTCCTTCAATTTTTCAATGGGAGAAACGAGATATGAATATTTCTAGGACATATATTCAAAATTATTTCCTTATTTCCCTAAATAGGGCATCCATTGATATTTATCTTTCAATATCCAGTGCGACAAGGGGCATACCAATATTTTGATACTAACTAAATCTCTTATTATAGCTTCAGTACAATGTAATTCCATATAATTTTTGCTTTGTCTTTAAAAAATTCAGCAAATAGAGCTAGTGTGGTGTAGTGATGTAGTGGTTATGTGGTTAAGAGCAACAGACCCTAATCTGGAGAACCCCCAGTCCTCCTCCTCCTCCTCTTCTTCTTCTTCCCATCTTTCTTTATCATCAAATCATGAAAGGATCACACAGTTATACAGATTTATAGGAAACTGTAATTCAGATATTTTCCCATGCTTTCATTAAATTGGATTGGACAAATAGAAAATAGGGATCAGACCTCTGGGAATTGTCTTTACTGTTCTCAGATTATAAACTGGGTTGTGCGTGATATTGCTAATTCTTTTAAGAGATAAAAATGAGGACAAGGCCAATGGGGCAATTAAAGGATTTTTTTATTACTCAGCCAAAAATTTACTAAGTGTTTCACTAACAGGCTTCTTCATGGGAATTTGTAGTATAATATAATTATATAGCAATGGTTATTTAGTAAAAATTATATAAATAAATGTTTTTAAAATCAGATTTCAGTTTGTACATTGTAATACCAAGTAAATACAAAGCCATAAAGAAAATATGGTGGGGGGAGAAATGTCCCATATCTGCAAGAAATAAGAGAGAGAGAGAGAGACTGTCCAGCACTCAACAAGTTTTGGCTCAATAAAACATAAGAACATACAAAGAACCCTGCTGGATCAGACCAGTGGTCCATCTAGTCCAGCATCCTGTCTCACAGAGTGGCTAACCAGTTTCTCTGGAGGATCAACAAGTAGAGGCCAAGGCCTTCCCCTGACATTGCTTCTTGGCAATGGGATTCAGATATCTACTGTCTCTGAATATGGAGGAACTTTTATTCACTATGGCTGTTAGCAATTGATAGACCTATCCTCCATGTAGCTTTCTCATCCCATTTTAAAGTCATCTGTGTCTGTGGTCATCACTACATCATCTGGCAGGTGGAGCCCTGGGAGGATAAAGTTTGGGGAGGGAAATGACCTCTGCAGGATATAATATCATAGAATCCACCTCCAAAACAGCCAGTTTCTCTATGGGAATTTATCTCTGTCATCTGGAGATCAGTTAGAATTCTGGGTGATCTCCAGCGTTCACCTGGAGGTTGGGAAAACTAGTTACCCTGCAGGAAATGGCTGCTTTGGAGGGTGGAGGCTATGGCATTATACCCTTCTGATGTCCCTCCCCTCCTCAAACTCCATCATCTTCAGGCTCCACTCCTTAGTTTGGTGTAGTGTAGTGGAGAGCCAGTTTGGTGTAGTGGTTAAGAGCGCAGACTCTAATCTGGAAGAACCAGGTTTGATTCCCACTCCTCCTCATACAGCTGCTGGTGTGACCTTGGGTCAGTCATAAGTTCTTTCAGAGCTGTTCTCTCAAGGGCAGTTCTTGAGAGAGCTTTCTTAGTCCTACCAATCTCACAGGGTGTCCGTTGTGGGGAGGGGAAGGGAAAGGAGACTGTAAACCGCTCTGAGATTCCTTCGGGTAGTGAAGGGCGGAGTATAAATCGAATTCTCTTCTCTTTTTCTTCTTCAAATATCCAGGAACTTCCCATCCTGAAGTTGGCAACACTGTCTCCTTCCCACCCAACAGCTAACCTACCTTTATCTGCCCCTCTGTCTTTAGCTTTCTTTCTCCTCCCCCTCTGTAGCCTCTACCTAGGAAAATGACAGTCTTTCTCCACACTGGAGACCAAAGCACCTTCTGCTCTCCTTCTTTGTATCCACACAATAACCCTGTGAGGTAGGTTATGCTGAAAGTATGTGACTGGTCCAAAATCACCCAGTGAACTTGTACAGCAAGATGGGAATCTGAACCTGGGTCTTGCAGACCCTAATCTGAAGCTGCAACTGCTACGTCACACTGGCTTTCATAGGGTGGATGCTGTTGAACAGTAGCAAGCAGCCAGACCTAGTTGACTGATACAAGTCAGCTGGTATTAGGTCACCCAAAGACTGCTGTCAGGCCTAGAGTTGCCAACCTCCAGGTGTTTCCTGGAGATCCCCCAGAATTACAACTTAATGAATTACAATGAATACTCCCTCAGAAACCAGAATAGACCTGGAAATGGCCCTGCCCCTTCCCCCTGCTTTTTGCTCACAAAAACCGAGCCTGAAATACTGTGGTTGCCTAGTAACAGCCGCCACAGGAATCTGATTTTTAAAATTACAGGCACATTTTTATCATTTTCACATTTTTAAGATTCCCCAATGTATTTTTTTTAGATTTCACCCTTTTCTACAAATCTGGAGTCCTTTTCAGATTTGTAGAAAGATCTGTCTTGCTCATTCTCAGCTTCAGTCACTGGATTTAAGTATCCATATATTTACTGATTTTGCTATTAGAATGTAAGATCATCAGTGGAAGGACTGTTTTAGAGAGTAGTTGTGTTGGTCTGCAGTAGAATAAATAGATTTGAGCAAAGTACTTGACTCAAGTAGCACCTTAAAGACCAACAGGACTTTGTCTTTAAGAGTGGAAGGACTGTTTAGTATATATTAGTATTTAGTTGTCACAGTAGAACAGTCCAATGGCACATTTAAGACCAGCGAAGTTTAATTCTGGGTATAAGCTTTCTTGTGTATGTGTAAGCCCTAGCTAGGAATGGAATGAGCCAGGAAGGGGTGGAACCTCTAGATGCAGAAGGGTGTAGACTGTGTGGAAAGCAGAAGAGGGAAGCCAGACTGCCCTGCTGGAGAGCTTGAACCTTAGTCATAGGCTCTGAACACCTTGTTTAAACGGACCATGATTTATGGGTGGAAACTGGTAAGGAAGGGAGAGTTTTGTTCTAAATTGTAAGAATTATTGTTTCAGGGCTGTGTTATCTAATGGGGAGTTCATTTGGGGCCCTCATTTTGGAAGTACAGAGTGCTCATCTGGAGACTTCTTGGGCCCCCAACAAAAGGAAAGAGATGGACTTTAGGGATGACAAGCTGTGAAGTAGGGAAAAGTTAATTGTTTGTACTTTAAAAGATCACGGTTCCATTGTGTTACTAAGATCTATGTGTTTTTTTTGTTACATGATATGACGTTAAGTGAAAAGTAAAAATGTTTTATTCCCTTTGAATTATTGCAAGATTCATTCCAAGTTCTGCCCCACAGAACCCACAAGCTGAGGTTACACATGCACACTTCATCAGATATCTGATAAAGTGTGCATGCACATGAGCTTATACCCAGAATTAAATTTTGTTGGTCTTAAACTTTGTAGTATTCTGTGCACATGAAGCTGCAAAAAGGAGGAAATAATGTCCCTGGGGCAGTTATGTTCAGGAATTCAGAATAAGGGGGAGGCAGAATCCCTTTCTCCCCTTCATGCTGTGATCCTGAGTTGAATCAGGTCCTCACAGCATTTCCTGCAGTTCTGTGTGGCTGTAAGGAAAATTTCTGGTGTAGTTGGGCCCTAAGGATAGGTAGAGAGATGGTGGTAGTAGCACGTTTGTGGCATCTGGAACAGCCAGCTCAGGTTGGCATAGATGATTCTCCCACAAACCTGAGTGGTAGATTAGGCTGGGAAAGAATGACTGGCCTAAGGTAACCCAGGCCAGTTTTGCACAAGCGCTGCTCCGTGCTCACTCTTCCCTTTTGCCCTGATGGTATTTGTCAATTTCACACAAGCTGCTGTGTGGCCGCATTTTGCCTTGCAGCTTCGTGCGGTTTTCCCCACGTCTACTTAATCATGTTTTTTGAGGATTGAGTAGACGTGGGGAAAATCCCACGAAGCTGTGGGTCAAAATGCGGCCATGCAGCAGCTTGTGTGAAATTGACACATACCATCAGGGCAAAAGGGAAGAGCGAACGCGGAGAAGCGCTTGTGGGAAACTGGCCCCAGTGAATTTCCTGGCTAAGTGGGGATTCAGTCGTAGTTTGACATGCTAACCACTACACTTCAATAGCTCTGAGGCTTTTGGTATGTTTGTGGAGTTGTCCACTACAACCACTGTGAAAATTTGCCAACAACATGGTCTATTGAGGATAATATTGTCATATTTTACAAAATTGAGGTAAGAATAACTTGAGATAATGTGTATTTATTTTTTAAAAAGTATGCTGCCTTTCCACAGAGCTACTTGAGCATTTGTTGCTAGGCTAGCCATCGGTACTGTTTTTCAAGGAAGAATTCCATATTATTTATTGCTGAAATGTTCACGTAAAAGAAGAGATGCATTATAACTGCAAAAAGCAACTTTAGTGTAATGTTGCAAGAGCTCTATAGTCTAACAAAGTTCTACTAATGGCTGCATCTATACATCATTGATATTGCATAGTCATGATGCTATGGCAATAATTCACAATAGGATTTTCCTGTGTGAACAAACCAGTCCAATTGTGAATGATTGCTATAGTGCAATGAAAGCACAGTATCTAGTGATGTGTGGATGTAGACAATGTTATGTCACATATAAGATTTCATTTTCTTATATTCTTTTCACTGTGCCTTAGTTCAGATATGATGCAAAACCATAGTTTAAATTAAGTAACTGGGTGAGTCTGATCTCAGGATGTGGACCACTCCACTAACCATGATTAGTTAGGATATATCACACCAGGATCTGAAACCATGGTTTGAGGTCATGTTATTAACCTCAGTCAATATTTCTTAATTATGGTTTTGCATGATATACAAAAGCAGACATTGTGTCCTACCTTGAAGTCAATGGGTTTAGAAGGGTACAATTCTCTTTAGGGCTGCACTGTTAATTCTGGTTTCTTTCTGATTTTTCTCTGGTGCCATTCGCATGCAATCCTCAGGTACAGAAATGCCTGGGCGGAGAAAGGAGAATGACACCAACATTTGTCAAGGAAAACCAGGATTTGAGGTTTTGTCTGTAAGTCAAATATTAGTTTTACAGACTAGTCATACCAAAAGGAAACCATGATCTTGTGCTACATTTTGGAATTCTCCACAAGGCAACCTTTCTTGGAACATCTAGAAAAAATAACTGTAATGAATAGAATATAGCTAAATATTAATAGTATAATTGTTCATTGTTTAATTTGTGAAAAACAGAACAATGGATTATTGTCCAGTATTTCACATTCCCTCCACGCTGATTTATTCTTTTTGCTAGTATTTGGAAGAACTGGGTTGGGGGAAGAATCTGTCCTAGTTTGCTTTTTCAGCCCATCATCTTTCTCACTTTGAGAGAGTCTAAGTTGCTCTTATCCGGATTCTCATTGGTTACACATATTCAAGCCTTTTTAGGATAAAATTGTATGTGTAGAATATGGCAAAAGCAGCCTTGGTCAGGTACAACTGTTATTTTAAAAGGAAACAGGTGATTCCCCAAGGGCTTTGCTGAGATATAAAAGTACATGTTCTACTTTCTGTTCACAAACCTCAACAACACTTGGCTTATTCAGGCAATCTCTCCTAGGTTTCATCTTGTGATAGATTTAAAATAAAATTCAGTGAACAGCGGGCGTATGTAGTAGAACAAAAAGATTAAAGGTCAGCTCAAAATGAAAAGCAGCAGTAATAAGTATTTTTGACTTGTGTGTAAACAAGCTTTTACACAATCAAGGGGAAAAGAAAACAGGGAGCAAACCCATGTCAAACTGAGACAATATTATACTGGACTTTTGCTTGCCTCACATTATGAAGAGAAACAGATTTATAAATATTCCAGTTAGATAAATGTGGCCAAGTTTAGGTCTGGACTTTCACCTGCCAAGATCATATCAATCAACCTGTTCTAAAAACTGGAGTGTATGGAGGCTGAATGAATTATGAGGATGCCAGCAATACAAATGTGGTTTGTATTGTTGTACTACAAGTGATTTTTCTCAAACACAGGGAGATTGGGGTGGAAGCAGACATGCAAAAGTTTTGAACCCAAGTTCTCTGCCCTAAAAGTAAATCCTTCTGAAAGCTGCAAATGTGTGTTCAGCCCCTTCTACCACACCTTTTTTATTTCCAATTTGCATGTGAATTTCTATATTAACTATATATTTTAAACTATTTTATTACTATTAAATATTAGGCATCAAGGTTAGATACCAATTTTGTTACAGTATGAATGGATTTGAATTATTTATTATGTTCAAAGACCAGCACAATACAATATGTAATCTTCTTATCCTAAAAAAATAACATGCATATCTAGCTGCCAACCTCTTATGACAATATTTTTTTCTACAATTTTGTAAGTTAGCAAGATCTGTTTAGGATCAATTTAAAAGATCAAGAAGGATGTAACTGGTGGCACTGTAGGTTAACAAGGGGGAAAGTTCCTTGGAATAAAAAGCAAAGGAATAATAATGGACAGTGTGTGTGTGTGGTTTCCTAGCTCTGGATAATCATTTTTCCATTTATTCCCATCTTTGGAAAACACAGATATACAGGATATTGCAGTATGTTAATACATTAAACTCGTGGGTCCACTTGAATTAAAGAAGTTGCACAGAATATTGATTGCAGGAATCCATTCAGAGAGCTGTGTATTGTGAAAACATGCTTCATGCTTAAAATAACATAGGTCTTCAAGGATAACATAATTCTATTCCTATATAATTTCCTAATCTACATGAAAACACAAGACCACAAGTTCTGGGTTAAATGAGGTAGACAAAAGCTGAGACTGGCTATTTCCTTTGGAGAAGAGATTAAACAAATGGGTAGCAGGAAACCATCAGTGAACACTGTTGTGATCAGGGGTACCCCACTCACTCGAGATCACTGGGATAATGTCTTGGACTTCATTTGAATTAAATGGCCTGGCACAATGACATCCACTGCTAAATCGGGCCATGAATTATTTTCTTCTTATATTTTCTGAATTAATAACCACTCATGCTATTAATGTAATTTTTACTGAAAGCTTGTGGTCTCATTGATATAGAGTTAGTCCCCTGAAGAGCTTTATGCTCTGCTGAGAACAACAGACTGGTGATCCCTGGCCCAGAAAAGACATCCGGCTGTCCTTGACCACAGGCAGGGCCTTTTCGGCCCTGGCTCCTTTCTGGTGGAACTCTCTGCCAAGCAACACTTGGGCCCTGCAGGACTTGATGCAGTTCCACAGGTCCTGCAAGACAGAGATTTTCTGCCAGGCTTTTGGTTGAAGACAGCGATAGGCACCATCCTGGCTGGCACTCCCTATTCTTACCCAATTCTTTCCCCATCTTTTTAATATCCCTGCCCCTCCCACAAGGTGGTGCATGGTCGGAAAACTGACATGTCAATCAATTTATGCTAATGCCATCTAAGAAGTGTTTTAAACTGAATTGTTATTGTGTTTTATTGTTCGATGTTTTAGTGTTTTGTCATTCATTGCCCAGAGTCCTGAGTAATCAACGATTGGGCAATTCATAAAACTAATATATAAATAAAAAAATAGTCACCAAGATGTTCATTATTTGGGGAGATGAATATCGCTTTTCATAAATAAGAAAGAATATCTATTAAAGGAGGTCCTTTGATCTGTGTGCTATGATCTTGTAAAGAGAACATGAGTGTACAAATGCAGGGATAGTAACACCACACTTTCACAGAGCAATCAGTCCTACATAGGCAATCCTACTTGAATCAAAAGATATTGTTTTTATTCATCACAAATTAGGTCTCACAGAGCATAGAACTGGAGTGCATTCTTATGACATTTGAGCACAGCCTTAAATTTCAGGCTGATTTGCAAGTTATCAGTTTTGGATGTGAAAGGGCCAATCTGCATTTAGCATTTACTCCGTTGTTTTACCAAACCCACACTGGAACAGAAAAAGATGCAGTTCAAAACCACAGTCAACTATCCCGGACCAGCACTGTAGTGACTGCAAAGCAGTGTTCCCTCTAAGCTGAGTCAGTGTGAGCTGGCTCACAGTTTTTTAGCCTCCAGCTCACAGATTTTTGTCTCAGCTCAGGAAGGATGGCTCTGGAGCAAATTAATTGATGCAGTAGCCAAATTGCATGTTCACAACTTACATGCCAGTAGCTCACAAAGTAGAATTTTTGCTCATAAGACTCCATAGCTTAGAGGGAACATTGCAGAGTCACCCCTGAATGGCCATAAAATGGCCATAAATCTATGCAGACAGCCACTATAAAACCAGAGAACAAATGAAGTGAAAGCAGCATGCAGTCTGGACACTGCCATAAAATGCAACACTCAGTCAAAGTGAAAGTGGCATGCAATGTAGATGGGAATTTCTGTTCCAGTGTGAGAGCAAATGCTAGATGCAGATTGGGCCAAAGTCTGGCCTCACACAGCAAGCACTGGTGTGTGGGTGGGAACTCTCAGTTCTCACATGTTATTGTCAGCTTTGCACATGGATGCAAACAAACAAAGCAATAAAAAACACCTTTATGTTAGTTGATTTCATTACAGCAGTAAGATGAGAGCTGGCTCTTTCTTAGGGGGAACAAGGATTTCAACATTTGCCAAGGAACTTTCTAATTATTTGGGACTGCTAGTGGTGTAGCTCATCTTTGCTCAGCAATCTATCTAGTTATCTGTGTCTTATCTTCTGTCGAATCAGCACTTTCTCTACAGTAGTGTAATTCAAGGTCCTTTGTAGCCATCTCATCTATCAAAGACTTTTGATTGTGTATCCTAAATAAGAATGCCTTAAAGGCAAGGTGAAAATTATATACAAAGATAATCCCAGTTGCTCTTTCTCAAGGGTTAGATTTACATATTTGAACGGGGATGTATTTGTAGTCTGCATCTGGCCATTGGGAAATATGTCAAACAGTTTTTACTGAAAACCATCTATGTTGCGTTGCCAAATGGTGGCTTTCTTCCTTCACACATGAAAGAAAGACAGGTGACACATAGAATAACTCTTCATATACAAAGGGAGCACGGAAATCTTTTCCTGCCCTTACAACATGCTGAAATTTTTTCTCTTTGAAGATAATGCAGCATAAGTGATTGGTAAGAGGGACTCTGACTAAAAACTGTTTCAGGGAATGAATTTTTCCTCTGCATTTAGATCTTGAATTTGAAATCAGCATATATTTGGGCTACACTTCTGATTTTTGTGTTTGATTTAGTCTGCATTAAACAATTTACTATAGACAAGGGTGAGCTGGGAGGGGAAAATGGCTCTGAAAAAGGGCTGTGGCCCCATCCACCCAAAGGAAAGAAGGGGGAAAGGCAGACTGCCTGCCCTGCCTGCCTGCATTTTACTATGCAAGGTATTAGTGGACTGGGTATTGAGTGGTCTGGGCTAGATGTATGTGTGTTGGGGGGAGGTAATTGGCCTATGAGGAAAAGTCCCAGCAGCCATTGTGGCCACTCTGCCTCTGCCTATAGATCACAGAGACGAAAAATCATTTTGATACCAATGGGTCTTATTTTGCTTTTTAGAACTGCTGTATCACTTCATCAAAATGTATAATTGCCATTAAAACGTAAAACATTTCATTTCTTACAGATTCAACCTACAAACAGCAAGCTCTCAGTAAGAAGCAACTGAGAACACTCGTTATCTTTTTCTGTCTTCTACTCGACTCATGTTTTATCTGTGATTGTGTCCTTTGTCTTGTAGACTTATTTACAAAAGAATATTGATCCATCCAGTAACATTTACCACATTGGTCTTTATTTAACACATTACTTGATTACTCTGATTTCAGCTGGGGTTATTGGTGCTTGGGATCATGACCCAAGATACCATGAAATTAATATCTGACTAAATTTTAGTATTCTCCCTCTACTAATTTTAGAGCAAATGCTGGTAGATTGACAGTGCACAGGAAGATAGAGTCAGATTGAATTCTCTAGTCCTGTATATCTCTGTGTTGTGTGCATATCCTGCAGCTGCACATGAGAATGCATGGATTGGGGGAAATAGTTATTCAATATTATTTTAGCATGAGTGCCACCCCTTTCTTTGCTCTCATCACCATCACATTATCACAAGGCTGTTTTAGGCATTTATCTAAAGGGCAGGACCTGAGCAGTTATTCAGCGTCTGCATCTTTTGGAATCACTGGAAGAGCTCCTCATAATGCTTACCTTCTAGCAGAAATAGATTTTGCTTCACAAAACTGAAGTCTTCAGTTGTGGTCAGATACCACCATAATAATAAACTGGTGCTCCATAATAAAAAGGTGTTTGTAATTATGCAGCAGTTAGGCATCACCTTTCATACAAATAAAAGTAAGGCATACAAAGAATTCAACTATAAATTTCATTTACATTAGAAACATAGTCAAAGGGTCTATTCTTGCCCTTTGTAATTGTTTTCTAAGCCTTTTTCACTAAGGAAATTGAATGGGAATATCTACCACCACCAATAATATTGCCAACCAACACCAGGCAGGTCACCTTTGGTTGTAATAGTGCATTTTCCTCTGGGATGGGGAAGGAAGTGGATAAGGATTCTGTAGTGGGACAAATGATTTATTTGCACTACAGAATGTTTATCTGCATGGTGTAGAAAATAGCAAGATTTATTTGCAGAGCCAGAGTCCCTCAGGTATCCTATAAATATAATTATAAGAGCACATAAATATATTTATACTATGCCAGTAGGCCTTTGGCATCACAAAACTGATTTCCCCCCCCCAGAGCGGGAGATTGAGCATTTTAGAATGGAAATAAATCATTTATTTCAACTGTTAATTCAGCAGTAGAAGGTATGGTCAAAGAGAACAATTTATCCAGAGTGACTGGCATCACAACAGAACAATATCCGAACCTGATATATCTGGGGTGTTAGAGATTGACTAGTTGTGATAGGACTGTGATAGATTGACTAGGCTGTGTGACGGTACAAAGTGACACATGAAACATTTTCCCAATAAAGCTGTTATCTTCAACCCCTTCATGTTTTTAAAAGTTTTGTATGTGTATCTGGCACACTGCAAACAAACCCAAGACTTGGAAGACTCTTTTGCCCCGTCACCAACTATTTAAATTAATGGACATGTTTCACAAACATCAAGGATAATATCCTAATGCAACATTGTCATGGATTAAAATTACAGTAGAACTGGCATTTAGGGATTTTGTTTTCACCTTCCAAAACTGAGCCACTGGGACGCTTTACAGATTCATTTTTCTGCATTTTTTTCTCTTTTAATAATTGACAGTGGCAAAAAGCTGGAAACTGGCAGTGAAATATTATATTTTCTTTCTTTTCCCTCTTTTGTTTTTGCCTCTACTCTTTGAAGACATAATGGACTACCTCATGCAGAATAACAGTTGTCTGTATGCTCATTACCTTTGGCAGTGCTTGGGCCAGCAATGACTCATGAGAGGGCCATTTTGACTGATCTGTACACATCAGCATTTTTTGTTTACATTTAAATTCTTCCAGTGAAAATTCCTCTTTGGAGCTCTCTGTGTGTATGCGTACATACACTCCAATAGTTCACAGATAAAAATAGAAGCATGCTTATAGCTTCCCTATTCTTATACAAAGGATCAGTTTGTGAGCCACAGTGACGTTTATGACTGTATATTGTTGAGGACATGTTTCTGATGATGTTTTCTGTATTAATTTACCTTAGAGAGCCTTACGTGATATTGACTTAAAAGCCAAATTGGTGATGACAATTTTGAGTGAAGACATACTTGAAAAACATTGTTCTATAATATTGAACACTTTCCCTATGAAGAAAGGTTAAAACACTTGGGACTCTTTAGTTTGAAGAAATGATGGTTGAGGGGCAACATGAACAACGTTTATAAGATTATGCATGGGATAGAGCAGGTAGAGAAAGAAGTACTTTTCTCCCTTTCTCACAATACAAGAACTCGTGGGCACTCAATGAAATTGCTGAGCGGTCGGATTAGAACAGGAAGCACTTCTTCACCCAAAGAGTGATTAACACATGGAATTCACTGCCACAGGAGGTAGTGGCAGCTACAAGCATGGATGTCTTCAAGAGGGAATTAGACAAACATATGGAGCAGAGGTCCATCAGTAGCTATTAGCCACAAGGTATAGATAGGAACTCTCAGTCTGGGGCAGGTGATGCACTCTATTCTTGGTGCTTGGGGGGGCAACAGTGGGAGGGCTTCTAGTGTCCTGGCCCCACTACTGGACCTCCTGATGGCACCTGATATTTTTGGCCGCTGTGTGACAGAGTGTTGGACTGGATGTGCCATTGGCCTCATCCAACATTGGCTTATCTTATGTTCTTATGCTCAAAATATCCAGTGCTCATCCGGCAGCCAGCCATCCAGCTGTACTGCAGGGAGCTGCCTTTGCCTTCTATGAAGAGGAAGAGAAGGCCCAGATGCTTTGTATGGAGCATCCAGGTCCTGGCTGGGGGCAGAGTTGGCACACTTTAATGGCCAGCTCCGCTCCCACCTAGTCAGTTGAAGCTGGAAGCTTGGGCCACCTTCCCACCCTGATTGCGGTATAGGCTTTGTCTGGTTGCCTGTGGGGGCAGGGTAGGAATTTTTGATCCCTGCCTGATTGGCATGGTGGCAGGGATGTTTTTTGCCTACCTTGTATGGCTATTCAGGGGTTGTGGAATTGGCATACAGTGGAGCTGTTTAATTAAATTGGTCACTTTACATGGGCTGGATGGTGCTGGGTGAGTGATATGTGGCTAGGGGAGCACCAATTAGCACCTCAGTTTGGGGGCTAGAAGTCTGGCAGGATCAGTCTTTGGGTTGTGAGACCCAAGGTGAGGAATGCAGATATGCCGTTTGGGACTGCATGGATTGATCCTCCATTTAGAAGAAGAAGAAGAAGAAGAAGAAGAAGAAGAAGAAGAAGAAGAAGAAGAAGAAGGATTGGATTTATACCCCGCCCTTCACTTGGAGTCTCAGAGCGGCTTACAAACTCCTTTCCCTTCCCCTCCCCACAACAGACACCCTGTGAGGTAGGTGGGGCTAAGAGAACTCTAACACAAACTGCTCTTTCAGGAACAGCTGTGCCAGAGCTTGTGACTGACCCAAGGTCACATCAGCAGGTGCAAGTGGAGGAGTGGGGAATCAAACCCGGTTCTCCCAGATTAGAGTCCGCACACTTAACCACTACACCAAACTGGCTCATTTAAGTTATGCGGCTTGGTGGCTGGATTTCCATGGCATGGTCCACTTGCTGTGCCAGTCGGGTGTGAGCCATGTATATTGGCTCGAGCGGGGGGGCAGGATGGCTCACCTGTTATATGATTGGGGAGGGATCAGGAATGACCCCTGGCCTGGACCATGCTGCAAGTTAGTTTTGCCCTTGTCATTATTTGCAGATTGATAAATTTATTAAGGGGCCCTTAGTTTATCCAATCTCTGGCATCTGACTCTTTTTTTCCAAATGAGGGGGCAATACCTTACCAGTTGAAGTTCATGAGATAGCAGGCTGAGCACTTCCTGGTGTTATTTTTATAATTTTTTTCTCAAAAAAAGGGGGGGATACAAAATGGAAGAGGGGGTCGGAAAAATATAGATTAATTAAATTTATCAAATAATATGGTTTATTACAACAAGTAAAATCAGATAAATCATCAGAT
This sequence comes from Gekko gecko, assembly GCA_029375565.1. NCBI lineage: Eukaryota > Metazoa > Chordata > Lepidosauria > Squamata > Gekkonidae > Gekko > Gekko gecko. The sequence continues at coordinate 61,092,344 of JAPDNY010000004.1, forward strand.
GTAATACATATTTCAAATATAGGAGCAGACAATAAAACATCAATATTACAGTATTTTGGGATGGGTTTTCTCTTTAAAAGAATAAACAAGAACTTTCCTAATGTTAGTGATAATCTATTAACAATTAGAGAGATTACATCTGAATGCTGAAATTAAAGCATTGCTAAAACCTGAATATTGTCTTAATTGTTTGTCTAAATCTAAGTTTTATTCTTACTAAATATTTAAATGCTAGTGGAATACTAAATAAAAGGATTAAAACTATAATCAATATCTTCTTCACCTTTAATATGATATTCCTATAATTCCAAAACTAAAAAAAATAGCTATTCCCATAATATGAGTAGTAAGCTTGCCATTTCTGCTGAAATTCTGTTTATATAATTAGTTAGTTTTGCCAATGGTGCATACTCAACTAGTTTTTTCTTTCCCAATCTCCATTGTAGGACATTTTTCTGTCTTCTCTTTCATTGCAAATATTACTCTGGTAGCTGTCAACATGTATCTAAGTAGGTCTTGTGAAGTTCTATCCATATTGTCTGGTAGGATTCCCAGTAACAGTCTCTGGTTTCATTGGGAATTTGTTTTTTAAAAATATTTTGAATCTCTTCATGTATATTTTTCCAGTATCTTTTTGTCTTGATGCAAGTCCATCACATAAGATAAAAAGTATCATCAACTTTTTTACCTTTCCAGCAAGCCCCTTTGTAATTTTGTCCATCTTTTCAATGTCTTTTGGGGTGACATACCATTGGTAAAACATCTTGACCAGTTTTCTCTTAATGCTTGGCTAGCAGTAAATATAATGCCCTTAGTCCATAGGTTTTCCCAGTAGTGAATCTGTATTTTTTCACTGAATGTTTGTAGCCATTTAATTGTGCAGGGATTGACCTGTTCTTCTTCGGAATCATATTGAAGCAATAACTTGTAAATTCATCCTAATAAATGGTCTTTAGATTGTTCTGTTTCTTCCTGGTGTTTTTAAAGGCCACATATTTTTATGTATTTAAATACTAAGTACAAAAACTGAGTGGAGACTGAGGAGATAAGCCTAAGACTGCCAGCACTGCCTCAGCAAATGCCATGACATTTTTGAGGATGAGGAAGTGGAATTTGCAGGGGATTTGAAATCACTCCAGGCTGCAGGCAGAATGCTGATTGGAATAGGTCATAGGGACCATATCACTCCAGTTTTGTTCCATCCACAATGGCTCTTAATTTGCTTCTGGGCCCAATTTATGGTATAAGTATTGATGTTTAAAACTGTATGGCTTTGGACTGGCATACCTGAATGACCACCTACTTTCATATGAACCTACCTGACTACTCCAGACACCTTCAGATGCCCTGCTTCAGGTGCCCTTACCATCTGAGGCTAGATGAGTGGCAACTAGGGATAGGCACGAATCTACAAATGAACCCCAGTTTGAGAACAAACCAGGGGTTCAGGAGAATGTGTCTCCTACAGTCTGCCCATGAACCTTTATGTTTTTCATGGAGGTTCATGGGAGACATGTTCTTGGATTCAGCATTTAAATGCCTTTAGAGCTTACTTTGGAGTTGGGCTGCCCAACTGGAAGTGAGCTCCGAAGGCATTTAAATGCCTTCAGAGTCCACTTCTGGGTCAGGTAGGCCCAACTGAGCTCACTCTTGGAGCTCAGCTGAGTCAGGTGGCCTGACTTGACTGAGCTCTGAAAGTGAGCTCTGAAAGCTTTTATAAGCCTTTGGAGCCCACTTCCAAGTGGGGCCTGCCTATATTAGGGCCTACTGATATACGGGTACATAAGGGCATATAAAGCCTATAAAAGCCTTCAGAGCTCACTCTGCGAGCTCAGTTGGGCTGACCCAACCTGGAGGTGGGCTTTGAAGGCATTTAAATACATTTGAAGCTCAGTTCCAGGTGGGCCAAACTCCATGAACCACAAACTGGTTCATGCAATGGAGGAGTTTGTTGGAGGGTCATGGTTCAGAGTTCATGAAAACCCCGAACCACAAACCTCCAATGAACCTCAGTTTTCCCAGTTCATGTCTACCCCTGGTGGCAACCCAAAAAGGGGTCTTCTTGGTCACAGAGCCAAAACATTAGAACTCCCTTCCCAGGAAGAATTATGTTGTCTCCTTCTATTATTGTCTTCCACCAGTGGGTGGAGACTTTTTTTTTTTATACAGCTTTCCCTTACTAACTCTCTTTAGCTCTTGTCACAGCCCTAAGCACCCTACTCCTGGTGGAGAAGAGGTGGAGCTAGGGTTGCCATGTGTCTGCTGGGGGCAAGAGGTCATATTGAAGGAGATATAAGCACAACAGGCTTCCAAGAAACCCCAAGGTTCCCCATAATATTTTTATGAAGCCCCTGTGCTACATAAAGTAACTGTAGAAATCCAAGTCCTTTCCCACTGATTACATTTTTCTAAATCATGATAAGTTAAAGACCATTAGCTGACATAATTTAAGCATCAATTTCTCTTCATAAAGATCAACCTCATTGACTATTTAATATTCAATGAAAGATACTTTGTACAAAGTATAAGAAAGCAAACACATTTACTTCTGTCTTTTTATATGCTGCCTTCATGCTCATATCTTTGTTCGAAGAGGATAAATGGAAAGATAGGTCAGACTCACAGTGTGAAAAATGCAGCATTAAATGAGCATTAATCTCCAATACAGGTCCCAAAGAGAAGGAAATTGCCCATGGACTCCTTAAATGTTTAAAGACATTCACTGAATGAGTGTTGTATTAAGAGTGATCATGTAGAGGTATGTGGAGGTCTACATCAATGGGAAAACTTTTGTCTACCAGTACACAGCAAGCAAGGCTTAAATAACACATACTTACATAATGCCTTTCATGTTTTCTAATTCACATTACTTTGATTTTGTCAGAAGCATTGCAGTGACTGGTTCATTAGGTAAGGATTCCATGGTTAATCTCAGTTCACTTAATGTACTTTCTCCCCTAAAGGCTTTATATAACTCTGTTGTTATGATCAAGGCCCAAAACAAGCATGAGGAAGATCAAGGATCTCCATTATAGATGTTTGAGCATTTGCCAGTTTGGCTCACAGCCTCTCTAGCAGTGGTGATCACATAGCCAATTAATTAGAGTACGGAGTTAAAAAATGATTATATTTTGGATCTAAATTTTGAGGAGGGCACTGTTTTTCACTATCACCCATTCTTAGGAGTAGTGTTACCCCTTCAGGATTCCATTTTAAGCATTTTTTAATTTTGGAACTTTTATTTCATATTTCACTATGCCATATTCTTTCTACTGTTTTACACAGTTTACAGAATGCCAGCATGTCAGGTAGGCCATTCCACAAGGCGGGGGGGCCTACAGAGAATACACATGTGTAGGTGGTTATTAATCTTGTCCATTTGAATGAAGCTGTCATGACAAAGCATAAGGAAAGAGGTAGTTCCTCAGATATGAGAGTCCAAGAGAGCCAATGTGGTGGGAGAGTTAAGAGTTGCAGACTCTAATCTGGAGAACCAGGTTTGATTCCCCTCTCCTCCTTCACATGAAGCCTCCTGGGTGACCTTGGTCCAGTCACAGTTCTCTCAGAACTCTCTCAGGGTGTGTTCAGACGGATCTTTTGATCTGCCATAGGAACGACTCCCTTGCGGATCAAAAATGCACGACCAGACAGAAACATCTGCAAAATATTCCAGTCCCATAGGCATCCCGTTCTGCTGTGCCTCCAATCCTGATTTAAAAAGTAGCAGTTTCAATGTAGGGTTTTCACTTACCCGCGCAACAACTGCAGACTTTCTTCCGTCTGGTCACTCCATTAGCGCGCGATGCTCCCGTCGGCTCGGTCTGACATCAGACTGAGCCGACGGGGGCGCGATTTTTAAAAAATTGAAACCCCATGTGCGCTTTAACGAGGAAACGCATTCACCGATAAGCGCTACGAGGAATGTAATATTCATGCTTATTTCTTTTAGGGACAAGATGTTACCGCGATGGGAGATGGAGGGGGGGAAGGACTGTTCTAACTTGCAAAATAGTCCCTCCATTGATCATGATGGCAAGGGGGAGGACCGGGACTTTGCTGAAAACCCTCCGCGATCGCCTCAGTTCTCCAAGGAGGCGCAGCCTTGCCTATGCGAATGTACAAAACTTTTTTAAAAAAAATCCTCGGTGGATGCCATGTAGACAAATCACGGTGGGAACAATGCGCGGTGAGGCTATTTCATGGGGGGCGTCTGGTCGTGCTAGGCTGGATTAAAAAAATCGGGATAAAATTTTAGGAGGGCTCATGGCGCGATTGACTGGCCGTCTGAACGCAGCCTCAATCCTACCTACCTCACAAGGTGCCTGTTGTGGAGAGAGGAAGGGATGGCGATTGTAAGCCTTAAGGTAAGGCTTGTAAGACTCGTTAAGGTAGAGAAAAGCAGGGTATAAAACCCAACTCTTCTTCTTATGAGGGGCTTTGTCTGTGATAGCCAATACCTTGAACTGAGCCCAGTAACTTGGGAGCAGCCAATTGAGTGACTACTGAATGGGTATAATATGCATGCTCTTCTTATTGCTTAATAATAACTGAGCTGCAGCATTCTGCACTGCCTGGGTTTCTGAAGATGACTTTAAGGGAAAACCTATGTAGTGAACATTATAGTAGTAGCCGACATGCTCTGCACTATAGCAATCAGCCTGAAAACTCCATAGAGTTTCCAAGCCGATTGCTAGTGTGTCAGCTGGCGATGTGCTAATGTGATGACATCACCTCTGGGTCTCCCGGACTGGGACCGGATCTCCCCCACTATGCCAGGTAAGTGACTTCACAACCCTAATAGTCTATGGTGCTGGCCCTATGAGTGGAAAAGAAGGTGAAGGACCCTCTAGATACATCAAAAAAGGTACCATGAAGAACATGTAAATTAAGCAATGAGAGAAGTTCCAAAAACTTTAGGCCAAACTTGTTTACAGTTGTATCTTTCGCTGAGCAGTTAAGAAAGTGGGCATGTGTTGCAATCTGTGCATTGCAATTCTGGTTTGCTCCAGTAAGATGCGTTGTATTTACATCCAACAATTTAAGATGTTAGCAATTATTTTCGCACTACTCCTCATTAACATGAAATATACTTCACACCTCAAGGGTTGATTTTTTTTTGTCTTACCTATTTGTTATGTACTGAATGTGAATCGCTCCTATCTATTTAGATGTTAAGCTTGAGTCTGAATGTGGCTCTTCAGATGTTGCATTGCTATTGGTTGGTTTCTATGAAACCTGTGTAATTACCCAATCACTGAGTGATATTGTTGCAAAGAAGGAACGGTCCTGATTGGCCTTTATCCCTGTATTCTGATTGGTCTTTAACTTGTAATGGGTGTGGCTTTGACAGCCCAGGAGAGTTTAAAAGAAGGAGCTGTGCTCCTCTTGTTGTTGTGTGTTCCTGACTTACAGTTGCTGTTTAATAAAGCTGAAATCACTTGAAGCTGAATCCTTTGTTGAGTCTCATACTTAACACTATTCTTAGGGTGAACTACAGTTTGCTGCAACCATACACTAGTGAATTATATGGAGAGCTATATCTTCCCATCTTGCATTCTAATAGTGAAGTGTGGCAACCATGTGCAGAATCTAGATCAGGGCCACAGAGAAAAAAAACCCCCAAAGATTTCTGCAAACTTGGAGGATTCCTCAGGTTTCAGGAAAATCTGAAAAAAGTTAAATTATATTGGGGGATTAATCCCCCATAGCATTATCTGAGCAATCACAGAGATTGCACCCTACCTCCTGTGTCATTTTTGTCAAGAGTCTGAGAGCTGCTGTGGGTCTGCTGGCAGTGGAGCCCAGGAGCTTCTTGGGGCCTAGCAGTGGTGTCAGTGGAGTCTGAGAGCCATGCTAGGCCAATGGTTGGCAATGGGGGAGGCCAAGGAGCTATGCCTTGGCTCAGCAAGCAAGTGGAGAGCAGGATGGGATCCCCTCACGAATCCCACAGCCCCCTATTTGTACTTTATAAAACACATTTCTGTGTGAGCAGCAGCCTAACTTAAAGATAGCCGTATTTTTATTTCTGCTATCTCCATTGAAGGTTGTATTGAATTTCACTCAGCCTAATATATATATAGTAAATAATTCACTTTCTGTAGTTTGCACTGGCAGCACAGGATATCTGTAATTATCCTTCTTGTTCTTACATTTCATTAAGCAGGCTGCCTAATAAGCCTGGCATGATAGCTGCAGTATATCACTTGGACTCTGGGATAATAGTCTTCATCATATTTGCAGCCCCCCACAGCTATTGCACAGCAAAACCCACTGATTTTGACTCTCAATCCCATGTACAATTCCTACAGAGTAATTCCCACTGAATTTCGATGTCTTTGCACACAGTGACAGAAGATCTTTCTAACACATCTCTCTATATAACACATCTCTCTCTATGTAAAGAAAAATGGTTCCTTGCTTCGCTCTGTAAAATAAAATTCTTGGTTCAGGCTGCTCAGAGGCCTACAAGAATCTTCCCAGAGACAGTTAGAGACAGTTCAGAAGTAGATAGTGCACAGTGACCTTGCCAGCTTAATTGTTTGCAGCTGAAATACCATGGAGTAACAGGACAATTAGTACTTTCTAAACATCTGAAACTATGGACACCTATGTGTGGGAATGGGCAGACTTATCTGCAGTACAGTTACATTTCTCTCCCTCCCTCTTGTCCATCCTTGGATGTCATGTGCCTAGCAACCAAAGAGAGTTACATTACCTCTTGGATGTCTGATTGGCCAATAGGCTTGGTGTCGATCAGAGGCCTTTTCCCATAAATCTAGTTAGTCTTTGCACTATGTAGTAGAGCTAGGAGTTGATGACTACTTGGCACAGCACTATGTCAGTGGCCTTACAGCTCTCAATGTGGCATCCTACTTGATTGCTGCCTGGACTGGCTAAGCCTTGATTATCTTGTCTTGCTGGACCTGATTGCCTCGCTGAACCTGAATGGTAACTGGAACCTTCTTTCTATGTATTAGCTATGCTCGAAAAGCTTAGGTTTATTTGTTTTATTTCCTTCACTGTCTAGTCTTGTTTTAAATATTTTTGCACCTTAAATAAATAATTATATTTTTACTTTGTTATGGTTTTTGTTCATTGACCTCAAAGCCTTTATCCAGAGCCTTCACTTTTGACCACCTACCAGCTGTTTTTGTGTGGAAACTCAGTCTGCAGTCCCACTCTGCAGGGCTGACTTTTCTTGTTCATTCCCTGAGTAGCGGGAGACTTGGCCTTTCCGTTCTGGGCTGTTGGGACAGATTAGCAAGGCCTGGTGGCACCTACCAAGACTAGGGTGAGTTTTAGACTCTCTAGTATTTTGTAACTTTGTTTTGTCACACCCCCTGTATAACCAAAAGTCCTTACCCAGGGTTGGGACTGGGACTTCTGACACTCTATAACAGTGTTTTTCAACCACTGTGCTGTGGCACACTAGTGTGCCGTGAGATATTGTCTGGTGTGCCGTGGGAAAAATTCCAATTTCATCCGTAACATATGAACAATTATAAAATAAAGTATTATTATTTCATAATAAAGTAATTATAAAATAATTTCTTTGTGTTTATTTGATTCCTATTCAAGAGAATTACTTTATATATAGTCAATATAGGCACAGAGTTAATTTTTTTTAACATTTTCTAATGGTGGTGTGCCTCGTGATTTTTTTCATGAAAAAAGTGTGCCTTTGCACAAAAAGGTTGAAAAACACTGCTCTATAACACACTACCTTCCCATCTATGGATACATGAGTGAAAGGATCCTCTTTAATAGCTATACCTAGGCTATCTTGTCTGGCCAAAAGAATACAGTGTGAGTCCAGTGGTACCTTTAAGACCAACAAAGTTTTGCCCTGACCTGGATAGCCCAGGCAAGCCCAATCTTGGAAGGAAGACCTCCAAGGAGTACCATGGCTTGGGATGCAGAGGCAAACAATCAAGCCACCTCTCTGAAATGTACAAACCCCACTAGGGGTCGCTAGAAGCCACCATGACTTCCAGGCATGAAAGCACATACTTCACACCTCAAGGGGTGATTTTCTCTTTTTCAGAAAACACAGACACAAGAAAAATCAACAAAGTTTTATTCAAGCCAAGCCAAACTCATTGTCTAGCTGTTTTTACACTGATTTAAATGGACCATGCAACAATCTTTTTGGTGAAACAGAAAGTTGTCTTTGGAATATGTTAAAACAAACAAACAAACCCAATCAACAAAGAGAATTAAGAAAGCAAACTATGTTAATTTTAAATATAGTCATAAAAATTACCTGCAGTAATATAAGTTTTATTGTACATATCTGATTTGACCAGCAGTAATCTTAGACACAGCCACAGTTCCAGGACCCTCAGTAGATTTTCTTGTTCTGCATCAATTTAAATCAATGTAAATAGTCATGCAGTCACAATTCTGGCAACATCAGTAAATTTACCTGTTCTTCATCCAAGTAAATTATCTTATCTCTAAAGCTCAAAAGATACAGAATCTCTGAGTCACTATGGAAATAGATGTTGTTTTGATTGCATACAGGCCAAGCAAAGATGATGATGATGATGATGATGATGATGACGATGATTAAGAATTGTCACAGTCAGATATTTGACTAGTAGATGGTGTTCTGCAATTTGAAATCTATCCAACTTCTTGCTGTTAGAAGCGACACTATTTTCTGGAGTTCAGCTGGTGTTATTTGCTCAATGCCCAGAATGTCCAGGTGTTTCTTGAGACTTCAAGGCACTGCCACAATGGTAACCTTCTTCTCCCAGAGGCTCCCCCATGGGATGCTAGCTTGCTGTGCTGGTGGGGCTTATGTGCTCCAGTGAAGCAGAGGGCTATGTTATTGGCAGCATAGGAGCTACAAAGCTGCTGGCAAGGTCTCCCATGTTAGACAGGCCTCTGCTAAGGCATCAGACTAAATGCATCCCAAAACCCCATTCAATATGGTGAGAAATCGAATTTGAAATCTATACTAACACAGTCATCTCCTGGGTTAACAAGGACCATATCACAGATTCCTGGATCTTTGATGAAAAATGGGCTATAGGATACAGTGCTACTGGAAGCAGGCTCATCATCATCATCATTATTATTGTAATTATTGTAATTATTATTATTATTTTGCTTCAAGGGGCAAACCACCCAAACTTCTATGGGCACAACTACTAGCCTCACATAGATTTGACTACTGCCATTTTGATGAGTCTGGCTTGAATTCTCCTTATCTATCTGACTGAGTCATGATATAATATTAACCATATACAAATAGAGGCATAAATATTTTCAAAAATTGCTCTTAATTTCTGCATATGCTACATTATTCCACTGAACAAAGATTAAAAATAAAGCTTAAAAACAGCAATAGTATTTTGATGTCTTTGGTTTTCCTGTAGCATATCCAATTTGCATTTATCAGAAAGAGGTGGTGGGCCTTTTATCCTATTTGATATAACAAATGGTATAGCTGAGTGTCTGAGTGTGTGAAACTCTATAAAGTCTGAGGTTAGTATTGGAGCTTTCATTCCTCTGCAAACCCCTTCCACTGCATTGCACACTAATGAACAGCTGTCACAGGGTTAAGGGAAGTAGTAAAATTCAACAGTCAAGCTGAACTGATACAGTTCATTACCAATCGAATCATGTTCATACAGGTAACTCAAGTCTTGCTAGAGCAGGTTCAATGGACTGTGCATAGCTATGTTGTATTACAGCTCTAGATCATAAAGTTTTATCAAACTGTACATTAAAAAAAATACTGCCAACATGGACGTTTTTGTCTCATGCACATATTCCTCTCGCTGCCTTCCGATACTTAGCATTTGACTTATTCGGATTAGACAAAAATTGGAATGGCAATGGAAATTCAATTTCTGACTAACTCTGACAGATATTGACATTTTATGACCATCTGTGACCTAGACATTATCCTTATATTTATTTTGGAAATCCTCCAATAGCACTACAGACAGATGGCATGCTGGTCTTGTAATACACTCATTACATTAAAAAAGAAGTTTTCTATTATCTATTAAAGGTTCTAATGAATATATAGAAGTGGCAAAAATATGTTATACTGAATATGTAGTAATGAGGAAACTAATGTTGCAGTCAAAATAGATTAGTTATGAAGACTGAAACTTAAACTTAAATGATGGATACAATTGTACTACAACACAATAAGAACCATTGTATTTTATAGATAATACCTTAAAATTATAATGAGGGGATGTAGGGGAAATAGTTTCTGTCTTATACATTTTGTACTACATGATTGTCTTCAACAAATGCAATTAATTAAAAATTAAAAAAGTTTGTTTGGTCTGCTAAAAATGGAGAGAGAGAGAGAGAGAGAGAGAGAGAGAGAGAGAGAGAGAGAGAGCGCAATGGAAAATGTGCCACTATGCTCCCATTAGTTCCCATTGCAGGATAGTGTTTGAAGCACTGTAAGCACCCAAACACAACAATTAAAAGTACAGTTAAAATACAGCAAAAGCTGCCAATGCAGTTTACTTCCCATGAAACATCATCTGGAAAAAGTCATTTTACACACCTTCCTAAATGCAATGAGTGAAGGTGTCCTCCACGCCCACTCCATAGGCTATTTCATAAAGAACTGGAGCTACCACAGAGAAAGCCATGTCTGTTACCAAACAGAGAATTATAGGCAAGGGTACCTCCAGGAGATAACTGGTACATTAGATCAGAATAGAGAGAGCAGATTAGAAATTGTGGGTTAGTATGAGGACCCCAGGCTAAAATCTCCCATTTCAGTAATTAAAGCTTTGGTTAATCTCTCTTCTTCCCCACCTTTGGCAACAGTTTTACTCCCTACCTCATATATCATGTCAGGCTTATTACCTGCAATATCATTAGATGGGAATGGGTGAATTTAACTCAGAAGACCATTACATCTACTACTGTGGCGAAGAATCCCGTAGAAAAAATGGTGTGGCCTTTATAGTCAACAAGAGAGTGAGAAAGGCAGTAATGGGATACAATCTCAAAAATGACAGAATGATCTTGGTTGGAATCCAAGGCAAACCATTCAACTTCACAGAAATCCAAGTCTATGCCCCAACCACTGACACAGAAGAGGCTGAAGACGACCTGTTCTATGAAGACCTATAACACCTCATAGAACTAACAACAAAAAAAGATGTCCTTATCATCGTAGGGGATTGGAATGCTAAAGTAGGAAGTCAAAAGGTAACCAGAATAACTGACAAGTTTGGTCTTGGAGAACAAAATGAAGCTGAGCAAAGGCTAACAGAGTTTTCTCAAGAGAACACCCTGGTCATAGCGAACACCCTCTTCCAACAACCTAAGAGGTGACTTTACACATGGACATCTCCAGATGGGTGACACCGAAATCAGATTGATTATATCATTTACAGTCCAAGATGGAGAAGCTCTATCCAGTCAGTAAAAACAAGACCTGGAGCTGACTGTGGCTCAGATCATGAGCTACTCATTGCAAAATTCAATTAAACTGAAGAAAACTGGGAAAACCACTAGGCCATTCAGGTTTGACCTTGATCATATCCGTTATGAATATACAGTGGAGGTGAAGAATAGGTTTAAGGGACTAGATTTGATAGACAGAGTGCCTAAGAACTATGGACGGAAGTTTGTGACATTGTACAGGAGGCAGCAATCAGCACCATCCCAAAGAAAAAGAAATGCAAGAAAGCAATGAGGCTTTACAAATAGCTGAGGAAAGAAGGAAAGTGAAAGGCAAAGGTGAAAGGCAAAGATTTACCCAAAGAGAACAGCAGGGAGAGATAAGGAGGCCTTCCTGAATGAACAAAGCAAAGTAATAGAGGAAAACAATAGAATGGGAAGGACTAGAGATCTCTTCAAGAAAATTGGAGAAATCAAGGGAACGTTCCATGCGAAGCTGGCCATGATAAAGGACAAAAACAGTAGTGATCTAACAGAAGAGATTAGGAAAAGATGACAAGAATACACAGAAGAACTATACAAGAAAGATTTAAATGACCTTGACAACCATGATGGTGTGATCACTGATCTCGAGCCAGACATCCTGGAGTGTGAAGTCAAATTGGCCTTAGAAAGCATTACTAACAACAAAGCTAGTGGAGATTACAGTATCCCAGCTGAGCTATTCAAAGTCCTAAAAGATGATGCTGTTAAAGTCCTGCACTCCATATGCCAGAAAATTTGGAAAATGCAACAGTGGTCACAGGATTGGAAAAAGTCAGTTTACATTCCAATCCCAAAGAAGAGCAATGCCATATCACACATTAGCAAGGTCATGCTCAAGATCCTCCAACCTAGGCTTCAGCAGTATGTGGCTAGAGAACTGCCAGAAGTACAAGCTGGGCTTCGAAGAAGTAGAGGAACTAGAGATCAATACATCTACTTCTACTTCACTGACTAAGCTAAACCTTTCCTTTAGGGTATCTTCATGTGTAACCAAGTTATAATCCAAGTATAGCTAAGTTATAATTCCAAGAGGGGTTTGATAAAAGAAGGTCTAGTCCAAGTATCCAAAATTATAATCCACTGGTTCACCAAGCACCAAATTATATTTGAAGGGTAATATGAGTCTGATAATAAGTTTTTAGTTCCAGACTTGAACCATTTTTTCAGCCCTTGCAAGTATTTAGATGTCTTAAAAGAACTCTTTTCCAAGCCGCTTCTGAAGTGTGTGTGGGGGGAGAAATCCCCTCACCTTCCTCTTTTTACCTTCTCTTTTAAAGGGTTATATCAAAATAGAGAATCTCTTCTGAGTTCAATGCTTTAACAGTACTCACAGCAGTAGAGTTCCTTTTAAAGTTATGTATGGGGTTGATTTTGTTCCCCTCCGCAGCTATGGAGTCCATAGATACTCTTGAGCAGGTTTGGGCTTCAGGGCGATTTCGGACTCAAATCTGCTTGTTGCCACTCATGGAAAGTCAAAGATCGAGCCCTTTGCTTGGCCCTTTTTACAGAGAGGTTCATGGGGGCTCCAAAGGAATTTAAACCACCTCCAAACCAGGCAATCCAGGTGGCTTCATGGGAGCTCTCCCAAAGCTGTCTGCCTTCAGTGTGCCAAAACCTGGACCCGACTATGCTACATCTTTGACTGTGTGCACCACAACAAACTGTGGCAAGTCCTTAAAGAGATGGGAGTACCAGACCATCTCACATGTCTCCTGAGAAACCTGTATAAGGGTCAAGAAGTGACAGAACCAGACATGAAAGAACTGATTGGTTAGAAATAGGAAAAGGAGTGCGACAAGGATGTATATTATGCTTATTTAATTTATATGTTTATTTAATTTATATGCAGAGTACATAATGTGAAATGCCAGCCTGGATGAATCACAAAATGGAATTAAGATTGCTGGGAAAAATATGCAGATGATACCACTCTAATGGCAGAAAGTGAAGAGGACTTCAGGAGCCTCTTGCTGATGGTGAAGAGAGCGCAAAAGTTGGCTTGAAACTCAACATCAAAAAAATTCATGGCATCCAGCCCCATCACTCCTGTCAATCCTAAAGGAAATCAAATCTGACTCCTGGAAGGACAGATACTGAAACTGAAGCTCAAACACTTTGGCCACCAAATTAGAAGGGAGCACTCACTGGAGAAGACCCTGACGTTGGGAAAGATTGAAGGTAACAGAAGAAGGGAACGGCAAAGGATGAGATGGTTAGACAGTGTTACTGATGCAATGAACATGGAATTCAGCAAACTCCAGAGGACAGGGGAAGACAGGAGGGCCTGGTGTAATTTGGTGCATGGGGTCATGAAGAGTCAGACTCGACTGTATGAGTGAACAATAACCACCATATTTTGTTATATCAGACTGAAGTAATGGATGGGTTCCTTTACTTCCAGTTTTGTGTCACTTGAGTTTTAACTGCTGCCAGTACCAATTCAATGAACTCCTTCCTAGTCAATGATATGACCTTACTAGAACTTCCTAGATTTGTTTTTTTTTTAGAATTACAGTGTAATACTATGCAGAGTTACTCCATCTTAAATCCAGTGACTTCAATGCACTAAAACTGGAGTAATTGCACAGGATTAGTGTGTTATATTTATTAAGGTATCTTCTCTTATCTTTGTGCACTTGAGTAAATATATTATGTTGGACAAAATAAAAACAATACTTGTTGTTATTACTACTTACAGTCATTCAGCACTACAAATAAAAACTCATATTTTTCAGTCTTGTTTGATAGATACTTTAAAAATATTACATCCCTTCTTTGTATGAAAACTCATTAAAGTTGTATCCTTACTTTGCATGATGCCTGAAAGATCAAGAACTCTAATACACAAGCCTCAAATGCTGTCAGGTTTACAAATTTAAAAACCCTTGTTCTTAGTAACCTAATAAATGATCATGCCATTTTATGCTTTTATTTATTCTCCAGGGGTCTGGCTGTACAGGTGACAAATATGTTAGCTATTCTAAAAAATGAAAACATGAACAATTTCATTATAGTTAATGAGATTACTATCCTGTTGCTTAAAGGTAAGTGTATACACACACACACAAGTTCTTCTCTAAAAATGGCCAGCATTTCATTCATTGTAATATTTAACCCATGAACAATATTTGTATCAAATTAAAATCTTCTTATTACTTAAAGATATCCATTTCTATCATACAGCAATGAATAATGTGAGCTTCCCTAAGTGAGGGGCATAGGGACAGGATGAAACACTGAAATGGGGAACAGGTGTGGGTTCCATAATGGGGAAATGTGGAATTAAGCCCTCCTTTACCAAATCTTCAATCTTGGCTTACTGTTGAAACATACAGTTTCTTGGCCAATATTAGAGACAGAAGAACTAGCAGCAACAGAAGAAGAACTAGCAGAAGAAGCAGAAGCAGAAGCAGAAGCAGAAGTAGATAATAATAATAATAATAATAATAATAATAATAATAATAATAATAATAATAATAAATGGAACTGTAGAGTTAGAACGGACCTCCAGGGACATCTAGTCCAACCCCCTCCACAATGCAGGAAATTCACAAATACCTCCCCCCACACCCCCAGTGATCCCCTGCTCCGTGCCTAGAAGATGACAAAAAACCTCCAGGATCTGGCCTGGATAAAAACTGCTTCCTGACCCCAAAGTGACAATCAGCATTTCCCTGGGCATGTAAGAAAAGGCGATGAGAACTAAGCACTAATGCAACCCTTCCTGCCTTCCCTCTCATGATCTGTCTGAGTTCACAGAATCAGCATTGCTGTCAGATGGCCATCTAGTCTCTGTTTGAAAACCTCCAGAGAAAGAGAGCCCACCACCTCCTGAGGAAACCTGTTCCACTGAGGAACCGCTCTAACTATCAGGAAGTTCTTCCTAATGTTTAACCAAAAATGTTTTTGATTGAATTTCAACCCTTGGTCCAGTTGTCTGCAGAGATCATCTGCCAAGGCAACCAGCACCATCTCTGTCCTGTGGCTGGGGTGAAAGCCAGACTGCAATGGATCCAATGTTGATCCATTCTGGAGCTACACGGCTACTGCTTTCTCAGTCATCTTACTCAGAAACAATAAATTCAAGACCAGGCAGCAATTGGCAGGATCATTAGGATCCAAAGATAGCTTCTTCAGGAGCAGTACTACCACAGCCTGTTTCAGACCCTCTGGATACAGCCCTGTCTCCAAGGACAGGTTAACGATGTCTGTCAGTGGGCCCCGTACCTCCTCATTGCCAGCTTTCACCAGCCAAGAGGAACACGGATCTAAAAGGCATGGGGTTGGCCTGACAGCAACAAGAATCCTGTCAACAGAAGAGGAGAGCAGTCTGAAGTTGTCAAGAACCAAATCCAAAGATGGCCAAGGGGCCTCCAGTTACATACTGTATCAACATTGGTGGGTAGGTTGAGGTGGAGTGACAAGACAAAGAAGCTCACAAATGCCTCACAACTAATTGCTGAATTACTATTCCCTCTGTGAGGGAAGGCAAAGATCTAGCTACCCTAAACAATTGTGCTGGATGTGAGCTAGCGGACGTGATGGAGGCTGAATACAATTCCCTCTTTGCAGCCTTCACCGCCACCTTCATATGATTTCATAAGCGTCCTATAAGATGGTCTTGAAGCTTTATTGAGAGCATGTCGCCAAACTCGCAAAAGTAGTCTGAGTTCCCATTTCACCCCCCTGAGCTCCATAGTATACCAAGGGAATGACCTTTAATGAGAGCAGAGACTATGTTGGGGAGTGACTGCATAGAATCATAAGAGTTGGAAGGGGCTTCCAGGGTGATGCACAACCCCCTGAAAAATGCAGGAAATTCACAAATATAAGAACATAAGAACATAAGAGAAGCCAATGTTGAATCAGGCCAATGGCCCATCTAGTCCAACACTCTGTCACACAGTGGCCAAAATATACCAGGTGCCATCAGGAGGTCCAGCAGTGGGGCCAGGGCACCAGAAGCCCTCCCACTGCTGCCCCCTCCAGCACCAAGGATAGAGTGCATCACCTGCCCCAGACTGAGAGTTCCCATCTATACCCTGTGGCTAATAGCCACTGATGGACTTCTGCTCCATATGTTTATCTAATTTCCTCTTGAAACTGTCCATGCTTGCAGCTGCCACCACCTCCTGTGGCAGTGAATTCCATATGTTAATCACTCTTTGGGTGAAGAAGTATTTCCTTTTATCTGTTCTAACCCGACTGCTCAGCAATTTCATGGAGTGCCCATGAGTTCTTGTATTGTGAGAAAGGGAGAAAAGTACTTCTTTCTCAACCTCCTCAATCCCATTGATAATCTTATAAACCTCGATCATGTCACCCCTCAGCCGTCGTTTCTCCAAGCTAAAGAGCCCCAAGCATATTAACCTTTCTTCATAGGGAAGGTGTTCCAACCCTTTTATCATTCTAGTTGCCCTTCTCTGCACTTTTTCCAATGCTATAATATCCTTTTTGAGATGTGGTGACCAGAACTGTACACAGTATTCCAAATCGCACCAATGATTTATACAGGGGCATGATGATACTGGCTGATTTGTTATCGATTCCCTTCCTAATAATCCCCAGCATAGCGTTGGCCTTCTTTATTGCAGCTACACACTGTCTAGACATTTTCATCGAGTTATCCACTACGACTCCAAGATCTCTCTCTTGGTCCATCTCTGCCAGTTCAGACCCCATCAAGGTGTATTTATATTTAGGATTTTTGGCTCCAATGTGCATCACTTTGCACTTGGCCACATTGAACCCCATTTGCCACGTTGACACCCACTCACCCATCCTCGACAGATCCCTTTGGAGTGCCTCACACTCCTCCCTGGTTTTCACCATCCTGAACAACTTTGTGTCATCTGCAAATTTAGCCACTTCACTGCTTAATCCCAATTCCAAATCATTAATAAACAAGTTAAAAAGCATCGGACCGAGTACTGATCCCTGTGGTACCCCACTGCTTACCACCCTCCACTGGGAAAGTTTCCCATTTATACTCACTCTCTGTTTTCTATTTATAAGCCAGTTTTTGAACCACAAGAGGACTTGTCCTTTTATCCCATGACTACTGAGCTTACTTAGGAGCCTTTGATGAAGAACTGTATCAAAAGCTTTCTGGAAGTCAAGGTAAATAATATCTACTGGGTCCCCCTTGTCCACATGTTTGTTCACTTCCTCAAAAAACACTAACAGGTTAGTGAGACAAGATCTTCCCTTACAGAACCCATGCTGAGTCTGCCTCAATAGTTTTTGTTCATCAATGTGGCTACTAATTCTTTGCTTAATAACAGTTTCCACCAACTTACCTGGTATCGATGTCAGATGGACTGGCCTGTAATTTCCCGGATCTCCCCTGGAGCCCTTTTTAAAGATGGGAGTGACATTAGCTACCTTCCAGTCCTCAGGAATGGAGGCAGATTTTAAAGAAAGATTACATATTTTTGTCAGGAGATCCTCAAGTTCACATTTGAGTTCTTTCATAACTCTTGGATGAATGCCATCCGGGCCTGGGGATTTATTAGTTTTTAAATTGTCCATCAGTCGGAGGACTTCCTCTCTTGTCACCGCAATCTGATTCAGGTCTTTCAAACCCCCTCCCGAAATCGGTGGTTCTGGAGTGGGCAAGCACTTCTCCTCTTCCACAGTGAAGACAGAGGCAAAAAATGCATTCAGCTTCTCAGCCATTTCCCTATCATCCTTCACTACTCCTTTTACCCCTTGGTCATCCAAGGGCCCACTGCCTCCCTGGCTGGCTTCCTACTTCTAATGTATTTGAAGAAAGTTTTATTGTTGGTCTTTATGTTTTTTGCGATATGCTCCTCATATTCCCTTTTTGCTTGCCTGATCACAGACTTGCATTTTATTTGCCATAGTCTGTGTTCCCTTTTATCTAGCTTTCCACCGCTTAAAGGAATCCTTCTTGCCTTTTACAGCTTCCATTACTTTATTTGTTAACCATGCAGGCTTTTTTTCTATACCTATTTGTACCTTTCCTAACCTGCAGTATATATTTTTTCTGAGCTTCTAGGATTGTCTTTTTAAATAGTCTCCAAGCTTCCTCAATGGTTTTGACCTTCTCCACTCTTCCTTTCAGTTTCTTCCTCACATGTCCCCTCATACCAGAGAAGTTACCCCTTTTAAAGTTAAAAGTGGTTGAGTCAGTCTTTTTGGGCAACTCCCTATCTGTACAGATGTTAAACTCAATGACATTATGGTCACTGTTCCCAAGCGGTGCAATCACTTTTACATCTCTCACCAGGTCTTGGGTGTTACTTAGGACCAAATCCACGATCACCTCTCCCCTGGTAGGATCTGTGACCATCTGTTCCACAGCACAGTCATTGAGAGTGTCTGAAAACTCAATCTCTTTTTCCCGACTAGAACTCATATTGACCCAATCAATGTGTGGGTAGTTAAAGTCGCCTATTACAACACAGTTATTTCGTCTACCCGCTATCTTTAATTCATTCATCATTTTATAATCCTCCTCTATCTTTTGATCTGGTGGGCAATAACAAACTCCCACTGTTAAGCTTCCTTTTGAAGAAGAAGAAGAGGAAGAGTTTGGATTTATACCCAGCCCTTCACTGCCCAAAGGCGTCTCAGAGCGGCTTACAAACTCCTTTCCCTTCCCCTCCCCACAACAGACACCCTGTGAGGTAGGTGGGGCTGAGAGAACTCTAACACAAACTGTCCTTGAGAGAACAGCTGTGCCAGAGCTTGTGACTGACCCCTTTTGGACCCACTATTTCAACCCATAGCATTTCCAGAAGCGAATCCAATTCTCTTACCCTCTCAATCTTACCGGACGGTATACCCTCTCTGACATACAGAGCCACCCCACCTCCAACCCTTCCCCCCCTATCCTTCCGATATAATTTATAACCAGGAATCACCGTATCCCACTGATTTTCCTCATCCCACCAAGTTTCTGAAATATCCACAATGTCTATTTCCCCCCCCAACACCAAGCATTCCAACTCACCGATTTTACCTCGGAGACTTCTAGCATTTGTGTATAAACACTTATAGTTTCCCATGTTTGTTAAGCCCACAGCCTTCCTCTTGCTGCCTCGAGACCTTGCCAGGCAGTTCCTATTATTAGCCACAGTCTCAGTGGACAATTGTAATCCATTTCCTTGTACAAAAGTAATAGCTACCCCTTCATCTCTTTGAGATGAGCCATCCCAAACCAGAGACTTTTCATCTCCTGTCAGCTTTCCCCCATTATTCAGTTTAAAAACTGCTCTGCCACCTTTTTGGTTTTGAGCGCCAGCAGCCTGGTTCCTTCTCGGGACAAGTGGAGACCGTCCCTTTTGTACAGCTCCTTCTTGTCCCAAAAAGCATCCCAGTGCCTAACAAACTTGAACCCTTCCCCCTACACCACCGTCTCATCCACGCATTGAGACTCCTGATCTGTGCCTGTCTCTCCGGCCCTGCGCGTGGAACAGGTAGCACTTCTGAGAAGGCTACCTTGGAGGTCCTGGCCTTGAGTTTCCTGCCCAGCAGCCTAAATTTCTCCTCCAGGACCTCACAACTGCATTTCCCCATATCGTTGGTGCCGATGTGCACCACGACCACTGGCTCCTCCCCAGCACTATCTACCAGCCTATCTAAAACACGCGTAATGTCCGCTACCTTCGCACCAGGCAGGCAAGTCACCATACGGTCAGTACGCGAGTTCACCACCCAGCTGTCTACCTGCCTAAGGATCGAATCACCAACTACCAAGAGCCCCCTCCCACCCTTCCCAGGGACGGTTCCTTGGTACGAAAGGATACCCGTTCACCAGTTGAAGAAGAGGTCCCTTCTGAGGGCACATTCCCCTTATCCTCAGCATGGTGCCCCGTTTCCCCTTGACCCTCATGCTCCCTGGCAGCAGCCAGGCTGCCAGATCCAGAGTGGGACATATCTAACAAGTCCCTGAGAGTCTTCTCCGTGCACCTAACTGACTGTCTCTGCTTCTCCAGGTCAGCCACCTTGGCCGCAAGGGAGCAAACTCGCTCCCTGAGAACCAGGAGCTCCTTGCACCGAGCACACACCCAAGACTTCTGACCAGTGGGCAGATAGTCATACATATGACACTCCATGCAAAACACTGGATAGCCCCCAACCCCCTGCTGGCATTCTGGCTTCATAATTGTTTTTAAACAAATACTTTTCTATAACCCCCCTTTTAAAGCATTTTGTATTTATATGGCTCCTGTTGTAGAAGTCTACTTACCTTACTGGGAACCCAAGGAGCCAAGGTCCTGGCTTTCTGGCTCTTCCTGGGCTTCTTACAGAGCCCCTAGGCAAAGAGCCTCACCCTTTTGCTCTCACCCTTCGGCTCGTGCCAGAGGCTCGTGCCTCTTGCAAGCTTCCTGCCTTAAATAGAATTGTCCCCCAGGAGAGGGTGTGGCCAGCAGCTACTCAAATTCACCCAAGGCACTTAATGACAGGCAAACAATGACCCTTTCACACCCCAACTCCAGCAGCCAGGAGTCTGCTATTCAATTTCACCCAGGCACTTAATTACAGGCAAACAATGACCCTTTCACACCCTAACTCCAGCAGGCAGGAGTCTGTTACAACTCACCCACACACTCTCAAATACAGTCCCCAACACAGTACCTTCTCAGCTAAAGCACCTCAGCTGAAAGTAAATAAATAAAAATACCACTCACCCCTCTGGCAGCTCAAACACCTTGCTCCTTCTCAGAGCTCAGCTGGGTCCCTCCACACCCCAGTGACCACTGTCCCACACCCAGAAGATGACAAAAAACCTCCAGGATCTCCAGCCAAACTGGCCTAGAGAAAAATTGTTTCCTGACTGCAAAGTGGTGATCAGCATGTCCCTGGGCATGTGTCATGACCTCAGCGGGTTGCCACCTTCAGCTGCCACTACTCTGGACTTTGGGTCCCTTGAGAAGGCCCAGAGTACCCTCCTAAGCCCAATCAAAATGTCCCCTTTTAAGCTGAGAACATAGGTATGATGACCAGGCAGAGAACAATTAAACAAATCATTTATTTATACAGTAATGGGGCTTTGAAAACAGGACAAGGTGCTTAAAATATATAATGGTGTTTAAAGGCAAAAATAAACAACTCTCATGCAACTACCTAGTTCACTTAACTGATTACTACTTCAAGGCCCACAGCCTTTTATACCAGGCCTCCTGCCTGTACTCACTCTCTCCCAAGGTTTCTCTCAGACCTGTCCCCTCAGCTTTACTCTGTGTGAGGCAAGACCACAGAAGAGACAAGAAAGAACTCGGATCCACAGTTCAGAAAGCTTAAGTCAGAATCTTCTCAGACAATCCCTGAACTCCCATTGCTACAACCATTGCTAAGCATTGTGGGGGTTGTAGGCTGTCTGTTTTCCACTCCCACACAAATCTCTAGAAGCCTAGCCCTGCACAGATCATGACAGCATGTAAGAAAGGGTGATGAGAACTAAGCACTAATGCAACCCTTCCACTGAGTGGCCAAAAATACCAGGTGCCATCAGGAGGTCCAGCAGTGGGGCCAGGACACTAGAAGCCCTCCCACTGTTACCCCCCCCCCAAGCACCAAGAATACAGTGCATCACTTGCCCCAGCCTGAGAGTTCCTATCTATACCTTGTGGCTGATAGCTACTGATGGACTTCTGCTCCATATGCTTATCTAATTCCCTCTTGAAGCTGTCCATGCTTGTAGCCGCCGCCACCTCCTGTGGCAGTGAATTCCATGTGTTAATCACTCTTTGGGTGAAGAAGTACTTCCTTTTATCTGTTCTAACCCGACTGCTCAGCAATTTCATGGAGTGCCCACGAGTTCTTGTATTGTGAGAAAGGGAGAAAAGTACTTCTTTCTCAACCCACTCTGTCCCATGCATAATTCTATAAACCTTGATCAGTCACCCCTCAGCCGTCGTTTCTCCAAGCTAAAGAGCCCCAAGTGTTTTAACCTTTCTTCATAGGGAAAGTGGAACACTGATTCAAACTGATCCTGCCCTCCCTCTCATGATCTGCCTAAGTCCACAGAATCAACATTGCTAAGGCCACAGAATAAGCATTGCTGTCAGTTTAAAAACCTCCAAAGACAGAGAGCCCACCACCTCCCAAGGAAGCCTGTTCCATTGAGGAACCGCTCTAACTGTCAGGAAGTTCTTCCTAATGTTTAGCAAAAACTCTTCTGATTTAATGTCAGCCCATTGGTTCTGGTCTGACCTTCTGGGGCAACAGAAACAATTCTGTACAATCCTCAATGAGGGGCTACAGTGGCTCAAGTGGTTAAGATGCTGAACTGCAGACCAGAAGGTCAGTAGTTCAGCAGTTTGAGACCTGAGTGCCGCCTGACAGAGTGAGCTCCCATTCCTGGTCCCAGCTCCTGCCAATCTAGCAGTTTGAAAGCAAGAAATTGCAAGTAGATAAATAGGTACTGCTTCGGTGGGAAGGTAACAGCATTCCATGTGCCTCAGCATCTAGTCATGCCAGCCACATGACCATATCTTTGGACAGCGCTGGTTCTTTGGCTTGGAAACGGAGATGAGCACTTCATCCCTAGAGTCAGATTCAAGATGGTTATCATATCACCTCTCAGTCGTCTCTTCTCCAGGCTAAACATACTCAGCTTCTTCAACCTTTTCTTGTAAGACTTGGTCTCCAGACCTCTCACCATCTTCATTGCCCTCCTCTGGACACTTTCTGGCTTGTCTACATCCTTCTTAAATTGTGGTGCCCAAAACTGAACACAATACTCTAGGTGAGGTCTAACCAGAGTGGAGTAAAGAGATACTATCACTTCACATGATCTGGACACTATAGTTCTGTTAATACAGCCCAAAATTGCATTTGCCTTTTTAGCTACTTCATCACACTGCTAACTTATGGTCTACTAAGACCCCTAGATCCTTTTCGCGCACACTACTGCCAAGACATCTCCCCCATCCTATAATTATGCATTTGATTTTTCCTACCCAAATGCAGAACTTTACATTTATCCCCACTGAATTTCATTGTATTTGTTTTAGCCCAGTTTTCCAGCCTGTCAAGATCATCCTGTATCCTAGAGAACTGGGTTTGATTCCCCACTCCTCCACATGCAGCTGCTGGTGTGACCTTAGGTCAGTTACAAGTTCTTTCAGAGCTGTTCTCTCAAGAGCAGTTCTCGAAAGAGCTCTCTCAGCCCCATCTACCTCACAGGGTGTCTTTTGTGGGTTGGGGAAGGGAAGGAGATTGTAAGCCACTCTGGGACTCCTTTGGGTAGTAAAGAGCGGGATATAAAAAACAATTCTTCCTCCTTCTCCTCCTCCTCCTCTTCCTCCATATGAAGCCTGCTGGGTGACCTTGTGCCAGTCACAATTCTCTCAGAACTAGGGATGAGCATGACTTTTTGCCCTGTTGATGGTTTTCAAACCAAAGTTTGTGACAAGACTACCATCACAAACTTCCATAAACTTTTAAAGCAGTTCATGGCAGTTTGTGGTGGTTCATGGATAGAGCAGAAAGCAAGTACTCTGAGTCCCTTTAAATCCCTTCTTTCTGTTCCCTGTGAAAGCCGCAAAACAGCTGAGCAGCAGGGAGCAGCCTGTTCCCCACCACTCAGCTGTTTGGGGCTGTCTTGTGCACACCCTTTAAAATTTGAAGGGAGTGCACAAGGAAGCCAAAAAACAGCTGAGTGGTGAAGAGCACCCGCTCAAGACAGCCAGAGAAAGCCCGAAAAACAGCTGAGCAGCGTTGAGCCCTCCCTGTGGTTCAGCTGCTTTTTGAGCTTTCTGCAAACCCTTTTTAAAGGAACAGCAGTCCTTTTCAACAGAGTTTGTGGAGCCCTGAACCATGAATCAGTTTGGTTCACAAACAAAGCTCCTGGTTTGGTTCATGCTTTGGCCATGAAGCATGAACTGACATGAACCACATTTTTCCAGTTCATGCCCATCCCTACTCAGAACTCTCTTGGCTCCACCTACCTTACAAGGTATTTGTTGTGAGGAGGGGGAGGGAATGAGATTGTAAGCTGCTTTGATACTTCTTAAGGTTGAGAAAAGTGGAGTATAAAAACCTTCTTCTTCTAGCAGCACACTGTTATTAGGAATGTAATCACACTGTTTAAAGAAAATATTATTCTAAGCAAGAGGTTGCTCCTACTGAAGGACCAGACCTTCAGAAGGAAAAGGTCAGTCTGTTAAAAGTTCTTGCCATACCGGTTAAACTAGAAACAGAAGACATTCCACAAAATATTTCTGTTAGTGACCCAAATATTGATCTGCCCATGAAGTTATTAGAGGAATAGCAGATCTGCCCATGGTAGAACTCGAGAGTAAAAACATTAGCCTCATTTTAGCTACTTTTCAGCTTTTCAGGCCTGGCTATAGGACAGAAATAATTAGTGTGATCCTTGAATGCTCTGTGTGCCCATATATTCTAACTCCTCCATAAACATCTGAATTATTTGGAGTGTATAGAGGATATGCTATCAGTATTTTTAACCATGTTGAAAGGCTTCCTATTTACCTGTGTATGATATATTATAATGTCCTCTTTCATTGGGCATTCTTGAAATATACCTCATGACTGACTTCCACGCATTATAATAACAGAAAATAAGAGTACGGTTTAGGGAATTTCAGCTATTCAGTTAGGGGGAGAAACCTCAACCAAGAGCCATAGCAGCAAAAATCATTTGATAAATCATCTCTAAAAACAGGAAGTTACAGCTCATTGGAAATATAGTTTGTAAATGCTTGTGCAATGACTGGAACTATAGAAAATCTTGTACTGCTTTGTGGACAGGTAAAAAATTAAGACTCATGGAAGAGCATTCTCCACTTATGTTCTAGTCAGCAGTTTGGTTAACTGTACTGAAAACGGAACAAAGTTTGAATCTAGTGGCACTCAGTGGTCCAGTTAAGACCAACAAAGTTTTATTCAAATTATAAGCTATCATGTACACACACACTTCTTCAGATACAAGGAAATGGAAATTACCAGTCCATGCATACAGGTAGAGGGTGTGTAGTGAACTCGCATACAGCATAATGAAAATGTTTAACAGATTCAAGGACCAAATAGGAATAACTGTGAAACAACAGTTCACTGCTCACCCTCTACTTATATGCATGGCCTGGTAATTTCAATTTCATTGTATCTGAAGAAGTGTGTGTGCATATGATAGCTTATAACTTGAATAAAACTTTGTTGGTCTTAAAGGTGCCACAGGACTCAAACTTTGTTCTGCTGCTTCAGACCAACATGCCTGCCCACCTGAATGTATGTACCGAAAACAGTCGTTCTACTTTTGGGTTGATGGCTCCTATTAAAGCCAAGTACTGTCACAAATTGGATGGTTTACATCTGTTCCTGAAATGGAGAGAAGTGATGTGGCAATACCAAGTGACTCTCAGCTTTGATAATTTAATTAAAACCATGGCATAAATTAAATACAAATGTATTACAGAATAATTTTATGAATGGGCTTGTAATTTGAATACTTCAGCTCTAAGACATAAAAGCTGGAGGCATTGTAAAGAGAACTGTGAAAGGAGAAAGTATTGTCAATACTGAACCATTGCCAATGTTGGGATCAGTTCAAATGAGAATTCTGTACAAGCACAGTTGAGAGTGGTATACGAATACCAAACACCCACCAGTTTGGCTCATGTCCTATTTGCTAGTGGCAAACAAGGAATCACTTTTTGTGAGACTGTTCATTTGCTCATCTATTCATCAGTCATTCATGGCTGTTAGGCAGGTTGCTTCATTGTTCTTTTCAGTGCATGTGATGGAGGATTTGGGGTTTGGAGGGAGAAGGAATAGACAGTATCCCAACTAGTTCAGTAAGGAACTGCAGTATATGATGTTAGACAGGCAAGATTTGGATGCTGTTCCTTGATAAAAATGGTAAATTGTTAAAGCTGTCTAGTTATTGTCTTTAAGTCTGAAATGTTGAAAGAACAAATATTGTAATACTTAAGCATGCACACCTCCCTCCTCTGGTAACTGTGTCAGAAATCAGACTAGAGTGGGAAGGCATTACAGGTCATGTTTACCAACTAGATCAATATGTTTTGTTATATGTGACTCCTATGTTATTCTCAATCTATAAAACCCACTACACACTCTGTAAGATCCAAATCTGCATGTTCTTAGTAGTTAGGCAAATGGCAAATTGTCTTTCCAGCCAATTATCAGGTGTTTGGAGACTTTTCCAGCCAGTTACAGTCTTGGCATGCTGTACTTGCATATCCTTGGTGCAGTGGTTAAGAGCAGTGGACTCTAATCTGGAGAACTGGGCTTGGTTCCCTGTTCCTCCACATGAAGCCAGGTGGGTGATCTTGGGTCAGCTCTTTCAGCACTACCTACCTCACAGGGTGTCTGTTGTGGGGAAAGGAAGGGAAGGTGATTGTAAGCAAGACTCCTCCAGATAGTGAAGGGCAGTTTAGAAATCCAATCTTCCTTCTCCTCCTCCTCGAAATAATAATGTGTGGCTCCATAAAAATGCCTAGTTACAGAAATGCATCATTTCTGTCATTCTCTTTTCTTTTTAGAGTATCTATATAATTAAGAATATCTTTCAACACCTTAAACATATGGGATACAAAATTGGTGATAAAGTGGAAGGGAATGCACTGGTTCTCCACTAGTTGAAGACTGTCAGGATCAGGGAATGGGTCTAAACCACGACAACATCATGGACTGAATGCTAGCTTATACCGACTGTTTTTAAATTTTTGCAAGGATGGAGAACATGGTATAGATATATAGCCCCAGTAGAGTACATACTCGGCAGTCCTAAGCATAGTAACACTAAATAACACTAAGCATGGAACTCTGTTTAAGATATTTATTTATTTAATCTATAGTCCACTTTTCTCACTGAGACTCAAGGCAGGTAATACAGTGTATATCAATTCAATCAATAGGATGTGACATCTAATAAACTATGCAATTGGAATAGGATTATGGAAATTTGAAAAGAGCAAACAAATGAAATATCGAACAATGCAGAAAATGGCATTACATAAATAGAAGACAGTGCAGTGGAGCACGATAATACATACAATAATAAGATAATACTGTATGTTGTAGTGTTCACAGTCCCACACCCTGTATTGAAGCACCCTCCTCCTGAACCGTTTTGTTATAGCCCTATTACCTTGATAAAAATGCTCTCTTGAACAATTCTGTTTTACATAGGTTGTGGAATGACACAGTTATGGGAGCCCTCCTGATCTCCTCAGGCAGGGCATTCCAAAGATGGAGTGCACAGCAGAGAATGCACATATATGAACAGTTGTTGATCTTGCCCATTTTTAGGGTGGCAACTGCAGAAGGCCCTGTTCAGATAAAGAGAATAGTGGAGTTAGGCGTATAGGAGGAAAGGCAGTCCTGAAGATATGGGGGTCTAAGACCCATGAAGGACTTTTTTATGTTATAACCAGCGTTTTGAATTGAACTGGTCATTACTCAAGATGTACAGACTCTCTACCAAGGAAGCAGCACACACTAAATATGATCTCTTTTTTCCCATCTGGTCACTCCTAGTAAAAATAAATATCTTACTTTCTGGCTAAGGAAACCTTGAAAATAGTGTGCTGCTGCAGCAAAATGAACAGCAGAGCGAAATAAAGCATGAAGCTGTATCTCATCCACTTCCTTCAACTTAAGCTTACTCCATAGTTCTGTGCTGCTGGCCCCTTCCTTTTACAGTGTTTCAGTGGCTGTTTCTAATAAAATATCTGGCAAAGTGAACCAATGGCCTAACTGTATATGCCAATATTTCTATATCAGCTACTGAGATAATATTTTTAAAATCCTGAACATTCTGAGAAGCCAGTTCTAAACCTAACAAATGATCTTTGCACTCTGAATACTTCCTTTCTAAGAAAGCCAGTGCTATTACACAAATATACAATACCTTCAGGGTCACTGCTGGAAACTTTATCTCTCTTCTAGTGCCATCAATTTTTTAATGGCTTTTATGAGACTTCTAAACAGGAAAGATGGAAACAGTCACTGAAAGTTTGATTTCAGAAGCTGGAAGGCATAGTGAAAGCAAGGGGCAACATCAACTAACTGGCAAAGGATGGATGCATATGGTAGAAACTGACTGTAGGGGATCAAAATGAAGGCTTCTTGCTGAAAAGAGAGCAGTCCTAGATGCAGAATCAATCAGATTATACAGGCTTTAATCCAAGCTCAGGTCATGATCATACCATTTTCATTCCTGCTTGTGCTTCAATAGGACAATTTGCTTGGGAGAATGCCACAGTGTGTGGCTGACCTGTTATGCTGGAAAGAAAGCATAATTCATGTGTGATATAGAAGGCTTCACAGTCGTTCTAACAGCAGTCGTTCAAACAGCAGTTACAGGTTTGCCAAACCGCTCTGTAGTCTACACCATCTTCCAACTGATTTTTTTAATGAATTAAATGAAAATAATAGCTGACTACACCCAGCTTTAATTATGGCATTTTGGAGTATTTTATTATACATTATAACAAATGCTGAAAAAGACTTTCATGGAGCTGTTAATTACTTATACTATGCAACTGTATTAACCTTTCCTGACACGAGTAAATTTTTCTCTTTAAACAAAATGCCAAAAAATTCTCATTTTTATACTGCATTAGTAAGAAGAAAACATGTTTTCATTAATGAAAGTCTTAAACAGTGAGACTCAATGCTCTCTTCATAATTTATGGCACTGAAATTCGCTGTAGCTTAGAAATGTTATGGCAACTTCAGTCAGTTGGAATATTCAGGATCTATTGTGCATAGACAAAGAAAATGACAAAAACATCCTGCAGGGGGCAGCAGAGGGGATGACTAGTTAGTATAGTGAGATTAGGGACTTCCTACTATTTTCAGATACTCTCCTTCCGGTCTCCTGATTGGCTCAGTTGGGGTTTTTCCTGCTCCTGCTGAGATCTCTTTGTTACTGATTCTCTGTTAGTTGGTTAAACAGTTAGACTTCTCTTTTTCTCTCCTTTTTCTTACAAAGTTTGTTCTCTTCTTAATAAACTGACTTTATGCTTTAAATAGCTTGTGCTCTGCTTTACTGCATATCTACACTCTGCCAACATAATCAATGTATAATGTGGCCCCATCTGTGGATACTTAAATCCAGAGGTTGGAGGCAGGAGCAGACAAAAGAGATCTCTCTATAAAGTTGAGAAGATTCTCAGGTTAATAGAAAAATATTGATTGATTGATTGATTGATTTTTATCCCACCCATGTGGCCTAGGCTGGCTCAGGGTGGCTTATAACAGAGTAAAAGTTTGCATAATACATAAAACATGGTTCATTACATTAATACAATTTCTCATAAATAATACAACAATATAAAACAATGTTAAAATCCAACATGATGTTAAAGTGCTAGCAAATTCCAAATTCCAATTTTTGCTTTAATTCTATTGGTCTGCTTCAGTTAGGGGAGGATAAGACAAGCAGTAGTTGCAGGGATCAGTGGCTCAGGGCTTCCACTATGGTTGTCAATTGTTGTTGTTGTTACCGACACCACTGGTAGTGGTGGTAGTGGTGGTGGCGGCTCCAAAAGCCTGGCAAAAAAGCTCCCTTTTGCAGGCCTTGCGGAACTGTAAAAGGTCCCACAGGGCCCTGATCTCCTCTGGGAGCTCATTCCACCAGATTGGAGCCACCACTGAAAAGGCCCTGGCCCTAGTTGTTGCCCACCTGGCCTCCTTATACTTAGGAGAGCCAGCTGGTTTGTCATGCCCACCGTGCAGCCCGATTCTGTGGACTCTGATCCTGGGGTTTCTGTACCTTTAACATCTGAGAATGAACTCCCTGCACCCTTGGAAGTAACAAACCTAAATCCTGCAGAGGATGAGCACCAGTTAACAGAAGCCAAGCAGAGCCAAGCAGGAGCACCACGCCTCCTGATTCTCCTTCAGCTGTGACTAGGCTGAGAGATCAAAGATGATGGGACCTGGCAACGCGACTCAAAGAAGCACGCATGCGAGGTCAGCGTTCTCTCAGTCCAGAGTACTGACAGGAGCCAGGACGCTGGGAGCAGCTGGTAATTGGCTAACAAGCAGAACAGGATTTTAAGGTGGCTCTTTGGAATCCCCAATTTGTGCTGGCAGCTAGTCCTTTTGGACCAAAGCTCTGCACCTCAGATCCTGCATCTCTCTGTTCCTGGCATCCTGCTATCAGTTGACTTCCTCGTTCCTGACTCTGGTCCATGTTTGGCGTTCTCCTGGCTCTTGACCCCCGGCTCTGCACCTCGACTCTGACTCTTGGCAAACTGGACTCAGACCTTCGATAAAACTTTGACTACACATTTGTTTTTGTGTATTGGGACTCTGACTCTTCGATCTCCTGCGCTTTCTGGCTTTGACCCTCAGATTGGACTTTGAACTCTCAATCTCTGCCTTGCCCCACTGGCTCCATCGTGACACAGTTCTGGGTCCCTGAACACAGTGTTCTCTGGGGCATATATGGGGAAAGGCAGTCCCTTGGGTATGTTGGACCCTGGCCATAAAGGGCTTTAAAGGTAAGAACCAGCACCTTGAACAGAATCTGGTATGCTATAGGCAGCCAGTGCAGTGCCTTTAGCACAGGCTGGATGTGCTCCCAAACTGAGAGTCCCATTAACAGCCTGGCCATGGCATTTTGCACCAGCTGCAGCTTCCAGGTTTGCGACAAGGGCAGCCCCATGTAGAGGGCATTACAGTAATCCAGTCTTGAGGTGACCATCGCATGGATCACTGTTGCCAAGTCACAACATTCAAGGAAGGGAGCCAACTGCCTAATCAGCTGAAGATGGTAAAAGGCCGACTTGGCAGTGGCTGCTACCTGGGCCTCCATTGTTAAGGAGGCAACCAGGAGCACCCCCAGGCAAGGGCGTAGACTTTGCAATTTCTCGGGGGTGGGGGGCTGGGGCTGGGCCAGAGGCATCGCTAAGTCATTAAAAGAACTGGGACCCAGTAACATCATAGAGAGGAACCAGTGACATCACAGGCCATTGTCACTATCTATGGAGGTGGAACTATGTCGCATTTAGGGAGGGGCTCCCCAGAAAATTAGGGTGGCCTGGGAACCCCTGGGAACCCCCCTAGCAATGCCCCTGGGTTGGGCTAACCCCAGGAACAGGTGCCTTCTTAGCACACTGCTTAGAAACTCCACCTTAAAATGCAGCACAGATTCTATTGCTAGGGACTGTTTTTCTACTCTGGGAACTGTCATTACAGTCCTAGAATAGCCTATCTGGACCCAAAAACCTTACTGGAAAAACCATTCTGCATTTTCTTTGCAACTTTTTTTGGGCTGCAGTGTATTTCAGCAAAGCCCATGCAAGTCAACTGGCATTCCTGGCTCCCATTATCTCCAATGGGCCTTCAAGCCTCTCCCATTATTTCCAATGGGCAATCTTGTCATTCCTTTTAGTACATCCCAGTTGGTTGCCCCTTTGAAACTACAACAGCATTTTAAGTAACAGCAAAACGAAGAGCATGAACATAGAGTGCATATCCCTTACCAATGTTCTCTCTAGGCTGCACACAGATCAAAAGGAAATTTTAAAAGGCCTCTGATCTGCACGCCCCCCCCCATCTTGTTCATGCAGATGGGCTTACAATTTAAAAGTGAAATGGAGATTGAAAGAAGAGCAGCCCATCCCTTACTACCATGAAAAAAACAACTGTTCTCAATCAAGGATATATAGACCTAAGTAAAATACACCCCTCCCCTGCTTCACCTGGCTGTTGTGCATCCTACATGAAGCAGGGTGATTCAGCAGATGCAAGCCAGTGTCAGTGGTCTGTATCCACCATATAAAAGAACCAGAGCTTCCAGTTTCAGCACTGGAGCTAGGGGTGCCAGCCTCCAGGTGGGACCTGGGGGACCTGGGGATTCCCTGGAATTACAGCTCACTTTCAGACTACAAAAATTAGTTTCCCTGAAGAAATGGAGGGTGGACTCTATGGCATTGTACCCCACTGAGGTCCGAGTCCTCCCCAGGCTCCATCCCCAAATCTCCAGGAGTTACCCAACCTGTATTGGGCCACCCCTCCCCCCCATCCCCCAGAGGTGGACAGGGGGAACCTGGCAACCCTAACTAGGGATGTTTTAACAAGGGAGGGTGGAAGGCAAGAGGTGGAAAGAAAGCAAATAGATGGGAAGAGAGGAAGGAAGGAAAGCAGGGGAGGGAGGGAGGGAGGGGAGAAATGAAAAGAAAGAAAATAGAAATCCCTCTCTATAATTTATCCAGGAGTTCAGGGGAGAGTTGGTCTTGAATGTATGCATTTAAACTCTTTGAGGTTTCACCTGCCCTCCCCCTTCCCCCTTCCTCTGCATGGGCTGTGTGTGCGATTTCAGTGATTGTAAACTGCTGATTCCTGGCTTTTTTAATATCCTCTCTCTGTCAAGGGAAGGGGTGGAGCTCAACAAAGAACTCAGAAGAGTCTCCTCTCGGAGGAAATAAAGGGCTCTGGTAAAGTAGCAAACTCGGGAGCGGGAAAACAACAGCAGTGGCACAAGGCTGCAGGAAAGGTGCCCGGGCACCCAGCCACCCAAAGATCCTCCATGGATGCCGGCCTCCCCCCCCCCGACCTCCCTGCATGATTCCCCAGTGCCACTCTTTGTCCCGCAACCTTGGAGAAAGGAAACAAGCCACTGTAAGACTTCTCCCTGGATTCCAGTGTCAGCGAGGCATTGGGCCAGTAGCTGATAGTCAGCCATGTCAAACACAGCCAGCAGGTCTAACAGCAACAGTACTGCCGATCTGCCCTGATCCAGATGCCTTCAGAGGTCATCTGTGAGGACAACCAGTGCCATCTCCATCCCATGACTGGAAGAGATCTAGAATAGAAGCATGATCCAGAAAGCTCTGCAACTGAAGTGCTACTGCCCTCTCTATTATCTTGCCCAAACAGGGCAAGTTGGAAACTGGCTGATAGTTGGCCAATTCAGCCTAGTCCAAAGATGGTTTTTTCAGGAGGGGGTGCACCACTGCCTCCTTAAGTGCCTCCAGGAACTGACCCTCTAAGAGGGATTTGTTTATAATCTCCCACATGGCCTCCTGCAGCCCCTCTCAGGCCGCTTTAACTAGCCACGATGGGCACAGCTCCAGGCAGCACATTGTAGAGCATACGGTTAAGAGTGATAGATATGTCAACTTCTTCTAGGCTGAGTGGGTTGAAATAATCCAGAATAAGACCATAAGACGTGCTAGGAGTTCATTCACTGTGTCAACTGTGGCTGGGAGGTCACGGCGGAGCAAAAAGACTTTATCTGCAAAGTTGCTCCCAAAAGCCTCACAGCCAATATCCAATTCTCTATGGTTTAGTCCGCCTTGTGGGAGAGCCGTGATAGACCGAATTGTTCTAAACAATTGGGCTGGGTGTGAACTTGCGGATGCAATCATGGCCGCATAATACTGTCTTTTTGTGGCCTTGACTGCCATCTCATAGGATCTCATAATTGTCCTATAGGATGCTCTTGTAGCTTCATTGCGAACTCACCACCACTGCCTCTCTAGCTGTCTCAGCTCCCGTTTCATCAGCCACAGCTCCTGGGTAAACCATGGAGTGGGCCTGGCCCAGAGGCACAGAGGGCGCTGGGGAGCAATCTCATCAATGGCTGTCGAGAGTCAGCCATGCCAGTCCTCTACAAGCTCATCTAATGAGATGCCAGCGGGCTTAGGATCTCGCAGAGCCGCCTGAAGCCACAGTGGGTCCACTTGGCTCTACGGGTGAGCCCAAATCAGTTCGCTGCCCAAACAGGGTTGGAGATGAATATTCAGCTGGGCCTTCAAGGCAAAGTGGTCTGACCATGGTACTGCTGAAGCAGTGATCTGGTCCACTGTAACTCCCACTGTGAAGACCAAATCGAGCATGTGTTCAGTCCAGTGAGTCGGGGCCATTACCAATTGGGAGAGTCCTAGGGCTGCCAAGGACATCACTAGGTCCTCTGCCTGTGTAGAGGTTGCATCATCAGCATGAACATTGAAATCACCCAAGACTAACAGCCTAGGGTGTTCCAAGGCCCAGCCTTGGCCTCTAGCAGGGATGGCAGACTATTGGCCAGTGCGTTGGGCGGTCGGTACACCAGCCAAATAGCCACACTCTCCTTGGCTTCCCACACCAGGCTGACATACTTGGTACCCGTGATCCCCAGAGGTGGGGGCACCCTGAAGGAGTAAGCCTCCCAGATGAATAGAGCCACCCCTCCCCCCCAGCCCTTAGTCTGCAATTGGTGGAGGACCGAGAATCCAGGTGGAGCTGTTTGGGAGAGAGATACTGTCTCTTCCTCTCTCACCCAGGTCTTGGTCATGCACGCCAGGTCTACATTCTGTTCCAACAGAAAATCCTGAAGGATTCTGGTCTTATTGTTTATTGTTACACAGTGCCAATGTTGGAGAGGGGTCTAAAATAAAAATAAAAATTGGGGGTTAGAACACCCTAAAATAATAGTTGCTGTGCCTGTACCTTTAAAAAACTAATGCTTTCAGCAGCCAGTGTGAGGTTGCTACGCACCCACAACAATATACCTGCCTTCAAATCTTGCTTCTCTTAGTAAAAGGTAGGAGAAGGGGGCAGGGCCCTTACCAGGGCAATTTTGGCCTCTCAGTCCAGCCCTGCTTCCCTCCCTTGCTTGGAAGGAGGAGTCATAAGGGCTAAGCCTTGCGACAACCAGTGACTGACTCAGTATCACATAATTTGCATGACTCACCCAGGCCCTGTGGTGACCATCCAACAATTCCTTTTATTCAATACTGCTACTGCTTGAAAACCTGGTGGTGTAGTGGTAAGAGTATCTGGTAGACCCAGGCTTGAATCCCCACTTTGTCATGAATGCGTGATTTTGGGAAAGTTGCTTACTCTCAGCATTCTCTCTACTTCACACAGTTGTTGTGAGGATAAAATGAAGAATGATATAAGCTGCTTTCAGTCTCCATTTAGTGGAGAGGCAGGGTATAAATGAAGTAAATAAATAATAAATATAGCTGAAGATACAGGACAGATAAAAGGTTGGCTGATGGGTGGGAAGGAGAGAAGGAAGCGGGGAAACATGAGGATATGGGAGTTGCCAGGAGGAGAGAAAGAGGAAATTGTTTGGAGAGGTGGATAAAGGAGAAAATGAGGTGTACCAAGTCTTTCCAGGTTTCCCACTGTGCAACTCGGCTGAGTCTGGTGGCCTGTAACATACAACTGGTCCTGTGGCTAGCACTGCACAAGTGGCTCATCATTTCCCCAGGCATAGGCCACTAGGGAAAGCTGAAGATGTGGGGGAGGTGAATAAAGGTATGTTGGCTAGTCAGTAAAAAAGTAGGAAGCCAGAAAAGGAAAAAAGCAACAGAGTCTTTCAGGGAGGGAAAGAGAAAGTAGTGGGGGAGGATAAAATGAGGTCCCTCACATGTAGTACATATTTCCAAAGTAGATACCATTTATAGCTGAAAGCTTACAGATTTGCAATAAAATAATACCAAGATCAAAACAAGCATATATACTCAATAGCCCCTTACAAAAGATCTCCCATGCAGTTAGTGAAATTCCATGTAGCACAAAATGCTAAGGTGAAAATAGAAAGATGGGTGGCAATGTCTTTCCTAGGTTGAGTTGTGCAGTTAATTCGGACTGCTCTTTGAGCAGCAATTCCAGTTAGCATGTATTGCCCTGCCACTTGGTATTTTGGATTTGTATTCAGCGGTTGGTACTGAGTTGAACAAACCAGGTATTTTTAACTGGGGGCTCTTTTTAAAAAATTAACCCCTCTTTCATGCTGATACTATCCCCTGTCATGTCTCTGAGTCTCAGACTGGGTTTCTAAACTTTCAAAACTATTTACAAGGTGGAAATCCAGTACACAAAGTAGTACACCATCTGTAAATTCAAAACCTCACCCATAATTTCATATTTGTACTGTTCCTCCTCAGCTGTACTGTTGGATCCACAGAGATCTTGTGAGTGCGTTTCAGTGGTAAATTCCATTTGACATTAGTGAGACATGGTGGTGAACGACTGTTCACTGTGAGAGCAATCCTAAGCAGGTCTACTCAAAAGGAAATCCCATTTTGTTTACTGGATCTCCCCCCACAAAAAAAGTAATTTTAGGACTACAGACTTTCTCTTAAATATATCAGAAGCAGTTAAAACCCATTGAAACACTAATCCTTTCATCCCTATGACAGTAATATGAAAAAGTTGTGCCGAAAGAGGTTGTATTGTGTTTCCTCTCTTTGCTATCATGAATCCTTAGAAAAATTAATTAATGTTGGAATGAGGAAATGCCACAACATGGATTCTTCCCGTGTGATCCTGAGCTTTTTGTATAACCTGATGGCTCAAGGAGTGGCATTGCTAGGTTCCCACACCACAGAAATAACTTGACTGGCCTTCGAATCAATGTCTTGTTTCAGGGATGAAAAACAAAACAGCTGTCATTTTAGAAGGTAGCATGGAATGATACCATTTTCAAAACATTATTTCAAATAGTGGGCAGAGGGACAGGTGAATTGATTATATTACTCAATATGATTTGTGAGTGATTTGTTGATTAAAAGGCTGGTGGTAAAGAATGGATGGGGAAATCAAGGCAAATATAGAACTCAGGCAGGTATTAATTGATTGAAAAGCATGGATAATCATAACAATATTACATTGGCAATCCTATTTGGGTGGAAAGGTGGCATAGAATTGTTTTAAAGAAATAAATATTACTGGAGTGACCTGGAAGGTCATTTGGGCTATATCCACACATAAATAACATTGTGCTCTGATTGCATCCTGTGGGACAAAGTCAGTTCAGTTGTGAATGATTATTATAGAGCAAAAATAGCACAATATCCATCAACATATGATTATAGCCCTAGTCAACCATTCTGATTTAAATCAGGCATTAATTGAAGGTGCAGATAGCAATAAATTATCTACAGAAACAACTGGCTAGTTAGTGGCATGACCAAACTATGGAGATTTTATGACATATATCGGAAATGGCTGGGAAATTAGTTGTATCAAATAGGCTCTATTCTTGATTTTTCAAATAATCTGGAGCTGCATGTAGCTCTGGCCAGACAGAAGAAGTATTACATGAGAATGATGTACTTGCATACACTTATACTAGACACACAACTGGAGAAATGTCTTGTGATTTCAGTAGCTGCAAAAGTGCCACCCAGCGATTCAGCAATTCTGGAAAGATGTGGCAACACAAATTAATTTGATTATTTCTCAGTCTCTGTCCTTCAATCACAAAATTATGCTCTTGAATTTGTGGGATGAATCAATTAGAGAGAATGTCAAGGAACTATCCACCATATTATTAGCAACTGCTAGGCTAACAATAGCTGCAGCTTGGAAGTCCCCTTTCCCACCAACCTTATCAGCTGGGCATGAAAAAATATGGGACCAATTTGTTATGGCTAAGATTTCTGACTCTATTCGAAGATCACAGACAACCTCTACACCAACCTACTCCAAATTTGTTCATATATGGACACCTGTATTAAGCTTCATGTCAGCACAGACTTGCTTCCCTCAAATCCGACTTATCGTAAATGGCTCCATTTTTAAAGCACTCTTGAATCTGATCATTTGTTAAGAACTCTGCCCAATGACCAAGGTTTCTTTTTCCCAGGAACACTAGCTTAATGAGTTATACTGGATTCCTCTTCTAGTTTTATGGATAGTTATAAGAAATGATCTGTGAATTTAGGGGCTAAATATTATGACTTTTGGCTTCTTCTACTATAATTAATTGAATGTATTGATATTTTTTCGTACTTAATAAATAAATTTTAAAAAGTGCCACTGCCACCATAATCACATTCCTTGTTGGCTGAAAGTAGGTGTGAGCTGACAGACACTCTTCCATGTTCTAGTGATGCATGGAGGAGCACAGGTGTGCAAAGGTTTGACAGTTTAATGCTTGCCTAAGGTTAGGGTTGCCAGGTCATGGATGGAAAGTACTTGGAAACTAGGGGTGGATCTGGGAGATGGTGGGGTTTGTGGAGGGGAGGGGCCTCAGCATGGTACAATGCCATAGAGTCTACCCTTCAAAGCAGCCATTTTCTCCAGGGGAGCTGATCTCTGTCAGCTGGGGATCAGTTGTAAAAGTGGGAGATCTCCAGGCCCCACCTGGAGGCTGGAAACCCTATCGAAGGTGGATAAACTGGAAGCAGGGAGATAATGGAGGCCAGAAACAGGAAGCACATGTGGGCCCCCTAGCTGAAAAGTCAGTTACCTCAGAATTCTAGCCCTGGGTGCTTTCACTCTCCACAGTGACCCCTCTGTTTCTAGCATAGAACGGAGCAAGCTAATTTTAATGCTGTGTCTTGTTTTTCATTTAAATTTTAGGTTTCACAACACTTTCACAGAAATCATTAGTAGAACTTCCATGGTACTAAAGAAACATGTTTGTAATTTATATTTAATTTCTTTACTAAATATAGCAGAATTCCTCCAGTTCCAGGATTTTAGCATTCTGTAGGCCATCCAGTCCAACCTCTGTTCAATGCAAGAAAGAAACAATATATGAGGAATGGATAAACATGCCATTTTTAATATTCAGACAGATTAAGGGGAAAACAATTAAACAGGCAACAGAATTCTTACTTCTGAACACTTTGCATGTAAACAATCTAGTTCTTTGGATATATTTTAAGTATTTGAGGCATCCATGGTATTGAAAGGAGAGGAAGTAAACATAAAAATAGATAGTAAATTAATTTTTTATTTTTTGTTCTGAATTATATGTATCTTGAAAGTAAAAATTGGTTCAACTTTTTATGAAAAAATCCAAATTTCAGATGATAGCTTCCTCTAAAGACAAAAGGAAAACTGACAGTAGTTTCTGATTCCTTGCAAGGCATCCAAAATCGAAAGAAACAGCTCTACAAAATGAAAGCTTATCCAATTTTAGACCAGCGCTCAGAGATTATGCAAAAGACTTGTCTGAAGGTTACATTTAAAGCCTGAGGTCCAGGATAAAAATGTCAGTTCAAATGTATTACAAGTAACAGTGGACAGATTATATGTGGGAAGGTTGAAGGCTGATTATACAGGAGCTGAGCACATCCTTGAATACTGTGAATTACTTCCATCTCCAGATTTGTCTTCCTTTTGAGTTATGTAATAAACTGCTTTAGGTAATGTCAGAATTCATACTGAATCACTATTTTTTATTCATCAACATACTGGTTGTGGAAAACAAGTGAAAGAGCACTGTAGTGTGTGTTTTCCAGGCTATATTATTGCTATATTAAATACTGAAATGGCATACCTCAAAATGGTTGATATAATTAAAGTTTCTGAGTTACGGGAATAATTGGTTATTATAGCAATACACCAAGGTAAATTGCCAGTAATGATAAGTACAGGAAAGTGTCAATCATATGTCGTACTCATGGTTTATATTCTGGCCCCTTAAGAAGTAGAACAGTGTCTCTCTTGCTGAATCATACCCTTTTCTTCTTAATTTCTTCCCAAATTTGCCCTGCCTCCTCACCATTGGGCCTGGGGCAGCACTCCCACTCAGCTGGTGCCCACCACCCAAGAGCAAGGTTGGAAAGGGGCCCACCTGTAGCAGCTTCAGGCAAGCTGCTAAGAGAAGTGAGGGGCAGAGGGAAGCTTGGCTGGCCTGCCTAGAGCAACTGCAGCCGAGCCAGTGAGAGTCACAGACAAAGGGGAGAGATGGTTACCTGGCTCACCCGGAGCAGCTCCAGGTGAGCTGCTGAGACTGGGGGTCTGGGAAGAAGTCTCAGTGAGCCCACCCAGAGCAGCTCCCGGTGCAGTGCTAAGAGCAGTGAGGGGGGAGCGAAGCTGGGCTGGCTCCCACTGGCTCACCTGTAGCTGTGCCAGGTGAGCTGGTGAGGAAGGGGAGGGAAGGTTGGCTGGCCCTCCTGGACTAACTCCAGATAAGCTGGAGAGGGGAAGCAGATTAGGGGAGGCAGATCTGTTGGCTAGCCCAGAGCTGTTCTGGGTGAGCCAGGAAGGGAGTTGGGCTGGCTGCTCTGGGTTGGCCCTCCATTTCTCCTCCATTGCCTACTTGCCTGGAGTTGCTCTTATGGGCCAGCCAAGCTTAGTGGCTTGCTGGGAGCTGCTCCAGGTGGGCTTGCTGAGATCCCCCCATGTAGGTATGGCAACTTTTGTGAGGCAAACCCGGAAGTGAAATACCTGAATTGTGTTCCTATATTAATGTATAGCAATGTTCCCACAGGGAAATATTGAGAATAATATTAACACAAGGCTGCAGTGAACATTTACTGAGAAACAGGGAGACCAGAAAACTTATTGGAGATATGAGCTGTCCGGCAAAGCACATTATGTTCTTTTCACAGAATACTTGCAACTTAGCACAATAGGCTTATATGCTTGTAACTATCTCTATATATGCAACAGGGGGAGAGAGAAAAGACAGGAGAAAAACAATAGCTTGTTATGTGATAGTAGCAATGTCTTTTCTGTAAACGTAACAGGGGAGTAGGAAAGAGGGTGTGTTTTAATAAAACGCTGCTCAGTCTGCTGTGAACTGAGAAAGCTTGCGGCAGATCTTGTCTCCTGTCGTTCTTGAACTCTGTTCTTGAACCCCAAGCCTACACCCCCACTCTCAGCAGCTCCCCCTGAACAGGGCAAGCCTGTGAGGGAGGGAAGGAAAAGTTGGCTGGCCTGCCTGGAGCAACTCCTGGTGAGCCTCTGAGAGCAGTGGAGGGGGGAGCTTGGCCTCCTTGACAAAAAAAATGTCTGGCAAGGGGCCTGACCAAAGCTGAGCACAGGAATAAATATTGCTCTTGCTAATATCTCTGTTTCATCTGAATTGTTTTGATTTTTAAAAAATCATAAGATGGCAACTTCAAACTGAACACCTAACACAAACAGGGTCAAAATGACCTCACTGACACTGAAGCTCAATAAAAGCCCATTTTAAAATCAAGATTTGAGAAGTATGTGGAAGAAACTGAGCCCCTGAAAATTACAGTTAATGTAGTTTTTACAGCTGGCATGAATGCAACATAGATAACTGAGTGCAGCATGCTCATTTCACACATCTTTTCCATACATATACCTGGTACAAAGATAATTTTATCCATGTTAAAGCACAGAAAAATCAGTTCCTAAAAGCTAATTAAAAAGAAAAAAGAAAGACTTCTCCCTTAAACAGGATACAAAGTTTGAATTTTCTGTGCTTCATATTAATAGATTACATGTACTGGTTTTTTCCCACTGAAATATTTTTATTTGAAGTTAGGAGGTTACAGAGTTCTAGCAATCTCGATGAGTTCAGCAGGGAACTTAGAGAGAGACCATTCCTAGTTAGAAAACAGAAACAGTAGGCCCAGGTTACTAAGCAGGATTCTTTGTTTTGGTGGAGGGTCTGGACGGTCCACCAGCAGCTCAGAATACCGTATCACATTTCACAGATGAAGACAGAGACATTAATGTATTAGACTGGTGCTGGACAACTTATAGCAACAGTGCAATCCTAAATGCAGTTATACCTTCTATGCCCTTATAATAAGATAGAAAAACTTACCACTATTTCTGCAGATACTCTTATAAGGGTACTCTGAGATGGCACAAATTCATGGTGATGAGTATGGAACAGATTAAATGTTAGCTATTGAGCAATCACATTTCTGTGGTATCTGTCCTGAGATTAATTAAAAAAGCAATTTTCCAAAGCTGAACTTGACTCTTCTGAGGACAAAACCAGCACAAACCCAAGCCCAAGTTGAAAGCCAAAATATTTTGAGAGCAATAGCAGCATTATTTTATTATCATTTTATTTATAGAATTTGTATATTGTCTTTCTATCCAGTAAGGGCCATCAAGGTGAATAACCTGTAAAAACAATTTGTAAAAGCAATTAAAACCAAAACTAAAATACATATTAAAAACACATAAAACATCTCTTTCCAAAAGATGCTGTGCCAATGCTCTTACAGAGATAAGATTAATTGCTA
This sequence comes from Gekko gecko, assembly GCA_029375565.1. NCBI lineage: Eukaryota > Metazoa > Chordata > Lepidosauria > Squamata > Gekkonidae > Gekko > Gekko gecko. The sequence continues at coordinate 61,134,661 of JAPDNY010000004.1, forward strand.
GCTTTGGGATGTAAAAACAGTTTGTAACGAGAACCTCTCGGGTTTCTCCATTTGGGAGCATGCATTTTATTGTCCTAAAGTCAACACTTTCAGCCATTATAGAGCATTTATCTGCAACAATTTCTCTTGCTTTTGCTCATCTAATGTTTCAAAAATGCTTTATCAGCACACATGTGAGCCATGGTCCCAGAATCAATAAACTGGGACAAAAAGGTGGTGGGGGGGAGAGAAAACTGAACTTAAAACCTAGAATTCAGAACCTAAAAAAGGTTAGTCAAATGCAAAAGAGGGCCAGCAATAAAAGCTTAATATATGAAATATATAAAAAGATACATGTATTTATTAAACAAAGGTTTTTAAATTATATATAAGGGCCCAATCACACTTCATGCACAAATATCCAATTATAACACACAAGGGTGATGGACTTGACCTGACACGTTTCAGCCTGCATAGGCCTTCTTCAGAGGTCAAACACAGTGAGGCACATATTGGCTATAAAAATACATTACAATCATACGGATACAAGGTATAAAATCAATAGGGACCAGAAAAAAGCTGCTGTAAAAGATAAAAGAAATGGGAAATTAAATATATATAATAAAACTGATAAATAAATTGTAAATATAACACAATAATCTCTTGATACTTATGAAACCTTCTGGAATGCACTGAACTCTGCAATTGTAAACTGAAAGGTTTCATATTTGCATAGGACACCTTACAAATAGTTTTGCATTCTGAAATGTTTGGGGACTAGATGTACAATAACAGGCATTTGTATTATTACAATCCAGGTAAATTTTAGCTGAATCTGTGGATTTCCTTAATCGCTTAACTCTTCTATTTCTCAGTATAAAAGTGCTCCTTCCAAAAGGAAGTATCATATATAAAAACTATAAATAGTTTTTACAGGTGGGAAGATATCACATAGTAATAATTTCTGTATGTTCTTGGTACATTGGCCTCAGAAAATGAAAAAAGGCAATGTACCGTAAATTGATGATGTCTACTGAATCATATTTTAATAGAGAGAAAATGTAGTAGTAATGATAATGATAATATTAATAATACTTAGCAGTTATATAGCTTATTTCAAATGTTTAAAGAACTTCACACACATTATTTCAAGAGTCTGAGCCTGTGTGTTCCAATTCACATTTAATTTGATCACAGTCCCTTGCAGCGTGACTGGGAAGCATTTATGCACAAGAATTTCTGGATGTAGTACAGCATGAACAATAGCGGCTATGATCCAGCACAGAATTGTCCATTTAACTGGATCGTGATATAGACCAGGAACAACTGGAAAGTACAAAAACAGTGTGATTATTATAAATCCACCTTGTTACTTTTGACAAATAATCCAATATTCTATTCAGAATTCTGTTTTAGCTGGAATTGGGTGGTAGCCTCTGGCTTTGGACCCTATTCAATCTCTCACCAGCCTTCATACATCCAAGTTCCTGTTAAAACAATCAAATCTGGCATTTGTTTGCTCGGGATTGGATTAAGCTGCAGCTTGCAAGAGGTGGCTTGATGCATGGCCACCAGGTATCCTTCTCTTCAGAGCAGAGGAACACTACCTTTTCAAAAACTTACTGCTGGTACTCACTAGATCAAACACTATCATAGCTGTCATAGTGACAGCTACACCTGATCTGCAACAATTATCAGGTAATGTTATTTATCATCATGCCACATAAAAGCTTCCACTGCCCATTTCTGTATACTAAGTCTCTGTTAAAGGGACAGGACATTTCCCCTCCCCCCCTCAGCAGTTGGCAACCTTAAGTACGGATCAGATGTTACTAAATTTTGAGACAACACCATTTCAGTTATAAAATCCAAGTTTTGATGAACTTTCAGTTGTCTTTTTTCCCTGGCCATAGTAATAAAATTTGATAGAATTATTGCTGTTAAAATTAACATCTTATTTTGGGCAATAACCTATACATGACAAAAATAGTGTAAAAATGGAATAAAATAGAGATGATTTTTAAAAACTGGAAATACCAGAAACAGATATGGGTAAAAAGCCTCACTGCATCTGCAAACAAAAGGAAATGTAAAAGGGCATATTTGTATATTCATAGATCCATTGTACTCTATCACTGAGCCTGAAACTAAATGGTATGCAGTCTGGAAGGAAAGTGTTTATTCCCTGGACAAGACTGGAGCGACATGATAAAGTGGTTGCTGTTATGGTCCCACCTCCCACAGGTTCACAGCTCAGTCTCTTTCACCTTCCATTATTGACTCTTGATTTAAGAGATCAGAACCAGGATAGCAACACCACCACCTAATGATTCCCAGAAAGGGAATTATTTTCCCAGTAGCATATTGAAAGAGACAGTCCCATGTCCACTTCTGTTATGTCTGTTAGAGAAAGAGAGAGACAAAGAGAGGAGATGATCTAGATCTTCTCAGTTTCTGTCTTCACCTTCCTTTCTAGACATCTCTTTTTCTTAGCTAGAGACCAAGTTGTACTTCTCAGCACTGACTATGCCTGTGTGTGTTTTCCAAGCAATCTGAGAGCTAACATGGAGTTGAAGTTGTTCTTGCAAAGTAACTCTTGGTCCCATTCACACACAGAAGTAGCTGCATGATACACACAAATGATCGGCAGATTTTCCAGGTGCGATCACATGAGAACATCTGGCAAGTGTCCTGCACCTGTCGCCAACCCATTTCACTCTGCCGAAGATGCAGATTAAAAAAATACCAGGGAAAGGGCAGTAGCAAATGGGTTTGCGCTGGGCTGCAGACGGACTTCCCCATGTGATCGCTCTGGTGTGCTCCCATTGTGTCACTGATCCCTTGTTGGAGCACATCTGGAAACATGTGACAGAGGAAAAAACCTGATTCACCCACCGATACATCTGATTATTCTGTGGTGGGTCAAATTGATATGGTGCAAAAAGCCTCACCCCCCCCCCGGATTATCTCGCTCGTGTGACTGTGGCCCTTCTTTTCCAATGATCAGACGTTTCGGTTTCTACAGAGAGCAACAACTCTGATTTAAGTGTGTAGCACAGATAAGCAGGAGTGATTTTATAACTAGGGAACACATAGTTAGCATAGCTAGAGAAAAAAACCACATAAAAGTTAGCTAGAGTTACCTTACATTTTGAGAATCATCCCAACTCTTCGTACTTTGACCAATGGGTCTACCTCTGCTCTCCTGATTTTTTAGGATTGGACAAACCAAAAGATCAGACAGTGGGGTACATGGCTGGGCACCCCTATTTCTGGGGTGCCTCCAGTTTGGTTATTTATTTTATTTATTTGTTCCATTTCTATCCCGCCCTCCCGCCTAGGTGGCTCAGGGCGGCTTACAACATCATAAAACCCATATATGTAAAAACATAAGCATCTCATCTAAAACAGTTTAGCTAAAATACAATAAATAACAGCATCTCCATCTACCACAATATAATCTCTTAGTGGGTCGACATGGCTCAGCTGGCATGGCATTGATCTCATTGGTATGCCCTGTGGAAAAGCTCTGCCTTCACGGCCCTGCAAAATTGCTGAAGATCTCGCAGGGCCTGGATCTCACTGGGGAGCTTGTTCAAGTACACTGGGGCAGCCACAGAAAATGCTCTGGACCTAGTTGTTGTCAGCCTGGCCTCTTTGGGGCCAGGAAGGGTCAGGTGATGTTGTGTCCCAGATCTCAGTGCTCTCTGGGAGACATACAGGGAAAGGTGGTCCCTCAGGTAGACAGGCCCATGACCATATAGGGTTTTAAAGGTCAAAACCAGCACCTTGAAGTGGATCCGGAATGCTATTGGCAGCCAGTGCAGCGACTTAAGGACAATGCTCCTGCGTAGGGAGGCCCATCAGCAGCCTGGCTGCCGCATTTTGCACCAGCTGCAGCTTCTGGAGTTGCCCCAAGGGCAGCACCATGTAGAGAGCATTACAGTAGTCCAACCTCGAGGTGACCATAGTGTGGATCACTGGAGCCAGATCTTTGCATTCGAGGAAGGGAACCAACTGCCTGACTAGCTGAAGATGGTAAAAGGCTGCCTTGGCAGTGGCTGCTACCTGGGCCTCCATCATTAAGGAGGCATCCAGAAGCACTCTCAAACTCCAGACCTTTGTCTCTGGCACCAACGGTGCCCCATCAAAGGCCGGTAAAGAGATCCCTAACCCCGAGCTGCTCCAATTCAGGCACAGGACCTCCGTCTTCGTCGGATTCAATTTCAATCGACTCAGTCTCAGCCATCCTGCCACATCTTGAAGCACCCGATCCAGGTCTCCTGGGTTAGAGCCCAACTGGCCACCCAGCAACAGATAGAGCTGGATGTCATCCGCATATTGGTGATAACCCAGCCCATGCCTCTGGGCCATTTGGCTCTGGTTGTATCAAAGGCTATGTATGGCAACATTTCAGTGGATGTTCCATGGCTTGTTCTGTACTTTCCTAAGTCATCTATCCCTCTAAAACTGCCACTCTGCCCCTTCAGTACAGCTGAGGGATCTGCCTACCTGCTCTAGTAAATATACATGTATTGTGGGAGCATCTGAGTGACTTTTCTTCCAGTAGATAAGCCTGGCTTATTCCGAGGCATATTTCTCCTGTTCCAACAGATGCAACACTGGAATGAAAAAAAAAAGATAACTAAATTGAGCTGTTGACGTCATTAATTTAGCTTTAAGATACATGGAAAATCTCATATAAAAGTAAAACTGTTATATCCATTTAGACTAGGGAAGGGGATTGACATTCCTTTTGGAAAAGTCTAGAACTCAACCTATGGTTATCATCCTTTTTTCACCTAACAATCCTTAAATAGTTGTATGGTGCACAAACATTCAATAGGTGGAACTTTTCCCATTGTGCATTGATGGGGTGTTCAGAATCTGACTTTTCATCTGCCGTAAAACCTTTTAAAGTGTAGGATCCCTTAGAAAGCAAAATAATTGCAAGCTCAGTGGTCTTTACAAGGTCATTCGATCATCACACTGAAGAATCTGTTTAGGCATAAATCCAATTTAGGCCCAAATTTAGTTTTCCTTTTTTCTTTTGTACAACAGCAGTTCACATTGAGCATTCTAGATGTGAAGAGACACAATTTTGGAATGCCCTGAAAAGTGCAAAGTTTCTATTGTCCAGTTGTCATTTAAAGGAAAGAAGTTCTAGAAAGTTCATACCAGTAGATAAAAATCAATTAGACAATAGAAAACAGCTGTTGTGAAAGGAGGCTTGTGCACTTGTCAGGAATTACCCTTTGAGAGTTCCACTGAGGTCATCCCTTCAATGTCTCATGTTTCTAATCTCTATCAATAACCCAGATGTGCAGAATAAGGTAATTGGATTTGCTGATGCCACAAAAAGGCAAAATTGAGGTCACTACTGAGCAGCACGTAAAATTCAGAACAGATTTAGATCTGCTACTTAAGTGGCCTAGAGAGAGAGCAAATGAAATTTTGAGTCGACGAGTGTAAAGTAATACACATTTGGCTTCAAAACAAATTCATGAATAAGAATGAAAGGAATTGAACTAGAGCAGGAGAAAATTGAAAAGGACCTTGAAGTAATAGTATATATACTTTATTGGAAATGTGTGATAATGTGGAGGTGCATCTTAGAATTTCAAACTGAAAAACCTTGGCATTCAAAAAGAATCCATGTGAATACTGTTTCATTGATCATTATTTCATTTTCATCACTGGCTATTAGACATGATATGCATTTGTGTCTCTCCATCCCAATTTTCTCATTTTTTTTTTTTTAAATGAAAAGCAGTCAGAGGTGGCTGCAAGTCTGAATGAAGAAGCAGCCAGTGGATGGGACTTGCTTAGCCTAGTCCCTCCTTGCTATTTACAAGGCTTTATGGAAGCGATGCTAAGCAGTCTACTCAGAAAATAGAAGTACCCATATATTTTTTTTTAATTTCAAAGAGAAGAAAAGTGGCTTTTAGAGGAAGGCAAGTATTGGGGAAAGGAGTAAGGAGTTGCCCTACAGCTCCTGGTTTGCAGGCTTTTTCATTACAGAATTACCTGTAAGGGACACAACTCAAATATAGTTTGGCCCCTTCATGTGCACTCAGATGCAATATTGATAGCTATGATACAAGAAGATAAAAAAGTCTGAGAAGTTGTTCGAGAGTAATCTTTAACAGCACATCTTATTTAATTGGCTGCTATATATTCAGAGTGTTCAGTGTAATATCCTGGGCCTGCACTTGAAGCAAGGTTAATATATAGAGTTTTAATTGGTTTATTGACACAAGTGGAAGCATCTGAAGGCCAGACAAGTGAATTTATTAGAAGAATTGAAGAGGGACGGGCTCAGCAGGAATGTAACAGAGAAGGGACTTCAGTCCTTCTGGTATCTTGATGGTCAGATGAAGAACATAGGTGGTTAGGCTAGGCTAAGAAGAGGGCATTAGTTTATTTTTAAGGGTGTGAATCACCAGGGTGATAGGCTACTTCCAGGAGAATGGAAAAGAGAATTTGTCACTGTAATTTCCAGATTTATTCCCAGCAAATGACCAAAGGACTGTGTTCATTTATTTATTGAGAAACGGTGTCATGAAGTTTCAGAGAGAGATTACCCAGGAGAAGGTCTAAAATGGCCATAAATTCTGCTGTTTAAACTACTTGAAAACATTTTGAGGTACATGGAATTCAAGGGTGACTAGTTCCAAGGGAGGAAAGTGTTGTTGTTTTTAAAGTTGTCTAGAAAAGAAGCTATGGCAGGCAGACATTTTAGCCTTCCCCACACTCTTGAAATTACTTCTCTAAGATACATATACAATGAGAGTGTAATTTTTTGTTCCACATGAATGCTCTACATACTCTACTGTTAAACACACTTAATGTTCATGTTACTTGATTACATTTTTGAGAAGCAATATAGATGCTTTGCATTAATATCCATTTGAGATATGAAATGCAGGTACAGTATGATCAACCTTAGCACATATCTGAAGTATTGCTGTGATGGCCAGGTATTGCCTCAGTTCCCCCCATCCATCATACATCCAGTAGCAGTGACCAAGCAGTTTCAGTTATGGTGTGTCTGGAAATGATTAATAAAATTAAATATAAAAGTCACTATACTGGATAATGTACTGCAGTTACAGATGGGAAATGGAGGAGGAAAGATAGCACAACTATCTGAGATAACTTCTACTCCTTATTCCTGAGTGATACACCTTTCCTTGTCGTTCACACTGACATCTTGTTTCAACAACACAATAATACATCTATTGTGTTTTCTTTAAAAGACTTTATGAAGAGTGGTTGGGTGGGCAAGTAAAGTTACCAGTGTAGTAACTATTTACAGCTAAGTAGAGCCCAAGCTCTGTTTGAGAAGTGTTACAGTATCAGACACTCAAGGTTACTGAAATAACAGTCTGTTTCTGTTGGAGACAGAGAGATGGATGGCTTTTTTCTTGGAATGGCTCACTAAATGCAGAATCTCAGATTGCTGAAATAGACACTGAACCCAGGATCTCAGACTGTTGTCTCTTAGGATTGTTTCCTCAATCCCCTCATGTTATGTATTGCCATACATAAATAGGAAGGAGCTTGATTCCAGCTCCCATGGAAACCTGGTATCCTAAACATCACAAACTGATTGGATGCTTTGCACAATTGTCCAATCAGGATACAAGATATGTGCAGGAGGTAGAAGTTATGATTGGTCTTTATGTATGTAATATGATTGGTCCTTACTGTACATATGGGTGTGGCTTTGCAAGCCCAGACTGTTTAAAAAGGAGGCTGTTGCTCCCCAGTTTCGCTGTCGTCCTATCTTGTTTCTACCTCTGTAAATAAAGCTGTTTTCACTGTTCAACGAGCTACCGCCTGAGTCTCATATCTAACACCTCACAAGTCACTAACATGCTATTTCTTAGAGGTAACCTACTCAGCCTAGCACAGGATACTAACCTAATCCTGCCTCTCTACAGGTGCCTGAGCACTAATCTCCTAGTTCTATCAATATCTGAGCCCTATCTACCTAGTTCTACCATTGTATGAACCCTATCTCAGGATTTTTTTCTGTTATTGTCAGTTTTTCCATTAACTTTCCCCTTCCCTCCTCTCTCTCTCTGACAAGTTTAAAGCCTGTTATTGTTGGAAACTCTAGAGATTGGCATACACAGCAGGAAAACAAGGACTGGCTGTGATGCACGTAGAGTGGAACAAGAAGATGTCCATCCTAACTGCCTACTCCTATGCAAACCTATCCAACCACTAAGGTAATCCCACTTTGTGTGTCCCTGCCTTCTAAGACTAGGTGGGTAGCATCTCAAGAGAGGGACTTCTTGGCCATGGCACCAAAACTATGGAAATCTTTCCTCAGGCATATTTGTCTGTCCTCTCCTATTACTGCTTTCTGCCAGTGGGTAAAGAGTTTTTGTTTGTCTGGCATTCCCTAAATGACCCCTCTGTCTTGCTCCATGTTTTAATTACGGTTTATGAATTTAGGTTCTGTTTTAATTGTTTTTATGAATTGTCTGTCTGCCTACCTACCTACCTACTGTTAGCCTTCTTGGTGGTATTGACAGGGCTGAAAGAAGAAATGCTGTGTTTTAGGCTCCCTAGTAGGTAACTATATTCTAGACTCCTTTAAATAAAATTTATTTATTATGAAATTTTAAATGCTCTTTTTTGCTATACACACACACACACACACACACACACACACACACACATGTTTTATCAATTCATAAGCTCAAAGTGATTAACAAGAAAACATTCTAAACACATCTCCAGTTACAAAGCTTCAAAATATAATCAATCAATATCCCTGATTACAAAACTTTAAAGCATTATCCATATATCCAATATATAATATATTTTTGCGCTTAGTATACATTGTCCATAAGTATTATCTTCTAGTCAGACAACAGTCCCTCTAGAACAAAACAGACCACTAAGTTTCTCTTGGTCTGTGTTATTTTCCTTTTCTAACAAGGTCCCGGTAATTTCTCTCATTTTGCGTATGCTAAGTGCAAAAGTACATTAGGATGCTTGGAATGTTTTCTTGTTAATCACTTTGAGCGTATGAATTGATGAAACTTATATATAATAGGCACATATAGAACAAAATAGATAGCAAAAAAGAGCATTTAAGGTTTCATATGTTTTATTTAAAGGGATATAGCATATAGTTACTTACTAGGGAGCCTAAAACACAGCATTTCTCATTGAACTTTGATCTAGTAGCCGTGAGTCTTTTACTTTCATTCTGTTGGGTTGAAAGGAGGGCATATACATTTTGTAAATAAAATACTTTCCCCTCCCAGTTTTCTTTTTGTTTGGATGAATCACATAAAAGGGAAAGGAGGGGGACATCCATGGTATGCAAAAGAGCTGGGGCTTTGGCTCAGTGGAAGAACACATGCTTTCTATGCAAAGGGTCCCAGGTTCGTTCCCTGGAAATTCCAGCTCAAGGATCTCATATAGAAGGTATTGGGAATGCTTCTTTTGGTGTGTGTGTACCCTGGGAGGTACTCATTAACTGTAGACAATACTGAACTCTGACTTGGTATAAAGCAGCTTAATAGATACATATATGTTTATGGAATGCAAATACCAGTTAATGGCAGGCTAAAAATGTCTGCCAAACAAGACAATTGGAATACATACACTGTCTACCTGTTTTTCTTTCAAGACTGGAGACTGGAATGTGCTTCATTAAACTCTTCTACAGAATCTCTGAGTAAAAGGGAGGCTGAAAAAGCATTGTGATTCTTTTCCAATTGCTGGACTCAGGTTAGAGCACCCCTGTCTTTGGAGATGAATACCTCCATAATATTTTTTAAAAAGATATATACATTGAATTTCCATGACATAGCCCAAGTCATATTATTAAATCAACCCAGCTTCTGGCACTGCTTTTGAGACATTGCAAATCAATTTTTTTCTGGTAAATATGTTTTTATATTTACATGCCTCCACAGAAAATCATCTGAAGCTTTTAAATTTTGAATAGTATGTCATGGAAAATGCTAGCAATAATATGTTTGAGGCAATGCTATAGTCCTGTCCTATTGCCTCTGCTTGTCCTCTGGTTCTTTCACATTTTGTAGAAGCATTCTCATAAAAATAACCCTGGAAATCCTGTGAAGTTGGAATGTGTCAGATTCTAGGGTGGAATTCTTGAATGGGAGATTTCTGTTTGCTGTTCCCTTAATCAGCTAACAATCCTGTTGAATTTCATTGTCATTGAACACGAGAGAAGGAACTCAACTTGAAGATCTAAGAAATCACATCACATGATATTCTATTGTAAAGGAATTCTCAAGGGCTAAATGAGAACTGTATACAGCAGAACAGGATTCTGTAGCAAAAGCAAGCTGTAAAGGGCTATGTCTTGAAAGAGAAAAATGGGAAGATTGTGACAATGAACTCCTGAGTAGCTAGGAGCTGACTGTAGTACAAAAAGCATGCCAAAGAGCCAAAAGTAATCTTTTTGCAAGGATAAGCTGTGTTCCATTTAGAAACTGAATTGTAATCCACTGTTTTTCAAACTTCTCCAGGACCGCTTTCTACATTGTCTGGTGATGAAACCCTTTGGGCACTTTCACACACACAGAATAATGCACTTTTTCCACTTTGCAATGGGATTTTACTGTGTGAAAGGGCAAAATCTGCTTGGAAATGGTTGCTGAAGTCGATTGAAACTGTATTATTTAGCCCCCTTTGTATTTACTTTGAAGCTCTTCCACACTGCTCCAGAGGATTCCAGGATACATTCCAAGTGATAGCGGATGCTGGCAGGCCTGAAGATATCAATACAGCCTAGAATACATACAACAACCTCATGCAGCTACATATTGTAGGGGAGATTAGTAATGGCAGGCTTGTTCAACATGATTCCTCTTCTTATAGAGGACCCCCCTCATAGTTTCCTTACATCAGAACCATTGCTTTACATGAGGCCCTGGAGAAATGCTGCCAGGTAGACTAGACAATACTGACCTAGATGGGTCAATGCTCTGACTTGGCAGAAGCCAGCATCATATTTTCTTTTCATTGTCCTTGCTGAATAGCAAAGTGAATATTAACATACGGTTTAACATTTTTCTAACCCAAGGATTGTGTCACTTGGAAAGGAAGCAAACAAAATTCAGCAGATGCCGCTTGGGGCTTAATCTGCAACCTGATCATTAGTGTAAGGCTTTTTGAATAGGAAGACAACAAAGACTCCAGTTTATTGATTTTGCTTAATTTATAGCCTGTCCAATAGAAAAAGCTCAGAGTGGGCAATAAATTATTGTCAAAATTGTATAGAGATCATTGTCACTAAAACATCAGAAACAACATCAATTCAAATCATCCTTCACCAGTTGCTAAATATTGTCCCAAAGACATGTAAAAATCCATTATACTTAATAATGCCCTTTCAATATTATAAATTAAAAGTTTAAAGGATGCAACAGAAAGCTACCCAATTCTCTTTGCAGGTAGTGGAAATCCACTATTCATTGTGACTGTTTTGTTTCTTAAATCTTCTTAATTACATGTCTGCTTTCTATAGGGAACACTTCACTCAAGATCTGTGAAACCTTTTCTTCACCCATCTGAAGTCTCAGTGGTGAAACTTGCCAATCATCTCAAATTATGCAGTGAGAAGCATTCACTGAGACCAACAAATTCATTTTTACATGTGACCTGTCTTGGAACTTGGATGAGGTCTCCAGAGGTGAAGTGCTGGTACTTTAAGTCACTTTGCCACCTGTCCTTTGCAGGAAGCTATCACACACTAAAAGGAGCAGTTTGACATTCCATTTCCTCTAGCCTGTCACTGTCTTTCATTTTTACACGTATTATTTACCAAGTGGTAGAATGGCATGATCAATTTGCTGTTTCCTGGGATCATTCAGCTATCAGGAATATACAAATACCAAGGTCAGAATTAATATTTAGTACTGGGTAGTTCCAAAACATACACTAAAATAGGCTATTGGGTGCAAATTAATTCCAGTGCAACAGCATCTGTAAAATTTAAATTCTAGATATGCCCTTGAGGAATGACTTTATAGTTCTTGCTTACTGTGCAAATTTGACTCAAAATGAATATTGTCTAAGAGACACTCCGTTATTTAAATATTTTAGTCTCTCATAGACTTGCTAACTGTTAGACTTACTAACTTGTTACATTTTAAGCAGAGATAGTGGATGCAAATAGGATTGAGGCAATACTATTCTACATTAACCCACATATTTTGTTACATGGTTATCTCTGATCAAATTAGTTTTGTTGGTTTTTGAAAACCTGATAATTCTAAAGATTTTTTTCCTTTTCCAGATATAGGCTCTCATAAGATTTCCCTGTTGGGGGTAAAAATGACTCACAGATTACTTTCTTTGGTGGAAAATGACAGGGAAGAAAAGGGTGCATGGGGGAGTCTTTTTTCAAAGATCACGGAAAATGACAAAATATGCGAATCAAACCTACAAACAGATGCATTAACAGAGCAAAGACAAGTCTTGGCTGTTCTTTTTATTTCATTTTTTAAAAATCCTCCTGATGACACCATCCAGCTTTATTACTTGATGAGAAGTTTGCTTTTTCTGTTATCCTTTAGGAATATGCACAAAATTCATTCAGGTCACTTTTTTTCTTTGAACATTTTTTACTTTATTATATTATCACATCTGCTTGAATTCTTTATTCTGTTGGTTTTAGTGGGAGGCACATTTCTACTTGTAACTTCTTTGCTTTCTAGGCAGTTGGACTGCAATTCTCAGCAACTGTATCTTCCATCCCTTCCCTGCCACACTTCCAGTAAATAGAAGAAAAGGTGTATGACAAAGTCTTAGTTTCTGACTCTGATTCTTCCACACTTGATGCCCTTCCCTGCTAGCTAGCACAAGTATCATATGTGGGCCATCCCTGCATAGAGGAGCTGCCTATTGCATGGGGGGCAGAGAGCACCTGGGTTTTGCTTCAATTTTTCCCTTGTTCTAACTACCAGCAGGTACAAGCAAAACTTGCCATCCCCAGTCAGATAACAGAATAGCTCAGAAATAGACCTTATGCTTATACAAAATCAAAAAGTTTCCTCCAAGTCACTGAGACAATGCAATTATGGACAGAAAGTGCATTGTGTGCATTGTGTGCTGTGTACCATCAGTTCAATCATGTTTTGTGATACCAAGTAATTCACACTTTCATCCAACATACATTTTCTCTCTAACCAGTAACTACAGAGTAAGCCATACTCTTCTGTGAGGGAAGGATGACATTAGTGGGGACACAGCTTGCTGATGCTTAAAATTATTTCTAGAAACCGCAGCACAATCATAAGCAGAGTTATACCATTGAATCCATTGATTGAAATGGAATTTCAAGGTGTAACTCTGCTTAGAATGGCAGTGTTAGGGGTCAGCATTTTTGAAAACATCTGGTGGATCTAGGATATGCTGTGCTGAAATAGTGATTGCCATGGGAACACCCGTTCTGTTAGGATCTTTTTTCCCATGGAAAATAACTACTTTTAGATTTATTTTTCCATCTTCACAATTTCATCTAGTGTGCACAATAGTTCTGAGTACATGTTTTCTTCCAAATACTATTTAGGAAAATGATTCTGTTGTTCATCGTTGCATAGATACTTGTTGAAGATAAGCATCTTTTATATTATGGCAAGTGGACCCTTTCTTTTGACTTCCTAAAATGTGAAAATCTGTGCAGTAGGCTTTGGCACTGCAAGCCATGTTTGTTTTGTAGACATAAATATCATTGGTCTGGAACATTTTCATTTCTATGTCTCCATAAAAGTGATGAAAGAGACATATAGAGAACTTGCCATTTAAATGCGTAAAACAAACATGAATCTTAATGCTCTTAGTAATGATTCTTTTTGGATGTGTCATCCAACACTTGTCTCTTTTAAATATGTTAAGATGGATGTGAAAATGGCTTTACATATTAATAAAATGTGTTGTCAAGTGTTCTTTCCTTCCTTCTTCCAGGAGCTTAAGAATAGTATTTCCTTTCTGTTCTGGAGCTGCTGTAAGCAAAATGTTTCACAGTCATCCTTATTTTATTTAATTTTATTTAAACATTTATAAACCAGTCTTTCTCCTAGAATCTGAGTATTTATTGCCATATTTATTCACCATATTGAATGGGGGTTTGGGAAGCTAAGTCAAAGCCCCTCTCACCTCTTCAGGGAGCCCAATCCGTAGAGCTGGAGCCATGATGGAAGGGGCTAGGTTCTGGATAATGCCGTACAGGCTATCCTAAGTGGTGGGATAGCCAACAGATGGCCTCATGAGCTGCTTTTCAAACAGTAAGGCAGTGTCCATGAGCATCTCCAAGCCCTTTACTTGCTCTGAAAGAGCCAGCATTACTCCATATAAGACAAGTGAATCTGCCCTCTATGTCAGAACGCATGAGAGAGATTTTGTCAGCAAGGAACCTTGCAAAATGACAAAGATGAGGGCCAACTTTTCATTGTCCATGGGTCAGATTTAGGTTGATCAAGTTACACACCACCTGAACAACTGAGTTAGACAGGAGTCTGCTGACACAACGGTAGCATAAAATAAAGTTTTCTTCACTGACCACTGCCTCATAGGCCTATAAATGGGCTTCATGATGTGCTTTGTCTGATTCATTCTCAGTCGTTCACCAACATCATGTCAGTTGTCTTCCAGTCTGCTTCATGCTGCAGACCTCACTGGTAAACCAAGGAGCTGGGGGCCTCACAGAACATGGAAGTGGACACCAAGCAGCCACTCTGTTTATGGCCCCAGTCTGCCCATCATTCCATGCAGCTACAAGGGTCTCCAAAAAGTTACCAGCGAGACTCTCAAAATCCCCCAGAGCTGCCCGGTAATAAGCAGGATCCATTAACCTCTGAGGGTGGACCATCCAAATCAGTCCACCATTGAAGCCAAAGCTCATCTTCCACCAGCATAAGTTCTTCTTGGGAAGGGAGAGATAATTCCTGCAGATTCCCCTTTCTTGTTGTAAGTCCCTGAGTCCCCCAAAATATTGTTCCTTGTGTTACCCAAACCAGTCCCTGTTCAAGGTACACCAATGATAAGAGCATCTTACCACATGCATAACACTCACATCTGTAGAATCCACACAAAACCAGTGGTAAAAATTGGGATAGTTTCTACCTATTGTATACATGACCTTCCTCAACATAGAAATTCCCACAGTAATAGAGACAGGCAGAAAACAAAGCATTTAACCAGCAAATATCTGTTATCCTAATGAGAGACAAGCTAGAAATGTAAAATTAGAACAGTAACTTAACCAGAGATTGTTGCATCACAGAGGAGAAATGTTCAGCACAGTTCAAGTGTATGATAGTATTCTTATTCTATTATTAACTCTGAAGTGTCCCAGACACAGCTAGTCCAGAGCTAACAAACTACAAAAGCAGAGACAGGTGAGGCCTAGAATTGGGACCAAAATATGTTGTGGGGTAAACAGGAATGGAGATGTGGGGGGAGAGGAAGTCCCTAATCAGAAAGCAATGAAGAGAGGTTAACCACTGTAGGATGAGACTGAACACAATGCTTGTATCCAACAAGACCTGCTCCTGGAGCAGATTTCATGGAACAGCATTCTCCCTCTTCCTCTTCTCACTGCAGCCCACTGACATCCAATACCACCCATTTTTGTTCCTGTAGGTCAATGAGCCTTCAGGAACAGCATAAGGTACAAAATCTTGTCCTTTTGTCTTCAGAACTGAGAGACTGAGTGCAAGCTATAGCCTATACAAAGAAACATTTAAAAAAGTGCTAGCACACACTGTCTAGAGTGCTGCAGTGGAGTCAGCAGTCATGGAGCACGATGGCACCAATGACATTGGGAAATGTAGTTGTGTGGTCCTGGGGGGAAAATATAGGTTACCAGCAATGCTCCGTCTAAGCTGTGGAATCCTGTGAGCAAAAAATTCCACTTTGTGAGCTACTGGCATTAGAATGATGAGCAAGTTATTTGGCAACTGCATAAATTAGTTTGCTCTGGAGCCATTCTTCCTGAGCTAAGACAAAAATGTGTGAACTGGAGGCTAAAAAACTGTGAGCCATCTTACACTAACTCAGCTTAGAGGGAACACTGGTTATCAGGCAGAAAGTTAAAGGCCAGGAACTCAAAGGTAGCATTCACAGGAGTGCTGCTGGTTCTATTTGTAGGGCCAGCTGGGCAGGCAAAAATCAGGGCTCTCAATGTGAGGATGAGAAAGTGGTGCCAGGAAGAAGGTTTAGATTAGTTAGGCACTGAGGAACTTTTTGAGTCAAGCCAAACCTGTACAAAAGAGTTGGGGCTTCACTTGAACCAGTCTGCTGGCGATTAATATCAAAAAGGTGGCAGAGTAGCTTTTAAACTAATCCTGGGGGAAAGCCAACAGGAGCCAGCCTCCAGTTCAGAACAAGTCAGTCCAAAGGGATGATTGTGTAAATTGTGTAAACTCAGGGTACTATTGATGGGACCGTAATAGAACTTGAGACCCCTGAAAGCCACAAAAACAGCTGAGCTTGGAGCCATTTAAAACTGTGCTTTCAGCACTTCCTGAGCTGCCACAGACCACCATGACCTTCCTTAAAACTGGTGTAAGTTCATGGTGCCTCTTAAGTTTGCAAACATTACTCCATGAACCATGAACCAGCCAAATTCATCATGAACTTCTGTTCCTAAGCCAGTTCATGCCCATCCCTGGTGATGTCAAGTTCTCCAGATAGTCAAACACCAGGCTACATAAGAAGATAGTATTTAATAAAGACCAGTCTTAGAGCTGCATGAACCAGTTCTTTGTCAGTGATGCCAGATAGTACCAAGCATTGTCAATTATAGCCCCTTCAAACTACCCCCCCCCATTTCGTGTGCATGCTAAACTAGGAAAGAAAACACCTAGACCAGTAAATTTCACATGCCAAGGCAGCATGGGACCCAAGGTCAGGCAGATTGATAAGACACACAGCAGAGACAGTAATTTACAGAGACTGGAGACTCTAAGTTCCTCCTGCATTCCAGAACAGTGAAAGATGTCTCTTCCCCCCCACTCACAGCAATGGCAGGGTTACCTGACAAGTGACCACAATACTATTAAGTTCAGCATTCAGGTCAATGGAAAGTTTCCCCTAAATTTCAAAACTATAACATTTGATTTCAAAAGAGGAAACTTTACAAAAATGAGGAGAATACTAAAAGGGAAGGTGAAGGGGAAACAGAAGGGAGTCAAATACCTAAAGAATGCTTGGAAGCTATATAAAACCACATTAATTGAATGCCAAATAGAATGCATTCCACAGGTTAGGAAAGGCACTGTAAAGTCTAAAAAGAAGGCTGGTGTGCTTAACAATGCAAGTCAAGGAAGCTATAAAAAGTAAAGAGATTTCTTTTAAAAAGTGGGAGGTCTGCCCCAATGAATTGAACAAGAGGGACCACATGCTCTGGCAAAAGTAATAAATGAGGCATGCAAAAACAGATTTTGAGAAGCAGGTTGATAAAAGCATCAAGACAAACAATCAGCATTTTAAAAATATATCTGGAACAGGAAAGCAGTGGGACCTTTGGATGACAAAGAAATAAAGGGATTGCTAAAGGAAGATGGGGAGGTGGCAGAGAAGCTCAATAACATTTTTGCTTCTATGTTCACTATGGAAAGTGTACAGCCCCTGTTTTCAGGAAGGGAGTATGAAGAAATAAGCCAAATTGAGGTTACCAGAGATTACATTCTAGACCTATTGGGGAAACTGACAAATAAGTCTCCAGGTCCTGATGGCATACACCCAAGAATTCTTAAGTAACTTTTTTCCCACCATAGAGAACAATGGAGGGAATAGGGGCAACCTGTTTGGGGGCCCATAGAATTGGACCCCCTGGTCCAATGTTCTTGAAACTTGGTGGGTATCTTGGGGAGAGGCTCCATCAGCTACCCTGTGAGTTTGGAGCCTCTCCCTCAAACTCCCTCCCCTCCAGCCCCCAGAATATACCCTATGTTTTCACTATTGACTTCAATGGCCCATAGGATATAATGGAGCTGTAATTGACATTCGGCTGCCTGAAAGACTCCCGGGGACACCAGCTGGGGGCGGGGCTTGGCTCCCGAGCTGCCGGAGCTGTGCTCCGGTGCGCTCCCCCCCAAAAAGACCCCTGCCTGCCTCACCAAACTTTTGGAGTTCTTAGAGAAAGTGAAAAAGCGTGTAGACAGTGGTGACCCAGTAGACATTATATACTTGGACTTTCAAAAGGCTTTTGACAAGATATCTCAACAAAGACTCCTAAGTAAACTTAGCAGTCATGGGATAAGAGGATGGGTTCTCTTATGGATTAAAAACTGGTTAAATAACAGGAAGCAAAGAGTAGGAATCCATGGACAGTTTCACAGTGGAGGGAAGTAAGAAGTGGAGTCTCAGAAGGATTGGTATTGAGGCCAGTACGATTTAAATTAATCTATTCATAAATGATCTGGAACTAGGGGTGAATAGTGTAGTGGCCAGATTTGCAGATGACACAAAATTATTCAGGATGGTGAAAGCCCACTGACTGAAGAGCTCCAAGAGAACCTCCAAAAACTGGGTGAGTGGGCGACAACATGGCAAATGAAGCTCAGTGTTGGTAAGTGTAAGGTAATACACATTGGGACAAAAAAAATCCCAAATTCAAGTACAGGCTAATGGGGTCTGAACTTACTGAGTTCTTGGGGTTGTAGCTGTTACCTCAATGAAAGTATCACCCCAGTGTGCTGCAGTGGTGAGAAAGGCAAACTCTATGCTAGGGGTTATTAGGAAAGGGATTGAGAATAAAACGGCCAATATTGTAATGCCCCTGTATAGATCTATGGTGCAGCCTCATTTGGAATACTGTGTGCAGTTCTGGTCACTGTATCTCAAAAAGCACATCGCAGAGCCAGAAAAGGTACAGAGGAGGGAACCAAGATTATTAGGGGATTAGAGCACCTATAAGGAAAGGCTGAAGAGTCTGGGACATTTCAGTTTAGAAAAGAGACAACTGGGGGGGGCATGATAGAGGTTTATAAAATTATACATGGGGTGGAGAGAGTTGACAAAGCAATTTTTTCCCCTCCCTCTCCCCAAACACTGCAACTCAAGGGCATCCAATGAAGTAGGTTCAGGACAGACAAAGGAAAATATTACTTTACAAAGAGAGTGATTAAAATGTGGAATTTACCGCTAGAGGATGTGGTGATGGCCACAGATATAAACAGCTTTAAAAGGGGATTGAATAGATTCATGGAGGATAAGTCTATCAATGGCTACTAGCCTCCGTAGTCAGAGGTATTAAACCTCTGAATCTGAGAGCCAGGAGGCAACATCAGGGGATGGCCTTGACCTCTATGCCTTGTTGGTGGTCCAGATAAACTGGCTGGCCACTGTGTGAGACAGGATGCTGGACTAGATGGACCTTTGGTCTGATCCAGTAGGGCTGGATCAATGTTCAAAGTCAATGCAGTGCAGTGAATACGGTACTAGACTTGGCCTAGGGAGATCTGGGTTTGATCCCTGTTCAGCCATGAAACTTCCTGAAGGCCTAGTCAGTCTAATGTAACTTATAAGAGTTACAAGGAAAAGGTAGGATAGCCCTATATATATTCTTATAAGTTCATTGGAAGAAGGATGGGATACAAACCTTTTATTTTTTTATTTCATTTATGTTTCATTATTATTTTCCATTTATATGCCAACATAAATAAAACATTAGTTACTGCTGAACTATAAAGTTCAAATCCCCCTTCAGCCAGATCTTTTAAAAATATGTGATCTGTTTATCCTTGGACCTAGCCAGGCAAAGAAATTTAAGTGGGAATCAGTCTTCTAGGATGCATTTGCCATTAACTTCAATCTCCCAAAATGAGCAGTTTGCAAATTGATTTGGATGACCTGACTCTGACTATGCAGTTAGGAAATATTTATTTAATAGTTCAGGCAGTCTACCATCCCCTGCAATTTCATTTCCCATTCCATCTCACAACGTTCCAATTGCCTGCTTCACGAATTCAACTGCTATTCAAGCATAAAGAAAACTGGTTTGGGGCTGATAGTTACATTTGGTATTTCTTTTTAGAGGTGTTTTACATTATATCCTTTTTAATCCTCCCTTCCATCTTCTGATATCCATTCCATTGTTTTACAGAAAAGGGATTTCAGCAATTGCATGTTTATCATACTTTCTTCTTTTACCATTTTAAATATAAGTATTAAACTATAGTTTGCATCTATGTTTAAGGCAGCTTCACATTCCTTTTTCAAGCTCGTTTCCATCAGCCACAGAATGTAGGTATTTGAATCAGAAACAAGCCTGTCATGCTTAGCAGTCCTTCTAATCCTGTCCAACTGAAACAAATGGGATTGCACAGTCGCAATGTTTTCTACTATTTCCAAAAGCTGAGACACTATGGCTGAGTTCAGACTGGCAGTTTGAAGTGTGAGGGAGTTGTGGCAAAAAGACCTGGAACAATTTGTTCCCAGGTTTCCCCGGTCACACTGCACCGACTGATGCGGGAGCACAGCGAGGAGGACGCGCAAGGGAGCATTCACACTGTTGGCCTGCCCCTGGCAGAGGCATAGCTGTAAGCCATTTTTTGTAATGTAATCTGATGATATACACTTATGCGCACATGTGCATAAGTGCTCATGTGCATAAGAGCATCCCTACCAGATCAGCTTATTTGCATTCACACTTCTGGGAAGCGGGATGAACGTGGGGTGAACATGCTCTCCAGGGTTTGCTACCACTTTCACCTGGTATCTTTTAAACTCCGGAGGGATGAGTTACAAGATGGGTTGAGTATGGCTGGAGAACACCTGAAAGATGTGCCTGTGTGAACTGTCCCTTTAATCCGTTTGTGAAACATCTCTGAAATGTGCCTATATCGGGCCAAATTACCAGTCTGAACTCAGCCTATAAGTATCTGAAAAGCCACTGAAAAGGAAGCTTCCTGGGTGTAGGATACAAGAAATTGACCCAACTACAATATTAAAGGTAGGGTGATGGTACACAGACAGATAGAGGTGATATAAAGCAGCACACCTGAACAAATTCTGATTTTGTAAGTGAACTGCTAAAAGGTAACACAGAGACTCTTTGGATTTCTAAAGTACTTGGGAACACATGGTTAATGGATGTCACCATTTTCATAAAGCTTCATGTATTAAAATGGTGTGGAAAACTTCCATATTACATACACTTGGGTCCCTACCAAAGCATATGCATAATATTTATTCATGTTCTTGCTTACTGGCAGAAAGAATGGTGGCTATTTTTTAATTTTTATTAAAAACTTTTTCTATGCTGCCTTTCCATCCAAATAGGGCCCCCCAAGGTGGTGAACATCAAAACACTGCAGCATTAAAACATGCAAGACACTAAAATGCCATTTAAAATATAGTATAGATAATATATTTAAACAATTCAATAAATATATAATTACACAACACATATAAGACAACCAGGGAGGAGAGCAAATAATATACTGGGGGTATGCCAAACAAAACAAAAGAGTATTTCACCTGCTGTCAGAATAGGAGACAGATGAATCTCCCTGGGGAGGGAGTTGCCATGATTGGTGCCATGGCACTGGGTGCATGACAAGGGTGCCATGATCTGTGCTACCAAAGGTCACCAGGAGGTCCAGGACAATTTACAAAAGTATTGAATGGGACATTCCTTTCTCTTATCCTTTTAATCTTCCTAAGTCCATATGAACTAAAATAAAGAATAAATTGTTAAATCATTTAACTACAAAAACAATTGTATATTCAGGACTAGTATAATATAAAAGCTGGATGTGTGTGTTTGTGTATATAGCGTGTATATCTGCCTTTCCACAATGCTCAAAGTGGCTTTATAACTTCATAGTAAACTATGTGTATTCATACTGGAATGTACATACAGAACCGGCATATGTACAAGGGTACATATATAGAGCTCTCTCTAAACAATCTGGAACCCCTGGAAAAGCAGCTTTCCTAATCATGTGGGGGGGCCATCCAAACATGCATGTCTCTTGAGAGGTGGCATATAATTTTTTAAAGATACATGCTTAGATTAGGGATGCTCATACAGCCATCAGTTTGGCCCATGTCTTGTTGCTGGTAATTTTGACCATGTGTTGATTCATTCATGGCTGATCGACAAGTTGCTTCACTGTATTCCTTCCTACCCATGCAATACAGTACAGCCAGCTTTTTATGCATGCATGGTCTCACTCAGCCCAATTGAGTTTTTCTCCCTCCTCACCCACTGTTCTTGCTGCAAGACCATTCTGCTCAACAGGCAATTGTTTAAATAGACAAGTCAGTCACAAATCATATAAATCAGTCACAAATAAAAGCTGTGGTTTCATATACTCCTCCTATCAGGTGCTCATCTAAGTAGACCCCAGTAACAGCAAAGACTGCCAATTGGTTGCAATCAGCAGCATCGTGGTGTATGCACAATTTTGCAAAACCCTGATGCAAAGATGTTCAAGCAGGAGTTTGTGACTGTTAGGAATGAACTGAACTGCCCAGGTGATTTGCTCACATCTGGTCAACACCTTGAAACAGGGTAAGTTTGACATATTGCAATGACTACACAAAGGTTTGGGTCGGGTTTGCTGTCATACTTCCATGCTGATAGTCTGCCCTGTGTATCTTCATTCTACCCACACAGAACATGTCAAAGCAGCTATATATACTGTGTGGTTTCCCTACCCTGAAATCAAATGCTGCGGGACAAAGCAAATGTATATGTTCAGACTTCTTCCACCACATTTTGTTTGTTTTCTTGTTTATTTTTTTAAAAAAGGTATATCCCACTTTTCTCATACTCACCCCATATCCTTAGAAGAATCTATCCTAGATGAACTTGAAATTCAACTCAATATGAGTAGGACTCTGAAGAGGCAGGAAGAAAACCTACTAAATAAATAAACCCAAGTGAGAATCCTACCTATACTACAGGAATCTACATTTTCCACAAAATAGAATATTAAATGATTAGCTAAATTAATTTACATACAATGAATTTCTTTAAAGTATCAAGCATGGAATTTAAAGTAAAGGATGGAATTAGCTATCTACCTTATATACCATCAGTTTTAAAAATTCTGTGGTAATCCAGTCTTCAAACCTTATTGAGTAATTCTACAGGGCAGCCAGGAACAAATTTATATCTTACCCCCAGTATCATCATTTGTGTCACCTTTCATGTTGGCACATTTGATAAGGAAAATTTCATGAGTCCCACATAAATATTATCTGCTGAAAAAAAATGCAGATTGTAAATGGCTTTTTCTATTGCCATAACATAATACAGCTTATCCACTCTCGTTTGCCTTTAGCATCCTGAAGTACCCTGGATTGTGTGACCTTGTGCTAACTTCTGTTGATTTATTTTGTCTAGGAAAATGAAATAACTCAGGGTTTTGTTTTTACCCTTGGCATATTGCTTTTCCTACTGCAAGATAGATTATATTTCTAATTTTTGTTGTGGGTTCTGCTTGATCCCTATGTTTCTGTTAGGTTAAAAATTCATTTCCCCCCTAATATTAATGTACAGCTCAGGAAGCAGTTTGACTGAATAATTTTGGCCTTGTACATGAGTTCTGCCTTTGTCCCAGGAAATAAATACAAGAAAAAAAACCCATGAATAAACTACAAGAAACAATATTATAAATATTCAAGAATTATTAAAGGTACCAATATCTATGTACTCTTATTCATACAATAGTTCAAGTATAATACATACATTTTCAATCCATAATCATTTCCATTCTCATCCAATTTGTCTAAAGGAATAAAGTGCCTGTGTAAAAAAAAATATATTGTCAGTTCATTATTTTCAAAATATCAGTTCATTGTTTTCAAAATATAGCAGATAAATCTTTCAAACAATCCAATTTCAAAGTGCGCGTATGGAGACTGTAAATCGGACACTGCCATTCCACTTCTGATCTGCTATAATATCTGCTATAGCAGGGTCTCCTACTATACTATACTATACTATACTATACTATACTATACTATACTATACTATACTATACTATACTATACTATACTATACTATACTATACTATACTATACATTGTCTCCTATAGTAGCTAGGCTAGGGTAGATGGCCATAGAAATATGTGTGAACTAGCTGTCATGTATTTAAAAACTTCTTTAGAAATTTAGAAACTTCTGGTGGGCTGTAACAAGCAATTGACTCTGACACCTTCTATAGACAGCTGAGCCCCATTCAAATATTCTCTCAGCTTATTGGCTGACCAGCTTTGGAAGTAGTTGGGTTCTTTGGATCTTAGATAAGAAACCACAGCAAATGGCGATCAATAAAGATGAACTGACAAGCCAGTTGGCATCTTCTGTACATATGAAGGCTGATTGACAGGCTTGGATGATCCAGACCATAAGAAAATGGAAGGCCTGCATAAGGTTTTTGGCAGCATTGTCATATATGCCTGTATGCTGGCTATCACAAAAGCACAAAACTTCATGACTTTTCCTTGTTGCAAAATGCTGAATCTCTCAGGAATATGTTGATGGTCTTTTCAAATGAACAACATAACTTTACAAGTGGGGACCCACAAGGAGCAGCTATCCCATTCCCCCCTCTCCTTCCTCCTCTCTCTCCCTACTTCTCTCACATTCTTTCTCCTTCCTGCTACCCCTTATCTTACTCTCTCTCCTTCATGCCTGTCACTTCCTCTCCATTTCTGGCCACCATCCCATCACTCTTCCTCTCTCTTTCTGCTCCCATCACTCTCCCAGCCTCCCACCTGCTTCCGCACCCCCAACCTGCACAGCAGCTGTGGTGATGGTAGCTCTCCAGCAAACACAACAGTTCTCCCAACTATGGAGATCAGTTCCTCTTAGGGCTGCCAGCTCCAAGTGGAAGGTCTGGAGATTTGGGGGTGGAGCCTTGGAAGAGTGAGGTTTGTGGAGTGAAGCAACCCCAGCAGAGTAGAGTGTCATAGATTCCACCCTCCAAAGCAGCTGTAATCTCTGTCATCTGGAGATCAGTTGTAATTCCAGGTGATCTCCAGCCCTCACCTGGAGGCTGGCAACACTACTTCTCCTGGAGCAAATGACTGTTTTGGACAGTGGAGTCTATGGAATTATAATTGTCTGAGGTCCCTCCCCTTCTCAAACCCCACCCACCCCACGTTCCACCCCTTAAGTCTCCAGGAATTTCCCAACCCTATCTCCTTCCCATCCAACAGCCAGCCTACCTTTATTGGCCCCATCTTCTTTTCCCCTGCAGCTTCTACTGAGGAAAATGATGGTCTTTCTCCACAGTGGGGGCCAAAGCAGCTTACATTATTCTCTTCTGCTTTTTATCTGAACAACTCTGTGAGGTAGGTTAAGCTGAAAGTATGGAAGACGGGGATCTGAACTAAGAAGCTCTGTCTGCTGCATCACACTGTCTTTCATAGGGTGGCTGCTGCTGAACAGTAGCAAGCACCCAGGCCTAGGTGTGCATCAAGTTATGCTGAGGGCATTGCCAGACATAGGTTTGCCAACCTCCAGATGGGACCTGGAGACCCCCCCAAATTACAGCTGAACTCCAGATGACAGAGTTCTGTCCCCCCAGCAGAAAATGGCTGATTTGGAGGGTGGACTCTGTGGCATTCTATCCAGCTGAGGCCTCTCCCCTCCCAATACACTATATTCCTCAGACTTCACCACAAATTCTCCAGGAACTTCCCAACCTGGAGCTGGCAACCCTAGTCCCAGGCCTGGCTCCAATCAGTCTTGTCCTCAAAGGCCAAAACAGGCCTGGAAAGCCTCCTGCCCCTGCCTTTTACTGACAGAACCCAGCTTGGGATACTGTGGTTAACTAGCAACAGCTACTGAGGGAATCTATTGCTTAAAGCTACAGAAGCTCCTTTTACCATTTTCAGATTTTTTAAAGCCCCAAACGTATTTGTTTAAGATTTCTCATTTTTCTTCAATCTTGAGGCTTTTTTCAGGTTTGTAGAAATATCTGTCTTGCCCATTCAGCTCCAGTCACCAGATTTTATTATCCAAAGATTGGCCAACTTTGCTATTAGAATATTAGATTGAAACAAAGGAAGGAACACAAGGTCTATAAGAATTGCCACAGCAGCTTGCTTGGCTAGCTTACCCCGAGCCTTCAGTAGTACCTGATCTGAAACTCCTCCAGATTCTGATACCTGGAACTATAAGACAAACAATGGGCTTCTAAATGAATTACACATGTCATTTTCTCCTTTATCTTTGTATTTTCTCTTTTAATTCTGTTCCTCTCCCCATTTCTTTGGCAGCAAATATCCACCACCTCCTTGCAGGTGGTTTCTTCAAGGAAGATAGAAATTATACTTATTGCAGAAATGGCTTTGAAGCAGAGCTATTAATTGATCTTTCTTTTGTTCCCAATTATTGTGCACCAAAATATTTTGCAAGATATTCTGAGAAAATGAAGGAATAAATATTTATTTGTTAAAAGAACACATAACTAAAAATGTCGACAGTTGGGTAACTAATTTTTTTGTATGGCAGCATAAGGCTTTTTGTTTTCCTTCCCCCCCTCCTTATTATTGTGAGAACTGAGAGTACTTTTTCACAGAGAGTACTTTTTCACAAAAAAACAAACAATAAGGTTTATATTGTCATCTATAAACTTCTGTTCTGGAGTCATGTATAGCATACAGCTATAGGTGTGCAAGTATTTTCCTGTAGTTGCAGTCTCTTTCCCATTTTCCCCATTCTTTTTTCAGATTTGTATAATTCTTTTCAATTTATAGTTTTTATGGAAATTAGCTTCATCAGCTGCATCAGTCACCGAAGAGATGGAAATAGGAAAAGATTGTACATCTTCACAAACAGCAGAAATTATTCCTTTCCTCCTTTCTGTCAATATAAATCCATCCCAGAGATGGCAAATGGTAGCAAACTGATTAAACTGTAATGCTCAACACCATGCTGCATCAGGTGTATTACCTTGAGAACTGCCCTCTCATCTTCAAATGAAATCAATGTCAATCTGGGAAGAAAGTGTGCTTCAAGGTGGGAAAGAAGCATTAAGAAAGACAGCTCGTCTCTTACAAAGAGAAATTTGGCAATTTTTTTAGCAAGGGAGAAAGGAATTTAAGATTATTCTGTCCACTTAGTTTAGAACATGTCTTAAACAATGTACAGCCATAGTTTGTGCAGCCAAAGACATTTATTTGTAAAATGCAATTTTTTAAAATGTGTATTCAAGGCCTTCTGCTGCCAGATCTTGAATTAACATTTTATTTAACATTTAATTTAATTAACATTTTATTTGTTATTTTATTTATTTTATTTGTTGTTTCCTGGCTGGTAGACCACAACTACTTCCTCCCATCAAAAACAGTCTATTTTGCACGGTTATTTCTGGATTTGAGTGGGGATCAATACATTGAGCTGGGATTAATACTCAGATTAAATTATATTTCCCTTGTAAACTGAAAAAAAATGTAACTGAAACATTTTGATTGGCTATAAATCACATGAGACCCTATCCTTCTCAAGAACTGTTGCACATGCTCAGTGGGAACCACAGGGTGCAATGAAAACCTTTTCTAAGTTTCACACATCAGCTTTCAGTTGAGCACATTTACTGCTGTATATGTGGCTATCATTGCCTTATTTCCAGTGTATTTTCTAAGGAGGTTTTCTTTGTATCACAACATATATGTGCTAGTTCTCAGAAACTAAATCTAAAACTCTTGAGCTAGCTAATGCTCACTACATTGCTCTGCTTTTTGAGTCAACTTGGAGACTTTGTATAGAATGCCACAGCTCCGCTGTTACTGGGAGCTAGCAGGAGCACCCGTATGTTACACATTCTACAGTCACTCCACTGGCTGCCCAAATTGTTTGCACCCCTGTTTCTCCTGCCACTCCACTGAGCAAATGCAGGCAATGAGGACTGTGGGTGAGAGTTTGCTCACTGAAGCTGGGGAACAGAGAAGCCTACACCTGCTACTAAGGGAAGCAGCAAGATAAGCTAAAGGGAATAGTGTTATATTATAACAAAAAGGTTTAGGGAGGCATTTTTACAAAAGAAACAGGACTGTGAGCTATACCACTGTGTATAGTGTGTGTTGTTTGCTGTATCTATTATCTTGCTCACACTGCTGTTTTTATACTTATGTATACCATTTTATACTTATGTATACCATTGGTTAACACATCATGTTTAATATTTATGTTTGGTTTCAGATTTCTGTAATCCTAGTCCTATTACATTACTTATTAGATGTCTCATCCTATTGATTGCATTGACTTAAACTGTGTAATCCTCCTTGAGACCCTATGAGAAAAGCAGGCTATAAATGAAGAACATGGAGACTGTTATGTCACGATTACTTGTGTTTTACTTTTTTCTGAGATAGAACATTCCAGGCAACTATTTCTATCAATTAATAACAACAAAAGTGTCCCAAAAACTTTACCATGCAGTATATCAAAGATATTCAGGTTCCACACAGCATATTTCTGTGAGCAAAATTATTATTAATTATATTAGCTGTAGAGCCTCTAGCAATGGCTGCCTGAGAACATCAAGGAATTTCTCAGGTTCAAGATGGGAAGAAAAATTGAAAATTAAATTAATATGCAGATGATATTGTATTTACAGTTGTGGATCCTCTTGTAAAGCTGTTTCAGATTCTGCTAGAACTGATTTTATAAATTGGTATAAGGTTAATCATTATAAATCAGAATGGACAGTTCTGAATATGTAGCCATCTGTGAAAAATAAATTACCTAAACAATTGGGAATTCCTTGGAAAGCCCTCCAGTGAGGTATTTTGAAATATGGATACAGGGGGATGTTACAAGGATGGATTTGTTTAATCACGTTAACAGAAGTATGAGGATGGATGAATTTTTGGTCCCAGTTCTCTTTGTCTTGACTAAGTAGGGTAGCCTTAGATAAAATGTGTGTACTACTAATATTTTTATATGTGAATATACCTTTATTCTGCAGTGGTGATCTTATAAAAATGTGGAAAATGCAAATCAATTTGTATGGAGAAATAAAACCCCACATGTGTCAAAATCTGTATTTTTAAAACATAAAGTTAAAGGAGGCATAGGTTTACCAGATATACAGCTTTCTTATTCTGTATGCAGATTTGTAAATCTGAAGAATTTGTTTAATGCAAATGAAGTTATATAGGTGGAAGAGGAAGAGCTAGAAATTTATTTGGTTTATGTTATGCACCACTGTAATAATAGGTGGGAAACAAGTTTTATTAACTATCTTATGGTAGTAGACTGGGAAAGATGTAGAGGTATTATGAGCCCAGGATTGTCCTCTTTATTTATTTATATCCTGCCCTTCCCCCCCAATGGGGACCCAAAGCAGCTTACATCATTCTCCTTTCCTCCATTTTTATCCTCACAATAACCCTGTGAGGTATGTTTCGCTGAGAGTGTATGACAGACTCTTCAGCATTAATGGCTTATATTCAGGAATTTTCCATTCCTAACATTTTTGGTAATTTATCTTGCTGGCATCAAAATAGATCTATTAGACCAAGAGATTGGTTAGGGGAAGATTAAAATCTTTTCATATGAAGAACTAATGGAAAAATGTGTGGGCATCAGTTTCATTATATCAATATTTCCAACTATGAAAAATCACACAAGAGATATGAGATAAAGGATTATTAAATAAAAATACAACTGAATTTAAATTATTGATAGAAAGGTCTATATGTAAATGGCAAATAGGAGCCAAATGGAACTTTTGAATTATTTAAAATCTGGGGAAAAGAATAACAGTAATAATAATAATAATAATAATAATAATAATAATAATAATAATAATAATAATAATAATAATAATAATAATAATAATAATAATAATAAAAACCCTGGGAAAATATATTGGATGTCCCATTCTACAAACAGAATGGGAGAGGATTTAAGGTAATATGGATAAGAATGTAACTAATAAGTAATTGAAAGAAAATTCTTATAAACGATTGAAGTATTCTTATAGACTGGACACAGTAAATTGTTGGAGCTATCAGGCTAAGATAGCAGAGGTATGACATATATTTTTGAAATGTCTGATAACTGTCTCCTTCTGGCAACAGATATAGATAAAAGAAATCACAGGGCATGATTTGCCAGTGGAACTGAAGGTATTGCTATTAGAATTTGTAAAAGAACTATGGGTGCGGTCACATGCATGAAATAAACTGGAGGGGGAGGCTATTCCCTCCAGAAGAATTTGACCCACAGTGTGTGATCACACAGTCCTTTGAAGCTGCGGGGGTAGCCCATCACTGCATGATCAGATGCAACCGCGGGTGAGTCAGGTTCCCCCCATTTGTTTCCAGTTAGCTTAAATGTGGAATCAATGAATCGCATCTCAGCCCTGAGGGCTCCCTATGGAGTGTGCGATAATGCACATACTGAGAAGGGGGAGGGGAAACAATGGCATGGAGTCAGGATGGCCTGATCACACCATCCCAATGCCATGAGAGCGCAGTGGAGCAATCAGACAGGGGAAAGTCCATCTGTGGCCCGTAGCAACCCGTTTGCTACTGGACTCTCCCTGGTGTTTTTTTACTCTGCTTTTGTGGTGGAACAAAACGGATTGCCGATGGGTGCGGGGTGCTTCCCAGATGTTCATGTCTGATCACGCCCTTTAAATCCACCTGGCATTTGCACCTATGGTGTGGCTAATTGTGCGTGTGATCATGACCTATATTGGATCTGATGATTCAGAATTAGGTATAACTTTAATGAAAGCAGTAAAATATGTATCACAGTGATATGGAAATCAACCTGTCATCAGTAAAAGACTGGCGTAATTAGACTGTGTCATTATTAACTAAATTGACTTATAAAGAGAAAGAAGAGAAAACCAATCAAAAGATTGTAAAAAAAACCCACCCTGGATAATATTTATTTGACATTTCTGGATGTTATTTATTTTACAATTCCAGTACATAGTTTCTAGACTAGGGATGGGCAAAAAACCACATTTTTGTGGTTTAGTACATGTTTCATGGCTGAACCATGAACTGAACTACAAACCTATACAACCTGAAAGGTTGGTTCACTGTTCATGTGGGCTTGTGAACCTTGCTTGTTCCTCACCATTTTCCACAGGGAGCAAAAAAAACAGGAGTTTAAATAGCTCTGAGCTACTTAAGCCAAACAGCTGAGCAGTGCTCTGCCACTCAGCTGTTTGATTTAAATGACTTAGACCTGAATCCAAGATAGCCCCTTTAAACAGCTGAGCCATGCAGAAGTGAGCAGTTTGCTCTACATGGCATAGCTGTTTAAAGGGGCTTTCTTGTACTGACCTGGATAGCCCAGGCAAGCCTGATCTTGTCAGATCTCAGAAGCTAAGCAGGGCCAACCCTGGCAAGTATTTGGATGGGAAACCTCCAAAGAATACCATGGCCAGGAGGCAGAGGCAGGCTATCAAGACACTTCTCTGAACATCCTTCATGCATCAGTAGGAGTTGCCAGAGGTTGCCATGACTTCCATGCATGGACACACAGACGAATGCAAGTGCACACACACAAATGTTTAGTGTAGTCGTTAAAAGTGACAGACTCTAATCTGGAGAACTGGGTTTGATTCCCTACTCTTCCACATGCAGCCAGCTGGGTGACCTTGGGTCAGTCACAGTTCTCTCAGAGCTGTTCTTTCAAGATTAGATCTCTCTGAGCTCTCTCAGCCCTACCTCTACCTCACTGGATGTCTGTTGTGGGGAGATAAATGGAAGGAGACTGTAAGCTGCTTGGAGATGCTGAGTGAAGGGCAGGGTATAAATTCTCCTCCTCTTCTTCTTCTTCCAAATTACAAAAGGGGGGGGCTTTCTTGGGCAATAAACCTCAGGGCTGGCTGCCAAAGAAAGCCCAAACAGCTGAGCCACATAAAGCAGTTTAAAAGGACTTCATAAGAAAGCCCAAAGCAGCTGAGTGGTGGGGAGCAATCCAACCTCCTCAGCTTCTTTTTGCGGCTTTCTGCTAGAGCAGAAAGCAGAAGTTTAAAGAGAGTTGGAGTTCATTTAAATCCCTGCTTTCTGCTCTGGCCAGGAACCAACATGAACTCCATGAACTGCCTTAAAAGTTCATGGAAGTCCATGATGGTAGACTTGTCATGAACATCAGTCCACAAACCACAAACAGGGCAAAATTAATCACTAATTTGGCTTTGTGGCTCAGTTTGTACCCATTCCTATTCTAGACTCTAAAACAGTATGCATTTATTTCTTTAATATAAATGAATAGTTTTAAAACAAACTTGTCTTTAAAAATTACTATTGTAAGTCTAACATGTCTACCATAGCAAGATAGTTCTGTTCTGAGTTTTTTTAAAGTATAGTTACAACATTTAAGAATTTGCAGGTAGCAGCTTGCAAATAATGAAAAGCAAAATCCTTAAGTCTTTGGCACCAAGAGATCCATGTGATTATCCTGCCCAGATGGCCTACAGTATGGTAATAAAACAGCTAGAGATTGAAGTGTGAGCACAAATGAGCCCCTATAATAAAGAATCTTTGCTCACCAAGGATTATAGTGAGATAAACAGGCCCTCACATAATCAGACATCAAAGCCTTTCTAAACGGCATTTACTGTGCTAACCTAAGAATTTTCCTGAGTGTAAGCCCCACTGAATAGACATGAGTAGGACTGAGTGGACCTACTTAGGATTACTCTCTTATGTATTTAATACCTAAGTCAGAAATTGGTAAATTTTAATGAAAATAGCATTATATAAACAATTTAAACATGAGGATTAAATTAAAAGGTTTTTTTAAGCTAGCAAGTTAAATGTTGTGGGCCATAACACAATAAAATTGAATCTTCAACTATTCAACTAATTGTCTGTGAAAAGCCATTTTTTACTAAGCATTTGGGACAACAATGTTGAATAAAAACTGCTAAGCCTTCTGTTGCAACTGTGGAGTTTCTTTAGTATTATTTTTACTTTTAGATTGTACCTTGAATATATCGGTATTTTCCAGACTGCAGCAGCCTTTTGGGTTTTTGTCGGTATCATGGTGTTTCTAATAATCACACTATCGATATGATCAGTTCACACTGAAGTGTTTGCTTCAGTCTTTTCCCATCAGTCTTCCTTCTCTTTGGATTGTTTTTCCACTTTTTTGTTTATTTTTTGTGCATGCACTGCAGCACTACAGCAGCCTCAAGGAGACCCCACAGACTCTGTTCCCTTTGATTGCACTTTAAGAAGCTCTGGATTCCCCTTTCCTCTTGGAGCAGGTTCCCTTTTTCCCTGAGCATCTGAAGATATTCCACCACTCCCTTCCCTGGCCTGTTGATATTTATGAAAATGAGCTCTATTTTAAGCCCTTTTGTCCTGCTAGCTCCAAGTTCCACATAAATGATGGAAATGGCACCAAGGTTTGTTGGTTTTTTTGGCTAGTGATTTGTAAGGATCTGTGAAATTAATACCAGGGGTTTCTGTCAGAATAAACTGAGCCATGTAGCCAGGTATACCTTTTAATGTGACCCTATACCTCCAAACCATCTGCATTTACTGGATCTTGCCAAGACAGACTAAAGAGTGTGCTTGATACTAAAATGTATTTGAAAATGGTGCCCAGGGATGTGTTAAGCTTTGCTGTTACATTTGAATTAAAGAATGGTTAGGAGGGCAATGATTGGCTGCTGATGTCGGGCCTCCAAATGGACTGTTTGTTTCAGTGCAGGTGCCTTCCAGCACAGAAATGTTTAGGCACTGGCATTCAAATTTTTAAAAAGCTGACATGCATATTTAAAAAATGCTGCCCAAACCCATGTAGATTGGTAGTTATAATGAAAAGAAAAAGGATAATAATTCCAGGTGGGTAGTCATGTTGGTCTGCAGTAGAAGGGCTAGATTTGAGTACAGTAACACCTTCAGGACCAGCAGGATTCCCTGGTAAATGGATCTTCGACTCTCAAAAGCTTATACCGTGGAAATCCTGTTGTTCTTTAAGGTGCTACTGGACTTGAATCTAGGAGTAGGAAAATTAATGACATCCTTCATACTTATTAATATTCATTTCTCTTCATTATTCTGTTACCTGGCTGTCTGGTTTAGAATGTGGGGGGGTGGAGTGAGAAGATAATGACAGGCAACCTCTCAGTGTATTCACAGTGTATTCACTGATCATGGGAAGCCTGGGATGGACATAACTGAGTCTGTTTAAGCAACACCACCCCGTCTCTAAACCAATTTCCTTAAACATTAGCATTGCAGTTGTATTACTGTGAGACTGAAGTGTGCATGACATTGCTATTTTTGCAGGTGTTCATGGAAATGTGAGTTTTCCCCTTATTCCATTTCCTTTTATATTAGTTACAGAACCATACCAAATCTTGTGTGGTGTTGAGGTTATCTGCAGTGTACTGAGATCTTGTGTGTTACTTTAACCTTATCACACACAATAATGTTAATGTGTTATTAACTATGTAATATTTCAAGTGATTTCTACCAAACACCATCTCAGTGTGTTTTGTTCTTTGGAACACCCGCATTGACTTACTGAAGCAAACAAAGGAAAATTACATCTAGGACTAAGGAAGAATTGGCAGTTCTTCCACATTACAAGTTTTTCTTGGGTGCTACATGCTTATTTTCATCCTGCTTGGAATCCTTACCTACTGAGGATGCCAAATATATGAATTCCCTGCAAGTGTGAATTTTACTTACCTGTAAATCCTTTATCCTGTATGTCTGGTATCTGGCAGGGACATCTCCTTTGGTAAGAGGTAAAAACCATACAGGTGGGTGGAAATGCAGCCCTACTAGGCAACAGCCCACAAGGCTGTGAATGTGGAGGGCCTCCTTTGCCTCCATGGATGGATCAAGACCATTGGGTATTGGTACATACAGACTTTGGGGGCCCCCGGAGCCAATGCATTGGATTTCCTGTCCCCAGGATCCTGTATTCAGTCTTTGCTGATCTCTTGGCCCATCCACTCACCCTGTCATAGATTGGGCTTATATCATATTTGGGGCTAGGTAGGAATTTTTCATCTCTAGCTCAAATTGGCCTGGAGCTGGGAGTGTTTTTGCCTACCTCAGTCTGTGAGCAGTGGTCTTGGGCAACTGGCTGGGTGGAGCTGAAAACTAGGTGATCATATGCAGGTAGGAGGCAGGAATTGTTCAGGTGGGAAGCAGTAGGTAGCAGAACCCCCTCAATTGAGGGTTGGGATGTCTTGCAGCAACCATCTGGTGGGGGATTCCCCTGCAGCATTATGCTAGCAGCCCACAAGAACCCCTGGGTGGGTCCTCCCTCAAATTTTGCAGCTTGAGGTGGCCCCCCATGCTGTTTTTGGCCCAGGCCAGGGGCTCAATGCTTGCCCAATTTGGGGATAGGAAGGGGATTTGTTTGGATCCCTGAGGCTCTCCTTTTATAGTTCAGGCCTTGCTGTTCATTTGGTTAAAGTTCTTGTTAATTTCAATAAAGCTGCCCATAGTTATCCCAACAACAATTGTCTGTTTTGGTATTTCCGACTATGGGGGGCAAATGAAAGAGATGCAGACATTAATGTATTTTGCTTTTAATTTCCTATAAATGTTGGGAAACTTTCTCCCATCTGTCTGAAATGTGGTTATACTGATATAAACCTTTCACATTTCATCCCAATTTATTAGAAAACACAGCTAGTATAGTTTAATTGTCTGTTTTTCTTTTTAAAATAAAATGCATTTCTCCTTAAACAAATAGAAAATGATAATCAGTAGAACAATGAATGAATGAAGCAAAGGCAAGCATATCCTAACCTGAACAGGTTCTGGAGAGGCGACATCTCTAAATAAATAGATAAGTAGTTTAAAACTGGGGGGGTGGGGAAGAATCACATTCTTATTTCAGATAATCTCTGCAATAGGTACCATATGTGTGTCTATGTGGTGGGTGGATACGCACATCTCTCCTTTATATATAACTAGGAATAAGGCCCGTTGTGGAAATAAATACAATGAGCTCTAGAAAGAGGCTCTGGGAGAGTGCCAAGGCCTTGGACAGTCAGCGTCAATTTGCTGTGGTGACCTCAGCAGGATATAATGGCATAGAGTCCACCTTTTTCTCCAGAGGAAATGATCTCTGCTACCTAAAGAGCAGTTGTAATTTTGCGTGATCTCCAGCCCTCACCTGGAGATTGGGAACAATTGTTACCTAGGAGGAAATGGGTGGTTGGGAGGGTGAGGTCGATGGCATTGTACCTGTCTGAGGTCTGACCCCTCCTCAAACCTCACCCTCTCCAGGCTCCACCCCTCAAATCTCCAGGAAGCTCCCAACCTGGAGTTGATAACTCTATCTCCTTCCCAGCCAAGCATCAACCTGCCATTATCTGCCCCTGATTTCAGCTTTCCATCTCCTGCTCCCTACCTCCTGGAGATCAGTTGTAATTCTGAGTGATCTCCAACCCCCATTTGGAGATTGGCAACAATGGTTCCCCAGGAGGGAATGGCTGGTTGGAAGGGTGGAGTCTATGGCATTGTACCTGTCTGAGTTCCCACCCCTCCTCAAACCTCACCATCTCCAGGTTCAAGGATCACTGACCCTAGAAAACTGGCATTCTTAAGAGTAACCCTCTGAGGTGGGGAAATCATTTCCATGGTA
Organism: Gekko gecko; assembly: GCA_029375565.1. NCBI lineage: Eukaryota > Metazoa > Chordata > Lepidosauria > Squamata > Gekkonidae > Gekko > Gekko gecko. Next base: position 61,171,204 of record JAPDNY010000004.1, read on the forward strand.
CAAATGAGGAGCCAAGGACACCATATAGTTAATAGTTTATCTCCCTTCAGGTCTCACACAGAACTGTTGTTAATACTTGTGTGTATTTATGTATTTATGTATTCTTTAATTTCATTAGCAGCCTGCCACAGCTTGGCAGGAGAATTGTTGGGGTTGATGGGCGCTGCAGACAGGATCCTCCATGGCAAAAGCGAGAGGTGGGCCAGGCAGGAGGGAGAGCAGAGAGAAGCCTCCCTGCCTCCCCCCCCAACCCAATGGACGGTTGAGGCCAGCCAGCCAATCATCGCCTTGAAGGGGATGTACTAAAAGGAAGGACAGGATTCCCCATTGGAAACAATGGGAGAGACTTGAAGGCCCATTGAAAATAATGGGAGCCGGGAATGCCAATTCACTTGCATGGGCTCCATTGAAATACATTACAGCTCAAGAAGACTTGCAAAGAAAATGTGGAATGGATTTTCCATTAAGGTCTCTGGTCCTAAATACACTGCTCTGCGACTGGAATGGCAGACCCCAGAGTAAAATGACAGCCTCTGGGGGTAGCAGGAGTGTTCTGGGCCTGGGATGACTGGCCCCAGAGCAGAATGACAGTCCTGGGGGTAGCAGGAGTGTTCTGGGGGGTGGAATGACAGGCCCCAGAGTTGAATGGCAGCCCTGAGGGTAGCAGATGTGATCTGGGAGTGGAGTCACAGGCCCCACAGTGGAATGACCTGTCATTTCAGTACCAGGACACATCCCCTAGTCCACGGGGCTGTCATCCCACTCTAGAGCCTGTCATTTCAGTCCCAGAACACTCCTGCAACCCCCATGGGCTGTCATGCCACTCTCAGAACACTTCTGCTACCCCAGGGGCTGTCATTCTACTTTGGGGCCTGTCATTCCAGTCCCAGAACTCTCCTGCTATCCCCAGGGTCTGTCATTCCACTCTGGAGCCTGTTGTTCTAGTCCCAGAACTCTCCTGCCATCCCCAGGGGCTGTCATTCCAGTCCCAGAACTCTTCTGCTATCCCCAGGGGCTGTCATTCCACTTTGGAGCCTGTTGTTCTATTCCCAGAACTCTCCTGCTATCCCCAAGGGCTGTCATTCCAGTCCCAGAACTCTCATGCTACCCCCAGGGGCTGTCATTCCACTGTGTGGCCTGTCATTCCAGTCCCAGAACACTCCTGCTACCCCAGGGGCTATCATTCCACTCTGGGGCCTGTCATTCCAGTCCCAGAACTCTCCTGCTACTCCCAGGGGCTGTCATTCCACTGTGAGGCCTGTCATTCCAGTCCCAGAACACTCCTGCTACCCCCAGAGGCTGTCATTTTACTCTGGGGTCTGCCATTCCAGTCGCAGAGCAGTGTATTTAGGACCAGAGACCTTAATGGAAAATCCATTCCACATTTTCTTTGCAAGTCTTCATGAGCTGAAATGTATTTCAATGGAGCCCATACAAGTGAATTAGCATTCCTGGCTCCCATTATTTCCAATGGGCCTTCAAGTCTCTCCCATTGTTTCCAATAGGCAATCTGGTCCTTTCTTTTAGTACATCCCTCACATATGTTTTACTGTATATTCACATTGTTGTTTGTGTTGCTCAATTTGGAATGGCTAGTCTTATTGTGGACTCATGAAATGCCCGTTAAGGTGTGATTCTCTCTCATTCAGTACTGCTTCAGGTCTCCATGAGAAATGCAAACTGCGAAGATGCAAAATGAAATTATGAGTCCCATTGGCGCAGGAATTTCCAAATAATTAATTGATTAAAGTACTTCTATTTATAGATACAGCGGTGTCTTTTCAAGCTTGACTTTTGGCAATTTGATTAAGCGCCAAAACATGTCCTCTTGTATGTAGAATGTGTGTCTCTGTTTGGAATAATCAGCAGTGAGGATGTTGGACAGGAAGGTTCTACATCTACTTGTGTACAGGTTTCTTGAAACCTTCTCACTTCCAGTCCAGGAGATAAGGAAGGTCCAAGTCCTGTTACTATGCCAGCACATGCAGAATCTCACGCCTCTCCCAAGCCTCTCCAGGAATGAGAGATACCAAAGACCCACATGCTTCAAGAACACTTAAATCAGTATTCTGCCACCAGGACCTATGTAAGGATGTTCCCAACTCAGACAGGAGCATAGGTCCCACCTCCTGCCAGGTTTCTGGGAATTAACAACTTATCAGCTCTGGGCTAGAGCAATTAATTAACACACAGTAGTAGCTTTCTAGGCGAGCAGCATAGGCTCTAGATCTAGACTTAGAGATCCAGTTGCAATACATGAACTCAAACTCAGATAATATTAAGAGATATTATCTTTATTTAGCAAAGCATTTATATGACAAGAGACTTGCAAAGATTAGAAAGCAAAGAACAAGGCCTATAACTTTATACAGCTCTTACTACACATAGAGATACGGTATAGTTACCAGTCTTTCATTTGAGCTTTGTGGAGCCAGGGAATCTTCAAGATGAAAACCATGTTTGCTGTAAGCAATTAAGTCCAGCTTCACTGCCCACTAGTCAAATTCCATGTTGCAGGTTTGTATTCCAAACAGAGACTAACTCTTAGAAAGGGGCCCTCCTTCCAAGAGAGTTCTGTGTCTTTTCTCATAGGGTGAGGATAATCCCCTCCTACCCCTGTCACAATTGAGTATGGCCATTTACCCAATCCTGACAGGGTCGAAAGGCATGCCCAGTGGTCATTGCGTATGTGCTGAAGGCACGTCTGCTGTGCTTTGAAGTTTGGGAAGAGTCTCAATGTCTGGTCTTCCCCTCAGAAGTGCCAAAGTGGCTTTTGAAATGGATATCTAGGCCTGGCATCTGTGCATACCATCTGTGCAGGTGACAAGTCACAGGGACATGTTATCAGCTAAGCCATTTGGGCCTAGTATAAATGAACCAGGAAAGCTTTTTTCCTATACAAACTTGTATACAGATTTTGCACGGACATCAACGTCTGCTCTCTCTCTCTCTCTCTCTCTCACACACACACACTCTCACACACACACACACATGTCAGCAGTATGAATCAGTGAAGGACTCAAAATTGTTCATGCTAACCATATATCCTGTGCACAGAAGTTCCCTCAGCCACAAAGGATGAAGAGGCAGGGCCAGGGGGAGGCTGTTACAGGCCGGCCTCCTCCCAGTGACACGTGGCTGTGCACCCTATCCCCAGGGCTTGGAGATTTTGTTGGGCTGGGCCAGGAGGTCCTCTACCCCTCCCTCATTCCTGGCCCCGTGGAAGGCAGGTAGGCGAGGTTCCCTCAGCCCCAGAGGATGAAGAGCATCCAAAGGCAGGGCCCAGGGGAGCTGTTACACGGTGGCCTCCTCCCAGTGATATGTGGCTGCATGCCCCATCCCTGGGGCTTAGAGATTTTGTTGGGCTGGGTCGGGAGGTCCTCCCCTCCCCCTCCCTCATTCCTAGCCCCATGGAAGGCAGGTGGGTGAGGTTACCTCATACTCAGAGGATGAAGAGCGGCCAAAGTCAGGGCCCAGGGGAGACTGTTACAGGGTGGCCTCCTCCCAGCAATGTGGCACTGCCCACCCCGTCCCTGGGGCTTGGAGATGTTGTTGGGCCAGGCCATCTAAGGGGGGATGAATACGGGTAGCAAATGGATGCTGCCATGCGGAAGCGAAGCCCTGACACTACCCACCCCTCCCAGAGCCCTCCCAGAACCCTGTAAAGGCAGGCACAAATGCTGGCTGCCAGAGCAGGGCTGCTGACATCCTCTCCTGTGGTGAACCTGTGTTCTGAGGCAAATTTTGGCAGGCAATGGTTCTGTGGGCAGGACTTGGGAGATCTTCTGATTGGCAGAACTGTGGGCCAACTGATTTTGCCAGGCATCAAATCTTGTCACCCCAAGTGACAATTATAAATAAGGAGAGATTCTGTTTTGGGGTGGCACTTTGCTGAACGTTCCATGCACTCCCAAATCAGTTGGCTCCCTGACCTGTCACTCCAAGGGTGTGCCAATCTACTGGCTGAGTTGCCTGAGTCCACCCACAGAAGCAGTGGCCAACGTCTCAAGTTCAGTGTGGTGTGAGGCGACGGATGGGATGGATGCTCCGGCAGGCGGAGGCTGAGAAGGCTGGGGCCAACCATGGTGGCACTGCTGAGGCTAACCATGGCAGCGCGCAGCAGCTGTCGTCAGCCACGGTTGGGTACAGGTAACCGGGTGAGCTGCGAGTCCATAGAACCAGCAGCATCTCAGGCTCTGTGTGCTGGGGGTCAATGGATGGCCCAGACGCTCCGGCGGGTGGACGGTGAGGAGGCTGAGGCTGACCATGGTGCTGCCGCAGCATTCATCGTCAGCCACAGCTGAGTGTGGGTGGCCAGGTGGCCTGCAAGCAGATGGGGGACAAGATGGCAAAATTGGAGGGCGAGGCTGAGATCTTTCTAGAGCTCATTGTATTGATTTTACAACAGGCTTCATTACTAGTGCAATACATTTTTGTTCATGAAGTATACAGTAGTGTATTACATTTCCTCCAAAGGTCCCCCGAGTATGGAGATGTCCCATCCCGAATGTTGGTCATTTAACTACTGTTAAAGCTGAGGTGATTAGTGCCAATCAGTTCCCCATTTTCCCCATCCAATATGTTTCCTGTACATAGCCACAATAGAATAATGCCATAGAAGGATACATAGTGTAGCTAATACTAGACATGGGATAAAGGTCACAAACCCATCTCACATATCAGTGATAGATAGTAACATTTCATAGTCCTGTAGAGACATTTCTGAACCAGAAAATAGGAACAAATGTTTCCATATTCAGAACACTGGAGAGTTGTTTTCTTTTCATAGTTCTGTCTTGTCACTACAAGCTTACACAGATGGTTCCCAACGTTTTTTTCCTTGTCCAAACAATGCACAAATCCATAGCTTATGTTTTGAAAAACTCTTGCTGTGTATCATCATTACACCAGGTAGCTGCTGATTATTGGATTTTATCTGCAAATGGGCAGTAGATAGAGAAATATTAGAAGAGATATATGTCTGTTTTTATATCTAGTAAGTGGCAAATCCCAGCAGTAGGAGTCTACCTACTCATCATAATAGTGGTAATCTCTTTCTGCTGTTCTTTGTGCTTCTCCCCTTAGGCTCACACTATTAATAAATCAGTTCCATTAAAACAATGTTTCTTTTGTCTTCCCAAACTCTTCCTACAGCATTGCTCTTCCTGCAGAAGTAGATTTCCCTTGTATTATTTCTTTATTGCTCCAGTATTTTACTTTTTCTTAATTCTGGTTTAAACAATCTCTCCTTATATATTCTGTTTTGGTCATGGACTCCCCTGAACATTCCAACATGCTCCAAAATCAGTTCGCTCCCTGATCTGCCATTCAGAGGATCTGCCTATCACTGGCTACTTTGCCTGAGTCCTGCCTCCAACATTCTAAACAGTTTGCTGTTCCTCCCCCCCCCATAGCCAGTCAGGTCATTTGCATATGTGGCCTGATTGGCCTTTGCCTTGGAACTCAGAGGTCATTTGCATATGTGGTCGTATTAGCCTTTGCCTCTAACATTCTAAACAATTTGCTGTTGCTGTTTTCAGGTAAAATGTATTTTGAGGTAAAATACATTTCCCCTTAGTGCCTGTTGGGGGAAACCATTGTTGCCAATCTCCAGGTGAGGGCTGAAGATCACTCAGAATTACAACTGCTTTCCAGATGGCAGCGATCAGTTCCCCTGGGGAAAATGGTGGACTCTGTGTCCTTATATCCTGCTGAGATGGCCCCTGTATGACAGCCAATGTGACGTACCAGTCAGGGCTTCAGAGCACAGTAAAGGCTGCAGGTGTGGGGGTGGAAAGCTGAAGAGTGAGGAGAAAATAACGGTAGGTTGATGATTGGTTGGGAAGGAGATAGGGTTGCCAACTCCAGGTTGGAAAATTCCTGGAGATTTGAGGGGTGGAGCCTGGAGAGGGTAGGGTTTGAGGAGGCGTAAGACCTCAGACAGATACAATGCCATAGACTCCACCCTCCAAGCCAGGCATTCCCTCCTGGGGAACTGTTGTTGCCAATCTCCAGGTGAGGGCTGGAGATCACTCAAAATTACAACTGTTCTTCAGGTAGCAGAGATCAATTCCTCTGGAGAAAATGGTGGACTTTGTGTCATTGTACCCAGCTGAGGTTGCCACAGCAAATTGACACTGAGTGCCCAGGACCAGGGCACCCGCCCAGAGCCTCTTTCTCAAGCTCGTTGTATTTATTTCCACAATGGGCCTTATTCCTAGTCTTATTTATAAAATGAATTATTAGTGTACAGTTTTCTGTAGCTTTATGTTCCTAAAGTTTGTTTCTGTGTATGTGTAGACAGACAGACAGACAGACAGACAGACAGACAGACAGACAGACGGATATCTTCTTCATGTACATATTTGGTGTTATATGCTTGTGTGGACTGATAAAACATAACAGAAAAGCAACCTTGGTTTTCATATGGGATCTTTAACTTTGGATTCTGAAGGCAAACAATTTTTTTCAAGGTTTCACACACCTTAACTATAAAATTCTGTTCCCTCACAGTTAATGGAGCCTTTAATCTGTGTTTTCTGGAACCTGTTTTGGCCTATTTTGTTGTGCTTTATCAAATGAGGTGTGAGAGGGGAAATCCATTAGATTTCAAAGCCAAAAGGGATTTCAAGAGCCCGTATGAAAGGGACCTAAAAGAGGAGACAAATTTTGGACAAGATGCAGCCAAAAACAGTCATTCTCACTACTGTATTTACCTGTTCTTCAAATAACTATATGGCATTTGGCAAGACCATGAATGAACTGTAAGGCGGAAACATCCCTCAGCATAAGTTTTGTCATATATGTCCCTCCCTGCTAGTTGTCACCTAGTACCAAAGTGGTCAATACTTTTCTTGAGCAGTGAAATTAGGTACTCTTTTTGGGGAGGTGGGACTTGTAGCTTTTTGTCCAAGATGGATGACTGACTGAGGCCTTGTATACTAGGACTCAAATAAAGCAGAATTATATCCCTGCCCTGTTGATGCAGACTCCAAATCTTAGAAATCTCATAAAATTCTTAATGGGTACTGAGGGATGAAATAAAGAAGGTACAGCTTATGAAACAAAATGGTGGAAGGAACAATGCATATCAATTATATTAAATTGGGTTGGAGATTTAAGGTATGGCAGTTCAAAGTACCCAAACACTTCAAGTCAGTTGAATTCAGTTTCACCATCATGGGGCATGAGGGGAGAGACATTTAATACTGCAAATGAGAGTGTCCATTAATAAGGCCTTAGATGGTTCTCTTGCATGACAAATCACCTAGAGCAATCTATTTGTAGAAAGTTAATACTTCCTGTTACACCTTTTCTGAACAGCAGTCTCAGGAATCCTGTACTATTGCTATGACTTCCTCAGTACCTTACAATCCAAACTTAAATATAATGACTTGCATTTGACAAATACTGTGCAAGCAAATAGCTGCACTGAAGGCAGCCAGAATTGCTGCATGCTCAGCACTTCAGAAAAGATGGCCAAATTTATTTAGAAGCTCAGCAGAGTGAATGAGGTGTCCATCCTTTTAAACTAAACCCAGAGCCTCCTTTCCAAATCCTTTATGGAAGAGTGACAAAAATACTGTCCAAGCATCTGTACTCTGAGGACCTCGGAAAAGTTTAAGTTCACCTTGTCTATGTATATGATGCTATTTTAATTACATGTCAGTGGTTTGGAAATGGGTGGCTTACTGATTGTGCCCGTAAGATCATTTCATACATAATTGGGTGGGGGTGTATTTCCGTTTGATGCCATTTACTCAAGGCAGTAATCATGACATTCCTGTAAAAAGGACATTGTTACAGTTAACTTGATGCCACAGTTATTAATCCCTGGTCAGCCATTTAATTTTTTGTGACAATCATCCATAGGTTCACTCTACTTTCTAAAAGTCTGAAGGACCAAAAGCAGAAAATAATTGTGACTTACTCATGGAATGAGGAAAGTGAGTTTGCCATGCAATACAGATACACACCAGGGAAATATAATGGATGTGCAGAATGAGTTGAGGGAACAAAGAGATCAAGAATGTGTTAGTAAGGGTGTAAAATGAAAAGAATCATTTCCCATTGTTCTCTTACCCAACTATGGCAACAGATATGTCAGTGCAATCTTTCAGGATCACATCACTAGATATTCTTTTTATTGTGGACTCCATCTCCTACTGATCACATACAATTTTCTAAGTTAAACTATTTTAAACTATCTTAGGCTGTTGTCACATGGGCCAGATAACGTGGGTGGGAGGTGTGGCTGTTTGCCCCAGAGCAAAATAAAGCGCGGTAGCCTGATCACACGGTCCCCTGAGTCTCCACGCTTAGGCTGTTAGCTGCTGATCACACAGCGATGCTGAAGCATGGCAAAGAAGCGGCGCAGTGCAATCACACAAGTGGCAATCGCAAGCCACCGCTTCCGGATCAGATGGGCAAAATATCTGGTGGACAGGTGCTGGATGCCATGGGATACTAGCGCTCCGGTGATCAGACATCCACCTTTACTCCGCGTTTTCTGGATACTAGTGCACTTTCCACGGTACTTTTTAACTCTGCATCTTCGGCGGGATGCCACAGGTTGGACACGGGAGTGCTACACTTCCCAGATGTTCTGGTGTGATCATGTCCCGAAACTCTGCCTGACATTCATGCCTTCTGCATGGCAAATTCTCCATGTGACTGGGGCCTTAGATGATAAATTATAGATGGAACTCAAATCTAGCACAGCATAGCTTGGAAGAGCTAGATTTGGATCCAAAGGCTGATTCTGTATGCAGAAGGATGCTTCCTGAGTCTCTCTCTCTCTCTCTCTCTCTCTCTCTCTCTCTCTCTGTATCGTTTTCACATCAGATCCTTACATCACACTCAGCATTTTCCTGAGAGTCCCTGGAGCCTTGGAACAGTATTTTGGGTATGTAAACAATTATTTTTAAACTTCAATCCTCCTAGGCTAACCTGAAGTATCAGTCTATCATACAAGGCTGTTGTAAGCACACAGGGATGGTGCTATGTAAATAATAAATGTTACTGGGAGGGGTGGAGGCACCTTAGCAGTGTAATCCTAAACACAGTTACACCTTTCTAAGTCCCTTGAAGTCCATGAGATTCTGTTTAGAATTTCACTGTAGTTCACTTCCCGAGGAGTATTTTGGTTCTACTGCATTGGTGCTACACATACCCTGTGCTATTATTCCATACAGGTTATGTAGTCTGTATCCATGTATATTTCAGACTGGAATGGATAGGAAACCAGTTGTAGGAGATGCAGTCTGTAAAGATACTGAATGATAAAAGGGTTGGAACACCTTCCCTATGAAGAAAGGTTAAAATGCTTGGGGCTCTTTAGCTTGGAGAAACGACGTCTGAGAGGTGACATGATCGAGGTTTATAAGATTATGAATGGGATTGAGCAGGTTGAGAAAGAACTCATGGGCACTCTATGAAATTGCTGAGCAGTCGGGTTAGAACAGATAAAAGGAAATACTTCTTCACTCAAAGAGTGATTAACGTATGGAATTCACTGCCACAGGAGGTTGTGGCAGCTGCAAGCATGGACAGTTTCAAGAGGGAATTAGATAAACATATGGAGCAGAAGTCCATCAGTGGCTATTAGCCACAGGGTATAGATGGGAACTCTCAGTCTGGGGCAGGTGATGCACTGTATTCTTGGTGCTGGAGGGGGCAGCAGTGGGAAGGCTTCTGGTGCCCTGGCCCCACTGCTGGACCTCCTGATGGCACCTGGTATATTTTGGCCGCTGTGTGACAGAGTGTTGGACTAGATGGGCCATTGGCCTGATTCAACATTGGCTTCTCTTATGTTCTTATGTACTTTTAAAAATGACAGAAGAAAAGTACTTGATTTTTGGAAGGGCTGTCTTTGCTGGTTTCCTGCACAGCTGGTTTAGTTCATCAGCCTTGCACCCAGAATATTTGAAGTTAGGGCTGTCTGGATACACCCCAAGTTACCATGTGAGGTATTTAATGTGAAGTTATAAACAGTTATGTAAGTAGTAGATGTGAAGTTATAAACAAGTAGGATAGTTTGAAGTATGATTTGGTAAAGGCTTGCATTTGAGGCCCCACTGTGATTCAGCTAACAGTGCAACACTTGAGAACTGGGATATTCATTCTTTTAAAAAATTACTTAACAGTGTGATAAAGCAACAGTGACTGAGGAAAAAAAAGTGTTCAAGAAAATCTGAAAACTATGGTGTGGCAAGATTCTTATTTCTTCAAGATATTTGTGAGACTTTGGTATGTGTTATGTGTCTTCAAATCGGTTCTGATTTAGGGCATCCCTCCTGACCTGGATGGCCCAGGATGGTCTGATCTCGTCAGATCTCAGAAGCTAAACAGAGTTAGCCTTGGCCAGTATTAGGATGGGAGACCACCAAGGAATGCCAGGGTCTTGACCCAGAGGCAGGCAATGGCAACACCACTGAATGTCTCTTGCCTTGAAAACCCCATAGAGTTGCCATAAGTCTACAATGACTTGATAGCAAAAAAGAAGAATTAATGAGCTGCAAAACATCCTATCCTTAACAGCCTTACTCAGGTCTGGTAAACTGAAGATCGTAGCTTCCTATGAGTCAATCTATTTCATGTTGGGTCTTCTTCTTTCTTTCTATTGCCTTCAGTTTTTCCTAGTATTATTGTTCTTGCCAGTGATATTCACTCAAATATCCCATAGGCCACCTAAGCAGAATAGAATGGCTATGTAGGACTTTGAATACAAAGCCATGTTGTTTCTTGTTATTCTATTTAGCTTTTAATCAAGGACCAGTATTCAATATTTGTCCAGCTCATGGCCATAGCTAGCATGAGGTCTATGGGGCAATGCCCCTCCCAAATTAGCAATGCCCCTGAATCTTCCTGCTGCTTTTCTTTCCCAGCTCTGAGCCAGCCAAGTGGTTGGTTTTTCTGGGACTGACTCTCAGGGAAGCAAGCAAGGGATCGAGGCCTTGACAGTGAGTGGGGTAGGTCAAACACAATTTGGAGGGCAGCAGAGTGGGCGTGTTGCAGGGGTGAAGTGCCACAGTCAGGGTTGGGCAATCCCTGCCCCGAGAGCCAGAGCCTCCAGTCGCTCCTAGATGAAATAGACCAGTAAAGGATTTTCCAGCCCGGCAGCTAGCTAATTTCTCCTCATAAAAGTCTTTTGCACTACAATGTGAACTGGCCCTTCCTTTCCCACTTGATTGGAGTAGTCCATGTTTTCCCCGTTTTCCCCACCCCAGATAATCCCTGACTTTCCAGATGCTCCTAGAGGAGGCAGGTGGGCCAGCCATGGGATCTGAGGGAGCCTTTGCACTTTGGTGAGCAAAGGGGCTGACCCTTTCAAACAACAGCCAGCAGGACCTGTAGATGCTCCAGGCTGGATTGGAGTCTACTGTTTCTTCTTCTCTGTGAGGCAGATTTTCCTGCCAAAACACTGTACCCTACTCTGTCTGAGCAGCCTCTTAGTAGCATATTTGAATGATAGAATTATAACTTTCTGCGTGGTACACCCTGTGATAGATAAGTTATTAGGTTTTTGACCAGGTCAGAGATTTATTGTAACTCAGCAGGAGCCCTCTTATAAATCTCTTTAGAAATGTCACTTGACACAAAGTAAAGTTAAAACAGAAAGACTGATTTTATTGAACATGCACAGTTGAGTTAGGAATAGGGCAGGGGATGAGAAATTGCGGTAAATTTGGTTGTTTATACAAATTATAATATTCTGAACAGGCAACAGAGCATAGTTGAGGCTTATATTCTTAGAGGCTCAGTTCTTAACTGAGAGAGATTTGTCTTGGAGATTTCTTTCAGCAACAATGTGTCATAATAAAGGCCTCAATCCCCAGGAGTCAGTCCCAGCAAAACTATCTTAGTTTCCTAGAAGTTAGTCCTTTTTCCTGTATTTAAATACTTACCTTGTGGGATTATAACTTTCCCTTTTTTACTCTTGAGGAGTCTAAAACCATTTTCCTTTTTCACACATACCAGGGGTCCCTTCTGAGTTGAACCCTCTGAATAACTAGGTAAGAAATATCCTCCTTTTCTAGGAGCAATAATCTTTTTCTGTTTGGCTAGACTGGCAGTTTTCAATTTCCTGTTCAGTCTCTTTAGTCAAACCTAAACCGCAGTTCTCGAGACTGTGAATAAAGTTTGATGCCTCCCCTCTACTAGGTCAGAAAGGGTCCATCCTGTCTTTCCTATGGTCCAGAACCCATACTTGAGAACATTTCCTGAGAACTGAGACCCCCCCCCAAGTCAGGGCATGTAGGGAGGCATCCTGGGGATGTCTGCCATGAGTTTGATGCCTCTAGCTCCAGAACCCATGCCTGACATCTGCCCCCAAAACACTTTCCCGGGGGCACCTTTTTTGGGGGACCAAAATTCAGAACCCCCCCCCCCAAGTCCAATCTTTACCAGACTTGGTGGGCAGGTAGAGGAATGTTAGCTGGAGATGTGATTTTGGAGTCTCTAGGACCCCGGGGGAGGGACCCCACGACATCCCAAACTTCCCAAACCTGTTCAGTTTGGCAGAGCAGCTAGGCTCAGGTTTTCCTGGTTTGTGCCCATCCCTAGATCTGACACAAGACAATTTGGTGCAGACAACATTTGAGAAAAAAGTTAAAATACATTAAAATATGTTAAGCACATATTTATTAAATATCTTTATTCAATTATATTAAACATATATACAACATATATTAAAATACTCTGCCAATTCAAAGCACACCCTAAAATAAATGAGGTGATTGTCTAATTGGTTTCCTAATAATCTAGATGGAGTATACAACTTCCATTCATTTTATGTACATGAAAATAGAGAGACCATATTTATCCCCAGCCTGGAGAGATTATCTTCTCTGTCTCAAGATAATTTTTTCAAGAAAGCGCATGGAAAAATATGCTGCAGCAGAAACAGTCTGAAGTTAACTATTTGGTCTTCTGCCTGTAGCAAGGTTTTAGAATGAAAGCTGACTGTAATGATGACAGAAGGAGACGGCAATAGTGTTTTCGACAATAAACCATAAAAAGCAGAAGTACTGCTCAGAAAGAACACTGAGATTAGACATGATGCCAATTCTTCACATCTGTTTGTATCAGAAGAGCCTTTCTCATCCTTATATAGCAAACTAGTATTTAAGATCAAAAGAGACAGAAAGAAGTGGTCCCACTGCTATAATACAATTAGATGAAGGAAGTGAATCAAATGTCTTCAACACTAGTCCATGCTTTGAGTGGTTAGTTATCCCATTAATTCATACCATTGAGTCCCCAGGACTGTGCCTGCCTTGAACACGAACCCATTCCCCAGAAAATCTGACTTTATAATGTGAAAGGTGGGCTTTGGTCATTCAGAAAGAAAGGAAATATGACTTGCAAAAGTACAGATGATTTTTCCCTTCATTATTAAAGATTAATAAAGCATTTTTGAGATCCAGGAAATAAACATAGGTACCAGGGCAGGACCCACATTTTGCACCTTCTAGGACTGATCTCTGGCTAAGTCTAACCTCAAATGAAGCACCAGAAGAAATCTATCTAAATCATTATGTTGAGGTAATTAACAGTAGTACATGTTAAGGTTTTTTTTTTTTGTAATAGTTAAGAAAGTATTGTTGCCCTGCAAGGCTTTTGAGCCTCTTTTTGGACTGTAATAAAATAATAAACTGTGCCAGTGCGTGTATAAGGAATTGAACCACATGGTAACCTTCCCAGATGCCAGCAGAGACTGCACCCAGGCAAGAGACGCTTCTCCTGACCTTTCCAGCAGCTCCAGTGCCCAGCAGAGGTTACCAGCCTGCCCCTCATGAAGGGAAAATGGAACAGAACCAGTATACACTAAAGCACAGTACCATGCCTTGATAAAATACACGGACTAGGAACTCCAAAAACGCCATTATGAGTTCCTTCTACATCAGGCAGGCAGCCTCTTTCCCTCCCCCCCTCACCTGCAAGACCTCACGTAGCCCTGGCAGAGTCTATTCATCGTTGCCTAGTAACTGATCGAGGGCCATCAATAGCCGGGCTAATGCCATCAAGAAGACAATAGAATCGGCCGGGTGACTCATCCTGGCTGCTACCTGGTGTCAGACACAAGCAAGTTTCTAGCTCTCAGTATTGACCATCCCTCAGGCACACCTCCACACACCTCCCCTACATCTTCCAACCAATAGGGTGTTTTCAGGGACGGACTTACCAGGAGGCGGGAATCAGGGGTGGTAACCAGCCCCCACCCTCCTGCTTATAAGGAGATGCCTGACCACCGGCGCTCTCTCTGCTCTTCGACCCCTATCGAATCTTTGACCCTCATATGTCCAGCTTGCTATCCCCGACCCCTGCCTCCATCTTTAAACTCTGGTCTGCAGGCCGAGTTCCCACGTGTTTCCTGCTGGTCAGGCTGTGTGGTTCCCGATTTTCTTAGTTTCTTTCCCCTCCATTTTTCCTGAGGAACGCTCTACACGACGAGACTGGTAAATATTGCCCACCAACAATTTACCTGCTAATGCAAATGTGCTTGCCTCTCTCTGTATTTCTTAGGCCTTGAATAATTGTGTGTGAGCTTGTGAAATTGTTTGTGTGTGCAAAACTTCAGTAAAAGACTTTATTTTCAACTATAAAAAGTCTCCTGGTCTGTTACCAACTCCTCCCAGCGGGGCTGACCTCTGTATACACAGGTGTTCGCTCTTGCAGCCGATTGCTTATTAATAATCAATACAATTCCCCTTGTGATTACTCATAATAACATGCAATCAGGCTAACAGTATGGCTTGGTCACATGGGAGGATTTGCCCCATGAAACGGACGGGTTGAGGGCGCATCAAATGGGTGCAGTCATACAGCAGCATCTGGGAAGCATAGCACACCTGTCACCAACCCATACCGTTGGCCCGAAGAAGCGGATTTAAAAAGTACCAGCAAAAGGATAGTAGCAACCGGAAAACACGGGTCACAAGCGAGCATCGGATTGTGGAAGTGGAGTTAATCCGGCGCATCCGGCATGCACATGCATCCCATTGCACCGGATGTGTTTTTTCCAAGCCTCCACAGTATGCAAAGAAATGTAAGATTGCACATGTGCAAGAATGCGTAACTGAAACCCTTTGATGCGCTTCAACATCACTGTTTGATCACCAGCTATCGGTGTCTGTGCAGCATCTCGGCGACCCGTCTGATCGTGCTACCACACATCTTTTTGCTCCGGCTCTAATTTGCCTCCCTTCAGCGGCGCAGTATCCTGCTCGTGTGCCTGGGACCTATGTTAGTTTGCCCTAAAATACAGTGCAATCCTATGAACACTTTTCTAGAAGAAAACCCACCTGAATAGGATTCTGAGTAGGCCTATCCAGTATTGCTATCTTTATATACATATAAAATCTTTTGTGGAAACATTTTCAGATAATACACTTTGACAGTACTTGCTTTATAGATAACTTTAACAAGCAGCTGAATGTAACTTCTTGTGATTCAGATCTTATTTTTCACTATATTATGAGCACATATTTGTTTCAAACTAAGACTGCAATCCTAAACTTACTTGGGACTAAATGCACTGACTTTAAAGGGTTTTCTTCTGGGTATGCATGTTAGGATTAATGTTATGTGTACACACAGGGAAGTACTATGCAAAGAGTCACAGATTTCACTGAAATTTTTCATCGTAACAATTAAGGCTGCCGACTGGCCAGGGGGAAAATGTCCTATCCCTTTAATAGATATTTAATGTACAAAAACAGTCAGTAGATGCTCTTCATGGCATGGTGTTAAATAACATCACTGGAGAATTACTACAGATCATTGATATTAAAGGGACAGCTAGATGGACCATTTTAAAACTTGACAACCGTAAGTTAGCAGCTCCAGCTATGGGAAAGGCATACCTTTTTTAAAAAGTGGAAAATGGCTTGCCTTTTTATCAGTGAGAGCTTCTTAAATGAAGGTGTCCAAGAAATCGCATGGATCATGGTTGCACTAATTTTTGCCTGTCAAATGTTAGCACAAATATAACAAATGACACTGCCAGACCTAGGTCTGATTTTCATAATAGCCTTGGGCCTGATCCTGCAATGATTTCAGAGTTGTAATTTCTTTGAGATGCCCATACATCTGTCTTTGTTGTTATATCCACATTAGCCACCATAGGAGGCCTTTTGATGTATTATTATTGAGCTCTGAGAGCAGTAATATGATTTTTCCTCCCAGTGTGAATTCTTTTTAAAAATGAGCGATTCCATTGCATCTTTTACATACTGGCATAAATCGTTTCTAATCTCCCCTGTCACAAGAATATCACACACTTTCCGCCTGCTGTTCTCTTTTATGATGAATCACTTATTTTTGTCTAGGTTTATAAATTGACCCAATGTCTTTATCAGAAAGTAAAATCCAGTAAATATTATTGTCCATTAAATGTTCTAATTAATACTGTGATGTTTCAGATACATTTCTCTAGAAATGGAGGAAGAGGGCAGAAATCTAGCATAATGGAAAGCTATACTCCCCCCCCCCCCAAGTACTTTCCCTGGTTTCATCTTGGGGTAAAAAACTGAATGAGAGTCAATTTACTCCCCCAGTACAATCACTGGAAACTGAATTGTCTGAGATCAGTAGTCCACAATTAGCTATTAATGGATACTGCTGGGTCGAAAGAGGTGTTTAATTGCTTATTCCATTATCTGCTTAAATTATGTTTAAATATTTTTGTGCCTTTAGCAAGAGGCATTTCACTGTTGAAGAGACCATTTCCTTAATATCCATTTAAATAAAAAAGTCCTTTCACTAGTACTTTTCAATGTTTTTAACTAAATGTGCATATCTTGGGGGCAATCAGACCTTCTGAGACATCAGCAGAAAAGTTAGATTCCTATGAGCTGTTATTCTGAGTTTTCTACTAAACAAATAATTTATACTAAGAGAAATAAAAATGGACTCACTGTAAAGTTATACCAACAATATTACAGGCAAATGCTATTGTCAAGGTGGGAATGTCCCTTATGAGTAAGCCTACCAGCAAAAGGCTATGATTACCTGCAAAAAATAGTTTTCCCCTTCAGTACACAACTTAGGAGCAGGGCTGCTGAGAGCTCATATGCCTACCCAAACATCATATAGTTCCTTGAGCTCTCAGGCAGGGTCTCTGGCTTTTAAAATGGTCCCTTTAATATCACCTCAATCTTCAAGTAATTATTGGTTAATTAGCTCCATACTGCAAAAAGCTTTAACTGCACATTTCCTCAATTTACACCTGTATTAAAGGGGGCAGGACCTTTTTTCTGACCACTTGTATCTTCTAGTCTCTCCCTCTGAACTGGCCTGCTTTGGAGCAATTCTATACTACCCAGTAGAGATAAATCAAGGATACAATGGCACTAGAGTGCTTATAGGCAGGTGGTACATGGTTTAACTCCTCCTCCTGTCCAGTGTGTTCATTCTGTGTCTGGTGCCACCAGACTGTTCCTGTGCACTTGGTCAGATACAAAGTGTGTAAGATCAGTATTTGCAGCTGAGATACTGGGGGGAATCAGAGAGGGAGAGAGAGAGAGACAGACAGAGACAGAGAGACAGAGACTAATGGTGGAAACTTAAGTCTTTTTACTCAAAACTAAGTCCTATTGAGCTTAATGGGACCTATTCCCTAGTAAGTGTGTTTAAGAGTGTAGCTTAACCATGCAATCCTAAAAACACACTTAGGGGTCAGACTCTTCAATAGACATAAGTAGGATTATGAGTAGACCTATTTAGGATTGCTCTCTAAGTGTGCTAGATTTGGCACAATCTGTACATTGTTTTACCCAGGGCTCTTTTTGTAGCAGGAACTCCTTTGCATGTATTGAAAAAAGCTGTGTTTGTCAGTGTGATGCATTTGGTGTTCAATGCCAGTTTCTGATATTTGATGATGTAGTTATGGAACTTCTGCAAATATATCTGTGAATATCATCTGTGCAGGTATTAGTCCAGGGCTCTTTTTGTAGCAGGAATCCTCTGCATATCAGGTGACACACCCCTAATGTAGCCAATCCTCCAAGAGCTTACAGAGCTCTTCTTACAGGAGCTACTGTAAGCTCTTGGAGGAATGGCTATATTAGGGGTGTGTTGCCTAATATGCAAAGGAGTTCCTGCTGCAAAAAGAGCCCTGGTTCTATTACGTGGAAGAGATATGACTAGCACACAAAGAAGGTGAAAAGTGAAATTCTCTACCTCCACACACTATTAAGTCCAGTATTTGGTGAATGTGGTAGTGGCTCAGTAAAATAAACACATTAATGAGCAATATCACTTTTCTGAGTAGTTTTAATTTGACCCTCCCAGCTGTTGCTTTTTTAGCCATATTGCTGCTTTTTAGCCATATTAACAGCCTCAAGCTCTTTTAAAAGGAAAGAAGGCTTTGTGGGCATGGTGGAAAGAAAACATTTCACTATGTGTTTTTTTTTTTTTTTTAAACATAATTGTTATCAAGAATCTGGCATGCTTCATATTCTTTTCCATGATGCTGAACTTTAGGGCTTGACCAAGTACAGTATTATAGCTAATAAGGCTCTACCCGACGGCAGCCTGAAAGGCTGTATGAGGAGAGAGGGACTACTTTGCAGGCTTGGAAGGAGGGAGACTGTTGGCGGAGTTTCCCGCCCATATGGGTATCTGGAGGGGAGGGGCCTTTTGAATTTAATCATCATGCCACCTCCCATTGGGGCAGTTCTCTTGGAATTTGTCAGTGAGAAGGAGCGTCTCTCTGACATGGTCTCTTCAGGCTTTGAGAGCTTTGGCATCAGGGTTTGGAGGTTTTGTGGGTGGTGGTTCTGGTGGTTGGTTGAGGTGTGTGTGCTGAGTTGGGGAGAAGGGCACTGTGCATGCTTCACTTTGCCCCGGCAACCCCCCTTTTTCAGGGGTGGGCCAGCCTTCCCCCTCCCCCATTTATTAACCCTCCCCCCTTCTCCCTTGTGGTGGGTTTTGTTGCCTTCTTCATCCCTCCCTCTGTATATATTGGGAGATTTGGGTCTTTTGTCTGCTGATGGTGTCAGTAGGCCGCGGGGTCTCAGGTTTCTTTGCATTTGGCAGCTTCACAAGCAAGTTGGGCGCAGTTGAGTTGGGTGACGGGCACCATTTTGTCATGTGCTGCCTCATGCAAGATGGCATCGGGAAAGGGAAAAGGGCCTGCTAAGGAGGCACAGCAGGCACCGAAGGCTGTGGAGCCAGTTAATCCTGTTCAGGGCCAGCCCCAGGTGTCTGGGTGCCCTAGGCAGGACAGCTTGGGGTGCCACCCCACCGGGGATGCCAACCTCCCGGTAGGGCCTGGAGATCGGGGGGTGGCGGAGCACTGGCTTTCCTGGGCGCTCCGCAGCTGCGGGGCCCCCAGGAAAGCCAGGGAAGGGGCGGGGGTTCTAGCCCCTGCCCCTTCCCTCCCAGCACCGGCTTTCCTAGAGACTCCACAGTTGCAGGGCCCCCAGGAAAGCCAGGGAAGGGGTGGGGGTTCTAGCCCCTGCCCCCTTCCCTCCCAGCGCCGGCTTTCCTGGAGGCTCCGTTTGACGCCCCGTAAGCCCGGCTCCCTGAGCCGGCCATGATCCTGTTCAGTTCTCATCGGATGATGAGGAGACAGAGTTAGAGAGGCATCTCATTCTGGAGCACTTGGAGGCTCTGGAAACCATGTGGGGCATTACGGTGGCACGAGGGTGGGTGGAATTACCAGATTTGGCACACCAGTCCCATTCATCACAATTCAATCAAGCAGTTTGGGCTCATCTTTCGGCTATAGGCTCAATGTCTACTGCTCCCCCCATGGGGAGTGAAATTGGAGGGTTGGTTCAAGGGGCTGCGGCTGGTGAGGGTTAGGTGCAAGGTGCAAGCTGCGAGGTGGTACCAGTCGGCATGGCTGTTGTGGCCACAGAAAGTTCAGGTAAGACAGATGCACCTACTAGGGGGAATGCCTGGCCCTGGGGACCTGAGAATCTGGGAGGGGGTCAGGGAGGCTTCGCTCCCAGAACCATAGGTTGTAACCCAGTAGGCCCCTCTTTCAGCTTGGGCACTCAGTGGGGTTTCTGCCATCCAGCTCTGCCTGGGGTTTGGCCCTTTGGGATGGGGAATTGGTGTCGAAGTCAACAACTCCCTTGGGGGGGTGGGGCTATGGCCCACCTTCACTGGTTCCTATGGGTTCAGTGCGTTATAGAGCCATGCCTCAGGGGAATGTGGGACTATCCCTAGGGGATCACCCCACATTGGCGACCTGGAAAAAAATACTGAGGAGTGAATTTGTGGATGTGTTTTCCTTGCTATTCAGAGACATAGAAAAGAAAGACAAGGAAGATTTAGATGAAAGGGACAAGGAGCAACTTAAGCGTCGCTGCATTGACCGGGTTTGAGCTAATTGGCTGCCAGGTTTCTTGATTTATTCCTTTTTTCAATACATTGACATCATATACAGGGCTTACACAGAGTTTTCCGGTGATGCCTACTTACAATACAATGAGTTTAATATGCGGGCGGCTGTTAATCCAGTTCTGCTCTGGGATCAGGTGCACCAGCATTTGTGGCTCCAACTTATGTCCTCAGCCAAGCCGGTTTCAGGTGACCAATCTGATAGTGGCCACATAGCTCAATGGCCTGCTGGGTCAACTGTGGCTTGCCCCTTAGGGGGCCAGGGCATTTAGCCATGACTTCTTTGCTAGGAGTTCGCATCACAGGGAGTCTGTGGACACAAGCCCTGTAAATTCAAGCATGAGTGTCCCTTGTGCGGGGGATATCACTCCTTCATGGCTTGCTCGAGAGCTAAGCACAGACAGGAGAACAAGAGGACAAGTGGAGGGGGACCCCCCCCAGGGGTTGAGAAAAGGGTCCCAGCCCTATAAACCTGACTCAGCTTAGGCAATGGTTAAGATTTTACCCTAATGTTGTAGATAATTGGTACCTGTTGGAGGATTTTTCAAAAGGTTTTAGGATTCCTTATGTTGGCACCAGAAGGGCTTTTATGGCCAACAATCTTAAGTCGGTGCAGGGCTTAGAGCAGGTGGTTAGGGATAAGATAAGGAAGGAGTGTGGAGAAGGGAGGGTCCTTGGCCCATTTCCCTCACCTCCAGTGCCCACATTTCATGTGTCACCCTTGGGAGTCGTACCCAAGAAAGCACCAGGGGAATTTCACCTGATGCATCATTTGTCCTTCCCAGAGGGTGACTTTGTCAATGATGCCATCCCGGAACAGCTCTGCCCCATGCAGTATACATCATTTGATCAGGCGGTCTGGATTGTGCATAGATGCAGTCCTGCAGCTGAGCTAGCAAAATGCAACATTAAGTCAGTGTTTCAACTTTTGCCAGTCCATCCTGGGGATTTTGACCTGCTAGGCTGCACCTTTGAGAGCCAATTTTACATAGACAGGACTCTAACCATAGGGTGTTCAATCTCGTGTTTGGCTTTCGAAAGCTTCAGCACTTTTCTTGAGTGGGCATTGAAGATGAAGACTGGGCTCAAGGGGATCATGAACTAGCTTGATGGGTTTTTTTTGTGGGGCCGGTGGGGTCTGGGCAATTGCTCCAAGCCTTTATGGAGTTAGCCAGCAATCTTGGCGTCCCTCTGGCTCACGAGAAAACTGAAGGGCCGTCTCCCACATTAACCTTCTTGGGTATAGAGCTGGACACAGTACAGTGCATGTCACACCTACTAGCTGACAAGTTGAGTCAGCTACAGGAACAGGTGGATGAGTTTTTATTAAGGAAAAAAACCTCCTTATTGCAGTTGCAGAAGTTAGTGGACCATTTAAATTTTGCCTGTCGGATTGTGGCTCCCAGGAGGGCTTTTCTGCGAAGACTTTGCAGGGCCATGTCTGGCCTCAAAAAGCCCCATCACAAGATTAGGATTTCTCGTGGGATGAGGAAGGACCTGAGGGTCTGGCAGAGTTTTTTGACCCAGTTTAATGGGGTTTCCTTCTGGAGGGAGGACCTTTGGGTACAGAGTGGACTGCAGGTTACATCTGATGCAACAGGTTCTACTGGATTTGGGGTGTGCTTTCAAGGGCACTGGTATGTGGAGGAGTGGCCCACGGACTGGCTGCAGGCTGACATATGTAGGGATCTAACCTTTTTAGAGTTTTTTCCCCATTTTGGTGGCCTTATGGCTGCACTGTGACCGCTTAGCTAACAACGCTGTCCATTTTTGATGTGACAATTTGATGGTGGTGCAGGTCATCAACTCACTGACTTCCCCTTCCCCTAGGGCAGTGATGGCAAACCTTTTAGAGACCGAGTGCCCAAACTGCAATCCAGATCCCTCTTATTTATTGCAAAGTGCCAGCATGGCAATTTAACCTGAATGCTGAGGTTTTAGTTTAGAAAAAAAAATCATATATTAACATCTTTTGTCTTAAAGGAAAAGCACAATAACAGAGCTTTCAATGATGCAAACAGCTTTTTATTGAAAGGTAAAAGTTTGCATTTGGCATGAAGTTTGCATTTGACGTCATACACACAAACTCCTTTCAGTTAGTACAGGATAGGACGCTTCCTATTTACCTGGTCTGTCTTTCTCAACATGATCTCACACATTTTCACACCTAAAGTGACAGCCCTCTTCCCTCTTCCATGGGAAAGAGACAGAAAAACAGCACACTCAGGGGAATCTGCCACTTCTAAATTGATTCGAAGTAAATTAAATTTTGATCCTGCAGATCTTGACCGATGAACAAATAAAGCATTTCAGCTTGAGCACTTCAACCTGGTGACCCACCCCCAAAGCATATCAAGGCTGCATGGAATGAGAGACCACGGAGTGGAATGACAGCCGCTGGGGGTAGCAGGAGTGTTCTGGAACTGGAATGAGAGGCCCCAGAGTGGAATGACAGCCCCTGGGGGTAGCAGAACACTTCTGCTACCCCCAGGGGCTGTCATTCCACTCCATTGTCTCTCATTCCAGTCACAGAACACTCCTGCTACACCCTGGGGCCATCATTCTACTCCGTGGTCTCTCATTCCAGTCCCTGAACACTCCTGTCATTGCACTCTGTGGTCTCTCATCCCAGTCCCTGAACATTCCTGCTTCACCCTGGGGCTGTCATTCCACTCTGGGACCTGCCATTCCAGTTCTTGAACACCCTGCTACAGCCTGGGGCTGTCATTCCACTCTGTGGTCTCTCATTCCATTCCCGGAGTAGTGCATTTGGGCCCAGAGACCCTAATGGAAAATCCATTTTGCATTTTTATTGCAACTCTACTTGTACTGTAATGTATTTCAATGAAGCCCATGCAAGTCAACTGGCATTCCTGGCTCCCATTATTTCCAATGGGCCTTCAAGTGTTTCCCATTGTTTCCAATGGGCAATCCTGTCCTTCCTTTTAGTACATCCTATACATCCACCCTCCTACATGGCTCCTCCAAATGGCATATTAGTTATTCCCATGAGTGTGAAAAGCCAGAGCAAATTTACAATCTGAATAAAGGCACAATCCTATGCTCTCATACTTGAAAGCAAGTTTGGTTGTCTCAGTGGTGCTTAATTTTGAATAAGTATGCACAAGATCGGGTACTGCTTTTGAAGCGGCTATTCATTTCTGCCTCGTCCCTCCACCCCAGCTCATCACTGGAGAGTTAGGAGTTCTGAGTTCAGGGACAGTCTTTCATCATGGGGTGTGTGTGCCCTATTTGTGATTCCCTGGAAGCTCTCAGGAAGCTATAATTGGGGGGGAGGGATGCTGTGCCTTACCTCCACAGGGTGGGAGCTCTGGCTTGCCTTGAGCCACCTCACCACAGCGCTGGCTGCCACCCCTCCTGCAGCACCAGCTCCAAAACAGTCTCCATGTCCAACTCCTTGAACAGCCCTTCTAATCACAGCCTCTGAGCAGGTGCACAAGACATGCCACTCAAAGCAGCGGGGCAGCCCTGAAAGGAAGCAAAGGGGGTGGGTTCTAAAGTTTTTAGGATTCCAGGTTACAGTACAGGATGCTGGAGGGCGCAGCGAGAGACCAGGCAGACAGCCAAAGAGGGAGGGAGGGGAGGAATAGTGCACCTTCCCAAAGAAGGCAGGTTTGGAAACTGAAGTGGCACACTCATGCAGATGCAACTTTTGGCAACGAGCCTGGGTGGGCATCCCTGGGAATGCTCAGCCTCACTCCTCTGGGCAGAAGGGGCATGGATAGGAGCACGCATTTGCAAAGGAAGGGGAGTTGCTGCGCTTTTCCGGGATAAAGGAGTGGGATCAGGCTGTGGGGATTCCTTGCTGAGAAGCTCCTGGGCTTTGAGTAGGCAGGGATTGTGGGTTGGCGTCAGGCTGTGAGGAAGCTGGAGCCTGTGGGGAAAGCGATTCCCCTCTTCTCCCTCCCCCATGTCAACAAGTGGGGCGCCTGCACCGGGGGTTTGCACGTCTTTTCCTCTCATGTGTGGTATTTGCTTTCTAACCAGGGCCCAGGGTTTGGCCTAGGGCCAGCTGGTGCAGCAGCTGCAGCAGCACAATAAGCAGGCTCAGCTGCCTCCTTGCCCGTGCCCACAGAGAGGGCTCTGAGTGCCACCTCTGGCACCCATGCCATAGGTTCGCCACTACTGCCCTAGGGTCATGGGCCTTGTTTGTAGTTTCATGTTACGCTGTTTGCAGTTGATGTTAGCATAGCATACCTGCCCACACCAGTGGTATTGAGGTGCTGGAAGTATCCAGATGAAGTAGGAGATCACACAGCCTTGTGTGAAACTATATACAGATTTATTTACACAAGCATACAGATCATGGTACACACTGACAAAGTGCTTTGCAGTAGACAGGTTCATGAGGAGAGAAAAATATGTACACTATATATGAACACTTATATATACAAACCAGCCAATCAGGCGAAGACTCCTTAGTCATTCTGACTTGTTAGCACAGTACAAGACAGAACAGGATAGAACCAGTTCATACCTGCTCACCTGACTGCTTAGAGATGTCACTTAGATCAAGCTCATCTCCAGCCTATGTCTTACAGCAGCAAGTGAATGCTGACAGTTGAATGTTCTCTTCCTTGCCAAGCATGTGCCAGGGGTCAATAACGAGGTGACAGACACTCTGTCTCGTAAACAGATGGAGAGGTTTCACCAACTCACACTGGAGGCAGATCGACATCCGACCAGGATGCCTCAGGACCTTCGGTCGATTAGTGGGTTGAAGCTGACAGGGCCATTGAGCTGGCATTAGCACCTAGCACCCAAAAAGCTTATGGCTGCCCAGTATGACAGTTTCTGGCATTTAGGGGGCAGATAGGGCTTCAGGATATTTGGCTGGTGACCGTTGATCATCTGCTACAGTTTTCTGTTATGTCAAAATGTAAGGGTCTGGCAGTAAAAACTATCAGGTCCCAGTTGGCCAGTATCACCTTTCATAGCAAAGTGAGGAGTTTTCCAGAGTTCACAGCTGATTTTTGACTCAGGAAAATGCTCAAGGGGTGGACCAGGGAGGCTAGCTCCCATAAGGACCGCTGACAGCCTTTCCCCCCTAGCGTTCTTAAAAGCCCTCAGAGAAGCTGAGCTCAGGTTTGTGAATCTGAGTTCGAGTACCTGTTGTTTCATGCTGCTGCCTTGACCACTTTCTTCAGGTCCCTCCATTACCAATTTTGGGCAGTCACTATGAGAGCATTGCATAAGCTGGGCTTGTCGGGAGTCCATTTCGGTACCCATTCCTTTTGGATAGGGGCTGCATCCATGGCTGCATCCGTGGGGTACTCTGGCAAGGCTATTCAGAAGGTTGGACATTGGTGGTCCTCAGCTTATTTTTTTTTTATATAAACAAAATTTTTTATTGGAAAAACAATCAACATTTTCAATAACGGTACCAATACAATTTCGAAAAAAGAAAGTTCCCAACCCTTCCCCCCACCCCCCTAATAGGCTTCCAACACTGCTAATAACAAACAAAAATATATGTTAGACGATAATCAAATTTAAACTTATATGCATTGACAAACCAGGTAACACATTATATAAAATCTCTACCATTACAACATATTCTCAAATAACAGTATAATACAATTCCAAATTCATTTCACTTCTCGTTCAATAACCATCCGTATCCAAGTTATATATTTTCCCCTTCATTCTATATTCATTTTTTAGATACAGTTTCAAATCTTCCCAATCTTTTGTATACTGTTCTGCCATTTGTCCATTTAACTTCTTTGTCATTTTGTCCATTTCCGCTAAAAATAGCAGTTTTCTCAACCAGTCATGTATATCTGGCACCTTCTCCATTTTCCATTGCTGAGCAAAGGCCATTCTCGCCGACGTAATCATGTACCATAGCAGTGTCCTTTTTTCTTGTGGAATTTTTTCCATTGTCAAACCGAGGAGAAGAAGTTCTGGCTTTCTCTCAATTGGGATTTTTAATATTTTCTGCATCACACAATGTATATTAGACCAATATGTTTTCGCTTTATTACATGAGGTGGTCCTCAGCTTATAAAGTCTACATCCGGCCATTGTTGGCCCCCTAAGGGAGGTCCCTGTTTCACATTTTTTATTATTATTCTAGGCTCCTTAGATCCAGAGTGGAGGCTTTGGGTGCTCGTCGTTGGGCACAGTATGGTTTTTTGGGCTGCCCACTTCACATTGAGATCCTGTTGGGGGGCTCAGCTTGGCCTCAGCAATTGTGCCATAGTGGAGTGGCTGGAACGATGGGGCCTACGGTGGATGGGGCTCATGCCACTTTCATTTTGTGAGTGGGAGGGCCCCCCTTCCAATATTGTGGTGATTCATCTTAGGTGTAATGATCTTGGCATGGTTAAAAGAAAAGCTGTCATCCTGCAGGTGCAGGATGATATGCAGGAAATTGTAAACAGGTGGCCTTCTGTCTGGCTGGTAAGGTTGGCTATCTTGCCAAGACATGTTTGGAAGTGGGCATGTGATCTCCATGTGATCGAATGGGCACACAAAAAAGCGAATCAGGAGCTTTCAAATGCCATGCTGAGAAGCCAGGGTTTTGTCATCACCCATCCTGGCATAGTCAGGGAATGTGCCCATCTTTACTGGGAAGATGGTGTTCACCTATCTGACTTGGGCAACAGAATCTTCTTGGAGGATTTGAGGCAAGGGCTGTGGCAGATTGTTGGCCAATGTGTGGGGTCAAGGGCCAAAGCAGACACTTGACCCTTTTCTGTGGCGGAAATCTGGCCTGTTTTGTTCTGTTCAGGGGAACACCATGAGACAGACCCCTCCCTTTGCAGGGGGGTTGGCACACCACACACAAACCATGCCTTGGGATGTCCCTCAGATGGGGACTGTGGGTGGCCTGTCAGGCAGTTTGACTTGGGCCTAGCTTCATGCTCTGTAACTGAAGATGGGTTCAAGGTGGGATGCTGACATGTTTGCCATCAGCAAAGGCTGTGTTATGATTGGCCTGCACTGGGGCTATGGTGATTCACCCTTGTTGGGGCTGGAGAGGGATCAAGGGATCCTCTGCCAGTTTTGGCAGCCCTTGCTAGTTATATTTATTTATTCACGTTAAATAAAGCTGCCCTAGTTTTAATCGATTTAACTGTGTCTGTCTCTTTCTTCCGACTGTCTGCAATAAGGCTCTACCTGACGGCAGCCTGAAAGGCTGTATGAGGAGGGAGAGACTACTTTGCAGGCTTGGAAGGAGGGAGAGTGTTGGCAGAGTTTCCTGCCCATACGGGTATCTGGAGGAGAGGGGCCTTTTGAATTTAATCATTGCGCCATCTCCCAACGGGGCAGTTCTCTTGGAATTGGCCCACCCACCCTCCCTTGGCAATGTGAGCTTGATGCTGGTCACCTTTGTGGGGCCGGATAGGAATTTTTTCACCTTCCTTTCAATTGGCTCAGACAGGAAGGTGTTTTTCGCCTACCTCACACTGTCTTTGGGTTGGGGAATTGGCCTTGGGAAGTGTCATTAAACAGGCTAGCAGAAATCTGGCCTGTTTTGTTCTGTTCAGGGGAACACCATGCAACAGACCCCTCCCTTTGCAGGGGGTTTGGCACACCACACACAAACCATGCCTTGGGATGTCCTGTCAGGCACTTTGACTTGGGCCTAGCTTCATGCTCTGTGGCTGAAGATGGGTTCAAGGTGGGATACTGACATGTTTGCCACCAGCAAAGGCTGTGTTATGGTTGGCCTGTGCCGGGGCTATGGTGATTCACCCTTGTTGAGGCTGGAGAGGGATCAAGGGATCCTCTGCCAGTTTTGGTGGCCCTTGCCAGTTACAGTTATAATGTTATACACATTAAATAAAGCTGTCCTAGTTTTAATCCATTTACCTGTGTCAATCTCTTTCTTCCAACTAAGTCTGCAAACTCAGGTCTCTTTTTGTAGCAGGAACTTCTTTGCATATTAGGCAACACACCCCTAATGTAACCAATCTTGCAAGAGTTTACAGTAGCCCCTATAAGAAGAGCTCTGTAAGCTCTTGGAGGATTGGCTACATTAGGGGTGTGTTGCCTGATATGCAAAGGAGTTCCTGCTACAAAAAGAGCCCTGGACTAATACAAGCACAGATGATATTCACAGATATATTTGCAGAAGTTCCATAACTACATCATCAAAGATCTGAAACTGGCACTGAGCACCAAATGCATCACACTGACAAACACAGCTTTTTTCAAAAGCAGATTCTACCCTTCTTGACACCAACATAGACTTGGAAGAATACAGGCAATTCTCATGAAATCTTGCAGTTCTAGGGAAAGATAAACAGGAATTCCAGCAGGATGTAATTTCAGTTTCCTGCTGCAAGAGATTGGCAAAAATGGAACCAATTATGCAAGAAAAGCAAATATTTGCTTAGTTTGTGTGATTGATACATGTTGTGAAAGCCAACTGTTCCTAGAAGAGAAGCTGGTTTCTCTTGTGCTCTAATCGTCACATAAGCTATATAAAGCCTTCATGGTTAGTGATAATCTTCTGTAGTACTCTTTGTGCTGGCTGAACTCAGCCTAGCATGCAGAGCAAAAGACAGTGGAGCATGTCTGAGTGAGAAACTTAAAATGTTAACAAGGCTGTGCAAGTGTCCTTGGATTGTTCCTCTTCCTTCTCTTGAAACAAGACTGAAGTCAACTTCACTTGAAGTTGCATTTTGAAATCAATTTGTAACTTGATATTATTTCAAGTGTATTGTCTTAGATGCATTTCTTTTTTATTTTTAATGTTAGTTCCAGCTAAAACCCTCATGGTAATTCTCATTTTCCCAGCAGATCCTCCTTGCTGTCCTTTCCCCTCCTGTTATGACTGCATGGTCTTTGGCCTTTACTTTAGCAGTACTGTTTCTGTAGAATGGTCTTACTGTGATTGACAGGAAGGTGCTGTTTCTTCTCACCAACGGGAGACATATAGCTAAGCTGTTGAGTAAGTCCTTAGAAGGCAAGTTGAGATTGTCTGTATTATTCTTCTATGAACTATCTTTATGATGACGGTACTGTGTTTTTGGGGTTTTTTTGGTAAGTCATTAGAAAGAAAAGAGAGGAAAATAAAGGTATTTTAAATAGATAAAATCAATATCCCATATCTGATGAGTCTTCTGTATTCAAATGCCTTTTCCCAGCATGCTTCCATATTTACTTACTTTCTCCATTTATACCCCACCTTTCTCCCCAATGGGGGCTCAAAGTGGCTTACTGCATTTTCCTTTCATCCATTTTATTAATACAACAACAACCTGTGAGGTAAGTTAGGCTGTGAGTGTGTGACTGGTCCCACATATCATTCCAAAGGCTCAACTCCAAAATGGACTCCTTATTTAAAAGAGAGTGTGTGAGAGAAGGAAGACCCTGGAATAGAGTCTTAGGACCTTTTGTTTTTCTTTGATGCTTTTTTTGGGTATAGTCTGAAATCTGCACATCTGTGGTGATGAAAATTTTGTTCAGTTTCATTTCACACTCCTATGTCAGTAGCTCTATAAGTGCTGTTCACCCAGATACTGAAGATGAATTGCTTAGGCTTTCTTAAGAGCCAGTATGGTGTAGTGATTAAAGACTAGGATATGAGTAAGCCCAGGTGCAAATCCCTACTCTGCCATGGAAGATCACTAGGTTACCTTGGGCCAGTCACACGCTTTCAACCTAACCTTCCTCACAGGATAGTTGTGAGGGTAAAATGGAGGGGAAGAGAATTACATAAGCCACTTTGGGTTCCCATTGGGAAGAAGGGTGGGATATAAATAAAGTATATAAATAAATAAGTCCTTAAAACCCTTTGTTCATTTTTAGTACAGTACTCTGGATGAACACTCTAGAATATTAAGTTGGGAAGAATAAGGCATGGGGCCTAGGAACTGAAAATACAATCTTCAAGTATTTCTTAAGCATGAAGATAATGTGCATACTATTGGGAAACAGATCCCCTTCCAAAACAGAGAGATAGATTCCTGGCTGTGGAGAATTTATCTCTAAAGGAGAGAGAACCCATTTTGTAAGCACCACCTCACAGCATAGTTTTGTGGGAGACCAGCTGTGATAATGCATTGTGATACTGTGAATGGCCAACAGTACAATTCTAAACAGGGTTGCATTCTTCTAAGGCCATTTATTTCAATGGACTTGGAGTGATGTAACTGCTTAGTGTGTCCTGATCTGGACATTGCCAGGCTTTCCTAATAAAGTCCGGGACAGATGGAGACACAGATCACATGGGTGAAATGTTCTTAAAGAGTATGACAAACATAAGCTGAGTAGACAGAGGGGAAGCCATGGGGAAGTGGTATGAAAATGTAAATATGCATATACACAATGGATAACTCTTGTGAATTATTTGCATAAAAGGGAACAATAAGTCCAACAGTGTTGATTGCAACTTGTGGAAAGTTTGTGAACCAAAACATTTGGGTATATGAGCATTGCTTTATGAAGTTTTTGTCAAGATGCAAAGAAACACATACAAACTTTCATGAGGAAAGTCTGAGAGGACATTTACGACCTGTGAATCCCTGCCAAAAAAGAATGGCAAGCTGCATCAGAAAGAACAGAGAATACTGTGCCACTTTAAAGGCTAATACATTTATTGTGGCATAAGCTTTCCTGCTCTAGTTCCTGTTATCAGATGGATGAAGTGTTAAATTCAATAAGTAGAAGTGTTCATACACAAGAGTACAAACAGAAGATGGGGTGGGGAACCATCACAATGCCCATCATAATGGGCAAGAGTCTGCTGGAAAGAAAAGGAGTAAGTGAAAGGTGGACTCTCTTAAAACAAGAGCTCTTGCAAGCTCAAGCCATCACTATTCCAACTGGAAGCAAATGGAGATGAACATAGAACTCCGTGATGAGCTAAGGGAGAGAAAGGAAATGTTCAAGAAATGGAGGCTAGGACATAGATCTAAAGAAGAGTATCTCTGTGTTACTAGGCATTGTAGGTCAGCCAACAGAGAGGCCAAAGCTCACATTGAGCTAAAGCCAGGGAGGCTTGCTGCAACAAGAAAATCTTCATGTATGTGATGAGCAAATGCAAGATAAAAGAGGCGATAGGCCCACTGTTGGATGAAAATTGAGAAACTCTGACAGAGGACAGAAAGAAAGCAGAAAGTCTCAGTGCCTATTTTGCCTCAGTGTTTGCCTTAAAGAAGAGAACAGGCTCATCTAGAGATGGTAGTAGGCACAGCATGGTGTCCAAGCTGCTGGCTGACATGGGCAGAGAGGTAGCTGAGAAGCACCTGACTGCATTGAATGAGTACAAATCTCCTGGGCCAGATGGTATACACCCAAGAGTGCTCAAAGAAGTTTCTAGACAGCTTGCAGAGCCTTTGACCACTTGGAGTACTGTGTGCAGTTCTGGAGGCCCCACTTCAAAAAGGATGTGGATAGAATGGAGTGGGTGCAGAGAAGAATGATGAGGATGATCAGGGGCCTGGAGACCAAGCCCTATGAGGAAGGTCTGAGGGACTTGGGAATGTTCAGACTGAAGAAGAGGAGGTTGAGGGGGGACATGATTGCTCTCTTTGAGTATTTGAAGGGCTGTCACTTAGAGGAGGGCAGGGAGCAGTTCCCATTGGCAGAAGAGTTTAAATTGGATTTGGTGGGTT
Organism: Gekko gecko; assembly: GCA_029375565.1. NCBI lineage: Eukaryota > Metazoa > Chordata > Lepidosauria > Squamata > Gekkonidae > Gekko > Gekko gecko. The sequence goes on from JAPDNY010000004.1 coordinate 61,203,153, forward strand.
TAAATTAAGGGCGGGAAGGTATTGGCTGGATATTTTAATATTGTTCTAAATGTTTTATTGTACTATTTAAATGTTTTCTGCTGATTTTATGTAAGCAGCCCTGAGCTAGCCCTGGCTGGGAGGGCGGGGTACAACTCTGAATAAATAAATAAATATTAGGGGGAAAAAAATTTACAGTAGGAGTTCTGCAACAGTCGAATCAGCTGCCTAGGGAGGTGGTGAGCTCACTGGCAGTCTTTAAGCAGTGGTTGGACAAACACTTGTCAGGGATGTTCTAGGTGGGGTGTGTGTGGACTAGATGGCCTGTATGACCCCTTCCAGCTCTGTGATTCTATGATTCTATGAGTTCAGAAGTTCAGCATCCAGATATATTGTTGTATGCACAGCAAATTCTGCTTTTTCCTTGTCAGGCATGTTGAATGAAAGTTATAACTGTTAAAAAGAATTTAAAAACTACAGCCATAAAAACTGCAGTAAGACAGTACGAGTTAGACAAGATGAAGACAAGATAGCTGTGGATAAAATGGAGCAAGAGTCCCGTAGCACCTTAAAGGCTAAGGGCACTTTCACACATGCTAAATAACACCCTTTTAATCCACTTTCAATGCACTTTACAGCGGGATTTTACTGTGAAATGGCAAAATCCACCTGCAAACTGTCACCAAAGTGGATTGAAACTGCATTATTTAGCATGTTTTGTCAAGAATTCCCAATCCCGGGGATCCTTGTTATGAAGGGCAGAGCTCAAAATTACACAACCAACCTGTAGTGTGAGTCCTCACAAACCAGGGGGTAGCCTGCTACCAGCCTGTGAGAGCATCCCTATGATCCAGCGGGCAAACTCCTGATCTTTCTGGGATTAAACCAGAATGTCAATCTTGCAAGGTAGGACACTTGCAGAATGAGTTTCTATGAACCAATTACCAGTAGGTGGATGCTTTGGTCTAAGACACTGAATTTAGATTGCAGCTTCTGAAATGCAGAACAACCAAATATGGTCAAAGAATATTTTTTATTAGACAGTACAGAATATTTTCAAAGAACAGAGCTATGAGCAGGAAACAAGAAAAGTGACATTTTAGGTTCTAGCTACACAGTTAAATCCTAAGGCATAGTCATCAGGTTATGCTTTGTGAGTGAACCCAGGCAATCATTTCAAGTCTTCTTTGTAAACCAGGCATGGCTTAACCCATTGTAGGATTAATCCATGCTTCTGGAGGGTTGAAGCAGGCTGCTCCAACTGACACAGAACAACAGAAATTGATAGCTACTTAAAGGGCCTTTCTGCACTTGGATCTCATCCCTGGTTTTATCAGAGGTCAACTTACGACACAATACCTTGCATTTATCCCTAGTTATAAGCATCTGTTTATCCCGGGACAAGTGTGGGGTGAAACCGGGGTGACCTCAATGTAATGTGGAAACAAAAAATACCCCGAGATCATTACAGGGGTGAACTCAAGTGTAGTGTAGAATATAAATTCGGGGACAGGGATGAACTAGGATTTAAGGTCTCATGCTGAAAGGAGCAAAGTCTAAGATCTGGCCCGGCTGAGGGCCCTTCCAGCCAAACCAAAACTCAGATTAAGGAAGTTATCTTGACATGGATCTGTGACAACAGATGAATCTGCAGAAAAGCAGTTTATGGCAGGAGCTTCTCTCTGTAGTGTAGATCAAGCATCAAGAGAAGTGAGGTGTGTGTTAGCTCTAGGTGACCAAATGGTTATTTCTTGATACTGTTTTTCAAAGCACCAGTTCAGACTTGACAACTTTCTCGTGACAAAACTCCAAATGTCTCCATTTGATCTGTTCCCCATATTCCTGGCCTAAGTTTTGATACGAAACCCGAACCAAAGTTTAATTCTATGTCTAATGAGAGAACAAGAAAATAGACTAGAGATCTATTTGTCTTCACCTGTGTGAAAGTACAAAATTTGTGGCAGGGTATGAGGTTTCACGAGTCACTGCTCATTTCTTCAGTTACAGCTGAAATGTGAGTCCATGGGTGATTTCCCACTAAAGCTGACTCGGGGTAGCGCCGCCATTTGGCCCGATACTATTAGTCAATTCCACACCCGAAGCCGCGGGGCTGCATTTTGACCCGTGGCTTCGCCCGATTTCCCCCGCAGTTTCGTAATCCTGTTTTTTGAGGATTACGAAACTGCGGGGAAATCGGGCGAGCCGCGGGTCAAAATGCAGCCCCGCGGCTTCAGGTGTGAAATTGACTAATAGTATCGGGCCAAATGGCGGCGCTACCCCGAGTCAGCTTTAGTGGGAAATCACCCCATCTGTCCTTATATCCTGGAGAGTGAAGTGGTTATAAAATGCCAACTCAAAAGTCCCCCAGGACATCAGTAGAAGCCAAAATGCCTGAAACATAGGGATGCCAGGCTCAAGGTGGGACCTGGGGATCTCCTGGAATTACAGCTCATCTCTGGACTACAGATATCAGTTCTCTGGGAGAAAATGAATGCTTTGGAGGATGGACTCTATGGCATTGTACTCCACTGAGGTTGCTGTCCTCCTCAGGCTCCATCCCCAAATCTCTAGGAATTTCCCAATCTTTGACTTGCAAATCTACCCCCACCGCCCTTTCAGTGGTGGGGGTGGGGGCTGGCAACTGTACTGAAATGAGGACAAGAGGATGGATCTCCTGGGGAAAGGAGTACCACAGTATGGAGTCTATAGCTAAGAAGGCCTTTGCTCAGACCCCTGTTAAACGTACCTGTGACATTGTTGGTTCTTGCTGCAAAGCCCATTTAATCCTGTTACAGTACAGTAATGTGTTAAGTTATATTGTTGAGTGCAGGTGAAAAATGATCCAGTCAAAACAGTAAAGAGACAGGGGGAAAGAATTTTTTTAAAAGAGAAAGAAGTAACATTGGATTATAGAATTTTTTCTGAAAGAAAATCACAAGGCTTCAGTCCTGATGCAGCAAAGTTCCCTGGACATAAATATAATAAAAGAGTACAACTTGAGGTTAACAGGAAATCATTTCCTAGTCAGATGATGTGGGTTTCATTCTGGTTTGAAGTCCAACACCATTTTTTGTTTTGGGAATTGACTAATATGGCCTAAAACCACCTGGTACAAAAGGAAAAAAGATACATAAGAAGGAACAATCATGAATATCTGAGGAAGTAAGTTCTGTGTAGAGGATCTCATCAGATGCCTTGGTAGAATGCAAACTGCAAATGTGGCAAGGGTATGTAGATTAATCTGGATGCAGGGATCCCCCTCCCTTTTTGCTTGTAAAATGCACACAGTGCTCAGTTGTTGTTGTTTTAATCAGTACTAAACATTGATTATGGATTGGTGGAACATGCAAAACCCTGTTCTGACTGCTGTTCAGTATACATTACAGAAGAGAAATCTATGATTTGTTTTTCTGCCTAGCTTTATATATTAATGCATAAAACATATGCTGAATATGATCTATCTCCAAATTTGTGATGCCTAATAGTTTTTGTAAATTGCAGTTTGTTTGGGATAATTTATATCAACGTCCATTCACATCAGTTTTGCTAAGGCCTGCATACTGTCATTTAGCAAATTAATAATCTAGAATTCCCGGACATCCATATTAATTATTTGGTTTGTTATAAGAATAATGACTCTAACTAGAATACATACAGGATAAAGAAAATACTAATTACCTTAGTGCAGGTCAGTTAGTAGTTATCTAGACAGCAACAATAAGTGCAGATCCTGTGGAACCCTGTATTTGTTTTAGTTGATAACATTTAGAGAAAGAGCAGTCCTTATCAGTGTCTATAGCTGTTTCAGAAATAACTAGTACATTGGCAAGAAAAAAAAAGAGTACCAAATTACTTTCTTAAAGAACATACCCAATTTTTAATCTCAATGAGACCTTTAAATATGATCATTTGTCCATCTTATTTCCACATAAGAAAGCTGTTTTGGAGTATATATTCAGGGCCTATTATGTGTATTAGATACACTTTTACTACCTGATTTGCTCTACAATCAAGATGGTAGCTGGATGTTACAAGAGTTAATGAATAAGAACATAAACCTGGACTGCAAATATATAGTCCTGTCAAATAAGTAGAGTTGTAACAATAATCTTTTCAGAAATGCTGGAACCATGTGGATTTAAACTTCTGCTGTCCCTACCTGATTGAAAGACCTATGTGTGTATGCATGTGCAAAGCCGCATCTCCGGTTTGATAGAGAATGCTTATAGACTTTGGCAGTAGCTCTAGTGTAAATGATTTCCACTGATGTTCAGCTTGAATCAAACATTTTCCCCCCATTCAGACTAACCTTGCTAACTTCCAATGGTTTTCTGCAAAACCAAAGGAAATTAGGTTACCTGCAGATTCTGAGTAGAACTGCCACCAACTAATAACATGTTGTTTACATTTGGCTCATTGCATAACTGATGGCTATGTAAATAATGCTTAGGCCTGCTGTCTGTTCTGTGCTATGCTTTCCTAGCTGTCAGTGCTGTGAAATGTGCCCTTCGAGTCCTTTGTGCCCCAGGAGGCTGCTTTTGTAACACTGCACATGGAAAGTATTTATTTTACACACTAGGATGCAGCATCTGAAACCCTCAATAGATGGACCTTTTCCATCATTGTGGTTGCTCCTCTGCGGGGCCTCTAGCATTTGGAGCTATGCTGAGGGTTTTGATTTGAATAAGGGCTATTACATGAATGAATTTCAAAAATTCACTGAGTTCAGCTCTGTCAATTTCCCCTTCTTCCCATCTCTATCTGCTATTTTAGTCTGATTTAGTCATGTTCATGAGCTTTGTTAATTTTTCCTAGAGACAATTTTTCACATCTGTTCAGTGCAAGGAGACCTGCACTGCAATATCAAATGTGAAAGGGTGTCTATGTACAGTTCCATTGAGCTGTTCCTTCACAGCATTTATTTATTTAATTAATTACATTTAATTAATTACACAGATGTGGGGCTCTAGGCAATGTACAATGTACAAATTAAAAAAAAAACAGTCGTTATCAAAAATATGTACTACAGTAGTTAAAAATCTAGAGGAGAAATTTTGTTAATCCTTCCCATTATCCAGTCTGTGTTGCCTTATGGGTGGGTGGGGGAGAGGAATTAGGGATGTTAAATCTTTCAGGTGACATAAATCCAGGAAGTGTGCCAGCCATAATGTAAACCATCGCTGTCCTCAACCAAACACCTGGCAGAAAGCTTTTTAGACACGAAGGAAGAGGGGCTCCTGAGAGAATGGCAAGAGCTAGCAAATCCTAAGCAAGAGGAAGGATGTGACAAGGAATAGGTGGGTGAGTGGAAGACTGTGACCTTGAGGAGTAAGATAATCAGGAAACACTCACAGCCAGTGGAGCTGCAAAATCAATACCAGCCGCTTCTGATGATGGAAGATCAGAATAGCACACACCAGGATCAAAAGGATGTGACTGACACACAAGCACATAAGCAGAGAAGGAACCAAGCTATCCCATGGAGGAAGAGATGAGTAGTGGTGGTTGGTGACTCCCTACTGAGAGGGACAGAAGAAGGTGTATGCAGAATCTTGAGAGGTTTGTTGTCTTCCAGGATGTGACTGAGAGAATTCCAAGACTGGTCAAGACCTCTATCCGCTCCTGCTGATCCATGTGGGAACAAACAATATGGCCCGAAGAAACCTTGAATGGATCTCCAAAGACTATAAGGCTCTGGGCAAGAAGGTGAAAGATCTGGGGGCACAGGTGGTGTTCTCCTCCATTTTACCTGTTGAGGGCCATGGAGCTGGAAGGGAGAACAGGACACTGGAGGTGAATGGCTGGTTACGTAGATGGTGCCGTCAAGAGGGATTTGGCTTCCTGGACCATGGTATGTACCTCCAAGATGAAAGACTGTTCGTGACAGATGGGGTACACCTTACAAAGAATGGGAGGAATGTCTTTGCTGCAAGACTTGTGAACCTGATTAGGAGGGCTTTAAACTGAAGACATCAGGGGTGGGAAGAAAAAAACCTGATATTGTGCGGCATCCCCAACACTAAGTGTAAGAAGGGAAGTGACCAGAGAATAAATGAACAAGACAGAGGTGAGTTCAGTAATTTTCAGGTAAAATTGAAAGGACCTACCATACAAAAGGATGTCTGTAATCTGAAATGTCTTTATACTAATGCACAGAGTACGGGAAATAAACAGGAGGAAGTTGAACTTCAAATATTGGAAAGTAATTATGATCTGATAGGTATCGCTGAGGCTTGGTGGGATGAGTCTCATTTATGGAGCACAGCGATTGAGGATATACCTTGTTCAAATGGAACAGAATAAACAAAAAAGGCGGTGGGTTGGCACTATATGTCAAGAATGAATACACTTGCATTGAAGTTCAGGATTTTGAGAGTTGCCCGGTGAAAGTGTGTGGGTAAGGATAGAGCAGGGGATATTGTTGTAGGGGTATACTACAGACCTCTGAACCAACTGGAGGAATGGGATGATGCATTTGTACAACAGCTTGCTAAACTTTCACAGAGACAGAATGTTGTGGTTATGGGAGATTTCAACTATCCAGATATTTGCTAGAAATCTAACTCTGCTAGACATGGGGCATCCCGCATATTCTTGAATAGTCTTGTGGACAACTTCATCTCTCAGAAGGTAGAGGTGGAAACCAGAGGATCTGCTATCCTAGATTTAATTCTGACTAACAGGAAAGAACTGGTTGATGAGGTGAATGTTGAATCTGTAGGGATGGTGTCAGAAAGGCTAAAGTGCAAGTGGAGCGGAGGCTTGTGAGGGATGCTAAAAAGAAAAAAGAAAAATTTCTATGCCTATGTTTGGAGCAAAAAGAAGAACAGGAATGGGATAAGTTCACTGCTAGGGGAAGATAGTCAAGTCTTAACAAGGGATGAAGACAAAGTGGAATTATTCAACTCTTACTTTGTGTCAGTCTTTAACCATAAGGCGAGCTGTATACAAACTGAAGAATGCAGGGCATATGAAGGAAGGAGGAACTGCCAGTCCAGAGTAAGTAAGGAAATGGTTAGAGAGCATCTGGCTGCCTTAAATACTTTCAAATCTCCAGGGCCAGATGGCTTGCATCCTAGGGTGCTAAAAGAAACTGCAGATGTTATTTCAGAGCCTCTGGCTCTAATCTTTGAGATTTTCTGGAGTACTGGTGTTGTGCCGGAAGACTGGAGAAGAGCGAATGTTGTCCCGATCTTCAAGAAGGGAAAAAAGACGGACCCGGGAAATTACAGGCCTGTCAGCTTGACATCAATGCTTGGAAAAATTCTGCAGCAGATTATTAAATGCTCTGTCTGTGAGCACCTTGAATGGAATGAGTTAGTTGGTAGTAGCTAGCATGGGTTTATCAAGAATAAGTCATGCCAGACCAACCTTATCTCCCTTTTTGACAGATTTATTAAAATGGTTGACTCTGCCAATGCTGTGGATATAGTGTATCTAGATTTCAGTAAAGCATTTGACAATGTTTCTCATGATGTCCTTAAGGATAAGCTGGTTAAGTGTGGGCTGGATGGTGCAACTGTTGGATAGATTCATGGTTGGTTGAAAAATCATATCCAATGAGTGCTGTAAATGACTCTGCGTCTACATGGGGGGAAGTCTTGAGTGGAGTGCCACAGGGCTCAGTCCTGGGCCCGGTGTTGTTCAATGTTTTTATAAATGACCTGGAGGAAGACATAGAGGGGATGCTTACCAAATTTGCAGATGACACAAAGCTGGGTGGGATTGCTAACTCTGACAACGACAAAGTCAGGATTCAAAATGATCTAGACAGGCTGGAACAGTGGGCTGAGGCAAATAAAATGAAATTCAATAGAGATAAGTGCAAAGTCTTACACCTGGGCACAAAAAATCAAAGGCACAGATATAGAATGGGAGGGAATTGGCTTGACAGTAGCACATGTGATAGGGATCTAGGTGTTCTGGTTGATCACAAGCTCAACATGAGCCTGCAGTGTGATGTGGCTGTGAAAAAAGCTAATGCAATCTTAGGATGCATTAACAGTAGCATTGTGTCTAGATCACGGGAGGTACTAGTCCCGCTCTATTTTGCTATGGTCAGGCCTCACCTGGAGTACTGTGTCCAGTTCTGGGCACCACATTTTAGGAAGGATGTGACAAGCACGAGCGTGTCCAGAAGAGGGCGACCAGGATGGTGAGAGGGTTGGAGTCCAAGTCTTATGAGGAAAGGCTGAAAGAATTGGGTATGTTTAGCCTGGGAAAGAGAAGACTTAGAGGGGATATGATTGTAGTCTTCAAGTATTTGAAAGGCTGTCATGTAAAACATGGAGCAGATCTATTCTCTTTTGCTCCAGATTACAAGACCAGATCTAATGGGTGGAAATTACAAGGGAATCGTTACCGGCTAGATATCAGGAGAAACTTCCTAATTGTAAGAGTGGTTGAGCAGTGGAACAGTCTGCCTTGGGGGGTGGTAGATGCTTCTTCCCTGGACATTTTCAAGCGGAGGCTGGACGACCATCTTTTAGGTATGTTGTAGGTATGTCGGGCTATCTTTTGGCTATGCTCCTGCAGAGTGCAGGGGGTTGGACTAGATGACCTGCAAGGTCCCTTCCAACTCTAACATTCTATGATTCTATGCACAGCTCCTGGGTGCCATCCTTCAGTTTGGGATCTTTGGCTTCGCCCCCACTACCCCCGCTCAGTGTCAGGACAGGCTCATCTATCTTGATCATCTGGAGACAGGCCTCAGCATCGACTGCTTCCTCACCCATGTGTTGAAGGCACACGCTACTCAGAATAGTCTCACAAATTTCTGGGTGAAGCCCCACCCAATACTGCTCCACTTGTACCCTGTCTGGCCAGCCTTGCACTTAGCCGCGTATCGCTGAAACTCTTCTGTGTACTCACAGATTGTGCGTCTACCTTGCTTCAGGGTGTGCAAGTGGTTCTGTGCGCGTTCGCTCTCCAGTGGGTCTTTGTACTGGGCCCGGAGAGCCTACATGAATGCAGCCACCTCCTGCAACTTGGGGCCCCGCATGTTGTGTAAGCTCACATACCAGTCGGCTGTCCCCCCTCTGAGTTGCACTGCAGTGTAGTCCACCCTTCTGGCATCGGTAGGAAACAGGTGGCCCCAAGTTTGGATGAACTTCTCCACTGCACCACAAAGAAGGCCAGTTTCTCAGGGGTGCCATCAAACTTGGCATCTAACAGTCCCTTAGACAGGATCCCTGGCATTCTCGGCATTGGAGCTCGCCCCACGGGGGCTGGGATTACCAGCACCTGTTGGTCCACCAGAGAGGGGGCTCACGGTGGTTGCTGTGGCTGTGGCTGCATCAGGACCTGTGGTTGCTGGAGGCGTAGTTTTTCTTGCACCAAGTGAACTACCATGTGGGGAATGTCCATCAGGGCATCCTCCACTGCCCAGGTTATTCGTTCCTGCACAGGTTTGATCCAGGTGAGGCACTCCTCCCAGCCCCCTTTTTCTTCTCCATGCCAGTGGTGCATTCCTGTCTCGTGGGGTGGCTCGTACTCATTGTGGCTTCCCTGTGTTGAACCAGGAATCAGCATCCAGGATTCTTGAATGCCCATGTCGAACATGGACCACTCAAAGCCTAGGGGCTCCCCCAGCTTCCATCTGGGAACCCCCCTTGTGCTCCTCGTCCCAAGCACACAGGGATCGGTGCCGTTGTGGGAAGGGTCGTCACAAAGGTGGTAGTCACTATTGGAGTGGTGGTCACTGGCACATTGGTGATGGGCGGCCCCTCAGATGAAGTGATTTCTCTTTGTTTTTCTATAGTCTTAGGTAAACTATGTTTTCTGAGATATTCATCTATTTTTGCCAATGACACATCTTGACCTTTATATAAATTAGAATAATAGTTATAAAATGTTTTTTAATACCCACATTATCCATTAAAATATTATCTGCTTCTTGTAATTTCAAAAACATGTTCTTTTCTCTTTCTTTTCTCAATCTATATGCCAACCATTTTCCTGGTTTATTTGTAAATTCAAAATTTCTGTTTTAAATAGTTCAATTTTATTTCCATTTCTCTTATTGTTAGTGTAGATAACTGTTGTTGTAAGATTCTTATTTGTTGGGATATATTTAATTCCCCCCGGAAGGTTTTAATTCCTCCTCTTTTCTTTTAATATTTTGTATTTTCTCTTGTCTTTTCTTCTTAAATTCAGAATTATGTTGTATCAAGTGACCTCTTATAAAAGCTTTACTTGCATCCCAAACCATTCTCAAATCAGTACCTTTATTTAGATTAATTTCACACAATTCTTTTATTTTTTCTCTACAATCTTTAACAATTTATTTTTGTAACAGCATTTAATCTCCATCTAAAGATATTAGATTTTCTTTTATAAATCACATTTACAGGATTGAGATCTGAGAAAGTTTTTGGTAAAATTTCTACTTCAGACACTTTAGTGGCTAAGTCTCTAGAAATCCAAATAATATCTATTCTTGAAAAAGACCTATGTCCTTCTGAAAAGTAAGTGTACTCTCTTGAACAACCATTTTTCTGTCTCCATATATCAACCAACCCCAGATTGTCCATCAAATCAAAAAAGGCTTTTGGCAGTTTACCTTGTGTAAGTTTAAGGCTGATTTCGCACAAGACTTTGTGCCGGGGTCAGCCCTTTGTTTCATCCGGTGCATTTGGTCAATTTCACACCATTTGACCCGCTGCTGCCTTTTGGCCTGGAGCTTCCCCCATTTGCTCCAGATCAGCATGATCCTTGATTCCCAGGAGTTTCCTGTTGCCTCGCAGTAAATCATACCCACCCACCTTCCCCCCTCCCCATTTTTTCTATGCCCATTAGCCCACCCTCCTCCTTTTTTGTTGTTGTTGTTTTAAAATGATGTCGTTATACCGACATATCGTACCAATGGGATGGATGTTGTCTGCCACTGTGAGGCATTTCATGCAAGCTTTCTGTGTGGAAATGTGCTGCCAGGATTGCTACACCCCCCCCCGCAACTATATTCCTCAGAGCCCATCAGCCCAGCCTCCTCCTTTTTTTTGTTGTTGTTGTTTTAGAATGGTGTCATTATATCATCCCATTGTACCAATGGGATGGATGTTGTCTGCCACTGTGAGGCATTTCAAGCAAGTCTTCTGTGTGGAAATGTGCTGCCAGGATTGCCCCCCCCGCAACTGTTTTGGGCCAATCTGCAGACATCACCGCCACATATGTGTGGTTGCAGGCCCCCTGGAAACAAAGGGGCTCAGTTCATAAAACACGAGAACTCAATACTGAGTGTGGGTGGTAAGCCAGGTAGCAGAAGGCTATTATGGTGCTGCCTGGATTGTTACAACCCCTCCCCCCCACAACTGTTTTGTGTAGATCTCCTGCACTCCATTACAATAGCTTCAGCTGTCCCCTGGAAACAAAGGAGTGCATTTGGCCAATCAATGTGTTGCAGCCACTCTGGTGACCAATCGTTTTGAAGAGTCAGTGGCGGGAAAAAAGTGACCAGGAAGGAAGACAGACTGCATTGTGGGATGAAGAAGAACACTGGACACCATTACCTTCAGGTCCTTATCGAATCCATACCTGTGTCCTGTGTCCAGTTAGAAAGCTGAGATGTGCCACATGATGCCTGATCATTTCCTCTATTGCAAAATAATGACATAACGCGATTGAGCATGCATTTTTTAAAAAAGAGGGGGGGATTGGAAGGAGGATGGGAGGGGTTTGGAGGGCGAGGGAGGAGTGGGAGGAGATAGATTGCAGGAAGCCACATCAAGGCTGTAATGGGAAAATGAAACCCCCAGAGCAGATCCGGGGCAGACTGCGCGGCAAAGGCTACAGTGTGAAATTGACGAAAACGATCCGGGGCAGAAAACTCTGACGAAAACCAGTGGTAAGTGTCATGTGAGAAATCGGCCTAATAAGTCTATCCATTTGTGGTAAATCACTCCATTCAAGTCCCTCATCATCAACCACCAGGTTTCATAGGGAAGATCTATTAACCTATCCATAAATTGTTTGTAAAATGCTCCTTTGTTCTCATTAGGGGCATAGAGTTCCAACGCCATGGTCTTAACCCCATGTAAATGAACTTCTGCCCCCCAAAAATCTGCCATGATCACCCATCAATATCAATTCTGGTTTTAATTGAGATTTGATATACAACACAACCCCATTTTTCTTTTTAGCACTTGCTGAAATAAATTCTTCACCCAAACTATTTGGGCCAAATATTTTGTATACTTTTTTGTATCCTCATTTATCTACACTAGTCTTTGGCTAGGTGAAAGAGAAACTTCTGGATGGTGACATTAGATAGTTGTTATTTTGATGTGCTGAGGGGGAATTGCAGCATTTTAGAAACATGGAATCTGCCTTGAGGAAGCCCAGAAAACATGGTCAACTTGTTTAAAATAATGTATATTATTTTCGTTAGTTGCTGTAGATTTTCTGGGTTGTGTGGCTATAGTCTTGGCATTGTAGGACCTGACGTTTCACCAGTAGCTGTGACTGGCATCCTCAGAGGTATAACACAGAAAGATGGAGTACCCTTGACACAGAGAGTACTCCATCTTTCTGTGTTATACCTCTGAGGATGCCAGTCACAGCTACTGGCAAAACATCAGGTCCTACAATGCCAAGACCATGATCACACAACCTGGAAAATCTACAGCAACTAATGAACTCCGGCCGTGAAAGCCTTCGACAACATATTATTATCCTTAGGTACAAAACTTTGTATGGCTCTGTCACTTCAACAGTAACTTCTCTCATCTACACACAAGCTTATCTATTCTTTCTCGTTTGAACCAAAACATGGTTTGGAAATGAACATCTAAAATCATATCATTCCAGTGCTGAAAGATTTGTACTGGGTTACAAGTCTGTTCCTGGGCACAATTCAAAGTGTTGGTCTTACCTTTAAGGCCCTACATGGCTTGAGGCCAGGGTACCTGAAGAACCATCTCCTCCTTACCATCCAGACTGCTAGTTAAAATCTGCCTCTCGAGCCCTTCTCTCTATGCCCCTGTCTTCAAAGTTGAGGCTGGTGGACTAGAGACAGGGAATTTTCTGTGGTGGTCCCTAATCTTTGAAACACCCTCCCCCCACAGGATCATATGATGCCTGTTTTAATGTATTTGAGGTGCCAGGGCAAAGCACATATTTTTATATAGCTTTTAATTACAAAATGTATCTTACTGGTATTTTAATGTTCAGCTTCTGGTCTGAACAGTTTTTATCCTGCTTATTTTAAATCGATTGTTTTAATAGCTTGTTTTCAAAATTGTTACATTATTTTAATTGTAAGCTGCCTAGAGCACGACTCTGAGGAGGTGGCAAGAAATATCATAAACAAACAAACAAATAAATAAAATGAATATCTATGTAGGATCTTCCAATACTTGCAATTCTTGCCTTATTAAAGAGAGCAGAAAAGGATTCCTCCTTAGGCAACTGTCATTTTCTTCTTGGTTTGACTGTATTCCTAAACTTTAAGGCCCTAATTAAGGAAATAGTTTTCAAAAAACAACATTATTTTGTTTTAAAAGAAAGATAGAAATATTCCAAACCCCCCAAAGTAAGTACCTGAGTGAATTTTTAAAATTAATATGTTAATAATGGAGACAAATTCCCAGTTGAAGGGCATGAATATTAGGTATTGTCCAAGAGCTTCAGAACACAATCAACAAGGTACTTTTTCCTGCATAAACCCTGTTGAAAGGGGAAGGCGGTGTATAAGAGCACCTTCAATTCTACCCTTAATGTTTGGAAACAACCTCATAGAATACAAATGCCTACATTTACCATGCTTCAGCTGACAAAATATATTTTGCATTTAGTTTGAAACTGTGCTCCAGTAATATAAAACGACCCTTAATATTGCATTAGTGAGTGAGCAGTGAGCATCCAGTTCAATAAAATGGATTTTTGTCTGCTTTATAAATAAGAGAAAGTAGATAATGTGCCATTTACAACTTTTGTTATATGAATAGAAAATCTACTCTGGCAAGTATCTGGAATGAAATTGAAGACATCTAGGACTTTCTATTACTCTAAAAGATCTATTTGTACATTTCCACTATGGCCTTCCTTTATGTTACTTAAATATTCTTAAAATTCTTTTTCTATGAAAGTGCCAGGATGGATATATTGCAGGGTGGTGGTATAGAAACACAGCCTTGATTATAATAAACTTACACTAAGGTTTCTATCTAGCTATTTTACTTTCCAGGTCATTTTTTTTTGGCTGTCTAACTGCCCAGCAAGGGAGAAATGGGTCATGCTTTATGATACTCCCCACTTTGTCTGCCTCTTTTTTTCTTTTTATTTCCACTCCATCATTATTTTGTTTAATTGAAAAGTACTTGCCCCAGGCACCCATTCAAAGATGACATGAGATACGAGTTTTGGTTTAACTAGTCTATTTAATTAATTAAACTGATCTCTGTCATTTAAACATGCTAGTATATTTAAATAGGGTGGGTTGTCTAAGGCAGCTTGCCCGTGGCTGCCTTTTCTGGCAGACCCACCCTGACTCCAAACACAGCCAGCTTCTTCTTCTGGCTTTGTTTATCATCTCCTGCACACAATATGCCAAGAGGTGCCTGGCCCCATCCCCCTCACCTGATGCACCGCACAGCCATTACCACTACCATGTTCAGAAAGATGTTGCTCAGCACTCCTTCCCAGCCACACTCTGCTGCACATCCCTTGATGCACTGTTTTGGACATGCCCTCCACCACTTGGCTATCTCCAAGTGCATGCCAATCATCCTTGCCTATCATGATCAGCCCGCTGTCCCTGCTTAATACTGCTTGCCCCACCTGCTGACTACAACATACTGCAGGCCCTGATACTGGTCAGTTAAATAGGCATGGCATCTCTCAGAAGATAGATGCACACTGTCATCCTATATAGGTGCAGCATGTCATGTTTGATGAAATTGTGTGGCAACACATACCCCTCCTCCATCTAAAACTTGCATTCAAATTGATTTATTCACTTTGGCCCTATCACACTACATGCAGACACAGGTCCAGGGTTAAAGGCCCAATTGCGTCCATGATTCCAAGGCAGCAGGTTCCATGCTTGCCCAGAAGATGATAGATTGGCCCATCATTGCACCCTGATTGAGCTTCTTGATATGCCAGTACCTGCAAAAATAAAATATATTGGTCATTGAATATAGGAGTCAAGGACCCTGACCACCATCTGCCAATCTGCTGAACTGCTCCCAGTGACAGAGAGATAAGAGCTCATCTGATATAAGCCTTATAGGCCTGTGAAAGCCAACTGCTGATCTGCCTTGGAATTCCTCACCAACTTGCTGTGAGCACCACCTTCTTATAAGGGAGTCCCAAACCATGTACTAGCAACCTCCCCCGCCCCCGTTTTACTAGAATCTGCCATATAAAGGCCCAGAAACTGGTGCCGCATCAAAGGTGACCCATCTCTTTTGCTGATATAGGCAATTTGGGCTATAGCCCCCACATTCTATACATTCATTGAGTGCCAACACTGGACAGAGCTGGAGATCCCAGATGATTCCAAACAAGGTGATACCCCTTGCCTCTGCCAAACTTATTTGGACCTGTATCAAGGGTAACCCACCCATATGTTAAAACAGTGAACCTGGACCATAGCCTTGCATTTGAGTTAATTGATTTGGGAATCCCCTGTGTTCTTCACTACCATGTGATAAGCTTGCCCACCAATCTGTTTAGGTTTGTGTCAGAGGCAACCCACCCCTGTTGAAAGGCAACCCAAACCACAGTCTGGAACACCCTGAGGCCTGAACTGGGCAGTACTAGGGATCCCTGGTGGTCCTTGGTACCATGGGATATCTCTTGCCCAACTATTCTGATTGTACTTGCATAAAATGTAACCCGCCCTCAGTGAAAGGCAACCCAGCCCACAGCCCTGTGTTCAAAAGAAAACACCCAAGCACCTGTACCAGGCAACATTGGGGATCCCCAGAAATCCTCAAAGCCACATGATGCCCCTTGCCCAACTGATCTGATCCAGGTGAATGCTAAAGATGATCCATGCTTGTAGTGAACAGAGGCATCCTGGGCCACGCTGAGTGTCTAAACTGGGCAACCCTGAGTGTCTAAACTGGGCAACACCAGGGAGCCTCAGAGGTCCAAAGTCTACCTTGTTTCCCTTAATTTCCCTACAACTGCTGCTATCTTCTGCAAGTTATTGCTTTAACTTTGACTTCTTATAATT
The DNA here is from genome assembly GCA_029375565.1 of Gekko gecko. Taxonomy (NCBI): domain Eukaryota; kingdom Metazoa; phylum Chordata; class Lepidosauria; order Squamata; family Gekkonidae; genus Gekko; species Gekko gecko. Next base: position 61,219,312 of record JAPDNY010000004.1, read on the forward strand.
ATTTTTATTCATTTGTTTAATTAGTTATTTTTACAGTACATCTAATTTGGTCTTTAGAGCCAATAAGATCACTGATCTATAAAGTGAGCATTGTGCACTTTGGCTGGCAGTGGCTGGCAAGGCTCTCAGGACACATCAACTGCTATCTCCATCTTGTCAACTGGAATGATCATGGATTAAACCTGGGACCTTAAGTGTGCACAGCAGTTGTTGTGACACTGGGCAACAGTTGCCACTACTGAGCACATATTAAACTGTCTTATACTGAATCAAACACATGCTTCATCAAGATAAGTGCACTGTCTATGCAGACTGGCAGCAGATCCCCGCTGCCTCATCATTAGTTTGTCTCATCCCCTACTGTTTGATCCTTAGGTGGAGATGCTAGGAATTAAACCTGAGACCATCTGCACACAAAGAAGATGCAATGTATCTGAGCAATGGCCTCTCATCCCTATATAACTGCTTTTAAAACACACAAACACAAACACACACATGATAAACACACACAAAAATGGTCACCAGCAGCAAGGTAGTGGTTTATACTGTGGAATTGTGATTCTATATATGAGATATACAATGACAATTACTGTTCTTATTAGACAGCTTATTAGATATGCTCTTTTATGAGCATATTATATTATTATTAATTAATTCATTCATAAAACGTTGGGAAGTTACCCAAAATGTATCTCTGAATACCAACATTTGAAAATGCTGCATTTTGTTTGATTTTAAAAAGCTTTCTGTATAACAATCTGCATAAAATTCTGGGTGCTATGCTACTTTTAAGTAATTTACATCTCTCTTTGCTTGCCAAGAGCAAAATTCAGTTCAACCTCATTGGATACATATTTGCAATAAGGCACTAGAGAGACATTACGGAATTGGTGGTCTGCAAAGCAGGGCCCCATTAGTTGCCCTAGAATTCTTTAAGGATCATGGTATATTATAGCGGTAGATCATTTCTCCATGGTACATAAGTACCTTTTCCTATATCCATTTATGCATATTTTATATAGATTTAAATAATTTAAAGTTCATTTGCAAAGTTTTAAATATTAAAGTCTTATTTTGTCTGTTACATAGTAATAGAAATATAAGGTTGTTAGCCCTGTATGTGCCCATTTAAACAACTGCAGCATACTAGAATTAGTTATTCAAAGAGACCAGTACCAGCATGAAAACACATAATTAACTGTGTTTGGGTATTTTAGTGATAGACATTATAACTTACAAGGCATTGTGGGATAGTGAACATTCACTGGACTTAGTAGGGAGCCTTGGGTGGAATATCTTGATTCATTCTCATTCTCTTGGACAGGCAGATAATTAGTCAATATTCCTGATACTCAGATTGGTACTTGAGAATAAGTAGGATGTCTAAATCACAATGTAATTAAAATACAATCACAGGATGGGACATCCAATAGACAAAGCAATGAAGTTTGGATTGCAGAAATCTGAAAACAAGCAGAAATCTCCACACATCACAGAAAATTTTTATCACATACTATCATTTTGTCATACTGGTGCAGAAAATCTTTCTTCATATTATAATTTAAGATCCTGAATTTAGGATACAAAAATCCCCACATAAGACCTGTAATGTATGCTGTAAAGTGAAATGTCTCCATTAGAAACTCATGTTAAACTTCGTGCCTAGACAAGGATCGTAATCCTACACATTGGATTGGTTGTCTAAGAAGCACCGTCCTATCAGGACAAACCTCAAACTCTTGGAGGGAACGAACCTTATTGGTTCTTATCTCTGTAATCTTATTGGTTACTAATATGTAAATAGGTGTGGCTACATTAGCCGGGAACATTTAAAAATGAGCCAAGCTCCACTGTTTCTTTGTCATCTGTTGATCTGTTGTTTGCTGTTCTGGTTGACTTGAGCTGTTGCTGAATAAAGCTGAATCACTTTGCTGAAATCAAGTTAAGTGTCATACATAACAAGACCAAAGTCAGAACTTGCAAAGGAATGAAAATCTTGGAGGGTGTGGCTGAGAAAAGGGAAGATTTCCAGCTATAAAGAGGTTTATGTAATTTCCTGTGTTGTTCCTAGACAAAGCCAGTTGCTGAAAGTGTCCAGTAAGGATCTGAAAGCAAGAAAAAAGAGAAATTAAGAAATCTGTAGTTCAATTGACTAAAAGAATACAATCCTAAGCAGGTCTACTCAAAATCTTTCTGACGTCTACTCAATGAGGGTTACTCCCAGAAAAGTGTTCTTAGGGTTGCACTGTAAGGTGTGCATGAGGGCATCCAAAAAACCTCAGGAATAGTTTACACAAAATAATTTAAAATAAGAATCTTTCTTTTTGAAGCAATGTGAAAAGAAGGTTCAGAGGAAACATGAAACTGAGTGATTCTGTCGAAGGCAAGAATACTACTGTGGTTGAACTAACTTCATTAGAACTCTTTGCAATAATGTGTAGTGAGATCTACCATCCTGGAACACTGGTGTGACACACTGGATAATGGTAAAATTGGTCTTTCCTGGCAGATTTCTACCTTATGCAAAAATTCTGCTCTGGGGGCGGTATTTGCCACTACATCTACTTCCACATCTTCCATGATGTGTCCCATACTTCCAGTGACCAGGAATACAAATCAGTGTGGTGGTGGAAATGCAGCAGGTGTCAAGGCTGACCCTTCCTTGGTGCAGTAACATAACCAAGCTTTACCTGGGTTTGGTCTCAGTAGATCTCTGAACAACACACTCCATAAAGCAAAGTAAATCTTTATTGAAAAAAGAAAAAATATAAAAACAAGGCATATAGCTCAGTGGCAGTAAAATGCACAAAAATAATACAATTGACTAGCTACACCTCCTTACTGGAGCCCTACACAGTTGATTCTTAAAGAGTTCCAGAGCTTAATCTTGGCAGCTAAGAGGGCTAGGGAGGAAGAAAAGGAAAGTAATATTTCTTCTCACTAACCATACTTATTGAAAACTGCCAGCCATAACCTCCTGAGCTTCTCAGCCAGTCACCCGGCATATCCATGGAAATTTCCAGAGCAAGTTCCCCCTCCCATACCAGATTCACAGCTGAACTGTGTGAGCTAATTGACACACCTAAAGTGGATGGCCTTGATGAATAACTGCTTGTGTGGTGGGTTGACTAACACCTGCAGAGAATCAGAGTACAGTGAACTTAGTTGGAACTGAATGGAAAATTCCTCTAAGATGACTTCTCTGTTGACACCAAGTGTACCCAAAGGACATAATGAGGAATAATTATATGCACATGTATTGTATGTATATGTTAACACCACCAATAATTATAACATGGGAAGAAACTATTGGAAGTGTTGCATATTGTCTTTAAAACCTTAGCCATGCACTTAGCTGACATAAAGCAGACCTAGCTAATATAAATCATCACCATTTTCTTTAAGTAAAATCTTATGCTAATTTGGCCCTGAATTACTTCTTTCATTTTCAGCTGTAATGGACAAAATGGATCCTTTTTCAATAGAAGAAATGCACCTCAATGTAACATTCCAAAAGTGCTATTAATGTGTCTGCTTTGGGATCATTCAGTTCTCTCTCTGCATTGCTTATCCCAAGGAGATAACGAAATAAAAGTTATACTGAGACTAATTGCTTTTCATTCTGTTTGATGTCTCCAGTTTTCCAGCTGCCTCTCCCTATCATAGCTAATTTCCCATTCCTGTTCCTGACCACCATTCCAAAATAGACCAGAATTACATACACATTCTAATCACAAGCACACTGTCTATTTGTTACAAAAACAAGAAGTATATGCAGTGACACTTCTTGTCTTCACAGAACATTGTAGACCATGATACAATGCCACTGTCTGCCATGTTATTAATGCCATTCTAATTAGGCCAATCAGTTTTAATTAGCATCCTGTCATTTAACAATGTAATAAAATACTTCTCCTAAGAAAATTGATTCTGCTCTGATGCTAATTATTGTCCTAGGCTCCTTTCCTTTATAAATGGGAATTGATTGCTTTCCTCCAACCCATCTTCTGTGCTTGGCAATAAGTCTCACATAAGTCCCTTCTTTCTCTTTTCTTCTGTATTTTGTCCCTTTGTCTCTCTCAATTAATTCTTCCTGCAGCCCAGTCTCTGGTGTAACCTGAAAAGAACAGGGCTTTATCACTTGTCAGAGAGAGCCTTCCTCAGTTAAATTTTTCCTCTCAGGAATTTACCAGATCAGAGACCCATAATCCTAAAGACTGTCTCAGAACTAAAGCTGACAGGGTTAGGCCCAGGTCAGCCTACTCGTAAATCAAAGGATGAGATGGAATGCAGGCTCTGGCTGGAATCATAGATTTATAGAGACAGTAACATTAACATTACAAAAGAAGTGTTTTATCAGCCTTCACATGGGATTTGTTTACTGCTAAAATCCACGAGAATGACACTATAATGTTAAATAAATGCAATAACAATGAATAGCACTCATTTGGGCTAATTAATAGCTTTTTAGTGTGTGCGTGGGGGGGGTGATTGGCTAAAAGAAGCAAGAGCTGCCACTATAACTGTTTATTATCTGAAGAAGTGTGCTTGCACACGAAAGCTTATACCTTGAATTAAACTTTGTTGGTCTTAAAGGTGCCACTGGACTCAAACTTTGTTCTGCTGCTTTAGACCAACACGGTTACCCACCTGAATATAACTGTCATTTACCTAGGACGGGCATAATTTTCAGTCTCATCATAAGTGCTTCTGGGGAGGGGAAAGTATTATGGTGGGACCAGGCAGAATTGGAAGGGAAGGGAATGGAGATGTAGAAGGGCTCGGTCCCCTTCCAGCCTGCATCCTATCCCGCAGGTGGTAGGTAGTGGGGCTAGGAATATTGACCCCTCTCCGACACTGGTGTTGTGCAATGCCAGGTCCATAAAGAATAAGACTGTGATCCTCCATGACTTTTTGTCAGAACAGGACATGGACCTGGCATGTATGACCGAGACTTGGGTGCGAGATGGGGAGACCGTAGCTCTCTCCCAGTTAGCTCCTCCTGGGTTCTCAATCCTTCACCAATCCTGGACTAAGGGGCAGGGGGGAGGAATGGCTCTGTTCATTTGGGAGGCTTACACCTTCAGAGCACTTCTGTCGCTGAAGCTCACAGGCATAGAGTGCGCCGGCTTTGTGTGGGAAGCCGGGGAGAGTTTGGCTATCTGGCTGGTGTACTGTCTGCCCAACGCACCAGCAAGTAGCCTGCCATCCCTGCTGGAGGCCATATCAGGCTGGGCTTTGGAGCACCCTAGACTGTTAGTCCTGGGTGACTTCAATGTCCATGCTGATGATGTGACCTCCATGCAAGCAATGGATCTGGTGTTGTCCACAGCAGTGCTAGGACTCTCCCAATATGTTACAGACCTCACTAACCAAGCTGGGCAACAGTTGATTTGATCTTCATGGCAGGGGTCACAGTGGACTGGATTACGACTACGACTGTTCCATGGTCATACCACCAGGCTCTGAAGGCCCATGTGAACATACCTCCCTGACCCTGTTTGGGTGGTGAGCATATTTTAGCTAGCCTGCAGAGCCAAATGGACCCAGTGTGGTTCCAAATGGCTCTGCAGGATCCAATGCCCCCTGGTGGCTCATTGGATGAGCTTGTCGAGAACTGGCAAAACTGACTGTCAGCAGCCATCAACGATATCACACCCTGGCGCTCTCTGCACCCCCGCTCAAAACTCGCTCCCTGGTATACACAGGAGCTGAGGCTAATGAAGCGGGAGCTTAGACGACTAGAGAGACAGTGGCGACGTGCTCAGGATGAAGCATCAAGAGCATCCTATAGGACGTTTATGAGAGCCTATGAGATGGCAGTCAAGGCCACAAAAAAAGAATACTTTTTCAGTCAAGGCCACGAAAAAAGATGCCATGATTGCATCTGCGAGCTCTCGCCCAGCCCAATTATTTAGAACAATTCGGTCTCTTACTACTCTGCCACAGAGCAGACTAAACAATAAGGAATTAGAAATTGGCTGTGAGGCTTTTGAGAACTATTTCACAGATTAAGTCTTGTCACTCCACCACGACCTCCCCACCATGGTTGAGACAGTAACGGAACCTGAGGCTCCATGTGCGTCTTCTAGTCAACTTCAGGATTATTTCAGTCAGCTCAGCCTAGAGGAGGTTGACAAATTACTCTCATCAGTTCGCCCAACCACTTGTAGCCTTGATCCGTGCCCATCATGGCTAATTAAAGCTGGCCATAATGGGTTGCGAGGGGCACTAAAGGAGATTGTCAACAAGTCCCTTGCAGAGGGGCTGTTACCTAGTGCCCTAAAGGAGGCAGTGGTCTGCCCCTTTCTAAAAAAGCCAACATCGGATCTGGCTGAATTGGCTAATTACCGAACAGTATCCAATTTGCCCTACCTGGGCAAATTAATTGAGAATGTAGTGGCAAACCAGCTGCAGGGTTTTTTGGATGATGCCTCCATATTAGACCCCTTCCAGTTTGGCTTTCAACCAAGCCATGGGACAGAGATGGTCCTGGTCGCCCTCACAGATGATCTTTGGAGGCATCTGGGTCAAGGTGGTGCTGATGTTGTTAGACCTGTTGGCAGCATTCGACATGGTCGACCATCAACTACTGACCCACCACCTTGCTGACACCGGGAGTCAGGGGTTTGCCTTGCAGTGGCTCTCCTTGTTTCTCCAGGGTCAGGGACAGAGGGTGGCAGTTGGGGAACAGTTATCCAGAATGAACCCGCTGGTTTGCAGAGTGCCTCAAAGAGCAGTGCTTTCCCCAATGCTGTTTTAACATCTACATGCGCCCCCTTGCCCAGATTGCCCAGAGACATGGGCTGGGTTATCACCAATATGCTGATGACACCCAGCTCTATCTGATGTTGGACGGCCAGTCAGACTCTAGTCTGAGAGATCTGGACCTGGTGTTGAAAGCTGTGGCTGGCTGGCTTAGACTGAGCCGACTGAAATTGAATCTGATGAAGATGGAGGTCCTTTGCCTGAGTCAGAGTGGTCCAAGGTTAGAGATCCCTCTCCTGACCTTTGATGGGGTGCCATTGGTGCCAGCGTTGGAGGTTAGGAGCCTGGGAGTGCTCCTGGATACCTCCCTAACAATGGAGGCCCAGGTAGCAGCCACTGAGAAGTCTGCCTTTTACCACCTATGGCTGATTAAGCAGTTGGTTCCCTACCTTGAACACGATGATGTCGCAACAGTGATCCACACATTGGTCACCTCAATACTAGATTACTACAATGCTCTCTACATGGGGCTGCCCTTGTCCCAAATCCAGAAGCTGCAGTTGGTGCAGAATGCAGTGGCGAGGCTGTTGCTGTGTCTTCCCATGTGGGAACACATCCAGCCCGTCCTAAAAGCACTGCACTGGCTGCCTATAGCATACCAGATATGGTTCAAGGTGCTGATTTTAACCTTTAAAGCCCTATATGGTTGGGGTCCTATCTACCGCCTTTCCCCATATGTGCCCCAGAGAGCATTAAGATCTGGATCCCAAAATCTCCTGGTCCTCCTGGGCTCGAAAGAGGCCAGGTTGGCTACAACGAGAGCCAGGGCCTTTTCTGTGGCGGCCCCTCACTGGTAGAATGAGCTCCCGGATGACATCAGGGCCCTGCGAGACCTTTTGCAGTTCTGCAGGCCCTTTAAAACGGAGCTCTTCTGCCAGGCTTTCAAGTAGGGTGCTGCCTTGACAGCATGGCCCTGGCCCTAATATCAACACCATCACCAACCTGGCCTTAACATCAACACCACCAGCAGCCAGATGATAAACAGCCTGGCAGGAGCCTGAAGGCAACCATTCAAATGTTGACTGTATGTTGCCATCTGTTTTATAGCTACGTGCAGTGTATTTATAATTTATATTGTAATTTTAATTGGAATGTTATTTTTAGTGTGTGTGTGTGTATATATATGTATATATAAATGTATATTTATATGTATATATATATTGGAGTTTTAATGTTTCTGTTTATATCTATGCTGTTAGTTGCCCCGAGTCCACTGAAAGTGGGGAGGGTGGGATACAAATATAATAAATTAAAAAATAAATTACTTTTTCTTTAGGAAAGTTTGTGATAAAAGGTTTTTCATCAATATATGCTGTAAACTGTCTGAATATGGGGGATTTTGTGCATATATCCATAGTTCTGTTGCCCTGATTTTCCTTTTAATCTTTGCTGTTGACATTGAAACCATTTTATGAGCAGCAAGTAAGCCATCATGGTCATTTTGGAGGTTATGTTGTTCCAACTTTCTTCTCTTTCAGATATCTCCCTACCCAGCAATTGACCATTCTTTCAGGGTGGATGATGAAATGTCAATAGAAAACTTTGATCTCAAGCTGAGTCAATATAGATCTCCAGGTACCTTGTCTTATATCCAGGGCTTCTTTGTAGAAAAAGCCCAGCAGGAACTGATTAGTATAACAGGCCATACCCAACAGCAGGAACTCATTAGCATATTAGGCCACACCCCTGACGGCACCACTCATTAGCATATCAGGCCACACCCCCATGTTACCAGAAGTGTGGTCATCCAGTCACACTCACCTTTTGCTTCTTATTTTGTTTACCTTGTTTGTTGTCAAAACCCAGGGCTTTTTTTGGAGCAGGAACTTCTTCACATGTTAGGCCACACACCCCTAATGTAGCTAATCCTAATGAGTTCCTGCTGTTGGGTGTGGCCTATTATGCTAATGAGTTCCTGCTGGGCATGGCCAATTTAGGAGCCAGCTGGAACTCCATTCCTGTGTGTTCCTGCCCCAAAATAGCCCTGCTTATATCACATTTGAGTCCTCCTCACATGTAGAGCACACACCAGAAGCTCCACTGAACAGAAATCCTTTTATTAAATTACAACTATATCTTGTCCAGCTCCCAAGACCCCAGGCATGCCCTGGACACCTGCAGTTTTCGTTTTCTGGAGATTCCTGGCCATATAGGGCTGGATCCAGCCAGCTTTCTCATTCAGCTAGTTCCTCTCATTTTACAGTCCCCATCACATATGATTTTGTACATGCAAGTCTCATGATCTCCAGCAGAGCCTTTTTGATGGTAAGAAGAAATGCCATCATCTCCTTTTTCACAGAAAAGTGTTTGGATCCAACCTACATGCAAAGTAGGCATTTACTGTCCATTAGATTGCTTTCTATATCTCGTGTCATATTGAAAGTGAACAGATCTAAACTCTTCTCTAGAGTGATACTATCTCTTTAAAAGTCCCTCTGCTAAAGAGCTGTCTTATGGCCAAATCTCTTGTCGGTTTCCAGAGACTAGAAAGAGACTAGACTTTTACAAAGGTGTTTTGGATTTTTAAAGTTGTTAGACCATGTTCTACGTTGGTTTTAACCTGCTCATTTCTTAATTAGCATTTGTATAAATTTCTAAACCATTACATTTTTATATTTTTATATGTTGTATGTAGATGTGAGAGTTTTAGGCTGAGCATGTGTGTTAAAATAAAACAAATATCAAATAAAGTTAATAAGTTGAAGGAATTAGAATTTCCTCATCTAGGTTAGAAATGCTAAATGAAACATATTACTTGTGTAATTGCTTTTGAAAAATCAATGTTTTTAAATAAAAAGTTGGATTCATTTATTCTACTTCATTAGTTCAATTTTATCATCAGGTAAGTTTTTCATGAAGAACACTGTACTGCCAATTATGGGAACAATGTTATTATCTACAAGTTGTCCAGCAGTTAGTAGAACAAAACTGGAAGTGAAATGGAAAGCAGCTCAAAGAGAAATGTACTTATCACCTCACAGATTTTGTGCATCATTGCTGGATATATACTGGAGTAGCTGTACCACATATGGACTTCATTTGTTATATGGGAACTTGAATTATATTCTACATCCCACAATAATTTTCCTCCAAAACAAAATTGTTGCTGTTGGGACTGCTGAATATGAACCATGTCATCAACTATGACATCAATGGAATTAGAGGGGTGTAACTGTGTTGGATGGGCACAACTATCAGTACAAGAACCATACTTTCTTTATAGGTTCAGTATAATGTATGCCATTCCTACCACATTTGCTTAACACACATGGTGACTTCTACACAAATCCTAGGAACAATTACAATACCCTGGCTAAAATGGACCCATGCTGGGCCACTTCTGTGCAGCTGCCTGATAATTAGGCAGTGGTTGGTTCCTGTTTTGTTTTAGATGCTGAAAAGCAATCAACACTACAAGTCAATGACTCTGTGCTCTGCAGATTATCAATAGTGTCCTACAAGAAAGTGGCATCTGCATCTCAGGTTCCATTTTGAATCTCAGTCTTTACCTTGGGGAAGTAGGGTAATAACTTACCACGGGGCCCCATTTGTGGCCCCGCACTGGGGGGTGTAGTCAGCAGGTGACTGCAGCCAGCCACTATGGCTGGTCAAGAAGAAGGGTGGGCTGCAGAGGTGGTCAAAGGTTGAGTGGCTGCAATGGCAGGAAAATCTGGCCCTCTTCTTCCCTTGTGGACCAATGGCCAGTCTAGATTAGCACCTATAGGAGCAGGAAGGGGACGGACTGCTGGGGACACATAAGTGCCCAGGACCGCCTGCCCTGTATCATCTGGCCACATGGTGTTAGCTGGCCCTCCCACCCTCCCTTTATCTTATAATTTTAGAATATGCTGTACATTTACTTTGGGTATAGGGTGCTCAGGGGTAGTAGAAGAAAGCTATTCATTTGAATTTCTATGCATTCTTTGTCACAACCTTTTGGTGGTATCAGCAGGGGGCCAGGTCCATTCTGGGGATCGGCCTGTGTGCTGTTTCTGGAGGATAATTCCTGTAAGGGATCTTGGGGTGAGGGTGCAAGGGGAATGCCCAGCTTGGAGGCTGCCCATGGGTCACCCTCACCCTCAGATGGCAGGAGAGACCACCTAGTGACACCCGCTCTGGTGGAATCCCAAACCTGCCATTCCATGGTCTTGTTGGCAAAGTGGACATGCAGAGGAAAAATAATTCCAGTGACTCAGTTGTTCAGTGCTCAAATACTTACAGTGGTTTATTTACAGCTATTTACACACAGTCCAAACAAGCACTAGTAGGAACCAAATCTTCTCCAAAACGACCAAGTGCTTCGCCAGTACATCCAATCATAAGAGTGATACAGTACAGTCCACACACTGGCAATATATACTGTGGTCAGCCAATCACATTAGTGCTGACTCACTGTGACTCTGGACTAGCTGATGCAATCTTGATCACATGACATAGTACCTGTCAAAGTAGATCAGACTCATCTAATTACATCATCTGGAGCTGTCATCTTGCTAGCCATATATTACAATATGCCAGCATGCCTCCCAAGATACAGCTCAATATATATACAATTTATCCTTCAGGAACAGGAACTTGGTTGCATCTAAACACTTTGTAAAAACATCAGCAACATTGTCTTTAGACATGCATTCATCTATACATATGAAACCATCACATACAGCAAGTTTTACGTTTTGGTACTTGTTGATGTAGGAGTGTTCACCACATTGCCATCAGACATGCCATACTTCTCCAGCAACTGTAGAATTTTTACCTCCTGACTGAGAGTAAAGTTGCCCTGCTCATCTTTGGAGATCTGAACTCCAAGATAGGTCTGAATTGAACCAAGGTCCTTCATCTTAAACTTGGGTTGCAATGTTTGCACAAACCATCTGAGTTGTTGATCAGACTGATACACATAAGAGATATCGTCAACAAACACAAGAACATAACAGTAAGCATTGTGAACCTTCACACTATATAAACATAGATCAGCTATACTCTGGCTGAAACCAAAACCTGTTAATGTTCTACTGAGACACTGATTCCATTCAAAGCTACTTTGCTTCAAACCATACAAAGCTTTGTTTAATTTCAGAACAGTGTTCTCATTCCCTGTGCAAAACCCAGGTATCTGCTGCATACAGAGATCCTCTTTAATTGGGGCATTCAAGTAGGCAGTTTCAAAGTCAGAATGGTTAACTTGCATCCTTTTTACAGACGCTAATGCAAGTGCTACCCTTATAGTTTCACTGCGTACTGTACTTGAAAAAGTTTAATCATAATCAAGCCCTTCTTGTTGTGTAAACCCTTTTGCCACGAGGCGAGCCTTGTATTGTAAACCGCCATTTTGCATTTGCTTCAGCTTGTATAACCAATGACAACCAATTGCCTTTTTGTGTTCAGGCAATTCCACTGTGGAAAACACATCATGAGATTTCAGGGAATTGTACTCCGCCTCCATGGCACTCACCCATTTACTCTTTTGAGATTCCTCTAAGGACAAGACATCAGAATAAGTGCATGGAACCTTTACATTCACATAATTAATGTCATACCTCTGTGGAGGGATTCCCTTGGTTGACCTGCTAGAAACTCTAGGTGGCAGTAGTGCACTGTATGAGGAATCAGTGACCTGCCTCTGAGGAGAAATAGCTTCATCCTTAATTTCTTGCTCAGACACTGTGTCTTCAGACACTGGCAAGACAATTTGTTCAGGAGTCTCATTAGCATGTACATGTGACCAGTTTGCATGTTTACAGAATTTTGTAGACCTACTAAACACCAGCATATTGTTGGAGTCTACAAATCTGTATGCTTTCATTCCAATTTGGTACCCAATGAAAGTAAGTTTACATGCACGTGGGCCTGACTTGCACCTGTTTTAAAGGTATATTCACCCATGCCTTGGTACCAAAACTCTGAGATGTTTTAATGAGGGGTCCTTTCCATATAACAACTGGAAAGGAATGTCACCAATGGACTTGCACCAAACTCTGTTCACATTATAAACAGCACATCTCAAACACTCAGCCCAGAAAGACTTGGGCAAACCTGAGTCACAAAGCATGGAATGCATAACAGTTTGTAGAACACCTGCTCTTCTCTCTGCTACTCCATTTTCCCCGGGGCAGGCAACGTTGGCCACTCTATGCTGTATTCCTTCATCAAGAAACCATTTCTTCAATTGATGAGAAACAAATTCCCCCAAAAAATCAGTTGGAAAGAGGCAATTTCCTGACCCAATTGCTTTTGTACATATTTGGCCCATTGTTTGATTGTTTCATATACTTCAGACTTTTTTCCTATGGGATAAATCCAACTGAATCTTGAAAAATCATCGACAATCAATAATGCATACCTCCTGCCCGAAAAACTATTTGGAAAAGGCCCAAGAGCAGCAGCATGAACAAGAGCCAAAGGTCTCTGTGTTACCCTGTTGCTTACACTTGCCAAGGGATATGTTTGAGACTTGCTCTGTTTACATATATTGCAATCCATACTCAGACACCCAAAGGTTTTACTGAGAGTACCAAATGACACATGGCCTAGACGCCGATGAAACAAACGAGCACATTCATCGCGTAAAGCCTTATTGTTCAACACAGATTGGGCTTGCTCAACCCCATTTTCAATGACATACACACCATTCTGTACTTTGGCTGTAGCAAGCACTTTGTTCCCTTTCAATATGTTGCATATTTGCTTGTCAAAATGCACAGTGAACCCACATTTCACTGGCTGGGGGGAGGGAACCAGAGCACAGTGGCTGGCAGAATGGGTCATTTAATACTGGATCTGGTGGACTCATGCTGAAATCAATAAAATGTGTGGCCATATTTATTCCACAGTTATTAGCATGCAAATAGCTTGCCACTTGAGCTGCCTGCACATTTTAACTGGCATACTATTTTTGCATTATTATATTACATTATTTTGGCACACAGAAAGCATATAATGTAAAAATTGGGGAAAAGAAACATACAAACACCAATAGCAAACCCGGATGGAACAAAAACAGGCATGAAGACAACAAAGAAAAAGAAACAACAATGTATATTCTCTTCTAAGGGTGCTCAAACACCTAGTGACCCTGCCAGCCTATCACAAGTAGGCTTCTGGCTCCTTAAGAGGCTCTTGGCTCCCCACAATGAACCTGTTCATTGGATCACTCTTCTGGCACAGCACAGTGCAGCACAGGGTGCTGTGCTAAAAAATGAGAACAGGGTCGGGGGCCCCATGCCTCCCTTCTACCACAAATACCCACTACTACAATAAGTGTTCCTGAAGGCAGTGAGGAGCCAGACAAATGGCATCCTTATTTCCTACTGCACACAGACGAGTTCTAGCATCCACCCATGAAGCAGGGTATACATGTAAAAATAGCCTAAGAAGTCATCAAAGTGCTGGAAAAATTGACAAGAAGGTTATTAATGGAAAAGATTTGAATAATACAAAATTGCTTCTTGTACAATATCCATCAGGAAAATGGCATTATGTGCCCATTTAGCTGATTCTGTAGACATTTGATCCAAATGTCAGGGAGTCTATGCAGAGCTGATGTATCTTATTCAGGACATGTGTATTGTATCTGAGCTTTGCTTTCACTTAAATCTCATTTGGATCTGTGGTTTGTTTTGTGGTTTTATTTCTAATCCAAAAGGATTAAAAGAGGTGAGGAAAATACTTGTCATTTGAAAGGTTTCTTCCACTGGGCAGTTAATTCTGTCTCTTCCTATTATCTGATGTGGCAGATTCCTTGACAACAAAGATTTGTCTTTAGAAGTGCTGACAAGAACATGTTGCAACATGTAGTGGAAGTGTAGAGCTGAAGTTTCATAGAATGTAAACCCTAAGTGGAAAAACACAGTCAGCTAGCAAAGAGAAAGAAATAAAAACAGGAAAGGAAGGATATCTTGGAGACATTGGACTTCTAGACCAGGGTACTTCCTCCATAAGATGTTCAGCTTAAAAAATACCCTTTAAGGGATTTAAATCCTTGAAGTACATGGAAAATATTATTTTATCTGATGCTCTGGCACACAATCCCAGCCCCAAGGCTTCAGATGAATTCTATGATTTTGCTCTGCAATTTGGATCTCAGATGCTTTTTAAGGTTTGAGGCACTTTCTAGCAGCGTCTGCCAGGTACTGTGTCAGAAATAGTCATGGCTTCCCCCGGTGATATGTTCAGGGAGGCTGGAATGGTCCTTTTAACTTCAGCATAGTTGAGGGCATCCACAGGTGACAGCTGTCTATGGGCTGACAGCACTGCCAGTCAAATAAAGAGCAAGCATAGAAATCCACTGCAGCCCACTGCTCAAAATGGTTAGCACCTTCAAGACTCAGGTTTGCTAAGTATAACCAAGTCTCTCTGGGATTCTTATTTCCACACTGATCTACACCAATTAGCATAGCAAGGTTTGACTCCAGACCAGTTGATCTAATAACTGAGACTGCCCTGTATTCTGTTCTTTAATCGATTCCAGAATAAAGAGCTTCTGCTGTTCCAGAAACCAGGAAAGAAGCTTGTCTTTATCCATGATGCCATCTCTCTCTCTCTCCCTCTCTCTCTCTCTCTCTCTCTCTCTCTCTCTCTCTCTCTCTCACACACACACACACACACACACACACACACACACATGCAGACATTTTCTCTGTTGGAGAAAGACAACATGTTAGTAATTTGATCAATGTAAATACTGATGTACAGCAAGTTTAGTCCATTTGAACCCTAGAAGGACCTGTTATTTATACTTTTTACAGTCCAGAGATTGTTGTTTCCCCCGCTTCTTGTTTTGCTGCTTCTCTGCTTGTAAATTAGATATAGCCTGAAGGGCTCTCTGATACTGGAAGGCATACAGTTAGCTAATAATTCTTACAATCCTGTTGTAGTAAACTTTATTGAATACAACTCTGCATGTACGGGGTTAGTTTATCTCCCCTGTTCTGCTAATACCATTTATTTCAGGGTGTGTGGCATGGATTCAGTTGACTAAACTCCACTAGGTAAAATTCTGCTCTGAGGAAGTCCTTTGGATAGACCTTCCTTTTTTTAAAAAAAAATATTTATAAAAAATTAAAAAGAAATTACCAAGTCCATACAGAGAGGTCTAATGTCAAACAATATAAAACATTCATCTAAAGCCATCTATCAAATAGGTCCAATAGTACGAGATCACATTTCTTAAAACCTTAACCAGTTAAATTGTTGATCATCTATGGAAAGGAATCCTTTATTGGAAAGGAGAGTCAGAACTGGTGACCATAGCTCCAAATAAGAACATAAGAACATAAGCACATAAGAGAAGCCAATGTTGAATCAGGCCAATGGCCCATCTAGTCCAACACTCTGTTATACAGCGGCCAAAATATACCAGGTGCCATCAGGAGGTCCAGCAGTGGGGCCAGGACACAAGAAGCCCTCCCACTGCTGCCCCCTCCAGCACCATGAATAGAGTGCAGCACCTGCCCCAGACTGAGAGTTCCCATCTATAGCCTGTGGCTAATAGCCACTGATGGACTTCTGCTCCAAATGTTTATCTAATTCCCTATTGAAACTGTCCATGCTTGTAGCTGCCACCACCTTCTGTGGCAGTGAATTCCATATGTTAATCACTCTTTGGGTGAAGAAGTACTTCCTTTTATCTGTTCTAACCCGATTGCTCAACAATTTCATGGAGTGCCCATGAGTTCTTGCATTGTGTGAGAGAAAAGTACTTCTTTCTCAACCTGCTCAATCCCATTCTTAATCTTATAAACCTCCATCATGTTACCCCTCAGCTGTCGTTTCTCCAAGCTAAAGAAGCCGTCGTTTCTCCAAGCTAAAATGATCTACCTGAGTCATGATACCAAGTGCTCAAAAAAAAAAAAAAAAAAAAGATTGTCCATTATTCTACTCGTTAAAAATCGATCCCATAATTTAGCATACCATAAATTTAAAGAAGGGAAGTCAGTTGATTCCAGGAACTAGCTAAAGTTAATCTAGCAGCTGCTAATAAATTAGATATCAATACTTTGGCTGTGCGTTGGATACATACATCCACCCAATGATCAAGTAGCAAGAAGTCAGGACAGTAAGGAAGTTCTATAGACATTATGTCACAGGTTTGGGAATGAACTTGTTTCCAAAATTTTGGTGTAATTGGAAATTCCCACCATAAGTGATATGCTATTTCTATGTTGCCACATTTCTTCCAACAGTAAGGATCATAAGTCTTTGATATTAAATGTAATTTATGTTGGGTAATATACCAATGCAGTATCAACTTAACGAACTGCACTCAGATATTAGCTGTTGGGGTGGTATTTGCTGACAAAGCCCAAAGCGGCTTCCATTCTGCCTCATTAAGAGCTCAAGGAAGTAAGGAATTCCACTTAGGTTGATAAGTTAACAAGGCTTTACTTAAATTCACGATCAAGAATTTATAGGTAAAAGAAATCAAGCCCCTAAAATTGGGGGCACCCTCGCTTATTTAGGTTTCAAAAGAAGTTTAGGGTGTCTTAACATTATTTTCAGACCTCATTTATACAGGAGTACAATTGTCAGGCTCCTTAGTCAGGTCACACAACGTAGGACTTCAGTAGAAGAATCTGTTTATTTCTGAATCATAACTAAAGACACGTGTATAGCTTGTGTCAGGAATGCCCAGGTACAGCAGGGCTCCCTAAATTATAGTGGAATCAAACACCCCCCCAAATGAGCTGAAGCCAATGAGCATAGTTCGCGCAGGCGGGCAAGTCAAGCAGGAAAAGTGAGCAAAACAATTTAAAAGCCATTGATTTCCAGCAGAGGAGTTCTGCAGCTGGAGACACAAGGTCAGGAAGATGACAACATACAGACAGTAGAATAGTAATGGTTAGAGGCTGGTAGACTGAGAATACTCCCCTCACATTCCAAGTCCATGACAGGGCTACCTGACATCCTGCCCCCCAAGTGCCTCCCCCACGGCTTGTTTGGGTGATGACAATGGAAATGGCAGATGAGGCGGGGGGGTGAATGTGCTCCACCTCCACCCACTCCCTGTGTTGCGGCCCAAAGTCTACCCATTCAACCAAATAGAACAGTTGTGGCCTCTTGTATCCATGCATTCAGGGAAACGGGTTGCACACTGCGAAGGACCATCTCCTGGACCTCCGAGTGGAGACCGAGTCCGTACTGCTCTGCCAGGATGCCATCAGGCCACACTTGGATTTTTGCCACTTGCCATCTGAACTCCTCAGAATACACCCGCACAGTCTTCTTCCCTTGCCAGAAAGTGCACAGGAAAGCTCGGGCGATTTCACTGGCATTTGGGTCTTCATATTGGGCCCTGAGAGTCCATATGAAAGCATCCACTCCCTGGAGTTCCAGGCCATCATCATTATGGAGACTCATGTACCAATCAGCTGCCCCCTCCCACAACTGGGAGGCGATGTGATCCACAATGTGCTCCTCAGCCGGGAACAGCTGGCCCCAATTCAGGATGAACTTCTCCACACACACCACAAAAAATGCCAATTTCTCGGGTGTCCCGTTGAACGTAGCGTCTAATAGCTCCACTGGCTGGGGGGGGGCCTCTCGGGGTGGTTGCCTTGGGACCCAGTCCCTCAGGGGTGGGATGGCAGGCTGTTTACCAATAGGAGGTACCTTCTGCCCTGGAGGCGGCTGCTGCCCCAAGGGTGGCTGTGCCGGTTGCTGGGGGTGGTGGTAGAGCTGGCTATGCTGGCAGCCAAAGTTCAAGCTCATGATGCACCACCTCCATCATGATTCCTGGCAGGTTGCAGAATGACTCTTTTTTTTTTTTTGAAATAACTCTCCTAAAAAGGAGAGAATTTTATTTTTTTTATAAGAAAAGGGTAAGGTAGACAGATGGGAAAAGAAAAAAGAGCGGAGTGAGTTTTTTTCTGTTAGTAAAGGTTAATTTTATTTCTTCCAGTTGTCGGCATCCATCACGGTTGAAAGATCTTCTTTTCAGCTTAACAAAGTCCAAATCAATTCTATTAGTAAAGTTAGTAAAGTCCACTGGGGTTAAATCAAATCTTTTCAGATGCTACACGAACAAATTCTTTTTTAAGTCTCTCCAATTATCATTAAGTCCTTTGAACTTTAATGCCTCCCGTTCCGTCACTTCCTTCCCCCGGGCCGCCGTCTTCTTCAAAAATCCAAATTTTGAGTACTGTTTCCTCCTCTGTGCTGGCATGTCTCTTCAGAAATTTTTTAATCCATCTTCTTTCGCTTCTTTTTTCTTGTTGTTTCTGGCAGTCATTTCTCGTTGGCTCCATTAACACTCGGACTGAAATTAGATCTCCATTACTTGCTAAGCTCAACACCCCTTTCTACTGGCAGAGTATATCCTTTTTTTGAAGGCGGAGTAGGCTTTGAGAGCCTTGTCCGCCTCTTCTTTTTATTTATTCGCTCCACTGCCAGATAGAGGTGTCAAGACTTTCGTCAAAATAAATCTGAGATCTTCTTTCCCTTCTTCATCCATAGCTTGGAACTTTAACATCGATACATTTTCTGCCATCAACCTTGTTAATTCCAAATATTTATTTTTATAGTCTGATGAGAACAGTTTCCATTTTAAAAACGTTTCATTGATATTTTAGATTAACTCCAGCAGGTGGCGCAGTATCTCAGTCTCTTGTTAATTGACAGCTAGTTCTGGGGGGTTGACTGGAGCGGAAGTCCCTCCTCTCTTCTCTTCCGTTCTAAGCAGGATTTTCCCCAGCATCGACATTTTGTTTTTTATTTACTTTTTCAAAGTTCGTGCCACATCCCCCAGAAAGCAACTAAAGCCGCAATCTTCTGTAAAACCCCAACGGTACTTTCACCAACATTTTTTCTTGTTACCCCCCTTCGCGTTTCCTTTAAAAATTCGCTTCTTTGAAGAGGGTGGAAGCTCCTCCCTCCTCCCATACGCTTATCCGCTTGCGGGGGTTTTAATTTTCGCTTCAAAATAGATCTTCAACTCACGATTAGATGCCATATCTTCTTTTCATAGTAATTCATCCGCTTTTCCTCACTCCTGGAAGTCGGCAGGGCTGCTAAGTCCCATTCGGGACGCACTACGCGGCGGGGCCGATTGGGGCGGGGAGAAAGCCTCACTTCCCGGCAGTTTGCCGGCAAAGAGGCTACTCCCCTATGCGCCCCCGGTTCGGAGCCTTTGACTAAGGCTCACTAGGGTCTTTCGCAAACGCGAAGACCCCCCATTCCGCGTGTGGGCTGACCGCCTCCGGGAGCGTCCCGAGAAGCGGCCGCCATTCGCAGCACCGAAACCGAAAGCCGCAGAATGACTCTTCAACCATTCGAAAGAGTCGATCCTGCCCGCATTCAAGCAGGTTCAACCAAGTGTCTATGATACCCTTGGCTTCCCCGTCTCTCTGAAGATGGCTCCCACCCCGTCTCAACACTGAGTTTATGCACAGGCTGGTCAGAACAACTTTCCCAATGTGGCCCCAGGGTGAGCATCCAAGTCTCATGGGTATCCACACAGAACTTCCCAACATAGTCCCTTCAGTCTTGTGTTCACCTGTGCACTCGCCCCCCCAAAGGGGTCCAAGAGAGGCGTACCTGCACCTGACTCTTCCTCTAGGGGACAGATGGTCATCACAGTGGTCATCATGGTGGTCGTAGGGACCATTTCCTCAGATGTTGTCTGGGTGGAAATCTCTTCCTCGCTTCTGCTCATCTCAGGAGGGCATCCACAGATCCAAGATCACTGCAGATGGTGACTGCAGCCATGAAATTAAAAGATGCCTGCTCCTTGGGAGGAAAGTGATGACAAACCTAGACAACATAATAAAAAGTAGAGACATCAACCTGCCAACAAAAGTCTGTATGGTCAAAGCAATGGTATTCCCAGTGATAATGTATGGCTGCGAGAGCTGGACCATGAGGAAGGCCGAGCGCCAAAGAATAGATGTTTTTGAATTATGGTGCTAGAGCAGACTCTTGAGAGTCCCTTGGACTGCAAGGAGATCAAATCAGTCAATCCTAAAAGAAATCAACTCTGACTGTTCCCTGGAAGGCCAGATACTGAAGCTGAAGCTCAAATACTTTGGCCACCAAATGAGAAGGGAGCACTCACTGGAGAAGATCCTGATTCCGGGGAAGACTGAAGGTAAAAGAAGTAGGGGGTGGCAAAGAATGAGATGATTAGACAGTGGTATTGATGCAATGAACATGAAATTGAGGAAACTTCAGAGGATGATGGAAGACAGGAGGGCCTGGCGTAATGTGGTCCATGGGGTCATAAAGAGTCAGACTCGACTGTGCAACTGAACAACAACAACAACAACAACAGGGGGTTGACACATTATCTGATGCCTCACTCTGGTTTTTTTCTGGTTCCATATAAAGGAATTTATTAAGGTCTGACAAAATTAAAGTTTTGAATCTTTTAATGGAAGCGGTAAAGCTGAAAACAATAAAAGCAATACTCAAGTATTAACTATGAAAATTCTTTTTAACTGTTATAATGACTTTTGATTCCATATTGTTAATTTTTTTCCTATTTGGTTATAAAGCTTATCAAAATTTTCTGCTTCTGATGTTATTAAATGTCTAGAAATATGAATACCTAAGTATCTCAAGGATTTTTATTTAAAATGAGCTTTGAGTAGTTGTTCAGTTTTATGATGTAAGTTTATACAGGGCTCTTTTTGTAGAAAAAGCCCAGCAGAAACTCATTAGCATAATAGGCCACACCCATGACAGTGCACTCATTAGCATATTGGGCCACACCCCTGACAGTGCAGCTCATTAGCATATTAGGCCACACCCCCATGTTACCAGAAGTGTGGTCATCCAGCCACACTTGTGCAAGATCGCAGCTTTTTTTAATATATGTTCAGCAAAAACTTTTAATAATGGAAGAAAAGCCACACAAGTTTATCTTTCAGTCACTTGCAAACACTCCAGCTAATGGTACACATTCTGCATGCTCCATGTTTCATAGGGCTAGCAGATCTACTATCTGGAAAAGACATCCTCCCTTCTCTAGTAAATTATGAATAACCTGACCCCTTGAAAAAGAGGTGTGCCTAAAACAGAGTTACACACATTTTGCATATAATAACATTAAATAATATTAAATATCTAACCAAGTTGCCTTCTTCAAGTGAATACAAGCTAAGCTTTGCCTGTTGCTGTGAGCAAGATAATTCCCAGGGCTTTTTTTCTGGGGCAACATGCCAGAATAGAGTTCAGGAATCTCTTTGACAAAATTCTTTTTAAAGGATCCATTGAAGACATCCAGTGGTTCTCAACCTGGGGCCATATGGCCCCCCAGGGCTATCTATAAACAAAACACTGAAATAGCCACCTTCAAGTACAATACCTTTATTGGCTTTTATACTGGTAGGACGGGGGAGTGGGCACAGGAAGGAAACAAGGTCAGAAGGGGGCCACAGTCGGAAAAAGGTTGAGAAACACTGACAGACATCATTAACCTGACCCCCTTTGAAATGCAGTGATCATCCCAATAGAAATATTTATATTTCCAACAATACAGAAACACTCAAGAACACACAATGACATGGATGTTCATAAGCCTGGATCTCCCCCCCCCCGGTTGCTTAACTATTCAAGATCAACCTGAGAAAAACAAAAAAGCTAATAGGAAAGCAATTTTTAAAGACCTAATTTAAATTCTTGGAAAGCACCACTTATGTAAACTTATCTATTCAAGTCTTTGAACTAACAAGTCATACAAACACAAACGCTGCCTACTGGATGGCACAGATGGCTGAAAAGAAACTGAGACCCAAATGGAAACACGAGAATGAAGTTGGTTCCTTATTCCCAGTTTCTTATTCATTCCTTATTCGTGTCTTATTCATGCCTAGTGGTGTTAAATGGGGGTGGAGAAAGACAGCAGCTCCCTCAGTGATGGGACGGGACACACACAAACACATACATGTCCTTCTTACTGCCTTCTTCCCTGCCAGCCTCTTTGCCACTCCCCACCCCAGAAGTTGTCGGTGCCTGACTGCTGGCCTCATCAGAGCCACAGGCTGGCTGTGGCCAGCCTGGGTGCTCTCTGAAGCCCCCCCCCCGCCAAAAAACAGTCCCTGCCAGCCCGCTGGCCTCTCTGCCACCCCCCCGCCCCAAAAGCAGTTGGTGCCAGCCCGAGTGCTCTCTGAAGCCCCCCCCAACACAGTCCCTACCAACCTGCCAGCCTCTCTGCCACTCCTGCCCTGAAACCAATCGCCTCTGGCCTCATTAGAGCACCAGGCTTGCCACGGCCAGCCTGGGTGCTCTTTGAAGCCCCCCACCACCCCAAAAGCAGTCGCTGCCAGCCTCTTTGCCATCACCTGCCCTGAAAGCAGTCCCTGCCACCCAGCCCAGAGCAGCCTGGAGCTTCCTTACCTTCCTGGCTGAGGCAACACATGTTGGCTCCAGAAGAAAGAGGCAGCCCAACTGAGGGTGGCTGGGAGCTGGGTGTGGCCAACTCAGAAGCCAGCAGGAATGCCTTTCCGGTGTGTTTCTGCCCCCAAATAGCCCTGAGTTTATAGGAAAAGGTTCTGATTTTTGTAAGTTAACTGTAAGTCCTGAAATGGAGCCCAAAACAGCAAAACTGGGTTGTAGGGCAGCTAATGCTTGTTGAGGGGACAACAGATATAAAAGTAAATCATCTGCGTACAGTGAAAACGTATGGGGTGTCCTATCTGGACACCTTCTATACTTGGATCACCTCTTAAACTAATTGCAAGAGGTTCCAAGGTTAACATGAATATATTAAGGCTAAGGGGGCATCCTTGTCTAGTGCCTCAGTTGATTTGAAAGGAGAAAGAACAGGCTTCTGAAGTCTTTATTTATGCTTGTGAGTCTACATAGATTGTAGTGAGGGCCCTGAGAAATGCAGAGCCAAACCCCATATGACTGAATAAGGAGGGAAATAATCCTTTTCCACTGAGTCAAAAGCTTTGACATGTCCAAGCTTAAAATGACTGCCTCTTTAGAAATGTACTCACAATAATGTAATACATCAATAGTGTGCCTGGTGTTATCTGCCAGCAGCCTTCCCAGCATAAATCCTGACTGGTCAGGGTGTATCAATTTAAAAATAATTTTTATAGCCATTTGGCCAAGATAGTTGTAAATATTTTATAGTCTGTATTTAACAGAGCTATTGGATGATATCCAGCTGGGTCAGTGCTCTCCTTATCCAGTTTAAGGATAGGAACTATGGAGACATCCATAGTTGTAATAGGGGAGTCCAGAGCCAACCTGTCTTCAATAGATAGTGTAGGGAGATTAGGTAGAGTCTTCCTCTAGAGAAGCTGATTGTTTACATAGAGTAGGGGTTATATAGTCCCACTCCTCTGAACTGAGTCCACTCTCCACAGAGATTCCATTTTGTGTCTAGATGGATTGTTGTTATACTAATAATAATACTGTTAGAACAGATCTGGAGCTGCTTACCATTCTTATTTTAACTGACACTCAGCATGGTAAAGAAGAGCTTTCAACAGGGGACTTATAAGGTCACTAAATTCCTAGGCTTCCTGCATCTCCAGTGGCTTAACCATGTGTCCTGCAAGGAAGAATGGAATTGCCATTTTTATCTTTGAGAAGAAGACAAAACTACAGTTGTTATGATTTCTGGTGGGAAATTATGTCCTTGATAATGCTCAGGAGTCTCCAGCTAATGACAAAGCAGGCATTTCCATCTTTGACACCACTTATGCAACTCACCTTCTCATGAGAAAATGTACTTGAAAGAGGAGGATCCCCTGTACATTTTCATCAGAAACACTTGGAAAGAATGGAGGATTTTTTCCTCCTGAGAATGTTATAAATTTCACAAAAAGTGAATATATTCTGAGAGAAGTTTGGACTGTAGAGGGAACCTTCTTATCATTAATTGCTAATTGTTGGTTGCCTGAAATTATTTTTTTAAGCTAAAAGAAATTATGTGCTTGAGCGTCCATCCTAAATATGTCTTCTAGACATATGTACTGCTAGAGGGAAACAGGTCTCTTGATGTTAAGATGATATGGGTTCTGATGCTTATATGAATTCTAAGAAGGTTCAGAAGAAGGAATTGTTGGGGTTTCTCAGATGGGAAAAACTGACATAAGCATGACAGTGGATTTTTACTTTTTGAAAACATATGCAGCATTAATAAAATATACAGCCTTGTCACTCAATGCTACCTAGCAATGCTACCTAGATTTAAAAAAAAAATAAGAATGGATGTGTAATGAAGCAAATGGAGATTTTACTGATACAAAGGACTGTTTTTGAAAAAAGTAGAAAGCCAAAGCTTATTATGATGGACAGAAGGCTGTCCTGTCCTTGAAGGGAAAAACAGCCACTCAGCTGAGCCTGTGGTACTGCTGCTCCAGCATCCAGTCACCTTTGAGAAGGGGAATGGGTTGTTGGAGGGAAGCACAGGAGGAGTGGGTTCACTTCTGCCTTGTGGAGACAGCAGTGATAGCTCAGCTCTGGCTCAGCAAAACAGCAGATGGAGTGAAGGGTAGCTGTGCCTGGTAGTGTGGCAGAGTGATTTAGCTCTGCCTCTGGGAGAGAATAGAGTACCTAACTGTTAGTCCTGTCTCTGGTGATGAGCAGGGCTTGTACCATTTATTGGATTCTTGGGAAAGAGCAGGCTGGTGTGGGTGGATTCCTGTGTGTGTGAGAGAGGATCCAGCCTAGTCAATAAAAACTTGTTTGTTCCTGAAAGAACAAAAAAAAAAAATCAAACTACTCTCTGAAGCCACAACCAGCTTGAATTTATATGCCTCAGCTATGTTTCTCCTCCAATTGACTGAAGACTAGGGTAACCATCCCCCCAATGGGATTTCCTGATTTCCAGCCCTCCGATCCGTGTGCTGGCCGGTTGCCAGCAGGGGGAGCCCCATCCCCAAAGAGTTCCCCAGTGTCTGGCATGCCTGGCATGATGATGTCACCCAGAGGTGATGTCATCATGCCAGGCATGTCGCCAGGGGACACTCTAGCATTAGGCCAAAAACTCTATGGTATTTCTGACTGAATGCTAGAGTGTCCCCCAGTGACGTGCCTAGTGTGATGATGTCACATCCAGGTGTCATCATCGTGGTGAGCGCACATCACATGTGCGCCAGGATATCCAGGAACAGAACCTCCATCTACTCACAAGAAGAAGGTAGGGACCTGGCAATTCTACTGGAGACATGTGCTGCTGATCTGTTCTTTGAAACTAACTTGTAAATAAATAAATCTTCTGTGTTGCTTATATATACATACAGTTTCTGCCTCAGTGATCTCCATATTCTCATTGCTCACCACAGAACTTAACACAAGGCAGTGAGCCCAAAGCCTATACACTTGCTGCCTTAAGAACACCTGGTAACTAAGGAAGTAGAAAAGAGTAAGAGTCCAGTAGCACCATTAAAGACTAAAGGTGCTACTGGACTCAAACTATTTTCTACTGCTACAGACAGACTAACATGGCTACTCATCTTGGTATCTAAGGAGAAGTTACAATTATCTCAAAATCATAGGAGGCTATGTGGGATCCTGCTGATCCATGTGGGAACAAATGATACAGCCTGAAGAAATCTTGAATGGATCTCCAAAGACTACGAGGCTCTCAGCAAGAAGGTGAAGGAGCTGGGAGCACAGGTGGTATCCTCCTCCATTGTACCTGTTGATGGCCATGGAGCTGGAAGGGAGAACAGGTTACTGGAGATGAATGGTTGGTTACATAGATGGTATCAGTGAGAGGGATTTGGCTTCCTGGACCATGGTATGTACATGAGGGACAGTTGGCGATGGATGGGGTGCACCTTATGAAGAATGGGAGGAATGTCTTTGCTGGAAGACTTGCAAACCTGATCAGGAGGGCTTTAAACTATTATACAATTAGTATAATTGGGACTAGTACCTCCCGTGATCTGGACACAATGTAAATTATCTGGAAGGGAAGGGGAAAGAATTTAAAGAACAACATTAAAAACTTCTAAATGATCCAATAACAATGTGTGAGGTATTGGAGGCGATTAAAAAACAGAAAACGAAGAAAACACCTGGTCTGGATGGTATACTGGCAGAATTTTATAAAATTTTTGAAGAACAGATTGGTATCCACTTAAAAAATGTATTTCAGAGAATAGGTAGACAAGGGAAAGGCCCAGAATCATGGAATCATGCATTAATTACATTGATCCCGAAACCTAATGCAGATCATGGAGATATTAAGAATTATAGACCTATATCATTGTTAAATGCAGATTATAAAATCTTTGCAAGCATTTTGGCGGATAGGTTTAAAAAAGTATTATCGCAAATTATACATCAAGATCAGGCGGGGTTCTTACCAAGGAGACAGATGAAAAATAACTTAAGGATAATAATGGATGTGCTAGAGTATTATGAGGAGCATCCAGATAAAGAACTAGTATTAATGTTCCTAGACGCAGAAAAAGCGTTTGATAATCTATCGTGGAAATTTATATTGGAAAAATTGAATAAGGCGGATTGTGGTCAATATTTTCTCTCTATGATTAGTGCTGTCTACAATACACAATATGCAAAGGTAA
This sequence comes from Gekko gecko, assembly GCA_029375565.1. NCBI lineage: Eukaryota > Metazoa > Chordata > Lepidosauria > Squamata > Gekkonidae > Gekko > Gekko gecko. Next base: position 61,246,569 of record JAPDNY010000004.1, read on the forward strand.
TAGTAAATGGTGATGTGACAAATAATTTAGAAATTCAGAAGGGTTCTAGGCAGGGTTGCCCATTGTCGCCATTATAGTTTATTTTTGCGCTTGAATCTTTAAATGATGGTATAAGGGAAAATTCACTAATACAGGGTTTGAAAGTAAGGAGGGAAGAGTATAAGTTATTGGCGTTTGCTGATGATCTTGTGTTTATAGTGAAGAACCAGAGACATCAATTATACATTTAATTGATACTATTAAAAGGTATGGGCAGGTGGCTGGACTTAAGATAAATTATAAAAAGTCTAAATTGTTACACAAGAATTGTTTGCCAAGAACGATACAAAAGATACAAGAAATCTCCTCCATGGAAATAGTGAAGAAGGTAAAATATTTAGGAATTAACCTTACAAGTAAGTGTAGTTCACTGATAGAAGACAATTATAACAAGCTTCTAGAAGAAATTAAAAAAGACTTGCTGAAATGGGAAAAGATCCCTCTATCATTTATGGGTAGAATTGCATTGGTTAAAATGAATATATTACCTAGATTCTTATTTTTAGCCCAAAATATACCAATATTAAAAAATAAGAAATTTTTTGAAGAATTGAATAAGTTTACCAGAAAATTTATATGGCAGAGAAAAAGAGCAAGAATAAGTTGGAAAGCATTACAGGATAAGAAAGAAAGGGGGGGAATGAGTGTTCCCAACTGGTATATGTATTACCAAGCGGCCGCCATGGTATGGATAAAGGAATGGCTTACGTTGGAAAATGGTAGGATTCTGACGTTGGAAGGCCACGATTTGTATATGGGATGGCACGCGTATATTTGGTATGGGAAAGATAAAATCCATTCAAATTTTGGTAGGCATTTGTTAAGAGATGCATTAAATAAAATATGGAGCACTATAAAAGAGAGATGGTATAAGAAAACGCCCAGATGGGTCTCTCCTCTTGAAGCCTTTATAGCACCATCATTATTAACAACAAGTAAGAGAGCAAGTTACCAATCGTTATTAAGTAGAAATAACAAATTAAAATCTCAGGAAAAATTGGTAAATGAAAATAACTTATCTTGGTGGGAACAAATAATGCTACGAGATAGATTCCAAAAAGACATGATAAGGGGATTTGAAGACCAAAATAATCAATTGGACAGGATATGGCTATCGTCAAACGATAAAATGATACAGAAGTTATATGGTTTTCTGTTAGATGACTATGAACAGGATGAGGTAATCAAAGCAGCAATGATATCATGGATGAAGGATTTAAGTGGAAAAGTGGAGACTGATCAATGGAATGTGATTTGGAAATCAGTGAAGTATATGTGGGCTATTGCTTATAAAGAGAATGTATATAAGATGTTTTATAGGTGGTACTGGTCCCCGGATAAATTGGCGAAATGTTTCCCTGGCTATTCCAACCAATGTTGGAAATGCAAAGCTAATGTGGGGACCTTTTACCACCTATGGTGGAAATGTCATAGGATACAAGGATTCTGGAGAATGGTGCAGAGAATGGTACAAGATATTTTAGATAAGAGTGTAGACTTGAGACCGGAAATATTTTTGTTAAATATGGTACCAGATAGTTTTAGTCAACAGGAAAAGTACCTACTATCTTATATTGTAACCGCTGCCCGTTTGCTACTGGCTAAAAATTGGAAAATAGATATAATACCCTCAAAAGAGGAACTAACACTTAAGGTGTTGGAATTAGCGCAGTTGGATGATCTGAGTTTGATGTTACAAAACAAAAATGAAAAGGTACATAAGAAAAGATGGTTAAGAGTGTATAACTGGATAGAAAATTTAACAGGTGTATAAGACTTCATGTTATATGTAAAATGCGATACTGGAAGGTTGTGTATGTTAAAAAACGAAAATAAAAATGGGGGGAAAAAAAGGAGGGCTTTAAACTGATGACATCAGGGGTGGGAAGAAAAAGCCTAATGTTGTGCGACATCCCAACACCAAGTTCAAGAAAGGGAGTGACCAGAGAATAAATGAATGGGAGAGAGGTGAGTTCAGTAATTTTCAGGTAAATTCGAAGGAACCTATGGTAGGAAAGGATGTCTGTAATCTGAGATGTCTTTGTACTATGCACAGAGTATGGGAAATAAACAGGATGAACTTGAACTTCAAATATTGGAAAGTAAGTATGATCTGATAGGTATTACAGAGACTAGGTGGGATGAGTCTCATATATGGAGCACAGTGATTAAAGGATATACCTTGTTCAGATGGAACAGAATAAAAAAAAAAGGCAGTGGGGTGGCACTATATGTCAAGAATGAATACGCTTGCACTGAAATTCAGGATCTCAAGAGTTGCCCTGTTGAAAGTGTGTGGGTAAGGATAGAGTGAGGGGGAAAAGAAGGGGATACTGTGTGGGGGTATACTACAGACCTCCAAACCAACCAGAGGAACTGGATTTGATGCATTTGTACAACAACTTGCTAAACTTTCACAGAGGCAGGATGTAGTGGTTATGGGAGATTTCGACTATCCAGGTATTTGTTGGAAATCTAACTCTGCTAAACATGGGGCATCCCGCAGATTCTTGGATAGTCTTGCGGACAACTTCATCTCTCAAAAGGTGGAGGTCGATCTGCTATCCTGGATTTAGTCCTGACTAACAGGGAAGAACTGGTTGATGAAGTGAATGTTGTGGGATCCTTGGGGAATAGTAACCATGTTAGCTTGGAATTTAACATAGAGAAAGATGTGAAACCAGGACATAATAGGACTTGTATCCTAGACTTCAGGAAAGGTAGGATCCCATGGCTGGAAATGCTGAGGGGGAAATCTGCACAGGAAGGATGGGAGATGCTGAAAAATGAAATGCTTAAGGCACAATTGCACAATTGCAAACTGTCCCAGTGAGAAAGAAAGGTGGGAGACGGGTAATGAAGCTGAGGTGGCTGAACAAGAAACTCTCTGAAGAGCTGAGACTAAAAAGGGAAATGTACAGGAAATGGAAGGAGGGACAAATTACTGAGGGTGAATACAAGAAATAGGCTTGAACCTGTAGGTTTATCAAGAATAAGTCATGCCAGACCAACTTTATCTCCTTTTTTGGCAGAGTTACTAAAATGGTTGACTCTGGCAATGCTGTGGATACAGTGTATCTAGATTTTGGTAAAGCATTTGACAAAGTTTCTCATGATATCCTTGAGGATAAGCTGGTTAAGTGTGGGCTGGATGGTGCAATTGTTGGATGGATTCATGGTTGGTTGAAAAATCGTACCCAACGAATGCTTGTAAATGGCTTCTGTGTCTACATGGAGGGAAGTCTTGAGTGGAGCGCCGCAGGGCTCAGTCCTGGGCCCGGTGTTGTTCAATGTTTTTATAAATGACCTGGAGGAAGACATAGAGGGGATGCTTATCAAATCTGCAGATGACACAAAGCTGGGTGGGATTGCTAACTCTGCAGAAGACAGAGTCAGGATTCAAAATGATCTAGGTAGGCTGGAACAGTGGGCTGAGACAAATAAAATGTAATTCAATAGAGATAAGTGCAAAGTCCTACACATAGGTACAAAAAATCAAAGACACATATATAGAATGGGAGGGACTTGGCTTGACAGCAGCACATGTGAAAGGGATCTAGGTGTTCTGGTTGATCACAAGCTAAACATGAGTCAGCAGTGCGATGTGACTGTGAAGCTAATGCAATCTTAAGATGCATTAACAGTAGCATTGTGTCCAGATCACGGGAGGTACTAGTCCCACTCTATTTTGCTATGGTCAGGCCTCACCTGGAGTACTGTGTCCAGTTTTGGCCACCACATTTTAGGAAGGATGTTGACAAGCTCGAGCGTGTTCAGAGGAGAGCAACCAGAATGGTGAGAGGATTGGAATCCAAGTCTTATGAGGAAAGGCTGAAAGAGTTAGCCTGGGAAAGAGAAGGCTTAGAGGGGACATGATTGCAGTCTTCACATATTTAAAGGGCTATCATGTAGAAGATGGAGCAGATTTATTCTCTCTTGCTCCGGATTGCAAGACTAGATCTAATGGGTGGAAATTACAAGGAAGTTGTTACCGGCTAGATATGAGGAGAAACTTTCTAACTGTAAGAGTGGTTGAGCAGTGAAACAGACTGCCTTGGGAGGTGGTAGATGCTCCTTCACTGGACGTTTTCAAGTGGAGGCTGGATGACCATCTTTCAGGTCTGTTGTAGGGCTATCTTTTGGCTATGATCCTGCAGAGTGCAGGGGGTTGGACTAGATGACCTGCAAGGTCCCTTCCAATGCTAACATTCTATGATTCTATGATCCCTCACTTGAGAGAAAAGGCCTGCCACACTGATATTTATCAATACTGATGTTCTGACAATGATATACAGTGACTCCCTGAATATAGCTGTTAGCTTTGGAAGAACACAATGTTAGCCAGCTTCAAAATAACCCAAGGGTATCATGCATGTGATATGAAGCTCCCCTTATTTCCAGAGTAACTGCTTGATAGCTGTTGGTACATAGCCTCTCTATTACCTATCTAATCTTTCTATCTGATGGATACAGCATGAATTCTACTTCTATCCAGCAAAAAAAGATGTCATATATCTGGGACATATTATCATTAATATAACATCCAGAACTGTGTTTTTAAAGTGGTAAAATATAGCTTTGTTAAAACGTACAGTTTTGTGCTACAGAATCTTAAGTCTGGAAACATTGTAATTATAAACAAGGTCTCTTAAATGATCTCATTTTCATTTAGTACTTTAATTGTAGGCAGTCAAATTAAAATAGGCCACTCAGGTACACTGGTATAAATAGACATTTAGGCTGCCCCATAGATTACTCACTTGTATGTGACTTGCCTCAACTCTAAGGCTTGGTACATGTTCTAAAATGAAGTAAAACCCATATTAAAACATCAGACATCATTAAAACCTTTGTTATCAGATGAAAACTTTTAGCAGTAACACTTCCAAGTTAGTATTGTTAGGACCTAGAAGACTGTGCATTTGGGGACTCCTTTGGTATAAAGGTTTTACTGGAAATACCTCTTTATATGCCTTTACTATTTAAAACCTAGCAAGTGAATATTATCTTCTCTGTATACCCCGTGCCCATACCCCTTTAGGAAGAGGGAGGTTCTGTTTGGGCAGAAAGTATTGTCCTGCCCAGGTAATGTTAAAAACAATGTGGCTGTATTTAGGCCCATATTGGTATATCAGAGGGCTTTGGTTGTTGTTTTTGCCTCTGAACTGAGCAGGATTTTTTCTTTTTTTTGGCATTCTACTGTGAGTGGCATTTTTCAGCACCACTCAGGAGTAGCAGGGGTCCTGATCACTTGTGTGACTACTAAACCTGAACTAAATCCAAAGCAGCAGAAACAGTGGCTGATTTCCCACTACAGCTGCCTCGGGGTTGCGCTGCCGTTCGCCCCGATACTATTTGTCAATTTCACACCCGAAGCCGCGGGGCTGCATTTTGACCCACGGCTTCGCCCGATTTCCCCCGCAGTTTTGTAATCCTGTTTTTTTTGACACTCTGGTTGAGAACTTTTCAGCACAGTGTATACATACACACACATGCATGCGCGCACACAGCACACACACACACAGCCAGAATAGCACAGCCTGATTGCTGGAGTCTGTAGAAGACTCTCAGAACTAATCCAGCTATCTGAAGCTAAAGAATACCTGAATTCAGGAATAGTGACAGAAACACACAGAAATTTGCCCCCCCAGTCAGAATGAAGAGACAGACACCAATGTGGATTTAACAAGGGCCACTTTATTAATCATTTAATAACAACAAATACTAGCGAGGGGTTGTCAGTAATGTACTGAGGAATATGACAGGTGTCAAACTCCTGACCACCTGCATTTCCTTCTGGGCGATGCACCTGCTCTGATTGCAAGCCACCGAAGGTAGCTTTTGACCAGCAGCTTGGCATGTTGAAAAGAATCCCTGACCCACCACCCCAGAAGCCACAAAGGCCCGCTAAGGTAGGCCGGGCCAGATTGTTCCAAGGAAGATCACCCCTTCCCGGCCTTGAGCCACAAAGGCCCGAAAGCCATTCCTGGAGGACCCTTTATTTTCTTTATAACAATGCTCTGGTGCTCACCATTTCCATCCAGATCGCGCTACCTCGCCAAACCTAAAGTGACCATGCTATTTAACAACCCGCCCCCCCCAAAGCCAATATACCAACACCACCATCATCAATGCAAGGTAGGCAAAAACACCCCCATCCATAAGCCAAACTGATGGAGGTGAAAAATTCCTACCTGGCCCCAGGAAAAGGCAGCCGGTCAAACCTGCACTAAAAAAGGGTGGGAGGGTGGGCTGAGCGTGGCGAAAAACTGATGGGGGGGGCAAGAGCCAGACCTAAAAAGGCTGGCTCTGCCTCCTGTTGGTCTCTTCCCTCTTCATGCCTCATGCGGAGGAGGCAAATCAGCCCTCCCCCGCCAGCGCAGGTTCGGTGGGGGTTGGGGCTCGCATAGTTGCTGCACAACAGCAGTATAATAAAATTGTCTTTAATTTAATCCTATAATCTTGTGTCTTCATTCTGAAGTATTTTTGCAAATTTGCCTTGAAATTTTGGAGGTTCTTTAGTAGAACTAATTAGAAGATATAGGCAGTCCTATACATCCAGAATACCAATGGTAATCTCCACCTGGTTTTCACAATTTTGTACTTTGGTTGAAGGATCACATATCTGAATGTATCCCCCACTGATACATAATTAAGAGAGCAATCCTAAACAGGTCTGCTTAGAATCCTACTCAGGTCTATCTAACAGGACTTACTCTCAGGAAAATGTTTTAATTCTCTTGATGTTTTAAAAGAAGTTTAAAAAAAACCCTCAAAGGCAATTTCTATATGAGACTCCTCATGTACAACCTGACATGATATCATTAGGAAGGACTGTATCATAAGATGTTTCTGAATGTGTAGTTTGACTCTTGGTGTTGGGAAAGTATAATTTATGGAAAATAATTTCATATCAAGAATGTTATCACCTTGTTAAGAATATCCAGTTGACTCCAGAAGTTTGCCTTTGGTTTTTACCTTTTAGAAGGTACACACACATTTACAGGACATTCTCTGCACTGCAAACTTTTGAGGAAGTTTGACTCCAGATTCAGTTTAGATTCAGGCTTAGAAGCAGAGATTCAATCTTTGTAATGAATCTGTAATGGAATTCTGACTCTGAACAAGGCTTAACTTCGAAGAAGTAAGGATCTGCATACAGATCCAAATTTGACAATTCAGACAATTCAGTCAAATTTGACAATTCAGTCAAATCCCTCATATTAGTGCATAAATTACTTTGTACAGTTATCTCCATAGAAGGAAGCAGTTTTATATTGATTAAATGTGAACAGATAATGATTTGGCAGTAGGGCGATATTGAAAAGATTACCTCCTGGTGCCAGTGTGAACAGAACAGATCATAAGTAGTAGTGATTAGTAGAAAATGATGTGTTGGGCTGTAATATTAGGATATTTCAAATGCTGGAATATTAGCCAAAATTATATAATGAAATTGGCCCTCTGCACAACAATGGGTACATGTGAACAAAAATGGCAACTTCCTTGACACCTCAGGATCTTATTTTTAAAACAGAATCTTTGCACAGATGGTGTGGACATCAATGTCCTTCCTTGTTTCCTGATAGGATAGTCCAGGCTTTTTTGGCTGCTTGGTGAGTTCATATTAAAGCTGAGAGGGATGGTTCTTCATATTCATGACTAACATCACAAATATGTAGTTTTGTTAAGATATACATCATATTAATGCTATTTAATCATGTAGTATAAAATTATACACACACACACCCTAATTCCCAACAGTCCCCTCTGCGTACGTATACTTATTTCCACAGATAGGGGGCACACACTCCCCAAACTGGTTTTCCTACAGACTCAGGGGACTACCTGGTCTGCAGAAAACCCCCCAAAGTTTTTTTTTTTTTTAAAAAAACACTCAGGGAGGGTTGAACCCCCCAATACTTTTTGAAATGGTCATCACTGGGATCTGCTTCAGGCCCCACTGCATCAACAGTGAGAGAGAGACTGATTGATGGGGGGAGATAGAAGGAAGGAAGGAAGGAAGGAAGGAAGGAAGGAAGGAAGGAAGGAAGGAAGGAAGGAAGGAAGGAAGGAAGGAAGGAAGGAAGGAAGGAAGGAAGGAAGGAAGGAAAAGGCAGAAGTGGATCTGGGACTGGGAAGGATTCTCTTGCAGTGCAAAGGGGAGTTGGAGCCAGTCCTGGAACTAGGATTGCCCTCTCCAGGTTGGTGAATTCTTGAAGATTCTGTGATGAAGTCTGAGGAGTGCAGAGTTTGGGGAGTGGAGAGGCCTCAGCTGGATATAATGCCACAGAGTCCACCCATTTTCTCCAGGGGGACAGATCTCTGTTGTCTGGAGTTCAGTTGTAATTCTGGAGGGATCTCCAGGTCCCACCTGGAGGCTGGCAAACCTGGGCCTAGCAGCACCTTGATACCATCTGACTTTCATGACTTGATACCACCTGACCTGCATGATTCAACTAGGCCTGGCTGCTTGCTACTGTTCAGCAGCAGCCATCCTATGAAAGTCAGTGTAATATAATGGTCAGAGCTTCAGAACAGGGTTTGCCAGACCCATGTTTAGATCCCCATCTTGCTGTGGAAGTTCACTGGGTGATTTTGGACCAGTCACATACTTTCATAGGCTTGTTGTGTAGCTAAAAACTGCTTTAGTCCCCACTGTGCAGAAAGACCATAGTTTTCCTCAGTAGAAGCTGCATGACAAAAGGAGATGGAAAGCTGAAGACAAAGGGACAGATCAAGGTAGGTTGGCTGCTGGGTAGGAAGAAAATAGAGATGCCAACTTTGTGGGCTGAGGTTAAATCAGGAAGGGCAGTGAAATTTCACTGCATGAAATGAATTCAAGTTCTGTTCATTGGCAGATTCCAGAGGGATGGCCATGACAGTTTGTCACAACAGAAACCAAAAGGTGACTTGTGGGATCTTCAAGATTTGCCATGAATCTACTAGTGTTTAGGATGCCACAGAACTCCTTTTTGTTTGATCTGTTTGGCTGATCCTGATTTTAAGACTGCAGACAGCTCTGAAGCAGATCCAAAGGAGATGATGTTAAAAGTCTTTGTGTGCATTTCATGAACATGTGACATGCAGGATAAAGACATTTAAAATAAACAAGAAAGGAAAAGGCCTGAAACAGAACAGGTTCTTACTTCCTAGTTTGCTAGCTGGAAAGCAAGAAAACAACTTTGTTTGCAAAATAATTGGGATTAATGTATGCTTCAATTTACACTGTATTGGAATTTGGCTCCAGGAAGCCAAACAGAATCTTTCAGGTTCATAGCAAGGAAATCCAAGCAAGGAAAGGTGGTGAAGGACAACAGAATGGGAATAAAAGTCACAGAATGGAGCCAGGAGCTCTGTAGAATTAAACAAGCCCTATTAATGGAAACCAGAAGCACTGGATCTTTCTGGTTCTCTCTCACATACCCAGCCTCCACCCACCATGTGGGATCACTCCCTTGGAGAAGTGAGACAATTGGAAAATAGATCTGAAAACATCCCCAGCAAGTGAAAGAGGGCACATATTACCTCCCTTGTTTACTGCAATTTCCTCTTCTTTTGTATTTGTAGCCCCTTTCTTCATTAGAGCATGTCATAATTTAGACAGTTTCAGTTGCCTTAGACCAGTGGTACTCGCTCTATTGTTTATGCAGAGCCAAATTCACAATTACCATAAACCAAAATAGAAAAATTGTACGTACTTACCCTGTGCCCTCAGTGTCAGAGACAATGCTAGCAGCTGTTGAGGGAGAAAGGATTCCTGAGACAATAATCAGTAGGCACATATTATTGTGTGTGTGGGGGGTACTTGCCTGCTTGACAGTTTGAGACAGAGATCCCTCTGCGTTTGTACAGATGTGTCACACTATACAATTTTTACTCTCTCTCTCTCAGTTTGGTGTAGTGGTTAGGGTGTGGTCTCTAATCTGGGAGAACTGGGTTTGATTCCCCACTCCTCTACATGAAGTAGTCATAAATTCTTTCAGAGCTGTTCTCTCAAGGACAGTTCTCAGGAGAGCTCTCTCAGCCCCAACTACTTCACAAGGTATCTGTTGTGGGGAGGGAAAGGGAAAGGGTTTGTAAGCTGCTCAGAGACTTCTTCAGTAAGTGAAGGCGGG